>CM039672.1:232258357-233495232 GCA_022496015.1 Hordeum marinum | reverse complement strand
CTGATATCCCCGGTTATTGGGGATATAACCCCGTGATATGACCCGGCTGGAAGGTTCCGGTTGATAAGCATTGGTTATGAGCCGGCCCACGAAGATGTGTATCAGCTGGAGGCCCAAAGAACTTTGGCGGCTCTTGAGGTGGGCCGGACGGCAGAGACCTGGATGCGTAAGACCTTCCAAAGGATAAATTGGTTGGTAAGATAGAGATGGATTCGAAGATGTAAAGCGTGATCCGGTTGTACAATTGTAAGACCCGACGGCTCTGACCTCTTATATAAATGCAGAGCCAGGGCGGCTTAGAGAGGGGGATCGAAAACTGGGTCAAGCGTCTAGCCCCTTGCAATCGATACAACAAGCAATAACAACACAAGCAGGACGTAGGCTTTTACCTCGTCTTGAGGGGCCGAACCTGGGTAAACTCGTGTCCTTTGTCTCAATCAACCCCTTTGAGTCCACTACCATGGCGATGGCTCCGAACTCAAGTCTGGTAACCCGGACATCTGCTGTGACAAAACCACGACAGTTGGCGCCCACCGTGGGGCACGCGTTCGGTGGTGTTGAGTTCTCAAAGGGCTCCCTTCCAGAGCTCGAAGGATACGTAGTTGGGAGGATGAGCAAGAGTCGCCGCGGCCGGCTCTACATCGACGACGCCAGCTAGGGGCTTGACGCTGCTTCCGTGGAGTATGGTTTCAGGGTTCCGTTCGGCGGGATCCAGGTGTTCATCGGAAAGATCGACGGATCTACACCCGGGCCGGACGTCTGGACCAACAGCGTCGAGCCGGCTCGGCGTCTCCAGCCCACACGTAAGGTAGGCCCTGCCCATGGTAACCCGGTTCAGGAGCATGTCTTCGTGGGCTTCACTCAAGGTATGGATCTGGAAGCATCCGGATCTCAAGGGACTCTCGTGCACTCCGGTGATGAGTCGTCAAGTGGGGAAAATGAATCTGTGTACCAGCTCAGCAATGGTGGCCTTGGGGGCTACGGTGACACTCTCCCCGAGTCAGAGCACGGTGAATCAGATGAGCCGGAACTGTTGTCTCACGCAGCGGTATTCATGGCAGGGCCGGGGGCGGCCGGGTCGGAAGCTAATCCTCCCCAGCCACCGGCTCAGGGCCTTGTGGAGTTGATGGACGAGCTTGAGGCTTTGTTAGCTACAGAGGTCACACCAGATAACCAGGTGGCTCGTAACGCAGAGATTGCAAGGATCAAGGGCCGGATGACCGAGGAGCGTCAGAGGCTAACTGATTTAAACTCCCAGATGGAGGCAGAGGCAGCACGGCTCAAGGCCAACGCTTTCCGTTTGGGGCTGGAACAGTTTTCAGTGGCGGCTGTGCACCGCAGGAGGCATCAATCTCGTCTGCCAGAGCGCTATGAGGTGAGGAATCTCTTCAACACCCCCGGCTCTGGGAGAGCGGCGGCTGCCCCTGGGGAAGGGCGAGCAGCGGCTCACATGGCCCCACCCGGAGGGTTTACGACACTGGCGGGTCATTATTCTAACCCGGCCGAGAACATGGTAGCAGCAGCTACCTAGCTTGGAACGATCCCTATCCTAGATGAGGCACCCTTTGCGGAGGAGGTAAGGAACGCTATCGGATATTTACAGACGGTCGTGGCTCAACAAGAAAAATATACTCACAGCCGGAGCCGGATCCACTCCACCCCTCTCCATAGTCGAAGTTTCAGCCGGCGCTATGAGTCGCCGGCGGTTTCAAGCAGTGGCCTGCATCATGGGCAAGGGGGACACGCGGCACTAGACGCGCAGGCCCTGGTGGACCGAGCAAGAAACAGGCGAGAACAAGAGGCAGCAATAGTTCCCCCGGGTCTTGGGCCTTCAGTGTTGACAGAGGCCGGAGCAGTTGGTAGCGCTAGAGCCGCGGGAGTTCCATGCTTAACTCCGGCTCTATGGAGCGAGAGGTTGCCTAAGGATTTCAAGGGGCCTCGGAAGGTTCCAAATTACACGGCGGATCTCCCTCCCGAGGCTTGGGTCGAGAGCTATGAGCTAGCTATGGAGATGCTAGACGTCAGTGAGGCTGTTTTTGCAAAATATTTTATCATGATGCTCGAGGGTCCGGCTCGCACATGGTTAAAGGGTTTACCACCCAACACTATAAGTTCTTGGGCCGAATTGAGGGCAAAGTTCATCAAAAATTTCCAAGGGACTTGCAAGCAGCCTATGACCATTGTGGATTTGGATCATTGCGTTCAGCAGGAGAATGAGTCGGCTCATCATTGGGTTCGGCGGGTGTCGACCATCATTCACTCATCGGAACAGATCACGGCGGCTCAAGCGGTGCTCATTCTGGAGAAGAATTGCCATTTCGTTCCACTAAAGCAGAAGCTTGGTCGGCTTAAATGTACGTGTCAAGACATGGGAGAGCTCATGACGGCTCTAACGAAGTACGCCGACTCAGACAACACCAAAGATCCGGGTTCGGATGAGGAGAAGTCGAATTAGGGAAAGAAGAACAACCAAGGCAAGAGTTTTGGGAACAATGGGAATCAAAGCAAACAGAGGAACGCTGGCGGCGGGTCAGAGCTGGTGGCAAATGCTAACACATGGCCGAATGTTCCTAAGGGGAACGGGCGTTACAAGCCGTACCAGCGGGATAACAGGCCCCCTTTCAATTTGGAAGCGGTGCTTAGGGAACCCTGCCCAGAGCACAGCACACCTGATAAACCAGCAACGCATGCGTGGGGCGATTGTTTTATCATGCATAGATTTAAGAATCAACACTTTCAACCACCTCATAATCAGGGCGGTGGGCCGCCTAGCGGATCAGGGCCTGGCGGTTCAGGCAACGGCGGGTCAGGTGCCGGCTTTGGTGCTGGCGGCTCAGGAGCAGGTCATCCGGGTTACAATAATCAGCAGCATCAACAACATCCTGGCAACAACAATCATAATAACCAGTAGCAGCACCACCATCAGCAGCAGCAGCAGCGCAATCAATCTAGATTCCAGAGTAACCCGAAGCAGCTCAGTTCGGGGCAGTATCATGTGTTTACGACTGGTAACAGCAAGCGAGATGAGAAGCTACGGAGGCGAGCGGTTAATACGATCGCGCCAGCTCTCCCACAATACCTGCCGTGGTCAGAGTATGACATAACGTGGAGCAAGCAAGATCATCCACCACGGGTGGATGACCCGGGCCGGCTTGCTCTGGTGGTGGCCCCTCAGATACATGGTTATGGAGTAAACAAGGTGCTCATGGACGGAGGTAGCAGTATCAACATCTTGTATTATGACACCTTCCGGCGGATGAAGTTGCTAGACAAAGATCTCAAAACTTCTTCTACTGTGTTTCATGGCGTGGTGCCTGGTAAATCGGCATACCCAGTAGGAAAAATCTCTTTTGAGGTGGCTTTCGGCGATGAGTATAATTACAGCATGGAGACCTTATGGTTCGAGGTGGTCAAGATTAAGAGCCCTTATAATGCGTTGTTCGGGCGGCCGGCTTACGCCAAGTTCATGGCTAGGCCTTGTTATGTTTATTTGCAGCTTAAGATGCCCGGCCTAAATGGCACGATTATGGTTCATGGCAATCGAAAAACGGCTCTTGAGTGCGAGGAAGGTGATGCGGCTTATGCTGAGGCTAGCTGTGCACAAGAGGAGCTGAAGTTCTATAAGGAGAACGTTGACCCGGAGGACATGACCCCATTGAAGAAACCAAATACAGAGGCAGAGCCGCCACTCAAGTTTTCAGTAGATGATACTAAAACAGTGGACTTTACTCCAGGCGACTCATCCAAGCAGTTCACCATCGGGGCTCACATGGATCCCAAATAGGAAAGCGCGCTCATCAAATTCATCCGTGAGAATCGGGACATCTTTGCATGAAAACCTTCTGACATGCCGGGTGTACTGAGAGAGTTCGCTGAGCATAATCTTAATGTGAATCCGAAGTTTAAGCCGATCAAGCAGTTCCTGCGGCGGTTCAATGAGGAGAGGCGCAAGGCTATTGGGGAAGAGGTTGCCCGGCTCTTAGCCGCTGGGTTCATAATTGAAGTTTTTCACCCGGAATGGTTGCTAATCCAGTATTGGTGCTTAAAAAGAATAATATGTGGCGTATGTGCATAGATTACACGGACCTTAACAAGGCTTGTCCGGTTGATCCCTTCGCACTCCCTCGCATTAATCAGATCATTGATGCAATAGCCGGTTGTGAGAATTTTTGTTTTTTGGATGCTTATTCAGGGTATCATCAGATCAAAATGGCAGTCAAGGACCAGGAGAAGACATCGTTTATCACACCTTTTGGGGCGTTCTCCTACGTCTCCATGCCTTTTGGGCTCAAGAGTGCCCAGGCGACTTACCAGCGGTGTGTACAGAACTGTCTCCACAGCCAGATTGGTCGTAATGTTCATGCTTATGTGGATGACATAGTGGTGAAGTCTAGGAAGAAGGAAACCCTCTTGGAGGACCTGAAGGAAACTTTTGACAATCTCCGGGTGTACAAAATGATGCTTAACCCGGCAAAATGTGTCTTTGGTGTCCCTGCAGGAAAGCTTTTGGGGTTCTTGGTTTCTGAGCGTGGCATCAAGGCTAACCCGGATAAAATCAAGACTATCACCTCTTTGCGAGAGCCGACATGCATCAATGACGTTCAGCGTATTGCAGGCCGGATTGCGGCGCTGAGCCGGTTCATAAGCCGGCTTGGGGAGAAAGCCATCACCTTGTATCATATGATGAAGAAGACGGACAAGTTTAAGTGGAGCAAGGTAGCCGCAGAGGCGCTGGAAGCTCTTAAGAAGCAATTGACTGAGCCGCCAGTATTAGCCGCTCCGGCTGAGAAAGAACCGCTACTCCTATATGTAGCAGCTAACAGTTGGGCGGTCAGTGTGGCGATTGTTGTTGAACGTAAGGAAGCAGGGAAAGAGTATCCCGTTCAGAGGCATGTTTACTACATCAGTGAGGTCTTGGCTGAGTCCAAGCAGCGATATCCGCATTGGCAGAAGCTGGTATACGGGGTCTTTATGGCTAATCGTAAGCTAAAGCACTACTTTTTGGGCCATCCGATAACTGTAGTAAGCTTTGCCCCGTTGGGGGATATTATTCAGAACAGAGAGGCCACGGGAAGGATTTCCAAGTGGGCTTTAGAGTTGTGGCCTCTTAACATCAGTTACACCCCTCGTACAGCAATTAAGCCTCAGGCCTTGGTGGATTTCATAAATGATTGGACAGAGTGCCAGGCGCCTGAAGAGAAGCCGGACAACACATACTAGACTATATATTTTGACGGGTCTAAACAGCTTGAGGGGTCTGGTGCCGATGTGGTTCTCACCTCCCTGAAAGGTGATAAGTTTTGTTATGTGCTCCGGTTGATGTTCCCCTGTACTAATAATGCTGCTGAGTATGAAGCTTTGCTCCATGGTTTGAGAGTCGCTAAAGAGATGAATTTAAGCCGGGTTAGATGCCTGGGCGACTCAGACCTTGTGGCTCAGCAAGTTTCAGGTACTTGGGATTCTAAGGACCCACGGATGGCGGCTTATCGACAGGCGGTTGATGTTGTTGCAGGTGATTTCAAAGGGTATCAGGTGGATCATATTGATCGTCGGCGGAACAAGGCGACTGATGCATTATCATGACTCGGATCTCAGCGTAAGCCGGTGCCGCCTAATGTTTTTCTTGACGTATTATATCATCCGACTGTCAAGATGCCTTCTGAGGAGGATCTGGCAATTCCTGACCCGGAGGCGGCTCTAGTGGCGGCTCTACATGTTATTCCGGATTGGACTACTCCTTATTTAGCGTACTTGACACGCGGCGAGTTGCCGGATGATGAGAACCGGGCTAGGGAGATCATCCGCTGTTCTAAGTCCATGACAATTATCAACAGTGAGTTACACAAATGCAGTGTGACAGGTGTTTTCCAACGCTGTGTGTCACCAGAAGAGGGCCAGCAGATCTTAAATGAAATTCATGCTGGCGACTGTGGACATCATGCCGGGTCAAGATCTTTAGTGGCTAAAGCTTTTCGGCATGGATATTTCTGGTTGATGGCTCACGAGGATGCAGAGGATTTGGTTCGTAAGTGTGACGCTTGTTAGAAACTTAGCCGACGTGCTCATGTTCCGGCTCAAGAATTGAGGATGATACCTATCACTTGGCCGTTTGCGGTCTGGGGGCTTGATATGGTAGGACCCTTCAAGAGGTCCAAAGATAAGAAAACGCACCTCTTGGTGGCGGTTGATAAGTTTACCAAGTGGGTTGAGGCTGAGCCAGTAAGCAAGTGTGATGCAGCTATAGCGGTTGAGTTTGTCAGGAAATTGATCTATCGTTTTGGCTATCCACACAGTATCATCACTGATAATGGTACAAATTTGTCCAAGGGGGCTATGAAGGTGTTCTGTGAGAAGGAGCATATCCAGCTTGATGTTTCAGCCGTGGCACATCCACAGTCCAATGGCCATGCTGAGCGGGCTAATCAGGAAATCCTGTGAGGGGTTAAGCCCCGGCTCATGGTCCCTTTGAAACGGACAGCCGGGTGTTGGGTTGATGAGTTGCCTTCCGTCTTATGGAGCATCCGGACTACACCTAACAGGTCTACAGGTTTTACACCTTTTTCATGGTCTACGGGGCTGAGGTGGTTCTACCCAGTGACATCCGACATGATTCACCAAGGGTGGCGGCTTGTGTTGAGACGGACAATGAGCTGGCACGTCAAGATGCGTTGGATGCCTCGGACGAGGCACGAGAGTTAGCAGTGACCAGATCAGCAATTTACCAGCAAGACCTACGACGCTATCATAGCCGCAGGGTGAAGACTCGGACGTTCCAGGAAGGTGACCTAGTGCTCCGGCTTATTCAAGACCAAACTGGGATGCATAAACTCTCTCCGCCGTGGGAAGGGCCCTTTGTGGTTAGCAGAAACCTCAACAACGGGTCATACTATCTCATTGATATTCGTGATGAGTCGGACACGGCGGGTCAGGAGACTTTGCGGCCATGGAACGTGGCACACTTGCGGCCATATTATACTTAAGAGATGATGCAGATCCAGTATCATTATACATCTCATATTTATATAGAGTAGTACTACTACCAAAGATTGGAGCCCCGGCTCTTATGGGTATCTTTATGATCTCAGGATGAAATTCTTCAATACCAACAAATTTGCGGTTCCTGTGGTTCTTTGACCCGCCAAGGTCTTGCCGGTTAATCTCCTTTGGAGACCCTGAACCAGTTAAAGTGACCTATTAAAAGCATTCCAGTCAATCTCGCTTTAGAGACCCTGAACTGATGTCAATACAATAAGTTCTTCTCAGTCAATCTCGCTTTAGAGACCCTGAGCCGGTTCACAAAGTTGACGGCCAATCTCGCCTTAGAGACCCTGAACTGATGTTACTTTTACCAGTCAATCTCGCTTTAGAGACCCTAAGCCGGTTCACAAAGTGGACGGCCAATCTCGCTTTAGAGACCCTGAAATGTTGTAAGTTAAAAGTTAAGCCCTTATCAGTCAATCTCGCCTTAGAGACCCTGAGCCGGCTCACAGAGTTGACGGCCAATCTCGCTTTAGAGACCCTGAACTTGTATGATGCGCAATTTGCGGTATGCCTAGTTTGAGTACATTAAGCGCTATTGTTGATGGAGGCTTCCTACCTTTGGTATAGCTTAAAAAATTTCCCCTAAGGCAACATCGTGTACATCAAATTCCAGTTGCTTGTCAACTGCGGCCATCGAAGGGGGCTTCTTACCGACGGGTATCGCTTATCTCACCCTAATGGTCGGCTTTATGCCACTTCCGGTTACTTATTAACCGCGGTTGTCGAAGGGGGCTTCTTATCGACGGGTTCGCTTATCTCACCCTAACAACCGGCGTTTACGCCAAAAATAGTTGTGGAAGGAGGCTTCTTGCCCTTGGGTATAGCTTACATAAGCCCTTCATGCAGCCGGCTAGTACAATTACTAGTCGCGGCTGTCGAATGGATGCTTCTTGCCATAAGGTATAGCTTACATAATACCATCGGCAGCCAGCCCTATTCAACATTGGCGGATTGGTGGAGGCTTCTTGCCTTCAGGTATAGCTTACATCACCCTCCAATAGCAGGCTTTCTTGAGTTGCGGTTGTCAGTAGAGGCTTCTTACCTTTGGTATAGCTTACATAAACCTATTGACAACCGGTGTTGGAATACAATGGATAAAGTATTTGCTGTTAAAAGGAGGTTTTTTACCATCATGATACAGGTTACATCACCCCTCATGCAGCCGGCTGTAGGCCGCTTTACAGGTTTCAACAGTCGTCGTTGTCACATAGAGGCTTCCTACCGTCAGGTATAGCTTACTTTATCTTATGGCAGCCGTCTCTTCCATGGCATCTCATTATAAGAAAAGGGAAGTCATGTTGCTCCGGTTGGTGGAGTAAATTTCCCGGGTCTAATGACTCCGGGTGAAGGACAGACGTCTCGGAAAAATTATGCATTGGTTTATCAACAGCCGTGTTTGTTCATGGAGGCTATTTGCCAACAGAGGTATTATCCGGTTCTAAAAAGAGTTTTGAAGACTTCCAAGTGCCTCTCATAAATCATTGGCAGATTTATCAAAGATGGAAGCAAAGACCTGAGAAAGATGATTGACAGTACTATAAAGTAAACCGCCGGCAAGTGCATTCAGATGTTAAAACGGTTGTTACAAAAGATGTTCTCAGAGGGAACAAACGATGTTTCTGACAAAGTTTCAAAACACCATGGGCGGATGATTACAAGAGCCAATACTTGCTCTGACTATTACAAGGTTCGATCACTCGGCTGGCTCATCCTGCTCCGGATCTTCTGCGGTTCGGATCTGAAGATTGCCGAGTTCCCAGTTGCAGTTAGAGACGGCAGCAAATGACCCTTCAAAGAAAGGCGCGACGTTAAGCTCACCAGGGAAGAGATCTTTGCTTCGGGCGGGTGTTAGGTCTTTACACTCATAAAGAGGCCCGCGGATCCGTTTATCTTCCTGGTCGTATGCTGCTTGGTAGTTCTTCAAGTCATCCTCCGCCTCATCAGCCATTACAAACGCTAGATAGCGAGAGTCCTTGACGACTTTGAAATAGTCTTCGTCAGAAAATTCTGAGTCGTCCACCTTCTTCGAAGGATATCCACCCATCATCTCATCTGGTGTGAGATCCAGCGCGAAGGCCATGGCCCGGCTCAAACCCGCAACGGCTCCAGAGCAGAAAGCCGACTTCTTCAGCTCTTGTATTTGCTTGGGCACGGTGGAGAATAGTTCTAACACCCCTTTCAGGGCCTTGGGAATCTTCTCCTTGTACTGTATGCTTTTGATGGTGAACATTGCTCCGCAATACAGCTGCTCTATAAAGGTATATATGGCCTTCAGTGACAGGATGTTGTCATCTGCAAGCTGCCGGCTCAAAGGTCCTACATGAGCCGGAAGAGACAGGTTCGTCGTTAGTTGTTTCATAAAAGATATTAAGTAAAGGAGTACAGGAATGATGGACTTACCAAATAAGGCGGCAGACATCTTAGCGATGTGCCGTTTGAGCCCTTGGAGCTCCTCAACAACGGCGATGAGCCGCTGATCGGCATCATCTGCCCGTTTGATCAGTGCGGCTTTTTCAGAATCAGCTGTTTCTTTCAATATTGTTAGCTCGGAGGTGATCTTGGCTACTTCTTCGGCTAAGAGCCGACATCTCTCATAAGCAAGGCTTCGTGCTTCCTGTTGAGCTACCAAGTTGGTTTTGAGATCCGCCAGCTGAGAGTCGGCGGTGTTCAGAGCGTCCTGTGCATATCAAAGGCAAAGTATAAGCTATTGCAGCAACAAGAGTATTCATATGCATAAAGATTCACAGTTCAAGTTCTACAAGTCTCAAACAGATTGCAAGCAATATATTTGACACTTGGGGGCTAATGTATATTTGATATGTTCACATCTACAGTTCCGGATCATCTTCCTGAAAATTGACCCAGAACTTGGGGCCTACATTGGCTCTCTTCTAATCTCAAAAGTACCGGTTCAAATAAATTTGAGACGGCCCTTGGGGGCTACAGTTGGCAGTATGCAAGTGTTGACAGTATTTAAAGCAAAGCGTTTTCTACATAACCTTCGAAAGAAGACCCGAATTCAACTCTATGTTAGATTAAATCCGGCCCTTGGGGGCTGGGGAAGGTTATGGCTGAAGAAAGGTAACATACCTCATATTTTGCCTTCATCATGCTGACCAGCCGGAGTTCCAAGTCTCGGTTGGTGTTGACCCGGTTCATGTAGCCGGAGTGGAGTTCTTCGGATGTCATTTTGTTGTACGACGAGTCAAACTTAAGTTTCCGCGAAGCTTCAGACAGCTCCGTATGCCGGGTTAAGACATGCGCTGGTGAAGGAGGTTTTTGAGCAGACCCGGTGATGATAACATCCGGAGTCACCGGGGTCCTGGCGGGTGTAACCGTCCTTGAAGGAGCAGCCGGGAAGTTCTCCTTTATGACATCATCTGCCGCCGGCTCAATAGAAGCCGCTGGTCGAGTTTCTTCTTCCGCTGGAGTTTCCTCCGGCTGTTCAATATCCGGTTGAGCCGGGGCCGGCTGTTCAGGCTCTTGATTGTCAACGACAGGGCTGGAGGAACGTTGATGGGTCTTGCGGTGTTTTGCCTGAGCACTGCAAAGTAAAGGGTTAGCATTTAAAGGAGATTGGTATCTCATCAAAGACATCCGGATATTTTAGCACTTGCAGAGGATTAATCTTTGGTGGAGGTATGACTGAGGCTGAAGAGTCGCCCGATGAGGGTGTTTTCTGAAAAATCAAGACACGGAAATGATAAGACATTCGGACATGAAGAGAAACGAAAAAGGGAAGTACGGATACTAACCTCTGCAGGCCGCTTCTTAGGAGCTGGTGAATTTGGTAGTCCCGATGCAAGCTCTGTAGAGCCGGCGCTCCGGGTCTGACGTCGTTCAGCTTGCTGTTTTTTTTCAAAGGAAATCAGGAGCCGGATGAGCGAGAGGGTGAGATAGAGGAAATTTTCTAACAACCCGCCGCGGCTTTCGGAAGAAATATTCTGAGTCGGAATACATGCAAGTTACCTCAGGAGCGTTGGCGTGACTGGTTTCTACTTCGTCCTATGAGACACAGAAAGATATTATTAAAGAGCCGGCAAGACAAAAAGTCAAGTAAGTAAAGTTCAAGGATCCTACCTCCGACTCTGAAGAAGTCGGGTGTTCGAACCAGTTCTCTTGAGGAGCTGCCTTCTTTGGTTTCTTGGCGGCGACTTTCTTCTTGGTTGTCTTCGGAAGAGGAACGTATTCCTTCTTCCAGAAGTCGGAGTCAGCCTGTACAAATTGAGCCGGAGGAAGAATATCAAGCTTTGAAAAGGAGTATATAAATATACAACAGGCGAAAGAAAGGTAAAAGTACTTACAAGAGGCGCCGGGTTGGTCGCGCAGAAGGGCGTTAGGCCGATGGTGCTGCATGAGCCGGAGGTCTCGTGCACAAGACTTCGGACGGTCATACAGATGTCATCCTCAGGCAAAGTGGTGGCGCTGAAGCACAGTTCGCTGAGTAAAATCCTGGATATTCATACATGAGCCGGTTACGGCGGCTCAGAGGCATGATCTGCCATTGTACCCAGCAGCGGATAAGGTCCGTTCCAATAAGGCCGTTGGCCAGGAGAGCCTTCACTCTGGCGTGAGGCTTCTCATATCTAGCACGGTCGGCAGCTGAGAGCCGGTCGGGCAGTGAAGTATCGGTTGAGAGCCGGGAACGACCATAACCCGGCAGACGATGTTCCGAGTCCGGAGACGTGTCTTTGCAATAGAACCACGTCTTGTTCCAATCTTTTGGGTGGTTGGGCATCTGAACAGCCGGAAAGGTGATACCCCTCCGGCACTGGATGGTGATTCCTCCAAGTTCCAAGCTTGGCCCGCTCTTGTATTCAGTCTGGCGGTTGGCGTAGAACAACTCTCTAAAGAATCCGACTGACGACCTTGATTGAAGGTATGCCTCGCAGAGGACTTGAAAGTGGCAAATGTTTGATACAGAATTCGGCGCCAGATCTTGGGGATGCAGCTTGTACAGGTGCAGAATGTCGCGAAAGAATTTTGACCCGGGTGGCACGAATCCTCGTTCGATATGATCTGTAAAGACTATGACTTCCCCTTTCTTTGGGGCAGGGTGGGTCTCACCAGTCGGAACACGCCAGTTGATCACTTCCTTTGGAGGAAGGGTGCCAGCGGCTACTAAATCAGATAAATACTCTTCGGTCACACAGGAGCCGACCCAATTGCAGGAATTAGTGGCACGTGTCATCTTGGCATCTTAAAAGTACTGTGCAAAAAGGAAATGGCGACTAATCAAACAAAGAGCAGATAGCAAATGGCGGCTTACAAGTTACAGGGTTCTAAAAATTAAGGCCTTAAGAGGTCCGGCTGACAAAGAGTCAGAGGGGGTCTAGCGGCTCACTATGGGTGGAAGAGCCGGAAGTCATCAAGACTCAGACAAACAAGTTTCACAAATCGATACTAAAGTTTTGGATCTATCGAAGCGGAAAAGGGAGTTCTACGTCAACTTGAGCCAAGAACAGTGAAAGTGAAAAATCGACCTACAACTTTAACCGACCGCACATTGCGCACGGGCGGGCCATGTACGCTGGCGGCGATGGCAATGCAGCCTAAAAGGAGGCATGGCGGGCCCCGAGACTTGGCTGTGCGACCGTACCGGAGAATGAAACGCGCGGCGGAGATCCGCCGGCAGAAACCCTATTTTGCTACCAATCCAAAAGTTGCGGGAAGAGGTGCTTACCAGAGGTGGAGACGGCGGCGGATGAGATTCTGGTGCAAACAGGTTGATGCAGCGGCCTGGGTTGGTGACGGACGAGCGGCGGCGCCGGAGCGGAGCGGACGAGCTCAAGCGACGGACAGGCGACAGGAAGAAGAAGAAGAGGCGCACGAGCGGGAATGCATTAATTTGACTCATGCGGGTCCTATTTAACAGGGAAACAGTGTGGGTTCCCAAGCGTCAGCACCGATCTTGCAGAAACGGACGCCTCGATTTTCGGTAAACGGTTAAATGTGAGGGATTTGGTGATACGTCAGTGTATCTGTGACGTCACGCTGGGTCATTCCTAGCAACTCTCAGACAATTGCAACAAACGGATGAAATGAGCTGGCTCACTTCAGCCTGGGGCCTAATGTTGGGGATATAACCCCGTGATATGACCCGGCTGGAAGGTTCCGGTTGATAAGCATTGGTTATGAGCCGGCCCACGAAGATTTGTATCAGCTGGAGGCCCAAAGAACTTTGGCGGCTCGTGAGGTGGGCCGGACGGCAGAGACCCGGATGCGTAAGACCTTCCAAAGGATAAATTGGTTGGTAAGATAGAGATGGATTCGGAGATGTAAAGTGTGATCCGGTTGTACAATTGTAAGACCCAACGGCTCTGGCCTCTTATATAAAGGCAGAGCCAGGGCGGCTTAGAGAGGGGGATCGAAAACTGGGTCAAGCGTCTAGCCCCTTGTAATCGATACAACAAGCAATAACAACACAAGCAGGACGTAGGCTTTTACCTCGGCTTGAGGGGCCGAACCTGGGTAAACTCGCGTCCTTTGTCTCAATCAACCCCTTTGAGTTCACTACCATGGCGATGGCTCCGAACTCAAGTCTGGTAACCCGGACATCTGCCGTGACAAAACCACGACACCGGTGTTCCCAGGAAGGTGATTGAGAACCACCTTGCCGTATGTCCACATGCGTGGGCCGTCAAGCAGAAGGTCAGGAAGCAGGCTTTGGAGTGACAACAGTTTATTACCGAAGAAATCAAGAAATTAGAAGCAGCTGGCTTGGTTAGAGGAGTACTTCATCCAATATGGTTGGTCAATCCAGTTGTAGTGTGCAAGGCGAATGGAAAATGGAGGCTATGTATTGACTAGACAGATATCAATAAAGCCTGCCCCAAAGATCCTTTTCCCTTACCGCGCATCGACCAGATTATGGACTTCACCGCCGGTGGCGACTTGTTGTCTTTCCTTGACGCCTATTTAGGTTATCATCAGATTTTCATGGCCAAGGAAGATGAAGAGAAGACCGCATTTATCACCCCATGTGGTATGTATTGCTTTTTGCGTATGACTTTCGGGTTGAAAAGTGTTGGCTCTACATTTGTAAGAATGGTCCAGATTGGTTTTGAGGCCTAGCTACATAGAAATATGGAGGCTTATATGGATGACATACTGGTCAAAACCAAGGACAAGGCGACGCTCATATCAGATTTAGAAGAAACATTTGCAAATCTGTGCAAGATCAACTTGAAGCTCAACCCTGAAGTGTGTGTTTGGTGTCCCATCCGGCAATCTTCTCGGGTTCTTTGTATTTCAACGTGGAATCGAAGCAAATCCCAACAAGATCAAAGCAATTGAGCAAATTGAAGCACCAAGACGTGTCAAGGATGTGCATCGTCCTGTCGGCTGTGTTGCCGTTGTGAGTAGGTTCATTTCAAAATCTGTTGAGCGTGCCCTGCCCTTTTTCAAAATCTTGAAGAAGGCGGGTCCGATGAAATGGACTCCAGAAGCGGAGACAACGCTTCAGGATTTGAAGAAGTACCTCTCCTCTCCATCAGTCCTAGTCGCGCCAAAACCACACGAGCTGTTGCTGCTATATCTAGCGGCAACAAATCAAGTGGTGAGTGTTGCGTTAGTGGCTGAAAGAGAAGTTGATGAAGAAGCAGCGGCAGCGGCAAGACCGCCAAGCGACAAGCCAGGATATTCCACGGCAGGGTCTGGTGCCGACAAAGCAGGATCTGCGCAGTCGAATGAAACAATTCAGAAGAAGAAGATGGTGCAGCGCCCAGTTTATTTTGTCAGCTCCCTTTTGCAGGGGGCTAGGTCAAGATATTCTGGTGTGCAGAAGTTGCTCTTAGGCCTCCTTATGGCCTCGAGGAAGCTGCGCCGTTACTTCCAGGCACATGAGATCATCATTATCGCTCGCTTCCCGTTGCAGCGGATTTTGCAGAACCCAGATGCTACCGACAGGATTGTGGAGTGGGCTTTGGAACTGTCAAGCTTTGGTCTCAAGTTTGAAAGTACTTCAACTATCCAGAGCAGAGCCTTGGCGGAGTTCATTGCGGAATGGACCCCAACGCTAGATGAAAAAGTTCCAGAGTCAACTCTCCCCGGCAAGGAAACAAATCAAGAGTGGATCATGTATTTTGATGGGGCTTTCTCGCTGCAAGGCGCCGGTGCTGGAGTGCTGCTTGTCGCACCCACCGGAGAGCACCTCAAATATGTGATTCAGATGCACTTTCCCCGGGAGAGGTCAACGAACAATACTGCAGAATACGAAGGGCTGCTTGCCGGTCTTAGAATGGCGATAGACCTTGGGATTAAGAAACTTATTGTCAGGGGTGATTCTCAGCTTGTCGTCAAGCGGGTGAATAAGGATTATCAGAGTCCATTGATGTAAGCTTATGTAGATGAAGTGAGAAAGTTGGAAGAACATTTTGACGGTTTGCAAATGGAGCATGTTCCGCGTGCGGAGAACAATGTTGCTGATGGCCTGCCAAAGTGTGCTGCCCTTAAGTTGCCTGTGGAACCAGGAACATTTGTGCTCCGACTGACTCAACCATCCGTGACACCATCAATCAGACAAGAGAAAAGAAGAAAGTTAAGTTCCGGCAAGTATTTCCCGGCAGATCTCTCAGATGCCACTGGCAAGGAAGTTGTCGGGAACGACGCCAGGCTTGCCGGTGAGCGTCACGCTCCGGCAGGGCCTCAGGCTCTTGCCGTGGAAGCACATGCTCCCGCCAAGCTTGCCAGGGGGTAACGGGCTCCGGCAGGGCCTCGAGCCCTTGCCGTTGAGACAAATGCTTCCCCGGTAGAGGATATGCCTTTAGTCCTTGTTGTCGAGCCCTAGGCTCCAGCATGGGCACAACACATTGTCCATTTCCTTCAAACAGGAGAACTCCCTGAGGAACAAGACGAAGCAGAGAAAGTAGCCCGCCGGTCTAACATGTACCAGTTCGTGGACAACGTCCTGTATAGTAAGAGGCCGAACGGTGTGAAACTCAAGTGCATTTGTCGGGAAGATGGACTGAAGTTGTTGGCGGAGATACATGGAGGCATGTGTGGCTCCCACATGAGATCAAGAGTGCTTGCTGGTAAGGCATTTCGGCAACGTTTCTTTTGGCCCACTGCCCTCCAGGATGCAACTACGCTAGTAACCAAGTGTGAAGCATGCCAGTTTCATTCGAAAAAAATGCATCAACCAGCTCAAGCTCTTCAGACAATCCCTCTCTCCTGGCCATTTGCGGTCTGAGGGCTCGATATCTTGGGTCCTTTTCCCCATGCTACCGGGGGCTTCGAGTACTTGTATGTCGCAATCAACAAGTTCACAAAGTGGCCAGAAGTGGAAGTAGTGAGAAAGGTGACATCGCAGTCAGCCGTCAAGTTCTTCAAAGGACTAGTCTGTCGCTTTGGTGTTCCCAACAGAATCATCACCGACAACTGCACACAGTTTATGAGCCGCACCTTCATGCAGTATGTCCAAGACCTTGGCAGCAAAATCTGTTTTGCTTCTGTTGCCCACCCAAGGAGCAAGGGCCAGGCGGAAAGGGCTAATGCTGAAGTGTTGCCACGCTTCAAAACAAGAACTTTCGACAAGCTGCGCAAGTGCGGAAGGCGCTGGATTGATGAGTTGTCGGTGGTTCTTTGGTCAATCAGGACGACACCAAATTGAGCTACCGGCCAGACACCCTTCTCCCTAGTATATGGGGCGGAAGCAGTTCTCCCCACGAAACTCACATATGGGTCACCTCGAGTGCTCGCTTATGATGAGCTTGAGCAAGAGCAGTCGCGGCAAGATGATGCTATGCTCCTTGAGGAAGACCGTCTTCGGGCTGCTGTGAGAGTTGCACGCTACCAGCAAGCTTTGCACCGCTATCATAGCCGCAAGGTTCGTGCCCGAAGCCTTGAGGAAGGCCACCTTGTTCTTCGGCGCGTTCAGTCGGCCAAGAATTTAAACAAGTTGACACCAAAGTGGGAAGGCCCTTATCGGGTAGTGCGAGTCACCAGGCCTGGTGCAGTCCGCCTGGAGACCGAGGATGGCATCCCAGTGAGAAACTCCTGGAATATCAAAGATCTTCGTAAGTTCTACCCATGAGGCACGGTTGCCGGGTCTCCCGGCAACCACCTTTTGTACAAGTCTTGCCACCGAAGCGTGTAATCCTTTGTACAAAGCCAGGCGCAGACCTTGCGCAGAACTGAATAAGACCGAGCGTTCTGCAACTCTTGTTGATTTCCATGTTTACTTGTTTTGCATGCTTATCCAGGATGTTGCATTACGCCTTTCCCAACAAGTAGTAACGGACCGCCAAGGTTCCACATCTCTATTTTCTCTTCTTTCTTTTTCTTAAAAGGCAGAGGTTCTCTCTCGTGCAAGTTTGCTAGGGGGAAGAGATGGTATGGGTACTGGCGACATCCAAAATTGGCATCTTGCGGGAAAGAGCCGAAAAAGTACCGCGACGGGAAGATAAGTTGTTGGACCCTAAATGATTTTTTTCTATGAAGTTATTTTCCTTGGACGATTTCGACTTTTGTATGGAAAAACTGCATGCTAAGGAACCTTGCCATGATTTATGGCGCCCTTCTCTGTTTCAAGTCCGCTCAACGGCTTAAGTGGCTGCGCTCGCGCCCTTGCCCAGTTTCGAGTCTGCTCAACGGATCAAGTGGTTGCGCTCGCGCCCTTACGATGTTTCGAGTCCACTCAACAACTTAAGTGGCCACGCCGAGAACATCAAGGTATCTTGTCAGCAGTAGCACCACCAGCAGGCTGATAAGGACCCGCTCCTCGAAGCGCTCGCGGTAGGGCTACACATGCCGTCAAGGTTTTTCCCCAAAAGCGAAGGAAAAACACCATGCAAAGAAGAATCTAACAATTAGAATAATGCACGGTCTTTCAAATAGGGTGAAATTTACATGGGATGTCGCCTCTTCCTAAATACATCTTTATTTGACTTTCTCCCCTAGGGGCAAATTACAAGAAGAAAAAGATAGGAAGAGGCCCCCAACAGAAGCTCAGCCTGACCCCTCTAGACCAGCACTGCACGGAGGGGCGGGGCTTCCAGAAGGGAAGACGAGAGCCTGGCCCCTCCTGGGCTAGCATTGCGCAGAGGAGAAGACCAGCGCTACGCGGATGAGAGGGGGGGCAGAAGCCAAAGTCCACGGGCCTGCCGGAAGACCCAGCTGGAAGATGAGGCAGCGCCCGAGACAAGGACCCCCAGCAAGATCACCCTACCGGAAGGGGGAGAGGTGTGAGGCTGACGATGATGGTGCGGCCGTCGACCAGTCAGAGCTCTGGTCGTTGTATTCCGACTTGACGGCCTGGAGCTTGGACTCATCGTCGCTTTCACCGACACCGTCCTCCTCGTCGCTCTCGCTCAAGGGGGGGCTTTCGGCTCCGCTCGAGCTCTCTTCTCAGCAGCTGAGACGGACGCCTAAGCGCCTATAAATCTTGTCGGAGAGCAGATTGGCCTCCATCATTTTGAAACGAAGGACGTGCCCATCCTAGAGGTTGTGGGCGCGAGCGAAGGATTTCCAGCCGTGCCTGAAGAGCATGACACGGCTCTTCGAATACTCGACGTCCACCCATGTGGCGCCATTGCAGCAGCCATGCGTCCGTAACCACAAAACGAGTGGCTCATTGGCCTCCATCACCCTGGCGATAGGGCGAGGGAGGCACTAATGGCTCCAAAGGGGACCGTGCAGTCCGAGGACGAACTCCAACGCCGTCCCCTTGGCATGGGTCTCTTCGAGGAAGGGGCCTGGCGTCGGAGGGAGAGATGGAGTAGCACTCCGCCTCCCCCGGCTCGGCCTCCACGGCGACCACGGCCCCTCGCTCCTCTCCCACCGCGAGCACTCGGGTCACCCTCCACCTCTGCGACAGAAGCGGTGGCATGATCCAGACGAGAACTCCTCCTTGGTGCAGAGGACGGTGGCCGCCCTCGCCCCCTATTCATGGCTAAGGGTGGGCACCACTCAGGGTCTGGAAGAGGTGGAAAGGCGAGCTCTGGAGATTCGCACTTGATGAGGGAGGAAGGATGGATGAGCATCGCCCTTGCTGCCCCTTAATTTATAGGGGGAGCGCGGGGGCTGGCTCTCCCCCGCTCCAAGAGTCGCCGCCCACCTCCTCCAATAGCATCGCCCACGATCACGGGGCGAACAACAACCGCCCCGTTGCTCCAATACACGACGCTGAAGTTTCTGCCATGGCCAGGACTTTAAGTCATGGGCACCCGTTACTGGCTCTCCCTATGCATGCGGCGCACGTGGCGGAAACGGCCTGACACAACCATGGAAACAATTATTACCGTTCCATGCACGTACCCCATGTCGCGCACTTAACGTGCGTCATGGGGAGGCATAGTAAGCCGAATGGTTGCAACCGCAGACTCGTGCCACGCGTGCCCGTGCACTGTTTGGGCCTAGCCCAACAAGTATCACGCTTGTGTGTGGCCCAGGCCCGGGGGCTCCTGTCGGTGTACTAAAGTTTGGGTCCTTTAGTACCCCTTGTGCACGGACAGTTGAAGACACACTAGCGGCAAGGCCCGCCCGACGACTGCTGGAGGCAAGCACAACGAAGTCAAGAAGGCAAGACCCCCGACAAGACCTTGTCAGGATGGCCTTCAAACCCCCGGCAAGGAGAAGCCCTGGCAAGGCGAAGCCCCGGCAAGACCCCGCCAGCACAGAGGCCAGGTGTCGCCCCACCTGGGCACGTGTAAAGGCACCGACGATGGAGGGGCTAAGCGGTGTCGATGGGACGGGGTCCTGTCCCGTCCCGTGGACGGTCAGAGGCACCAGATGGAGCATTAAATGCACCTGTCTTGCATCGTCAGTGTTAGGTATGATAGCACTGTAGCACTGTACACCTCGTGTACGCACGGTACGCCACTGTTGGTGACCCCTTCAAGAGTATAGAAGGAGTCCCAGGGCGTTACAATGGGGATCTTCTTCTCAGATCTTCTCTGGACGATTCTACATGAATAGCAGCTGTGTACTGTGGCGCTCCCAGAACCTGAGCTAGAGCTCATGCAATACGACCAAGCAGGAGTAGGGTTTTATGCATCTTTGCAGCCCGAACCTGGTAAAAATCCCTCGCACTGCTCGTTCGTCCTGCTCTTTGCGCACACCCATCTCCCTGCCGAACCGAAAGGGATCCTCCCGATCCCATATGTGTCGTTCCCCCGACATTAGGGATCCTCCCGATCCCATAGGTGTCATTCCCCCGACAGTCATGATCTGCATACCCCAAGGTGACAACAATTGGGATTCTTTCTGGTGATTGCCGTAGTTTGAGGAGTTCATGTATTCACTAAGTGTTAATGCTTTGTTTTGGTTCTCTATTAAAAGGAGGCCTTAATATCCCTTAGATTTCCTTATGGACCCCGCTGCCATGGGAGGGTAGGACAAAAGGTGCCATGCAAGTTCTTATTGCAAGCACGTATGACTATACAAATTACATGCCTACATTACATTGATGAATTGGAGCTAGTTCTGTATCGCTCTAGTGTGTAACTGTTACATGATGAATGTCATACATATCTATCCATCGTTGATCCATGGCCTTTGCTTTTCATATATTGAATCTTGATAAGTTACTATTGCTGCTACTACTGTTGGAATCACTACAAAACTGTTGTTGTTACTATTACTGTTACTACTACTATTCTGCTTTGCTACTAAACTTTTGCTACAGAAGGATACTTTAGGTGTTGTTCAATCAACAACTCAACTGCTAAGACCAATAAATATTATTTGGCTCCCCTTGTGTTGAATCAATAAATTTGGGTAAAATACTTCCCTCGAAGACCATTACGATCCCCTATACTTGTGGGTTATCAAGACTGTTTTCTGGCGCCGTTGCCGGGGAGCATAACTCTATTTATTGTGTTCACCAAGGTTGTCCTATTGTCACTATGAAAAATCTGAAAGACGCTGAAACCAAGATCGTTCCCTCTCATGCGAGAGAAGGTAGGGAACTGTCATCTAGCTCTGCTTTTGATTCACCTACTGTTTTGAAACAGCTTATGACACCACCAGTTGCTACATCTTCTGATATGTCACAAGTACTTGATGATGCTACTTCTGAAATTAATCATGATGCTACTACTATTCTTGAAGAAATGGATGGTGCCACTCGATGGTTTACTTGATGCTCATATTGCTAGGACTAGAGAAAATGAGAATGTTGAAATTGATGAAAACTTTGAATCGCCTATTATACCTAGCTCTCCTAATAGATATGAATTGCCTCATGTACCCGAGGGTTATTTTATGGATGGGGAAATAGCTAGAGACTTTCTTGCTTGTAATGATAGAGATGATGAGAAGAAACTACTATGCAAACTAAAAGAAAAGTCTATGATGGAGAAAATGAAACATGATCCTAAATTTGCTACTTCTCCTATTTGTGTTACTGATAAGGATTATGAATTCTCTGTTAATCATGAGTTAATTATTATAGTAGGATCTGATCCTTTCTATGGCTATGAAACTGAAACTGTTGTGGCACACCTCACTAAACTGAATGATATTGCCACTTCGTTTACTGATGAGAAAAAAGATGTGTTATTACTATATCATTAAGCTTTTTTTACTTTCTCGCTAAAGGCAATGCTAAAAAATGGTTCCTCACTCTTGCTTCTAGCTGTGAGCGTAGCCCCCAAGATATGATATATTACTTTTCTGAAAAATATTTTTCTGCTCGTAAAAAAGCAAACCACCTTACAGAAAATATTTAACTTTGTGCAAACTGAAGAAGAGAATCTCCCTCAAGCTTGGGGAAGGCTTCTTCAGTTACTCAGAGCTTTACCTGATCATCCTCTTAAGAGAAATGAAATACTTGATATCTTTTATAATGGACTAACTGATGATTCTAGGGATTACCTAGATAGTTGTGATGGTTGTGTTTTCAGGGAAAGAACTATTGGACAAGCTGAAGAATTATTGAATAACATAATGCAAAATGCCGACGATCTGACACTTCCTGAAACACCATCGAAACCTATTCAAAATAAGAGAATTATTCTATTCCTCGGTCCTGATGATATGCAAGAAGCCAAGAGATCTATGAAAGAAAAGGATATTAAAACTGAAGATGTCAAGAATTTACCACATATCAAAGAAATACATGGACTTGACATCCCGACACCGATAGTAGAGGTAAATTCTCTCTGTGCCTTTAATGAAAGTAATATACCTTATACTAAGACTCCTAGTCAATGCATGGATGAATTCGACCATTACATTGTTAAGCAAAAACATTTCAATAACTATGTCAAAGATCAATTAAGACGCAGTACCATGATGATAGATCGCTTAAGTGACTTGATGTATAGAATTGCTAATGATGTTAAAGGTCTAGGTAAACATGTTTGTATGGTTCACACTCAACTAGACCAATTTGCTAAGTCACAAAATGATTTGCTTGCTGAATTAAATGATAACATGAATGATTATGTTGTTAGACTAATGACTAGAGGAGGCAGAATAACTCAAGAACCCCTTTATCCTAAAGGTCAACCAAAAAGAATTGAACCGGCTTCTCAGAGAATTAATGATGATGCACCTAGTCCACCTAGAAAGAAAAAGAAAAGGAAAAATAAAAATGATAAGACTATGCATGCTTATAGTGAACATGTTATAGAAAAACCTATTGAGAATCATAATGATCTTTCTATTTCTGATGCTACTAGATGACCCGTTACGCCCATGGTGCAAAAAGCATTGACGAACCAAGCATTGTAAGCATGTGTATGTGACAGTCTAATAGATATACTTTCATTTGATTACATGGCATCATAATTCATCAAAAGAAAATAATGACATTACTTGATAATTACATACCATAAGCAAATATAATTTGAGTGCTGACATAGTGTTCTAAGAGAACCCAGCGCTGATACACAATGTTCTAAGAAGTTTACAATGAGCATAAGCAGATAGAAATTTAGCACTGGTACATATTGTTGTAAGTTGATAATAGATTATTTACAATGAGCATAGTATATATCCAGTAGGCATCATGTAGATGGTTGTGGTTATGAGGTGATGGTCATCAAGAAGAGCCATCGCTGCAGGTACCATAGGCATCGAAATTGACTTCGTTGCCTAAGCATCTTGGCGCATTATCATTGCCTAAAGCATTGGTAAACAGCAAGCAGACGACAAGACGGCACAGGAGACAAAACACTCAAGATCCGCAAGCGCACAAACAACCTAAAAGCATAAAATGGAATAAGGACATAAGTATTCAGACCAACAAATAGAAGACAACATAAGCAAACAGTAAGCAAAAAGATCTACAGAACCCTGAAAGCACAAGTTCATTTTATTGGATGGTGAATTAGATTGCATGCATTAGCGAGAAACAGAAAAGGTTATTAAACTTGCATGTATGAGTGAGCAACAAGGATCACTATTTGCACATGCAACAAATAGATAAGAGCATTAGTAAACAGCAAGCAGAACACCCACTGTACCCTAGAAGCAGAGTTTCGTTCTATTAGACAGTTAATTGACTTGCATGCGTTGGTGAGCAAAAAGAAATGCTGATAATAGCATGCATTAGTGAGAAAGAAGAAGCATTTTTATGTGTAAAGAGGATGTGGTCGTCCGTTGGATCCTAAAGAAAACATACTAAAGCAACATTAATAATTGTCGTGCTAGATTCAGAAGCACACATACTAAAGTAGGAGGTGGTCTGCCGGATGAGGAAGCATATATTTATTATATGAAAGCAACACCATCTGAGTTCACCATATATAAATAATGACCAAGCAAACAAGAAGTAGCAGGTAGCATGGAGTGCACACATACGAGCAAACCGCACAAGCATGGATCCAGACTAAATGATCACACGCATCCGAGAGAAATTTGCAGGTAACTATAAGCAAAGCTTCCTAACAAAATGGAACTGATAATCTGGAAAGCAATGAAAAAATATGCAAAGAGAAGATGTGAGGTATTTATGGTACATTCTATTACTAAATCTTTTTTCACTGTTTGAAATCAGCTTGCCAAGTACGTAGCAAAATTCCTATGCTTGTACGCACTGCTAAGCTGATCATCAGACTAAGCTGATCAGCTGTACATAGCAAAATTCATCAGCACTGCAGCCACATAATTTTCACTCTTCTGTCTATTCTCCCTTTTCTATCATTAACTCTCTGTTTTTTGGCTCTTCCTAAACAAATCTCAAGGATTTATATGCACTTGGTTTCGTACATTATTTAACCTGTAGGATCCAACTAAAGCGAAATAAAGAGTTTTCAGCAATTTCAACCACGGGGATGATCTGAGAATTTTGAATAAGAAAACATATAGCAAAATGAGGAAAACCGCATCCATATGCTTACCAGTCGCCCCCCTAGCCCCTATAGTACATCAAAAAGTCGCCTCCTTTCCCTTGTGTATGCACCCGTGTTCTTGCAGTTTCGGTTGCTGAAATATCTTGCAAATCAATGACGGAAAAAATTGTGAAACTCATGAGATTGAATACTGAATTTATGGGGTTCAGAGTTAGCGAGACCTAACATGAAAATGCATGCAGATCAAAGAGCTGCACTACAACCACCCATACACGCCATTGAAAGTTATATGAGCAGCTAGAACTATTTTGCGATGATAAAACTATGGAAGCACCTTAGCAATACATTTATAAAATATATCTTCAAGGAAATCTGCAGGCCTTTTAGTTGCCTCCTCTTATTGTAAGATAGCTTTGTGTATGGACATTTAATGGATTGCCGTTCAAGTTCATGCGTACGGCTAGGGCTGACTCCTGTGCATAGTTGTTCAGTTCGCAACGGCCAGCGAGCGGGGTATAGGCACAACAGCTACAACCTACATATAGTCAGTTCGAATAGCCAGTCTCCTCCCCTTCCGCTCAACACTACTGGCACCAAAAGCATGGTCGATAAATCTATAAACTCTGCCGCATTGCAGTTTTACAACGAAAAAATAGTAGTAACACCAGACCGAAGTAAAGACACTTTGTACGTATTAGCCACATCCTACTAAATTGCGTAGGTAATTTTGCTGCTTCATCCTCTTAGCGATACACATACAACACTCTTTTGTTAAAATGATAGAAAACGGCATAGATATCCTACTCTAAAGCTCAAATATATCAGTGATATTAATGGAGAGCACATTCACCTACCAAAAGGTATATATTCACTTATACTACATATGAATAGAATGAAAATACCAGCCTAGTTTACATTCCACCTCTCGAAGACGAAACAAAACATAATAAATTATATAATTGAAACACCATTCTTTTCAAAGGTCCAGCTAAAGAGTTAAAGGAGGCAATGCAAGGGAAAACAATGAAGGATCAGAGAATTACTGGGTTGATACAGTATCCAAGTGTTAACATATATGGTGGAAGTTCGAGCATGAGCACACTCTTCTTCTACCAAATAGAAAAGATGTGACTTATAGAATGAAGATCGATGGGAAAAAGTAAATGTTTGTGAGAGTACCATTATTTATTTGTAGGAAATATTAACATAATATTTGAATCGTAATCTCTAAACATAAACTTGGGACAAACCAATGATATTAAAGCGAAGGCATTGGAATCAAATATGAACCAAGCACTGCACATTTATTAAGCTCAAGGTTACTGCATACCTTTTCATGCATTGTGATTAACATTCTTCCTACTAATCCTTCATACACCCATTGCCCCGCTCCTCATCTCCTGGTCCTAACTATCGCATCATGCACCATTGTACACCAAGTTTCACGCTCCTCATCTCCCGCTCCTCTGCAGTTTCAACATTAGTAACAAGATCAGGAAGCAAGGAAAAATGAGTTACATTAGAATAGAAAACTCACAACTTACTGAACATTTTTGCTAGATCTGTACTGTGGTAGAAAAGCTGCAGAAGAAGTCGGGCTAACCTTTCTTGGCAGGGTGTGACTGCTCCAGGGCCAGCATGCCACAAGTTCTGCAAGCAATCATAACCAATACAATCTGCCCTATCTTCAGTTTCAGATTTCCAGTCATCGGGAACTGTTTAGTCCAACATCTGGTTTTCAGAGAACAGTGGAATGTCTATACAAAAAATAAATAGCTACAAACAAATAAGCAAAAAGGATTATCTTGGAGCTTACCCTTCTTCTTGCACTCCTCCATGGCCCGCTCCTTTTCCATAAGGTGCACTTAGCTACCATGGAATCTTCAATAAATTCTGAAACCCGCTGAAATAAATACCTCGTTGAAAAAGATCAACAAAACACATAAAAAGGCCAAAATCTTTAAATTGTGCAACCACATAGATTGTAAAAGTTAAAGACGCATTTGTACACTCGCCTAGAGATGTCATTGTCGGTGGAGGTAGAGATTTCTTGCTGGTATAGTAGATGAAGCTAGAACTGGGCAATAATACCCACAAAAATGACAGGCCAAAGGAACAAGGCCCCCAGTTGAAGTTTTTGCATCAACCAATCTTGAAACCTGGTTTACGGATATGGATGAATCAATTTAACATAATAACATTTGCAGAAACCCCTTTAGACATTTTTCACAAACTAAAGGTAGCATATTTATTAGGCACTAATTAACCCTAGGCACATAATACCATTTAGTCAAACAACTGAATCAAAGAAAATAGGTAGGAAAAAAGGAAAGGGGATGTTTTAGAACCATGGATATACGTACATGCCATACATCTGAAAAAGGAAAAAAGAACAACCCAATGTACGAACTATAATGTGAACAAAAACAAATCTGACAGAAATTGCTGCAAAGAACAGCAATATTACCTACAGGATGCATCTGAATGGGGATCCCGGGATGAAGAGGCATGCTAGGACGAGCAGCCACACTGCTGGCCCTGCTCCCGGTCGGATGGGTAGCGCTACATCTGCTTCTTGCTCCCTTGCCTGCCTCTCCTCAACTCTGCTTAGCTGCTCCTCCACCCCACACCCGTCCTGGTCATTCACAACAGACACCTTCAGCCGATCTGGAAAAGATGAGAAGCTGGAGCAGGGGATTGGAAGAAAGGGAGGGAAACATCAGGAAGAAGAGATGGATGATTGTGTACCTGAAGCTGAGTTGCGACCCGGTGGACGCTCGGAGAAGAAGAGGCAGAGGAGGACGAGCAGCCGTGCAGCTGCACGACATCCTCCATGATCCCTCCAAACCACCGCGACGGGGCCGCTGGACCCGTTGCTTCTTCTCCCTGACAACGGCCTCTCCCTGGCACCTGGCTCCTCCCCTACACCGCCGGTCTACCCTGCACCTCCACCAACCTTGAAGGCCCCGTCTCCCCTCCTCACCCATGGGGACGACCAGCGCTGGATATGGAACCACCACGAGTGACGACCTGGAGGGGCTAGAGTGGGAAGGAGGAGGAGAGGCAGCGGTGGCGCGGAAGAGAGAGAGAGGATGAAGAGGAGGAGAGGCGGCCGCGGGAGGTCGAGGAGGAGGGAGGATAGGTTTTACCGCGGGGTCGAGCCGCAACCAACCGTCAGGTCGCGCCCGACCTCGCCGGTGCAGGCCGACAGCAGCCGGTGACCCCCTCATGTCTGCTGCCTCACCTCCCTCTCTTTCCTATCACTTTATGCATCATGGTCGACGGGGACGGCGGCGGCAGTGGCGGCAAGAGGAACGAGGGTCACAGGGGGAGACGCAGGCTAGGTCTCGCTCTCGCTGCCCGCTCGCTTCGCCCCAAGCTCGCTTCGCCCCACCGCCTTATCCTCTGCTCGCTGCGATGGAGAGAGTGGGTGGTGGCATGCGGAGCTAGGGGAGGAGAGAGCCGAGGCGGCAGGAAGAGTGGCGGTTAGGTCTTCTCCACAGGAGCGGCTGGCCTTTATATGCCTAAGCGTGAAATGACAAAAATACCCCCGACGGGGCATGTAATCTACAGACGGTGGCACACTATTTATAGCATTATACGGGGCGACCTGGATAGCCTGGTTCTGCCTAGCAGTCCAGCCTCCTTTCTATGTTTAAAGACACAATCTGATAATGAACATTCATTTAATGATAATAATAATAATGTTCACGTAGATGTACAACCAAAGAGTAATAAGGAATCTAAAAATGACGTGGAAATAAAACCCGCTGAAAGTCTTGATAACCCACATCCTAAACATAAATGTTGTGATAAAAAAGACTTTGTTGCTAGTAAACCTGGAAGATAAAGAGAGCTATGGATTCAGAAACCCATGCCATTCCCTCGTAAGCCTTCTAAAAGTAAGGACGAGGAAGAGTTTGAACACTTTTCTGAAATGATTAGACCTGTCTTTTTGCGCACTCGCTTGACTGATATTTTGAAGATGCCCCCATATGCTAAATATACGAAGGATATTATTATCAACAAAATAAATATACCTAAAAGTGAAATTGCCACCATGCTTGCTAATTATCCTTTTGATGGTGGAGTGCCTAAGAAGTTGGGAGATCTATGTCCATAATACCTTGCTCCATAAACGAAATTACATTAAAACTACTTTGTGTGATTTAGGAGTCGGTGTTAGTGTTATGCATTTCTATTTATATGCAAGACTTGTTTTGAATAATCTTACACCTACTAAGACATCTTTACAAATGGCTGATAAATCGACCGTTATAACTAATGGAATTCGTGAGGATGTTCCTATTGTGGCTGCAAACGTTACTATCTTGTCAAACTTCGTTATTCTTGAGATGCCCGAGGACGACAACATGCCGGTTATCCTTGGTAGACCCTTTTTAAATACTACATGGTTTGTTATTGATTGCAACAAGAGCAAGGTTACTTTTCATGTCAATGGTAAAGAGCAAACGATGCATTTCCCGAAGAAGCAATCTTCTGTAATAATATTAATACCATTGAGCCAATTGTCAGAGTCATTATTGGTGGGTTTAAATTTCATCTCCCTACTCTCAAGAAGAAATATGATACTCTTATTGTTGGGGATATGCAAATCCCAAATTGAGGTAACTTAGTGTTATACAAAAATTATTCGGTTTCATGTCAACCGGAAACGGTTATTAGTAAGAGTCGATCAAACCTTATTAATGGATCCTTTTGAAAGACATGGGGTTGATGGATTTAGTAAGCACAACTCTTTGTATCATTAGTTTACTCTTTGTTATTTTTAGTTAAACAAAATAAAATGCCATGAGTTCCCGATTTTCTGAATTTCCCTTGCAATAAAAATGACCCCGAAATAAAAAGTCTCAGAATGCCACAAAATTTTAACATGATTTTTTCTGAAATATTTAGGAAAAATTGGTGTTGAAAACACATCAGGGAGGTGCAGTCTCGTCCACAAGCCAACAGGGCACGCCATGATAGCTTGTGGGGTCCATAGGGGGCCTTGCCTTATCTATTTAGCCCATGCCTTCTCCTACCTCCAGCAAAAATTCATAGTCTCTCTCTCTCTCGTGTTCTTGCTCCCAAACCTGAGATTTTTGATCACTTTGCTTGGAACTCCGTTCCCGAAACTGTTTTGAGGAATTGCTCCTTGGTATGCGACTCCTCCATTCCTCCAATTAGTTTTTGCTTTAGTGGTTTATATTTTGTTGTACTTGGTGCTACTGAAAATGAGCTTGCATGTTAAATTCTTTGAATTCCAAGTAGTATGAATGCTTGATATGTCCTCTAGGTACCTATATGAGTAGTTGCTACCAATCTTGCAAAGTTTTATTGACATAATTTTGTGGCAAAAAATTCAAAAATTTGTCATAGGAAAATGAATATCCTTAGGAGGAGTTCTTCAAGGACGCGCACTTTGGGAGAGTTGTAGAGCAGGAGCTCTATACGACAAGCATATGCTGAAACAAGAACAAGCTTGGCAATCATGGCTGATGCTAAATCATGTCGTTGACCATGTGATGAGTTTATGAGGTGCACACATCAAGGAGGAATTTGATCAATACATTTAGAACACCGACCTCACCGACTTCCTTGTAGATAAGTGCACTCAACACTACGATCTCACACGCTCATTCACGCAGAGGTTTCAGTATCACCCATGTACTTCTAGAGTGTTGTTTAATCTCTATGATAAATCTTATAGTATGACTCTAGAGGATGTTTTTTTATGCATGCAAACTTCCATATTGGGGCTCACTTGACAAACCACAAAAATCTGATAATCATATGTTCCTTGAGAGCCTTTGCATTGGAGAGGATAGGGGAGTGACGCAAGCTAGAATTAAAAGTATCCAATTTCCCATTATCCGCTACTTTGCATTTTTTTTAATGGGAAATGTATTGTGGGGAAGCAAGATTGTAGTGCGCTATGCGCTGCTGACCTGAGCATTATTCACACTACTTTGACTGATAATAAACAATATAATTTGGGGGCAATTGTCGCCCGTAGGCTGCACCTTAACACGGGTAACATTGATTTGTATGGAGGACGTTATGCCTCCCACGTAGCTGCAAAACTAAGAGTCTCACCTCAACTTAATGATCTCATGCTGCCTGAATGATATTTATATTTTGAAGCGTGGTGTCACCATTTTATTAAGGACAATTCTCAGGTTTATGAGTATAACTTGATATTTAACAAATATGATCCTATCTATGTTTTGTTGCCCGCACCTGTCCTCTTTGATTTTCAGAGTAAATGAAGATATTACGTTTTCGAGGACGAAGTACCGGAGTACAACGCAGCAGTGGAGGCAGCGGAGGCTGCTTGTTTAGGTGAAGAGGTGGCATGAAATGCCCCTACTAGCTACCACTATGATTATTATCCAAACCAGCAGTGGTGATCACCAAGCTAGGACAAAATTCTAAGCTTGGTGGAGTACATATTTCATACTGACCTTATATTCATGTTCACACTTCATATCAGTTGTCGGTGTTCATCCTTTTTCATTGCATATCCGGTTAGCTTTATTTTTCGCTTTCTTCTTGTGTGTTTCAAAAACTTTGAAATCCAAAAATATTTATCATTTCTTTTTGGTTGTTCTTTCCCGTTTAATTAGTTTGTAGTATTAAAAGAAACCCCAAAAAGATTTCCTTTACATGTTGGGAGCTTTCCTGTGTAAATAGTTTTTCTCTTTTTTGTTTCCTTTGCTTATTTTCTTTCCTCGAGAAGAAAAAACAAAAACTCCAAAAATAATCAAGTGTGTTTCTCTCATTTTTCTTTTCTTTTTATCAAGTCGTCTAAAGTAGAAGACCACGATGAAAATGTTGAGTGGGTCTCATATGCATTAATGTTGATCCAACCAAGAGCCCACATTACCTTGTCTTCTCCTTTGTTTAAATGTTCGCAGATTCCAGTGTTGGAAATATGCCCTAGAGGCAATAATAAAATGGTTATTATTGTATTTCCTGGTTCATGATAATTGTCTATTGTTCATGCTATAATTGTGTTAACCAGAAATCGTAATACATGTGTGAATACATAGACCACAACATGTCCCTAGTGAGCCTCTAGTTGACTAGCTCGTTGATCAATAGATGGTCACGGTTTCATGACCATGGACATTGGATGTCGTTGATAACGGGATCACATCATTAGGAGAATGATGTGATGGACAAGACCCAATCCTAAGCATAGCACAAGATCGTGTAGTTCGTTTGCTAAAGCTTTTCAATGTCAAGTATCGTTTCCTTAGACCATGAGATTGTGCAACTCCCGGATATCGTAGGAATGCTTTGGGTGTGCCAAACGTCACAACCTAACTGGGTGTCTATAAAGGTGCACTACGGGTATCTCCGAAGGTGTCTGTTGGGTTGGCACGAATCGAGACTGGGATTTGTCACTCCGTGTGACGGAGAGGTATCTCTGGGCCCACTCGGTAAGACATCATCATAATGAGCTCAATGTGACTAAGGAGTTAGCCACGGGATGATGTATTACGGAACGAGTAAAGAGACTTGCCGGTAACGAGATTAAACAAGGTATAGAGATACCGACGATCGAATCTCGGGCACGTATCATACCGATAAACAAAGGGAATTGTATACGGGATTGATTGAATCCCTGACATCGTGGTTCATCCGATGAAATCATCGTGGAGCATGTGGGAGACAACATGGGTATCCAGATCCCGCTATTGGTTATTGACCGGAGAGGTGTCTCGGTCATGTCTACGTGTCTCCCGAACCCATAGGGTCTACACACTTAAGGTTCGATGACGCTAGGGTTATAGGGAAATGGTATACATGATTACCAAAGGTTGTTCGAAGTCTCGGATGAGATCCCGGACGTCACGAGGAGCTCTGGAATGGTCCGGAGGTAAAGATTGATATATACGAAGTCCAGTTTTGGTCACCGGAAAGTTTTCGGGCTAATCGGTAGTGTACCGGGAGTGCCGGGAGGGTGCCGGAGGACCCCCGGTGTGACGACCATAGGACTTTGTGGGCCCTTAGAGGAGGTGTGCCAGCCCTTATTGGGCTGGCCAAGACCTTCTAGAAAGGCCCATGTGGCTGGGATCAAGAGATAAAGGGCAAAAGGATTTTAAAAGAGGAGATCCACCTCCCTTGTGGGACGTGGACTCTCCCCCTAGTTCAGCCGAACCTCTCCTCCTTGGAGGAGGGGCCAAGGCAGCCCTCCCTCTCCCTCCTCCTATATATATGCAAGGATTTGGGCTGATTTGAGACACGACTTCTCTCTCTCTCTCGGCGCAGCCCTACCCTTCCTCTTCCTCGTTCTCCGTAGCGCTTGGTGAAGCCCTGCCGGAGTTCACGTAGCTCCACCGTCACCACGCCGTCGTGCTACCGGAGCTCTCCCTCAACCTCTCTTTCCTCCTTGCTGGATCAAGGCGTAGGATACGTCATCGGGCTGCACGTCTGTTGAACGCGGAGGCGCCGTTGTTCGGCGCTGAGATCGGAATCCACCGCGATCTGAATCCCTGCGAGTATGACTCCACCAACCGCGTTCTTGTAACGCTTCCGCTTAGCGATCTTCAAAGGTATGAAGATGCAATCTCTCCCCACTCGTTGCTGGTTTCTCCATAGATAGATCTTGGTGATACGTAGGAATTTTTTTGATTTACTACTACGTCTCCCAACAGTGGCATCATGAGCTAGGCCTATGCGTAGAATCTATGCACGAGTAGAACACAAGTTGTTGTGGGCGTCGATTTTGTTAATATGCTTACCACTACTAGTCTTATCTTGATTCGGTGGTATTGTGGGATGAAGTGGCCCAGACCGAGTTTACACGTACGCTTATGTGAGACTGGTTCCACCGCCTAACATGCACTTGTTGCATAAGGTGGCTAGCGGGTGTCTGTCTCTCCCACCTTAGTCAAATTGGATTCGATGAAAAGGGTCCTTATGAAGGGTAAATATCAATTGGCATATCACGTTGTGGTTTTGGCGAAGGTAAGAAACGTTCTTGCTAGAAACCTATAGCAGCCACGTAAAAACTTGCAACTGCAAATTAGAGGACGTCTAACTTGTTTTTGCAGCATATGCCTTGTGATGTGATATGGCCAAAGAATGTGATGTGATGCATTGTGATGTATGAGATTGATCATGTTCTTGTAATAGGATTCACGACTTGCATGTCGATGAGTATGACAACCGGCAGGAGCCACAGGAGTTGTCTTATTTTATTGTATGACCTACGTGTCAATCATAAACGCCATGTAATTACTTTACTTTATTGCTAAACGTTAGCCATAGTAGTAGAAGTAATAGTTGGCGAGACAACTTCATGAAGACACAATGATGGATATCATGACGATGGAGATCATGGTGTCGTGTCGGTGACAGTGATGATCATGGTGCCCCGAAGATGGAGATCAAAGGAGCAAGATGATATTGGCCATATCATGTCACTATATTGATTGCATGTGATGTTTATCATGTTTACATCTTATTTGCTTAGAACGACGATAGTAAATAATATGATCTCTCAATAAAATTTCAAGAAAAGTGTTCACCCTAACTGTGCACCGTTGCTAAGGATCGTTGTTCCGAAGCACCACGTGATGATCGGGTGTGATAGGCTCTAATGTTCGCATACAACGGGTGTAAGCCAGGTTTACACACGCGATACACTTAGGTTGACTTGACGAGCCTAGCATGTACAGACATGGCCTCGGAACACGGAAGACCGAAAGGTCGAACATGAGTCGTATAGAAGATACGATCAACATGGAGATGTTCACCATGGATGACTAGTCCGTCTCACGTGATGATCGGACACGGGCTAGTTGACATGGATCATGTGTCACTTGGATGACTAGAGAGATGTCTATCTAAGTGGGAGTTCATTAAATAATTTGATTATGTGAACTTAATTATCATGAACTTAGTCTAAAATTGTCTTTACAATCTATATTGTAGATCCAATGGCCACCGCGAATGTCACCCTAAACTTCAACGCGTTCCTAGAGAAAACCAAGGTGAAAGATGATGGAAGCAACTATGCGGACTGGGTCGGTGGCTTGAGGATCATCCTCATAGCTTCCAAGAAATTGTATGTCCTTGATGCACCACTAGGTGACCCACCCCTTCTCCCAGCAGAGCAAGACATTGCGAACGCTTGGCATTCTCGCTGCGATGATTACTCCCTTGTTCTGTGCGGCATGCTTTATAGTTTAGAACCGGGGCTCCAAAAGCGTTTTGAGCAACACGGAGCATATGAGATGTTCCAAGAGCTAAAACTGGTTTTCCAAGCTCATGCCCGGATCGAGAGATATGACGTCTCCGACAAGTTCTTCAGCTGTAAGATGGAGGAGAATAGTTTTGTCAGTGAGCACATCCTCAAGATGTCTGGGCTACACAACCGCTTGACTCAGCAGGGAGTTAATGTCCCGGATGACTCGGTCATTGACAGAATCCTCCAGTCGCTTCCACCTAGCTACAAGAGCTTTGTGATGAACTACAACATACAAGGGATGGAGAAGTCCATTCCTGAGTTGTACTCGATGCTGAAATCAGCAGAGGTCGAGATCAAAAAGGAGCATCAAGTGTTGATGGTGAATAAGACCACTAGTTTCAAGAAAGGCAAGGGTAAGAAGAACTTAAAGAAGGACGACAAAGTTGTTGCCGCGCCCGGTAAGCAAGTTGTCGGGAAGAAGAAGAACAAGAATGGACCCAAGCCTGAGATTGAGTGTTTTTATTGCAAGGGTACAGGTCACTAGAAGCGGAACTGCCCCAAGTACTTAGCGGATAAGAAGGAAGGCAACAATAAAGGTATATGTGATATACTTGTTACTGATGTGTACCTAACTAGTGCTTGTAGTAGCTCCTGGGTATTTGATACCGGTGCAGTTGCTCACATTTGTAACTCCAAGCAGGAGTTGCGGAATAAGCGGAGGCTGGCAAAGGACGAGGTGACGATGCGCGTCAGGAATGTTCCAAGGTCGATGTGATCGCCGTCGGCCCGCTACCTCTACATCAACCTTCGGGATTAGTATTAAACCTTAATAATTGTTATTTAGTACCAGTTTTGAGCATGAACATTGTATCTGGATCTCGCTTGATGCGAGATGGCTACTCATTTAAATTTGAGAATAATGGTTGTTCTATTTATATGAGAGAAATGTTTTATGGTCATGCCCCGCTGGTCAATGGTTTATTTTTGATGAATCTTGAACGTGATGTTACACATGTCCATAGTGTGAGTACCAAAAAGTGTAAGGTTGATAATGATAGTCCCACTTACATGTGGCACTGCCGCCTTGGTCATATTGGTGTCAAACGCATGAAGAAGCTCCATACTGATCGACTTTTCGAGTCTCTTGATTTCGAATCATTTGACACGTGCGAACCATGCCTCATGGGCAAGATGACCAAGACTCCGTTCTCCGGAACAATGGAACGAGCAACTGACTTGTTGGAAATAATACATACTGACGTATGTGGTCCAATGAGTGTCGAGGCTCGTGGTGGCTACCGTTATGTTCTCACCCTCACTGATGACTTGAGTAGATATGGGTATGTCTACTTAATGAAACATAAGTCTGAAACTTTTGAAAGGTTCAAGGATTTCAGAGTGAGGTAGAGAATCAACGTGACAGGAAAATAAAGTGCCTACGATCTGATCGTGGCGGAGAATATTTAAGTCACGAGTTTGGCACGCACCTAAGGGAATGTAGAATTGTTTCACAACTCACACCGCCTGGCACACCTTAGCGAAATGGTGTGTCTGAATGTCGTAATCGCACTCTATTAGATACGGTACGATCTATGATGTCTCTTACCGACTTACCACTATCATTTTGGGGATATGCATTAGAGATTGTCGCATTCACTTTAAATAGGGCACCGTCAAAATCCGTTGAGACGACACCGTATGAATTATGGTTTGGAAAGAAACCTAAGCTGTCGTTTCTAAAAGTTTGGGGATGCGATGCTTATGTGAAGAAACTTCAACCTGAGAAGCTCGAACCCAAAGCAGAAAAGTGCATCTTCATAGGATATCCCAAAGAGACTATTGGGTATACCTTCTACCTATGATCCGAGGGCAAAGTCTTTGTTGCCAAGAATGGATCCTTTCTCAAGAAAGAGTTTCTCTCGAAAGAAGTGAGTGGGAGGAAAATAGAACTTGATGAGATAATTGTACCTCCACTCGAACCGGAGAGTAGCACAACACAGGAAGTTGTTTCTGTGGAGCCTACACCGGCTGGAGAGGAAGTTAATGATGATGATCATGAAACTTCAGATCAAGTTACTATTGAACGTCGAAGGTCCACCAGGACACGTTCCGCACCAGAGTGGTACGGCAACCCTGTCCTGGAGATCATGTTGTTGGACAACGGTGAACCTTCGAACTATGAAGAAGCAATGGCGGGCCCGGATTCCAACAAATGGCTTGAGGCCATGAAATTCGAGATAGGATCCATGTATGAGAACAAAGTATGGACTTTGGTGGACTTGCCTGATGATAAGCGAGCCATTGAAAATAAATGGATCTTTAAGAAGAAGACTGACGCGGATGATAATGTGACCGTCTATAAGGCTCGGCTTGTCGCTAAGGGTTATCAACAAGTTCAAGGAGTTGACTACGATGAGACTTTCTCACCCGTAGCGATGTTGAAGTCTGTCCGAATCATGTTAGCAATTGCCGCATTTTATGATTATGAGATCTGGCAAATGGACGTCAAAATAGCATTCCTTAATGGCTTCCTCAAGGAAGAACTGTATATGATGCAGCCGGAAGGTTTTGTCGATCCTAAAGATGCTAACAAGATATGCAAGCTCCAGCGCTCCATCTATGGCCTGGTGCAAGCATCTCGGAGTTGGAACATTCGCTTTAAGTAGGTGATTAAAGCGTTTGGGTTTGTACAGGTTTATGGAGAACCCTGTATTTACAAGAAAGTGAGTAGGAGCTCTATAGCATTTCTTATATTATATGTGGTTGACATACTGATAATGGGAAATGATATAGAACTCTTGGAAAGTATAAAGGCCTACTTGAATAAATGTTTTTCAATGAAGGACCTTGGAGAAGCTGCTTACATATTAGGTATTAAGATCTATAGAGATAGATCGATACGCCTCATAGGTCTTTCACAAAGCACATACCTTGACAAGATATTGAAGAAGTTCAATATGGATCAGTCCAAGAAGGGGTTCTTGCCTATGTTACAAGGTGTGAGATTGAGTATGACTCAATGCCCGACCACGACAAAGGATAAAGAAGAGATGAGTGTCATCCCCTATGCTTCAGCCATAGGCTCTATTATGTATGCCACGCCGTGTACCAGACCTGATGTGAACCTTGCCATAAGTTTGGTAGGGAGGTACCAAAGTGATCCCGGAGCGGAACACTGGACAGCGGTCAAGAATATCCTGAAGTACCTGAAAAGGACAAAGGACATGTTTCTCGTATATGGAGGTGCCGAAGAGCTCGTCGTAAAGGGTTACGTCGATGCTTGCTTTGACACAGATTCGGACGACTCCAAGTCGCAAACCAGATACGTGCATGTTTTGAACGGAGGGGCAGTCAGCTGGTGCAGCAGCAAGCAAAGCATTGTGGCGGCATCTACATGTGAAGCGGAGTACATAGCTGCTTCGGAAGTAGCAAAGGAAGGAGTCTAGATGAAGGAGTTCATCACCGACCTAGGAGTAATTCCAAGTGCGTCGGGCCCGATGACTCTATTCTATGACAACACTGGAGCTATTGCCCTTGCGAAGGAGCCCAGGTTTCACAAGAAAACAAGACACATCAAGCGCTGCTTCAACTCCATCCATGATTACATTCAGGAGGGAGATATAGATATTTGTAAAGTGCATACGGATCTGAATGTCGCAGGTCCATTGACTAAACCCCTCTCACGAGCAAAACATGATCAACACCAGATTGCTATGGGTGTTCGATTCATCACAATGTAACTAGATTATTGACTCTAGTGCAAGTGGGAGACTGTTGGAAATATGCTCTAGAGGCAATAGTAAAATGGTTATTATTGTATTTCCTGGTTCATGATAATTGTCTATTGTTCATGCTATAATTGTGTTAACCAGAAACCGTAATACATGTGTGAATACATAGACCACAACATGTCCCTAGTGAGCCTCTAGTTGACTAGCTCGTTGATCAATAGATGGTCATGGTTTCATGACCATGGACATTGGATGTCGTTGATAACGGGATCACATCATTAGGAGAATGATGTGATGGACAAGACCCAATCCTAAGCATAGCACAAGATCGTGTAGTTCGTTTGCTAAAGCTTTTCAATGTCAAGTATCGTTTCCTTAGACCATGAGATTGTGCAACTCCCAGATACCGTAGGAATGCTTTGGGTGTGCCAAACATCACAACGTAACTGGGTGGCTATAAAGGTGCACTACGGGTATCTCCGAAGGTGTCTGTTGGGTTGGCACGAATCGAGACTGGGATTTGTCACTCCGTGTGACGGAGAGGTATCTCTGGGCCCACTCGGTAAGACATCATCATAATGAGCTCAATGTGACTAAGGAGTTAGCCACGGGATGATGTATTGCGGAACGAGTAAAGAGACTTGCCGGTAAGGAGATTGAACAAGGTATAGAGATACCGACGATTGAATCTCGGGCAAGTATCATACCGATAGACAAAGGGAATTGTATACGGGATTGGTTGAATCCCCGAGATCGTGGTTCATCCGATGAAATCATCGTGGAGCATGTGGGAGACAACATGGGTATCCAGATCCCGCTGTTGGTTATTGACCGGAGAGGTGTCTTGGTCATGTCTACGTGTCTCCCAAACCTGTAGGATCTACACACTTAAGGTTCGATGACGCTAGGGTTATAGAGAAATGGTATACGTGATTACCGAAGGTTGTTTGGAGTCCTGGATGAGATCCCGGACGTCACGAGGAGCTCCGGAATGGTCCGGAGGTAAAGATTGATATATAGGAAGTCCAGTTTTGGTCACCGAAAAGTTTTCGGGCTCATCGGTAGTGTACCGGGAGTGCCGGGAGGGTGCCGGAGGACCCTCGGGAGGGGTGTGACGACCATAGGACTTTGTGGGCCCTTAGAGGAGGTGTTCCAGCCCTTATTGGGCTGGACAAGACCTTCTAGAAAGGCCCATGCGGCTGGGATCAAGAGATAAAGGGCAAAAGGGTTTTAAAAGAGGAGATCCACCTCCCTTGTGGGAGGTGGACTCTCCCCCTAGTTCGGCCGAACCTCTCCTCCTTGGAGGAGGGGCGAAGGCAGCCCTCCCTCTCCCTCCTCCTATATATATGCAAGGGTTTGGGCTGATTTGAGACACGACTTCTCTCTCTCTCGGCGCAGGCCTACCCTTCCTCTTCCTCGTTCTCCGTAGCGCTTCGCGAAGCCCTGCCCGAGTTCACGTAGCTCCACCGTCACCACGCTGTCGTGCTGCCAGAGCTCTCCCTCAACGTCTCCTTCCTCCTTGTTGTATCAAGGCGTAGGAGACGTCATCAGGCTGCACGTGTGTTGAATGCGAAGGCGCCGTTGTTCGGCGCTGAGATCGGAATCCACCGCGATCTGAATCGCTGCGAGTATGACTCCACCAACCACGTTCTTGTAACGCTTACGCTTAGCGATCTTCAAAGGTATGAAGATGCAATCTCTCCCCACTCGTTGCTGGTTTCTCCATAGATAGATCTTGGTGATACATAGGAATTTTTTTGATTTACTACTACGTCTCCCAACATCCAGCAGTCCACAGAACACTTGCACTATTATTATTATCACATCATTCGGTCATGGAAGTGAAGGCAATAATGACGATATTTGATGAAGTGATAATGGTAAGAAGGCTTGTATGAACTCTTCTTATTTTTTTTTTGTAAATATGTTTAGCTCGTTCGATCATGATTCAGTGTATCATGTGTAAACATGTTTGTGATGATGATTAGAGATTATAGATGCTCATTCTATGCTTAAATATCTAGGAGTGGATAATGATTTACCTTATGTATCAACATGCATTGAAATGGTTGAATGTCATTTTATCGTTTGATTTTGTCCGTAGTCAGACCCTGCTCTTATGTATGATGTTTGAATATGTTGTTGTATGGATGTGTTATTGATGTAGCTTGTGGTCAGTGTAAGCCAATTCCATATACTCAACTCTTCTATACATGTACTTGTAATGATATCCATTCTTGCAAAAAGACAAGATGCGCTTCTATCCCTATCGAGGCCCTCGTGCCAAAATATGGATAGGATCGCATCTTGGGCGTTACACATAGTCATCACCAACCATCCTTCATCACTAATTCCATGATGCTCTCGGCCATTTGTGAGTAATACCATCGTAGGCTTGCTAGACGGTGATGGGTTGGATGAGATTTATCATGTAATCGAGTTAGTTTTGTTAGGGTTTGATTCCTAGTATCCACCATATTCTGATATTGATGTTGCTATGACTTTGCTATGCTTAATGCTTGTCACTAGGGCCCGAGTGCCATGATTTCAGATCTGAACCTGTTATGTTTTCATGAATATATATGTGTTCTTGATCCTATCTTGCAAGTTGTAGACACCTATTACAAGTTATGATCCGCATCCCCAGGGTGACAATAACTGGCATTCTTTCCGGTGATTACCGTAGTTTGAGGACTTCATGTATTCACTAAGTGCTAATGCTTTGGTCCGATTCTCTATTAAAAGGAGGCCTTAATATCCCTTAGTTTCCATTAGGACCCCGCTTCCATAGGAGGGTAGGACAAAAGATGTCATGCAAGTTCTTTTCCATAAGCACGGATGACTATATATGGAATACATGCCTACATTAGATTGATGAATTGGAGCTAGTTCTGTGTCACCCTAGGTTATAAATGTTGCATGATGAATGCCATCCGACATAATTATCCATCACTGATCCATTGCCTACGAGCTTTTCACATATTGATCCCTGCTAAGTTACTTTTCCGTTGCTACTATTACAATCACTACAAAACTGCTACTCTCACTTCTGCCATCGTTACTGTTACTTCCATACTACTTTGCTACTAAATACTTTGCTGCAGATTATAAGTCTTTCAGGTGTGGTTGAATTGACAAATCAGCTGCTAATACTCGAGAATATGCTTTGGCTCCCCTTGTGTTGAATCAATAAATTTGGGTTAAATACTCTACCCTCGAAAACTGTTGTGATCCCTTATACTTGTGTGTTATCAAGACCTTTTTTTGGTGCCGTTGCCGGGGAGCATAGCTCTATTCTCTGAGTCACTTGGGATTTATATCTGTTGATCACTATGAAGAATCTGAAAGACCCAAAAACCAAGATCTATCCCTCTACTACGAGGGGAGGTAAGGAACTGCCATCTAGCTCTACACTTGATTCACTTTCTGTTATGAGTAAATTTGTGACACCACCACCTGCTATTGATTCCGATATGTCGCAAGTAACTGATGATGTCACTTCTGCTATGCATGATGCTTATGATGATACTTTGCTTGATAATACTGTGCCACTGGGTGAATTTCTTGATGAACAAATTGCTAGAGTCAATGCTGAAAATGATGATATTTCTGAAACTGATGAAATTACTGAAACTAAACACTATGGGACACCTGTTAGATCTAGCTCTCCTAGATATGAATTGCCTAATATACCTAAGGGTTATGTTATGGAAGGAGAGGTAGCTAGGGACTTTCTTGCTTGTAAGGATAGAGTTGATCTTAAGAAATTACTATGCAAGTGGAAGGAAAAATCTTTGAATGCTAGAATGCAATATGATCCTAAGTTTGCTACTTCACCTATCTTTGTTACCGATAAGGATTATGAATTCTCTGTCGATCCTGAGATAATTACTTTGGTCGAATATGATCCTTTCCATGGCTATGAATCTGAAACTGTTGTGGTGCATCTTACTAAATTGAATGATATAGCCACCCTATTTACTCATGAGGAAAAAAAATCCTTATTACTATATTCTTAATTTGTTTCCTTTCTCATTAAAGGGTGATGCTAATATATGGTTTACTTCTCTTGCTCCTAGTTGTGTGCGTAGTCCCCAGGATATGATATATTACTTCTCTAGAAAACATTTTCCTGCCCAAAAGAAACAAGCTGCTTTGCAGGAAATATTTAACTTTGTGCAAATTGAAGAAGAGAGTCTCCCACAATCTTGGGGGAGGCTTCTCCAATTACTTAATGCTTTGCCTAATCATCCTCTCAAGAAAAACAAAATACTTGATATCTTTTATAATGGACTAACCGATGCTTCTAGGGACCACCTAGATAGTTGTGCTGGTTGTGTTTTCAGGGAACGGACTATTGAACCAGCTGAACTACTATTGAATAATATATTGAGCAATGATAATGATTGGACTATTCCTGAACCACCTACAAAGCCCACTCCAAAGAAAAGAGGTATTCAATTTCTCAGTCCTGAAGATATGCAAGAGGGAAAGAAATCTATGAAAGAAAAAGGTATTAAGGCTGAAGATGTTAAGAATCTACCACCTATTGAAGAAATACATGGTCTGGATAACCCGACACAGGTAGTAGATGTAAACTCTCTCCGTAGATTTGATTAAGGTGATATTCCTTACAATAAGTGTGCTAGCCAATGCTTGGATGAGTTTGATAACTTTGTTATTAAGCAAGAAAATTTTAATGCTTATCTTAGTAGACAATTGAAACATAATGCTCACATGTTTGAGCGCTTAGGTGATTATATGATTAGAACTATCAATGATCTTAAGCTTATTAGTAAACATGCTTCCATGGTAACTACTCAAGTAGGACAAGTACTTAAGGCACAAAATGATTTGCTTGATGATATGAATAGTAAGAACAATGATCATTCTGTTAGAGTTGTGACTAGAGGTGGTAAAATGAGTCACGAACCCTTGTATCCTGAGGGCCAACCTAAGAGAATTGAGCAAGATTCTCAGGGAATTAATACTAATGCACCTAGTCGTTCCAATATTAAGAGGAAAAAGAATGATGATAGAACTTTGCATCCTGCTAGTGAACCTGTTATAGACACAATCTGGTAATGAACATGAGCTTAGTGATAATATTAATGATGATGTTCATGTTGATGCTCAACCTAGTAATGATAATGATGTGGACATTGAACCTATTGTTGATCTTGATAACCCATAACCTAAGAATAAAAGATATGACAAAAGAGATTTTGTTGCTAGGAAGCATGGTAAAGAAAGAGAACCATGTGTTCAGAAACCCATGCCCTTTCCTCATAAACCATCCAAGAAAAAGGATGATGAGGACTTCGAGCATTTTGTTAAAATGCTTAGACCTGTCTTTTTGTGTACGCACTTGACTGATATTCTGAAAATCTCTCCTTATGCTAAGTATAAGAAAGATATTGTGACAAATAAAAGAAAGATACCAGAAGCTGAGATTTCCGCCATGCTTGCTAATTATACTTTTAAGGGTGGAGTACCAAACAAATTATGAGATCCAGGAATACAACTATGCCATGCTCCATTAAGAGAAACTATGTTAAAACTGCTTTATGTGATCTTGGAGATGGTGTTAGTGTCATTCCTTTCTCTTTATATCGTGGACTTGATTTGAATAAGTTGACGCCTACTGAAATCTCTTTGCAAATGGCTGGTAAATCAACTGCTCTACCCATCGGTATTTGTGAGGATTTACCTGTCGTAGTTGCAAATTTTACTATCCTAACGGACTTTGTTATTCTTGATATTCCCGAGGACGACAGTATGTCGATCATACTTGGTAGACCCTTTTTGAATACTACAGGGGCTGTTATAGATTGCAACAAGGGCAATGTCACTTTTCATGTTAATGGTAATGAGCATATGGTACACTTTCCGAAGAAACAACCTCAAGTTCATAGTATCCACTCCATTGAAAAAAAATTCAACGGTTATTATTGGAGGTTTTGAATTCCCTCTCCCCACTGTCAAGAAGAAATATGAAATAATTATGGTAGGGGACATGCCTGTCCCCGTTGAGGTAACTTAGTGTTATTTGAAAATTCTCCGGTTTCATGTTACTCGAAAGAAGTTTGTTAATAAGACTTGGTCAACCATATTGATGGATTCCTTTTGAAGGGCATGAGATGGATGAATTTAGAAGGCACAACCTTCTGTACCCAACTTTTTTACTTTCTGTTAGTTAGAATAAGTAAAGTAAAAGGCTATTATTTTTCTGTTTTCTGAGTTTTCCGCGCAATAGAAAATGGACCTGAAAATAAAAGTTCTCCATATACCCTGAAAATGTAGTATGATTTTTTCTGGAATATTTAAGAATATCTGACACTGAGTACATACCAGGGGGCAACTCCAGTGGGTCACAAGCCCACAGGCGCGGTGTGACAGCCCAAGTGCTGCCCCTACCTTTTATGGCATGTAATGCTATGTGGACCCTTGTTGCCATGTGATGAATGAGATGAGTTTGCTCTTTTGCCATGCCATTGTTTCGTGCATCGTGCATCATATCATTTCATCATCATGTCATGCATTGCAAATATGTGGTGTGCTTCTGGTGACCTTGTTGTGATGTGAGTGGGATCACCTCCCCCTTTATCTTATTTTCAAAAGACCAAACCTAAAACCTTTTATTCCCATTTCCATTCTTCAACAGAATTATCTTGCTAATAAAATTTGTTAAAAATGTTCATGATATAGCCAATATTAATTTGAGCCCATGTGTGTTGTTCTTTTGGTGTTTTGAGCTATATGATTTTGGGGTTTTAAAATAAAAGGGGCTGTTGTTTTATATAGTATTGAAAATACTTGCTTTAAAAATCCTCTTGTTAATTTTATTAAATAGGTCACATTTCCTTTTAGACAAAAGTATTTTTGTTTTAGCAAAAATCCTTTTTATTTTCATCTGTTGGGATTTATTGTGTGGCTGTTTTATTTTATGGAAAACCCTGCTGGTTTTCTCTGTGAGTGGGAGAGAGCTGGGCCGGATCCTTCCCCCGCGCGGCCCAGCCCAGGTAGTGATGGCTACCTGCTCCGTTGCCTCCCTTTTCCGTCAGGTTCAGAGAGTGAGAGAGCGAGTGCATCACCGCCATGTCCTCCCTCCGTCACAACACCGTCAGCCCGGGTCCTATTTAGCTCCCCTCGGCGTGCGTGCCTCCCCCTCTAGGGTTCCCCCTTCCCCCTTCTCACCGTCGCCGCCTCCTTCTCCTCCTCCCTCTTCCTTTTCCCCTTCTCTTCCTCCTCTGCCAGGTAAGCTCTGTAGTTCAGAGTTCAGAGAGAGCCGCCGTCGGTCATCTCGCCGTCGTCTTCGCGTCTCCGGTGGCCCTCGTCGCGGGCGGAGATGGCGTGGAGAACGTGGATGTCCCCCGCGTTCCATTCCCGCTGCTAGGGGGCGAGGAGCACCTCCCCGCAGTGCAAATTGCCATCGTGTCGTTCGCAAGGGAGCAGGTCGTCGCCGGCGTTCTTCTTCCGTTTCATCGCTGCCGCGTGGTCGTCCTTCTTCCTCCTCTTCGTTGCGCTCCAAGCCATCATCGTTCCCCTCTCGGTGAGCCGCCACGTCCCCTCTTGTTGCATAGTGCGTAGCTCGCCATCGCCGTAGTGTGTTGCCGCCGCCGTCCCGGCCAAGGTGAGGCCTTGAGCTCGCCTCCGTCCTCCTCATCGCGGGACGAGCAGAGGATGGGAACCCCGTAAATCCCCGTTTCGTTTTTGGCCGTTAGCGTCGCCGAAGTGCCCGTGTAGTCGCCGGAATCGTTGCTGCCGTTTGCTGTCGCCAAAGGTGCAGATTTATTCAGTTTCATCAGTAGACGCCGATCGGTTAGAACTAGTGGGCTCGATGCCCCTCTCTGGTGTGATCTATGAGCGTAGCGTAGTGGTAGCGGCTGGGGGAATCGACCGTGAGGTCGAGGGATCAAGTCCCCGCTCCCCCTTTTTTGGTTTTCCACTTTTTTGATTGGATCTGGTGTGGTGTTGTGTGTTTGGATCCTGTGTGGTGGCCGGATCCCGTGCGCGGTGTGTGTGTGGGAAGGGATCTGGTGCGGCTGTGTGCCAGATCCCGTGTGGCCGTGCAGATGTGGTGTGTGTGCTTGTGTGTGCCGTGTATGTGTGTGGATCTGGAGTGGCTGCCACATCTAGAGTGTAGTGTGTGTGCTGTGTTGTGTGTGTGTGTAGTGTGTGTGTGTGTGGTGTGTGTGACAAGTGGGCCCAGGCCCCACTTGTCATGCACTAGGGGGCCCTGGTGCCTATGCCAGGTGGGCCCCCATGTAAATTGTGATTTTTCTTTTATTGTTTTTATTGTTTTAATTGTTATATTAGGCCATTTCCATTTCTAGTAATATTTCCAAATCCGGTTATGTGCATTTTTGATCATGTGCATTTATAGTTAAGTTTCACTTATAGGAATGGGTGATGTTTTGCTATCTAATGTTTTGCCATGATGCTCCATGTGAACATATGAGTATGATACATGATTTTAGGATGGAATCACCCAAGGAATTCATTGGTGTGACTTGTTTAGGCATTTGAGCAAGTTTGACAAAATGTCATTTTGTCTCAAAGTGCCATTTTGTCATTTTTGTTACATTTAATCCATGCATGCTATGATATTTATGCCAACATGAATATGGTAGCCATTGACGAGTAGAATGCCATGTTATTTATATTTGTCATTTTAAACTTGCATACAAGTGGGAACCATGCTCTAAAGTAGCTACTAAAATGTTGTTGTTTTCAACCATGCTAAATATTTCTAAGTCTGAGAATCTGTTAATATTTTTATGCCCTGAAGAGTGGATGCTACCTAGTGATATGTTGAGGATTAGCTCAAGCTCAATGCTAGTGTTTTGAAATAGATGTTGTCCTCTATCATCCTGTTAATTTTCATGCCATGAGGTGGTCTCTATCACCATTAGTTTCTGCTGTCAACTTGCTATCAGCTTAACTCAGATTCCAGAAAACTGTTATTTTCACGAAGTCCCTAAAATCTGTTTCATCATGCCAACTTGTGAGCTTCATGCTTATTGATGTGTGCCTCCATTCTAGATTGTGTAGTTGGATAATTTGATAAGCATGCTGTGTAGTTTCTGTCAATGCCTTGTTTGTGGTTGGAGACTTCCTGTAGCTCTAGTTATTGGCTGTGAAAGTTGCTATGTTGCTGTTTTGTGGCAGATTGTTTGTTTTAGTGTTTTGTGACTTGTGGGAAATATACTCCATGGAGTTGCTTGATCTTTGACACCATTGTGGTTGGTTTTTCACTGCGTAACCAGTGGCTACCTTGCAATGTCAAGGAATAGCCCATGGCCTTCTTTGTCTTGTGTTTTGCCTTTGTAACTTGTCGTGAGCGTAGCGTGAGAACCGTAACTCCGTTTCCTATGTTCTACATATGCATTTGTATCGATTTTGAATGAAGCATCCATATTTTCCATGATCATGCATGTTTAAATAACTTAACATGAGGTTCTGTCCAGAATTGTAAATAACCATATTATTGCATGTGAAACATGACTAGTTCAGGATTGCCATGTTAAATTCTTCAAATGAATCATGCATCATATTGTTTGTGCATTGCACCTTGGTTGGATGTTTATTGTTGTTGTTTCTCTTGGGTAGACGCGAGTGTTGAAACTGAGTACGAGGATCTAGGAGAACACCACTACGAGGACCTTGCTCTTTGTCCCTCTGAAGAACCAACATGCAAGATGATCGTACCCGGATCCCGACACTATTTTTGCTTTGCTAGAGGTCTCGTTCTTATAGTTACCTATGCGTTACCTACCACTTGAATGTCAAGCCTCCTACATTGCCATGAAATCTTCTAACCCTCCACATCCTAGCAAACCTTGTTTGGCTAAGTTACCGCTGCTCAGCCCCTCTTATAGCGTTCTTAGTTGCAGGTGCAGGTTGTATCCATGTGATAACATGGATTTGGCATATCACAATATTATCTGCTATTTAATTTAATGCACATATATATCTTGGTTGGTGGAAGGCTTGGCCTTTTCTAGGTGTTTTATTCCGCTTTTACCACCATAGTTTCTTGTTACCGGTGTTATGTTTCCATACTTTGCACTCCTAACATGCTCGGGGTTGTTATGGGGACCCCCTTGATTATTCGGTTGAGATTAAAACTTGTCTGGCAAGACCCAACATTGGTACTATTTGCTTAAATAACTTAATAAATTTTGCATAGGGCTTTGCAACCCCGTGGATAATTAATCAACCCCTGGGCCAATGCTCCTCATGAGTGTTGGTCCAAACTAGAGCACTGTGCGGGGCCAACCCGGGGCAACTCGGGAGATTTCTATCAGGCCTCTGTACGCGTCGCTTATTCATTGTGTCCTGAGAACGAGATACACGGCTCTTATTGGGTTCATCGACACGTCGGGTGGTCTTGCTGGATTTGTTTTACCTTTATCGAGGGGCTTGCGTGTGGGACTCTGACTTTCTTCGGGCTATCCCGAGGTGTTGGAATTCCTTTGGAGTTGCCTAGGATGATCACGAGATTCGTGGTCGAGACTATTCCCGCATAGTGTGGTTAATTTATGATGGACTAGTTGGAGCACCCCTGCAGGGTTAAAACTTTTGGAAAGCCGTGCCCGCCGTTATGTGGCAACTTGGATATTTGTTTAACACCCAGTTATAGTTAACTTGAAGTAAACCCTAATAAAATACACCAACTGTGTGAGTAACCGTGATTGTCTCTGCTCGTGAACATGATCCATGAGAGAACACGGTGGGGTTATGATTGACGTAAGTAGGTGTTCAGGATCTCTTAGAGGTCATTCTAGTTTTCGATCGTTTATCGTAGACCACATATTTACTTTCATGTTTCGTGAGATTAGCCACCATAACTGCTTAGTGATGCTGCAAACTAAACACATACCCTTCCCAACCTATAAGCTTGAATAGTCTCAGTAACCGGGCGCGTGATTGCTGAGTCCCATGGCTCACAGATTACTACAACACTGTAGGTGCAGGTACAGATGAGATCATGCCAGATGATGTGACGTAGCTCCAGTGGGAGTATGACGAGGAGCATGGCAGGATGTACGTCACTTATCCAGACGAGTAGAGTGGCCGTGGTCGAGATCTTTGGGCTTGCAAGCCAGTGTCATTGCAGCATTTTATCGTTTGATTTTGTCCATAGACGGACCCTGCCTTTGTATTGATGATTGAAATGATTGTGTGGTTTTGTAATTTAGTATGTGGCGAGTGTAAGCCAACTCATATACTCTTCTCTTCCTAAATGTATTTAATGATGATGTACTTGCTAACGGCAAGATGCGTCTCTATCCCCGTCGAAGCCCTCGTGTCTTAATATGGATAGGCGCGCATCTTGGGCGTGACAAGTTGGTATTCAGAGCCATACGACCATAGGAGCCCTTTGCTTGATCGATCTTGGCCGAGTCAAGTCTAGTAAAGACTATTTTAAGTCTGGTTATTTCAGAGAGTAGGTTTATTTTTACTCCTCTTCTATGCTATGGTGAGGTATTCGACTTAGGAATTTCGATTCTACTCCTCTTCTCGCTCAAATTTTTTTTAGGATCACGCGGGTATTTTGGAGTCTATATGATACTGATGTGACGGAGCTCTGTCTTGGTGCCTCCTGTCTGACTTGATTTCTTCCGGGGAGTCGAGCTCTAGGGAATTTTGACACATCGTTATCATTCAGCTTCCTTAGTATCTCAGGACGGAGAGTGTTCAGAATTACTTCAATACTTGTCGTGGTGAGATAAGGTTGGAGTCACCTAGTACTGGGGAGGCATCCGGGGTACCACCATGGTTTAGTATCGTTGTGCTTTTGAGGATTCGAGTTAGATGGATTTGCGAAAGCCTCTGGTTATGTGTTGAAGGATGGATATAGTTGGGGTGTAGGTTTGCTAGTTGTGTGGGATATTTCCTCCTTGTATCCCCCACACCAGATTGCATAAACAGAAAGTTTTCGTAAGTTCTTAGGTGGGAACTCATGTAGTTATCTAGGATCATCTTCTTCAGATGTATGAGGGCATATACATTTGTTCCGAGAAACATTAGCTCAATACTTTTGTGTTATTACAAGTGGCTTCTAATATCTGATGATGTTATCGCAAAACCGAAGAAGACATTCTTACTAATTTTTCAGTAGGAAGGATGTTTGTGTTATTCATTCAATTTCTTTCAAGCATTTGATTCAACTTTGAATTCATCTTATCATGAGGTGCTGATGTTTTGTCCATCTTCAGGATGGCTCGACCAACTCGCGGGAATCCGGGTCGTGGTGAGGAGCAGGATGATGTTCCACCACCCCCGCCACCGCCTCCTCCTCTAGAAGCTTGGCAAGCTGTGATGGCCACAACCAATGCAAACACTTAGATGTTGCTCAGGCTGTTGCAAGAAAGAGATCAGGGTCAGCAAGGCTTTCAAGGGAATTTTCAGAATCAACCTCAGTTTGCGACACTCAACCAGTTCCTTGCCAACCAGCCCAAGTCTTTCACCTGTTGTGAGCAGCCTTTTGATGCTGATGATTGGCTCCGTGACATGAGTAAGCATTTTGAGTGCAGCAACGTCAGGCCAGAGGACTTTGTTAGATTTGCGTCGTTCCAGCTCAAGGGTTAGGCAGCTGATTGGTGGCAGCAGTACAAGGATTCCAGGGGCGATCGTGTTGTTACTTGGGACAATTTCTGTCGTCACTTCATGGCCCATTGCATTCTGACTAGCTTTGTCGAGGAGATGCATGAGAAGTTCAGGCACCTGAAGCAGGGGAGCAAGTCTATCTATCAGTACAACATCGAGTTCCAGAATCTTGCCCGCTATGCTAAGCAAGATGTTCCAGATGACAAGGCCATGATCTATCAGTTCAGAGGTGGTCTCAAGGATGAGCTTCTACCAGGTCCAGTCATTCAAGAGCCTCGTGAGTTTGATCAGTTCTACAACATGGCCTTGATGGTCGAGGCAACCCAACTCAAGTTGGAGAACTCAAGGAAGCATTCAAGGGATTCATATTCTTCTTCTTCCAGCTCTCAGATGGTTCCTAAGCAGTAGAAATATTGGGTGCCTAATCCTCCTCCGTTTCGTCCTCCTCAGCAGCAGAAGCAGTTCGGTGGTCGTGGTTCTTCCCACCCACCCAACCCAGGATATCAGCAGAGACCCCAGGCACCAAAGTCAGCTTTTGTTCCTCCTCTAGGCAACTTTTGTCCGCTATCTGAGGTTACTTGTCACAAGTGTGGTTAGAAGGGTCACTACTCAAACAAGTGCAACCAGCGACGTCTTCCGCCTCCTCCTCCAGTCAGACCTCTAGGCAATGCAATGGTGAAGCATAATCCCAAGTCAGCTAGGGTGAATATGGTGAACACATTAGAGGCATAGGATTCCTCTCAAGTGATCATGGGTAATCTCTCGGTTAATTCTTTTCCTGCAAAAGTGTTGTTTGATACTGGTGCATCGCATTCATTTATGTCTAAAGCATTCTTCGCCAATCATGATTTTGATTCTGAGTATTTGAGTAAGGCCTTGCGTGTTGTTTCACCCGGCACTCTCATGAACGCTAACAAGGTGGTTCCAGATGTATCTATCAAGATGGGCAATTATTCTTTTCTGGCTTCCCCAATTGTTCTCGGGAATTCTGACATTGATCTCATTTTGGGCATGGACTTCCTGGCTATGAATAAGGCTTATGTTGATTGTCAAGCAAAAGAAGTCAAGCTGACTCATCCTTCAGAAGATGTGAGTATTTTCGCGGCTCGCGATGACACAATCCGTCTCTTTGCTCTTAATGAGAAGGGTGAAATCTCGGCTATTTCTCAAATTCCGGTGGTTTGTGAGTATGAAGATGTCTTTCCAAAAGAATTGCCAGGAATGCCTCCGCATCGACCAGTCGAGTTCGTGATTGACCTCGAGCCCGGAACTGAACCGGTTTGCAAGTGCCCTTATAAACTTGGCCCCGAAGAGCTGAAAGAGTTGAAGAAGCAGCTAGATGAACAAGAACGTCTAGGTCTGATTAGACCAAGTTCTTCTCCATGGGGTTGTGGTGTTTTGTTTGTCAAGAAGAAGGATGGCATGGACCGGCTTTGTGTCGATTACCGTCCATTGAACAAGAAGACAATCAGAAACAAGTACCCACTTCCCAACATCAATGAGTTGTTTGAACAACTAAAAGGTGCCAAGGTTTTCTTGAATCTTGATCTTCGCATGGGCTATCATCAGATTCGCATTCGCGAAGAAAATATTCCTAAGACCGCTTTCAGGACGAGTTTTGGCTCTTATGAGTACACCATCATGTCATTCGGTCTTCCCAATGCTCCTCCAACCTTCTCAAGAATGATGAACTTCATTTTCTCTCCTTTCAAGAATGAGTTCGTCTTGGTCTATTCGGATGATATCCTTATGTTCTCGGAGACAGAAGAAGAGCATGCACAGCATCTTAGGCTTGTGCTTGACAAGCTAAGAGAACATCGATTCTATGCCAAGTTTTCCAAGTGTGAGTTTTGGCTCAATGAAGTGGTGTAGCTTGGGCATGTGATCTCTGCCGAGGGCATTAAAGTTCACCCTGAGAAAGTTGAGGCAATCTTGAAGTGGGAGCCTCCTTAGAATGTGAAGCAGCTTCGTAGCTTCCTCGGGCTTGCTAGTTATCGCAGAAGATTCATGGAGAACTTCTCTCAAATTGCTAAGCCTCTGTCTAATCTCCTCTAGAAGAGTGTCAAGTATGTTTGGTCTCCTGAGTGTGATGTGGCGTTCAATACGCTCAAGCAGAGACTGACTTCAGCTCCAGTTCTTGTTCCTCCTGAGCAGTCAAAGCCTTTCCAAGTTTTCTTTGATGCTTCTCTCCAAGGTCTTGGTGGTGTTCTCATGCAAGATAAGAAGATAGTTGCTTATACCTCGCGTCAGTTGAAGCCTGCCGAGAAGAACTACCCCATTCATAATCTCGAGTTGGCGGCAGTTGTGCATGCTCTAATGACTTGGAGGCATTTGTTGTTGGGTAGACCAGTTGAGGTGTACACCGATCACAAGAGCTTGAATTACATTTTCACTCAACCCAATCTCAATCTTCGGCAGTCTCGTTAGGTGGAAATGCTTGAGGACTTCAATCCAAGCATCGAGTATACTCCTAGAAAAGCAAATGTCATTGCAGACGCGCTCAGCCGAAAGGCGTACTGCAACGGTCTCATTCTGAAGCCTCTTCAACCCGAGCTTTGTGAAGCCTTCCGCAAGCTCAACCTTCAAATGATTCCGCAAGGATTTCTTGCCAATCTTCAAGTCTCTCCGGCTCTGGAAGATCAGGTTCACCAAGCTCAACTTCTTGACGCAATGGTGAAGAAAGTGAAGAAAGGTGTGGCCAAGGGCATTCCGAAGTATAAGTGCTTTCGCGCGTATGACAAAGATACCTTGTTATTTGAGGACCGTCTGGAGGTTCCAAAAGGTGATCTTAGGAAGGTTATCATGGACAAAGCACACAATTCTCTTCTATCCATTCATCCAGGCAGTTCCAAGATGTATCAGGATCTCAAGCAAACCTTCTGGTGGACTCGCATGAAGCGTGAAATTGCTCAGTTCGTGAACGAGTGTGATGTTTGTTGCAGAGTGAAGGCGGAACATCAACGTCCAGCATGTCTTCTTCAACCTTTTCCTATCCCAGAGTGGAAATTCGATCATGTGGAGATGGATTTCATCACCGGGTTTCCCAAGGCCAAGAGAGGCAACAATGCCATCTTTGTGGTTATCGACAAGATGACCAAAGTTGCTCATTTCCTTCCAGTCAAAGAATCTATCTCGGCAGCTCAGCTAGCAGAGTTGTATACGTCAATGATAGCTTCTTTGCATAGTATTCCTCGGCTCATCTCATCTGACTGTGGAAGCCTCTTTACTTCCCAGTTTTGGGAGTCCTTCTAGACTTCTATGGGTACCAAGATCTGTTTTAGCACTGCATTCCATCCGCAGACAAGTGGTCAAGTTGAGAGAGTCAATTAGATCCTTGAAGATATGCTTAGAGCCTATGTGATTTCGTTCGGCATGAAATGGGAATATTGCCTTCCATATGCTGAATTCTCATACAACAATAGCTTTCAGGCTAGCTCAGGCAAGGCCCCTTTTGAGATTCTCTACGGCAGAAAGTGTCGTACCCCGCTTAACTGGTCTGAAATCGGTGAGCATCAAATTTTGGGCAATGACATGATCACCAAAGTAGAAGAGATGTGCCGTGTCATTCGTGAGAACCTCAAAGCAGCTCAATCCCGACAGAAGAGTTATTACGATAAGAAACATCGGGATGTTTCCTTTCAAGTTGATGATCTAGTCTATCTCGGAGTCTCTCCCATGAAGTGCACTTAGCGGTTTGGAATTAAAGGGAAGCTAGCTCCTTGCTTTGTTGGTCCTTTCAGAGTTGTTGGCAAGAGAGGTGAACTTGCATATCAACTAGAGCTTCCTCTAAACTTCGCAAATGTGCATGATGTCTTGCATGTCTCTCAGCCCCGGAGGTGCTTCAAGACTCCCGAGCGTACCATTGACCTCCAAGATATTCATCTCCAAGAAGACCTCTCTTATCGTGAGCATCCAGTGGCTATTCTCGAAGAAATTGAGCGTAAGACTCGCAACAAATCTATCAAGTTCCTCAAGGTGAAGTGGTCTCATCATTCTGACAAAGAAGCTACTTGGGAACGTGAGGATCTTCTCCGTTCCAAATATCCAGAGTTCTTTCGTTCCTAGATCTCGGGTCGAGATCCTCTTGTAGTGTGGGAGAGTTGTGACAGCCCAAATGTCGCCCCTACTTTTTATGGCATGTAATCCTATGTGGACCCTTGTTTCCATGTGATGAATGAGATGAGTTTGCTCTTTTGCCATGCCATTGTTTCATGCATCATGCATCATATCATTTCATTATCATGTCATGCATTGCAAAGATGTGGTGTGCTTCTTGTGACCTTGTTTTGATGTGAGTGGGATCACCTCCTCCCCTCTCTCTTATTTTCAAAAGACCAAACCTAAAACCTTTTATTCCCATTTCCATTCTTCAATAGAATTATCTTGCTAATAAAATTTGTTAACAATGTTCATGATGTAGCCAATATTAATTTGAGCCCATGTGTGTTGTTCTTTTGGTGTTTTGAGCTATATGATTTTGGGGTTTTAAAATAACATGGGTTGTTGTTTTATATAGTATGAAAAATACTTGCTTTAAAAATCCTCTTGTTAATTATTAAATATGTCACATTTCCTTTTAGACAAAAGTATTTTTGTTTTATCAAAATTACTTTTTATTTTCATCTGTTGGGTTTTATTGTGTGGCTGCTTTATTTTATGGAAAATCCTGCTGGTTTTCTCTGTGAGTGGGAGAGAGCTGGCCCGGATCCTTCCCCCGCGCGGCCCAGCCCAGGTAGCGACGGCTACCTGCTCCCTTGCCTCCCTTTTCTGTCAGGTTCAGAGAGTGAGAGAGCGAGCGTGTCGCCGCCGTGTCCTCCCTCCGTTGCAACGCCATCAGCCTAGGTCCTATTTAGCTCCCCTCGACATGCGTGCCTCCCCCTCTAGGGTTCCCCCTTCCCCTTTCTCACCGCTGCCGCCTCCTTCTCCTCCTTCCTCTTCCTTTTCCCCTTCTCTTCCTCCTCTGTTAGGTAAGCTTTGTAGTTCAGAGTTCAGAGAGAGCCGCCGCCGGTCGTCTCGCCGTCGTCTTCGCGTCTCTGGTGGCCCTTGTCGCGGGCGGAGATGTCGTGGAGAATGCGGGTGCCCCCTTCATTCCATTCCCGCTGCTAGGGGTTGAGGAGCACCTCCCCGCAGTGTGCTTTGCCGTCACGTCGTCCGCAAGGGAGCGGGTCGTTGCCGGTGTTCTTCTTCCTCTTTGTTGTCGCCACGTCACCGTCCTTCTTCCTCCTCTTCATCGCGCTCCAAGCCGTCGTCATTCCCCTCTCGGTGAGCCGCCGCGTCCCCTCCTATTGCGTAGTGCGTAGCTCGCCATCGCCATAGTGCGTTGCCACCGCCGTCCCGGCCAAGGTAAGGCCTTGAGCTGGCCTCCATCCTCCTCGTCGTGAGATGAGCAGAGGATGGGAACCCCGTAGATCCCCGTTTTGTTTTTGCCCGTTAGCGTCGCCGGAGTGCCCGTGTAGTCGTCGGAATCATCGCCGCCGTTTGCTGTCGCAGAGGTGTAGATTTATTCAGTTTCGTCAGTAGACGCCGATCGGTTAGAACTAGTGGGCTCGATGCCCCTCTCTGGTGTGATCTGTGAGCGTAACACAGTGGTAGAGGCTGGGGGAATCGACCACGAGGTCGAGGGATCGAGTCCCCGCTCCCCCTTTTTTGTTTTTCCGCTTTTTCGATTGGATCTGGTGTGGTGTTATGTGTTCGGATCCGGTGTGGTGGCCGGATCCCGTGCACGGTGTGTGTGTGGGAAGGGATCTGGTGCGGTTGTGTGCCAGATCCCGTGTGGCCGTGTAGATGTGGTGTGTGTGCTTGTGTGTGGCGTGTGTGTGTGTGGATCTGGTGTGGCTGCCAGTTCCAGAGTGCAGTGTGTGTGCTGTGTTGTGTGTGTGTGTGGTGTATGTGACAAGTGGGCCCAGGCCCCACTTGTCATGCACTTGGGGGCCCTGATGCCTACGCCAGGTGGGCCCCCATGTAAATTGTGGTTTTTCTTTTATTGTTTTAATTGTTATATTAGGACATTTCCATTTCTAGTAATATTTCCAAATCCGGTTATGTGCATTTTTGATCATGTGCATTTATAGTTAAGTTTCACTTATAGGAATGGGTGATGTTTTGCCATGATGCTCCATGTGAACATATGAGTATGATCTATGATTTTGGGGTAGAATCACCCAAGGAATTCATTGGTGTGACTTGTTTGGGAATTTTAGCAAGTTTGACAAAATATCATTTTGTCTCAAAGTGCCATTTTGTCATTTTTGTTACATTTAATCCATGCATGCTATGATATTTGTGCCAACATGAATATGGTAGCCTTTGATGAGTAGAATGCCATGGTATTTATTTTTGTCATGTTAAACTTGCATACAAGTGGGAACCAAGCTCTAAAGTAGCTACTAAAATGTTGCTCTTTTCAACCATGCTAAATATTTCTAAGTCTGAGAATCTGTTAATATTTTTATGCCATGAAGAGTGGATGTTACCTAGTGATATGTTGAGAATTAGCTCATGCTCAGTGCTAGTGTTTTGAGTAGATGTTGTTCTCTATCATCCTGTTAATTTTCATACCATGAGGTGGTCTATATAACCATCAGTTTATGCTGTCAACTTGCTATCAGCTTAACTCAGATTCCAGAAAACTGTTATTTTCACTAAGTCCCTAAAATCTATTTCATCATGCCAACTTGTGAGCTTCATGCTTATTGATGTGTGCCTCCATTCCAGATTTTGTAGTTGGATAATTTGATAAGCATGCTGTGTAGTTTATGTCAATGCCTTGTTTGTGGTTGGAGACTTCCTGTAGCTCTAGTTATTGGCTGTGAAAGTTGCTATGTTGCTATTTTGTGGCAGATTGTTTGTTTTAGTGTTTTGTGACTTGTGGGAGCTATACTCCATGGAATTGCTTGATCTTTGACTCCATTGTGGTTGGTTTTTTATTGCCTAACCAGTGGCTACCTTGGAATACCAAGGAATAGCCCATGGCCTTCATTGTCTTGTGTTTTGCCTTTGTAACTTGTCGTGAGTGTAGCATGAGAACCGTAACTCCGTTTCCTACATTCTACATATGCATTTGTATTGATTTTGCATGAAGCATACATATTTGCAATGATCATGCATGTTTAAATAACTTAACATGAGGTTTTGTCCAGAATTGTAAATAATCAAACTATTGCATGTGAAACATGACTAGTTCAGGATTGCCATGTTAAATTATTCAAATGAATCATGCATCATCTTGTTTGTGCATTGCACCTTGGTTGGATGTTTATTGTTTCTATTTCTCTTGGGTAGATGCGAGTGTTGAAACTGAGTATGAGGATACAGGAGAGTACCACTACGAGGACCCCGCTCTTTGTCTCTCTGAAGAACCAACAGGCAAGATGATCGTACCCGGATCCCGACACTTTTTTGCTTTGCTAGATATCTCGTTCTTATCTTTTTGCTTTGCTAGATATCTCGTTCTTATCGTTACTTATGCGTTACCTACCACTTGAATGTCAAGCCTCCTACATTGCCATGAAAGCCTCTAACCCTCCACATCCTAGCAAACCTTGTTTGGCTAAGTTACCGTTGCTCAACCCCTCTCATAGCGTTCTTAGTTGCAGGTGCAGGTTGTATCCATGTGATAACATGGATTTGGCATATCACAATATTATCTGCTATTTAATTTAATGCATATATATATATCTTGGTATGGTGGAAGGCTTGAACTTTTGCTAGGTGTTTTGTTCCGCTTTTACCGCCATAGTTTCTTGTTACCGGTGTTATGTTTCCATACTTTGTGCTCCTAACATGCTCGGGGTTGTTATGGGGACCCCCTTGATTATTCGGTTGAGATTAAAACTTGTCTGGAAAGACCCAACATTGGTACTATTTCCTTAAACAACTTAATAAAATTTGCATAGGGCTTTGCAGCCCCGTGGATAATTAATCAACCCCCGGGACAATGCTCCTCATGAGTTTTGGTCCAAACTAGAGCACTATGCGGGGCCAACCCGGGGCAACTCGGGAGATTTTTATTAGACCTCTATACGCGTCGCTTATCCGTCGTGTCCTGAGAACGAGATACGCGACTCTTATCGGGTTTGTTGACACGTCGGGTGGTCTTGATGGATTTGTTTTACCTTTATCGAGTGGCTTGTGTGTGGATATTTGTTTAACACCCAATTATAGTTAACTTGAAGTAAACCCTAATAAAATACACCTACTGTGTGAGTAACCGTGATCGTCTCTGCTCGTAACATGATCCGAGAGAGAACACGGTGGGGTTATGATTGACGTAATTAGGTGTTCAAGATCTCTTAGAGGTCATTCTAGTTTTCGATCGTTTATCGTAGACCACATATTTACTTTCATGTTTTGTAAGATTAGCCACCATAAATGCCTAGTGCTGCTGCAAACTAAACGCATACCCCTTCCCAACCTATAAGATTGAATAGCCTTGGTACCCGGGCGCGAGATTGTTGAGTCCTCGTGTCTCACAGATTACTAGAACACTCCAGGTGCAGGTACAGATGAGATTGTGCCAGATGATGTGACGTAGCTCCAATGGGAGTATGACGAGGAGCGTGGCAGGATGTACGTCACATATCCAGACGAGTTGAGTGGCTGTGGTCGAGATCTTTGGGCTTGCAAGCTAGTGTCATTGCAGCATTTTATCTTTTGATTTCGTCCATAGTCGGACCCTCCCTTTGTATTGATGATTGAAATGATTGTGTGGTTTTGTAATTTAGTATATGGCGAGTGTAAGCCAACTCATATACTCTTCTCTTCCTAAATGTATGTAGTGATGTTGTACTTGCTAACGGTAAGATGCACCTCTATCCCTGTCGAGGCCCTCGTGTCTTAATATGGATAGGCACGCATCTTGGGTGTGACACGCAGTCGCCCTTGGCCGCGCCCAGGTGGCTTGTGGGTCCCATGCAGCCCCCCTCACTTATTCCAGAGCCCATCCACTTTGTCTTCCTCCAGAAAAAATCCCATCATTGCTCAAACCCGTGTTCTAGCTCATTTTGCTGCCATTTTCGATCTCCTGGTGCAAAGCTCCATTTGCAAAACCATTTCAGGGGATTGTTCTTCGGTATGTGACTCCTCCAATGGTCCAAGTAGTTTTTGTCCTAGTGCTTTATATATTGCAATTTTTTTGCTACTATGGTGACCTTGTTTTGAGATTCCATGTCAAATTTGTATGGTCCGAAGTAGTTTTGATGCATGATATAGCCTCTAGGCATTTACGGGAGTAGTTGCTATAAGTTTAGTTTAGTTTTATTCACCTTTATTTTGAGTCACTAAAAATTTCAGATTTTTTTAGAGAAAGAAATGATGAGGAGATTGTTAAGAGGCTCTGCAAGCCGGGGCTCTAAAGAAGATGAAAATGAGATGAAGAAGTCCAAGTACAATCTTCCTCGCATCGCAAAAGTTTGAAAATGTGAATGGCCAAGTAATGCATTCCTGAGGGCGGCCAGAATTTATGAAGATTTATATTGTTTGGCAAAGAATGCAGGCATCACCGACTTCCTCAATGATAAGTGTGACTAGTACCTCTTGCTCACTAATACCTTTGTGCAAAACTTTCACTTTCATTATAGGCAAGACCCTCCCACGTTAGAATTTCACTTATATGATGTGCCTAAGAAGATGAACCTTTATGATTTTTGCAATGTTTACAAAATACCCTATGAGGGCAGGATCAGTAAACCACGTCCTAGATACATGGAGGATTTTATTGTCGCAATCACTGTAGGGGAAGAGAGAGGGGTGTCAAAGGCAAGAGCACCTACTTTACATTTTCCTATTTTACGCTATATTCATTATTTGTGGGGAGATATTTAGTTGGTCGTGGGGAGAGTGGAGGCCTTAGTGCTCCTGACCTCGCCATTTTGCGCCACGCTTTGCTTGCTGATAGAACTTTTAGTCTAGGCGCTATGGTGGCCCAACAGTTGAACTTAAACCATTCAAAGGGGCCCATATTCGAAGGTATCTATGCATCTCGTCTAGCCAAACACTTTAAGATACCCATTAGGCTTGACGAAGAAGAGGAAATGCTGCTACTTGCGAAATATTTAGACTATGACATTATGGTAACACATGATTTTATTAGGAAGACTAATGATAGGAGGCTGCTTTACAACTTGGTGTTTAGTCAAGGTACTTGTGAGATTATTTTTTTGCCTGCTTCTTCCCTGTTCGATATTCGTTCCGGCAGGTACACTATTATGCCCGAGGACATTTACAAATACTGGGGTCTATCACAACCCCCAGCACCTGAACTAACACCAACCCTTCATCCTTATCCGGATTCAGTTTTTTAGTGGGAGCCACAAGAGCTCGCCAACCAGTGGAACCCTTAGGACCCTCCGGAGTATCCAGGAGAGGGTTATTTCCAGCCATGGCCCTAGACCAACTTAGGCCAAAAGCCTAAGCTTAGGGGAGTACATATTTCTCACCGACTTTACATTCATGTTCACACACTCGTCTTAGTAGTCAATGTTCATAATTTTTCATTGTACGATCCATGGCAGTTATTTATTCTTTTTTGCTTTCTTCTTGTGTGTTTAATTAACTTTAAGAAAAATAAAAAACAGTTATAGCTTTACCTTCTAGTCTGTTTAGTTGTAGCATTAAAAGAAAACCCAAAAAGATTTGTCGTTCTTGTTTTGCTTGTTGGGATCTTTCCCGTGTAAATAGTTTTTCTCGTTCTTATTTTGAATTTTCTTTCTTTGGGTCATAAGGAGAAGACCACAATGAAAATGTCGAGTAGCTCTCATATGCATTATTCTTTATCTATCACAGAGCCCATATTACCTTGCCTTCTCCTTTGAGTTATTGTTTGTAGATTCCAGCTTTGTCCAATGCACGTGCACTCTTATTATTATTCAGACCGTTCGGTCGTGCAAGTGAAAGGAAATAATGATGATATATGATGAAAAGATTGAGATGGAAAAAAGCTGGTACGAACTCGACCTATTTTGCTTTTGTAAATATGATTAGATCATTGTTCTGAATTTAGCTCATTATGGGTGAAAAATATTTGCAATGACAATTAGAGACTATAGTTACTCATGCCATGCTTAATTAGCTAAGAGTGGATAATGGTTTGTCTTGAGTGCCAACATGCATATTAAAGTGGTTGTGATGTAGTATGATAGGATGGTATCCTCCTTTGAATGATTCAAGTGGCTCGACTTGGCACATGTTCACACATGTAGTTGAAACAAAAGCAACATAGCCTCCACGATATTTATGCTCATGGTGATTTAGATCCTACTCATGCTTGCATTCAATCTTGGTTAATCCCAAAGCATTTTGATGACTGTTGTCGCTCTCTAGTTGGTCGCTCCCTAGTCTTTTGCTAGCCTTCAATCGTACTAAGCGGGAATACTGCTTGTGCATCCACTTCCTTAAACCCAAAGTTGTTACATCTGAGTCCATCATACCTACCTATGTGCGGTATTCACCTGCTGTTCCAAGTAAATTTGCATGTGCGAAACTCTAAACCTTCAAATAATATTCTGTTTTGTATGCCTGAATCGCTCATGTAGCGACTGAGGGCGGTCAGTATCTTCCATGCTAGGTGGGTTATTCTCAGGATGTGTGTTGATTCACTATCTTTCACGAGAAAGTGGCTGGTATTCGGGATGCCCAGTTCCATGCTCAAAATTAAATAAAAATATAATGAAACAAAACTCCCCCAGGACTGTGTTTGTATGGACGGTACCCGTGGATTCGGCTCGCCGTGGAGTGTGATTGATTGGTGTAGGGGGAATAAAAACTTTATCATTCTGTTTGGGAACCGCCTATAATGTATCTAGCATGGAAGATGGTGAAATCTCTTGGTCGTTATGATGACAATGAAAGCATACCGCTCAAAATTGTTATTCATCCCTGTTTTAAAAGCTCGAGCTCTGGCACCTCTGCAAATCAATGCTTCCCTCTGTGAAGGGCCTATCTATTTTACTTTATTGCTGAGTCATCGTCCTCTTATAAAAAAGCACCAGTTAGAGAGAACCACCGTCATTTGTATGTTTTGCTTTTAATTGATATTGAGTATGAGTATGAGTGGATCTCTTTTACCATGAATTACAATGTCTAGTCAGTCCTTGTTCTTCAGGGGTGCTCTGCATTTATGTTTTGCGGTCTCAAAAAGGGCTAGCGAGATACCATTATATCATATTGTATCATGATTGTTTTGATAAAAGTGTTGTCATCCGAGAGTTATTATTATTGCTCACCAGTTGATTATGCCATTGATATGAGTAAATGTGAGACCTAAATATTATTGTGAACGTGGATAGTCTATAATCTTTGCTGAAAATCTGAACATCAGTTAGACATATTTACAAACAACAAGATCAAACAAAGTTTGTAAAAGTTTTATTTATCACTTTCAGTTTATCAACTGAATTGCTTGTCCTCAAGCAATGAGTTAAGCTTGGGGGAGTTGATACGTCTCCATCGTATCCACTTTTCCAAACTCTTTTGACCTTGTTTTGGACTCTAATTTGCATGATTTGGATGGTACTAACCCGGACTAACGCTGTTTTCAGCAGAATTGCCTTGGTGTTATTTTTGTGCAGAAATAAAAGTTCTCGGATTGACCTGAAATTTTACGGAGATTATTTTTGAAATTAATAAAAAATACTGGCGAAAGAATCAACCGGAGGGGGGGGGGCACCCACAGGCCACAAGCCTAGAGGGCGCGACCACCCCCTAGCCACGCCTGGAAGGCTTGTGGGCCCCCTGGAGCTCCACCGACCTCAATTCCATCTCTATATTTTCCTATTCATGGAGAAAAAAATCAGGGAGAAGAGTTCATCACGTTTCATGATACGAAGCCGCCGCCACCTCCTGTTCTTCCTCGGGAGGACAGATTTGGAGTCCGTTTTGGGCTCCGAAGAGGGGAAATCGACACCATCGTCATCACCAACCATCCTTTATCACCAATTCCATGATGCTCTCTGCCGTTCGTAAGTAATCCCATCGTAGGCTTGCTGGACAGTGATGGTTTGGACGAGATTTATCATGTAATCAAGTTAGTTTTGTTAGGGTTTGATCCCTAGTATCCACTATGTTCTGAGATTGATGTTGCTATGACTTTGCTATGCTTAATGCTTGTCACTAGGGCCTGAGTGCCATGATTTCAGATCTCAACCTATTATGTTTTCATTAATATATATGTGTTCTTGATCCTATCTTGCAAGTTGTAGACACCTATTACGAGTTATGATCCGCATCCCCTAGGGTGACAATAACTGAGATTCTTTCCGGTGATTACTGTAGTTTCAGGAGTTCATGTATTCACTAAGTGCTAATGCTTTGGTCCGGTTCTCTATTAAAAGGAGGCCTTAATATCCCTTAGTTTCCATTAGGACCCCGCTGCCACGGGAGGGTAAGACAAAAGATGTCATGCAAGTTCTTTTCCATAAGCACGTATGACTATATATGGAATACATGCCTACATTACATTGATGAATTGGAGCTAGTTCCGTGTCACCCGAGGTTATAACTATTGCATGATGAATATCATCTGACATAATTATCCATCACTGATTCATTGCCTATGATATTTTCACATATTGATCCTTGCTAAGTTACTTTTCCATTTCTAGTGTTACAATCACTACAAAACTGCTACTGTCACTTTTGCCATCGTTACTGTTAGTTCTATACTACTTTGCTGCAGATATTAAGTCTTTCAGGTGTGGTTGAATTGACAACTCATCTGCCAATACTCGAGAATATTCTATGGCTCCCCTTGTGTTAAATCAATAAATTTGGGTTGAATACTCTACCCTCGAAAACTGTTGCGATCCGCTATACTTGTGGCCAGAGTGCTGACATTGGTGGATGAACTCAAATGCCCAAGCTAAGCAATCCTATATTGATCTTCCTTTGATGAACCCATATTGATTTTCATGGATTATTTGCAATATGACCTTCTGCAATCTATCGGCAAGCAGCTTGGTCAATAAGTTAAGACAATAGTTTAGCAAAGATATGGGCCTATAGTCATTGACTGTGGATGGGTTTAATTTCTTTGGAATTAATGTGATCAAAGAGGAGTTTAGACAATCCAAATAAATTGTACCCTCCCAAAACTGCGAGCAAAGGGAGTAGAAATCCTCCTTGATAATGTCCCAGCATGATTTTAAGAAACAACCATTGAATCCATCCGGACCTAGTGCTTTATCGGAAGGAATATTTTTAACTGCATCATCAATCTCCTGATGAGTAAAGGGTGCAAATAGACCACCCAGGTCCACAATGGCCGTAATTAACATATCAAGATTGAATTTCATGTCTAATGGGACTAATCGGTCAAGTCTCTCTCTGAAAGCATGGAATAATGCATCTGCCTTACTATCATGATCATCCAAGAGAACTCCATTGGGCAGCGTAAGGGTGACGATGGAGTTAAAACGGTGTCTCTCCGTGGCCATTCGTTGAAAAAACTTTGAATTTTCATCCCTATATTTTATATAGCGGATAGTGCATCTTGCATGCCAGTATCGTTGCTTATAGGAAAGCGAACGAACAATGTGACTTTTGAGGATGATTCTGAAATTCCATTCTTGAATAAGCATAGGCCTTTCTTCCTCAATGCCATCAATTAGTTTCAGTTTTTTTTCAGAGTTGCATATTAACAAGGAGAGCCGGTACAATGATTTGCTCCAATGCTTTAAATCATACCTCAGGTTATTAAATTTTAAACTCATTTTCTTTGCTGCATCATCCAGACCAACCAGAGAGTTCAAGAATTAGAGACCACCTCTTTGAACCCTGGATGGGAAACCCAAAAATTCTCAAACCGAAATATCTTTGATCTGGGGATATTTGTCTGCACTGAAAAGAGACAAGGTATATGATCCAAGATAGGTCGAGCCATGGACTTAACAATGGTATTTGGGTAGGAAAAGGTCCAATGATTTGACGTGAGGAACCAGTCTAGCTGCTCCAGAAGAGGGTTCTGCTGCATATTGCTCCAAGTATATGTAGAACCCCTAAGAGGGATTTCCACCAAATTAAGGGATCTAATAATATCATTAAAAGTGATCATGTCACCACCAAATTAATGCATCCTTCGTGATGTTTCAATTCATAGTGTTTATATCCTACCCATGCTAGTGTTCAACGTTCATTATTTTCAATGCATGACTGTGACCGTTTGTGCTCTCTAGCTGATCGCTTCTCAATCTATGGCTAGCCTTCACATGTACTAAGCGAGAATGCTGCTTGTGCATCCAAAATCCTTAAACCCAAGTTGTTCCACATGAGTCCACCATACCTACCTATGTACGGTATTACCTCGTAGTTCCAAGTAAATTTGCATGTGCCACCTCTAAACATCCAAATAAACATTTGTTGTGCGCTCGTACCGCTCATGGAGCGACGGGGTGATACGTCCATTTTGCATCATGAATTCTTACTACTATTTACTTTATTCTTGTCCATTATACTACATTATCACACAATTCATATGTATTTTCTTTTTGAATATGCAAGGTAGACCACAAGGAGGGATATATCTGGAAACTGGAATTTTGCACCGGATAACCAAGAAAAAGACAGGAAATTCACCACACTCATAATGACCTGAAACTACACAGAGAATATTTTTGGAGTATTTAAGAAAATTTGGAGCAAAAATATACTAGAGGCGGGCTGCCAGCAGGGCACAAGCCAACAGGGCACGCCCTGATGGCTTGTGGGCCCCCTATTGGCTCTCCGACGCCCCTCTTCTCCTATATGGTGTGTTTTACCCTAGAAAAATCATAAGAAACCTTTCGGGACAAAGCGGCATCGTATCGAGGTGGAAACTTGGGCATAGGCCCTTTTGCACTCCGGCAGTCAGATTCTACCGGGGAAATCCCTCTCCGGGAGGGGGAGACAGAAGCCATCGTCATCACCAATGCTTCCTCCTTCGTGGGAGGACCAATATTCATTAACCTCTTCACCATCACCATCTCATCTCCAACCCTACTTCATCTCTTGTATTCAATCTTTGTTCCAAAACCTCAGATTGGTACCTATGGGTTACTAGTTGTGTTGAGTACATCTCGTAGTTGATGCTTGTTGGATTACCTGGTGGAAGAGATTATGTTCAGATCCTTAATTATCATTATTATACCTCTGATCTTGAACATGTTGATGATACATGAGTAGTTACTATTTTTCCTAAGGACATGGGAGAAGTCTTGTTATAAGTAATCTTGTGAAGTTGGTATGCGTTCGATATTTTGATGATATGTATGTTGTTACTTCTCTTAGTGGTGTCATGTGAATGTCGACTACATGACACTTCACTATGCTATGGGCCTAAGGTAAGTCACTGTGGAGTAGCAAGTAGAATATGGGTTGCGAGAGTGACAGAAGCTTAAACCCCAGTTTATGCGTTGCTTCATAAGGGGCTGATTTGGATCCACATGTTTCATGCTATGGTTAGATTTATCTTAATTCTTCTTTCATATTTGCGGATGCTCGTGAGAGGGGTTAATCATAATAGGTTGTTAGTTCAAGTAAGAACAACACCGTAGCACCGGTCCACCCACATATCAAATTATCAAAGTAGCGAACGCAAAAGAACTCAACGTGATGAACATGACTAGACATAAATTCCCATGTGTCCTCGGGAGCACTTGCTTAATATAAGAGTACTTTCAGGCCCGTCCTTTGCTACAAAAAGGATTTGGATACCTTGCTGCACCTTCGTTACTGTTGTTACTTGTTACGAATTATCTTGCTACAAATCTATCTACTACTGTTACTCACAACACTTGCTAAGAATACCTTGCTAAAAACTGCTTATCTTTTCCTTCTGCTCCTTCTTGGGTTCGACACTCTTACTTATCGAAAGAACTATGATTGATCCCCTATACTTGTGGGTCATCAAGAATCTTTTCTGGCACCGTTGCCGGAGAGTGAGGCACCTTTGGTAAGGAAACATTTTCTATACATACTGAAATTTAGTGTTGCCTATCACGATGAACGATCACCCTTTGAGTGGCTTGTTTGGGCATCTTCGCCCCCACGGAAGATGAGGAAATTGTTCCTCAACGTACTGAACCTACTGAAAATATTTATTATGAGATTCCTTTGGGTATGCTTGAAAAACTATTATCTAATCCTTATGATGGCACGACTAATCCAGATTTTCATTTGATATTTGTCAATGAGGTTTGTGGATTATTTCGGCTTGTAGATTTGCCTAGGGACAAAGTTACGAAGAAAGTTTTCCATTTATATTTGGAGTGAAAATCATTAATGTGGTATAAGCTATTGGATAATATTGAATCATGGGACTGGAATCGCTTGAAGCTGGAATTTCATCAGAAGTTTTATCCAATGCATCCAGTTCACCGTGATCGGAACTATATATATAATCTCTAGCCTCGTGAATGAGAAAGCATCGCTCAATCTTGGGGAGGCTTAAATCTATGATACACACCTGCCCCAACCATGAGTTCTCAAGAGAAATGATTATACAAAAATTTTATGCTCGGCTTTCTCATGATGATCGATTATTATTGGATTCTTCTTCTTCTAGCTCATATATGAATGAAATAATTCAATTCGGATGGGATCTTCTGGAAAGAATTAAACGCAACTCTATAGATTGGGAACTCTAGAAGGTAAAGAGTCAGGTATAAAACTTAATTTTGATTGTGTTAAATCTTGTATGGAAACTAATACCTTCCATGAGATTAGCAATAAATATGGTCTTGACTCTGAAATAGTAGCTACTTTCTATGAATCATTTGCTACTCATGTTGATCTTCCCAAAGAGAAGTGGTTTAAATATCATCCTCCCATCGAACCAAAATTAGAGGAACCAACTAACATTGAGAAGGAAGAAATAATTATTAGTCAAGCTGATCCAATTGTTCCCATTGCTTACATTGAGAAACCTCCTTTTCCTGTTAGAATTAGGGAACATGCTAAGACTAAAACTGTGGTTAATAAAAGTCATATTAGGACACCTATACCTTTTGAACAAATAAATGTTGAACCTAATGTCACCATGGTTAAAGATTTTCTAGATAATAACATTGAGGGCCAGGTTCTTTATTTCCGTGGGGAAGCTGCTATGTTTGTGAAACCTGCTCGGAACAAACAAGATAAGTTAGACAAAAATAAATTAGTGGTTGGCGTGCCTGTTGTTTCAGTTAAATTGGAGAACAGTTTTATCATGGTTTGTGTGACCTTGGTGCTAGTGTCAATGATATACCTTTTACCTTATATCAAGAAATTATGAATGACATAACACCCTCGATTATGGAAGATATTGATGTTACTATTAAACCTGCAAACAGAGACACTATTTCGCCACTTGGGATTGTTAGAGATTATGAGGTTCTGTGTAGTAAGGTCAAGTACCCCGCTGATTTCTTAGTACTTGGTTCAGAACAAGATAATTTTTACCGTATTATATTCGATAGACCTTTCTTAAGCACTGTTAACGTGGAAATCAATTGTGTTACTAACAAGGTTAGAGTAAGCTTTGGTGATGTGTCTCATGAATTTAATTTCTCCAAGTTTACTAATCAATCACATGAGAAGGAGTTACCTAGTAAGGATGAAATGATTGGTCTTGCTTCTATTGTCGTACCTCCTATTGATCCTCTAGAACAATATTTGCTATACCATGAGAATGATATGCTTATAAGTGAAAGGAATGAAATAGATGATATACTCCTTAAACAAACACCTATTCTTAAACAAAATTTACCAGTTGATATCTCAGGGGATCCTCCTCCACCCAAAAGGGATCCCGTGTTTGAACTAAATACTTTACCTGATACTCTGAAATATGCTTATTTTGATGAAAAGAAGATATATCCTGTCATTATCAGTGATAACCTTTCAGAGCATGAAGAAAGTATATTATGTAAAACTCTGAGGAAGCACAGGGTTGCTATTGTATATACTCTTGACGATTTAAAGGGCATAAGCTTATGTGAGCACAAGATTAATATGGAACCATATGCTAAACCTATTGTTGATCATCAACATCGCTTAAACCCTAAAATGAAAGAAGTGGTAAGAACTGAAATACTAAAGCTTTTGAGGCAGGTATAATCGTGTTGCTGATAGTAGGTGGGTAAGTCTTGTTCATTGTGTTCCTAAGAAAGGTGGTATTCTTATTGTCCCTAATGATAAAAATAAGCTTATTCCACAAACAATCGTAACTGGTTATAGGATGGTAATTGATTTCAGGAAATCAAATAAAGCTACTAAGAAATATCATTACCCCTTGCCTTTTATTGATCAAATGTTAGAAAGATTGTCTAAGCATACACACACTTTCTTTCTTGATGGATATTCTGGATTTTCTCAAATACCTATGTCAAAAGAACATCAAGAGAAAACTACCTTTACATGTCCTTTTGGAACTTATGCTTATAGGCATATGCCTTTTGGTTTATGCAATGCACTTGCTAGATTTCAAAGATGTATGACTGCTATATTCTCTGGTTTTTGTGAACAGATTGTTGAGGTTTTCATGGATGATTTTTCCATTTATGGGGCTTCTTTTGATGATTGCTTGAGTAACCTTGATCGGGTTTGCAGAGATGTGAAGAAACTAGTCTTGTCTTGAACTAAGTGAAGTGCCAGTTTATGGTAAACAAAGGCATAGTGCTTGGGCACAGAATTTCTAAATGAGGCATTGAGGTGGACAAGGCTAAAGTTGATGCAATAGAGAAAATGCCATGCCCGAGAGATATCAAAGGTATAAGAAGTTTCCTTGGTCATGCTAGGTTTTATAGGCATTTCGTTAAAGATTTCTCAAAGATTTCTAGGCCGTTAATTAATATTCTTTAAAAAGATGTTACTTTTTGTTTTTGATGATGATTGTGTAAAAGATTTTGAAATACTTAAGAAGGCTTTAATTTCTGCACCTATTGTTCAACCACCTGATTGGAACCTACCATTTGAAATTATGTGTGATGCTAGTGATTATGTTGTCAGCGCTGTTCTAGGGCAAAGAGTAGACAAAAAAGTAAATGTTATTCATTATGCCAGTAAAACTCTAGACTCTTCTCAAAGGAATTATGCTATCACTGAAAAGGAATTTTTAGTAGTTGTTTTTGCTTGTGATAAGTTTAGACCTTACATTGTCAATTCGAAAGTAACTACTCACACCAATCATGTTGCTATTAAATACCTTATGGAAAAGGAAGATGCTAAACCTAGACTCACTAGGTGGGTACTTTTACTTCAAGAGTTTGATTTGCATACCATTGATAGAAAAGGAGCTGAAAACCCCGTAACAGATAACTTGTCTAGGATGGAAAATGTTCTTGATGACCCACTCCCTATTGATGATAGTTTTCATGATTAACAACTTACTGTTAGAAATACTTCTTGTAGTGCTCCTTGGTATGCTGATTATGCTAATTATATTGTTGCTAAGTACATTCCACCTAGCTTCAATTATCAACAAAATAAAAAAAAATCTTCTATGATTTATGACATTAGTTTTTGGATGACCCACATATTTACAAACAAGGAGTAGAGAGTATTATTAGACGATGTATAGCAGAGCATGAACAGGAACAAATTCTTTGGAAGTACAATTTCGAAGCTTATGGAGGACACCATGCCGGTGACACGACTGCACACAAGGTATTACAATCTGGTTTCTATTGGCCTACTCTTTTCAAAGATGCTCGTAAGTGTATCCTTTCATGCAATGAATGCCAGAAAGTTGGTAACATCGGTAAGCGTCAGGAAATGCCTATGAACTATTCACTTGCCATTGAACCATTCCATGTTTGGGGTTTTGCATTTATGGGACCTTTTCCTTCCTTGAATGGGTATACTCATATTCTAGTTGTTGTTGATTACGTTACTAAGTGGGTAGAGGCTATTCCAACTAGTAGTGCTGATCATAACACCTCTATTAAAATGCTTAAAGACACCATTTCCCCCAGGTTTGGAGTCCCTAGATACTTAATGACTGATGGTGGTTCACATTTTATTCATGGAGCTTTCCGTAAATTTCTAGCTAAATATGATGTTAACCAGAGGATTGCATATCCTTATCATCCTTAGTCTAGTGGTCAAGTTGAACGAGTAATCGAGAAATGAAATTAATCTTGCAAAAGATTATTAATAGATCTAGGAAGAATTGGTCTAAGAAACTAGATGATGCAATATGGGCTTATATAACTGCTTATGAGAATCCTATGGGTATGTGTCCGTACAAAATGGTCTGGGAAGGCTTGCCATTTACCTCTCAAGCTAGAGCATAAAGATTATTGGGCAACTAAAGAACTTAACTATGATTTTAAACTTGTCGGTGAGAAGAGGTTATTTGACATTAGCTCGCTTGATGAATGGAGAAGGCAAGCTTATGAAAATGCTAAGTTATTTAAAGAAAAGGTTGAAATATGGCATGACAAGAGGATTCAAAAATGAGGATTCAATGTAGGAGACTTAGTACTTTTGTACAACTCTCTATTTAGATTTTTTTGCAGGAAAACTCCTCTCCAAATAGGAAGGCCCATACATTGTTGATGAGGTTTATCACTCCGATGCTATAAAAATCAATAACTTCGAAGGCAAGAACCTGAGAGTGGTGAATGGGCAAATAATTAAGCATTATATTTCAGGTGCACCCATTAATGAAGAAACAAATGTCATTCAAGTTATTACACTGGAAGAACACATCAAGAAGGTCTTCTGGAACAGTCTAGAGACCTAAAAAAGGGGTAGGTATCTGGTACGGTAAGTAAACCGACTCCAAAAATTCCATTAAAATAATTTCTATCATTTTTAGTATTTTAGGAAAATTACAAAAACAAAGTGGAGTCAAGAGGACCCATGGGGGAGGCACAAGCCAACAGGCGACCCCTAGGGGCGCGCTGTGATGGCTTGTGGGGCCCTCGTGTGCCCTTCGGACTCCAATTTCTTCCAGAACACGTATTCTGACCTGGAAAAAACATTATATATGTACCCGTGTATGTTTTGACTGCTGCATCGCGAGTTTCTCCTTTGTTCTTGTTTCGAGTTGTTTTTCTGGCACATCGGAAAATATGTTGTCCCAATATTCAGATGGAGAGAGCTATGTCTCCCACTATGTTGCAATCCCAAAGATCTTTGGGGATATTTACCACCTATCTATGGTTCATAGATGAGGAAGAAGACACCGACATGGAGGAAATACAGGGTGTCGGTCTGGATGCTAGTTCAGATGAAGATGAAGCTCCACTACCTCAACCTAGAGATAAGCATGTGGAATTCAAGAAGTCAAGCCTCCCTAATGGAGGGAGCAAACCCAATACCCAATTTATCTCTTCTCGGTTTCTGCAGGAGAGCAAGGTAGCTTTATGCAAAAGGATATTGAAGCTCGAACAAGAGAACGACGACCTAAGGGAAGAAAAGTTAATCCTCAAGTGCAAATTGGAGAAGAAGAATATTACTAAAACACCACTGCCATCACCGAAGAACACTTGAGTACATGGGTATGGGCACCACCATTGGCTTGTTACAAGCTTGGGGGAGGTGCCCCGGTATCGTATCATGATAACCCACAAGTATAGGGGATCGCAACAGTTTTCGAGGGTAGAGTATTCAACCCAAATTTATTGATTCGACATAAGAGGAGCCAAAGAGTACTCTCGAGTATTCACAACTGAGTTGTCAATTCAGCCACACCTGAAAGACTTAGTATCTACAGCAAAGTATTCAGTAGAAAAGTAGTATGGAAGTAACGGTAATGGTAGCAAAAGTAATAGTAGCAGTTTTGTAGTGATTGTAACAGTAGCAACGGAGAAGTAACTTAGCAGAAATCAAAATGTGGAAAGCTCGTAGGCAATGGATCGGTGATGGATAATTATGCTGGATGCAATTCATCATGCAACAGTTATAACATAGGGGGAGACAAAACTAGCTCCAATTCATCAATGTAATGTAGGCATGTATTCCATATATAGTCATACGTGCTTATGGAAAAGAACTTGCATGACATCTTTTGTCCTACCCTCCCGTGGCAGCAGGGTGTAACATCCCAAAATTCCATTTTGGAATGTTATGAAATATAGCTATGCATCCATCATCATCATTGCTTGAATGCATGTATTAGTTGAAATGCCTTCTCTGAATTTCTGAAACCCCTTTCTACTTTCAATGTGTGGCTTTCACCTATTTGAAAATCTTGGTAAAATGTTCAAATATGAGGGGAGGAACATGACACTCCACACCAGAGACTATTTGGTGATTTATTTGAACAAAAACAACCAGGAGTTATTTTGAAAAATATTTGCAAAAAGGATTTAAAAACAATTAGGCAATTTCTAAAAATATTATTTTTTCAAAGTATTCAAATGACAGAATAAAAATGTTCAATAAATGGCATTTATTATTCTGTTAATTTTGATATATAATACTCCTATATTTAAAAATGTTTTGAATGCTTTTAAAGAGGTTTTACTGCTCTGACTATTAAAAAGAGTAACGGTTTTTGTATTTAAACGGGCCGGCCCACGGGCATTTATTCGCGAATTAACTTCGAGCCGGTCGACCGACGCGCAGAAACCGCTCCCTCTCTCACTGACACCAGGCCCCACCCCGACCGTCTGTAATGCCCGCGCGGTCATCCCTCTCCTCGCGCGCGCGCCGCCGTCGCCGGGAATCCCTCCCGGGATCTCCCTCCCTCTCCTCCCCCGCACCCCCGAGCACCCTATAAGTAGCGCTTTCCCCCCCCGCTCCATTTCCCCCCCGAGCCCCTTTTTCCCCCTCGCCAGAATGCCGCAGCCACTCGCCGGAGCCCCTGCCACCACCGGAGCTCCCCATTGCTCGTGGTCATCGACTCCGACCTCCCCTCGCCTCTCCGACGCCACCGTTCGACACCGGACGTCAAGCGTCGCCGCCCGGGCCACTCCGCTACCTCCCTTGACCACCGGAGACGCCTCCCCGATCTCCTCCAACCACCGGCCATCGCCACCACTCGCCGGAGACCTCCTCCCGCTCCGGTAAGTCATCGGACCCATCCCCACCCCTCGGATCTAAATCCAACGGCCCTGATTAGATAACTTATTCCCCGAACCATTTTTCTCTTAGCCTCGGCCGTCTGCTCGAACCACTCGCACGCACACGCTAGCTAGCCAATAGGGATCTGCCACGTCACCCCTCGCCGTCCGGTAGATTTTTTTTCCTTTTTTCTGTTTTGTTTTAGTTAACAGAAACTATTCTGAATTTGTTTTAGCTATATCTTTTAATCTGTTTAATGTATTGAGTTGATTTTTTTTTGCAATAGCTCACATTTTTCATGTAGTTTCACCCTGTACTTTTAAATTTTAAGTTTGAACTATAAGATTTGAATTTAATCAAATTTCCTCAAATCATTCAAATCTGAATAACTAGAGTTTGAAAATAGATTTTGATATGAATCTTTTTGCTACTGTTTGGTCTTAGTTAGGACTATCACCATGTTTAGTTTGAGAATTTTTAGGATGATTTTGATTAGTGTTCTAGCTATAAACAGATTCTGCCTATTAGTTAGTATAGTTTTATTTATTTACTTTTAATTAGTTTAAGTTATATTTAGTTTTAATTTCATTTAGTAGGTTCTGTTAGTTAAACATTTAGTGTTTTACTTACTGTTAATAAATATATAAAATTGCTTAGTTTATTTCTTTATGGTTATAGGAATCTCAACTTCTTTTCTAATAGGTCTAATTTGATTAAAACAACTAGTTTAGTAATAGATTTCTTTTAACAGAGTTTTTATATAATTTAATTTTGTTTTCTAAGACAAGTTTATTTGTAAATTCTTTCCTGTTAAGAACATGCTTTGTTTATAAATAATAAGTTTTGTTTTGCTCTTTTGTTAGTAAAACTACAGTTGGTTCATATAGTGTTTATCAAAACTTTTAAAAAAAACTTTACTAAAGTTTTTCCCAACAAACTTTAATGAATTCAATTCTGTTATTAATAAAATATTTTATTGTTTTCTTGCTGTCAACTATTGTTCTGTTATTACAAATAGGTTTCATTATGTTAGTAGTGTTTTATCAATCATCTTTTAGAAAACAAAACTTTGTGTGTTTTCTTGCTTGTGATTTTTATGCATTGTTTGTCTTGATGGTTTACTATTTCATTGTTGATGTTTGTGAGTTACATTATTTTTGTTGTATGCTTATTGAGTGCTCTTGTTTGCTTCGTTAGATTATCCGGAGTGTGAGGCTTGTTACTTAGAGTCACTCACGTACGAAGATCATCAATCAGGCAAGTCACTTTGATCATCTTTACCCATGTTTTTATTGCATTAGTTCTTCCATCACCCCAATTGCATGCAAAGTAGGTTAGTTGGAAATTTGGTTACTTGATGTAGTATCATGTGGTAGGTACCTCAACCCTTGACACATTGGCCCCAGGAACCGTTGTTTTACATTTTGCTATGCTACTAGTAGACGGGGTTGGTTCTGTGATTCATGAGAGTTGTGAGATTAATTACAAGACCTACATAACGATCAAGACTTCAAGACTCCGAGTTTTCAACTTACCTCTGGGTGGATGATGGTTGAACGGCACCCTGGAGAAACCAGTGGATTTGCCTAGGTGTTGCTGGAGATGGCCAGTATTCACGCGGAAAGATCCACCCAGGCACAAAGAGATGGATGGATGCTTTAAGACCCAAGGCTTACCTGCACAGCCACAAGTCATTATGGGCTCTAGCTTGGTTGGATATCGTGGTGACCCTGGACAGGCGGTGCTACGAGATGTAGAAGAATGGTAGGAAAGGATGGGCACCGATAGAGTCGCTGGGAAACCCTTTGGAAGACCATGTTTTGGTCATCCGTTTCTCAAACACCCTGAAGTGCGAGAAATCAAACGGAGGCGACCAAATCTTGTGGGGAACGTGTGCAAAACTCTGCAGAGTACTCAACCTAATCGATTAGCCGTGTCCACAGTCATGGACGACTTGAGCCAAAGGAACTGAAACTTCCGGAAACTCTCAACACAATTAATAAGATGATGTGGGTATTAATAACTTGGGTATGAGAATTGGTTGGTGGAACCATCTCATTAATCAACCAACTTAGTAATAATTTTTGCTTACCCCTCTCTTGATGTAGGAAAAATTGGCTTTACGCAAAAACATACCGCCCCACCTGCCATATAAGCATATAGACTAGATGATTATCATTTCACCCCTCTCCTGTGACTTTGCTGGCATATTCCCTATGCTGACCTACACGGCTGCAACGTATCATGTTGCAGAGTATTTCTCTGACCAGGAGTGAGGAAACGTTCTACGCTCGGTGAGATGCCCTTGGAGTCAGATGGACTCATCTACCTTCGACGCTTCCGCAAGATTTAGATATTCTCATGAGTTGGCCTTCAGCCAATTTATTGTAATCTTTATTGTAATAAAGGACTCGATATGAGATTTCGATTAATATAATGCTGTGTGATTTCCCTTTGATATATACATTGATGTACCGTGTGTGTACCAGCATGATCTTGGGATGGTACGGAAACACCGGAGATTCGACCTTTCAGGTCGGGTCGCTACAGAAATGGTATCAGAGCACACGCTAACTGTAGGACGTAACCTCTAGGATTGGAAAGCCTTAGGATTGTATCTCTTTGTCTTTAAAATTCTTATACTCTCATCTACTCGTTTCTGACTTCTCTCCGATTATTTCAAAATTTATAGATGGCTACCTTCATCGTAGTGTTGATCACGGAGTTTTGCCAGCCTGACGCAACGATGCCCTTTGGTAAGGAGCTGATGAGGATCATCAAGGACGTAAGGATTGCTTTGCCGAGCATCACCGGGATTCCTATCATGTCATTTCCCCAAGATGGAAGCTACCAGATCGAGGTGCACATCCCAGGGAAGACCTTTGGGAATCGGAAGGAACCCATCGACTTCAAGTTTGTTGCACCCAGCTGGATACTTGGAAGAGACTTGGCTCCTTCATCAGCGACGATGATGACTATGAGGAGAGCACCACCGGAGGACCCACGACTATGCACTTTTGAGAAAACTTTAGTTATGCCCTCCATGTATATTTTATTTTCAACGTTAAGAGCGTAGGTCGATGTGTAGTTTGATTGAGACTTGTATTCTCGATGTTTGACCTTGATTGAATAAATGAATGAGTGTTTGGTGTGATATGTTTGTTGCATTGCATATGGGTAGTGAATTTCTCCTTTTAGGCCCTTGTACTATTTTAATTCTCACCCCTCTGAAAACAGCAAGATGCCTCCACGACGTGAGTCCGACTTCACCTTCCCGCCGGAACTCACCCAACTTCTTCAGCAGCAGAATGCACTGATGCAGCTATTGATCCAGAATCAGACCAACAACCAGAACAACAACCACCACCATCCACCCCAGGCTGACAATCTCACCCGTTTTCTGAGGTTGAACCCTCCAACTTTCTCCAGTAGCACTGAGCCCATTGTGGCAGATGACTGGCTCCGTAAGATGGAGAGAGAACTCGTCACAGCTGGATGTACTGATGCTGAGAAAGTGCGCTTTGCCGCACATCAACTGGAAGGACCAGCAGCTTCGTGGTGGGAGAACTACACCACCACATATCCTATTGCTGATATAACTTGGGAGCAGTTCAAGCAAGCTTTCCGCACCGCACATGTTTTAGCTGGAGCCATGAGTCTGAAGAAGCGCGAGTTTCGCAACTTGCGCCAGGGAAACCGTTCTGTGGCCCAGTACGTGGACGACTTCAGCACATTGGCCCGTTATGCACCAGGAGACGTGGCCGATGATGCGGCCAAGCAAGAGAAGTTTCTGGAAGGACTCAACGATGAGTTGAGCATGCAGCTGGTAGTGGCTACCTTCAACAACTACCAAGAGCTGGTGGACAAGGCCCTCATCTTGGAGGGTAAACAGTAGCAAATTGAGAATCGCAAATGGAAGTACACTCAGGGGAAGTTCAACTCTGGAGCTCATCAGAAGCTCCGCTACTCCCCGTACTCCGGAAATACCAGATCAGGTATCGGTAAGTTTGGAAGGCACACTCATGCGGTGCACAACCATGGAGGCCACAACCATGGAGGAAATGGGAATGTCCGTCCCAACCATGGCAACTTCAAGACTAACAATGGGAATGGGAACAACAACCAGCACCATCATGCTCCTACTCAGAAAAATCTGAGCCACATCACCTGTTTCAAGTGCCAGAAGACAGGGCACTATGCTACTGAGTGTCCCCAGAGCAAGCAGGGAAATGGAAACGGCAACGCCGCAGCCAAGAAGCCAAATCCATTTCCTCGTGCCCAGGTGAACCACCTCGACGTGGAAGAAGTCTATGATCAACCCGAGACTGTGTTTGGTAAGTTTTTATTGCATTCACGTCCTGTTACAGTACTTTTTGATTCCGGTGCAACTCATTCATTCATATCAAGGGTAGTTGTGGATAAGTATGGTTTGCCCACCAAAACCCTTAGTCAGCCCATTAAGGTCAGTTCCCCAGGAGGTATGATGATGGCAGGGATAGGATTCCATGCCCTGAAACTCAATATAGGAAACCATGTTTTTCCCACCGACCTCATCGTCTTAGAATCCCAGGGATTGGATGTAATCCTAGGCATGGATTGGATGACCAAGTATGAAGGAAATCTTGATTGCCCTAGCAAGTCTGTTTCACTCACCACCCTGGAGAACAAGAGGATTAAGTATGTATCTCGATGCACCCAGATGAGTGCTCGATTAAATTCTCTCACAGGAGTTGTTCAGGAGGAAGTACCTGTGGTAAAAGACTTTCCGGATGTATTCCCGGAAGAATTACCAGGCATGCCACCAGATAGGGAGATTGAGTTCCCAATAGAGCTACAACCAGGGACAACCCCAATTTCCAAGAGACCCTATCGGATGCCCGCAAATGATCTATTGGAAATCAAGAAGCAAATTAAGGAGTTATTGGACAAGGGGTATATTCGCCCAAGTTCTTCACCTTGGGGAGCCCCAGTTCTTTTGGTGGAGAAGAAGGATAAAACCTTGAGAATGGTAGTCGATTATCGTGCCTTGAACGAGGTGACTATCAAGAACAAGTACCCTCTGCCGATGATTTATGACTTGTTTGATCAGCTAGTAGGCGCCAAAGTATTCTCCAAGATCGATCTTCGATCAAAACAGCTTTCACCACAAGGTATGGCTTGTATGAGTATACTGTCATGTCCTTTGGTTTGACTAATGCTCCTGCCTACTTCATGAATATGATGAACAAGGTGTTTATGGAATATTTGGACAAATTTTTCATGGTGTTCATCGATGACATTTTGATATTCTCCAAGAACGAGGAAGAACACAAGGAACATTTGCGTTTAGTTCTGGAGAAGCTGAGAGAGCATCAGTTATATGCCAAGTTCAGCAAATGTGAATTTTGGGTGACGGAAGTCGGATTCCTTGGACATGTTATTTCCGGAGATGGAATAGCAGTGGACCCCGCTAAGGTTGAAGCCGTCACCAAGTGGAAATCACCCATCTCAGTTAAGGAGATCCGCAGTTTCCTCGGACTAGCCGGATATTACCGGAGATTCATTGAGAATTTCTCAAAGATTGCCAAGCCCATGACAGAGTTGTTGAAGAAAGAGTCCAAGTATGTTTGGACTGAGGAATGTGAAGCCAGTTTCCAGGAGTTGAAGAAACGTTTGGTCACAACTCCAGTGTTGATTTTGCCCAATATTCGGAAAGACTTCTAGGTTTATTGTGATGCTTCACGTCAAGGACTTGGAGGAGTACTCATGCAAGATGGAAAGGTTGTAGCTTATGCATCCAGACAACTATGACCTCATGAGTTGAATTATGCTACCCATGATTTGGAACTAGCATCCGTAGTGCACGCACTCAAGACCTGGAGACATTTCCTTATCGGAAATAGTTGTGATGTTTACACCGACCATAAGAGCCTGAAATATATCTTCACGCAGAAAGAGTTGAACCTCAGACAGAGGAGATGGTTAGAGTTAATCAAGGACTATGACATGAGATTACACTACCATCCAGGTAAGGCTAATGTTGTAGCCGATGCCTTGAGTCAGAAAACTTATGTAAACACACTCACAGCGGGAGGATTACCCCAAGAGTTAGCCGATGATCTCAGAGAGCTCCGACTAGAGATAGTCCCAAGAGGATATGTTGCTACACTGGAAATCCAGTCCACCTTGACCGAAAGAATTCGAGAAGCCCAAAATACGGATAAGGAAATAGCTGAGATTAAGCAAAGAATGAAAGATGGTAAAGCCAAAGGTTTTTGTGAGGATGAGCAAGGAACTCTGTGGTTTGAGAACCGAATCTATGTGCCCAATGACCCAGAACTCAAGAAGTTGATACTTCAAGAAGCCCACGATTCACCTTACTCGATACACCCAGGCAACACCAAGATGTACTTGGATTTGAAAGAAAGTTATTGGTGGACAGGTATGAAGAAGGATATTGCAGAACATGTTGCAATATGTGATGTTTGTTAGCGAGTAAAGTCGGAACATCAGAAACCAGCAGGGTTACTCCAACCTTTGCCGATACCCGAGTGGAAATGGGAAAAGCTTGGTATGGACTTCATCACACGACTACCCAGGACCCATTCAGGTTATGATTCCATCTGGGTAGTGGTTGATCGCTTGACCAAGGTAGCTCATTTCATTCCAGTGAAAACCACCTATACCAGTGCTAAGCTAGCCAAGATATATATGACCAGGATCGTATGTCTGCATGGAGTTCCGAGGAGTATCGTGTCAGATAGAGGAACACAATTTACCTCAAAGTTTTGGCATCAGTTACATGAAACTTTGGGTACAAGGCTGGAGTTCAGTACAGCTTTTCATCCGCAGACTGATGGACAGACTGAGAGAGTCAACCAGATTCTGGAAGACATGTTGAGAGCCTGTGCGCTAGATTATGGATCCAGTTGGGATGACAACTTACCTTTCGCAGAATTCTCATACAACAATAGTTATCAGACCAGTCTAAAGATGGCCCCTTTCGAAGCTTTATACGGAAGGAGATGCAGAACACCATTGACATGGGATGGTGTTGGAGACCGACAACTTTTTGGTCCCGACCTTATCCGAGATTCTGAAGAGAAAGTCAATCTGATTCGCGACAGACTCAAGATAGCTCAATGTTGACAGAAGAGTTATGCTGACAACAAACGTAAAGAAGTGACGTATGAAGTGGGAGACCGAGCATATCTTCGTGTGTCCCCGCTTCGAGGAATCAAGAGGTTTGGTGTTAAAGGAAAAGTAGCACCCAGGTTCATAGGCCCCTACAAAATTCTTGAACGTAGAGGCGAAGTTGCATACAAGCTGGAATTGCCGAAAGGATTATCCGGAGTTCATGATGTGTTCCATGTGTCCCAGCTGAAGAAATATCATGCTGAGATGACTGATATTCCCTTGAGAGACACAATGCCCCTAGAGGCCATACAACTTGACAGTGATCTGACCTACGAGGAGAAGCCTGTCAGAATCCTCGAGACTGCCAACAGAGTTGCCCGCAGCAGAATCATCAAGTTCTGTAAGGTTTTGTGGAGTCACCACACCGAGGAAGAAGCCACCTGGGAACGCGAAGAAGATCTTCGTAGAGACCATCCGCACCTATTTTCTAGCCAACCCGAATCTCGAGGGCGAGATTCACCTTAAGGTGGGTAGGTTTGTAACATCCCAAAATTCCATTTTGGAATGTTATTAAATATAGCTATGCATCCATCATCATCATTGCTTGAATGCATGTATTAGTTGAAATGCCTTCTCTGAATTTCTGAAACCCCTTTCTACTTTCAATGTGTGGCTTTCACCTATTTGAAAATCTTGGTAAAATGTTCAAATATGAGGGGAGGAACATGACACTCCACACCAGGGACTATTTGGTGATTTATTTGAACAAAAACAACCAGGAGTTATTTTGAAAAATATTTGCAAAAAGGATTTAAAAAAAATTAGGCAATTTCTGAAAATATTATTTTTTCAAAGTATTCAAATGACAGAATAAAAATGTTCAATAAATGGCATTTATTATTCTGTTAATTTATATATATAATACTCCTATATTTAAAAATGTTTTGAATGCTTTTAAAGAGGTTTTACTGCTCTGACTATTAAAAAGAGTAACGGTTTTTGTATTTAAACGGGCCGGCCCACGGGCATTTATTCGCGAATTAACTTCGAGCCGGTCGACCGATGCGCAGAAACCGCTCCCTCTCTCACTGACACCGGGCCCCACCCTGACCGCCTGTAACGCCCGCGCGGTCATCCCTCTCCTCGCGCGCGCGCCGCCGTCGCCGGGAATCCCTCCCGGGATCTCCCTCCTCTCTCCTCCCCCGCACCCCCGAGCACCCTATAAGTAGCGCTTCCCCCCGCTCCATTTCCCCCCGAGCCCCTTTCCCCCCTCGCCAGAACGCCACAACCACTCGCCGGAGCCCCTGCCACCACCGGAGCTCCCGATTGCTCGTGGTCATCGACTCCGACCTCCCCTCGCCTCTCCGACGCCACCATTCGACGCCGGACGTCAAGCGCCGCCGCCCGAACTACTACGCTGCCTCCCTCGACCACCGGAGACGCCTCCCCGACCTCCTCCGACCACCGGCCGTCGCCACCACTCGCCGGAGACCTCCTCCCACTCCGGTAAGTCATCGGACCCATCCCCACCCCTCGGATCTAAATCCAACGGCCCTGATTAGATAACTTATTCCCCGAACCGTTTTTCTCTTAGCCTCGGCCGTCTGCTCGAACCACTCGCACGCACACGCTAGCTAGCCAATAGGGATCTGCCACGTCACCCCTGGCCGTCCGGTAGATTTTTTTTCCTTTTTTCTATTTTGTTTTAGTTAACAGAAACTATTCTGAATTTGTTTTAGCTATATCTTTTAATATGTTTAATGTATTGAGTTGATTTTTTTGCAATAGCTCACATTTTTCATGTAGTTTCACCCTGTACTTTTAAATTTTAAATTTGAACTATAAGATTTGAATTTAATCAAATTTTCTCAAATCATTCAAATATGAATAACTAGAGTTTGAAAATAGATTTTGATATGAATGTTTTTGCTACTGTTTGGTCTTAGTTAGGACTATCACCATGTTTAGTTTGAGAATTTTTAGGATGATTTTGATTAGTGTTCTAGCTATAAACAGATTCTGCCTATTAGTTAGTATATGTTTATTTATTTACTTTTAGTTAGTTTAAATTAGATTTAGTTTTAATTTGATTTAGTAGGTTCTGTTAGTTAAAAATTTAGTGTTTTACTTACTGTTAATAAATATATAAAATTGCTTAGTTTATTTCTTTATGGTTATAGGAATCTCAACTTCTTTTCTAATATGTTTAATTTGATTAAAACAACTAGTTTAGTAATAGATTTCTTTTAACAGAGTTTTTATATAATTTAATTTTGTTTTCTAAGACAAGTTTATTTGTAAATTCTTTCCTGTTAAGAACATGCTTTGTTAATAAATAATAAGTTTTGTTTTGCTCTTTTGTTAGTAAAACTATAGTTGGTTCATATAGTGTTTATCAAAACTTTGAAAAAAAACTTTACTAAAGTTTGTCCCAACAAACTTTAATGAATTCAATTCTGTTATTAATACAATATTTTATTGTTTTCTTGCTGTCAACTATTGTTCTGTTATTACAAATAGGTTTCATTATGTTAGTAGTGTTTTATCAATCATCTTTTAGAAAACAAAACTTTGTGTGTTTTCTTGCTTGTGATTTTTATGCATTGTTTGTCTTGATGGTTTACTATTTCATTGTTGATGTTTGTGAGTTACATTATTTTTGTTGTATGCTTATTGAGTGCTCTTGTTTGCTTCGTTAGATTAACAGAGTGCGAGGCTTGTTACTTAGAGTCACTCACGTACGAAGATCATCAATCAGGCAAGTCACTTTGATCATCTTTACCCATGTTTTTATTGCATTAGTTCTTCCATCACCCCAATTGCATGCAAAGTAGGTTAGTTGGAAATTTGGTTAATTGATGTAGTATCATGTGGTAGGTACCTCAACCCTTGACACATTGGCCCCGGGAAATGTTGTTTTACATTTTGCTATGCTACTAGTAGACGGGGTTGGTTGTGTGATTCATGAGAGTTGTGAGATTAATTACAAGACCTACATAACGATCAAGACTTCAAGACTCTGAGTTTTCAACTTACCTCTGGGTGGATGATGGTTGAACGGCACCCTGGAGAAACCAGTGGATTTGCCTAGGTGTTGCTGGAGATGGCCAGTATTCACGCGGAAAGATCCACCCAGGCACAAAGAGATGGATGGATGCTTTAAGACCCAAGGCTTACCTGCACAGCCACAAGTCATTATGGGCTCTAGCTTGGTTGGATATCGTGGTGACCCTGGACAGGCGGTGCTACGAGATGTAGAAGAACAGTAGGAAAGGATGGGCACCGACAGAGTCGCTGGGAAACCCTTTGGAAGACCATGTTTTGGTCATCCGTTTCTCAAACACCCTGAAGTGCGAGAAATCAAACGGAGGCGACCAAATCTTGTGGGGAACGTGTGCAAAACTCTACAGAGTACTCAACGTAATCGATTAGCCGTGTCCACGGTCATGGACGACTTGAGCCAAAGGAACTGAAACTTCCGGAAACTCTCAACACAATTAATAAGATGATGTGGGTATTAATAACTTGGGTATGAGAATTGGTTGGTGGAACCATCTCATTAATCAACCAACTTAGTAATAATTTTTGCTTACCCCTCTCTTGATGTAGGAAAAATTGGCTTTACGCAAAAACTTACCACCCCACCTGCCATATAAGCATATAGACTAGATGATTATCATTTCACCCCTCTCCTGTGACTTTGCCGGCTATTCCCTATGCTAACCTACACGGCTGCAACGTATCATGTTGCAGAGTATTTCTCCGACCAGGAGTGAGGACACGTTCTACGCTCGGTGAGATGCCCTTGGAGTCAGATGGACTCATCTACCTTCGACGCTTCCGCAAGATTTAGATATTCTCATGAGTTGGCCTTCAACCACTTTATTGTACTCTTTATTGTAATAAAGGCTCGATATGAGATTTCGATTAATATAATGCTGTGTGATTTCCCTTTGATATATACATTGATGTATCGTGTGTGTAGCAGCATGATCTTGGGATGGTACGGAAACACCGGAGATTCGACCTTTCAGGTCGGTTCGCTACACAGGGTCCTATTGGAAACTAAGGGATATTAAGGCCTCCTTTTAATAGAGAACCGGACCAAAGCATTAGCACTTAGTGAATGCATGAACTCCTCAAACTACAGTAACCACCGGAAAGAATCCGAGTTATTGTCACCCTAGGGGATGCGGATCATAAATCGTAATATGTGTCTACAAATTGCAAGATAGGATCAAGAACACATATATATTCATGAACACATAATAGGTTCAGATCTAAAATCATGGCACTAGGGCCCTAGTGACAAGCATTAAGCATAGCAAATTCATAGCAACATCAATCTAAGAACATAGTGGACACTAGGGATCAAATCCTAACAAAACTAATTCGATTACATGATAAATCTCATCCAAACCATCACTCTCCAGCAAGCCTACAATGGGATTACTTACGAATGGCGGAGAGCATCATGGAATTGGTGATGAAGGATGGTTGGTGATGACAATGGCGTCGATTTCCGCTCTCTAGAGCCCAAAACGGACTCCAGATCTGGTATCCCGAGGAAGAACAGGAGGTGGCGGCGGCTCCGTATCGTGAAACACGATGAACTCTTCTCCTTGATTTTTTTCTCGATAAATAGGGTTATATGGAACTGGAGAGGAGGTCGGAGGAGCCACGAGGGCCCCACAAGCCTGCTAGGCGCAACCAGGGGGTGGCCGCGCCTAGCAGGCTTGTGTCCCACAGGTGTCCTCTCTCTAGTTACTTCTTGTGCTAGTATTTTTTATTAATTCCAAAACTATTCTCCGTAAATTTTTAGGATGAACTGAGAAATTCTATTTCTGCACAAAAATAACATCAAAGCAATTCTGCTGAAACAATGTGAGTCCGAGTTAGTTCCATTCAAATCATGCAAATTAGATTCCAAAACAAGGGCAAAAGAGTTAGGAAAAGTGGATACGATGGAGACATATCATATCACCATCACCTTTTTATCACCACTATCTATCTTAGTTCGATCTTTTGTTTTTCTTGATTTGGAGAGTTATAATTTTAGATTTTCTTTGTTTAGAGTTTTTGCCTTGAGTCCTACCTGTCCTTGTAATCAAGTGGAGAGTTATATAATAAAGTTAGTTGAGATTGTGTGCCTCTCCCTCACTTGCACCCATCATCTTAGCATGGCAATAAAAAGAACAGAAAAAGATCATATGCTTATCTCATGAGAATTAATGGCTTCACATATAAAATAGGTATACGCAATGAAAAGTGTTGAAAATTAACAAACATAATGTTAGTAATTGGAATGATCTATGCAAAAGTATGATAGAGAAGAGGAGATTTACATATAAATATACTATCTTAAACACCTTCTATGATTGGGAACTTCCATCAAAATATTATATAATGACCAAGTGTTGAAGTGGGACATGTAAGACAACATAATGATCATGGTTGTTTACTTTTGCATGGAAGTTATATGGTATTGAATCCTTTAACATGTGATGCTTGGTTAAGATCTTTTCGTTGGCGAACATTGAATGGGAAACAAATTTTTTCCTACGCACACGAAGATCTATCCATGGTGATGAGAATCTACGAGAGGGAGAGTGGATCTACATACCCTTGTAGATCGCTAAGCGGGAAGCGTTAAGAAACGCGGTTGGTGTAGTCGAACGTCTTCGCGATCCAAACCGCCGTGCGTCCCGCGATCCAATCATGATCCAACCCGCGATCCAATCACGATCCGTCCCGCGATCCGATCACGATCTGTCCCACGAACTTGATCACGATCCGTCTCACGAACTTGATCACGGTCCTTCTGATCTAGCACCGAACGGACGACACCTCCGCGTTCAACACACGTACAACTTGATGACGATCTCCACCGTCTTGATCCAGCAGGAAGGAGTGGAGAGGAAGAAGAGTTCTCCGGCAGCCTGTCGGCGCTCCGGCGATGGTAGTGGAGCAATTCCGGCACGGCTTCGCCTAAGTACTGCAGAAAACCGATCTAGAGGAGAAACTATGCACTGGAGGAACGGGTAGCACGTGGCTGAAAATCTAGTGCAAAAACCCTCAATACCACCAGTATATATAGGAGGAGAGGAGGAGAGGACGCAGCTTGGCCTCCAAGCCTCCTAGGCTTCGGCCGAACTAGGAGAGGAGGAGTCCACCTCCTCCACTCCTAGTAGGATTAGGATTCATCCTTTTTTTCCCTTTTTGCCTTTTGCCACCTTTTTCCTTTTGGGTTTTCTTCTCCAGCCACATGTGCCTTGTGTGGGAGTTTCCACCAGCCCACTAAGGGATGATATTCACTCTCCCACAGCCCATGAAGCCTCTTGGGTCGAAATACCCCTCCCGGAGGTCTCCCGGTACACTACCGGCACTCCTGGTACACTACCGATAAGCCCGGAACTTTTCCGGCGACCAAAACAGGACTTCCTGTATATGAATATTTACCTCCGGACCATTCCGGAGCTCCTCGTGACATCCAGGATCTCATCCGGGACTCTGAACAAACTTTGGTAACCACCATACATAACTCTATACTACCGAAACGTCACCAAACCTTAAGTGCGCAGACCCTGCGGGTTCGAGAACTATGTAGACATGACCGAGACACCTCTACGGTCAATAACCAATGGCGGGACCTGGATGTCCACATTGGTTCCTACATATTCTACGAAGATCTTTATCGGTCGAACCTCTATGTCAAGGATTCAGTTAATCTCGTATGATGTTCCCTTTGTTCTTTGGTATGTTACTTGCCCGAGATTCGATCGTCGGTATCTCCATACCTAGTTCAACCTCGTTACTGGCAAGTCTCTTTACTCATTCTGTAATACAAGATCCCGTGACCAACACTTAGTCACATTGCTTGCAAGGCTTATTGTGATGTTGTATTACCGAGTGGGCCCTGAGATACCTCTCCGTCACACGGAGTAACAAATCCTAGTCTTGATCCATGCCAACTCAACAGACACCCTCGGAGACACATGTAGAGCACCTTTATAGTCACCCAGTTACGTTGCGACGTTTGATACACACAAGGTACTCCTCCGATATCTGTGAGTTGCATGATCTCATGGTCATAGGAACATATACTTGACATGCAGAAAACAGTAGCAATAAACTGACACGATCATAAGCTACGTTTGTAGTTTGGGTCTTGTCCATCACATCAATCTCCTAATGATGTGATCCCGTTATCAAATGACATCTCATGTCCATGGCTAGGAAACCTTAACCATCTGTCAATCAACGACCTAGTTCACTAGAGGCATACTAGGGACATTGTGTTTGTCTATGTATCCACACATGTATCCATGTTTCCAATTAATACAATTATTGCATGGATAATAAACGATTATCATGAACAAAGAAATACAATAATAAACACTTTATTTATTGCCTCTAGGGCATATTTCCAACAGTCTCCCACTTGCACTAGAGTCAATAATCTAGTTCACATCACTATGTGATTTACATTGTAATGAATCGAACACCCATGCAGTTCTGGTGTTGATCATGTTTAGCCCTTGGAAGAGGTTTAGTCAACGGGTCTACAACATTCAGATCTGTGTGCACTTTGCAAATATTTATGTCTTTCTCCAAGATGTAATCGCGGATGGAGTTGATGCGTCGCTTTATGTGTCTGGTCCTCTTGTGAAACCTTGGTTCCTTATCCAGAGCAATGGCACCAGTGTTGTCACAGAACATGTTCATTGGATTCAGTGCACTGGGCACTACTCCAAGATCTGTCATGAACTGCTTCATCCAGACACCTTCCTTCGCCGCCTCCGAGGCTGCGATGTATTTCTCTTCGCACGTAGAATCAGCTACCACGCTTTGCTTGGAACTGCACCAGCTTACCGCTCCCCCGTTAAGAATAAATACGTATCCGGTTTGCGACTTAGAGTCGTCCGGATCAGTGTCAAATCTTGCATCGACGTAACCCTTTACGACGAGCCCTTCATCACCTCCATAAATGAGAAACATTTCCTTAGTCCTTTTCAGGTACTTAAGGATATTCTTGACCGCTTGCCAGTGCTCCATTCCAGGATCACTTTGAAACCTTCCGGCCATACTTATGGCAAGGCTAACATCGGGTCTTGTGCACAACATCGCATACATGATAGAGCCTGGCTGAAGCATAGGGGATGACACTCATCTTTTCTCTATCTTCTGCAGTTACTGGGCATTGAGTCTTACTCAGCTTCACACCTTGTAGTACAGGCAAGAACCCCTTCTTGGACTGTTCCATTTTGAACTTCTTAAAAACTTTATCAAGGTATGTGCTCTGTGAAAGTGCTATTAAGCTTCTCGATCTATCTCTATAGATCTTAATGCCTAATATGAAAGCAGCTTCTCCTAGGTTCTTCATTGAAAAACTCTTGTTCAAATATTCCTTCACGCTTTCCAGCATTTCTATATTGTTTCCAATCAGCAATATGTCATCCACATATAATACTAGAAATGTTATTGAGCTCCCACCCACTTTCTTGTAAATACAAGCCTCTCCGTAAACTTGTATAAACTCAAACGCTTTGATCACCTCATCAAAGTGCTTATTTCAACTCCAAGATGCTTGCACCAGTCCATAAATGGATCGCTAGAGTTTGCAAACTTTGTCAGCATTCTCTGGATCGACAAAACCCTCGGGTTGCATCATATACAACTCTTCCTCAAGGAAACCGTTGAGGAACGCTATTTTTACATCCATCTGCCAAATTTCATAGTCGAAATAGGCAGCTATTGCTAACATAATTCTGACAGACTTAAGCATCGCTACGGGTGAGAAAGTCTCATCATAGTCAACTCCTTGAACTTGTGAAAAACCCTTTGCCACAAGTCGATCTTTATAGATAGTGACATTACCGTCCGCGTCTGTCTTCTTCTTAAAGATCCATTTGTTCTGAATGGCCTTTCGCCCTTCAGGTAATACTTCCAAAGTCCATACTTTGTTTTCATACATGGATCCCATCTCTGATTTCATGGCCTCTAACCATTTCTCGGAATCCGGGCCCATCACTGCTCCTCCATAGCTCGTAGGTTCATTGTTGTCCAACAACATGACCTTCAAGACAGGGTTGTCGTACCACTCAGGGGTAGTACGCATCCTTGTCGACCTATGAGGTTCAATAGCTGCTTGATCCGAAGCTTCATGATCATCATCATTAACTTCCTCTTCTACCGTCGTAGGTTCCACAGAAACATCTTTCTGTGATGTGCTACTTTTTGGTTGAAGTAAAGGTTCAATAACCTCATCAAGCTCTATTTTCCTCCCACTCAATTCTTTCGAGAGAAACTCTTTCTCAAGAAATGTTCTGTTTTTAGTGACAAACACTTTGCCTTCGGTTCTGAGATAGAAGGTATACCCGACTGTCTCTTTCAGGTATCCTATGCAGATGCATTTCTCCGCTTTGGGTTCCAGCTTTTCATGCTGAAGCTTTTTGACATAAGCATCACATCCCCAAACTTTAAGAAACGACAACTTTGGCTTCTTGCCAAACCACAGTTCATATGGCGTCGTCTTAATGGATTTTGATGGTGCCCTATTTAAAGTGAATGCAGCTGTCTCAAATGCATAACCCCAAAATGATAGTGGCAAATCAGCAAGAGACATCATAGAACGCACCATATCTAATAAGGTTCGATTACGACGTTCGGACACACACTTACGCTGTGGTGTTCCGGGCGGTGTCAACTGTGAAACAATTCCACACTGTCTTAAGTGACTACCAAACTCATAACTCAGATATTCACCTCCTCGATCAGATCGCAGGAACTTAATCTTCTTGTTACGATGATTCTCAACTTCACTCTGAAATTGCTTGAACTTTTCAAACGTTTCAGACTTGTGTTTCATTAAGTAAATATACCCATATCTACTTAATTCATCAGTGAAGGTGAGAAAATAACGATATCCACCACGCGTTGTAACATTCATTGGACCGCACACATCAGTGTGTATGATTTTTGATAAGTCACTCGCCCGTTCCATTGTTCCAAACAACGGCGTTTTAGTCATCTTGCCCATGAGGCATGGTTCACATGTGTCAAGTGATTCAAAATCAAGTGACTCCAAAAGTCCATCAGCATGGAGCTTCCTCATGCGTTTTACACCAATATGACCTAAACGGCAGTGCCACAAGAAAGTGGTACTATCATTATCAATTCTACATCTTTTGGCATCAATGTTATGAACATGTGTGTCATCACTATCAAGATTCAATATGAATAAACCCCTAACATTGGGTGCATGGCCATAAAAGATATTTCTCATATAAATAGAACAACCTTTATTCTCTGATTTAAATGAGTAACCGTCTCGCAATAAACAAGATCCAGATATAATGTTCATGCTTAACGCAGACACTAAATAACAATTATTCAGGTTCATCACTAATCCCGATGGTAATCGAAGAGAGAGTGTGCCGACGGCGATCACATCAACCTTGGAACCATTTCCCACGCGCATCGTCACTTCGTCCTTTGCCAGCCTTCGTTTATTCCGTAGTTCCTGCTTTGAGTTGCAAATGTGAGCAACTGAACCGGTATCAAATACCCAGGCACTCCTACAAGAGCTAGTAAGGTACACATCAATAACATGTATATCATATATACCTTGTTTGTCGTTGGCCGCCTTCTTGTCAACCAGGTACTTGGGGCAGTTCCACTTTCAGTGACCAGTTCCTTTGCAATGAAAGCACTCAGTTTTTGGCTTGGATCCATGCTTGGGCTTCTTTGTAGGAGTAGCAACTGGTTTGCCATCCTTCTTGGTTTTACCCTTCTTACCCTTGCCCTTGACTTTGCCATTTTTCTTGAAACTAGTGGTTTTATTGACCATCAACACTTGATGTTCTTTCTGGATTTCAGACTCAGCGACTTTTAGCATCGCAAACAGCTCGGCGACTGACTTGTTCATCCCGTGCATGTTATAGTTCATCACAAAGCTCTTGTAACTAGGTGGCAGTGATTGAAGAACTCTGTTAGTGATCGCCTCTGGCGGAAGGGCAATTCCCAACACCGCTAGACGAGTTGAATACCCAGACATTCTGAGTATATGTTCACTGATAGACCCGTTCTCCTCCATCTTGCAAGCATAGTACTTATCAGAGGTTTCATACCTCTCGATCCGGGCGTTCTTCTGAAAGATAAACTTCAACTCCTGGAACATCTCATATGCTCCATGACGTTCAAAACGTCTTTGAAGTCCCGGTTCTAAGCCATACAATATTGCACACTGAACTATTGAGTAATCTCCAGTACGTGCCTCCCAAGCGTTCTTAATGTCTTCGGAGGTCATGTCTTCTGGCTGGTCACCAAGCGGTGCATCAAGGACATATGATTTCTGGGAAGCCATGAGGATAATCCTCAGATTACGGGCCCAGTCAACAAAGTTACTTCCATCATCTTTCAGTTTAGCTTTCTCCAAGAACGCATTAAAATTCAGGGGTGCTACTGCGCGAGCCATTGATCTACAACATAAATATGCAAAGTTCACTTAGACTATTGTTCAAGATAATGAGTTTAGCTAATCAAATAACTAAAGCTCCCACTCAAATTCACATCCCTCAGGTCATCTGAGTGTCACATGATCCAAATCCACCAACTCAAGTCCGATCATCACGTGAGTTGAGGTGGCTTCAATGGTGAACATCATTATGTTGATCATATCTACTATATGACTCATGTTCGACCTTTCGGTCTCTTGTGTTCTGAGGCCATGTCTGTACATGCTAGACTCGTCAAGTTTAACCTGAGTGTTCTGCGCATGCAACACTGGCTTGCACCCGTTGTATGTGAACGTAGAGTCTATCACACCCGATCATCACGTGGTGTCTCAACACGATAAACTTTCGCAATGGTGCACACTCGGGGAGAACACAATTTTATCTTGAAATTTAAGTGAGGGATCACCTTATAATGCTACCGCCGTACTAAGCATAACAAGGTGCATAAAAGGATAAACATCACATGCAATTCATAAGTGACATGATATGACCATAAACTCGTGCTTTAGATCTCCATCTTGAAAGCACCAACATGATCTTCATCGTCACCGGCCCGACACCATGATCTCCATCATCTTGGTCTCCATCAACGTCTCGCCATCGAGGTTGTCCCGCCCTGCATGCTTCTACTACTATTGCTACCGTTTAGCGATAAAGTAAAACATTACATAGCGCTTAATGATTGACACGCAGGTCATATAATAATTAAAGACAACCCTATGGCTCCTGCCGGTTGCCGTACTCATCGACATGCAAGTCGTGAAATTCTATGCATCACATGATCATCTCATACATCACATATATCACATCATGTAATTGGCCATATCACATCACAACATACCCTGCAAAAACAAGTTAGACGTCCTCTAATTGTTGTTGCATGTTTTACGTGGCTGCTACGGGTTTCTAGAAAGAATGATTCTCACCTACGCATAAACCACAACGGTGATACATAATTTGCTTTTCAACCTTCTCAAGGACCGCCTTTGTTGAATCCGACCCAACTAAAGTGAGAGAAACTACCACCCGCAAGCCATCTAGGCAACAAGTTGCGTCCAGGGAACCGGTCTCTCGTAAGCGTACGAGTAATGTTGGTCTGGGCCGCATCATCTCACAATACCGCTGAACCAAAATCCGACCAAGGGAGGAAGCAATCTAAGCATCAACGCCCACAAACCTTTTGTGTTCTACTCGAGATCTCATCTACACATAGACCTAGCTCTGATACCACTGTTGGCGAACGTTGCATGGGAAACAAAATTTTTCCTACGCACATGAAGATCTATCCATGGTGTTAAGCATCTACGAGAGGGAGAGTGGATCTACATACCCTTGTAGATCGCTAAGCGGGAAGTGTTAAGAAACGCGGTTGGTGTAGTCAAACGTCTTCGCGATCCAAATCGCCGTGCGTCCCGTGATCCAATCACGATCCGTCCCGTGATCCAATCACGATCCGTCCCGTGATCCAATCACGATCCGTCCCGCGATCCGATCACGATCCGTCCCACGAACTTGATCACGATCCGTCTCACAAACTTGATCACGGTCCTTCCGATCTAGCACCGAACGGACGGCACCTCCGCCTTCAGCACACGTACAGCTTGATGACGATCTCCACCGTCTTGATCCAGCAAGAAGGAGTGGAGAGGAAGAAGAGTTCTTTGGCAGCCTGACGGCGCTCCGGTGATGGTGGTTGAGCAATTCCAGTAGGGCTTAGCCTAAGCACTGCAGAAAACCGATCTAGAGGAGAAACTATGCACTGGAGGAACGGGTAGCACGTGGCTGAAAATCTAGTGCAAAAACCCTCAATACCATCAGTATATATAGGAGGAGAGGAGGAGAGGAGGCAGCTTGGCGTCCAAGCCTCCTAGGCTTCGGCCAAACTAGGAGAGGAGGATTCCACCTCCTCCACTCCTAGTAGGATTAGGATTCATCCTTTTTTTCCCTTTTTACCTTTTTCCACCTTTTTCCTTTTGGTTTTTTTTCTCCAGCCACATGGGCCTTGTGTGGGAGTTTCCACCAGCCCACTAAGGGCTGATATTCACTCTCCCACGGCCCATGAAGCCTCTTGGGTCGAAATACCCCTCCCGGAGGTCTCCCGGTACACTACCGGCACTCCCGGTACACTACCGGCACTCCCGGTACACTACCGATAAGCCCGGAACTTTTCCGGCGACCAAAATAGGACTTCCTATATATGAATCTTTACCTCCGGACCATTCCAGAGCTCCTCGTAACGTCCAGGATCTCATCCGGTACTCTGAACAAACTTCGGTCACCACCATACATAACTCTATACTACCGAAACGTCACCAAACCTTAAGTGTGCAGACCCTACAAGTTCGAGAACTATGTAGACATGACCAAGACACCTCTACGGTCAATAACCAATGGCGGGACCTAGATGTTCACATTGGTTCCTACATATTCTACGAAGATATTTATCGGTCGAACCTGTGTGTCAAGGATTCAGTTAATCCCGTATGATGTTCCCTTTGTTCTTCGGTATGTTACTTGCCCGAGATTCGATCGTCGGTATCTCCATACCTAGTTCAACCTCGTTACTGGCAAGTCTCTTTACTCATTCTGTAATACAAGATCCCGTGACCAACACTTAGTCACATTGCTTGCAAGGCTTATTGTGATGTTGTATTACCGAGTGGGCCCTGAGATACCTCTCCGTCACACGTAGTAACAAATCCCAGTCTTGATCCATACCAACTCAACAGACACCCTCGGAGACACCTGTAGAGCACCTTTATAGTCACCCAGTTACGTTGCGACGTTTGATACACACAAGGTACTCCTCCAATATCTGTGAGTTGCACGATCTCATGGTCATAGGAACATATACTTGACATGCAGAAAATAGTAGCAATAAACTGACACGATCATAAGCTACGTTTGTAGTTTGGGTCTTGTCCATCACATCATTCTCCTAATGATGTGATCCCGTTATCAAATGACATCTCATTTCCATGGCTAGGAAACCTTAACCATCTTTCAATCAACGAGCTAGTTCACTAGAGGCATACTAGGGACATTGTGTTTTCTATGTATCCACACATGTATCCATGTTTCCAATTAATACAACTATAGCATGGATAATAAACGATTATCATGAACAAAGAAATACAATAATAAACACTTTATTTATTTCCTCTAGGGCATATTTCCAACACTTTTGCTAGCCCAAAGATTCGCACTAAGCATAGATACTACTTGTGCATCCATATCCTTTAAACCTAGTTTCTTGACATGAGAGTCCACCATACCTACCTATGGATATGAGGACAAGCGAGGTGTAAGCTTGGGGGAGTTGATACATCCATTTGCATCATGAATTCTTACTACTATTTACCTTATTCTTGTCCATTATTCCACATTATTATACAATTATTATGTCTTTTCTCTTTGAATATGCAAGGTACATCACAAGGAGGAAAATATCTCGAAACTAGAATTCTAGACCGGAAAACCGAGAAAAAGGCAGAAAAATCACCAGACTTAGAATGACCTGAAACTTCAAGGAGAATATTTTTGGAATATTTAAAAATTTCTGGAGCAAAAATATACCAGAGGGGGGATTCCTGTTGGGCACAAGCCAGCAGGGCGCGCTCCCCCTGATGGCTTGTGGGCCCCCTGTTGGCTCTCCGAGGCCCCTCTTCTCCTCTATGGTGTGTTTTATCCTAGAAAAAATCATAAGAAACCTTTGGGGATGAAGCGCCACCGTCTCGAGGCGGAAACCTAGGCAGAGGCCCTTTTGCACTCCAACAATCAGATTCTGCCAGGGAATCCCTCTCCGGGAGGCAGAGATCGAAGCCATCGTCATCACCAACGCTTCCTCCTTCATGGGAGGACCAATCTTCATCAACCTCTTCACCAGCACCATCTCATCTCCAACCCTACTTCATCTCTTGTATTCAATCTTTGTTCCAAAACTTGAGATTGGTACATGTGGGTTACTAGTTGTGTTAAGTACATCTCGTAGTTGATGCTTGTTGGATTTCTTGGTGGAAGAGATTATGTTCAGATCCTTAATTATCATTATTATACCTATGATCTTGAACATGTTGATGATGTGTGAGTAGTTACTATTGTTCCCAAGGACATGGGAGAAGTCTTGTTACAAGTAATCTTGTGAAGTTGGTATGCGTTCGATATTTCGATGATATGTATGTTGTTACTTCTCTTAGTGGTGTCATGTGAACGTTGACTACATGACACTTCACCATGTTATGGTCCTAAGGGAAGTCATTGTGGAGTAACAAGTAGATGATGAGTTGCGAGAGTGATAGAAGCTTAAACCCCAGTTTATGCGTTGCTTCATATGGGGTTGATTTGGATCCACATGTTTCATGCTATGGTTAGACTTATCTTAATTCTTCTTTCATAGTTGCAGATGCTTGCAAGAGGGGTTAGCCATAAGTAGGTTGTTATTTCAAGTAATAACATCACCTTAGCACTGGTCCACCCGCATATCAAATCAAAGTAGCGAACACGAATCAACCCAACATGATGAACATGACTAGACAGAAATTCCCATGTGTCCTCGGGAGCACTTCCTTAATATAAGAGTACTTTCAGGTCTGTCCTTTGCGACCAAAAGGATTGGGCTACCTTGCTGCACCTTTGTTACTATTGTTACTTTTACTTGCTACTTGTTATGAATTATCTTGCTATAGAACTATCTATTAGCGTTACTCACAACACTTGTAGAGAACACCTTGCTAAAAACTGCTTATGATTTCCTTCCACCCTTGTTGGGTTCGACACTCTTACTTTTTGAAATGACTATGATTGATCCCCTATACTTGTCGGTCATCACGGGGTGGTCAATATATTCCATGCTAAGTGGGTTATTCTCAAGATGTACGTTTATTCGCGTGTCATTGCATGAGAGAGGCAGGTAAAAAATATGCCTAGTCATGCAAAATCAAAATAATTAAACAAAACTCCTAGGATAGTTGAAATGTTGGAGGGCATCCACGGATTCGGTCATCCATGGCTTGTGTATGTATGGTGGATGGGATTAAACTTTACAATTTCTCTTGGGAATCGCCAATAATGTGTTTAGCATGTAAGATATTGAAATCCTTTGTTGTGACATTGACGGGAAAAGCACACCACCCAAAATTGCAATTTCAACTCTGTTTTAAACTTTGAGCTCTGTCACCTTTGCAAATCAATGCTTCACTCTACGAAGGGCCTTCTATTTATCTTAATGTTATTCCCGAGTCATCATGTTCTTACTAAAAGCACCCGACCGGAGAGCACTATTGTCATTCTTATGCATCGAGTCTTGTTAATGTTGGATGTGAACATGACTGGATCTTTTCTACCCTGCATTATAATGTTTAGTCACTGCTTGAACCTCAAAGGTGCTCTGCATTTATGTTTTGCGATCTCAAAATGGGCTAGTGAGATACCATGTCATCATACTACATCATGATTGTTTTGAAAAATTGTTAGCATGTGAGATCTCTTATTATTGCTCTCGAGGTTGTTATGGTATTTCCATGAGTAAATATAATAGCTAAGTGTTATCATCGATATGGTTATTTATGATTTATGCTGAAAACCTGAACACTAGCTAAGCATATGTATAATAATGAGAACAATAGAGCTTGTAAACTTTTCTTTATCACTTTCAGTTTATCAACTGAATTGCTTCAGGACAAGCAATGAGTTAAGCTTTGGGGAGTTGATACGTCTCAAACCTATCTACTTTTCGAAACACTTTTTCTCTTGTTTTGGACTCTAATTTGCATGATTTGAATGAAACTAACCCGGACTGCCATTGTTTTCAGTGGAAATACCGTGGTGTATTTTTGTGCAGAAATAAAAGTTCTCAAAATCGGACGAAACTTTTTGTGATTTTTTCTGGAATATATGAATAATTATGGAGCGAAGACCTGTCAGAGGGGGCTACCTGCGGGCCACAAGAAAACAAGGCGTGCCCTGTTAGTTTGCGGGGCCCATGTGGCTCCCCGAGCCTAAGTCTAGTCCTATAAATTTGGGTAAAGTACTTCCCTCGAAGACCAATAAATTTTCTCATGAGATGTAAATTTATAGGATTGGAATTAAGGTTGAGGGAGCCATGTGGGCTCCACGAGCTAATAGGGCGCACCCTGTTGGCTCGTGTCCCACATGTAGCCACCCTGCCAGTTCTTTGATCCATAGTTATTCATATATTCCGGAAATAATTCACAAAAAGGTTCATGTCATTTGGAGTCTAGTGAATTTTCACCCTTTTTCTTAGTTTTCAGGTCGAGAATTCTATTTCCCGGCAATTTCCCTCTTTGTGATGTACCTTGTAAATTCAAAGAGAAAACACATAAGAATTTTCCATAAGGTGGAATAATGAACAATAATAGCATAAATTTCAATAGGGAATCATGATGCAAAATGGACGTATCAACTCCCCCAGGCTTAGACCTTGCTTGTCCTCAAGCGAAAGCCGAACTCGATAAATTGCCCAAATAATTTGAGAGAGAGGTGTCGATGAAAATGGAATAAAAACTTGAGAGCATCATGAATATTAACATAATAACAAGTTTTTTTATCATATAGCTTCTCATAAAAAAGTGACAATCTATCCACAACATTGAAGTATCAAGCATAGACTTTATTGACAATTAGCAAACTATGTTCTTAGTAATTGAGACAATCAATTCATCATATTTCAGAGAAGAGTTTATGTAAGACCTTTCAGTTTAGCAAGTCCACATGCTCAACTATCAGTCTTGTATGATTGCTGACACTCATTACATGTTTTTGGAGCTAATGTTTCCATCAGACACATAGAAAGATAGGGGATTTATTGTTTTCGCCGCCAACTTATTTACCTTAAGGATAATGTCAACAATAATTACTCATGATCACCTACATCCGACTGGATATATATATCCGGATCTTCCCCCAACATATGATGCTTGACAACTAGAGAATTAATAGGTTGGAATAGGGATAAACATTATTGACTCTTGCATAAAGGTAAATACATGAAAGTAAAAGATAGGCCCTTTGTAGAGGGAAGCAGAGGTTGTCATGCTTACTAATTTTTGGATGTGCAAGCTTGGTACGTATCCAACGTATCTATCATTTTTGATTATTCCATGCTGACATATTATCATTCTACGATACTTTTTAGGCATTTATTTACCAATTTATATTATTATTGAGCACTAATCTATTGACCCAGTGCCTAGTGCCAGTTGCGTTTTTTGCATGTTTTCCAGTTTTCAGGTTTATAGTGCCAAACAAAGTCCAATTTCCACGAAACTTTTTGATGTTGTTTTGGGCCAAAAGAAGACCTGGAGACTTCGGAAGGAGGCCGGGTGCCGCACGAGGGCCCCACAAGACAACAGGACATGCCCTGGGGGCACCCTAATGGCTCGTGGCACCCTCGTGGCTCATCCGACCTCGTTCTTTGGCCTATAAATTCGCATACATTCTGAAAAACCCTAGAGGAGGTCTCGAAACACTTTTACATGCCGCCCATCTAGAGCTCCGTTCCGGCACCCTGTTGGAGGGGGATCCATCACGGAGGGCCTCTTCATCAACCTTGCTGTCCTCATGGTGATGTGTGAGTAGTTCACCACAGACCTAAGGGTCCATAGCTAGTACATAGATGGAAATGTCTCTCTCTCTCTCTCTCTCGATCTTCAATACAATGTTCATCGCATATTTTCCTTGATCTATCCAATGTAATCCCTTTGTATGTTGCGTTTGTTGGGATTCGATGAATTGTGGGTTTATGTTCAGATTATTCATGATAAATATTTGAGTCTTCTCTAAAATCTAATATGATTCTTATGTGCATGATCATCATAGCTCCGTAATTCTCTCCAATCTATTGAAATAGTTTGGCCAACTGGATTGATATTTTTTCGGTGAGAGAGGTGCGTTGTAGTAGGTTCAACCTGGCAACTTTCTATATCCCAGTGACAGAAGGGGACAAGTTGCATCATTGTGTTGCTGCTACTAAGGATAAAACGATGGGGTTTATTCATATTGCTTGAGTTTACTTTATCTACATCATGTCATCGTTCTTCGTGCATTACTCTATTTTACTTAATACTGTAGATGCATGCTGGATATTGGTCGATAAGTGGAATAATAGTAATAGGTGCAGGCAGGAGTCATCCTATTTGTTTATGGACGTGATGCCCATATACACATGATCATTACCGTGAAAAACACATAACTATCCGCTTTTCTATCAATTTCCCAATATAATTTGTTTACACACTGTATGCTATTTTTATGAGAGATGCCACTAGAGAAAACTACGGCCCCTAGGACTATTCACTTATATATTTACAAACGCTATAGCCCCGACATTGGTTTTTTCGTGAACAGGAATGGGTAATTGCAACAAAATACGTGTAAGTATTTCCCTCAGTTATGAAACCAAGGTTTATCGAACCAATATGAATATCAATCCACAACTGTCTTCGGTGGCTCCACACAAAAGAGCAAACAACTTGCACCCAACATGGGCAAGAGGGTTCTCAATCCCCTTGATCTCGTTATGCAAGCAAGTGAAGTGTGTAGATAATAGTAGATAATTCTACATTGCAAAATAAAATGAAATAAAAATAATGGTAGCAAGGTAAAGATAAGTTTTGTAAATATATAAGTGAATTGACACGTGCGCCATAGTTTTCTGTAGCGGCATCTCTCATGAAAGTAGGCATACAGTGGGTTAACAAATTATCGTTTGGCAATTCATAGAAAAGTGGGTATTATCCGATGTTCATGCCAATGACACGTGTATATAGGCATCACGCCCGAGACAAATAGGCCAACTCCTGCCTACACCTATTACTATTACTCCACTTCAAGAGCGCTTCTATGCTTGCCTCTCTACGTATTTAGTTCATGACAAACAGAGTAATGGATGGAGAACAATGACATGATGTAGACAAAGTAAACTCAAGTATGAATAAACCACATGGTTTTATCCTTAGTGGCAACAACACAAAGATGCAACTTGTCCCCTTCCGTCATTGGGATATAGAAACTCGTCAGGTTGAACCCACTACAACGCATCTCTCTCACTGAAGATAGATCAAAATTCTTGGCCAAAGCAAATCAATAGATCAGAGAGAATTACAAAGCTATAATGATCGTGCAATTAAGAATCATAATAATTTCAGAGAAGACTCAAATACTTTTCATGAATAATCTGAACATTAACCCACAATTCATCGGATCCCAACAAACACACCATACAAAAGAATTACATAGGATGGATCAAAGCAAAGATGCAATGATCATTGTATCGAAGATCAAAAGAGAGAGAGAGAGAACCATTTGGGTACTAACTACAGGCCCATAGGTCTGTGGTGAACTACTCACACATCATCATGAGGGTAGCAAGGTTGATGAAGAGGCCCTCCGTGATCGATCCCCCCTCTGGCAAGGTGCCAGAACGAAGCTGCAGATGGGATCGCGGCGGAACATAGACTTGCGGCGGCGGGAAAAAATATATCGTGATGCCCCTAAGGATTTTTGGAAAATATGTGAATTTATAGGCCGGAGAATAGGGTCAGGAGGGCCGCTAGGGAGGCACAAACCATCAAGGTGCAACTACCCCCTAGGCCCGCCCTGTTGTCTTGTTCCTCCCTCATGCAGCCTCCGGTCTTTTCCCGAAGCTTCCAGGTCTTCTTTTGGTCCATAAAAATTCATAAAAAAGTTTTAGGGAAATTTGACTTTGTTTGGTACTGTAAACCTGAAAAGTAAAAAAACACGCATAAAATAACAACTAGCATTGGGCACTTGGTCAATAGGATAGTGCTGGAAATTTATATAATTGGTAAATTATTACTCAAAAAGTATCCTAGAATGATAATATAATATCATGGAACAAATTAAAATTATAGATATGCTGGAGACGTATCAACATCCCCAAGCTTAATTCCTGCTCCTCCTCGAGTACGTAAATGATAAACCAAATTTTTTGATGTGACATGCTACCCAGTATGTAATCTTTTGCATGTATGCTCATTGAGAAACTATGAATTAACAAACATTAACATAGTAACACTTATAAGCATAAGCAACAAAATCATCAATCTTTCAAAGTATACGATCCTTAAAGAACGTTTACCCCATTCATCTTATTATATTAGCAAGGTATGGATCTATCTTCACCACATTAATACAAATGTCAAGCACCACAGTGTCCAAGTCAGGAAATTGGATCGTACTTTTTCAATATGCATCAACTTTTTATTCTTCACGCATTACATGAGCTTGGACCATGGACATAGCATACGGGTGGAATAGAATATGGTGGTAGATATCAAAGGGGTAAAAGGTGGAGAAGATAATCTCACATCAACTAGGCATACTGATAGGCTATGGAGATGCCCATTGATAGATGTGAATGCTAGGCGTAGGGATTGCCATGCAAATTACGCACTAGAGCTATAAGTGTATGAAAGCTCAACTAAAGCTAAGTGGGGTGTGCATCCAACTTGCTTACTCATGAAGACCTCGAGCATTTGAGGAAACCCATCATCTGAATATACAAGCCAAGTTTATAATTATGAAAAAGTGATTACCACTAGCATATGAAAATGTCATAACATGAGACTCTCTATATATGAAAAACAAGGTGCCACTTTGAGGCACAAGTGTGGTAAAGGATAGTAGCAAAGTACCCTATCTCATTTTCTCTGAATTTTTTATATGATGGAATCATTTGGCCTCCCCCATTTTTATTTCCTCACTAGGACAATGCTCTAATAATGATGATCATCACACTTTTATTTACTTACAACTCAATATTAAAACTCGATATGAAGAACTATGGAACAATATGACTCAATATCAATGCCTCTGGCAGTGTACCAGGATGTGCAATGATCTAGCGTGAGATGTAAAAATATGATGGATGGTAGCTTTGCCACAAATACTATGTTAGCTCTATATGATCATGCAATGCAATATGATGATGAACGAACTAGTCATATGATGTGACGATGGAATTTGCGTGGCAATATATCTCAGAATGGCTATAGAAATGCCATAATAAGTAGGCCTTGGTGGATGTTTTGAGGAAGATATAATGAGGCTTATGTGTGACAAAGCATATCATGTCATGGGGTTTGGATGCATCGACGAAGGTTGCACTGATCCTCGAGGTGAGAATGGACAAGACACGGTACGAAGAGGCTAACAAAATATGAGGGGATGAGATTGCGTATGTCCATAGTTTCACATTAGTCATAAATAACTCATATACATACTGTAAAGTTTTATTATTTTTATCAAATATCAAATTACTACTCTCATGACCTGAGGGAGGAGATTGGTAGGAGTTAACCATCGCGCGCCTTCGACCCGAAACAACACTAGGATTTTAACGAGGAATAGAAATGCTCACACATCCTCACCATGCCCTTTGTGCTTTTTAGACAAACAAGAAGTTAACACCTCTTATTACTGACACTTTTACGTCTCAACAATGATGCACTCACACCTTTTCATATTACCACATCAATATCATTAACCCAAAATTTCTATTTAATGTGCTACATGATGGTTTTAATTATCATTCGTTGAATACCTATTATTTTTGGACCAGTCTTATGGCCCATGTGAAAGAACATGCGTTGGGTTCTACTGTAGGTGCATCGCATGCCATTTAAAATTTTCGTACGCGCAAAACATCCAAGAACGTGCTACGGAGATGGATCACAGATCGTTACCACTAGACGCGTAGTGCCGTGCAGCGGAAGTAGAGTTGTGGCAGCAGGTTCGCATGGTCCGTCTCCTCCTCGTCCGATCTCCCTCGAACAGCCGGTCCAGTCTCCCTCGAATAGCCGGTCTGATCTCCCTCGAACTAGCGGTCATCGGATCCCGCATAGAGGTTTGCCAGAGCGGCGCAAGTGCACCGCCTCTAACGGCATTCGCGCGTGCAGCAGGAACACCCGTGCAGCAGACTGGTAGGTCCGATCACACGGTCGGTGGCGGTGAGTGAAGGTGGCTAGTTGCAACTCATGCAAAGCCCTAATGATGGCGTCGAAGCGATCAACCGGATGGGTGTGCCGCACCTCCATTATATATAGGCATCCGGCGGGGGCTCAACTCTTGGGCCTCGCACGGATCATAAAGTCCACATGTTCCTTCCCTTAAGCGGGCGACCCTTTAGGTTCTCGTCCATTTGGTCGCGAGTCAGATCACATCCAACTTGATCGGTCGGTAGCGGTCTCCAGCAAGACATCCTGACTCCAAGTGTCCGATGAAGCTGGTTAGGCGAACCTGTACTTCACACTTCTGTTCCCTTTGCCACACGATATATGTTGTCGTGCACAAGGCAATATGGTCATCCTTGTTGCAGCACGACCTCTTTCTCGTTCCAGTGAATCCGACCAACACTTCGGATCTCATAATCCTCATCGCATGGCCATGCTTATCTAGATCGGATCACCCGAGGGGCCCAAAGTATATCTCTCCTGATCGGAGGGGAAAATCCCATCTTGCTCGAGCATGCCTCGCAACATGGGTCTGGACATGCCCGAAACCTACCTTTGTAACTACCCAGTCACGGAGTAGCATTTGGTTGTCCCAAAGCAAGTCTGTCACCATCCTGTGTACATGCACTAGCTCAGGTCTTAGGACATGGAACGTACGTTGTACTAGAGACTCACAAATGACCTATCGCTACGTCTGGTAGTTGGGTCTGTCCAACTCAGACCTTATCTCGGCTTGGATCCGACTACGTCAAATCTGACCAGACCTTTCTGAGTCCATATTATCTGGCTAGCATCCAATGCTACATGGTCAGTGAGACCGGACCATCCACCGTGTCATATGCTAGTCTAACTGGCTACGCGTCCACACAGCCCTTTCAACTAGTGACCATTTAGGACAGTCGTCATACAATGCATAGTCTCACAAACAAGTCACATACTTGTTAATACACATCAATGATAATGTCCAAGGACTATATTTATTCATAAACACAAAGGAAATATCAACATACATGATTGCCTCTAGGGCATATCTCCAACAACATGGTCCCCCCTTGTGTGGTTTTGGTAATTGTTGACATTATTTATGGACTAATGGTTGCCTTTATTTATATTCTAAGTATTTGTCCATAGGCACGTCTTGGAGTCCATTTGTTGGTTTCAAGGAGTTTATGTGATGACCAAGGTGGTATTCAAGGTTTTATCCAATGGTTGGTCATGTGAGAGTGGAGCTTATTGCAAGCATGTCTTGAAGAAGAAGATTGTGTCAGCATTCATGTTTACCTTCAAGAGATCATCTTTATGAAGAGAGATATGATAAGATATAAGGTTAATCAAGACTAGGTCAAAGGGTGAATCAAGTTGATCAACACACAAGGCGTACACGATGTACCAAGAGGGATCAAATGATCCCATACAAGGTAAGCATTCTCTATTACGCTTTGTGTACTGACCCATGGTCTACGTGTGAGTTATATGTGGGGTTAGGTATGTTTCCATGGGCTTGCGTTAAGAGTAATATCTCATACAACCCATGGAGGATGACATCAAGTGGTGATCATGATACAAATTGTGGTGTGCAAGTTCAACTGGAGCATCACAAAGATATCATGCTTGAAGCTTGCTGTCCTTTGTGGTGACAATGGACTTGTGAAGATGTGTCGAAGAGTGGCTCACCCATAGTGGAGTATGGGGGAGCAATCCACTAGTCTTTATCTAGCCGACGCAATCAAGAAAGGTGGTCCATCTTGGGGAGGACAAGATTGTCATCATCTAGCTCAAGTGGACTATGCGCAAGGCAAAGGTTTGACCTTGATAAGGTGATGACCCACAAGTAAAGGGGATCAATCGTAGTCCTTTAGATAAGTAAGAGTGTTGTACCTAATGAGGAGCAGAAGGAAATGATAAGCGGTTCTCAACAAGGTATCTGCAAGCACTGAAATTGTGAGTAGCAAGTATTTTGATAGCAAGGTAATTTATAATGAGCAAGTAATGGTAACAATAGGTAAGGTGCAACAAGGTAGCCCAATCCTTTTGTGGTAAAGGACAGGCCAAAAGTATCTCTTATGATGAGCAAAGTGTTCTTGAGGGTACATGGGAATTTCATCTAGTCACTTTCATCATGTTGGTTTGATTTGTGCTTACTACTTTGATAATTTGATATGTGGGTGGACCGGTGCTAAGGTGATTTTCTTACTTGAACTGACAACCTACTTATGATTAACCCCCTCGCAAGCATCCGCAACTACGAGAAAAGTATTAAGACAAAGTCTAACCATATCATTAAACATGTGGACCCAAATCAACCCCTTACAAAGTAGCGCATAAACTAGGGTTTAAGCTTCTGTCACTCTAGCAACCCATCATCTAATAACTACTCCACAATGCATTCCCTTAGGCCCAAGGATGGTGAAGTGTCATGTACTCGATGTTCACATGATACCACTAAGGGAATCATTTTTGGGGAACGTTGCATGGGAAACAAAAAAATTCCTACGCACACGAAGATCTATCCATGGTGATGAGCATCTACGAGAGGGAGAGTGGATCTACATACCCTTGAAGATCGCTAAGCGGGAAGCGTTAAGAAACGCGGTTGGTGTAGTCGAACGTCTTCGCGATCCAAATCGCCATGCGTCCCACAATCCAATCACGATCCGTCCCGCGATCCGATCACGATTCGTCCCACGAACTTGATCACGATCCGTCTCACGAACATGATCACGATCCTTCCGATCTAGCACCGAACGGACGACACCTCCGCGTTCAGCACACGTATAGCTTGATGACGATCTCCACCGTCTTGATCCAGCAAGAAGGAGTGGAGAGGAAGAAGAGTTCTCCGGCAGCCTGACGGCGCTCCGGCGATGGTGGTGGAGTAATTCCGGCAGGGCTTCACCTAAGCACTGCAGAAAACCGATCTGGAGGAGAAACTATGCACTGGAGGAATGGGTAACACGTGGCTGAAAATCTTGTGCAAAAACCCTCAATACCACCAGTATATATAGGAGGAGAGGAGGAGAGGAGGCAGCTTGGCCTCCAAGCCTCCTAGGCTTCGGCCGAACTAGGAGAGGAGGAGTCCACCTCCTCCACTCCTAGTAGGATTAGGATTCATCCTTTTTTTCCCTTTTTCCCTTTTTCCACCTTTTTCCTTTTGGGTTTTTTTCTCCAGCCACATGGGCCTTGTGTGGGAGTTTCCACCAGCCCACTAAGGGCTGATATTCACTCTCCCACAGCCCATGAAGCCTCTTGGGTCGAAATACCCCTCCCGGAGGTCTCCCGGTACACTACCGGCACTCCCAGTACACTACCGATAAGCCCGGAACTTTTCCGGCGACCAAAACAGGACTTCCTATATATGAATATTTACCTCCGGACCATTCCGGAGCTCCTCCTGATGTCCAGGATCTCATCCAGGACTCCGAACAAACTTCGGTCACCACCATACATAACTCTATACTACCGAAACGTCACCAAACCATAAGTGCACAGACCCTGCGGGTTCGAGAACTATGTAGACATGACCGAGACACGTCTACGGTCAATAACCAATGGCGAGACCTGGATGTCCACATTGGTTCCTACATATTCTATGAAGATCTTTATCGGTCGAACCTCTATGTCAAGGATTCAGTTAATCCCGTATGATGTTCCCTTTGTTATTCCGTATGTTACTTGCCCGAGATTCGATCGTCGGTATCTCCATACCTAGTTCAACCTCGTTACTGGAAAGTCTCTTTACTCATTCCGTAATACAAGATCCCGTGACCAACACTTAGTCACATTGCTTGCAAGGCTTATTGTGATGTTGTATTACCGAGTGGGCCCTGAGATACCTCTCCGTCACACGGAGTAACAAATCCCAGTCTTGATCCATGCCAACTCAACAGACACCCTCGGAGACACCTGTAGAGCACCTTTATAGTCACCCAGTTACGTTGCGACGTTTGATACACACAAGGTACTCCTCCGATATCTGTGAGTTGCATGATCTCATGGTCATAGGAACATATACTTGACATTTATAAAACAGTAGCAATAAACTGACACGATCATAAGCTACGTTTGTAGTTTGGGTCTTGTCCATCACATCAATCTCCTAATGATGTGATCCCGTTATCAAATGACATCTCATGTCCATGGCTAGGAAACCTTAACCATCTTTCAATCAACGAGCTAGTTCACTAGAGGCATACTTGTGACATTGTGTTTGTCTATGTATCCACACATGTATCCATGTTTCCAATTAATAAAATTATAGCATGGATAATAAACGATTATCATGAACAAAGAAATACAATAATAAACACTTTATTTATTGCCTCTAGGGCATATTTCCAATAGTCTCCCACTTGCACTAGAGTCAATAATCTAGTTCACATCACTATGTGATTTACATTGTAATGAATCAAACACCCATGCAGTTCTGGTGTTGATCATGTTTAGCCCTTGGAAGAGGTTTAGTCAACGGGTCTGCAACATTCAGATCTGTGTGCACGTTGCAAATATTTATATCTTTCTCCAAGATGTAATCGCGGATGGAGTTGAAGCGTCGCTTTATGTGTCTGGTCCTCTTGTGAAACCTTGGTTCCTTGTCCAGAGCAATGGCACCAGTGTTGTCACAGAACATGTTCAGTGGATTCAGTGCACTGGGCACTACTCCAAGATCTGTCATGAACTGTTTCATCCAGACACCTTCCTTCGCCGCATCCGAGGCTATGATGTATTTCGCTTCGCACGTAGAATCAGCTACCACGCTTTGCTTGGAACTGCACCAGCTTACCGCTCCCCCGTTAAGAATAAATACGTATCCGGTTTGCGACTTAGAGTCGTCCGGATCAGTGTCAAAGCTTGCATCGACGTAACCCTTTACGACGAGCCCTTCATCACCTCCATAAACGAGAAACATTTCCTTAGTCCTTTTCAGGTAGTTAAGGATATTCTTGACCGCTTGCCAGTGCTCCATTCCAGGATCACTTTGAAACCTTCCGGCCATACTCATGGCAAGGCTAACATCGGGTCTTGTGCACAACATCGCATACATGATAGATCCTATGGCTGAAGCATAGGGGATGACACTCATCTTTTCTCTATCTTCTGCAGTTACTGGGCATTGAGTCTTACTCAGCTTCACACCTTGTAATATAGGCAAGAACCCCTTCTTGGACTATTCCATTTTGAACTTCTTCAAAACTTTATCAAGGTATGTGCTCTGTGAAAGTGCTATTAAGCGTCTCGATCTATCTCTATAGATCTTAATGCCTAATATGAAAGCAGCTTCTCCTAGGTTCTTCATTGAAAAACTCTTGTTCAAATATTCCTTCATTGTTTCCAACATTTCTATATTGTTTCCAATCAGCAATATGTCATCCACATATAATACTAGAAATGCTATAGAGCTCCCACTCACTTTCTTGTAAATACAAGCTTCTCCGTAAACTTGTATAAACTCAAACGCTTTGATCACCTCATCAAAGCGCTTATTCCAACTCCAAGATGCTTGCACCAGTCCATAAATGGATCGCTGGAGTTTGCAAAACCTTCGGGTTGCATCATATACAACTCTTCCTCAAGGAAACCGTTGAGGAACGCTGTTTTTACATCCATCTGCCAAATTTCATAGTCGAAATAGGCAGCTATTTCTAACATGATTCTGATAGAATTAAGCATTGCTACGGGTGAGAAAGTCTCATCGTAGTCAACTCCTTCAACTTGTGAAAAACCCTTTGCTACAAGTCGAGCTTTATAGACGGTGACATTACCGTCCGCGTCTGTTTTCTTCTTAAAGATCCATTTGTTCTGAATGGCCTTTCGCACTTCAGGTAATACTTCCAAAGTCCATACTTTGTCTTCATACATGGATCCCATCTCGGATTTTATGGCCTCTAACCATTTCTCGGAATCCGGGCCCATCATTTCTCCTCCATAGCTCATAGGTTCATTGTTGTCCAACAACATGACCTCCAAGACAGGGTTGCCGTACCACTCAGGGGTAGTACGCGGCCTTGTCGACCTACGAGGTTCAATAGATGCTTGATATGAAGCTTCATGATCATCATCATTAACTTCCTCTTCTACCGTTGTAGGTTCCACATAAACATCTTTCTGCGCTACGCTACTTTCTGGTTGAAGTAAAGGTTCAATAACCTCATCAAGCTCTATTTTCCTCCCACTCAATTCTTTCGAGAGAAACTCTTTCTCAAGAAATGTTCCGTTTTTAGCGACAAACACTTTGCCTGCAGATCTGAGATAGAAGGTATACCCGACTGTCTCTTTCGGGTATCCTATGAAGACGCATTTCTCCGCTTTGGGTTCCAGCTTTTCAAGCTGATGCTTTTTGACATAAGCATCACATCCCCAAACTTTAAGAAACGACAACTTTGGCTTCTTGCCAAACCACGGTTCATATGGCGTCGTCTCAACGGATTTTGATGGTGCCCTATTTAAAGTGAATGCAACTGTCTCTAATGCATAACCCCAAAACGATAGTGGCAAATCAGCTAGAGACATCATAGAACGCACCATATCTAATAAGGTTCGATTACGACGTTCGGACACACCATTACGCTATGTTGTTCCGGGTGGTGTCAACTGTGAAACAATTCCACACTGTCTTAAGTGACTACCAAACTCATAACTCATATATTCACCTCCTTGATCAGATCGCAGGAACTTAATCTTCTTGTTATGATGATTCTCAACTTCACTCTGAAATTGCTTGAACTTTTCAAACGTTTCAGACTTGTGTTTCATTAAGTAAATATACCCATATCTACTTAAGTCATCAATGAAGGTGATAAAATAACGATATCCACCACGCGCTGCAACATTCATTGGACTGCACACATCAGTGTGTATGACTTCCAATAAGTCACTCGCCCGTTCCATTGTTCCAGAGAACGGCGTTTTAGTCATCTTGCCCATGAGGCATGGTTCACATGTGTCAAGTGATTCAAAATCAAGTGACTCCAAAAGTACATCAGCATGGAGCTTCCTCCTACGTTTTACACCAATATGACCTAAACGGCAGTGCCACAAGAAAGTGGTACTATCATTATCAATTCTACATCTTTTGGCATCAATGTTATGAACATGTGTGTCATCACTATCAATATTCAATATTAATAAACCCCTAACATTGGGTGCATGACCATAAAAGATATTACTCATATAAATAGAACAACCTTTATTCTCTGATTTAAATGAGTAACCGTCTCGCAATAAACAAGATCCACATATAATGTTCATGCTTAACGCAGGCACTAAATAACAATTATTCAGGTTCATCACTAATCCCGATGGTAATCGAAGAGAGAGCGTGCCGACGGCGATCACATTAACCTTGGAACCATTTCCCATGCGCATCATCACTTCGTCCTTTGCCAGCCTTCGTTTATTCCGTAGTTCCTGCTTTGAGTTGCAAATGTGAGCAACCGAACCGGTATCAAATACCCAGGCACTACTAGGAGAGCTAGTAAGGTACACATCACATGCAATTCATAAGTGACATGATATGGCCATGAACTTGTGCTTTAGATCTCCATCTTGAAAGCACCGTCATGATCTTCATCATCAACGGCACGACACCATGATCTCCATCATCTTGATCTCCATCAACGTGTCACCATCGAGGTTGTCACGCCCTGCATGCTTCTACTACTATTGCTACCATTTAGTGATAAAGTAAAGCATTACATAGCGCTTAATGATTGACACGCCGGTCATACAATAATTAAAGACAACCCTATGGCTCCTGCCGGTTGTCGTACTCATCGACATGCAAGTCGTGAAATTCTATACATCACATTATCATCTCATACATCACATATATCACATCATGTAATTGGCCATATCACATCACAACATACCCTGCAAAAACAAGTTAGACGTCCTCTAATTGTTGTTGCATGTTTTACGTGGCTTCTACGGGTTTCTAGCAAGAACGATTCTCACCTACGCATAAACCACAACGGTGATACATAATTTGCTTTTCAACCTTCTCAAGGACCGCCTTTGTTGAATCCGATCCAACTAAAGTGAGAGAAACTGCCACCCGCAAGCCATCTAGGCAACAAGTTGCGTCGAGGGAACCCGTCTCTCGTAAGCGTACGAGTAATGTTGGTCCGGGCCGCTTCATCTCACAATATCGCTAAACCAAAATCCGACCAAGGGAGGAAGCAATCTAAGCATCAACGCCCACAAACCTTTCGTGTTCTACTCGAGATCTCATCTACACGTAGACCTAGCTCATGATGCCACTATTGGGGAACATTGCATGGGAAACAAAAAAATTCCTACGCACACGAATATCTATCCATGGTGATGAGCATCTACGAGAGGGAGAGTGGATCTACATACCCTTGTAGATCGCTAAGCGGGAAGCGTTAAGAAACGCGGTTGGTGTAGTCGAACGTCTTCGCGATCCAAATCGCCGTGTGTCCCGCGATCCAATCACGATTCGTCCCGTGATCCAATCATGATCCGTCCCGAGATCCGATCACGATCCGTCCCACGAACTTGATCACGATCCGTCTCACGAACTTGATCACGATCCTTCCGATCTAGCACCAAACGGACGACACCTCTGCGTTCAGCACACGTACAGCTTGATGGCGATCTCCACCGTCTTGATCCAGCAAGAAGGAGTGGATAGGAAGAAGAGTTCTCCGGCAGCCTAACAACGTTCCGGCGATGGTGGTGGAGTAATTCCGGCAGGGCTTCGCCTAAGCACTGTAGAAAACCGATCTGGAGGAGAAACTATGCACTGGAGGAACGGGTAGCACGTGGCTGAAAATCTTGTGCAAAAACCCTCAATACCACCAGTATATATAGGAGGAGAGGAGGAGAGGAGGCAGCTTGGCCTCCAAGCCTCCTAGGCTTCGGCCGAACTAGGAGAGGAGGAGTCCACCTCCTCCACTCCTAGTAGGATTAGGATTCATCCTTTTTTTCCCTTTTTCCCTTTTTACCTTTTTCCTTTTGTTTTTTTTCTCCAGCCACATGGGACTTGTGTGGGAGTTTCCACCAGCCCACTAAGGGCTGATATTCACTCTCCCACAGCCCATGAAGCCTCTTGGGTCGAAATACCCCTCCCGGAGGTCTCCCGATACACTACCAGCATTCCCGGTACACTACCGATAAGCCCGAAACTTTTCCTGCGACCAAAACAGGACTTCCTATATATGAATATTTACCTCCGGACCATTTCGGAGCTCCTCCTGACATCCAGGATCTCATCCGGGACTCCGAACAAACTTCGGTCACCACCATACATAACTCTATACTACCGAAACGTCACCGAACCTTAAGTGTGCAGACCCTGCGGGTTCGAGAACTATGTAGACATGACCGAGACACCTCTACGGTCAATAACCAATGGCGGGACCTGGATGTCCACGTTGGTTCCTACATATTCTATGAAGATCTTTATCGGTTGAACCTCTGTGTCAAGGATTCAGTTAATCCCGTATGATGTTCCCTTTGTTATTCGATATGTTACTTGCTCGAGATTCGATCGTCGATATCTCCATACCTAGTTCAACCTCGTTACTGGCAAGTCTCTTTACTCGTTCCGTAATCTAAGATCCCGTGACCAACACTTAGTCACATTGCTTGCAAGGCTTATTGTGATGTTGTATTACCGAGTGGGCCCTGAGATACCTCTCCGTTACACGGAGTAACAAATCCCAGTCTTGATCCATGCCAACTCAGCAGACACCCTCGGAGACACCTGTAGAGCACCTTTATAGTCACCCAGTTACGTTGCGACGTTTGATACACACAAGGTACTCCTCCGATATCTGTGAGTTGCATGATCTCATGGTCATAGGAACATATACTTGACATTTATAAAACAGTAGCAATAAACTGACACGATCATAAGCTACGTTTGTAGTTTGGGTCTTGTCCATCATATCAATCTCCTAATTATGTGATCCCGTTATCAAATGACATCTCAAGTCCATGGCTAGGAAACCTTAACCATCTTTCAATCAACGAGCTAGTTCACTAGAGGCATACTAGGGACATTGTGTTTGTCTATGTATCCACACATGTATCCATGTTTCCAATTAATACAATTATAGCATGGATAATAAACGATTATCATGAACAAAGAAATACAATAATAAACACTTTATTTATTGCCTCTAGGGCATATTTCCAACGATCACAACATACATATCATCAAAATATCGAACACATATCAAATTGACATGATTACTTGCAACATGACTTCTCCCGTGACCTCAAGAACAAAGGTAACTAATCACAAATAATTGTCATGATCAAGATCAGAGGTGTATTGAATGGATATGAACATATAATCTCCACCAAATAGACTATGTAGAAATCAACTACACAAGGTAATCAACACTACTAGTCACTCACAGGTACCAATATGACGTTCCGGTACAAATATTGAACACAAGAGATGAACTAGGGTGTGAGAGGAGATGGTGCTATTGAACATGTTGATGAAGAATGGCATCCCCAACATGAGAGGGGTGTTGGTGATGATGATGGCTTCGATTTCCCCCTCCGGGAGGGAAGTCCCCCCAGCACAATCGCTCCTTCGGAGGGCAAAAGTGCTCCTGCCCAAGTTCCTCCTCGAGGCGGTGGCGCTTCATCCCAAAAGTCCTCCTCCTAATTTTTGTATATTTTTTTGGGAATTTATACCAGAAGATGGGCTCCAAAGGTGGGCCTGGATGAGCACCCTCCACCAGGGCACAGTTAGGGGGCCTAGCGCGCCCTGGTGGAGGGTGGCTACCTGGTGGCCCCCCTCTGCTGGTTTTCAGCTTGAGTAATTTTTGTTTATTGCATAAAAAATCTCCGTTAATTTTTAGCTTCATTGGGGATGTGCAGAATAGGTATCTCTGTCGTGCCATTTTCAGTTGTCGGGATTCGCCCTCTTGGTGTAAACCTTGCAAATTAGGAGAGAAAAGGCATTAGAATTACTCCCCAAAGCATTATTATGCATAAAAACATTATAAATAACAGTAGTAAAACACGATGCAAAATGGACGTATCAACTCCCCCAAGCTTAGACCTTGCTTGTTCTCGAGCGAAAGCCGATATCGAAGAACATGTCCACATTGAGAGAGAGGTGTCGATAAAAAAATACGGACATAGTAGCATCATGCTTATTATTATAACAGCAACAAAAACTAACATAGAACTTTCTCATAAAACTTTTATTCATAAAAACATCATATAACTTCTTATGAGCAAGTAACAATTCATCACGACGTGGAAGTATAAAGCATACACCTTATTGGAAACCAACAAACTATTTTTTCAGTCAACTTTGCAACTAAAATTCATCATATTTTCAGGAAGGGTCTAATGTAGGAGCGTTTTGGCAATTCCACATACTCAACCATCATCTAGTCTTATATGATTGCTAACACTCACAACATACCCATGAGCAAAAAAATTCAACCGGACGCATAGAAAGATGAGGGCTTATAGTTTGCCTCCTAACGGATTCACCTCACGGGTGATGTCAACAATAATAACTCATGATCAATCATATCCAACTAGACATATAGATCTTTCCTCACCACATGACGCTTGCCAAAGGAGAAAAATAAAAAGGAATATAGAAGAATACTTTGACTCTTGCATAAAAGTAAATACTTAAAAGTAAAAGATAGGCCCTTCGTACAGGGAAGCAGAGGCTGTCACGCGCTTTTTAGTTTGTCTGCCGAATACCTTAGCGCAAAAGAATATCACATTGCATTTCCTCTTGTGATAGCAGCCTTTATCCACCAAGCTTTAGTTTGCTTAATTCGAAGCTCGTATGCGAAAGTGATGGATGTTTTTAGTCTTTCCTGTTTTACATACTGAGGTTGTATCGGTTCCAAGAGAGGTTGTACCGGTTCAAAGAGAGGTTGTACCGGTTAAAATAGAGGTTGTACGGGTCAAACAGTACAACCGGTGTTTGGAGCGGTTGTACCACTCCATAATTGGTCCGAAGGTTGTACCGGCCAAGTACCGCTCTACCACCGGACTATTTTCTGTTGTGGAGCGGTTCTTGGGCGGTTGTTGGCCGGTTGTTCCAGTTTAACCAATACTACCGGTGCCCCGGGTGGTTGTACTGCTTATTGCTTGTCCTACAGGTAGGTTTTTTCTGCTTTGACCAGTTGTATTGATGCGTAGAGAGGTTGTACCTCCCTTGTGTTATTCTGCACACAATGGGCAGATTCGTGGGGAACTATTGAAGGGGGTCTTCTTCCCTAATGATCCTCAACTCTTTAGCTCGTGTTTTCCCCCCATTGTTAACCTTCTTCGAGGTTGCTAACTCTCAATCCCTCCAATGATTCTTGCTAGTTCTTGAGGGAAAAGAGAGAGGAGATCTAGATGCACATCTCCACCAATAACTTTCTCCTCTATGTGGGGGAACCCCTTGGATCTAGATCTTGGAGTTCTTTGTTAGATCCTTATTCTTCCTCTCATATTCCTCCATAGATTTTGTTGTTGTGGTGGGATTTGAGTGTGAGGGACTTGACCACTTTGTTTGTTCTTGCCGTTGCATTAGTTGCATCAGTTTGAGTTCTCCACGGTGATATGTGGAAGTGAAGTTTGATAAGCTTATTACTCTTGGATGTTTGAGCACCCTAGAGCTTGTTCTTGTTGGGTGCTTTGGCGCCCTGGATGGTTGGTGGTACCTTGGAGCTCAACCATTGTGGTGTAAAGATCTTGGCAAGCATCAGGGTCTCCAATTAGGTTGTGGAGATTGCCCCGAGCTTTTGAAGTCATCTCGTAGTCGCAATCCATTATGTGAAGCTTCATGGTGTTGTTGGGAGCCTCCAATTAAGTTGTGGAGATTGCCCCAACCTTGTTTGTACGAGTTTGGTGACAGCCCTCAATGGTCCCTTGGTGGAATCATGGCATCTTGCATTGTGCAAGGGTGTGAGGAGATTACGGTGGCCTTAGTGGCATCTTGGAGAGCATTGTGCCTCCACACCGCTCCAAACAAAGATTAGCAAATGCAAGGGTGTGAACTTCGGAATACATCATTGTCTCCTCGTGCCTCGGTTATCTCTTACCCGAGCCCTTTACTTATGCACCTTACTGTGTGATAGCCATATTATTTCTTGTTATATATCTTGCTATCACTTAGTAGTTTATCTTGCTTAGCATAAGTTGTTGGTGCACATAGGTGAGCCTAGTTGTTTTAGGTTTTTCTTGACTAATTAAACACTAGTTTTATTCCGCATTTGTTCAGGCGTAAACCGTAATTATTTTAAAGCACCTATTCCCCCCTCTAGGTGACATCCACGTCCTTTCACCATGCAAATTACCGTAACTATTTATTAACTCTGAAACAAATATAAGTGATGAACGAGAGTGCAATTATTTCTAAAAAATATATACACCACCGTGCTAAAAAAGATATAAGTGAAGTACTAGAGCAACTGCTAAGCTCAAAAGATATAAGTGAAGCACATAGAGTATTCTAACAAATTATGATGAAGGTGTGTCTCTCTCAAATAGGTTTGTATAGCAAACGATGATTGTGGAAAACAAAAACTAAAAGCAAACAAAGGCAAACAAGGATCCAAGAAAAACTCATATCATTTGACAAATAAAAATATAGCTCCAAGTGACATACCGATGGATTGAGACTAAAGAGGGGATGCCTTCCATTGCATCCCCAAGCTTAGACGCTTGAGTCTTCCTAGACTATTACCTTGGGGTGACTTGCTATTATAAAATGATTCATATTTCATTATTTCGTAATAGTTAATGTATTCTAACTTGTCTAATGTCTTATACCCCCCCGATACAATCCATAGCATCATGAAAACAAGCAAACTATGCAAGCAAAAACAGAATCTGTCTAAACAGAACAGTTTGTAATCATTTGTAGAGAACCTATACTTCTATAACTCGAACACTTTTAAAAAATTAGGAAACTATGAATAATTTGTTTATAAATACTATGTAGAAAAATCATATCAAAAATACTTTCCACTAAAATTAGAGAAATTCTGCACTCGACGCTAATATTTCTGTTTTTGCATCGTATCAATTCTACACATCTTGTGAGTCATCCCAAAGGCTTTACTTGGCACAAACACTAATTAAAACATGAAAACACAATCATTATAGAGGCAATAATCATTTTATCATGCCAATATAGAAAGTAGAAACATAAAATAAATATAACTATTGGGTTGCCTCCCAACAAGCGCTATTGTTTTATGACCCTAGGTAGGCATAATGCATAGTTTCAAGTGACATCATCCTTAATATTCTCCTCTTGCGAATAAAGGTTTTCAAATACAATTGGAAACACATCATCAAGTAATATATTGGCATTATTTATAATACTCTCTTTAAAGCCTTCCATATTTTCTCTTACTGTCCAAGAAAATTGCTTATTGATAGCATTGAAGACTTGTTGGATAATATGAATAGGAGGAACTTCTTTACTAGTATTTTCATCAAAAATATGGTTATGAAGAAACACATACCTCATAATATAGTCCTCATTATATAAAATTTCATCTATCACAAGATGTTCACAACTCATAGTATAGTGTTCAGAAATATCCCTAGCCTTTGTATTATATAGTCAAATTCATGCATGAGAATGAGAGTGGCCATTTTTTTGGCTCTAAGGTCTTTTATGACCGGCAACTCATAGAAAATTATTTGCAAAGTGGGATTAGTATGCATAAATCTTCTTTCAATCTTAAGTACAAGAGTGTAAATAGCATCAACATAACTTTTAGTTCTTTTAAGAATTGGTGTATCCTTGCAAGGTAAAGTACCCGTACAGTTAAAGAATTTTTGGATGATGCTTTTTCCTATGATATCCCACTTCCCCGCAACAAAAAATTTTACATATCATTATGGGGGAGTTTCCTCTTTGGGAATATTACTTCCATCATCGTTTTCAATAATAAAATTAGCCACGGTAACAACTTCAAGCAAACAAAACAAGCAAGACAAGCAAACTAACAAGCAAAAGAGTAAATTAGTGGCAAGCAAAAATACATATTTTTGTATTTTTGATTTTTATGAGACAGAAAATATATAACAGAAAATAAAAACAAGAAAAAGTGAATGATAATTTGTGTGAAGTTACTTGATAGTTGGTGATGATATTCCCCGGCAATGGCGCCACAAATCCTTCCTGATACTTGTTATCTGTATTGCGTTTTCCATGAAGAGGAACGGGTAATTGTAGCACAATACGGGTAAGTATTTCCATCAGTTATGAAACCAAGGTTTATTGAACCAATAGGAATATAAATCCACAACCGTCTTTAGCCGTTGCACACAAAAGAGCAAACAACTTGGACCCAACGCGGGTAAGAGGGTTGTCAATCCCCTTGACCTTGTTATTTGCAAGCAAGTGAAGTGTGTAGATAATTGTAAATTTCAAAATAAAATAAAAGGTAAATAAGAAAAACAAAGTAATGATATTTTTGTAAATATATAAGTGAATAGACCCGGGGGCCAAGTGAAGTGCATGACCACCCCCCTCGGTGCGCCTTGTTGGCTTGTGCCCCCCTCGTGCAACCTCTGGTCTTCTCCCAAAGCTTCCAGGTCTTATTTTGGTCAAGAAAAATCATAAAAACATTTCGGGGCAACTGGACTTCGTTTGGTACTGTAAACCTGGAAAGTTAAAAACATGTAGAAAAGAACAATTGGCACTGGGCACTGGGTCAATAAGTTAGTGCTCAAAAATAATATAAATTGGTAAATTATTACTCAAAAAGTATCCTAGAATGATATAATAGCATGGAACAATAAAAAATTATAGATACATTGGAGATGTATCAATGGGGTCTCACAATCATAAAATATGTCCAAGATAGTGTGTTTGCATGTGAATCTCCTCTCCCCTATCATAATTTGCATGGATGGTATCAATGACTAACACTATGTTTGTTAACTCCAAACAACTTTTATCACTTATACTTTTTCTATGTGATGTCATTACTCCCTATGGGATTAGCATATGATGTTTTATTTATTTTAATTTCAGTTCTACGATGATTGATGCATGAGAGTAAATAAAGCAAACTCAACTAATCTTTATTATATAAGTCTCACACTCAATTACAAAGGTAGATAGATCACAAAGCAAACACTCTAAGAAAAGCAAACAAAAATTTATTCCTCTAAATCATGAAATAACTAAGGATCAAACTAACATAGATGATAATGGTAAAAGTGACGATGATACGATACCGGGGAACCTCCCCCAAGCTTGGAACAAGCTAAGGGTGGTGCCCATACCCATGTACTCAAGTGTCCCCCTCGAGTGATGGTGGTGATGATGTGGTAGGCTAATTCTTCGTCTTTTAAGGCATAGGCTCCGTATTATAGAAAGATGACCTTGTCTCTGAAATCCTAAATCGGCATCGATGCTCATCCTTTTAAACCGGGATTCATACTCACAGTTTTGGTATTGTAGGTCAAAACTTGAGCTTGGAGATGTTTGATCCACTCTTGAAGCTTGAAGAAAGCCTCTCCCACATTCCTAGTGTCCAGCTTGTTGTCTCGGATGAAGTCCATGATCATAGAGTGATTGGCACTCAAACCACGTCCAACCATCCCTTGGCACTTGAAGATTTCCTGCTCTACCGCTACAAGCCCGGTCTTCTTGCTCCCCTCCTTCTTTGTCCCTTGAACATGCCGGATGTGGAGAACCCCCTCAGTCATCTCAATGGACTAAGGGTGCTTCATCACTTCTAGCAGGTAGGGGTTGACAACCTTCTCATAGAACTTGTCCTTGGAGGAGCTTGACGATGTCATGGAGATCTAGATCTGTTAGAAAATGATCCCAAAACAATAACAGAGGGGAAACTTGCGATGTGGTGGTCAAAACATACAGGGGTATATATAATTATTTTTCTAGGTCAAAATACGTGTCTAGGAAGAAAACGGAATTCGGCAAGGCGTGCGCCCTGTTGGCTCGTGGGTCCCCCTGACTAGTTTTTATTTTTGTATTTTTCTAAAATACCAAAACTAACAGAACTTCTTTTTATGGATTTTTTTGGAGTCGTTTACTTACCGTATCACATACCTACCCTTTTTCAGGTGTCTGGAGTATCCTAGAAGGTCTACCTTATGTGTTCTTCCGGGGTCACACTTCATAATATTAGTTTCTAAATTAATGGGCGTACCTGAAATACAATGTTTAGTTCTTTGCCCATTAACCGCTCTTGGATGTGTGCCTTCGGCATTATTGATCTTGATATCACCAGAGCGATAAACCTCTTCCACGATATAAGGTCCTTCCCATTTGGATAGAAGCTTACTTGGAAAGAATCTAAAACGATACTTCTACAAAAGAACTATATCTCCTACATTGAATTCCCGTTTTTGAATTCTCTTATCATGCCATCTTTTAACCTTTTCTTTAAAAAACTTGGCATTTTCATAGGCTTGTGTCCACCATTCATCTAATGAGCTAATATCAAATAACCTCTTTTCACTGGTAAGCTTAAACTGTAGTTAAGTTCTTTAATTGCCCAATAAGCTTTATGGTCTACCTGAAGAGGTAAATAACAAACTTTTCCATAAACCGTTTTATAAGGGGACATTCCCATAGGATTTTTATGAGCATTTCTATAAGCCCACAAAACATCATCAAGTTTCTTAGACCGATTCTTTGTAGATCTATTAATGGTATTTTTCAAGATTAATTTTATTTCTTCGTTACTCAATTCAACTTGACCACTAGACTGAGGATGATAAGGTGATGCAATTCTATGGCTAACATCATATTTAGCTAGAAGTTTACGGAAAACACCATGAATAAAATGTGAACCACCATCAGTCATTAAATATCTAGAGACTCAAAACCTCGGGAAAATACTATCTTGAAGCATCTTAATAGAATTTTTTGATCATCACTACTAGTTGGAATAGCTTCTACCCACCTAGTAAGGTAATAAACAACAACTAAAATATGAGTATACCCATTAGGAAGGAAAAGGTCCCATATATCAAAACCCCAAACATCAAATGGTTCAATAGCAAGTGAAAAATTCATAGGCATTTCGTGATGTATACCAATGTTACCAATTCTTTGACACTCATCTTAAGAAAGGACATACTTATGAGCATCTTTAAAAAGAGTAGGCCAATAAAATCTAGACCGTAATACCTTGTGTGCAGTTCTGTCACCAGTGTGGTGCCCTCCGTAGGCCTCGGAGTAACACTTCTGTAGGATATGTTCTTGTTCATGCTCAGATACACAACATCTAATAACACCATCTACTCCTTCTTTATAAAGATGTGGGTCATAGTAATGTCTCAAATCATAAAAGAACGTTTTCTTTTGTTGATAGGTGAAACTAGGTGGTATATATTTAACAACAATGTAATTAGCATAATGTGCATACCAAGAAGTGCCAGCAGTTCCCGGGTCGGCCTGGTTGAAGATGGACCCGGAGTCCGGGGAGGGCTTGATGGAGGTCTTATGCACATGTTCGAGGGATACACTGGCTGGGTTGGGTTGTTAGGTGAAGCCAATCTTGGCGAGCGTATCTGTGGACTCGTTGCCGACTCAAAGGATGTGATGGAACTCGCAACCCTCGAAGCCATCGGTGAGCTGCTGGACCAGGAAGTGGTAGCTGGCCATGTTCACATCTGTGGTGTCCCATTCATTAGTGAATTGCTGCAACACTAGGTCGGAATCGCCGAAGCATAAGATGTGCCGAACGCTGATCTCCCTGGCCAGTTGGAGGCTGTGGGTGAGGGCGTCATACTCTGCCACGTTGTTCGAGGCGGCAAAGTGGATCTGCAGGACATACTGCAGTCGGTCCCTCTTGGGGGAGGTGAGAACGATGTCGGCCCCTAGTCCGGAGCGCACAGTCGAGCCGTCAAAGTGCATTCGCCAATGGGTGGAGCTGGGAGTGGCGGTAGATACTTCGTCTCTTCCTAGTTGACCAGAAAATTCGCCAGGGCCCTGGACTTGACAGTCGTGCGGAACTCATAGGTGATGTGGTGGTCGGCCAGCTCGATGGCTCACTTGGCGATCTGGTTGATTGTGTCCCAGTTTCCCATGATCTTCCCAAGGGGTGCAATGATCACCATCATGACAGGGTGCTCCTGGAAGTAGGGCTTGAGCTTCTGAGCCGCTAGGAACACGCCTGAGCACATCTTCTGGTAGTGGGGGTAGTTCTGCTTCGAGGCTGACAACACCTCACTCAAGTAGTAGACCGACCGCTGGAAAGGCTGGGCGCAGCCCGACTCCGGGCGCTCGACTGCCATGACGATGCTAACCACCCGACTGGTAGCTGCGATGTAGAGAGGCATCATCTCCTTGCCAGCTAGTCCAGCCATGAAGGGCGCGATGGAGACCGCAAGCTTGAAGCCGCGGAATGCCTCATCCGCCCGCGTGGTCCATTCGAAGGTGTCGGTTTTCTTTAGCAGCCGGGAGAGGGGGCGCCTTCTTTCCCAGATGGCCGATGAAGCGGCTGAGTGAGGCCAGGCAGCTGGTTATCTTCTAGACTCCGTCCAGAGTAGCCGTCTTGGCCATGCGCTCGATGGCCCGGATATTATCTGGGTTGGCCTTGATTCCTTGCTCGGAGATGAGGAAACGAGGAGCTGGATGATAATTCTGATCTTCATTGGGGTTTTCGTAAAGAGGAGCGGGTGATGCATCACAATATATATAACTATTTCCCTCAATTAGAACCAAGGTTATCGAACCAATAGGAGTAGCACGCAATCCTCTTCTTCAGTGAATTCACACAAATAAGCAAACACTTGCACCCAACACGGCTAAGAGGGTTGTCAATCCCCTTGGACTCATTATTTGCAGTAGATGAAGTGTGTAGATGATAGTTGATAATGGTAAATTTCAAAAGAAATAAAAGATAAATAAATGGAAGTAAGGTAATGAACGATTTTGTAAATATATAAGTGGATAGACCCGGGGCCATAGTTTTTCCTAGTGGCATCTCTCATGTAGCTGGCATACGGAGGGTAAACAAATTACTCTTGGGCAATTGCTAGAAAAACACATAGTTATGCAATATTTATTCACGGCAATGATCATTACATATAGGCACCACGTCCGTAAGCAAGTAGACCGACTCCTGCCTACATCTATTACTATTAGCCCACCCATCGACCACTATCCAGCATGCATCTAGAGTATCAAGTAAAATAGATTATTGCTTGGAGAACAATGACATGATGTAGACAAAGTTAATCCAATTAATATGAATGGAACCCATCATTTTATCCTTAGTGGCAGCAATACAAAGATGTGTCTTGTCCCCTTCTATGACTAGGATATAGAGCACCACCAAATTGAACCCACTACAACGCACCTCTCCCACTAAAGAAATATAAATCTAGTTGGCCAAACTAATTCAATAGATCAAAGAGAATTACGAAGCTATAATATAATCATGCATATGTAAAGAAGGACTAGCAAGGAAATCAATATAATTTCATGAACAATCTGAACATAAACCCACAATTCATCGGATCCCAACAAAGGCATCGCAAAAAGTGATTACATTGAATATATCACCATGAAGAAAGAGAGAGATAGCCATCTAGTACTAACTACCGACCCATAGGTATGTGGTGAACTACTCACACATCACCATGAAAGTGCTAGTTAACGACTAGAGGGGGTGAATAGGCGATTTTTATCAAAAGATTCGAAACAGTAAATGTATTCAAAGTAAGAAGAAGTGATACATGATCAGGTAGGGATATCAATCAAGGATTTAGGCAAGGCATGGAACTTAACAAAGACATTCAGAAAGGTACATCATAATTATCATGCAAGCTAAGAAGTATCAAAGTTAAACTTAGACAGTATGAAGATGAACAGTGAGAAGGAATGTCTTAGGTGCATGTCTTCGAGAAAAGATGAACAAGCAATGTCTTCACAATGCAATGCATAATTGTAAGAGGGAGAGATATAACCAGTTGCTTGACGAAGACACAAGATTTGTTGGAACAGTTCCAGTTGGTGTGAAAACTGTACGTCTGGTTAGGGAGTGTGAGATTGAACTCAAAAGACCTTGTCTTCACCTTATTCCCCTTGAGCCGAAGTCACTTAGACAATGCCCAATCACTCAGGTAAGTCTTCAGGGGAGACTTCCAAAACTCGTACAGAATTGCTCACCCGGCAATCCATAATGAATCTTGGATGCTCTAGACCCAGACGCCTAACCGTCTAGAAGATCACAGTCTTCAAGTGTAATAAGTCTTCAGTTCTCTCAAAAAAATGACTTTGGTGATTCTCAAACACACTAGCTCGAGGTTTCTATGTTTATCCTCACATGATAGTTCTCTCTCAATGTCTTCGAGGTGGGTTGCTCCAAAACGACAACAACCATATCTCTCTCTAAGCAGCCACCTACTTATGGTGGAGCGGGTGGGCTATTTATGGCCAGCGGGCAACCCAACCTGATATGACCAAAATGACCCCAGGTTAATGGACAACTAACACGTGTCACAACGGTCGGATTTCAAATGCACGCATCAACATTACTTGGGCTACAAGTAAAGCTGACTCAACCAACTCTGGAAGAGATTTCCTCTCAATGTCTTCACGTGAAGACATAGGTATGGGCTGAGCATCACGTCAGCATGTGACTTTGATCACATTGACCCCACTTAACAGTACGGTGGTTCCTATGACTCAGGAAAGAAGAGACAAAACAACCAAAAGACATCGTCTTCGCGTTTCATTATCTTCAAGCGAATGTCTATATATCTACAACCATCATCAATGTCTTTGGACATTTTGGGGGTTCATCTTCGATGGCTAAACTGAATCTCCAGGGAGTTCTATCTGTGCTACCCTGTGAACTCTGACAAACACATTAGTCCCTCAACCACGTTTGTCTTCAGTACTCCAAAACCAATAAGGGTGGCACTAGATGCACTTACAATCTCGCCCTTTTTGATCATTGCTGATAAACTAGTTGAAGTTTTTAACATGATAAAAATATGCGAAGATAAGGACTTGGAGATTATGATTACAAGATATAGAGATCTCCCTCTGAAGATGTGCTTATGAAGATTTTTCTTGGAATGCAAAAGCACATGGCAGGTTGTAGTTTGTGGAGGACTCCCCCTATATCTTGGAACCCAATCACTATGCATGCTATGTGATTTTCAAATATAATGAGACTCATAATGAAAAATGGGCATCCGTGATATGGCTTAGGGTGCATATGATAAATTATGAAAATAGCGCCAAAAGTACGATAAACAGAAGTGTGCAGATGTCCATCGGGACTTCAGTTTTACAACCCAAATAGCAAATGTTCAAGAACGAGAGTTGCAAATTTAACAAAATAACAGCACCCAACCCATATTATGACCCATTTGAAGACTATCAGCCGATGCTTCTCCCCCTTTGTCATCGAATGACCAAAAAGGGCGAAGACATTGAGCACTACTCGTCCCCAGCATGATGTGAATACGATGGTGCAATAGGGGGGCGTTGGTTGGTGCAGGAGAGCTTGGTGCAGTGTTGCAACGTGCAGGTTGTGCCGGAAGATATGTGACACCATCAGCTTCATCATTTGCAAGACACACATTGATGGACGGGGATTCGGAGGAGTAGTCAATGTCTTCGAGAGAATGCGTCTGCTGCCATTTCTCTATGCGAGGTGGTGGAGCGCTAAAATGAAAGAACTACTGCAAGGTATCCTCACGAAGATCTTCCTTGGGTGCAAGCATTGTTAATGTCTTCCATGCACGGTGGCCAGTCTCATGAGCAAAAAAGGCATTCTTGGTGGTGAGATTGCGAATGTGATTGATGTCATGAACCATTGAATGCATTTGTCTTTGAGTCCACTCATGGTGTCGATCTTGTTTCTGAATAAGAGAGACAAGAAGCTCTTTGTCAGTCACGGCACGCTCGATTTTTATGTGATCCTAGTGAGGCAGTGTACTGGTTGTGGCTTCACTGCCAGTCGCACTAGGTTGAGGTCGTCAAATTGAGACAATCTGTCGAGCAACTGAGGTATCAGATGGAATGAGAAGCCCTTCCTAATCAATTGTGCCACTGGTGTCTTTGAAGGATAGATGTCAGCATGAATGACTTCCACATCTGGAAGATAAATGCCATGATTGCGAGCAGAGGCAGAAACCTAGCGTTGTTTTTGTACTTGATGAAGTGCATGATCCATGGTGCATAGATCTTTGGTTCAAATAAGTTGATTTCACTGGCAGACAAGTTGTGCAAAAAGAGATCTAGAATACTAAACCTGATGCCATAGACTGTGTTGTAAACCAATAACTTTAGAACCCCTTCTAGTTTGTGTGAAGATGAATGTCCCTTGATTGGCCATATGGCATGACAAAGAGTATGGTAGATAGTCTTCGACAGATATTGAAGATTATCAACAAAGAATGAAGTGGGCAAATCTGCATCTAGGGCCAAGGGATTCATCAAGGTGAGCATAGCTGTCATGTTGGGCTCTGGCATATGGAATATGCTTCGAGTGCCTTCAGCATAAGTAGTAGATGATGGATGTAAATCTTTGCCAAAGGCTGCAAGTGGAGTTGTAGGAACGAATTTCGTGGCAACAGCAGTGACGTACTCATTGGTACGTCTCCAATGTATCTATAATTTTTGATTGTGTCATGCTATTATATTATCTGTTTTGGATGTTTTATATGCATTAATATGCTATTTTATATTATTTTTGGGACTAACCATTAATCTAGAGCCTAGTGCCAGTTTCTGTTTTTTCCTTGTTTTTGAGGATTGCAGATATGGAATATTAAACGGGGTCCAAATAGAATAAAATCTTCGCGATGATTTTTTCTAGAACAAAAGAGATCTACCAGGCTTGGAGTGCAAGGCAAGGAAGCTGCGAGGAGGTCACAAGCCAGGGGGCGCGGCCACCCCCTGGCCGCGCCTAGAAGGCTTGTGAATCCCTAGCAGGAGTTTTAGCCCTAATCTTCGTCCTATAAATACTTAAATTTCCCCCGGTACCAAAAAGAGCCACACAAATACTTTTCTGCCGCCAGAAGCCTCCGTTCCCGAGAGATCCAATCTTGGAGCCTTTTCCGGTAATCTGCCAGAGGGGGATTCGATCACGGAGGGCATCTACATCAACTCCATTGCCCCTCCGATGATGCGTGAGTATTCCACCACATACCTACGGGTGCATAGCTAGTAGCTAGATGGCTTCTTCTCTCTCTTTGTGCTTCAATACCATGTTCTTCATGATCTTCATGGAGATCTATCCGATTTAATACTCTTTTGCGGTGTGTTTGTCAAGATCTGATGAATTGTGGGTTTATGTTCAGATTATCCATGAATACTATTTGAGTCTTTTTTGAATCCTTATATGCATGATTTCATATCTTTGTAAGTCTCTTCGAGTTATTTGTTTGCTTTGGCCAACTAGATTGGTAATTCTTGCAATGGGAGAAGTGTTTAGTTTTGGGTTCAATCTTAGGGTGTCCTCACCTAGTGAAAAATTAGGGGTAGCGAGGAACGTATTGTATTGTTGCCATCAAGGGTAGTAAGATGGGGTTTTCATCATATTACTTGAGTTTATCCCTCTACATCATGTCATCTTACCTAATGTGTTACTCTGTTCTTCATGAACTTAATACTCTACATGCAGGCAGGAGTCGGTCGATGTGTGGAGTAATAATAGTAGGTGTAGAATCGTTTTGGTCTACTTGACATAGACGTGATGCCTATATGCATAATCATTGCCTGGGATATCTTCATAATTATTCGCTTTTCTATCAATTGCTCAACTATAATTTGTTCACCCACCGTGATGCTTTCCTTCAAGAGAGAAGCCTCTAGTGAAACCTATGCCCCCCGGGTCTACTTTCCATAATATATTTTCAGATCTATAAACCAAAAATACCAAAAATACCTTGCTGCAATTTATTTACCCTTTTTACTTTCCATAGTCTTTTACATCTATCTCTATCAGATCTAATCCTTACAAATAACTGTGAAGGGATTGACAACCCCTTTATAGCGTTCGGTGCAAGAGTCTGATTGTTTGTGTAGGTGCATCCATTGTTGACTTGCTTGTTCCTCCTACTGGATTGATACCTTGGTTCTCAACAACTGAGGGAAATACTTATCTACTTTGCTACATCACCCTTTCCTCTTCAATGGAAAACCAACGCACGCTCAAGAGGTAGCAAGAAGGATTTTTGGCGCCGTTGTCGGGGAGGATACATAGCAAGTCAAGACAAGAACTCTCCCATCAACTTGCCAATTTCTGGCGCCATTGCCGGGGAGGATACACATCTAGCCTACAAAGTACCCATCGCAAACTCATCTCTTGCATTTACATTATTTGCCATTTGCCTCTCGCTTTCCTCTCCCCCACTTCTAAAACGATTTTCAGAAAATACCAAAAAGATTTGCCTTTTTATTCGCCCTTCTTTCGTTCGCCTTTTCGTTTGCCTTTTGCTTGCTTGCGTGCTAGATCGATTCCGTGCCACCATGTCGGAATCTAAGGAGACTTTCATTGAAAAGGATAATAATAATCTTGACGGGAATTTTCATGACTTTGCTAATAACGGCCCTCATGAAGAATCTACCATTACACATACAAAAAAATCCGCATAGGTAGTGGTAATATCATTGTAAAAGGTGTTATTCAAGATTTATTTACTTGTGCGGGAACGCTTCCTACCTTAGGAGGGTCCATTCTCAATAAAACTAATAGTCTTGCAGATGATATAACACTATTAATAATTGAACTTGAGAGGGAATTCGTTCATATGCACCCTTGCATACAAAGGATTTTTCTAGAGTTCTCTAATATTCAGCATCTTCCGGTAAGCGTGCCACCACTATATTCCTAGACCACGAATTTAGATTTATCATGAAAGAGGCCAGCAATTTTTTTGCTCATTATAAAATTAATGGTGGATGTCCCCCCATAGAGGAGATCTTTTAAAGCAAGAAGAGATAATGAGATTGCAATCTCCGAATTATGTTGCTTATAATGAAAATTTGAGAAAAAGGGTCCCTACCGAGGTTTTGGTTGATAAGATTTCTGAACTCAATGATAATTTTTCTATACAAAACAACAGATTAGAGTGCACACTAAGAAAAAGGCTTATGACCTTCACCCAAAGGAAATCTTATAACGATGAATTGATTAGACATTATAGGGGGGCGAGGGAGTAACCTTTCCCTCCCGCACTTGATCTTAAGGATCCTTATCCTATTAAATTCAGCCCTTTTGATTATTTTTTCTTGCCATGAAGAAAACTTGCCACTGAAAGAATGGAGTATGAGATGAGCATGGATGATCTTCCTTACTATTATGACAATACCTGGATCTTTTGTGTTTTGCCTGGCTAGGGGCGTTAAACAATAGCGCTTGTTGGGAGGCAACCCAATTTTATTTTTATGTTCTGTTTTTATTCTGTTTTTGAGTGTTTACCACATTATTAATTCTGTATTAATTGTGTTTTGGTGTTTTAATCAGTGTTTGAGTCAAGTAAGACCTTTGGGATGGTCTGTGGTGGTTGTTGATTTGATCTTGCTGAAAAACAGAAACTTTTGCGCCCAGTCCAGGAATTTTATAAAATTTTCAGTGCGTTGAATGAGTCTGAAATTTTTACACAAGTTTTATATAAAAATTTACAAGGTTTTCCTAATTTTTCAGATTTTTTCGAGTTACATAAGTATAGGAAGCTTTCAGATTGCTACAGACTGTTCTGTTTTTGATAGATTCTGTTTTCTTTGTGTTGTTTACCTATTTTGATGTATCTATGGGTTGTATAGGGGGGGGGGGTATGAACCATGGAGAAGTTATAATACAGTAGGTATTAAAAAAATATAAATAAAGAATGATTTCACAACAGTACCTAAAGTGGTGATTTATTTTCTTATAATAACGGATCTCACGAGTTTTCCGTTAAGTTTTGTGTTGTGAAGTTTTCATGTTTTGGGTAAAGATTTGATGGACTATGGAATAAGAAGTGGAAATAGACTAATCTTGGGGATTCCCAAGGCATCCCAAGTCATATTCAAGTATGCCAAAGAGCCTAAGCTTGGGATGCCCTAGAAGGCATCCCCTCTTTCGTCTGCAATCTATCAGTAAATTTACTTGAGGCTATATTTTTATTCACCACATGATATGTGTTTTGCTTGGAGTGTCTTGTATGATATGAGTCTTTGCTTTTTAATTTTCCACAATCATCCTTTATGCACACATATTTTTAGAGAGATACATACGAATCGTGAATTTATTAGAATACTCTATGTGCTTCACTTATATCTTTTGAGATAGGCAATTTTGCTCTAGTGCTTCACTTATACCTTTTTAGAGCATGGTGTTGTTTGGTTTTATACAAATAACTGAACTCTCGTACCTCACTTATATTATTTTGAGAGTATTTAAAAATCAGGGTAATTGGTCTAGGTTATTAATTTAGTCCTAATAAAATAGGCATCCAAGAGGGATATAATAAAAACTTTCATATTAAGTGCATTGAGTATTATGAGAAGTTTGATTCCTTGCATAAAGTTTTGAGATATAAAAGATGGTAATGTTAAGATTCATGTTAGGAAGTAATTTTGAATTGGTAAAAATACTTGTGTAAAGGTTTGTGATTCCCGTAGCATGCACGTATGGTGAACCGTTATGTAAAGAAGTCGGAGCATGATTTGTTTATAAATTGTCGACCTTTGTGTGTGGGTCGGGAGCGTGCGATGGTGTATTCCTACCAACTTCTCCCCTAGGGGCATGTGTCTAATGCTTTGCTTCTATGACTAATAGACTTTTCCAATAAGTATGTGAGTTCTTTATCACTAATGTGAGTCCATGGATTATACACACTCTCACCCTTCCACCTTTGCTAGCCTCTCTAGTACCGCGCAACTTTCGCTAGTGCGATAAACCCACCTTCCTCAAAACAGCCACCATATATATTTCCTCAAAACAGCCACCATACCTACCTATTATGGCATTTCCATAGCCATCCCGGGATATATTGCCATGCAACTTCCACCGTTCCGTTTATCATGACACACACCATCATTTCCATATTGCTTTGCATGATCGTAAGATAGCTAGCATGATGTTTTCATGGCTTGTCTATTTTTTGATGTGATTTGCTATGCTAGATCATTGCACATCCCGGTACACTGCCGGAGGCATTCATATAAAGTCATAATTTGTTCTAGTTATCGAGTTGTAATTCTTGAGTTGTAAGTAAATAAAACTGTGATGACCATCATTATTAGAGCATTGTCCCATGCGCGGAAAGGATGATGGAAGCTATGATTCCCTCACAAGTGGGGATGAGACTCCGAACTTTATGAAAAATAAAAGAGGCATGCGAAGCCCAAATAAAAAAAAGAGGCCTTAGATGCCCACTAAATAAAAAAATGAGAGAAAAGAGAGAAGGGACAGTGCTGCTATTTTTTACACACTTGTGCTCCAAAATAGCACCATGATCTTCATGATAGAGAGTCTCCTATTTTGTCACTTTCATATACTAGTGGAACATTTTCATTATATAACTTAGCTTGTATATTCCAATGATGGGCTTCCTGAAATTACCCTAGGTCTTCATGGGCAAGCAAGTTGGATGCACACCCACTTAGTTTCCTTTTGAGATTTCATACACTTATAGCTCTAGTGCATCTGTTGCATGGCAATCCCTACTCACTCACACTGATATCTATTAATGGGCATCTCCATAGCCCATTGATATGCCTAGTTGATGTGAGACCATCTTCTCCTTTTCCTTGACAACCTCCACCATATTCTATTCCACCTACAGTGCTATATCCATGGCTCACACTCATGTATTGCGTGAGAGTTGAAAAAGTTTGAGAAAATAAAAGTGTGAAAAAATTGCTTAACTTGTCATCGGGGTTGTGCACGATATAAATCTTTTTTGTGGGGAAGATGGAGCATAGCCAGACTATATGATATTGTAGGGATAACTTTCTTTTGCCATTATATTTTGAAGATATGCAATTGCTTCGATAGTATGCTTGAAATATTATTGCTTTTATGTGAACAATAAGCTTTTGTTTTGAGTCTTATGGATCTGAATATTCATGCCACAATAAAGAATATTATTGTTCTTAGTTTGCTTGTTGTCACTCATGCTTACCTACCCTTGTTATATATGTGTGTTGCATGGATGAGTATTGTATAGACTATATAGAGAAAACTTCACCTAGTTTATGTCAACAAATATATGCAATGACATTCAAACTTCATTCACACATGCATATATTGTGGGGGAGTTTGCTCTATATATTGTGGGTGTGCTAAGATCAAATGCTTGTGTAGTGTTTGATACTAGTACAATCCGTTTTGATAATTTTAAGTATCTTTGTGGCACTTGATGCTGTCAAAACCACCTCAAGTATACAATTTATCCTCGGATGAATTGCATACTTGTTCTTAAATTCAATATATAAACCCTCTTATTGAGATTGTCATCAACTACCAAAATGGGGGAGATTCAAAGTGCATGTAGTCCCCACGTGTGGTTTTGGTAATTGATGACAATCCTAATGGACTAATGTTTGCATTAAGTTATACATTTTAAGGAAAGTTCCGTTTGCAATGCATGAAGAATATTGGATGAATTGAAAGATGTTTTTTCCATGGTTGATGCAAGAAGGAGATTGAATGGATTCGGAATGAATGCCATATATATATAGTTGTGCATCAAGGTTGAGCCATGATGGATCATGATCTTGAGAGAATGATTAAAGAGAAGAACTCTACATATGGCTTGAAGATAGGATCATGATGTACTCATATATTGAGTCATGGATGATTATGACTTGAAGCAAGTAATGCATGTGAAGAATTCGTTGTGCCTCTCAAGAGATTGTGATGGAGCATGAAGGAGAACAAATGATGACCAATATGGTATTCATGGATAAACTCTATATGGTCATATGAAAATTGAGATATGGGTAATCATGTCTTGAAGAAATGAAGCATAGTGAAGAATTCAATATGGCCTTCAAGGCATCAAGATTAAGCATGGAGTAAAGATAAAGGTTGACCAAGATAAAGATCAAAGAATCAAACTTTAAATGGTCAACACACAAGTTCAAACGATGCATCATATAGGATCTTGTGGTGTGATAAGAAATTGTCAATTGCACTTTGTGTACTAACCCATGCTATGTGTTGTCTATGTTTATGAGGGTTAGGTTATTCTCATGGGCTCGCATCAAGAGAGATATTCCAAGTGTCCATGAGAGGATGACATCAAGTGTTCATGATCATGGTTGACAAGGGCAAGTTCAAGATGACTACCCCGAAGGATCACATGCTTGAAGCTTGTGGATGATCACATGATAGACAAAGTGAAGATGAATACAAAGCAAAGCTTCCCACATTGTGTATGGAAGAGCTACTTGAAGACTTCACCAATGTCTTGACTTCAACTTGAGCCACGAAGAAACATCAACATCAAGCTCAAGTGAAAGGCTCAAGTCAAAGGTATTAGTTCCTTTGGTGTTAGTGTTGTGGGGTGATGACCACCGAAGAAACATATACACTCAAGTATGGATTCTCGATAGCTATGTAGTGTAGCTATTTTATGATTCTTGAGTTATAGGGATCCCACACTATTAAGAGGGGATCAAAGTGGTTCGTGATGGACTTGCTCAAGTCAACATGTTCTATTTATACTTCCTCACATCATATTTGAACATAGGCATATTTCACTCCTATCCAGTACAAATACAATATGCCTATACATCTATCCAAGAAAATCCAAAGCCAAATAGGTTACCCAAATACATGATAAAAGCTTTGCATAATTTGCATCCTCCATTTTGGTTCATCTTGGGTGGTTCTCTATGTGAGGACATGGGCTTTTTCCATAGCTTCAAAACGAGCCCAAGATCATCAAAATCGGAGTTCGGGTTGAAAGTTATGCATGTTTTAGTTTTGGGGTTCCTGCTGTTTTTCTTTGCCCGGATATCCGGGACTTGGACGGATGTCCGGGCTGTCGGGTCACCCCGAATGTCCGGGATCCTCCCGGAAATCCGGCCCGACTATGTCCAGAACCTGTTCGAAATGTTGGTTGTGCCCGTCGGATGTCCGTCATTTGGCCGGATGTCCGGGAACCCAAGTTTGGCCAGATGTCCGGGCCTTGTCCAGATGTCCGGGCCTTGTACTCTAGCCTTTCTTTTTCATATGCGTGTGCACACTTCAGAGTTGTCGGATGTCTAGCCCTTCGCCCGGATGTCCGACCCGACACAACCACTTACGCTACAACGGCCATATTTGCTCCCACACTATATATACCCCTTCACCATTTCGTGGAGGGGTTGAGAAACACATTCATATGAACCCTAGAATACAAAAAGGCTCCCTCTCACTTCTCCTACACAAAATCTTAGATCCTGGAGAGATTTGTGAGAGTTCTTGAGAGATTTTCCAATCAAGTGATAAATCCACTCCCTCTCCCTCTCTTGACCAAAGGAATTCATGATTTGAGCAAGTCTTGAGCATTTCCCCCTTGATCTTCTTACTCTTGGAGGTTGGAGACTCCTAGGCGGTAGGAGTGCTCCGGTGAGGAACTAACTTGTGATTTGTCCCCCAGAAAGTTTGTGAAGGTTTGGAGGCCGCCTCAAGGTCTACCACTAGTGGTTGATAATCACCTTCGTGGTGATATGTCAAGGGGAGAATAGGGTGAGCCTTCATGGAATTGGTGTGCCTTCGTGGTAACATCCACCTCTCTAACGGTGACTAGCTTCCCTCCATGGAAGTGAACATCGGGATACATCCTCGTCTCCGAGTCTTCGGTTATTTCTAACCCTAGCCACTACTTGTGGTTTACTTTGGCCACTGACCTTGCATTCACTATATATATTGTTGTCCTCATTATATTGTGTTGGTTACCATATTGTAGAGATTATTTAGGCCAACACTTTATAGTCCGCAATTCATACTTGCTACTATTGATATATCTTGTGCTTAGTGTGAATTGCTAGCTTGTAACATTCATTTCCATATCTTGTGATATATATTGAGTAAGTTTGTGTAACTTACTTGTGCTTACTCATATCCTCGTTGTTCTCATCTTGTTTATCCTATGTTGTTGGTGCACTTAGTGAGCCTAGTATATTTAGGATTTGTGCTTGAAAAGTATCTGCTTAGTTTATTTCCGCATTAGGATATAGCCAAATCCGTAAAAATAAAATAAAACGCCTATTCACCCCCCTCTAGGCGACATCGTGGTCCTTTCAATTGGTATCAGAGCAAGGTCTCTCCTTATTAGGCTTCACCGCCTAGAGAGTAACGATGTCGACTAGTGAACTAGTGCACGATGACACATTTTGTTTTAACGGCACAAATTACATTATGTGGAGATTACACATGCTTTGTCACTTTCGGTCCATGGGTCCAAATGCTTTGCAGATTGTTGTTGTTGGGGATTCAAATCTAAAGGATGGTCACTCTTCATAACTTGAGGATATGCATCTTGATAGTCAAGTTTTGAGTGCCATTCACCAAGCTATATCCTTCGAGGTGTTCAAGTCAATCTCGACTTGTTCGTTGGCTCATGAGGCTTGGACCAAACTTGAAGTTACATATGATGGGTCCAACCTTGAGGGAGTGAATGCTATTTGGAAGGAAGTAATGGAGGAGTTCTCCACCTTTTTATATCATGAAGAGCTCTCTATTGCTTCCACATCCGATTGCCTAGACACTTCAACATCTTCCACTTCACCAACATGTGGCTTGTCACAAGGTAATGACAAGGTGAGTGGAGAAATGTTGTATGATGATGATGTTGACAATGTCATTGATGATCCTTTATGTGTAAATGCTAGTATTATAGATTCCATGGACTTGATCACATCTAGCACCGAAAATGTCATACATTCTTGTGATGTTAGTCCATGCATACCATCTAATGATTCACTCATAAATTCTTGCGATGGTATGCTTGCTCGTTTGTGTTGCCATGTTCAAAATGCCTTGATTCGCTCTAGTTCTCTTTTTGAAACTAACCATGTAGAGGAAATCAAGAAGAATGGGGCACATTTGATTGATGATGACCCCTCTTCTCCAAAAGAATCAACATCAATACCCTTTACCCACATGTGCCTCATGGCGAGAGGTAATGATGAGGTATCATCTTTTCTTAGTGATAATGATGATAGTTGTAATGAGGATGATGATGATGACTTGACTCAAAATCTCTATGAGATTGGAAAAACTCTTCATAGAGCTAAAAATAACACTTATAAAAGGTTCCAAGATGTTATTTCTTTCATTGAAGAATGTAATGATTTATTTCTTAACGAGCAAGCGAAAAGTGAACAACTTGAACATGAACTTGCTATGGCTCATCAATCTCTTAGTGACTTGAGGTCTTCAAAATAAGAGATTTAAATTACTCATTGTAAACTTAAAGAGGATTTTGAGCACCTTGACTTTGGCTACAAGAATGTCAAAGGAGAGCTCACCAAACTCTCTAAGTCTCATGAGGAACTTCAAGCTACTCATGCGAAGTCTCTAGTTTCTACATGCTACTCTCATATTGATAATGATGCTTGTGCTACTAACTCTATCTTGTGTGAAGCATCGATATTGAAAGAAAATGTTGAGCTTAGGACTCAACTTGATTTTCTCACTAGAAATTATGGGAAATTGGAATAAAGTCATGAAAAGCTCTCAACCACTCATGAGTATCTTTTAATCTCTCATTATGAGCTAAAGTTAGCTCATTAGGCTATGGTCACCAAGGTAAAATCTTGTGGGTATCATGTGGATACTAGCACATCTTCTACTTGAAATTCCTTATTGCCATGTGCTAGTCCTAGCAATTCCTCTCTACATGATATTGATACATCTTGTGATGAATTGCTCACCATGCCTTGTTGCTCTAACAATGAAGCTTCTACTTCTTCTAGTTCTTTGTTAATACTAACCTTGTAGAGGAAAATAAAGAGCTCAAGGCCCAAGTCACTAGTTTGAAGAAAGACTTGGAAAAATGTTGTGATAATAACTTGAGTGTGCAAAAGGACCCTCAAGACAAAATAGGACTTGATTTCATCTCCAACGAGAAGAAGTACAAGAATAGGAGAAGGGACAAGATCAAGTCAAGAATTTGGACAACATTATTTTCTTCAAGTGCAAGCATGTTGGACACCATGTGAGATCTTGTCCATTGAAGAAGAAGGCTTCAAGTGTGAAGCATCAAGGGAAGTGGCCTCAAGTTCAATCTCAAGATAATGAAAGGCCTCTTTCCATGCTTAACCAAGATAATGTTCTCCAAGTTGAGAAGGTAAAGAAGAAGATAAAGGGGAGCACATGTTGCTATATTTGCCGTGAGAAGGGACACATATCTTCATCATGTCCCAACGGTAATGTCTCTAAGCCTCCGATTGTCAATGATCATTATTCACTTAGAAAGGATAATGATGGCAATTTGTTTGCCAAGTTTGTGGGCACCCAAAGTGGTTTGGGTAAAGAAAATACCATTTGGGTTGCCAAGCCTATTGTGACTAACTTCTTAGGACCTAACTTGGTTGGGGACCATCAAGGTCAAACTTGATCAATAGGTGTGTGGAGGGCATTGGAGACTTGGCTAGTTCATAAAGAAAAGTTAACCACCATTCATTTGGGAAAGACAAGTCAAGTGGATTATCATCACATTTATCAATCCAATGCTCCTCTTTGCGGTAACTTGTACTTATACTGTTTACATTGAAAGTTACTAGCCCCTTGCATGTTTAGGTTTTACCTAGCATGTGTTTGTATATGTTGTGCCTCCTAGTATGCTTGATTTGAATTATCTAGCATGTATAGGTCGCAATGCACTTCATATATTTGTGTGTGTGGTTTCGAGCTTTTATTGCTTCATTAGTTGAATCTTATTAGGCTCTTTTGAGATATTAATGGATCATCACATTATGGGGGGTGATAAGTCATGTGCATTCCTATATATGTGTGTTACAGCTTCATCTATATCTCACGTATAAATCTCCTTGGCGGAGTCTTAGATATGGCCACTCTTTGTATATATATTGCTCTGAAAAGTGGTCTCAGCCTCCGGACATCTGGCCCCATCGCCGGATTTCCGGGATGGCTTGGCTCTAGAATGCAAAAATTCCTGTCTCCAGGCACCGGACATCCGGCACCTCCGGCGGACATCCGGCGGGTTAGGGTTTTGCTTTTTCTCAGGCCCCGGATATCTGGCTAATACCACCGGATTTCTGACCCTCCTGCTTACCAGGGAGCCTCGAATCGGCTGGGTCTGACCCCGGATGTCCGGGACCTATCCCGGATGTCCGGGAGGTTATATATATATATATAGGGGGGGATATCACCTAGTATTTATTGTGCAAGACTATTTAGTTACTATGTGGTATGTCAAGTTCATTTGAAATTCAATTTCCCTTCCATTGATTATTTTTTGTTGGATTTCATTTGCCTCTTGTGGATAATACACGGATTATCACATTATGGGCGAGTGATATGCTTTGTGCATATCACAATCCTTGTTAATGTGAACAATTGAGGGATGCCACTTAGAATTTATATTTGAGATCATCTTATATCTCTGTGGCATGCAATGCCTTGTTTACGTATGGCATTCTTGTGCAGTTTTGTCCATGGTTATCCTAAAAATCGTATTTGGAAAACCGTTTGATTAAATTCATTCCAATTTTTTCTTTGCATAATGATCTATCTAATTGGAATGTTAATAATATGCGATCCAAGCATTGTGTTTATTTCTAAACTCTCATGTTATGCTTGTGTTAGTATAGATGATCATGTACTTATTTGGTTTCTACAACGAATGATAACTCGAAATACCATTCCATTCGAGTTCATCTTGTTGGTTTGTATGGAGTTATGGGAGTTTATTATCTCATTATTTATATTGTCCTATATCTACTTGAGTGAGATATTCCTATGAATATGTGTGCAAAGCATATCTTATATCCTCATTGGTTTTCTTTGGTTCATATGTTGAACTTTGTGTGCTATCATATGTTGATTTGTCATTTTGATTCATTTTGGACAACATGAATGACTAGTGATGTTATTGGAAGTATTAACGGTTATGTGTTCATTTGTCCAATTTGTATCTCCCTGGTTTTTGTTAGGCTTGTGCATGCATATTTACTATGTGTAAATTCTCATGTCTTGTTTGCTTTAATTGATCCAACATATATATGGTATATCCATCAAATCCTTAATATCTACGATGTGCATGAAATTCAAATTCATATCTATATGCACATACTTAAGTGGTGTTTGCCCTATATTTTTTAGTTATGCTAACTACTTCGGACCCAATAGGTTTGGGGACCAGAATGTACTTAAAAGTGATTTAGGTACATTGTAGAAACATTGTGTGCTTGGCTTATTGATGAATAAGGTGGTGTCACCACAAGAGAATTAGCGCCAAGCTTGGATGACTCATTGATCTACTAATTCATACCGATGCTTTCTTGGTAACAAGTATTTACTTCATGCATATACATAAATAGAGTCAACCTTGTGTAGGTTGCATCGTGGCACGATTACTACTTGTTAAAAGTTGTGCTTCTTGCATATTCCTATAAAAATCACTTTATTGCAATTGTGAGTCATATGAGAAGAAGCATATAATGAGGATCTATAAAATCATATTCATGATTCACTTATCCCAAAATATGCCAATTAAGCAATTCATTGCATATCTATTCCTAAAATGTTCTCTCATGTGTAATTTTGATCAAATTGCAAAAACACTTTGCTTGTGGTATTTTCTATCTTACTTAGTAATTCATTGTTATGCAAATGAGATCAATCTGTGCCATGTGCTTTGTGCCATGTGCCTTGCTCTTATTCTAGGATCATAGTTGTATAATAATGGATTCACTTGTGCATATCATGTTCTTACCAATTGCGACTATTTTGTGTATGCAAGTTTCTTTGTGGATACATAGACTACTATTGTCCACTTAGAAATTTTTATACATAAGAAAGTTCAAATCTTACCTTGATATCATTTACTCCTTGTCGGTCACATCATTTGTTTCCTTTCCTTGATTCGGTGGTGGTCTTGGTAAGAGGGTGACAAGTGAGTGCTTGTATGTTGTGCATATAATCTTTTGCACTCATGTGTTTTGAATATATGTTGGACCCATACTTATCATGATGATCAAACTGGGTATTGATATTATATTTTGTCTAGATATTTTCTTTTCGATCTTTTGAATATTTTTCTCACATGTAGAATGCTTATTCCCATAGCATAGTATCTTGTTGCATTCTGTAGATCCTAAGCTCCTCAAATTTTCATCATTGAATATGTGAATTTGATTTCCACTCACATTTTGTAACATGCACACATTAAGGAGGAACTCATGCTATATTGGCTTCTAGATTTTTCCCATTTTGGCATTTGTTGCCAATGAGGGACAAGTTTAGAGGGTTTAAAGGTAAGTGTTCTTAGTTTGCTTGTTTTCACTCATTCTTACCTACGCTAGTTATATATGTGTGTTGCATGGATGAGTATTGTATATACTATATACAGAAAACTTCACCTAGTTTGCGTCAACCAATATATGCAATGACATTCAAACTTCATTCACACATGCATATATGTGGGGGAGTTTGCTCTATGTATTGTGGGTGCGCTAACTGTTGGAAATATGCCCTAGAGGCAATAATAAAATGGTTATTATTGTATTTCCTTGTTCATGATAATTATCTATTGTTCATGCTATAATTGTGTTAACCGGAAACCATAATACATGTGAGAATACATAGACCACAACATGTCCCTAGTGAGCCTCTAGTTGACTAGCTCGTTGATCAATTGATGGTCACGGTTTCATGACCATGGACATTGGATGTCGTTGATAACGGTATCACATCATTAGGAGAATGATGTGATGGACAAGACCCAATCCTAAGCATAGCACTAGATCGTGTAGTTCGTTTGCTAAAGCTTTTCAATGTCAAGTATCGTTTCCTTAGACCATGAGATTGTGCAACTCCCGGATACCGTAGGAATGCTTTGGGTGTGCCAAACATCACAACGTAACTGGGTGGCTATAAAGGTGCACTACGGGTATCTCCGAAAGTGTCTGTTGGGTTGGCACGAATCGAGACTGGGATTTGTCACTCCGTATGACGGAGAGGTATCTCTGGGCCCACTCGGTAAGACATCATCATAATGAGCTCAATGTGACTAAGGAGTTAGTCACGGGATGATGTATTACGGAACGAGTAAAGAGACTTGCCGGTAACGAGATTGAACAAGGTATAGAGATACCGACGATCGAATCTCGGGCAAGTATCATACCGATAGACAAAGGGAATTGTATACGGGGTTGATTGAATCCCCGACATCGTGGTTCATCTGATGAGATCATCGTGGAGCATGTGGGAGCCAACATGGGTATCCAGATCCCGCTATTGGTTATTGGCCGGAGAAGTGTCTCGGTCATGTCCACGTGTCTCCCGAACCCGTAGGGTCTACACACTTAAGGTTCGATGACGCTATGGTTATAGGGAAATAGTATACGTGATTACTGAAGGTTGTTCGGAGTCCCAGATGAGATCCCGGACATCACGAGGAGCTCCGGAATGGTCTGGAGGTAAATATTGATATATAGGAAGTCCAGTTTTGGTCACCGGAAAGTTTTCGGGCTCATCGGTAGTGCACCGGGAGTGCCAGGAGGGTGCCGGAGGACCCCCGGGAAGGGTGTGACGACCAAAGGATTTCGTGGGCCCTTAGAGGAAGTGTGCCAGCCCTTTTTGGGCTGGCCATGACCTTCTAGAAAGGCCCATGTGGCTGGAGATAAGAGATAGGGCTGAAAAGGATTCAAAAGGAAGAGATCCACCTCCCTTGTGGGAGGTGGACTCTTCCCTAGGGTCAGCCAAATCTCTCCTCTTTGGAGGAGGGGCCAAGACAGCCCTCCCTCTCCCTCCTCCTATATATATATGCAAGGGTTTGGGCTGATTTGAGACACGACTTATTTCTCTCACGGTGCAGCCCTACCCTCCCTCTTCCTCGATCTCCGTAGCGCTTGGCGAAGCCCTGCCGGAGTTCACGTAGCTCCACCGTCACCACGCCGTCGTGCTTCCGGAGCTCTCCCTCAACCTCTCCTTCCTCCTTGCTGGATCAAGGTGCCGGAGACGCCACCGGGCTGTACGTGTGTTGAACACGGAGGCGCCGTTGTTTGGCGCTTAGATCGGAATCCACCGCGATCTGAATCGCTGCGAGTACGACTCCATCAACCGCGTTCTTATAACGCTTCCTCTTAGCGATCTTCAAAGGTATGAAGATGCAATCTCTCCCCTCTCGTTTCTGGTTTCTCCATGGATAGATCTTGGTGATCGTAGGTAATTTTTTGATTTACTACTATGTCTCCAAACAGTGGCATCATGAGCTAGGTCTATGCGTAGAATCTATGCACGAGTAGAACACAAAGCAGTTGTGGGCGTCGATTTTGTTAATTTGCTTACCACTACTAGTCTTATCTTGATTCGGTGGTATTGTAGGATGAAGCGGCCCAGACCGACTTTACACATACGCTTACGTGAGACTGGTTCCACCGCCTGACATGCACTTGTTGCATAAGGTGGCTAGCGGGTGTCTGTCTCTCTCACCTTAGTTGGATTGGATTCGATGAAAAGGGTCCTTATGAAGGGTAAATAGCAATTGGTATATCACGTTGTGGTTTTGGCATAGGTAAGAAACGTTCTTGCTAGTAACCTATATCAGCCACGTAAAAACTTGCAACTACAAATTAGAGGTCGTCTAACTTGTTTTTGCAGCATATGCCTTGTGATGTGATATGGCCAAAGGATGTGATGTGATGCATTGTGATGTATGAGATTGATCATGTTCTTGTAATAGGATTCACGACTTGCATGTCGATGAGTATGACAACCGGCAGGAGCCATAGGAGTTGTCTTATTTTATTGTATGACCTGCGTGTCAATCATAAACGCCATGTAATTACTTTACTTTATTGCTAAACGTTAGCCATAGTGGTAGAAGTAATAGTTGGTGAGACAACTTCATGAAGACACAATGATGGAGATCATGATGATGGAGATCATGGTGTCATGCCAGTGACAGTGATGATCATGGTGCCCCGAAGATGGAGATCAAAGGAGCAAGATGATAATGGCCATATCATGTCACTATATTGATTGCATGTGATGTTTATCATGTTTACATCTTATTTGCCTAGAATGACGGTAGTAAATAAGATGATCTCTCACTAAAATTTCAAGAAAAGTGTTCACCCTAACTGTGCACCGTTGCTAAGGATCGTTGTTCCGAAGCACCACGTGATGATCGAGTGTGATAGGTTCTAACGTTCGTATACAATGGGTGTAAGCCAGATTTACACACGCAAAACACTTAGGTTGACTTGACGAGCCTAGCATGTACAGACATGGCCTCGGAACACGGAAGACCGAAAGGTCGAACATGAGTCGTATGGAAGATACGATCAACATGGAGATGTTCACCATGGATGACTAGTCCGTCTCACGTGATGATCGGACACGGGCTAGTTGACATGGATCATGTGTCACTTGGATGACTAGAGAGATGTCTATCTAAGTGGGAGTTCATTAAATAATTTGATTATGTGAACTTAATTATCATGAACTTAGTCTAAAATTATCTTTACAATCTATATTGTAGATCCAATGGCCAACGCGAATGTCACCCTCAATTTCAACGCGTTCCTAGAGAAAACCAAGTTGAAAGATGATGGAAGCAACTATGCAGACTGGGTCCGTGGCTTGAGGATCATCCTCATAGCTTCCAAGAAATTGTATGTCCTTGATGCACCACTAGGTGACCCACCCCTTCTCTCAGCAGGGCAAGACGTTGCGAACGCTTGGCATTCTCGCTGCGATGATTACTCCATTGTTCAGTGCGGCATGCTTTATAGTTTAGAACCGGGGCTCCAAAAGCGTTTTGAGCAACACGGAGCATATGAGATGTTCCAAGAGCTGAAACTAGTTTTCCAAGCTCATGCCCAGGTCGAGAGATATGACGTCTCCGACAAGTTCTTCAGCTGTAAGATGGAGGAGAATAGTTCTGTCAGTGAGCACATCCTCAAGATGTCTGGGCTACACAACCGCTTGACTCAGCTAGGAGTTAATCTCCCGGATGACTCGGTCATTGACAGAATCCTCCAGCCGCTTCCACCTAGCTACAAGAGCTTTGTGATGCACTACAACATGCAAGGGATGGAGAAGTCCATTCCTGAGTTGTACTCGATGCTGAAATCAGCAGAGGTTGAGATCAGAAAGGAGCATCAAGTGTTGATGGTAAATAAGACCACTAGTTTCAAGAAAGGCAAGGGTAAGAAGAACTTCAAGAAGGACGACAAAGCTGTTGCCGCGCCCGGTAAGCAAGTTGCCGGGAAGAAGAAGAACAAGCATGGACCCAAGCCTGAGACTGAGTGCTTTTACTACAAGGGTACCGATCACTGGAAGCGGAACTGCCCCAAGTACTTAGCGGATAAGAAGGACGGCAACATTAAAGGTATATGTGATATACTTGTTATTGATGTGTACCAAACCAGTGCTCGTAGTAGCTCATGGGTATTTGATACCGGTGTAGTTGCTCACATTGGTAACTCCAAGCAGGAGCTGCGGAATAAGCGGAGGCTGGCAAAGGACGAGGTGACGATGCGCGTCGGGAATGGTTCCAAGGTCGATGTGATCGCCGTCCGCACGCTACCTCTACATCTACCTTCAGGATTAGTGTTAAACCTTAATAATTGTTATTTAGTACCAGCTTTGAGCATGAACATTGTATCTGGATCTTGCTTGATGCGAGATGGCTACTCATTTAAATCTGAGAATAATGGTTGTTCTATTTATATGAGAGAAATGTTTTATGGTCATGCCCCGCTGGTCAATGGTTTATTTTTGATGAATCTCGAACGTGATTTTACACATGTCCATAGTGTGAGTACCAAAAAGTGTAAGGTTGATAACGATAGTCCCACTTACATGTGGCACTGCCGCCTTGGTCATATTGGTGTCAAACATATGAAGAAGCTCCATACTGATGGACTTTTGGAGTCTCCTGATTTCGAATCATTTGACACGTGCCAACCATGCCTCATGGGCAAGATGACTAAGACTCCATTCTCCGGAACAATGAATCAAGCAACTGACTTGTTGGAAATAATACATACCGATGTATGCGGTCCAATGAGTGTCGAGGTTCGTGGTGGCTACCGTTATGTTCTCACCCTCACTGATGACTTGAGTAGATATGGGTATGTCTACTTAATGAAGCATAATTCTGAAACTTTTGAAAGGTTCAAGGAATTTCAGAGTGAGGTAGAGAATCAACATGACAGGAAGATAAAGTGCATATGATCTGATCGTGGCGGAGAATATTTAAGTCACGAGTTTGGCACGCACCTAAGGAAATGTGGAATTGTTTCACAACTCACGCCGCCTGGCACACCTCAGCGATATGGTGTGTCTGAACGTCGTAATCGCACTCTATTAGATATGGTACGATCTATGATGTCTCTTACCGACTTACCGCTATCATTTTGGGGATTTGCATTAGAGACTGCCGCATTCACTTTAAATAGGGCACCATCAAAATCCGTTGATACGACACCGTATGAATTATGGTTTGGAAAGAAACCTAAGCTGTCGTTTCTAAAAGTTTGGGGATGCGATGCTTATGTGAAGAAACTTCAACCTGAGAAGCTCGAACCCAAAGCGGAAAAGTGCGTCTTCATAGGATAGCCCAAAGAGACTATTGGGTATACCTTCTACCTACGATCCGAGGGAAAAATCTTTGTTGCCAAGAATGGATACTTTCTCGAGAAAGAGTTTCTCTCGAAAGAAGTAAGTGGGAGGAAAATAGGACTTGATGAGGTAATTGTACCTCCACTCAAACCGGAGAGTAGCGCAGCACAGGAAGTTGTTTCTGTGGAGCCTACACCGGCTGGAGAGGAAGTTAATGATGATGATCATGAAACTTCAGATCAAGTTACTATTGAACGTCGAAGGTCCATTAGGACACGTTCCGCACCGGAGTGGTACGACAACCCTGTCCTAGAGATCATGTTGTTAGACAACGGTGAACCTTCGAACTATGAAGAAGCGATGGCGGGCCCAGATTCCAACAAATGGCTTGAAGCCATGAAATCCGAGATAGGATCCATGTATGAGAACAAAGTATGGACTTTGGTGGACTTGCCTGATGATAAGCGAGCCATTGAAAATAAATGGATCTTTAAGAAGAAGACTGACGCGGATGGTAATGTGACCGTCTATAAGGCTCGGCTTGTCGCTAAGGGTTATCGACAAGTTCAAGGAGTTGACTACGATGAAACTTTCTCACCTGTAGCAATGTTGAAGTCTATCCGAATCATGTTAGCGATTGCCGCATTTTACGATTATGAGATCTGGCAAATGGACGTCAAAACGGCATTCCTTAATGGCTTCCTCAAGGAAGAACTGTATATGATGCAGCCGGAAGGTTTTGTCGATCCTAAAGATGCTAACAAGGTATGCAAGCTCCAGCGCTCCATCTATGGGCTGGTGCAAGCATCTCGGAGTTGGAACATTCGCTTTAATGAAGTGATTAAAGCGTTTGGGTTTGTACAGGTTTATGGAGAACCCTGTATTTACAAGAAAGTGAGTGGGAGTTCTGTAGCATTTCTCGTATTATATGTGGATGACATACTGATAATGGGAAATGATATAGAACTCTTGGAAAGTGTAAAGGCCTACTTGAATAAGTGTTTTTCAATGAAGGACCTTGGAGAAGCTGCTTACATATTAGGTATTAAGATCTATAGAGATAGATCGAGACGCCTCATAGGTCTTTCACAAAGCACATACCTTGAAAACATATTGAAGAAGTTCAATATGGATCAGTCCAAGAAGGGGTTCTTGCCTGTGTTACAAGGTGTGAGATTGAGTACAACTCAATGCCCGACCATGACAAAGGATAGAGAAGAGATGAGTGTCATCCCCTATGCTTCAGCCATAGGCTCTATTATGTATGCCGTGCTGTGTACAAGACCTGATGTGAACCTTGCCATAAGTTTGGTAGGGAGGTACCAAAGTGATCCCGGAGCGGAACACTGGACAACGGTCAAGAATATCCTGAAGTACCTAAAAAGGACAAAGGACATGTTCCTCGTACATGGAGGTGCCGAAGAGCTTGTCGTAAAGGGTTACGTCGATGCTAGCTTCGACACAGATCCGGACGACTCCAAGTCGCAAAGCGGATACGTGTACATTTTCAATGGAGGGGCAGTCAGCTGGTGTAGCAGCAAGCAAAGCGTAGTGGCGGCATCTACATGTGAAGCGGAGTACATAGCTGCTTCGGAAGCAACAAAGGAAGGAGTCTGGATGAAGGAGTTCATCACCGACTTAGGAGTAATTCCAAGTGTGTCGGGCCCGATGACTCTATTCTGTGACAATACTGGAGCTATTGCCCTTGCGAAGGAGCTCAGGTTTCACAAGAAGACAAGACACATCAAGTGCCGCTTCATATCCATCCGTGATTACATTCAGGAGGGAGATATAGATATTTGTAAAGTGCATACGGATCTGAATGTCGCAGATCCGTTGACTAAACCTCTCTCACGAGCAAAACATGATCAACACCAGAATGCTATGGGTGTACGATTCATCACAATGTAACTAGATTATTGACTCTAGTGCAAGTGGGAGACTATTGGAAATATTCCCTAGAGGCAATAATAAAATGGTTATTATTGTATTTCCTTGTTCATGATAATTGTCTATTGTTCATGCTATAATTGTGTTAACCGGAAACCATAATACTTGTGTGAATACATAGACCACAACATGTCCCTAGTGAGCCTCTAGTTGACTAGCTCGTTGATCAATAGATGGTCATGGTTTCATGACCATGGACATTGGATGTCGTTGATAACGGGATCACATCATTAGGAGAATGATGTGATGGACAAGACCCAATCCTAAGCATAGCACTAGATCGTGTAGTTCGTTTGCTAAAGCTTTTCAATGTCAAGTATCGTTTCCTTAGACCATGAGATTGTGCATCTCCCGGATACCGTAGGAATGCTTTGGGTGTGCCAAACGTCACAACGTAACTGGGTGGCTATAAAGGTGCACTACGGGTATCTCCAAAAGTGTCTGTTGGGTTGGCACGAATCGAGACTGGGATTTGTCACTCCGTGTGACGGAGAGGTATCTCTGGGCCCAGTCGGTAAGACATCATCATAATGAGCTCAATGTGACTAAGGAGTTAGTCACGGGATGATGTATTACGGAACGAGTAAAGAGACTTGCCGGTAACAAGATTGAACAAGGTATAGAGATACCGACGATCGAATCTCGGGCAAGTATCATACCGATAGACAAAGGGAATTGTATACGGGATTGATTGAATCCCCGACATCATGGTTCATCCGATGAGATCATCGTGGAGCATGTGGGAGCCAACATGGGTATCCAGATCTCGCTGTTGGTTATTGGCCGGAGAAGTGTCTCGGTCATGTCCACGTGTCTCCCGAACCCGTAGGGTCTACACACTTAAGGTTCGATGACGCTAGGGTTATAGGGAAATGGTATACGTGATTACCGAAGGTTGTTCGGAGTCCCGGATGAGATCCCAGACGTCACGAGGAGCTCCGGAATGGTCTGGAGGTAAAGATTGATATATAGGAAGTCCAGTTTTGGTCACCGAAAAGTTTTCGGGCTCATCGGTAGTGTACCGGGAGTGTCGGGAGGGTGCCGGAGGACCCCCGGGAGGGGTGTGACAACCAAAGGAATTCGTGGGGCCTTAGAGGAAGTGTTCCAGCCCTTTTTGGGCTGGACAAGACCTTCTAGAAAGGCCCATGTGGCTGGAGATAAGAGATAGGGCTGAAAAGGATTCAAAAGGAAGAGATCCACCTCCCTTGTGGGAGGTGGACTCTTCCCTAGGGTCGGCCGAACCTCTCCTCTTTGGAGGAGGGGCCAAGGCAGCCCTCCCTCTCCCTCCTCCTATATATATGCAAGGGTTTGGGCTGTTTGGAGACATGACTTCCTTCTCTCACGGTGCAGCCCTACCCTTCCTCTTCCTCGATCTCCGTAGTGCTTGGCGAAGCCCTGCCGGAGTTCACGTAGCTCCACCGTCACCACGCCGTCGTGCTGCCGGAGCTCTCCCTCAACCTCTCCCTCCTCCTTGCTGGATCAAGGTGCCGAAGACGTCACCGGGCTGTACGTGTGTTGAATGCGGAGGCGCCGTTGTTCGGCGCTTAGATCGGAATCCACCGCGATCTGAATCGCTGCGAGTACGACTCCATCAACCGCGTTCTTGTAACGCTTCCACTTAGCGATCTTCAAAGGTATGAAGATGCAATCTCTCCCCTCTCATTGCTGGTTTCTCCATGGATAGATCTTGGTGATCGTAGGAAATTTTTTGATTTACTACTGCGTCTCCAAACACTAACATCAAATGCTTGTGTAGTGTTTAATGCTAGTACAACCGATTTTGATAATTTTAAGTATCTTTGTGGCACTTGATGCTGTCAAAACCACCTCAAGTATACAATTTATCCTCGGATGAATTGCATACTTGTTCTTAAATTCAATATATAAACCCTCTTATTGAGATTGTCATCAACTACCAAAATGGGGGAGATTGAAAGTGCATGTAGTCCCCATGTGTGGTTTTGGTAATTGATGACAATCCTAATGGACTAATGTTTGAATTAAGTTATACATTTTAAGGAAAGTTCCATTTGCAATGCATGAAAAATATCGGATGAATTGAAAGATGTTTGTTCCATGGTTGATGCAAGTAGGAGATTGAATGGATTCAGAATGAATGCCATATACATATAGTTGTGCATCAAGGTTGAGCCATGATGGATCATGATATTGAGAGAATGATTAAAGAGAAGAATTCTACATATGGCTTGAATATAGGATCATGATGTAATCATATATTGAGTCATGGATGATTATGTCTTGAAGCAAGTAATGTATGTGAAGAATTCGTTGTGCCTCTTAAGAGATTGTGATGGAGCATGAAGGATAACAAATGATGACCAATATGGTATTCATGGATAAACTCTATATGGTCATATGATAATTGAGATATGGGTAATCATGTCTTGAAGAAATGAAGCATAGTGAAGAATTCAATATGGCCTTCAAGGCATCAAGATTAAGCATGGAGTAAAGATAAAGGTTGACCAAGATAAAGATCAAAGAATCAAAATTTAAATGGTCAACACACAAGTGCAAACGATGCATCATATAGGATCTTGTGGTATGATAAGAAATTGTCAATTGCACTTTGTGTACTAACCCATGCTATGTGTTGTCTATGTTTATGAGGGTTAGGTTATTCTCATGGGCTCGCATCAAGAGAGATATTCCAAGTGTCCATGAGAGGATGACATCAAGTGTTCATGATCATGTTTGACAAGGGCAAGTTCAAGATGACCACCCGAAGGATCACATGTTTGAAGCTTGTGGATGATCACATGATGGACAAAGTGAAGATGAATACAAAGCAAAGCTTCCCACATTGTGTATGGAAGAGCTACTTGAAGACTTCACCAATGTCTTGCCTTCAACTTGAGCCAAGAAGAAACATCAACATCAAGCTCAAGTGAAAGGCTCGAGTCAAAGGTATTAGTTCCTTTGGCGTTAGTGTTGTGGGGTGATGAACACCGAAGAAACATATACACTCAAGTATGGATTCTCGATAGCTATGTAGTGTAGCTCTTTTATGATTCTTGAGTTATAGGGATCCCGCACTATTAAGAGGGGATCAAGGGGGTTCATGATGGACTTGCTCAAGTCAACATGTTCTATTTCTACTTCCACACATCATATTCGAACATTGGCATATTTCACTCCTATCCAGTACAAATACAATATGCCTATACATCTATCAAAGAAAATCCAAAGCCAAATAGGTTACCCAAATACATGATAAAAGGTTTGCATAATTTGCATCCTCCATTTTGGTTCATCTTGGGTGGTTCTCTATGTGAGGACCTGGGCTTTTTCCATAGCTTCAAAACGAGCCCAAGATCATCAAAATTGAGTCCGGGTGTGAAAGTTATGCATGTTTTTTTGGGGTTCCTGCTGTTTTTCTTTGCCCAGATCCGGGACTTGGCCGGATGTCCGGGCTGTCGGGTCACCCCGGATGTCCGGGATCCTCCCGGAAATCCAGCCCGACTATGTCCAGAACCTGTTCGAAATGTTGGCTATGCCCGCCGGATGTCCGGCATTTGTCCAGATGTCCGGCCCTTGGCCAGATGTTTCGACCCTGTACTCTAGCCTCTGTTTTTCATATGCGTGTGCACACTTCAGAGCTGCCGGATGTCCGGCCCTTCGCCCGGATGTCCGGCTCGACACAGCCACTTGCGCTACAACGGCCATATTTGCACCCACACTATATATACCCCTTCACCACTTCGTGGAGGGGTTGGGCAACACATTCATATGAACCCTAGAACACAAAAAGGCTCCCTCTCACTTCTCCTAAACGAAATCTTAGATCCCGGAGAGATTCGTGAGAGTTGTTGAGAGATTTTCCAATGAAGTGATAGATCCACTCCCTCTCCCTCTCTTGACCAAAGGAATTCATGATTTGAGCAAGTCTTGAGCATTTCCCCCTTGATCTTGTTACTCTTGGAGGTTGGAGACTCCTAGGCGGTAGGAGTGCTCCAGTGAGGAATCAACTTGTGATTGTCCCCCGGAAAGTTTGTGAAGGTTTGGAGGCCGCCTCAAGGTCTACCACTAGTGGTTGAGAATCGCCTTCGTGGTGATATCTCAAGGGGAGAATAGGGTGAGCCTTCATGGCGTTGGTGTGCCTTCGTGGTAACATCCACCTCTCTAACGGTGACTAGCTTCCCTCCAAGGAAGTGAACATCGGGATACATCCTCATCTCCGTGTCTTCGGTTATTTCTAACCCTAGCCACTACTTGTGGTTTACTTTGGCCACTTGACCTTGCATTCACTATATATATTGTTGTCCTCATTATATTGTGTTGGTTACCATATTGTAGAGATTATTTAGGCCAACACTTTATAGTCCGCAATTCATACTTGCTACTATTGATATATCTTGTGCTTAGTGTGAATTGCTAGCTTGTAACATTCATTTCCATATCTGTGATATATATTGAGTAAGTTTGTGTAACTTACTTGTGCTTACTCATATCCTCGTTGTTCTCATCTTGTTTATCCTATGTTGTTGGTGCACTTAGTGAGCCTAGTATATTTAGGATTTGTGCTTGAAAACTATCCGCTTAGTTTATTTCCGCATTAGGATATAGCCAAATCCGTAAAAATAAAATAAAACACATATTCACCCCCCTCTAGGCGACATCATGGTCCTTTCAATAATATATTTATATGTGAACCTGTCTTTCTTTATTACTTACTTTCAATTGCAACAATGACCAATCTATATTTGTCAACTCACAAAAAATTTCAATCGACATACTTCTTATATGTGAAGTCATCACTCCCCATAAGATCATCATATATACTCTTTTCTTTCATTCTATAATTCTTTTATTTCTTTTCTCAAGATCATAGCAGCCAGCAAAGTCCTCAACTCAAAACTTCCTTTTATTCTATAACTCTCAGACTGCTTACATATGGGGAACATAAACCTAAACTCAAAGCTAGATCATACTAAAAACTTTATTCTACTAGATCAAGATATAACCAAAAGTCAAACTAGGGAAAATGATAAAAGTAAAAGATGTGATGGTGATACGATACTGGGGCACTTCCCCCATGCTTGGCACAAGCCAAGGGGAGTGCCCATACCCATGTGTTTAGTTGTCTTTCTTCCGAGGTGGTGATGGTGGAGAAGGATCTTTAAGCTTGTTTAGTTTCCTCTTAATCATAAAATTATGTTCCCTCAGATCGTTAACTTCCTGCTCGAGCTTCAATACCCTTTGACATAATTATTGCTTGCTCTCTTGCAGAAAACGAGAAGGGATAAATAGAACCTTGTGTTTTCTCCTTGGGTTTGGGAGGCTTGATTTCCTGAACTCCACATGCATATCTCCCGGTTGAGACTGAGGGATCTCTTATTATCTAAGCTTTCTTCCTCATACTTGCCTTCTTTTTCCTCCTCCGATAATAATACATAAGGATCTAGGTCCCCATAGAGCTTGGGTTTGGCAAGATAATGTGATACACAGCTCTCCCCATCGGACTCTTGGGACGACATATTTTCAGATCTGTCTGGAAAAACAACAACAAACGAGAACAGAGGATTTTTCCGTGGTATTGTGGTAAAAACCTTTGGGAGATTATATAATGAATTTTTACCGACCTAAAGGGGTACCACAAGAAAATGGAGTCCAGAGGGTACACGGGGTGGCCACAAGCCACAGGGGCGCGCCTAGGGGGGTAGGGCGCGCCCCTGGCCTGTTGCCTCCTCATGCACTTTTAGGACTACTTTAAATTTTCCTAATTTATTAAATATTACGACATGGAGAAAAATTGCTATTGGAAAAGTTTCGAAGTCGGTTTGCTTACCGTAACACATACCTATTCCTTTTTGGAGTCTGAAACGTTCTGGTGGGTCTCCCTAATGTACTCCTCCGGAGTTATGGTATTGATAATATTAGTTTCAACATTTATGGGAATACCTGGGATATAATATTTGATTCTTTTCTCATTTACCACCTTCGGCTTAGTGCCTTCGGCGTTGTTGATCTTGATGGCACCAGAACGATATACTTCCTCGACAATGTAAGGCCCTTCCTATTTAGAGAGAAGTTTTCCTGCAAAAAAATCTTAAACGAGAATTGTATAGAAAGACATGGTCACCTACATTGAATTCACGCTTTTGTTTTAACCTTTTCTTTAAACAACTTGGCATGCCCATAGGCCAGGGTTCTCCATTCATCAAGTGAGCTAATGTCAAATAACCTCTTCTCACCAGCAAGTTTAAAATCATAGTTGAGCTCTTTAATTGCCCAATAAGCTTTATGTTCTAGTTCAAGAGGTAAGTGACATGCTTTACCATAAACCATTTTATATGAAGACATACTCATAGGGTTTTTGTAATCAGTTCTATAAGCCCATAATGCATCATCAAGCATTTTAATAGAGGTGTTATGATCATCACTACTAGTTGGAATAGCTTCTACTCACTTAGTAACACAATCACCAGCAACTAGAATATGAGTATACCCGTTGGCCTTTGGAAAAGGTCCCATATAATCAAAACCTGAAACATCAAAAGGTTCAATAACAAGTGAGTAATTCCTAGGCATTTCCTGACATCTAGTAATATTACCGATTCACAAGACAAGACAAACTTACGAGCATCCTTGAAGAGAGTAGGCCAATAAAAACCAGATTGTAATACCTTGTGTGCAGTTCTATCTCCAGCGTGGTGTCCTCCGTAGGACTCAGAATGACACTTGTGTAGGATCTGTCCATGTTCATGCTCAGGTACACAACGTCTAATAACACCATCTACCCCTTATTTATAAAGGTGTGGATCATCCCAAAAGTAATGTCTTAAATCATAGAAGAACTTTTTATTTTGTTGGTATGTGAAACTAGGCGGTATAAATTTAGCAACAATGTAATTAGCATACTCAACATACCATGGAGCATTACGCAAAGCATTTATGACAACTAATTGTTCATCAGGAAAGCTATCATCAATAGGTAGTGGGTCATCAAGAACATTCTCTAACCTAGACAAGTTATCTGCTACGGGGTTCTCACCACCCTTTCTATCAATAATATGCAAATCAAATTCTTGGAGAAAAAGAGCCCATCTAATAAGTATTGGTTTAACATCTTTATTTTCAATAAGATATTTAATAGCAGCATGATCAGTGTGAACAGTTACTCTGGAATTAACAATATAAGGTCTGAACTTGTCACAAGCAAACACAACTGCTAAAAATTCCTTTTCGATGGTAGCATAGTTTCTTTGAGCACTGTCTAGAGTTTTACTAGCATAATGGATAACATTTAATTTCTTATCAACTCTTTGTCCTCGAACAACACCAACGGCATAATCACTAGCATCACACATAATTTCAAAGGGTAGGTTCCAATTAGGTGGTTGAACAACAGGTGCAGAAATCAAGGCTTTCTTAAGGATTTCAAATGCTTCTACACAATCATCATCAAAAACAAAAGGAACATCTTTTTGCAAGAGATTAGTGAGAGGCCAAGAAATTTTAGAGAAGTCTTTAATAAATCTCCTATAGAAACCTGCATGACCAAGGAAACTTCTTATACCTTTGATATCCGTGGGACATGGCATTTTTTCAATAGCATCTACTTTAGCTTTATCCACCTAAATACCTCTTTTGGAGATTTTGTGTCCCAAGACAATGCCCTCATTAACCATAAAGTGGCACATCTCCCAATTCAAGACAAGATTAGTTTCTTCACATCTCTGCAAAACTCGATCAAGGTTGCTCAAGCAATCATCAAAAGAAGTTCCGTAAATGAAGAAATCATCCATGAAAACCTTAATTATCTTTTCACAAAAGTCAGAGAATATAGCAGTCATACATCTTTGAAAGGTAGTAGGTGCATTGCATAAACCAATAGGCATACGTCTATAAGCAAAGAACCGAAAGGGCAAGTAAAAGTTGTCTTTTCTTAATCCTCTTTTGACACAGTTATTTGAGAGAAACCAGAATAACCATCTAGAAAGCAAAAGTGTGTGTGTTTAGATAGCCTTTCTAGCATTTGATCAATAAAAGGTAGAGGGTAATGATATTTCCTAGTAGCTTTATTTAATTTCCTAAAATCAATTACCATTCTATATCCTGTAATAATTTTTTGAGGGATCCATTTATTTTTATCATTAGGAACAACAGTAATACCTCCCTTTTTAGGGACACAATGAACAGGACTAACCCATCTACTATCAGCAATAGGATAAATTATACCTGCCTCGAGAAGCTTTAATATTTCATTTCTTACCACTTCTTTCATTTTAGGATTTAACCATCATTCGTGATCAACAACTGGTTTAGCATCAGGTTCCATATTAATTTTATGCTGACATAGAGTGGGCCCTTAATATCATCAAGAGTATATCCAATAGCAGCACGACGCTTCTTCAGAGTGTTCAATAATCTCTTTTCTACATGCTCTGAAAGGTTAGCACTAATAATAACATGATATATCTTCTTTTCATCAAGATAAGCATATTTCGGAGTATCCCATAATTGTTTAAGCTCAAACACGGGATCACCCTTGGGTGGAGGAGGATCCCCAAGTATTTCAATAGGCAAGTTGTGTTACAAAATAGGATGCTCATCAAAGAAAATCGTATCTATTTCATTCCTTTCATTCATATGCATATCGTTTTCATGGTCTAGAAAATATTGTTCTAAGGGATCAGTAGGAGGCACAACAATAGAAGCAAGACCAATAATTTCATCCTTACTAGGCAATTCTTTATCATGGGGTTGTCTACGAAATTTAGAGAAATTAAAATCATGGGACACATCGCCAAAACTCACAATAACAGTTTCTTTCTCACAATCTATCTTAGCATTAACACTATTAAATAAAAGCCTACCAAATATAATGGGACAAAAAGCATCTTGCGGGGAACCAAAAACAAGAAAATCAGTAGGACATTTTATTTTCCCACACAAGACTTCAACATATCTAACAATCTCAACTGGTGCTATAGTATCTCTATTAGCAAGCTTAATGGTAACATCAATTTCTTCTAATTCAGCTGGTGCAATATCATTCATAATTTCTTTATAAGGTAAAGGGAATTGCACTCACAATAGCACCCAGGTCACATAGGCCATGGTAAGAATGATCTCCTATTTTAACAGAAAACTATAGGTCTATGTTTATCTTAAGTATCAGGTCTAGCAATTCTAGTAGCTTCATCATAGAAATGAATAACAACCCATCAATATTATCAACCAAGAGATCTTTAACCATAGCAATACTAGGTTCAACTTTAATTAGTTCAAGGGGTGTAGGTGTTCTAACATAGCTCTTATGAACCATAGTTGAAGCTTTAGCATGTTCCTTTATTCTAACAGGGAAAGGTGGTTTCTCAATATAAGCAGCAGGAATAACATGATCAACATTATAAGTAATAGTTTCTTCTTCAACTTTAATAGGTTCAACTACTTTCACTTCAATGGGAGGATGATATTTAAACCACTTCTCCTTAGGGAGATCAACATGAGTAGCAAATGATTCATAGAAAGAAGCTGCTATCTCATAGTCAAGTCCATATTTAGTTCTAAATTCACGAAAAGCATCGGTGTCTATAAAGGATTTAACACAATCAAACTTAAGGTTTATACCTGACTCCTTACCTTCATCGAGTTCCCAATCTTTAGAGTTGCATTTAATTATTTCCAATAAATCCCATTTGAATTAAATATCTTTCATCATAAAGGAACCAGTACAAGAAGTATCGAGCATGGATTGATCATTACGAGAAAGCCAAGCATAAAAATTCTGAATAATAATTTATCGTGAAAGCTCATGATTGGGGCATTAATATAACATCGACTTAAGCCTTCCCCAAGCTTGAGATATACTTTCTCCTTCACAAGGCCAAAAATTATAAATATAATTCCGATCACGATGAATTAGATGCATACGATAAAACTTCTGATGAAATTCTAATTTCAATCGGTTGTAGTTCCATGATCCAATATCATCACATAGCCTATACCATGTCAATGCTTTCTCCTTAAAAGATAAAGGAAATACCTTCTTCTTGACATCATCCTCGGGCAAACCTGCAAGCTTAAATAATCCACAAACTTCATCCACATAGATTAGATGCAAATCAGGATGTAGTGTTCCCTCTCCTGCATAAGGATTAGCTAGCAGTTTCTCTATCATACAAGAAGGAATTTCATAATAAATATTGTCAGTAGGTTCAGTAGGTTGAGGAGCAACTCTTTGTGCTTCCGATCGAGGTGAAGATACCCCGAACAAGCCCCTCAAAGGATTATTTTCCATAGTAACAAGCGACAGTAAATTTCAGCACACTATATAAATTTTTCCTTACCAAATTCCACTCACCAAAGGCGCTTCACTCCCCGGAAACGGTGCCAGAAAAGAGTCTTGATGACCCACAAGTATAGGGGATCTATCTCAGTCCTTTCGATAAGTAAGAGTGTCGAACCCAACGAGGAGCAGAGGGAAATGTCAAGCGGTTTTCAGTAAGGTATTCTCTACAAGCACTGAAATTATCGGTAACAGATAGTTTTGTGATATGATAGTTCGTAACTGGTAGCAAGTAATAAATGTAGAAAAGGTGCAGCAAGGTGTCCGTCCTTTTTTTAGCAAAGGACAAGCCTGGATAAACTCTTATATAAAGCAAAGAGCTACCGAGGACACATAGGAATTTCTGTTAAGCTAGTTTTCATCATGTTCATATGATTCGTGTTCGTTACTTTGATAATTTGATATGTGGGTGGACTGGTGCTTGGTTGCTGCCATTACTTGGACAAGCCTCCCACTTGTGATTAACCTCTCTCGCAAGCATCCGCAACTATGAAAGAAGAATTAAGATAAATCTAACCATAGCATGAAACATATAGATCCAAATCAGCCCCTTACGAAGCAACACATAAACTAGGGTTTAAACTTCTGTCACTCTAGCAACCCATCATCTACTTATTACTTCCCAATGCCTTCCCCAAGGATAGAATAATGGTGAAGTGTCATGTAGTCGACGTTCACATAACACCACTAGAGGAGAGACAACATACATCTCATCAAAATATCGAGCGAATACCAAATTCACATGATTACTTATAACAAGACTTATCCCATGTCCTCGGGAACAAACCTAACTACTCACAAAGCATATTCATGTTCATATTCAGAGGAGTATTAATTATTATTAAGGATCTCAACATATTATATTCCACCAAGTAAACCAACTAGCATCAATTACAAGGAGTAATTAACACTACTAGCAACCCATAGGTACCAATCTGAGGTTTTGAGACAAAGATCGGATACAAGATATGAACTAGGGTTTGGAGAGGAGATGGTGCTGGTGAATATGTTGATGGAGATTGACCCCCTCTCAATGATAGGATCGTTGGTGATGATGATGGCTTTGGTTTCCACCTCCGGAAGGGAAGTTTCCCCGGCAGAACAGCTCCGCGGGAGCCCTAGATTGGTTCTGCCCAAGTTCTGCCTCGAGACGGCGGCGCTTCATCCCGAAAGCTCTCTTATGATTTTTTTCCAGGTCAAAACCCTCCATATAGCAAGATGGGCACTGGAGGGCTGCCAGGGGGCCCACAAGCCACAGGGCGCGCCCTGGGGGGTAGGGCATGCCCCCAGGCTTGTGACCTCCTGGTGGGCCCCCTTTGGTATTTCTTTCTCTCAATATTATTTATATATTCCAAAATAATTCTCCGTGACTTTTCAGGACTTTTGGAGTTGTGTAGAATAGGTCTCTCTAATTGCTCCTTTTTCCAGTCTAGAATTCCAGTTGACGGCATTCTCCCTCTTCATGTAAACCTTGTAAAATAAGAGAGAAAAGGCATAAGTATTGTACCATAATGTGTAATAACAGCACATAATGCAATAAATATCAATACAAAAACATGATGCAAAATGGACATATCAATGGTGAGTGACAAATGGCAACAATCCAGCATCCTGAAGACAATCAAGTGCTTGATCAAAGCAGTGCATGCCTTTCATAACTTCAAGACTGAGATACTTGTGAGGAAAAGTCATGTTCTGTCCATAGAGCACACATGTATAGTACTGATGTTGTGTAGCCCTCCAGAATCTATCTGATTGAATCTACGAACGATTTTAAGGATTGCTGTCTGAGTCGAGGAAGGTTTTGTTGAGTCTGGAGTCTTTCACACCGAAGACAAGAGGATGTGCTGGTCCTTGTTGTCAAAGCGTTGGGAGTCTTGGCATGGGGTTCACAACATTTGGGTGCCGATGAATATTGAGTTCAAATTGAGGGCCCATTCTTGGTGGAGCTTCCAAACTAGGCCATTTGGTGGGAACCATCTGTCCTTCCCTATTGCGAGCCAGAACAATGTTGTCAGCATGGTTATCAATGGATGGCGTAGTAGGAATAGGAGGACCATCGGGGGATGGGGGATTGGCTTCGCCCACATTGTCTTTAGTAGCAATGTCTTCAGTTGATGTGGCTACAGTCTCAGGCTGATGGTGAGCAACATCTTTGATCCTGGGAACATTATTGACTGATCAGGAATTCTTTGCATTGAAGATATTTTTGGCCTTGGTCTGCAGCGAAGCCTTTTGGGAGGCGACGTATGATTGGTGGCTTCAACTTCCATGGCCACGAATGGGGATTTAGGAGTTTTGGGCACAGGAGTTGAGAAGGTAGAAGGTGGTGTGCTTGGAATGCCTTCAGGCACATCCGCCCTTAGTGGAGTACCAATGTCCACATATTCACTATCTTCATGTGGTGGCGATTGTACCAGAGGTGCATCAATTCGTGGCACGTAGTGTTCTGGTTCTACATTGGCTTCATCAGCAGGAGCTTTAGTAGCAATGTCTGCAGCTGCATTGGAGTCTGCAGCTGGAATGTCTTCAGCCGTGGGAGTCTCTATGGAAGTAGACTCATGAAGGATAACTTGCCTCTCTAGGTTTGATACGTCTCCGTCATATCTATAATTTTTGATTGTTTCATGCCAATATCTACAACTTTCATAGACTTTTGGCAACTTTTTATACTATTTTTGGGACTAACATGTTGATCCAGTGCCCACTGCCAGTTCCTGTTTCTTACATGTTTTTGTTTCACAGAATATCCATACCAAACGAAGTCCAAATGCGATAAACACTTATGAAGATTTTGTTTGGAATATATTTGATATTTGGGAAAAAGATTCAACGCGAGACAATGCCCGAGGTGACCACAAGCTCACAGGGCGCGGCCTACCCCCTGGCCGCCCCAGGCTGGCTTGTGGCCACCCTGTAAGGCGGTTGGTGCCCTTATTCACCTGCAAGAAAGCTAATATCTGGAAAAAATCCCCTCAAAATTTCAGCCCAATCGGAGTTACGGATATCCAGATATTTAAGAAATGCTGAAAGCCTAGAATCTGGGAGCGCAGAAATAGAAGGAAACATAGAGAGATCCAATCTTGGAGGGGCTCCCGCCCCTCTACTGCCATGAAGTCCAAGGACTAGAGGGGAAACCCTCCTCCCATCTAGGTGGAGGTCAAGGAAGAAGAAGAAGGAGGGGGGCTCTCTCCCCCTCTCTCCTGGTGGCACTGGAACGCCGCCGGGGCCATCATCGTGACGGCGATCTACTCCAACAACTCCTTCATCTTCACCAACACCTCCATCACCTTCTCCCATCTATCTACAGCGGTCCACTCTCCTACAACCCGTTGTACCCTCTACTTGAACATGGTGCTTTATGCTTCATATTATTATCCAATGTTGTGTTGCCATCCTATGATGTCTGAGTAGATTGTTGTTGTCCTATGGGTTGATTGATGATCATGATTCGTTTGAGTTGCATGTCTTATTATTGGGTTGTCCTATGGTGACCTCCGTGTCGCGCAAGCATGAGGGACCCTCGCTATAGGGTGTTGCAATGTGTTCATGATTCACCTACGGTGGGTTGCTTGAGTGACAGAAGCATAAACCCGAGTTGGTAGGTTATTGCATATGGGAGTAAAGAGGACTTGATACCTTATAATGCTATTGTTGGGTTTTAGCTTAATGATCTTTAGTAGTTGTGGATTCTTGCTAGAGTTCCAATCATAAGTGCATATGGTCCAAGTAGAGAAAGTATGTTATCTTATGCCTCTCCCTCATATAAAATTGCAATAATGATGCCCGTCTAGTTATCGATTGCCTAGGGACAATTCTGCAACTCCTACCACCACTTTTCCACACTCGTTAAACTAACTTAATTGTTACTTTATCTTAGGGGCCCCTAGTTTTAATCTATGTTCTCTTTATTATCTTGCAAACCTATCCTATCACACCTACAAAGTACTTCTAGTTTCATACTTGTTCTAGGTAAAGAGAAAGTAAGTGTGCATAGAGTTGTATCGGTGGTCGATAGAACTTAAGGGAATATTTGTTCTACCTTTAGCTCCTTGTCGGGTTCGACACTCTTACTTATTGAGAAAGGCTACAATTAATCCCCTATACTTGTGGGTTATCAAGACCTTTTTCTGGCACCGTTGCCGGGGAGCAATAGCGTGGGGTGAATATTCTCGTGTGTGCTTGTTTTATTTATCACTAAGTAGATTTTATTTGCTATTCTAAGTTGTTCTCTATCTTTAGTTATGGATATGGAACACGAAATACCAAAAAATAGGTGTACTTGCTACTGATGGAGATGGGGAACTGTGATAGCCCAAGTGCTGTCCCTACCTTGTATGGCATGTATCTTATGTGAACCTTGTTGTCCAAAGAATAATGAAATGAGTTTGCTTCATGTCATGCCTTGTCTCATGCATTCATGCATCATGCATCATATCATTCATCATCATGCCATGCCTTTGTTTGTGATGTGACCTTGTTGTGATGTTGTGAGTGGTCCTTGTGTTGTGTGATGTGGTTAGAGGGTGTGGTGCAACAACTCCTTCTCATCTCCCTCTTTTTTTCAAACATGACAAAAACCCCTCTTATTCCCTCTATTATTCTACTTGATAAAATAACTTGAAAATTAGTTCTGTTAAAATGTTCTAGTATTAGGGAATATTATTTTGAGAAGATGTGTGTTGCTCTCTTTGGGGTTTGTGCCTTGGTTTAATTTGGTTTCATAAAAACAACAACTTTCATTTATTTAAAGTGTGAAAATTACTTGATCGAAAATTCTTCTTTGTATTTTTATTAAATAGGGCCTATTTGCTTCAGTGACAAATTAACTTGGTTTTACCTAGATCCCTTTTCTTTTCTATGGTTTTTTTATCTTGTGTTGTTATTATTCTAAAAAAACAAAAAAACCTGTGTCATGTTCTTTTTCCTGTGAGCAGCTATAGAAACTGGGCCTATTTTGTCTCGCGCGGCCCAGCCTAGGACCTAGCGGAGACCTGCCCCATCGTCGCCTCCGTCAGGTCAGTGAGAGTGGAGAGCTCCTGGCGCCATGAAGTTCCTCACGAACGCCGAGGACGTCCCATCGCTTTTCCCCCTTTTAAGCCCCTCCTCGTCCACCTCTTCCTAGGGTTTCTCCTTCCCCTCCTCGCCGCCGCCAGCCTCTTTCCTCTTCCTCGTGTCGCCTAGGTGTTGTGAGCGCCGAGGAAGCAGCAGAGATTCAGTAGGTTCAGGGTTGTAGCGCGTCTTCCTCGTCGACGTGCCCCTCTTCGGTGGCCTTCCCCGCTCCGTCAAGGATGTCCTGGAGGGCCCCGACGTCGCCCTCATTTCGTTCCCGGGGCTAGGAGCGGAAGGGCTCACCCTCTTCCTTGGCCCCTTCGTCTTCGTCATCGTGCCCGGGCGCTCTACGATCCACGCCTCGCTGGAGTCCTTGCACCGTCTTCGTCTGTTAGTCGTGTCCCCGACCTCTTCTTCGTGCCCAAGGTACAGGAGGTAGTCCCCTCTCCTCCTCCATGCCTCCTCATAGAGTTTGTCCGCCCATAGCTCTCTCTAGAACCATGCGTCCGTGGTGCTCCCAGTGCTCCACCGTTCCCTGAATTCCAGGCTGAGGGAGTATCAGCCGCGTGCCTCCCGCCCGTGCTGCCACTCCCTTTCTGTGGGGATGGGCTCCCTTGGGATCCCGCATCCCTTGCCGGGGTTCTCCCTCGCCGGAGACCTCCCCTGTGCTCGCCTCTGCCGCTGCCACTCGCCGCCGCCGCGTAGGTTCAGTTAGTTCAGTCTAGTTCTAGTCGGGTGCAGCCCCTCCCCTGTCAACATCCGCTCGGTAGCCCGGCTGGTGAGCACACCGCTCCCGAGAGGGAGGTTGTGGGTTCGATCCCAGCCTCCCCCCTTTTGTTTTCTTTTTTTGGATTGGATGGAAGTGTGTGTGCTGTTCGGATCTCATGTGGCCACGGGCCGGATCTGGTGTGGCTGTGGTGTAGAGTGTGTGTGTGCTAGTGGTGGTAGGATCCTCTGTGGTGGAAGGATCTGGTGTGCATGTGTTGTGTGTGTATGCTAGTGTGTGTGTGCTGGTGTAGTGTGTGTGTGTGTGTGTTCAGTGTGTGTGTATGACAAGTGGGCCCATGCCCCATTTGTCATACACTAATTATTTGTTTTTTTGTTTTAGTGTTTAATTAGCTTATTTCCATTTAGAGTAATTATTCCAAATCTGAACATGCACATTTTTGCACATGAGTATTTTAAGTAAGTTTTCACTTATATGGAGAGGATGATGTTTCGCTATGTAGTTTGTGTCATGATGCTTCATGTGACCATATGGGTATAATATATGAATTTGGGGTAGAAAGATCCAAGGAATCCATTGGTGCAATTAGATTTCACTTTTGAGCAAGTTTACAAAACTATCATTTTTTGCTGTGATGCCACTGTCATTTTTGCATGATTTATTCCATGCTTGCTTTGGGGGATGTGCAAACATGGAAGTGTTAGTGTTTCATGCCTATTATGCCATGGTATTTTTGTTTTACATGAGAATCAACCATATAAGTGGGAAACTTGTTGCAAAGTAGCTAACTTAATGCTACTCTTTTCACCATGCTAAATATTTCCGTGTGAGAATCTGGTGCTATTTTTATGCCATCAAGAGTGGTTGCTATCTTGTGATATGTTGTGAATTAGCTCAAGATCAGTGCTAGTGTTTTGGAGTATATGTTGTCTTCTAGCATCCTATTAATTTTCATTCCATGAGGTGGTCTCTATCACCATTTGTTTCTGCTGTCAACTTGCCATCAGGTTAACTCAGATTCCAGAAAAACTGTTATTTTCATGAAGTCCCAGAAATCTATTTCATCATGCCAACTTGTGAGCTTCATGCTTATTGATGTGTACCTCCTTTCCAGATTGTGTAGTTGGATAAGTTGATAAGCATGTTATGTAGTTTCTATCAATACCTTGTTTGTTGTTGTAGGATTCCTGTAGCTCAAGTTGTTGGCTGTGAAATTTGCTATGTTGTTGTTTTGTGGCAAATTGTTCGTTTTATTGTTTTGTGACTTGTGGGAGCTATACTCCATGGAATTGCTTGATCTTTGGCTCTACTATGGTTGGTTTTTCATTGCCTAACCAGTGGATACCTTGGAATGCCAAGGAATGGCCCATGTCCTTCTTCTCTTGAGTTTTGCCTTCATATCTTGTCGTGAGCGTATCGTGAGAACCGTAACTCCGTTTCTTATTTTCTTCATATGCATTTTTATCATTTTTGCATGATGCTTACATAATTGCCATGTTCATGCGTGTCTAAATAACTTAAAATAAGGTTCTGTCTAGATTCATTAATAACCAATCCTTTGCATGTGAAACATGACTAGTTAGGATTGCCATGCTAAAACTCTTCAAATAAGCATGCATCATTCTTGCTTGTGCATTGCACAATGGTTATTTTTTATTCTTGCTGTTACTTTTGGGTAGACATGAACGTTGAACCTGAGTACGAAGAGCTAGGCGAGTACACCTATGAGGATCCCGCTACTTGTTCCACCGAAGAACCAACAGGCAAGATGATCGTACCCGGATCCCGATACTATTTTCGCTTGCTAGTTGACTCACTCTTATCATTACAATTGCTCTACCTACCACTTGAATGTCAGACTCCTATTTTCCATGATAGCCTCTCACCCTCCACATCCTAGCAAACCTTTGATTGGCTAAGTTACCACTGCTCAGCCCCTCTTATAGCGTTCTTAGTTGCACGTGCAGGTTGTTCCATGTGATAACATGGATTTGGCATATCCCAATATTGTCTGTGATTTAATTTAATGCACATATATATCTTGGTATTGGTGGAAGGCTTGGCCTTTGTCTAGGTGTTTTGTTCCGCTGTTACCGCCATAGTTTCTTGTTACCAGTGTTATGTTTACATACTTTGCGCTCCTAACATGCTCAGGGTTGTTATGGGGACCCCCTTGTTTATTTGGTTGGATTAAAACTTGTCTCGCAAGACCCAACTTTGGTACTACATTTGCTTAATAACTTAATAAAATTTGCATAGGGCTTTGCAACCCCGTGGATAATTAATCAACCCCCCGGGCCAGTGCTCCTCATGAGTGTTGGTCCAAAATGTCAACCGCCGGTGGCCACCAGGGGCAACTCTGTGTTTGGACTACTAGAAGTTTGGACAATCCGTCGTGTCCTGAGAACAAGATACGCGACTCTTATCGGGTTCGTCGACACGTCGGGAGGTCTTGCTGGACTTGTTTTACCTTTATCGAGTGTCTTGTGTGAGGGCTCCGACTTTCTTCAGGTTATCTCGAGGTGTTGGAATTCCTTTGGAGTTACCTATGATGATCATGAGATCCATGGTCGAGGCTATTCCCGCGGAGTGTGGTTAATTTGTGATGGACTAGTTGGAGCACCCCTGCAGGGTCAAATCTTTCGGAAAGTCATGCCCGTGGTTATGTGGCAACTTGGATATTTGTTTAACACCCGGTTATAGTTAACTTGAAGTAAACTCTAAATAAAATGCATCAACTGTGTGAGTAATCGTGATCGTCTCTGCTCTTGAACATGATCCAAGAGAGAACACGGCGGGGTTATGATTGACGTAAGTAAGTGTTCACGATCTCACAAAGGTTATTCTAGATTCGATCGTTCATCGTAGGCCACTTAAAATTATCTTCATGTAACGTAAGTTAGCCACCATAAATGCTTAGTGTTGCTGCAAACTAAACACATACCCCATCCCAACCTTTAAGCTTGATTAGTCTTGGTACCCGGGCGCATGATTTCTGAGTCCTTGTGGCTCACTGATTACTACAACAATCTAGGTACAGGTACAGATGAGTTCGTGCAGGATGATCTGATGCAGCTCCAGTGGGAGTATGATGAGGAAAGAGGTAGGATGTACGTGACTTACCCAGATGAGTAGAGGATCATGGTCGTGATCTTCGGGACTAGCGAGATAGTATCATATGCATCTGCTTTTATTGTTTGTTTTCGTCCGTAGTCGGACCCTGTCTTCATATTGATGTTTGAACTCTTGTGTGGATTTGTAATTTACTATGTGGCGAGTGTAAGCCACCTCATATACTCATCTCTTCCGTAATGTATGATGTAAAGATGCTATACTTGCGGACGACAAGATGCGCCTCTATCCCTTGCGAGGCCCCCATGCCTTAATATGGATAGGCGGGCATCTTGGCCGTGATAGGAACCTCCTAAAACCCTCGATGCTCGTTATGTGAAAGATATTATGCACTACTTTAATAATCCTGAGAAAACCCCATTCAGTTATATAATGGGATACACATTGGATCAACGTGAATACTTTAGGGATTATCGCTTGACTCAAAAAGGGAAACTGTTATGGGATCAAATTCATATGTTGAAATGGTATGCTTGGAAACTATGCTTGATATATGATATTACTTGTTTCTCTATGATGAAGGCTAAAAACCTTCCCTTTTCATGTAAATTTAATGATAATGAAACCTTGGCTTCGTATGCTAATGGTATATATTATTACTATGATGTGGAACAAATAGAAGAGTTTGTTGCTTTTAAGGGTGCTTATGAAATTGAAGCTTTGTTTGAAAAGTATCAAGATTATGAAGATGTTGTTTACCGATCCCAAAATTTGTCTATGATTCGTTATTGTTATGCCAATTATGAATATCATGCCCATATTGATCGATTTATTGAGAAAGTCTCCGCTATCCAAGAAGAGACTAATATTTTGCAAGAATCTATGGAAGAAGAAATTGATGACACTGTGAGCTCATTAGATGAAAAAGATGAGGAGGAGAGCGAAGAACAAAAGGAGGAAGAGTGGACTAGATACCTGTGCCCACCTTCTAATGAGAATAACTCTTCAACTGGTACATTGTTTAATTTCCCTTCATTCTTACCAAAGTATGAATGCTATGATAATTGCTATGATCCCTTGGATTTGTTTGAAATATCCCTTTCCGATAAACTTGATGCTTGCTATGCTTGTGGCCATGATGCCAATATGAATGATGCTTATGGATATGAACTTGCTATAGTTCCTATGTTAAACATGAAATTTTTGCTATTGCACCCACACATGATAGTCCTACTATCTTTTTGAATTCTCCCAACTACACTATATCGGAGAAGTTTGCACTTATTAAGGAATATATAGATGGGTTGCCTTTTACTATCACACATGATGATTTTGATAGATATAATATGCATGTGCTTGCTTCTACTACTTGCAATTATTATGAGAGAGGAACTACATCTTCACCTCTCTATGTTCCCGATACAATAAAATTGCAAGAAACTACGTATGTTATGCATTGGGCTTTGCTTGGTGTGAATCAATTGTTCTTGTATGAGATGACAATGCATAGGAAGAGAGTTAGAATTCGTTGTCACATGATTTATATCACTTTGTGCTCACTACTAAATTACATATCATTGTTAATTAAAATTGGCTTTGATATACCTTGGGATCCGGGTGGATCCATCACTTAAGCACTATATGCCTAGCTTAATGGCTTTAAAGAAAGCGCTGCCAGGGAGACAACACGGAAGTTTTAGAGAGCCATTTTATTCTATTGTGTGCTTTTATATAGTTCAAAAACAAAAAAATAAAAGTGGGGAACTTAAAACTTTTTCAAAAAGAAAAGTGAACGTGAGAAAGACAAGCAACGTTGAAGTGGGGGCTAGCCTTGAACTTTGTTCATGCCCATGGAAACTTTGTGAATCTTGATTACAGAAAATTTTCAACAAAAATAATTATCTAGTTGTACAAATCCATTGTATTATAAAAATAATGTGCCAAGAATTACCTGTAGGATGTTTAAATTGCTTGTTTGATATGTGTTGTGTAAAAACAGAAACTTTTGCTACAGTGTTTGAATTTCTATATTTTATTGGAGCGTGAAAAATTCTGAAATTTGTACAAATTCTTTTTATACAAATTCTTGTACACGTCCTAATTTTTAAGAATTTTTAGAGTTACAGAATTATGTGAATGTTCAAATTACTACAGACTGTCCTGTTTTTGACAGATTCTGTTTTTGATGCATTGTCTTGCTCAGTTTGATGAAACTATCGATTGTATTGGTGGTATAAGCCATGGAAAAGTTATATTATAGTAGCTAAAATGCAAAAAAATACGAATTTGTTAGCAACAGTACTTAAAGTGGTGATTTGTTTTATTATACTAACGTATCTCACGAGGGAATTATTAAGTTTTGTGTGATTGAAGTTTTCAAGTTTTGGGTGAGATCACAATGGATGAAGGAATAAGCAGTGGAAAGAGACTAAAATTGGGGATGCCTTTGGCACCCCCATGGTAATATTCAAGTACTCCCAAGAAACTAAGCTTGGGGATGCCCTGGAAGGCATCCCCTCTTTCTTCTAACAACCATCGGTAATTTTACTTGGAGCTATATTTGTATTCGTCACGTGATATGCGTAAATCTTGGAGCTTCATGTGCTTTTTATTTTTCTTTGAATAATGCACCATGCTAGTATGAGAAAGTCCTTGGTTGATTTATAGAAGGCTATTTGCACCTCACTTATATCTTTTGAGTATGGCTTTATAGAATGCTTCATGTGCTTCACTTATATCATTTGAAGTTTGGACTGCCTGTTTCTCTACACATAGAAAACCGCCATTTGTAGAATGTTCTTTTGCTTCACTTATATTTGTTAGAGCATGGGCATAACTTTTGTAGAAATAATTAACCTCTCATGCTTCAATTATACCTATTGAGTTAACAGGAGTTGGTCATTCACATGGTTAGTCATAAAATCCTACATAAAACTTGTAGATCATTGAGTATGATGTGTTTAATTCCTTACAATAGTTTTGCGATATAAAGATGGCGATATTATAGTCATGCTAGTGAGTAATTTTGGATTGGTAGAAATACTTGTGTAAAGGTTTGTGATTCCCGTATCATGCACGTATGGTGAACCGTTATGTAAGGAAGTCGGAGCATGATTTGTTTATTGATTGTCAACCTTTGTGTGAGGGTCGGGAGCGCACGATGGTTAACTCCTACCAACCTCTCCCCTAGTAGCATGCGTCTAATACTTTGCTTTGATGACTAATAGACTTTTGTAATAAGTGTGTGAGTTATTTATGACTAATGTGAGTCCATGATTTATACGCACTCTCACCCTTCCACCTTTGCTAGCCTTTCTAGTACCACACAACTTTTGTTGGTGCATTAAACCCACCATATATCCTCCCTCAAAACAGCCAACATACCTACTTATTATGGGATTTCCATGGCCATTCAGAAATATATTGCCATGCAACTTCCACCATTCCGTTTATTATGACATGCCCCATCATTTTCATATTACTTTGCATGATCATAAGATAGCTAGCATGATGTTTTCATGGCTTGTCCGTTTTTTGATGTCATTTGCTATGCTAGATCATTACATATCCCGGTACACCGCCGAAGGCATTCATATAGAGTCATATTTTGTTCTAGATATCGAGTTGTAATTCTTCAGTTGTAAGTAAATAAAAGTGTGATGACCATCATTATTAGAGAAGTGTCCCATGTGAGGAAAGGATGATGGAAGCTATGATTCCTTCACAAGTTGGGATGAAACTCCAGACTTTACAAAACATAAAAGAGGCCAGCGAAGCCCAAATAAAAAAGAGAGGCCTTAGATGCCCACCAAAAAAGGGAGAGAAAAGAGAGAAAGGACAATGCTACTATCCTTTTTCCACACTTGTGCTTCAAAGTAGCACCATGATCTTCATGATAGAGAGTCTCCTATTTTGTCACTTTAATATACTAGTGGGAATTTTTCATTATATAAATTGGCTTGTATATTCCAATTATGGGCTTCCTCAAATTTCCCTAGGTCTTCATGAGCAAGCAAGTTGGATCCACACCCACTTAGTTTCCTTTTGAGATTTCATACACTTATACCTCTAGTGCATCCGTTGCATGGCAATCCCTACTCACTAACATTGATATCTATTAATGGGCATCTCCATAGCACGTTGATACGCCTAATTGATGTGAGACTATCTTCTCCTTTTCCTTCACAACCTCCACCATATTCTATTCCACCTATAGTGCTATATCCATGGCTCACGCTCATGTATTGCATGAGAGTTGAAAAAGTTCAATAAAATAAAAGTATGAAACAATTGCTTGATTTGTCATCAGGGTTGTGCATGATATAAATACTTTGTGTGCGGGAAGATGGAGCATAGCCAGACTATATGATATTGTAGGGATAACTTTCTTTTGCCATTATATGTCGAAGAGATACAATTGATTTATTAGTATGCTTGAAGTATTATTGTCTTAATGTCAAATTATAGACTATTGCTTTGAATCACTCGTGTCTTAATATTCATGCCATGATTAGATTATATGAAGAAGATTATGCTAGGTAGCATTCCACATCAAAAATTATCTTTTTTTTATCATTTACCTACTCGAGGACGAGCAGGAATTAAGCTTGGGGATGCTGATATGTCTCCGACGTATCTATAATTTTTTATTGTTTCATGCCAATATTCTACAACTTTCATATACTTTTGGCAACTTTTTATACTATTTTTGGGATTAACATATTGATCCAGTGCACAATGCTAGTTCCTGTTTGTTACATATTTTTTGTTTCGCCAAATATCCATACCAAACGAAGTCCAATCGCGATAAAAACTTAAGGACATTTTTTGGAATATATTTGATTTTTGGGAAAAATAATGAACGCGGGACGATGCCCGAGATGACCACAAGCTCGCAGGGCATGGACTAGCCCCTGGTCACGCCAGGCTGGCTTGTGGCCATCCCGTAAGGTGGTTGGTGCCCTTATTTCTCTGCAAGAGAGCTAATATCTGGATAAAAATCCCCTCAAAATTTCAGCCCGATCGGAGTTACGGATCTCCGGATATTTAAGCAACGGTGAAAGGCTAGAATTTGGGAGCGCAAAAACAAAAGGAAGCAAAGAGAGAGAGAGAGAGAGAGAGAGAGAGAGAGAGATCTAATCTCAAAGGGGCTCCCACCCCTCCGCCGCCATGGAAGCCAAGGACCAGAGGGGAAACCCTCCTCCCATCTAGGGGGAGGTCAAGGAAGAAGAATAAGGAGGGGGGCTCTCTCCCGGTGGCACCGAAACGTCGTCGGGGTCATCATCATGACGGCGATCTACTCCAACAACTCCGTCATCTTCACCCACACCTCCATCACCTTCCCCCATCTATCTACAGTGGTCCACTCTCCTACAACCCGCTGTACCCTCTACTTGAACATGGTGCTTTATGCTTCATCTTATTATCCAATGATGTGTTGCCATCCTATGATGTATGAGTAGATTGTTGTTGTCCTATGGTTTGATTGATGATCATGATTCGTTTGAGTTGCATGTTTTATTATTGGGTTGTCCTATGGTGCTCTCCTTATCGCACAAGCGTGATGGACCCTTGCTGTAGGGTGTTGCAATGTGTTCATGATTCGCCTATGGTGGGTTGCTTGAGTGCTAGAAGCATAAACCCAAGAGGTGGGTTGTTGCATATGGGAGTAAAGAGGACTTGATACCTTATAATGCTATTGTTGGGTTTTACCTTAATTATCTTTAGTAGTTATGGATACTTGCTAGAGTTCCAATCATAAGTGCATATGATCCAAGTATAAAAAGTATGTTAGCTTATGCCTCTCCCTCATATAAAATTGCAATAATGATGACCGGTCTAGTTATCGATTGCCTAGGGACAATTCCTCAACTCCTACCACCACTTTTCCACACTCATTAAACTAAATTAATTGTTAATTTATCTTAGAAGCGCCTAGTTTTTTATCTATGTGCTCTTTATTATCTTGCAAACCTATCCTATCACACCTACAAAGTACTTCTAGTTTCATAATTGTTCTAGGTAAAGCTAACGTAAGCGTGCATAGAGTTGTATCGGTGGTCGATAGAACTTGAGGGAATATTTGTTCTATCTTTAGCTCCTCGTTGGGTTTGACACTCTTACTTATCGATAAAGGCTACAATTTATCCCCTATACTTGTGGGTTATCAAGACCTTTTTCTGGCGCCGTTACCGGGGAGCAATAGCGTGGGGTGAATATTCTCGTGTGTGTTTGTTTGCTTTATCACTAAGTACATTTTATTTGTTGTTCTAAGTTGTTCTCTATCTTTAGTTATGGATATGGAACACGAAATACCAAAAAAATTAGGTGTACTTGCTACTCATGGAGATGGGGAACCTCCTAAAACCCTCGATGCTTGTTATGTGAAAGATATTATGCACTACTTTAATAATCCTGAGAAAAACCCATTCAATTATATAATGGGATACACGTTGGATCAACGTGAATAGTTTAGGGATTATCGCTTGACTCAAAAAGGGAAACTGTTATGGGATCAAATTCATATGTTGAAATGGTATGCTTGGAATCTATGCTTGAGATATGATATTACTTGTTGCTCTAGGATGAAGGGTAAAAACCTTCCCTTTTCATGTAAATTTAATGATAATGAAACCTTGGCTTCTTATGATAATGGTATATATGATTACTATGATGTGGAACAATAGAAGAGTTTGTTGCTTTTAAGGGTGCTTATGAAATTGAAGCTTTGTTTGAAAAGTATGAAGATAGAGGAACTCATCATCAGATAGTTCAATCATGTTGGCAACGTCCATAAAAGAAAGGGATGGCTTCGGGCCACAAACGATAGTAGCTTTTCTCTATGCGAGAATCTTCCTCAATGATAGAGGGTTCAACAGGCCTTGATCGTGAAGCCTATGGTGAGGAGCGGTCTAGCCTTGACGCTCTTGAAGCGTTTGAGGGCTTTGAAGCCTTTGACTTGTGCTTAGGCTTCGGATTTGTGATAGGGGGCTGATCTGCATCTTATGCCTTAGCAACATCATTGTCCTCGTTATCATCATTTCCAGCAATGAACCCTTGAATGCTAGTAGGATGTAGATTCTTTGGCATTGACAACGGGAGCATGCATGAGTAGAATCCATTCCATATAACATCAAATTTTGTCTTCGGATGAAGATTCTTGTAGATGATGTCTGTCTAGGGGGCCTTCTCAGCATATTCACCCATCACGAAGCGGTAGTTGAACCACTCCACAACCCAATATCTTCGAATCCACCGGATTCGATTTTTGCGTTGTTTATAGGTTTCTCCTTCGTCATACTTGTAGCGTTCATAGAGATGTGGAGGAAGATCTTTGGCAGTGTCCAAGCATTGTTATTTTCCTCCCTTATTTGAAGTCCCATCTATAGCCATTGTCTTCAATCTGAGCAAAGTCTTCGAAGACTGATTCAAATGAGAGCTGGCTCCTGGTGAGTTCAGATGAATCTGCAATTAGTTTGCAAATGAACTTAGACTATGAGATCTGAGTGATCCTGCTGCGGACATGTACCTGTGAAAGAGTTATAGATGCGAGGGGGATAGAAGAGGTCATATGCATTCCTAGAAGATTTGGAAGTAAGATATCATGGTATGAAGATATTGACCTCATTCACCAAAGACTTTCACTTTTGCTCAAGATAAGGTGGTTTCAGATTTGTGCAAGTTTGAGTATTTGGACAAGTGAGAAATCAGCCCAGATTTGCAACATAAGTAAAAGTATCGAGCAAATAGAGAGGCGAGATTTAGATCTATTGGGATCACGGTGGAAAAACAAATCTTGAAGACATGTGGTAATCTTGAAAGATCAAACTGGTGGTAAATATTCAGATTTATTTACCACGATGAAGAACACGACGAACTGCTTGGCGATGCAGAGAGGTCGAATAGTTTGATCTGCCACACCCTAACTCGGTGGTGGAAGATGGCTATGGCAGCGGTGGAGCAAGATGGTCATGGTCAGCGTGACTACGACGATGGAGGAGTCACGACAGCTAAGCGCTCCTTCTCCAGCGGTGATGAAGTCCAACGATGATGCTAGGGTTTGGAGCTTGGAGGTGGTGAAAGAGGTGGAAGAGCAATAATTGAGCTGACATTTTGTATTTATAAGGAGTGGAACATCCAAAATATTTGGACGTGTATGCCCCGGTCACATCTATTTTAGTGGGACGCGTGGCACACCTGCAACGCATTTGATAGCCCACTATGTTGACATGTGTTGATTTTATTCATTGCATCCTTGTCAAACGAAGACAAATCCAACCAAAAGTTTAAAATTCCATGTAGCGGCGGTGCGAGACTTGTTGTGTAAAACGTGGTAAAGATAAGAGTGGAATTTTAAATGTTTGGTTGGATTTGTCTTCGTTTGACAAGGATGAAATGAAGACAATCAACACATGTCAACATAGAATGCATATGACTGGAGTTAAATAGTGTTAGAAGACATAAAAGTAGATGGGGGTGTCGGGCCCGATCACATTTTCCTAGATAAAATTCGAAGATATAGATATAGGCCAAATGTTGTATAGGACAAAACTCCAACTATATGCAAGGAATATTCAAATTAAACATGTGGCAATTTAGGAGAAGGTTTTTGATTTGAAGATAAACTCAGTAACTCGAAGACATAGAAAATATGTGAAGATAAACGCAGTGTCTTCGAACATGGTTGGTGGCATTAGCCATCGTATAAGAATATTTGACCCAGACATGGCGCACAGTTATCGTGGCACTCTAGAGTCATATTCTTCATTAATGTATTCACACTCAGAGTGTAAGTCTTCATGAGTTGAAGACATACATTACTTTGTGTGTTGTGCATCAAAGTCTTCAATAAGCATCAAGTGTTTGGATGTATGTCCACTCAAAGGACATTTGAGGATTCTAGGCTATTTAGCTCACACGGCAACTTGCAAAACCTCTTTTCATCCAAAGGCTTCATGAAGATATCAACCAATTTCTCTTCTGACTTTACAGGCTTGATGACGATGTTGTCCTTCAACACATGATCATGGAGAAAATGACGTCGTATCTGAATGTTCTTTGTTTTCGAGTGTTGTATTGGGTTGTAGGAAATCTTGATAGAACTCTCATTGTCACAGTGGATAGGTACTTTCTTCTTGTTTATGTCGTAGTCCTTGAGAGTTTGCTTCATCCATAGAAGCTATGCAACAGGGACCGACAACAATGTATTCGGCTTCAGCAGTGGAGATTGAGGCACAGTTGTGCTTCTTCGAAGACCAACATACAAGAGATCGACCAAGAAAGTGAGAAGTGCCTGATGTAGACTTGCAGTCAACTCTATCACCAGCAAAATCTGAGTCCGAGTAGCCAATGCGATCAAAGTTGGAGCCCTTTGGATACCATAATCCTAGTGTCGGGGTGTGATCCAAATATCGAAGTATTTGCTTCACCGCAAGGTGATGCAATTCCTTTGGTGCCTCTTGAAATTGTGCACACATGCAAGCAGCAAACATTATATCTAGCCTAGATGCACGTAAGTACAACAAGGAGCCAATCATGGAGCGATGTACCTTTTGATCAGAAACTTTACCATTTTCGTTAGTGTAGAGGTGGAATTCCTTGAGTGTGTCATACCAAGCTCTTGGTGTTTGCTTGAGGCCATACATATCCTCATTGAGCCAGTGAACCATGTGTGGATGCTTTGGATCTTCAAACCCTGGAGGTTGAGCAACATATACTTCTTCCTCAATCTTGCATTGAGGAATGCACTTTTGACATCCATTTGATATAGGAATATATCATAGTGGTTAGCATAAACAAGTTGTATACATATGGCTTCGAGTCTATTAACAGGTGAAAATGTCTCATCAAAATCGATACCCTCAACCTGTGTGTATCCTTTAGCTACAAGTCTAGCCTTGTTTCTGAAAACTTGGCCAGATGCATCATGTTTGTTGTGGTAGATCCACTTTTGCCAATGATGTTGTGCTTGCGCGTATCTGGTCGCTTGACAAGTTCCCATACGTTGTTGATCTTGAATTGATGTAGTTCTTCTTGCATAGCTTGAATCCATTCAGGTTCCTTGAAGGCTTCATCTACTTTGGTGGGCTCTGACATAGACACAAAACCAAAATGCCCACAAAAGTTAGCGAATTGGTTAGCTCTTGAGCGAGTGAGAGGACCTGGTGCATTTATGCTACTAAGGATCTTCTCGATCTGAACTTCATTAGCCATGCATGGATGAGCAGGTAGAAGAATTTGATCCGGCTGCTGAGCATTGTCTTCGTAGCAGCATTATCGTTAGGGGAAGCATTGTCTTCTTGATGAGTGGATGGAGGAATGATGACTTGTTCAATCACTGGTTCCTCAGGCATGATCTCACCAGTGCCCATCAGCCTAATTGGTTCTTCAGGTGGAAGTTCATCTATAATAGGAGGTAGGTGCTCTCTTTGCGAGCCATTAGTTTTGTCGAATCACACATCTACAATTTCAACAATTTTATCTTGAAAAGTGTTGAAGACTCTGTAGGTGTGCGAATCCTTTCCATAACCAAGCATGAAACCCTCATGTGCTTTCGGTGCAAATTTTGAAGTGTGATATGGATACCTAATCCAGCATTTTGCACCGCAAAGTTTGAAATAACTTACATTGGGTTTCTTACCAGTAAGAAGCTCATATGATGTTTTCTTCAAGAACTTCATAGGCACCACATAGGTGGTATTTCTTGAACTTGACTCCTTTGACGCCAATGACAAGGCTCTTCTTGGCAAGAGTATGCAAGTTCCTCATGCCCGCATGTCCTAGCCTTCTATGCCATAGCCAGCATTCTGAAGCCTTTGCTGGAAGACATGTGGCAACGTGTGGTCCTATAGAGAAGTCTACCATATATAGATCACCTCTTCGAAAACCTTCAAAGACTTTGGGTTTTTCAGAGGCCATTAGTACAACACATCGAAATTTTCCAAAGATGACAAGCATGTCTAGATCAAACAACATTGAGAAGGACATCAAGTTGTAACCAAGGGATTCGATAAGCATAACATTATCCATGTGTGGATCCTTGTCCATGATCCATTTAGTAGTTCTGGATTTATCTTCCTGCATTTGAGAATTAGTCGTGTTCACCAAAGCATGCAATAGTAACATGCTATGATGAGGATGTAGACAGTGGTAACTAATCCGGACAATATAAATGGTAAAATCCATTTGCATTAGTTATCTTGCGTCCAGGCAAGAATATTTTCCTGGTCACCAGAGATAATCTTCGAGTTAGGCTTCATCCCATCTGGAGACCCGATGCTGCATGAATATGTTAGTTCTTCTTAACAACCCACATCTAAAGGGATGGATTAGAAGCAATGAGACGTAGAGCATCATCATAGAATTTAGGCAATGTTGCCCTAATCGAACGCTTCATAGGAGGGTTAGAGTACTCATATGAATATGTAGAGAAATTCTTAGTCTTATGAACATAGCGGTTCATGCCATAGTACTCATACTCATGAGCCTGTTCAGTCCTTCCCTGCGAAACATAGTTGTTAGTTCGACCATACGAAGACTTTGGTCTTCTCGAAGACTTTGATTTGGGGTATGTCTTCTTCCTATCAGATGCCGCCATGACATTTATAGGAAGCTTCTAAAGAAGACATTTGGGAACCCAGATCTTCTTCATGGGAGAACCATTCGTGTAGTTAGTTCCAATGTACATGGAAAACACTTCACCATTCTTAGATTTGAACAATTTTTAGTAGGAATCAAATGACTCATCAATGATGACAGGATTAGCACAGTTAAACCATATAATGTGGAAGGATCAACTGAGGGGCCTTTTGCAGCAACCCATTTGGTTTTGGGATACTTCTTAGGCTTCCAGTAAGATCCATCAACATTGATGTTTCTTTCGAAACCAACACCCTCTTTCTTAGGGTTTTTGTTCAAGATTGTCTTCTTCAGGACATCACAAAGAATCTGATGCCCCTTCACACTCTTGTACATGCCTATTTCAAGCAATGTCTTCAACCTATCATTGTCATCAGTGATAGCAGTGGTTTCCTCAGATGAGGGGTTAGTCACCACAAATACAATTGAAGATAATGCATTTTTATAAGCATATGAACATTCAATAGTTGAATCATTAACTTCACGAGCAAGACATTTTAAGCATGGGGCATTAAATTCATCCTGACCAGTATTGATCTATCCGTCTAGGAGAGAGTCATTTTCCTTCCGTAGGTCATCATGAGCTTCCCTCAACTTCTAAAATTCAAACTTTCTTTGAAGATATTCAAGAGAAAGGTTCTCATGTTCAGTTGAGAGGGCATCATGACGACTTTGGAGATCCTCAAACCTTGAATGAAAACTTTGCATATCTTAAGCCATAGTCTCGTTTAGAGTCATCTTGTCGCGCAATAGGTCATCACTTTTCTCAAGTGATTTATTCATTTTATCCATAGCATTTTGTTGCTTAGTGGAAATTTTAACAAGTTAAGAGTAGCTAGGTTTCAAGTTATCATCAGATTCAGCTTCACTACCAGAGTCATGATGTGAAGACTTTGAGGATACCTCGGAGCCCTTCGCCATGAAGCAGTAGGCTGGACCATCGTCGTCATCACTAGCTTCAGTGCAGTTGAGGAAGCCATTATCTTCGGGGTGAAAGATAGATGAAGCAATGAATGCAGAAGCCATAGCCAAGCCAACGACTTCAGAATTAGACTCCTCGGATTCTTCTTCAACTTATGACTGAGATTCCACTTTAGAGTCCATTTCCTAGCCAATGAAAGCATGAGCCTTGTCAGATGAACTCTTCTTGTGTGATGAAGACTTGGATGAAGACTTGTGGAACTTATTCTTCTTCTTCTTGTCATCAGAACCATAGTATTTGCTCGTCTTCTTGGATTCCTTCTCCCATCGAGGACTATCAGCGATGAAGTGACCAGATTTCTTGCACTTGCGACATGTTTGCTTCTTGTTGTCACACCAAGACATTTCTCCAGGCTTCTTGGAGTCACGCCTTGAAGATTTTGCAAAGCGTTTGGACTTTGCAAATTTCTGAAACTTTTCTCATGAGCAGAGAGAGTTCGTTGCCAAAGTCTTCAGCACCATCGGAACTGCATTCAGAGTCTTCTTTTTCGTATGAGGACACAACCTTTGCCTTCAGGGCACGAGAGCGACCGTAACTGGAACCATAGATTTCCCTCTTCTCAACTTGTTGGAACTCATGGATATTCAGCCTCTCAAGGATATCTATAGGATCCAAATCCTTGAAGTCAGGGCATTCTTGGATCATAAGAGCAAGAGTGTCAAAGGAACTATCAATAGATCTAAACAACTTCTTCACAACCTCATGTTTGGTGATATCACTAGCATCGAGAGCATTCAACTCATTTGAGATGTTAGTGAGCATATCAAACGTGAGCTGAACATTTTCATTGTCAAGTCTCTTGAAGTGGTTTAATTGATTGCAAAGGACATCAATGAATCTCATTGAGATGAGACACCTTCATTGACCTTGGAAAGCCATTCCTAGATTTGCTTCGCAGTGTCAAGAGCACTCACACGACCATTTTGTCCTTTGGTCAGATGACCACAAATGATGTTCTTGGCGGTTGAGGGAGTCCTGGTTTAAGGAGTCCTCGAGTGTCTGACCTATTTCTCATGGTCCGGACTATATGGGCCGCTTACCAAGCATTGGATTGATCGAAGGCCCTGTCTCCAGGAAGGAAGCTTCGGGAATCATGTCATGTCCTCAAAGTTTGGAATAGTGAATAGGCATGTTTTCCCTTCAATTTGTAAGCGACCATGTGTAAACCCTAGGTACCCTTGGCATCTATATAAGCCAGAGGGTTTTAGGTTGTAAGACGGAGAACAACTCATCTAGGGTTTAGCTATTCGATCTCGAGGTAGATCAACTCTGTAAACCTACATATCATCAATATAGTCAGGCAGGACGTAGAGTTTTACCTCCATAGGAGGGCCTGAACCTGGGTAAACATCATCTCCTTCGTCCCCTATTACCATTGATCCTAGTCTTAGAGCTCGGGACCCCCAACCCGAGATCCGCCGGTTTTGACACCGAGATTGGTGCTTTCATTGAGAGTTCTGCTGTGATCGCCAAAGGAATCAATGGCTCTCGTTGTCATCAATGAAGAAGTCCGCAACATGGACACTTTTCTTCCCGAACAAATCTTCACTTTCGGCAGCGTTGTGTTGTGCGCTGTCCCAACCAGCCATCTAGGTCGGATCGGAAGTTTTGCCCCTGATCAAGAGGTCAGATTCAGGAACCTGGAGTTCTTCGTAGACTCTCGAGGCGATCTTTCGCTAACCAGCTCGCAGTCTCGCCTGCCACGCCTGAAGACTCTGAGGCTTTAACCTCGGATTCCGCTTTCAGTCCCACCCGCGGGATCTACCCCTGCGATGACCTCACTTTTAGTCTGAATTCGGTCATAGTGCCAGATGCCCGGATACCTGTTCTTGCCGAACACTCTCCTCGCGCAGACGCATCAGAGGTTAACTCTGAATGCTCTGAGAAGGTCGACCCGATTGATCTCTCAACACTCAACGAGGCCCTAGATCGGATCTCATCGATGAAAATTACCGACGACCCATCCCCGATCCATGCTCAGATCGGTCTCAAGGCGGGTCAGGATGAATTTTTCATCCCACCCACCACCCACTTGACAACCACTATCAAGGATTTAACTGACATGTTGGACTATGCCTCCGAGGAGGTATAATACATGGATGAGGGATATTGCGCTCCCACCCCCGTTAACACAGGGTGATGGGCTGCCACCTCCATGTACGACATCTACATGGTGGACACTCCAGCCGCTAATAGTGAGCACACACCTAAAAACGATGGCGACAAATCGGGTGAAGCTTCGTCAAGGCGCCGGAAGCTGCATAAACAATCAAAGGGAAAAGGGAAGAAAAGCTATCGTGTAACATCCCAAAATTTCATTTTGGAATGTTATGATTATAGCTATGCATCTAGCAGCATCATTGCTTGAATGTATGTGTTTGTTGAAATGTCTCTTCTGGATTTCAGAAAGCTCTTTCTACTTTTCCCTAAGTTGCTTTCACCTATTTGAAATTTTGGTTAAAAGTTCAAATAAGAGAGGAGGAACATGACACTCCACACTAGGGACTAATTGGTGATATATTGAACAATAATAACCAGGGGTTATTTTGAAAATATTTGCAAAAAGGGTTTAAAAATAATTAGGCAATTTCTGAAAATATTATTTTCTTCAAAGTGTTCAAATGACAGAATAGAAATGTTCATTAAATAGCATTTATTATTCTGTTAATTTTTATATATAATACCCCTATATTTATAAACTATTTGAATGCTTTAAAAGCTTTTGAATGTCTTTGGAAAATTATTAAAAAGAAACGGTAACCGTTTCCGGTATTAAACGGGCCGGCCCACGGGCAGTTACTCGCGTATTGATTAGAAGACGGTCGACTGATGCGCAGTAACTGCGTACTCTCTCGCTGACACCGGGTCCCACCGATCGACCGTTTCTACCGACCGGTCACCCTCTTCCTCGCGCGCGCGCCGGATCTCTCGCCGGCCGTTTCTTTCTCTTCACCGGATCTCTCTCCTCTCTTCTCCCCCGCACCCCTCGAGCTCCCTATAAGTACCGGCCAGCCCCACCTTTCATTTCCCTCCCAAACACCTCTTTCTCTCTCGCCGAGGCGCTGCCGCAATTGCTCGCCGGAGCTCCCACCCTCACCGGATCTCCCGTCGACCGTAGCCACCAATTCCGACCACCTCTCGCCCAACCGACCTCACCAATCGACTCCGGCGAACCGTCACCGTCGCCCGGACCACTTCCCCGTCTCCCTCGACCACCGGAGCACCTCGCCGTCGCATTCGCCGCTTCCGGGCTCGCTGGAGACCCCCTCGCCGGCGACCTCTTAACCCTGTGAGCACTCCCACCCCTTGGATCTAAGATCCACAGCTGAGATTAGATCGTATTAAATCCGAATCGTTTTCCTTTAGGAACCGGTCGCCCGCCCGGAACCCTCGAGCGCACACCACCCTTAGCCAATCCGACAGCGCCACGTAGCCCCCTGACCGTCGCAAATCATTTTTTTTCTTTTTCTGTTTTTGTTTTAATTAACAGAATGTTTTCAAAATTTGTTTTGCTTATATCTTTTAGTCTATTTAGTGTTTTGAATTGATTCTTTTTGCAATAGCTCACATTTTTCATGTAGTTTCACCCTGTACTTTTAAATTTCAAATTTGAACTATAAAATTTGAATTTAATCAAATTTGCTCAAAATCTTCAAATCTGAATAACTAGAGTTTGAAAATAGATTTTGATATGAATCTTTTTGCTACTGTTTGGTATTAGTTAGGACTACCTTCATGCTTAGTTTGAAGATTTTTAGGATATATTTGAGTAGCGTTTTAGCTATAAACAGAATCTGCTTAGTATTATAATATAGTTTTATAAACTCAATTTTAATTAGTTTGATTTAGAATTGGTTTTATTTGTTTATTAGGTTCTGTTAGTAAACATTTAGTGTTTTCACTCACTGATAATAAAAATATAAATTTGCTTAGTTTAATTTTATTTAACATAGGAATCACAACTTCTTTTCAAATAGGCATAATTTGATTAAAACAACTAGTTAATGATAGTTAACCTTTCAACAAGTTTTGTATATTTTAATTCTGTTTTCTAAGACAGATTTAATTGTAAATTATTTCCTGTTAAGAACATGTTTTACAAATAAATAATAAGTTTAGTTTTTCATTCTTTTGTTAATAACTATAGTTGATTCATATAGTGTTTATCACAAACTTGTATAAACTTTACTAAACTTTTCCCAACAAACTTAAATTGATTATATTCTGTTTATTAATAAAATATTCTATTGTTTCCTTGCTGACAACAATTGTTTTGTTATTACAAATGGTTTCATTATGTCAGTAGTGTTTTCATTCCTCACCTTTTGAAAACAAAACTTTGTGTGTTTTCTTACTTGAGATTTGTGCATTGTTTTGTCTTGATTGTTTACTAGTTCTTGGTTGATGTTTGTGAGTTACAATACTTTGGTTGTATGCTTATTTGAGTGCTTGTTGCTTCGTTAGATTATCCGGAGTGCGAAGCTTGTTACTTAGAGTCACTCACGTACGAAGATCATCAATCAGGCAAGTCACCTTGATCATGTTTTACCCATGTTTTATATGCATTAGTTCTACCATCTCCCCAATTGCATGCAAGATAGGTTAGTTGGAAACTTGGTTACATTGTAGTAGTATCATATGGTAGGTATTCCTCTCAATCCCTTTGACAACATTTGGCCTCGGGAAATGTTGTTTTACTTTTGCTATGCTATTAGTAGACGGGGTTGGTTGTGTGAATCACGAGAGTTGAGAGAGTTAATAATTTCAAGACCTACATAATGATCAAGATTTCAAGACTCCAAGTTTTCAACATACCTCTGGGTGGATGATGGTTGAACGGCACCCTGGAGAAACCAGTGGATTTGCCTAGGTGATGCTGGAGATGGCCAGTATTCACGCGGAAAGGTCCACCCGGGCACAAAGAGATGGATGGATGCTTTAAAACCCAAGGCTTACCTGCACAGCCACAAGTCATTATGGGCTCTGGCTTGGTTGGTTATCGTGGTGACCCTGGACAGGCGGTGCTACGAGAGGTAGAAGAACGGTAGGAAAGGATGGGCACCGACAGAGTCGCAGGGAAACCCTTTGGAAGACCATGTTTTGGTCATCCGTTTCTCAAACACCCTGAAGTGCGAGAAATCAAACGGAGGCGACCAAATCTTGTGGGGAACGTGTGCAAAACTCTGCAGAGTACTTAAACCTAATTGATTAGCCGTGTCCACGGTCATGGACGACTTGAGCCAAAGGAATTGAAACTTCCGGAACTCTCAACACAATTAATATGATGATGTGGGTATTTAATAATTTTGGGTATGAGAATTAGTTGGTGGAACCATCTCATTAATCAACCAACTTAGTAATATTTTGCTTAGCCCCTCCCTTGATGTAGGAAAAACTTGGCTTTACGCAAAAACTTACCACCCCACCTGCCATATATGCATATAGACTAGATGATTATCTTTTCACCTTTCTCTTGTGACTTTGCCGGCATATTCCATATGCTGACCTACACGACTGCAACGTATCATGTTGCAGAGTACTTTTCGGACCAGGAGTGAGGACACGTTCTATGCTCAGTGAGATGCCCTTGGAGTCAGATGGACTCATCTACCTTCGACGCTTCCGCAAGATTTAGATATTCTCATGAGTTGGCTTTTAGCCACTTTATTGTAATTTCTATTGTAATAAAGGACTCGATATGAGATTTCGATTAATATAATGCTGTGTGATTTCCCTTTGATATATACATGGACGTACCGTGTGTGTACCAGCATGATCTTGGGATGGTACGGAAACACCGGAGACTTGACCTTTCAGGTCGGGTCGCTACATATCGTCGGCACCGGGGACAGAGATGCCCCCGAAGACCTCGACGATCCCGATATCCCCGAACACCTTCTAGAGGGTAAGGACCATCGAGAATCGGAAGAAACCCATCGACTTCAAGTTCGTGGCACCCAGCTGGATACTTGAAGGAGACATGGCACCCTTCATCAGCGACGATGAAGACTATGAGGAAAGCACCACCAGAGGACCTACGACCATGCACTTTTGAGGAGAACCTTAGTTATGCCCTCCAATCTATCTTTTATTTTAATCATTAAAGCGTAGGTCGATGCTTAGTTGTTTGAGATTTGTATTCTCGATGTTTGACATTGATTGAATAAATGAATGAGTGTTTGGTGTGATATGTTTGTTGCATTGCATATGGGTAGTGAAATTCTTCTAGACCCTTGTTCTATTCTAATTCTCATCCCTCTGAAAACAGCAAGATGCCTCCACGACGTGAGACCGACTTCACTTTTCCGCCGGAACTCACTCAACTCCTTCAGCAGCAGAATGCACTGATGCAGTTATTGATTCAGAATCAGACCAACAACCAGAACAACAATAACCACCACCATCCACCCCAGACTGACAATCTCACCCGTTTTCTGAGGTTGAACCCTCCAACTTTCTCCAGCAGTACTGAGCCCATTGTGGCAGATGACTGGCTCCGTAAGATGGAGAGAGAACTTGTCACCGCTGGATGTACTGATGCTGAGAAGGTGCGATTTGCCGCACATCAACTTGAAGGACCAGCAGCTTCATGGTGGGAGAACTACACCACCACTTATCCTATTGCATATGTGACTTGGGAGCAGTTCCAGCAAGCTTTCCGCACCGCACATGTTTCAGCTGGAGCCATGAGTCTGAAGAAGCGCGAGTTTCGCAACTTGCGCCAGAGTAATCGCTATGTGGCCCAGTACGTGGACGACTTCAACACATTGGCACGTTATGCACCAGGAGACGTGGCCGATGATGCGGCCAAGCAAGCGAAATTTCTGGAAGGACTCAACGATGAGTTGAGCATGCAGCTGGTAGTGGCTAATTTCAACAACTACCAAGAGCTGGTGGATAAGGCACTTATTCTGGAAGGTAAACAGCAGCAGATTGAGAACCGCAAGAGGAAGTACACTCAGGGGAAGTTCAACTCTAGAGCTCATCAGAAGCTTCGCTACTCCCCGTACTCCGGGAATACCGGATCAGGAAACAGTAAGTTTGGAAAGCACACTCATGCTATGCACAACCATGGAGGCCACCATCATGGAGGAAATGGGAACAACCGTCTCAACCATGGCAATTTCAAGACTGACAATGGGAATGGGAACAACAACCAGCACCGTCAAGTTCCTGCTCAGAAGGATCTGAGTCACATTACCTGTTTCAAGTGTCAGAAGACAGGGCACTATGCTACTGAGTGTTCCCAGAGCAAGCAAGGCAGTGGAAACGGCAACAACAACGGCAATTCCGCAGCCAAGAAGCCAAACCTTTTTCCTCGTGCCCAGGTGAACCATCTCGACGTGGAAGAAGTCTATGATCAACCCGAGACTGTGGTTGGTAAGTTTTTATTGCATTCACGTCCTGTTACAGTACTTTTTGATTCCGGTGCAACTCATTCATTCATATCAAGGGTAGTTGTGGATAAGTATGGCTTGCCCACCAAAACCCTTAGTCAGCCCATTAAGGTCAGTTCCCAGGAGGTATGATGATGGCAGGGATAGGATGCCATGCCCTGAAACTCAATATAGGAAACCATGTTTTTCCCACCGACCTCATCGTCTTAGAATCCCAAGGATTGGATGTAATCCTAGGCATGGATTGGATGACCAAGTATGAAGGAAATCTTGATTGCCTCAGCAAGTCTGTTTCACTCACCACCCCGGAGAACAAGAGGATTAAGTATGTATCCCGACGCACCCAGATGAGTGCACGGTTAAATGCCCTCACGGGAGTTGTTCAGGAGGAAGTACCTGTGGTAAAAGATTATCTGGATGTATTTCCGGAAGAATTACCAGGAATGCCACCAGATAGGGAGATTGAGTTCCTAATAGAGCTACAGCCAGGGACAGCCCCAATTTCCAAGAGACCCTATCGGATGCCCGCAAATGATCTGTTGGAAATCAAGAAGCAAATTAAGGAGTTATTGGACAAAGGTTATATACGCCCCAGTTCTTCACCTTGGGGAGCCCCAGTTCTTTTGGTGGAGAAGAAGGATAAAACCTTGAGAATGGTAGTCGATTATCGTGCCTTGAACGAGGTGACTATCAAGAACAAGTACCCTCTGCCGATGATTAATGATTTGTTTGATCAGCTAGTAGGCGCCAAAGTATTCTCCAAGATCGATCTTCGATCAGGGTATCACCAGTTGAAAATTCGTGAACAGGATATACCCAAAACAGCTTTCACCACGAGGTATGGCTTGTATGAGTATACGGTCATGTCTTTTGGATTGACTAATGCTCCTGCCTACTTCATGAATTTGATGAACAAAGTATTCATGGAATACCTAGACAAGTTTGTTGTGGTGTTCATCGATGACATTCTGATATTCTCCAAGAACGAGGAAGAGCATAAGGAACATTTGCGTTTAGTTCTGGAGAAGCTGAGAGAGCATCAACTATATGCCAAGTTCAACAAATGTGAATTTTGGCTGACGGAAGTCGGATTCCTTGGACATGTTATTTCCGGAGATGGAATAGCAGTGGACCCTGCTAAGGTTGAAGCCGACACCGAGTGGAAATCACCCACCTCAGTTAAGGAGATCCGCAGTTTCCTCGGACTTGCCGGTTATTACCGGAGGTTCATTGAGAATTTCTCAAAGATTGCCAAGCCCATGACAGAGTTGTTGAAGAAAGAATCTAAGTATGTTTGGACTGAGGAATGTGAAGCCAGTTTTCAGGAGTTGAAGAAACGTTTGGTCACAGCCCCAGTGTTGATTTTGCCCAATATTCGGAAGGACTTCCAGGTTTACTGTGATGCTTCACGTCAAGGACTTGGAGGAGTACTTATGCAGGATGGAAAAGTTGTAGCCTATGCATCCAGACAACTACGACCTCATGAGTTGAATTATGCCACGCATGATTTGGAACTAGCAGCCGTAGTGCACGCACTCAAGACTTGGAGACATTTTCTTATCAGAAATAGTTGTGATGTTTACACCGACCATAAGAGCCTGAAATATATTTTCACGCAGAAAGAGTTGAACCTCAGACAGAGGAGATGGTTAGAGTTAATCAAGGACTATGACATGAGATTACACTACCATCCAGGTAAGGCTAATGTTGTAGCCGATGCCTTGAGTCGGAAAACTTATGTGAACACACTCACAGCGGGAGGATTACCCCAAGAGTTAGTCGATGATCTCAGAGAGCTCAAGCTAGAGATAGTTCCAAGAGGATATGTTGCTACACTGGAAATTCAGTCCACCTTGACCGAAAGAATTCGTGAAGCCCAGAAATCGGACAAGGAGATAGCTGAGATTAAACAGAGAATGGAAGATGGTAAAGCTAAAGGTTTTCGTGAGGATGAACACGGAACTTTGTGGTTGGGAACCGAATCTATGTGCCCAATGACCCAGAGCTCAGGAAGTTGATACTTCAGGAAGCCCACGATTCACCTTACTCGATACACCCAGGCAACACCAAGATGTATCTGGATTTAAAGGAAAGTTATTGGTGGACAGGTATGAAGAAAGATATTGCGGAACATGTTGCAATATGTGATGTTTGTCAGAGAGTAAAGGCAGAACATCAGAAACCAGCAGGGTTACTCCAACCTTTGCAGATACCCGAGTGGAAATGGGAAAAGCTTGGTATGGATTTCATCACAGGATTGCCCAGGACCCGTTCAGGTTATGATTCCATCTGGGTAGTGGTAGATCGCTTGACCAAGGTAGCTCATTTCATTCCAGTGAAAACCACTTATACCAGTGCTAAGCTAGCCAAGATATATATGACCAGGATCGTATGTTTACATGGAGTTCCGAGGAGTATCGTGTCAGATAGAGGAACACAATTTACCTCAAAGTTTTGGCATCAGTTACATGAAACTTTGGGTACAAGGCTAGAGTTCAGTACAACCTTTCATCCGCAGACAGATGGACAGACTGAGAGAGTCAACCAGATTCTGGAAGACATGTTGAGAGCTTGTGAGCTAGATTATGGATCTAGTTGGGATGACAACTTACCTTACGCAGAATTTTCGTACAACAACAGTTATCAGACCAGTCTAAAGATGGCCCCTTTCGAAGCTTTATACGGAAGGAGGTGCAGAACACCACTGACGTGGGATGGTGTTGGAGACCGACAACTTTTTGGTCCCGACCTTATCCGAGATTCTGAAGAGAAAGTCAAGTTGATTCGTGACAGACTCAAGATAGCTCAATCTCGACAGAAGAGTTATGCTGACAGCAAACGTAAAGAAGTGACATATGAAGTGGGAGACAGAGCATATCTTCGTGTATCCCCGCTTCGAGGAATCAAGAGATTTGGTGTTAAAGGAAAATTAGCACCCAGATTCATAGGCCCCTACAAAGTTCTTGAACGTAGAGGCGAAGTTGCATACAAGCTGGAATTGCCGGAAGGATTATCCGGAGTTCATGATGTTTTTCATGTGTCCCAGCTGAAGAAATGCCATGCTGAGATGGCTGGTATTCCTTTGAGAGATACCGTGCCCCTAGAGGCCATACAGCTTGAAAGTGATCTGACTTACGAGGAGAAGCCTGTCAGAATCCTCGAGACTGCCAACAGAGTTACCCGCAGCAAGATCATCAAGTTCTGCAAAGTTTTGTGGAGTCACCATACTGAGGAAGAAGCCACCTGGGAACGCGAAGAAGATCTTCGTAGAGACCATCCGCACATATTTTCTAGCCAACCCGAATCTCGAGGGCGAGATTCATTTTAAGGTGGGTAGGTTTGTAACATCCCAAAATTTCATTTTGGAATGTTATGATTATAGCTATGCATCTAGCAGCATCATTGCTTGAATGTATGTGTTTGTTGAAATGTCTCTTCTGGATTTCAGAAAGCTCTTTCTACTTTTCCCTAAGTTGCTTTCACCTATTTGAAATTTTGGTTAAAAGTTCAAATAAGAGAGGAGGAACATGACACTCCACACCAGGGACTAATTGGTGATATATTTGAACAATAATAACCAGGGGTTATTTTGAAAATATTTGCAAAAAGGGTTTAAAAACAATTAGGCAATTTCTGAAAATATTATTTTTTTCAAAGTGTTCAAATGACAGAATAGAAATGTTCATTAAATAGAATTTATTATTCTGTTAATTTTCATATATAATACCCCTATATTTATAAACTATTTGAATGCTTTAAAAGCTTTTGAATGTCTTTGGAAAATTATTAAAAAGAAACGGTAACCGTTTCCGGTATTAAACGGGCCGGCCCACGGGCAGTTACTCGCGTATTGATTAGAAGCCGGTCGACCGATGCGCAGTAACTGCGTACTCTCTCGCTGACACTGGGTCCCACCGATCGACCGTTTCTACCGACCGGTCACCCTCTTCCTCGCGCGCGCGCCGGATCTCTCGCCGGCCGTTTCTTTCTCTTCATAGGATCTCTCTCCTCTCTTCTCCCCCGCACCCCTCGAGCCCCCTATAAGTACCGGCCAGCCCCGCCTTTCATTTCCCTCCCAAACCCCTCTTTCTCTCTCGCCGAGGCGCTGCCGCAATTGCTCGCCGGAGCTCCCACCCTCACCGGATCTCCCGTCGACCGTAGCCACCAATTCCGACCACCTCTCGCCCAACCGACCTCACCAATCGACTCCGGAGAACCGTCGCCGTCGCCCGGACCACTTCCCCGTCTCTCTCGACCACCGGAGCACCTCGCCGTCGCATTCGCCGCTTCCGGGCTCGCCGGAGACCCCCTCGCCGGCGACCTCTTAACCCTGTGAGCACTCCCACCCCTTGGATCTAAGATCCACGGCTGAGATTAGATCGTATTAAATCCGAATCGTTTTCCTTTAGGAACCGGTCGCCCGCCCGAAACCCTCGAGCACACACCACCCTTAGCCAATCCGACAGCGCCACGTAGCCCCCTGACCGTCGCAAATCATTTTTTTTCTTTTTCTGTTTTTGTTTTAATTAACAGAATGTTTTCAAAATTTGTTTTGCTTATATCTTTTAATCTATTTAGTGTTTTGAATTGATTCTTTTTGCAATAGCTCACATTTTTCATGTAGTTTCACCCTGTACTTTTAAATTTCAAATTTGAACTATAAATTTGAATTTAATCAAATTTGCTCAAAATCTTCAAATCTGAATAACTAGAGTTTGAAAATAGATTTTGATATGAATCTTTTTGCTACTGTTTGGTATTAGTTAGGACTACCTTCATGCTTAGTTTGAAGATTTTTAGGATATATTTGAGTAGTGTTTTAGCTATAAACAGAATCTACTTTGTATTATAATATAGTTTTATAAACTCAATTTTAATTAGTTTGATTTAGAATTGGTTTTATTTGTTTATTAGGTTCTGTTAGTAAACATTTAGTGTTTTCACTCACTAATAATAAAAATATAAATTTGCTTAGTTTAATTTTATTTAACATGGGAATCACAACTTCTTTTCAAATAGGCATAATTTGATTAAAACAACTAGTTAATGATAGTTAACCTTTCAACAAGTTTTGTATATTTTAATTCTGTTTTCTAAGACAGATTTAATTGTAAATTATTTCCTGGTAAGAACATGTTTTACAAATAAATAATAAGTTTAGTTTTTCATTCTTTTGTTAATAACTATAGTTGATTCATATAGTGTTTATCACAAACTTGTATAAACTTTACTAAACTTTTCCCAACAAACTTAAATTGATTATATTCTGTTTATTAATAAAATATTCTATTGTTTCCTTGCTGACAACAATTGTTTTGTTATTACAAATGGTTTCATTATGTCAGTAGTGTTTTCATTCCTCACCTTTTGAAAACAAAACTTTGTGTGTTTTCTTACTTGAGATTTGTGCATTGTTTTGTCTTGATTGTTTACTAGTTCTTGGTTGATGTTTGTGAGTTACAATACTTTGGTTGTATGCTTATTTGAGTGCTTGTTGCTTCGTTAGATTATCCGGAGTGCGAAGCTTGTTACTTAGAGTCACTCACGTACGAAGATCATCAATCAGGCAAGTCACCTTGATCATGTTTTACCCATGTTTTATATGCATTAGTTCTACCATCTCCCCAATTGCATGCAAGATAGGTTAGTTGGAAACTTGGTTACATTGTAGTAGTATCATGTGGTAGGTATTCCTCTCAATCCCTTTGACAACATTTGGCCCCGGGAAACATTGTTTTACTTTTGCTATGCTATTAGTAGACGGGGTTGGTTGTGTGAATCACGAGAGTTGAGAGAGTTAATAATTTCAAGACCTACATAATGATCAAGATTTCAAGACTCCAAGTTTTCAACATACCTCTGGGTGGATGATGGTTGAACGGCACCCTGGAGAAACCAGTGGATTTGCCTAGGTGATGCTGGAGATGGCCAGTATTCACGCGGAAAGGTCCACCCGGGCACAAAGAGATGGATGGATGCTTTAAAACCCAAGGCTTACCTGCACAGCCACAAGTCATTATGGGCTCTGGCTTGGTTGGATATCGTGGTGACCCTGGACAGGCGGTGCTACGAGAGGTAGAAGAATGGTAGGAAAGGATGGGCACCGACAGAGTCGTAGGGAAACCCTTTGGAAGACCATGTTTTGGTCATCCATTTCTCAAACACCCTGAAGTGCGAGAAATCAAACGGAGGCGACCAAATCTTGTGGGGAACGTGTGCAAAACTCTGCAGAGTACTTAAACCTAATCGATTAGCCGTGTCCACGGTCATGGACGACTTGAGCCAAAGGAATTGAAACTTCCGGAACTCTCAACACAATTAATATGATGATGTGGGTATTTAATAATTTTGGGTATGAGAATTGGTTGGTGGAACCATCTCATTAATCAACCAACTTAGTAATATTTTGCTTAGCCCCTCCCTTGATGTAGGAAAAACTTGGCTTTACGCAAAAACTTACCACCCCACCTGCCATATATGCATATAGACTAGATGATTATCTTTTCACCTTTCTCTTGTGACTTTGCCGGCATATTCCATATGCTGACCTACACGACTGCAACGTATCATGTTGCAGAGTACTTTTCGGACCAGGAGTGAGGACACGTTCTATGCTCAGTGAGATGCCCTTGGAGTCAGATGGACTCATCTACCTTCGACGCTTCCGCAAGATTTAGATATTCTCATGAGTTGGCTTTTAGCCACTTTATTGTAATTTCTATTGTAATAAAGGACTCGATATGAGATTTTGATTAATATAATGCTGTGTGATTTCCCTTTGATATATACATGGACGTACCGTGTGTGTACCAGCATGATCTTGGGATGGTACGGAAACACCGGAGACTTGACCTTTCAGGTCGGGTCGCTACATATCGTCGGCACCGGGGACAGAGATGCCCCCGAAGACCTCGACGATCCCGATATCCCCGAACACCTTCTAGAGGGTAAGGAGAGACCGGAAGATCAGCTCAACCCCAATGACCTAAATGATTCCGAGGACGACAATTATCCCCCCCGTCGAGGAGGAGGAGGACATCCCTGAAGCCGATGACTTTGCCATCCCTGATAACCTCGAAGATCAGGAACTATTCAGGCAACATCTTATAGCCACGGCCCGTGACCTGAAGGCAAAAGAACAGCAGCTTAAAGCCAAACATGACAACCTCAACGATCGATGGACGAGGGTCCTATCAGTGGAGGAAGGATATGGTACCAGTCTATTGGACCAACCCAAAAGCTATCCACGCCGAAGACTGTTGCCACAATTCAATGACAAGCTTACTAATACACCGTCTCCTAAACATACCCCATACGACAAGCCAGACTACACTCCTCGAGGACGAGAAAGGCCGGCTGACGACACCGGTTATAGGCCAACAATATCCCGAAGACGGGGGAAAAGAGCCAATAGAGCCCGAGGACAGGTTCGACCCGCGACACGACCATGGCCATCCGGTAGGTCATACAAGATCCATCTATGGATCCATAGGGTACTCACTCGATCGACGGGAGGGGTACCGGCCTTGGCTCAATTGCAACAATAGAGGCCGGGAATGAAACCGAGCTAGAACGGACGCTGACTATCGGCTTGACATAGCTCGGGTCAGAGGCGCTGCCCACCCATTGTGCTTTAGGGACGAGGTGATGCAGCATCGGTTCCCGGAGGGGTTTAAACCCATGAACATAGAGTAATACGATGGGACAACCAAACCAATCGTATGGATTGAGGATTTCCTCCTCCACATCCACATGGCACGAGGAGATGATCTCCACGCCATCAAGTACCTATCCATAAAGCTTAAGGGCCCATCTCGGCACTAGTTAAACAACCTCCCTAGAAATTCCATCGGGTGCTGGGAGGATCTAGAGGATGCATTCCGATCTAACTTCTAGGGCACCTATGTTCGGCCGCCGGACTCATCTGACCTAAGAAACATCGTCCAGAAGCTAGGAGATTCCACGCGGCAATCGTGGAATCGGTTCTAGACCAAGAAAAACCAGATTGTTGACTGCCCAGACGTCGAGGCAGTAGCATCCTTCAGGCACAATATTCGGGATGAATGGCTGGCTCGTCAGCTCGGCCGGGATAAACCTAGGACAATGTCTGCCCTTACATCACTCATGACTCGCTTTTACGCGGGCAAGGATAACTGGCTAGCAAGACGGAGCCACAACCCCGAAGACCCCGGAACCTCCGAAGTTCGAGACGGAAATGGAAAACCAAAGCACAACAAGAATAAGCGCCAGCACAACAATAGTCATGCCGATGACACAAGTGTTAACGACGGCTTCCGCAATTCTCGACCTAGGGCAGCGGAAGAAGCCCCCTGAAGTAATCGCGACGGACCCACCCCACTAGACAAGATCATGGAGAGGCCTTACCAGATCCATGGCACTCAAAAGAAGCCTGCCAACCACACCAACCGTGACTGTTGGGTTTTCAAACAGGCTGGCAAACTTACAGCCGAGGATCAAGGCAAGGGCCAACGCAACGAGGACGAGGATGAGCACCACGGTCCGATAGGGGGCGAACAGAAGCAGTTCCCTCCATAGGTAAAAAGTGTGAATATGATATATGCCACTCATATACCCAAAAAGAAGAGGAAGCGCGCCCTTCGAGAGGTCTATGCCATAGAGCATGTAGCCCCGAAGTATAAACCATGGTCGGCATACCCGATCACCTTCGATCGACGCGACCAGCTGACCAGTATCTGTCATGGAGGGTCAGCCGCCCTCGTCCTAGACCCCATCATAGATGGGTATCAGCTCACTAAAGTCCTAGTGGACGGAGGAAGCAGCCTTAATCTGATTTACTCAAACACGGTGAAAAACATGGGTATAGTTCCATCAAGGATCAAACCCAACAACACTACCTTTAAAGGAGTGGTCCCAGGCGTCGAATCCGGGTGCATGGGCTTTGTAAGCCCGGAAGTAGTGTTCGGTTTGCCCGATAACTTTTGAAGTGAAGACTTGATCTTTGACATTGTACCGTTCCGCAATGTCTGTCATGCCCTGCTAAGCCGTACAATGTTCGCTCGCTTTAATGTCGTCCCATACTACGCATACCTCAAGCTCAAGATGCCCGGCCCCAAGGGGGTCATTATTGTGAACGGCAACACAGAGCACTCCCTCCGAACTGAGGAACATGCGTTGGCCCCGGCGGCCGAATTCCATTACAATGATGATCGGCAAACGCCGACATCTTCCGTAAAGGCATGCAAGGCTGGGAAGCGAGCTTGGTTTTAGCCCGAACTCCCAGAACCTTCCTATCCACATAAATAGGGACTCGCTCCTCATTGCACAACCCTAAGGCCAGCAAAGCACGTGCCGAGGAGGCACAACTTCGCGCTCAAGATTCCATGGGCGGCGGTGTGGAAAACTATCAAAGGGTAAGTGTTTGGCTGGACCGAACTACTACCATTAAATGTCTTCGGACATACTACAGGTACCATCAAGGACCCGGTAAACCACAAAGCTCATCCACACTTCGACGACTTCTCAAGATCTTCTTTCCAAGGCTGCTCGCCGAACAGAACCACCCATCGAGGTATACAACTCCCTAGGAGGCGTAGGAGCGGATAAGCGACAGGGCACATCGAGGACGTCATGTCACCCATCAAACACCCCTAGTACAACCACTCCTGTAAAAATTATATTTCATTTTCAAATACCTATAAACATTTGCTTCGACAAGTTGAACAATAAGAGTAGCTGAGCAAAATATAAAACCATTATACATGGTCTCTTTGTTGTCTTTGTTGGCACATACTCTATTTTCTCCCTCTTCTTGCAAAACTATCTGTTACACAGTATAATGCAACCGACTAATAGACCGGGGGCTCGAATTTAAAAAATTGCCCTAAGCACAATTGATTATGCGTTTGGCGTCTTGGAGTTCGCTTTATATGCATTGGTTCCAAACTATGTATTGGGTCAATAGTTGGGTTGCCCGGCTCTTGTGCTTGCCCCTTTACGTTCCGCTCGTTCGGCTAAAAGGTCAAAGGGAGAACCACTATGCTTGTGTTTCCAGCTAGCCTGGTCAGGCACCTCAGGGGAGAAAGCCAAAAACTGACTATCATAGTATGCGAGAACCGATCTACGAATCCGAGCTTAAGTGTTATACTAAAAACCTCGTTAGAGATTATTCTGTGTCATACGTTGGGTTCGATATTCATACAAACCATGTGATATAAGCTTTAGCTGCGGCTCATCCGAACATCACAAATCACTGGGGGCTGGTCATCAACCCTCGCATTCCTTTTTCGTGCTCCTACGACTAAGTGAAAGCAATAAAGCATTATGGTCTGATTGCATTGTCCGCCTCACACTACCGCATTCGGGTACCGATAGCTCGGCTAAGGGTCACAGTGTGTAGGTAGAGACACCTTGCATAGTATCTACATGGGGGCTAAAGCCAATGACTCGCAAGTTTCAAGTTTCAATGACCACACAGGAGTTATAAGGAATGAAAACATGAAAGACATGATAAACCATGCATCATAACCATAAAAACGTTAAAAAGTCTTCGGACATATTAGAACGCATTTACTCATAAATGTTTTCCTTCGAGCACTGAGCCTCTATCGCCCGAGCACCCTCCATCACTACAGAGAAGTATCGCTTAGGGCACCTATGCTCCTTTCCAGGGGGTGAAGGAACGGTGGCTATCTTCGTCGGATCAAGCCCCGGCCAGTGCATCTTGGCCCTTGAAAAGGCCATTCGAGCTCCCTCGATACAAGAGGAACACCTTAGTGCGTCGATCCGATGCGAGGCATCGCTCAGCTTCTGCACCAGGCCAAAGTAACTACTCGATAGTGGCTCGTCGGGCCATAGCCGAATACAGAGATCCTTCATAGCCGCCTCCGCCATCCTATGTAGCTCCATCAGCTACTTCAGCTGCTTGATGAGGAGAGGAGAGCTCTAAGAGGCTTCAAATTGCGCCCAAAATAGCCGAGCTTCATATCCTTCTCCTCGCAAAGCATAGAACTGGTTCGCGTCCGTTATGCTCTTCTGGAGGTCTGAGCAGGCGCCTGAGGAACGCCACACTTGGGTGAGCAATGCGAACCTGCTATCACCGAAGACACACTGCAGTAAATACGGCTTACCATCTGTGATAGCCTTAACTTGGCGGACTTGCTCTTCAAAGAACCTCCTATCCACTCGCTCCTTTTGGAGATCGGATTTCAGAGTGGATAGTTCGGTGCCCTGCTCCTTGCCCTTCTGCTCAAGGTCCTCACACTTCTGGCAGGCGTCCTTGAGCTCCTGATGGATTTCTTCCACTCGAGCCTCGTGCTTGGCACTTGTGGCTTTTAAAGCGGATAGGGCGGCAACCACTTGTTCGACCGTTGCCTTCTCGTCCACGGCCTCTTGCTTCGCCTTATGCAGCTCAGCCTTGAGCTTCTCAATTTCCTTCGCCGCTGTTGTGTAAACATCAAACATATAACCATACTGCATCAACAGTACGAACCACTAGTGATGGAAAATTTGGATATTACAATCTAGCTTACCTTGCGCCTCGTCGACTCTTTTGTTCAGAGCGTCAAGATCATCTTCAGAGCTCTTGAGCTTCCGATTTAGCTCGTCTAGCTCGGTGCCATTAGCAGTCGTCGTCGAAGATGAAGCCTACAAAAAACTGACCCCTATCAAATTACATGGGTTCAAACCTCCGAACTGTCATAAGCATGACCATATGTTCGGTCCTCTTAAGGGCTGTTAGATCATTCCAAACAAATATCGTCTCATACAATGTCTGGACACTAAATTTATGATTGATCCCCAGGAGAGTTTTTCTAAACTCACCTAGGGATCGGGGGCTGCTATATATATAACGATAGCACAAATGTAATAAATTAATATTCCAAAAATAGAACATTACATGGCTCATCGGGAATACCGTCAGGAGACCGTTGAAGGCCTCCTTTAGTCTGCTATCAACGGACTGAATGCTTTGCAAAACCGCACCCATAAGGGTGCGGTGATCCTCAGAGATGGATGCTCTAGATAGAGCTTCCTCCATAACTGGCCACCCATTGATCGATGGCGTCGGTGGTGATCGGTTAGCCCGATCTCCAACCGGGGATGGAACCGGGGGCTCCGGAGACGTGGTGCACTCCAGAGATGGCCTTGGAGGGGACTGGACATCCCTTTGTTCAGTCTCCTCAGTGTCTGGGAGGGGCTCCTCCTCCCGGTCTTCGACGGCCGAGGCGTTAACCTCGACCATGACGTCCTCACCCCCACCACTGGTGTTCGTCTCCAAAGGAGCCTGGTGGGATGACACCTCCGCGACATCCTTCGCGGCACCCAGAGGTGTGGGATGCGATGTGGTCCCACTCTTCGCTAGCTTGACAGCTTGGGTCTCCCCGTCCGAAACTTGGTCGGTGGGGAGAACGCATGGTGGGCTGCAGATCAAAAGACACTCATATGTTAATAACATTTAATACTTGGCATATATATAGCTCAGGGAGTCTTCGAATTCTTACCTTCGAGCTGGGGGCTTGACCCTTAGGTTCCCTTGAGGAAGCTTCTCGAAGTCTTCGGACTCGATGTCCGAACCCGAACCATCGTCAGACAGAATCAACTATGCCTGACGTGCCCTCTTCGGGGCAGAAGGAAGTACGTCCTTTGCGGCGTCCAGCAATGCCACCCTCTTTCTCGTGAGGGGGGGAATCTCCTTCCCCCTCGTCCTCATGCTCCTTCTCTTGATTAGAGGAGGCATGGGTTTCTTCGGACGCAGCGTATGGCTAATCCTTGATGCGAAGGCCTCCTCGGCCTTTCATCTTCTTCTTCTCCTTCTTTTCGGGCACCTTGTAAGGCACCACGACGAGAATCTCCAACAACAACTTGGACCTGGGGTCTTCGGGCTGTGGTGCCGAACAGTTGATGCCCGTGGCTTTGTTCAACCATCTCTGCCAAGGTGATCGGAAAGGTCCTTAGATTTTCTTTTGGAAAATAGAGCTGATCAATTAAAACTATGTTATACCTGGGAAGGAGGGTTATCGGCATGTAGGCCCCGATCCACCTCCTTGGTTGGCCAGCTCTCCTGAGCCTTGAACAGTGCCTTCCACAGTTTCTCCGGAGTTGTGCTGAATAGCTGGCGGATAGTAGGCTCATCATCAAGCCAATAAGCCCACATGGGAGAGTCCCAACGCTGACATGGGAGGATGCGTCGCGAAGCATGATCTGGACCACGTTGACCAGCTCAATTTTACCTTTTATCATTAAGGCGATGCGCTTCTGTAGGTTGTCCACCTCCGCATCCGATCCCCAGTCGAGGCCCTTTGGGGCCATGAGGTCAATCTTGTGGGGGGGCGAATCTAAATTTGGTCAGAGCAGCCTGACCTTATTCTCTTGGCTCGGTGATATAAAACCACTGTTTTGCCGAGTCTTGATGGTGTCGATGAAGGTGTCGGGCGACTATCCGACACGAGGGAGCTTGCTGATGACCCCTGCCGCAGACTACGTGTTCGCCTGCGACACAGTTCGGCTTGATGTTGAACACCTTGAGCCATAGTCCGAAGTGTTGTTCGACCCGCAAAAATTCCTCGTAGACGATGATGAAGGTCGATATGTGCATGAAGGAGTTTGGCGGGAGGTCGTGGAAGTCGAGTCCGTAAAAGAACATGACTGCTACCTCTTGAGCATGCGTTGGTTTTCCCTTAAAGAGGAAAGCGTGATGCAACGAAGTAGATAAGTATTCCCCTCAGTTGTTGAGAACCAAGGTAACAATCCAGTAGGAGGAACAAGCAAGTCACCAATGGATGCACCTACACAAACAATTAAACTCTTGCACCCAACGCTATAAAGGGGTTGTCAATCCCTTCATGGTTATTTGCAAGGATTAGATCTGATAGAGATAGATGTAAAAGATTCTAGGAAGTAAAAGGTAAATAAATTGCAGCAAGGTATTTTTGGTATTTTTGGTTTATAGATATGAAAATATATCATGGAAAGTAGACCTGGGGGCGATAGGCTTCTCCCTTGAAGGAAAGTATCACGGTGCATGAACAAATTACTGTCGAGCAATTGATAGGAAAGCGAATAATTATGAAGATATCCAAGGCAATGATTATGCATATAGGCATCACGTCCATGTCAAGTAGACCGAAATGATTCTACATCTACTACTATTACTCCACAGATCGACCAACTCCTACCTGCATCTAGAGTATTAAGTTCATGAAGAACATAGTAACGCACTAGGTAAGATGACATAATGTAGAGGGATAAACGCAAGCAATATGATGAAAACCCCACTTGTTACCCTTGATGGAAACAATACAATACGTGCCTCCCTGCCCCTACTTTGTCACTGGGTGAGGACACTATAAGATTGAACCCAAAACTAAGCACTTATCCCATTGCAAGAATTACCAATCTAGTTGGTCAAACCAAACCAATAACTCGAAGAGACTTGCAAGGACAAGAAATCATGCATATAAGAATTCAGAAAAGACTCAAATAATATTCATGGATAATCTGAACATAAACCCGCAATTCATCGGATCTCGACAAACACACCGCAAAAGAGTATTACATCGGATAGATCTCCATGAAGATCATGAAGAACATGGTATTGAAGCACAAAGAGAGAGAACAAGACATCTAGCTACTAGCTATGGACCCGTAGGTCTGTGGTGGACTACTCACACATCATCGAAGGGGCAATGGAGTTGATGTAGATGCCCTCCGTGATCGGATCCCCCTCCGACAGATTACCGAAAAAGGCTCCAAGATTGGATCTCTCGGGAATGGAGGCTTCTGGCGGTGGAAAAGTATTTTTGTGGCTCCCCTTGGTATTGGGGGAATATTTGGGTATTTATAGGATGAAGATTAGGGCTAGGAGACCTGCCAGGAGGTGGCAAGCCTGCCAGGCACAGCCAGGGGGTGGCCACGCCCCCTGGCTTGTGCCCTCCTGGCAGGGTCTCTGCTGTGCAGTCCAAGTCTGGTAGATCTCTTTCCTTCCAGAAAAAAATCATTCCAAAGGATTTATTTCGTTTGGACTCCATTTAATATTCCATATCTGCAATACTCAGAAACAAGGAAAAAACAAAAACTGGCACTAGGCTCTAGATTAATAGGTTAGTCCCAAAAATAATATATATTAGCATATTAATGCATATAAAACATCCAAAAGAGATAATATAATAGCATGACATCATAAAAAAATTATAGATACATTGGAGACGTATCAACATCCCCAAGCTTAATTCCTACTCGTCCTCGAGTAGGTAAATGATAAAATCATAATTTTCGATGTGGAATGCTACTTAACATATTTATCCATGTAATATTCTTTGTTCTGGCATGAATATTCATATGCATAAGATTCAAAACAAAAGCTTAATATTGACATGAAAATAATAATACTTCAAGCATACTAACAAGACAATTGTGTCCTTTTGAAATAACATGGCCTAAGAAAGGTATCCCTACAAAATCATATGGTCTGGCTATGCTCCATCTTCCCCTCACAAAGTATTTAAATCACGCACAACCCCGATGAAAAGCCAATCAATTGTTTCACACTTTATATGTTCTCAAACCTTTTCAACTCTCACGCAATACATGAGTGTGAGCCATGGATATAGCACTACAGGTGGAATAGAAATATGGTGGAGGTTGGTAAGAAAAGGAGAAGATAGTCTCACATCAACTCGGTGTATCAACGGGCTATGGAGATGCCCATCAATAGATATCAATGTAGGGATTGCAATGCAACGGGTGCACTAGAGCTATAAGTGTATGAGAGCTCAAAAAGAAACTAAGTGGGTGTGCACTACAAAAATTCCACCAGTTATATGAAAGTGACAAAATAGGAGACTCTTTATCATGAAGACCAAGGTGCTACTTTGAAGCACAAGTGTGGAAAAAGATAGTAGCATTGTCCCTTCTCTCTTTCTCTCATTTTTTGATGGGCATCTAAGGCCTCTTTTATTATTATTATTATTATTATTATTATTATTATTTTGGCTTTGATGACCTCTTTTATTTGAATAAAGTCCGGAGTCTCATCCCAACTTGTGAGGGAATCATAGCTTCCATCATACTTTTCTCTCACGGGACAATGCTCTAATAATGATGATCATCACACTTTTATTTACTTACAACTCAAAAAAAGTACATCTCGAAACCTAGAACAAAATACGACTCTATATGACAAAGCAATATGAAAATGATGACGCGTGTCATAACAAACAGAACGGTGGAACTTGCATGGCAATATATCTCGGAATGGCTATGGAAATACCATAATAGGTAGGTATGGTGGCTGTTTTGAGGAAGGGAATATGGTCGCTGTTTTGAGGAAGGTAGGTTTAATGCACCGACGAAATCTGCGCAGTACTAGAGAGGCTAGCAAAGGTGGAAGGGTGAGAGTGCGTATAATCCATGGACTCACATTAGTCATAAGAACTCATATACTTATTGCAAACGTCTATTAGTTATCGAAGCAAAGTATTAGATGCATGCTCCTAGGGGAGAGGTTGGTAGGAGTTAACCATCGCGCGCTCCCGACCCTCACACAAAGGATGACAATCAATAAACAAATCATGCTTCGACTTCGTTACATAGCGGTTCACCATACGTGCATGCTACGGGAATCACAAACTTCAACACAAGTATTTCTACCATTCCACAATTACTCACTAGCATGACTCTAATATCACCATCCTTATATCTCAAAACTATATGCAAGGAATCAAACTTCTCATAGTATTCAATGCACTTTATATGAAAGTTTTTATTATATCCCTCTTGGATGCCTATTATATTAGGACTTAAATTCATAAACTAACCAATTACCATGTTGTTTAAAGACTCTCAAAATAATATAAGTGAGGTACAAGAGTTCAATAATTTCTAATAAAATCAAACACCGGCGTGCTCTAAAAAGGTATAAGTGAAGCACTAGAGCAAAATTGCCTATCTCAAAAGATATAAGTGAAGCACATAGAGTATTCTAATAAATTCACGATTCAATGTGTCTTCTCCAAAGATGTGTGAATCAAGGATGATTGTGGCAAAGTAAAAAAGCAAAGACTCATATCATACAAGACGCTCCAAGCAAAACACATATCATGTGGTGAATAAAAATATAGCCTCAAGTAAATTTACCGATGGATTGAAGACGAAAGAGGGAATGCCTTCCGGGGCATACCCAAGCTTAGGATCTTTGGCATCCTTGAATATGACTTGGGGTGCCTTGGTCATCCCCAAGCTTAGGATTTTGCCTCTCCTTATTCCATAGTCCATCAAATCTTTACCCAAAACTTGAAAACTTCACAACACAAAACTTAACAGAAAACTCGTGAGATCCGTTAGTATAAGAAAATAAATCACCACTTTAGGTACTGTTGTGAACTCATTGTTTATTTTTGTTGGTGTAATACCTACTATATTCTAACTTCTCCATGGTTCATACCCCCCCCTGGTACAACCCATAGATACATAAAAATAGGTAAACAACTCAAAGAAAACCGAATCTGTCAAAAACAGAACAGTCTGTAGAATCTGAAAACTTCGTATACTTCTGTGCCTCAAACAATTTTGAACAATTAGTACAACCTGGGAAATTTGTATATAAATATTTTGTAAAAAATTCAGACTCATTCGACGCTCTAATAAATTTATACAATTCCTGGACTGAGGGCAAAAGTTTTTGTTTTTCAGCAAGATCGAATCAACAACCACCATAGACCATCTCCATGAAGATCATGAAGAACATCATATTGAAGAATCCATCTAGATACTAGCTATGGACCCGTAGGTCTGTGGTGGACTACTCACGCATCATCAAAGGGGCAATGGAGTTGATGTAGACGCCCTTCATGATCGGATCCCCCTCCGACAAATTACCGGAAAAGGCTCCAAGATTGGACCTATCGGGAATGGAGGCTTCTAGCGGCGGAGAAGTATTTTTGTGGCTCCCCTTGGTATTCGGGGAATATTTGGGTATTTATAGGACTAAGATTAGGGCTAGGAGACCTTCTAGGAGGTGGCAAGCCTGCCAGGAACGACCAGGGGGTGGCCGGGCCCCCCTGGCTTTTGATCTCCTGGCAGGGTCCCTGCTATGCACTCCAAGTCTGGTAGATCTCTTTCCTTCCAGAAAAATCATTTCGAAGGTTTTATTCCTTTTGGACTCCATTTAATATTCCATATCTACAATACTCAAAAACAAGGGAAAAAACAGAAACTGGCACTAGGATCTAGATTAATAGGTTAGTCCCAAAAATAATATAATATAGCATATTAATGCATATAAAACATCCAAAACAGATAATATAATAGCATGACATCATCATAAATTATAGATACGTTGGAGACGTATCAATGAGCCCCCTGATGAAGGGGTGGAGCAGGAAGCTTAGTCCCCGGATGAAGTGGGGGACGAACACCACCCTCTCGCCAGGCTTGGGAGTGGGAACCACCTGATGGGGCTTGGCGGGGCGGTGGTAGATCCTGGCAGGGAGGTATCCGGCATGTTTTAGGTCCTAGATATCCTTGTCGGTGACCGTGGAAGCCTCCCACTTGCCATTAGAACCAGAACTGGCCATGGCCGAGCTAGAAGAAGAATCGTGGCTAGGCCTTTTTATCTCTTTTATGGGGCTTGTCACCGGCTAGCCTCCCTTTACCGTGTTGTGGATCCATTCGCTTCCCAAGATGTGTGTGTCGTTATACGTGCATGATTAATCATATCCCATGTGAAACAGAGCACGATCTATGCATTGATGGATCGTGCAGATGAAAAAAACGGCCTCGAACCGTGAATCGAGTTTTTGCAACGGTTTCAGTGGTCATGGTGGGCCGTGACCTTTCGTCAGAAAGGTTGTCAGGAAACACTGTTTACTCCTTAAATGCTTGGCCTTCGGAGCTAAGATATTCATGGTGCTCGGACGATCCTCTGATCAGGGAAATTATGTGTCATCGGAGGCCGGTCATTAACTGGGGAAAAGAACTCGCCTCGCAAGCCGAAGACTCTGATCATGTGAAGCAGCTAGAGTTAAGACCCTTGGTGTTGGAGGCTAGTTCGGGGGCTACTGAGGGAGTCCTGGTTTAAGGGGTCCTCGGGTGGCTCACCTGTTTCTCATGGGCTGGACTATATGGGCCACTTATCAAGCATTGGATTGACCGAAGGCCCTGTCTATAAGAAGGAAGCTTCGGGAATCATGGAGTGTCCTCAAAGTTTGGAATAGTGAATAGGCATGTTTTTCCCTTCGATTTGTAACCGACCATGTGTAAACCCTAGGTACCCTTGACATCTATATAAGCCAGAGGGTTTTAGGTTGTAAGACAGAAAACAACTCATCTAGGGTTTAGCTATTCGATCTCGAGGTAGTTCAACTCTGTAAGCCTACATACCATCAACATAATCAAGCAGGACTGTGATAGCCCAAGTGCCGCCCCTGCCTTTTATGGCCTTGTAACTTATGTGAACCTTGTTGCCATGTGTTATGATATGATGTTGCTCATTGCCTTCCATCTCATGCATCATGCATCATGCATCTCATCTTCATGTCATGCATATTTTCTTGTGGTGTGCTTCTATGTGTCCTTGTTGTGATGTTGTGAGTGGTCTTGGGTATGTGTGTGATGAGTGGGCATAAACCTCCTCCCCTCTATCTTATTTGCAAAAGACCAAAACCTAAAACGTTTTATTCCTATTATCATTCTTCAACAAAATTAATTTGCTTTATAAATCTGTTCAAAATGTTCAACTTGTAGTAAATATTAATTTGAGCCTATGTGTGTTGTTCTTTTGGTGTTTCGAACTTTGTGATTTTGGGGTCTAAAAATAACAGGGGCTGTTTTAATTTTAAAAGTATTTAAATTACTTGTTAGGAAAAAAACCTCTTTGTAATTAATTAAATTTGGTTGCATTTATGCTAGTGTCAAAGTATTTTTGGTTTTCCAAAAATCCTTTTATTTATTTTTGCGGGATTTTCTAAGTTTTCCGTTTTATTAAAAAGAAAACCCTCTTATTTTTTTCCTGAGAGAGAGGATTCTCAGCGTGGGCCTTGCCTAGGCCCAGCAGACACAGCCCAGTGCAGCTTCCCGCAGCCCATCCCCGCGCAGACGCCTCCTTTGTCGCCGTCTCCCTTTTCCGTCAGCCAGCAAGCGTGTGTGAGAGAGCGTGTTGTCGCCAGCTCATGGACGTCAAGGTTGTCATCATCCCTGGTCCTATTTAGTCTCCTCGGCGTGCATGCGCCCCTAGGGTTCCACGCTTTCCCCTCTGCCACCGCCATCTCCCTCTCCTCCTTCTTCCCCTTCTGTGAGTTCAAAGGGTGCTGCAGGTAAGGAATTCAGAGAGGGCCGTCCATCTCTGTCGTCGCCGCCCCCGATGGTGGCTTCCCTCACTCTAGCCGGGGTGTCCGGGGAATCTTCATCGTCGTCCTTGCCCCGTTTCCTCCATTAGGAGGTGGAGAGCGCCTCGACGCCGTCGGCACCGTCAACGTCTTCTTTGCGCTCTGGGAACCCCTTCGGCGGTGCTTCTCCCTCCGCTTCGAACCATCCGCGCGTCCCTAACCCCCTTCTTCGTCCTTCCTCAGCTTTCCCCACAGGCCCTAGGTGAGCTCAATGTCCCGCAGCACCCGCAACTGTTTTTCCTCGCCGGAGATGCCTCATAGCCATCAGAGTCGCCACTGCGTTCCTGCCGTGTGTATGAGTGTAGTTGTTTTCAGTTTCGTTAGTTAAGACGACGAGGATACCTCAAAAGGAGGCATTCCCCTCTCTGTCGAGATACTCTGCCTAGCGCAGTGGCAGCGCGCGGGGGGAACGACCGCAAGGTCGAGGGATCGATTCCTAGCTCCCCCCGTTGTTTCTTTTTTCTGATTGGTGGATGTTTGTGTGTGGTGTTCGGATCCGGTGTGTGCGCTGGATCCCGTGTGCGGTGTGTTGTGTGTGTAGGATCTGGTGCGGCTGTGTGCCCGATCCCGTGTGGCTATGCAGGTGTTGTATGTGTGCTTGTGTGTGTGTGGATCTGGTGTGGCTGCCAGATCCAGAGTGCAGTGTGTGTGTGTGTAGTGCAGGGTGTGTTTAGCTATGAGTGTGTGTATGTGGGTGTGTGACAAGTGGGCCCAGGTTCCACTTGTCATGCACTAGGGGGCCCTGGTGAGTATGCCAGGTGGGCCCCCCTGTTATTTGTTGTTTTTATTTATTGTGTTTAGTGTGTTAATTGATATGTTAGGTTAGTTCTAATTCAGGCAATATTTCCATTTCTGGTTATGTGCATTTATGAACATGGACATATTTAGTAAGTTTTCACTTATAGGAAGGTTAGGATTTTTCCTATCTAGTGTTTTGCCATGATGCTCCATGTAAACCTATGAGTTTGATACATGATATTGGGGTAGAAAAATCTCAAGAATCCATTGGTGTGACTTGTTTGGTCATTTGAGAAAGTTTGTCAAAATGTCATTTTGTCTCAAAGTATCATTTTGTCATTTTTGTTATATTTAATCCATGCATGCTATGATAATTGTGCCAACATGTAAATGGTAGTCTTTGATGAGTAGAATGCCATGGTATTTATTTTTGTCATGTTAAACATGCATACAAGTGGGAACCATGCTCTAAAGTAGCTACTAAAATGTTGCTGTTTTCAAACATGCTAAATATTTCTAAGTCTGAGAATCTATTAATATTTTTATGCCATGAAGAGTGGTTGCTACCTAGTGATATGTTGAGAATTAGCTCAAACTCAGTGCTAGTGTTTTTAAGTAGATGTTGTCCTCTATCATCCTGTTAAGTTTTATGCCATGAGGTGGTCTCTATCACCATTAGCTTCTGCTGTCAACTTGCTATCAGCTTAACTCAGATTCCAGAAAACTGTTATTTTCTCTAAGTCCCAAAATTCTGTTTCATCTTGCCAACTTGTGAGCTTCATGCTTATTGATGTGTGCACCCATTCCAGATTGTGTAGTTGGATAAGTTGATAAGAATGCTATGTAGTTTCTGTCAAAGCCTTGTTTGTGGTTGGAGACTTTCTGTAGCTCTAGTTATTGGCTGTGTAAGTTGCTATGTTGCTGTTTTGTGGCAGATTGTTTTTTTAGTGTTTTGTGACTTGTGGGAGCTATTCTCCATGGAATTGCTTGATCTTTGGATCCATTGTGGTTGGTTTTTCATTTCCTAACCAGTGGCTACCTTAGAATGCCAAGGAATAGCCCATGGCCTTCTTTGTCTTGTGTTTTGCCTTCGTAACTTGTCGTGAGCGTAGCGTGAGAACTGTAGCTCCGTTTCTTACGTTCTTCATATGCATTTCTAACAATTTTGATGAAGCATCCATATTTGCCATGATCATGCATGTTTAAATAAATTAACATGAGGTTCTGTCCAGAATTGTAAATAACCAAACTATTGCATGTGAAACACGACTAGTTTAGGATTGCCATGTTAAATTATTCAAATGAATCATGCATCATCTTGTTTGTGAATTGCACCGTGGTTGGTTGTTTATTATTGCTGTTTCTTTGGGTAGACGTGAGTGTTGAAACTGAGTACGGGATCCAGGAGAGTACCACTATGAGGACCCCGCTCTTTGTCCCTCTGAAGAACCAACATGCAAGATGATCATACCCAGATCCCTACACTATTTTGTTTGCTAGATGTCTCGTTCTTATCGTTACTTATGCATAACCTACCAAATGAATGTCAAGCCTCCTACATTGCCATGATAGCCTCCAACCCCTCCACATCCTAGCAAATCTTTTGATTGGCTAAGTTGCCACTGCTCAGCCCCTCTTATAGCGTTCTTAGTTGCAGGTGCAAGTTGTATCCATGTGATAACATGGATTTGGCATATCACAATATTATCTGCTATTTAATTTAATGCACATATATATCTTGGTATGGTGGAAAGCTTGGCCTTTCACTAGGTGTTTTGTTCCGCTTTTACCGCCATAGTTTCTTGTTATCGGTGTTATGTTTCCATATTTTGCGCTCCTAACATGCTCGGGGTTGTTATGGGGACCCCCTTGATTATTCGGTTGAGATTAAAACTTGTCTAGCAAGACTCAACATTGGTACTATTTGGTTAAACAACTTAATAAAATTTGCATAGGGCTTTGTAACCTCGTGGATAATTAATCAACCCCCGGGCCAGTGCTCCTCATGAGTGTTGGTCCAAACTAGAGCACCGTGTGGGGCCAATGCGGGGCAACTCAGGAGATTTCTATCAGGCCACTGTACGCTTCACTTATCTGTCGTGTCCAGAGAATGAGATACGCGACTCTTATCGGGTTCGTCGACACATCGGGTGGTCTTGCTGGACTTGTTTTACCTTTATCGAGTGGCTTGCATGTGGAACTCTGATTTTCTTCGGGCTATCTCGAGGTGTTGGAATTCCTTTGGAGTTGCCTAGGATGATCACGAGATCCATGGTCGAGGTTATTTCCATGGAGTGTGGTTAATTTATGATGGACTAGTTGGAGCACCCCTGTAGGGTTAAAACTTTCGGAAAGTCGTGCCCATGGTTATGTGGCAACTTGGATATTTGTTTAACACCCGGTTATAGTTAACTTGAAGTAAATTCTAATAAAACACACCAACTGTGTGAATAACTGTGATCATCTTTGCTCATGAACATGAACCGAGAGAGAACACGGTGGGGTTATGATTGACATAAGTAGGTGTTCAGGATCTCATAGAGGTCATTCTAGTTTCGAATGTTTATCATAGACCACATATTTACTTTCATGCTTCGTAAGATTAGCCACCATAAATGCTTAGTGCTGCTGCAAACTAAACTCATACCCCATCCCAACCTATAAGCTTGAACAGTCTCGGTACCCGGGCGCGAGATTGTTGAGTCCCCGTGGCTCACAGATTACTACAACAATCCGGGTGCAGGTACAGATGAGATCGTGCCAGATGATGTGACGCAGCTCCAGTGGGAGTATGACGAGGAGCGTGGCAGGATGTATGTCACTTATCCAAACGAGTAGAGTGGCCATGGTCGAGATCTTTGGGCTAGCAAGCTAGTGTCATTGCAGCATTTTATCGTTTGATTTCGTCCGTAGCCAGAACCTTCCTTTGTATGGATGATTGAATAAATTGTGTGGATTTGTAATTTAGTATGTGGCGAGTGTAAGGCAACTCATATACTCTTCTCTTCCTAAATGTATGTAATGATGATGTACTTTCTAACGGCAAGATGAGCCTCTATCCCTGTCGAGGCCCTCGTGTCTTCATATGGATAGACGCACATCTTGGGCGTGACAAGGACGTAGGGTTTTACCTCCATAGGAGGGCCCGAACCTGGGTAAAAATTGTCTTCTTTGTCCCTTGTTACCATCGATCCTAGTCTCATAGCTCGAGACCCCCTACCCGAGATCCGCCAGTTTTGACAACGACACCTGGCGTCGTGGAGTTCGCGAGAGTGATCTCCGACGATGAACGAACAACAGTTCGGTGGAGCACTCGAGCGTGACGAAGAAGAAGCAAGATGGGCGAGGTGAAAGTGGAAAAGAAACCCAGTGTTAAGTATTTAATAAGGAAATATTAGAAGGAGAAACGGTGGGCGTGAAAATCTAGGCGACACAGTAAATTTCAAAAGCAACGACGCCTCGATTTTCATGAAATGTGGATACGGTCAGATTCGTCAAGAAGTCAACACTAACCTTTGAGTCTCTGACATGTGATGTCATTTGTTGGCGGACGTTCGAAAACTAGCAAAGTCCAGAAGAATCATAAGCCGACATTTGAGGACACTGATAAGACGTAAATGTAATTAGGAGATAAGTTGCCTGATGAAGTTGAGGAAAATTGACATGAACGAATTCAAATCAACCTGGGGCCTAATGTCGGGGATATAACTCCACGGTATGACCCGCCTGATGGGACGGGGCAACATACTGGCGGCTTAGTGGTTATACTCAAGACGGGCCATATTGTGACAACAAAGAAGATAAGATGGTTTACCAGCTGGATGGCGGCCCAACATAAGAAGATGTCGGCTTGAGCCCAAAAGGTGGAAGACACCGGAGACTTTCCTTTCTTGAGAGACAAGACAAAATAGAAGTGTGTTAGGCCACGGGGTTGTAATATGACCCAGACTCTTGTAAAACTGAGGCTCTCGACCTGTATATAAAGGCAAGCCCCCTGAGGCCAATAGACTTAAGTTAGACACCCTTGAAACCTAGGTTAGCGATTCCGCATCCTTATAATCGAGATCTCCATTAATATATACACAAAGCAGGGCGTAGGCTATTACCTCCATTGGAGGGACCAAACCTGGATAAACCCGCCCCGTTCTCGTTCGATCTCTTTGAGTCGCCACCCGTCGATGATGGCCTCACACCTAAGTCCTTGCACGAGGACATCTATCGTGACAAAAGCACGATACTCGCACTCTTCAGCGCGCCGTATGGTGAACCACTACGGGCGCCGCAACCACGTCGTGCTGCATGTCGGCTGCTCCCAGAAGGGTTTCTTCATCAATCTCATGTCCATCCGCACTCTCCGGCGCCCCGTATGGTGAACCACTACGGGTGCTGCAACCGCGTCGTGGTGCATGTTGGCTGCTCTTAGGAGGGTTTCTTCATCAATCTCAAGTCCATTGGCACCATCCAGATTATAGGCTTCGACGAGGAAGCGTAGGGCATGGGAGACGGCGGGAGCTCGACTCCTGTGAGCCGGCTAATGTTCCATTTCCTACTCTACCTCGTTGGCGATCGGACCAACACTACGAGAGGTGCAGCCAGCCGTCGAACATGAACACGACGAAGATTACCCATCCAATAATAAAATCCAGCAAATAAATCAAAATGACTTACTATTAGGTTGACGATGCATGTAATAGTATGGATTTAAGATTTTTAATTTAAATTATCCATTAAATACATTATTTAAGTTTGATCGGTCAGTATCTGCAGATGGATCCGGACACACCCGCTGATGTTAGATTTGCCAAGTTCTGACCGTAGATACTCTTCACAACCATATTTCATTTTTGACGGTGGCGTACTACCACTAACAACGTGCAGTGCCTGCCCAGGCAGCGCGACTGTAGCATGTTTAGGGCATGGCGAACGCTCCAGCGTGGACCGCTACCCCGTAGGTCCACGTCGGAGGAGCAGCTGCCGTGGAAAAGAAAGATCAAAAGACGGGTGCTTGCAGAGCCAAACGGGCTCCTGCAGAAGAACCCACTTCTTCGCTGCAAAAGCTCTAGAAAATTAGAAAAGAAGAAAAGCAAGAGAGAGAAATTAGTAAGAGCTAGAAAGAGACGAGGAAAGTGCGTGCTGAGAGAGAGGGAAGAGATGAAATTGATTATGTCATGTGTGGGCCTAATGGGGCAGCTATGCATTTGGTTATTTGCTAGGCTAGGTGATGTCTCAATCGATTTTGCTTTGATGGAGCATGAGGCACTAGAAATGTGATGCCCCAATAGTTCATGCCCTTAGGCCAGGAAGGCCAGCACGCGTGCCGGCCCGACACGGCCCGTGTGGCCGGGACGTAACCGTGCCAGGCCCGTTTAACCCTGGCCGGGCCGCCGGCGGCGGCTGATTGATTCCCAGTTTCAAATGCAGCGATTCTCTAAAAAAATCCCCACGCGGCGCGGCGGCGGCAGATCGAATCCTGGCAGCGCTTCTCCTGCGCAGAGGCTAACAACGCAAATCATTGGCTGCTTGCGACGGGAGCGGCTGGCGGAATCAGGGGCCAGGAAGGAGGAAGGAGCGGCAAGCAGCGACGGCTTGATCTTGGTGCGCTTCCAAGTCACGGCAAGCAGCGAAGGTTCTGTTCATTCTTCTCCCCGGATCAAGGGAATATACGAGGCTGGATTTGATCGGCGGCGGCCACACCTGGGCAGCGCGAGTCCGCCACAGAGGCTTACAACGCGAATCATTGGCTACTTGCTAGGAGCGGCTGGCGGAATGAGGGTCCAGGGAGGAGCGGCAGCAGCGACGGCTTGATATTGGTGCGCGTCCACCTCACTGCAAACAATATGGTTCTGTTCGTTCTTCTCCCCTAATCAAGGGAGGAGCAAGCAAGATCATCTATATGAGGCTGGTTTTGGTGGTCGGCGGCTACACCTGGACGGCCAAGAGACATACGCAAGATGAACTCAGTGACAGATTGCGGACTGAACTCGGTGACAGAAAGTGGGTTGAACTCATTAAGAGAGAGGATTCTTCAGTTTGGTGGATGAACCATTGGTGGTAGGATCAATCGGCTCCCTGCTTGCTAAGCTCAACTTCACCACCAAACCGAGGAAGAAGCGTGCCAAAGTAATGAAAGAACTATATCAAGAAGTGTTGAAACTAAAGAAAGGTTTCGACAATCTTGGCGGGGGACGTGTGATGGATCAACGTGACCTACTGTGGACGAAGTTTGCTAGAGATGTGGTCTTTGACATTGAAGAGTGGGCTGATGAGAAGCCGGGGGCTGCAAATTCATCAAAGAGAGTGGTAACTCATCTGTTCAAGAGCCGGATCCATGATGTGTGCGAGCGGTTCATGTGGTGCGACCTTCTCGGTCCAGCCGAAGATCAGTTCAACCTTATCCATGATTTGCATAAAGATTTGGAGAGCCTTAAGAAAGATCTCCCCTATAAGTTTTCCCCACCGGTGACTCCTGAACAGTCAGTGTGGATGGATCAAACATGTGAGCTGGTCAGCAAGGTGGAAACATTGGTTCATCAAAAGACAACAAAGGGCATGGATGAATCACGGGAAAAACTAATACAGGAGTACAAGGCAAAGATACAACAAACGCGTGATACACTCAGTACAACACCCATTCTCTGTCCACTGCTTTCTGAGGAGAAAACCCACAACCTTGCTCTCAAAGGACCAATCAGTGAGCTTCTCCTGCATCTGACTGCCTCGTAGACGAGTCTAAAGGTGGTGTCTGTCGTCGGAAAGGAAGGCCTTGGTAAGACCACTCTTGCCAAGGAGGTATATGCAAAGCGTCAAAGCAAGTTCGAGTGCCGAGCTTTTGTTACTGTTGGCAAAAACGCGTATCTAACGACCACCCTATTGGATATACTTCGTCAAGTAAAACCACAGGGTACTGTTCCTCGCAATGGCCCGGGAGCTTCTAAAATTAACCAAGTCGTAAATGAGCTCAGGGAATACCTCGTCACAAAGAGGTATTTCTCGTTTATATTTTCATACTGTAGATAGACATATTATTGGGCTTTCATGTAGCAAGACAATGCAAAAGAGCATCAACGAATGTAGGTTGAGGCTGTTGAGTAGATGTATTCATTGTGTTCTTTCTACTAATTTTAATCTGAAATCACATTGAATTAACGATGGTTAATGTTTTGTGATGCTTCACAAGATAATCATGATAAAAAGATCATTCTTGTAGCAGTTTTTATCTCTGTATTTGTTGTATTTTATCAACCCTTTTATCCTTACAGACCAAACAACCATTTTTACAGCTTTTCTGTTTAATAGTATCAGCATAACAGAGACACATTTAATGTATCGGTAACCAATGGAGCCATTGGTAGGATCTACTGACTTGGAATTATTGGGTAGATAAGTAACGAAACAGAACCAGCTTGCTATAATGTCATCGGTTTAAATTGATCTTCTTTTAGTTGATAATGCTAACTTTGTTCCTTTTCTATATGTCAGCTATCTCATCTTAATTGATGACATTTGGAGCATCTGGGCATGGGATATTCTTAATTGTGTTTTGCCTGAGAATGATCTTGGAAGTAGAGTATTGATCACAACTTGCATCAGCGATGTCGCCAAACGTTGTTCTATGGGCCCCGTTGATGCCATCCACCAGATGGATCCTCTTAGCGAGGAAGACTCGAAGACATTATTTCACGAGGAGGCCAAAAGGCCAGCCACAAATGAGTTGCTGAAAATGTGCGGTGGCATGCCATTGGCAATAATTGTTGCAGCCGGCAGGAAACCTGCAGGACTAGCCGAGTCAGAGATCGGTGAGCGATGTATCCTTTCAATATCGGACCGATATTCCACATCAGATGGGATGAGAATGATATTGCAAATGAGTTATGATGAACTGCCTGCCCCCTTGAAGTCTTGTCTTCTATACCTTTGTCTTTTTCCAGATTATTATACCATCAAGAAAGAGCGTTTGATACAGCTGTGGATCGCTGAGGGATTTATCTTAGGAAGATGTGAAGAAAGCTTGTGGAGGACAGGAGAAAGCTATTTCAACGAGCTCATCGGTAGGGGGCTGATTCAGCCAGTGTTTGGCTACGAAGATGACCGAGCTGTGGCGTGTACGGTGCATGGTGTGATCCTTGAGTTCATCAAATCTTTGTCTAGGAAATACAAGTTCGCTACAACGGGTGCAGACTTAAGGTCTGGAGTATGTCCATGGTACCCGATTCGCCATTTCTCTGTCGATTACTGTAGTAAGCAAGATGAAGCGAACACATTGGACTCAAGAACCCTTCCCCTTTCTAGCATGCAAACCCTCCAAGTCTTTGGGCCTGTTGGATGGACAACTCCAGATCCTAAGTTTATGAAAGGGAAGGCTGTTCCGGGGGATACTGGGGGTATCCCTCTTCTGTCAACCTTCAAATTTTTACGGGTACTCGATCTGGAAGATAATGATAATATGACAAGCCACCATCTGAAAGGCATTGGAGGGTTGGTTCTGCTAAGATACCTGGGGCTTAGAGGGTCTGCTATCCATGAATTACCAGACGAAATAGGAAAGCTGGAGCACTTGGAGACACTAGATGTCAGGCACACTAACCTGAGAAATCTACCTGCATCTATAGTTGGATTGGAAAGGTTGGTATGCCTACTGATTGAGGATAGCGTGGAGATGCTGAGCGATATGCTTATAATGCAAGGACTACAAGAAGTATCAACAATCGGGTTCGACAACATCAAGTCACTCCATGAGGTGGTGGAGCTGCTGGCTCGGTCAGAGAGGCTGAGCATCCTTGGCGTGAGCTTTGACGGACTAAGCCCATCTCTGGACAGTGCACGTGCAGCCACCGATTTATTGAGGGCGGTTGGAGACTCTAAACTTCGGTCCCTATCTCTGCATTGTCTTCATGGTGACTGGATTGGCCTACTAGACTTGAGACCATACCAGCTGCGAAGGTTTGAGGTGTCTATACCTGCTCCAGTCTTGGAAAGTACCTTATTTGTTATTCCCTGCTGTATCACCCACATGAATAACGAAGTGACTCAGTTGGGAGAGAAAGGTCTCAGTGTGATGGCGTCCATGCCCCAGCTTGTCCTTCTCAAGTTAGCATCTTCAGGACCTGTTGCTGCCATGATGAACATGGACACATCCTTACGAAAACAGAGAAGAAGAGCGATAATTCGGAGTGGTGCCTTTCAGTGTCCTTAAGGTGTTTTGGTTCACATGCAAGGCTGGTGGGAATGAGGTGCAGTTTGATTCAGGAGCCATGCCACAGCTGCGGGGGCTGCGGCTCCACTTCAACACTCTAGAGACGTTGTCCCTTTATGAAGATTTTGAGTTTGGCATTGAGCATCTCTCTAGTCTCAACAGGATCCATGCGACCTTGGCATGTGAAGATACTAACGCTCCAGAGGTGGTGTGTGCAGAGGCTGCCATCAAACGGCAAGTATGCCTGATCTCCTCGGCCAACACATCGACAGTAGAGTTCAACAGAGAGAAGCCCAGGATGTTTGAGGAGAAAAAGAAGACGGTGGCCATGATCACCTAGAAAAGTAGCTTGAGCAGATGGTTGAGGAAAAAAAGAGGAGGAGCATGATCACCCTGCACGAGATGATGATTGTATTTCTGGTTAAACAAGTGGCGAAATATCAATCGTTGAGGTGGCGACTCCCAACTAAGTTACTTTGCCTGTTTTGTTACTTTGTGAGCAAAGTTGTTTCCAGTTGATATGATGGTGCATGGTTGATATGATGGTAATACGTACTATGCAAGCGTAAACCTTTGAACAAAGTATTATGGTAGTATGTAACATCTGTGTTTTGCCCTGATGGTATCTGGAGACTGCGTCTTTCAGAGTTTTGTGTCTTCTCCTCCACACATTCGTGTGCCTAGCATCTGCCTAAATTTCATATGTGTCACTATAAAATTTTAGTTTTGAAATATGGAACGAGGTACGTTGAGAATGAACTCCACTTCAGTGGATCTACCGGACCTTTGGTTGACAACATTTGTTCCTAAAATGAACAAATTGGTCCTCCTTTTTCATAACAAGCTGGTCCTCCTTTTTCATGTGGACCAGACGTCTGAGCTAAGAGCATGAGCCTCGGTTGAGTCGAGTGAGTGCCCCATGCTGCCCAAGCCCGAGCGGGATCCCCTGACGATGCCCTTTGGTGACACCGAGCGGGGCGATGGCGAATTGTGTTGCAAGGCATCAGCTAGCATTTTTCCCTGGCCCGCCTACGGGAGCGACAAGGGTTGCATGTCAATTTGCATGTCTTGCAAATCCCAACACTCCCGTCCGGACGATTCAACACCGTGCGGGGCCGCGGGGGGGGGGGGGGGGGGGTTCAATAAAGCAGTGATCCCTATTTGGCGCTTCAGGCGTCAGTTTTTACCTTTTTTGCAAACCGGCGCTCGAAGACGCGTTACCTATGCTCGGCACATATCCCTTTCTGATTCGGTCACGCGGGACTTCACAACCCGCGTGTCCTTCTCTGTTTCTCTTCTCTTCCTCGACTTCCTCCCGCAACGGCGATTCCTTCCCCTCCTCCCGCAGCAGTGACCAACCATAATCCAATGACTTGGCAGTGGATCGATCTGGTCCGCTTCCTCCCACAACAACGACTACTTCCCATTACCCCGCTTGCCCTTCGATTCGTTTCGTGATGGCCCTTGGTTCGTCCCCTTCCGAACCCTAATCCTTTTTTGTGTGTTTTCTGTTTCAAAATCGTACTTGTTGGTATGATGAATCGGTTATGTGTGCATTCGGCCTTTGTGTACTCATGTATGCCCATCTGGTCCCTAGGGTTTGTGGTCAATTTTCGTCCTCTTTATTAGGGTTTGTGCTATTGCTGTTGCGTGTCAATGCAACCGTTCCCTAGGGTTTGTAGTACTCTTAGTTGTGCGTGCATCCTTCCTTGTTTACTGATGTATGCTCATCTGATCCCTAGTGTTTGTGGTCATTTTTCATCCTCTGTAGGGTTTGTGCTATTGCTGCATGTGAATCCATGTTCTCCATAGGGTTTGTAGTTCTGCGTGTGAATCCTTTACTCAAGTATGCCGATCTGGTTGCTAGTTCTCTTTGATCCTTTTGAGGGATTTTCCCCTAGGTATTTGTGGTCAAATTCCTCCTAAGCACTACACTGATCTCCCTCAATACATAGCTAGGTCTCCCCTCTTCTCGACAAACACCAGCCAATCTACCTCTTTGTAGTTAGGTCTCTCCCTCTTTTCCACACACATCGATAGATCGAACCCTCTAGGTAGATCTCCCTGTCACACACAAATTTCCCCTCTCCCCTCTCACCTTAGAGTAGGGATCATCCGCCCTATATCTCTGACACGAGCATGCACAATTTCACTGGCTCTCATTATCGATCTCGCACCCATACACTTCATTCATCTCTTCGTTTTTATCATAACTCACGTCGTTGATCCCTCTCCTCTCTTCCCATGGACCACCCCCTATATATATATGATACTCCCTCTGTAAACTAATATAAGAGCGTTTAGATTACTAAAACAATATTATAAATACTCTTATATTAGTTTACGGAGGGAGTATATATGACTCTGTTTCACACATTGCACATGTTATTTATTTATTTATTTTTAAGATATCATTGACACTATCCCATGTCTATCTTGCACGCACACAAATACACTCACGAAATCGCTTGCAAAAAACACTGAAAATATCTAGTGATTTCTCGTGCACACACCATATCTCTAGTGGTCAATATATCTCTCTCACTCACGTAGGTGGGGTACGTGCACGAAGAGAAGAGGTCCACGCATCGATGCACACTCCTTGCCTATTTTCCAACCACACACGCACAGGTACACGGTGGGGCTCATTTATGTACAAAAGAGGCAGCCCACGTGATAATTTGACGTGTGTAGTAGTTGTTCACTATGGAGGGCGTGACACCGTGTGTGAACGGATCAAAGTGCGACTTGACGCAGTGACACGTTATATTTAAATAAATTTTATTTTTCAATGGCAAGTACACAATATAAAACGATTTCTATCAACAGAAAAATGAAAAGTCCTCCACTATATATAATATAGGCAAGACCCAATTGCTTCCTTGTTGGAGGTTGTCTCTTCAAACTCTCTCACACAAGACGGCGATGGTCACTCTCCTCACTGCTGGTCACTGATCTGACCAAATCTCATCCGCCGGCGAAAGGGGAGGATATGCAGCGTTGGTTCGGTCATCGCCGTCGAGGCAAGAAACCCGCTACCGACACGTCCGGATCTGTGATACCCGCCGTTCTTTTGATGAAGCTCCGGCGCGGTAGGGTCTTTGCTCGTTGTCACTATATGGGTAGACCCCGACCCGTGCCACCCTCCTAGCCACATCCCCACGACCCTCAGGTACAACTCCCTCTAAAATCGGCCTTGCTACACTGTCCATCTTCCCACGTTGTTGCATATAGAAAATCCTGCATGTGGATTGTTCTCTACTTCTTTGCCTAAACCTTATCTCGGCCGTCTTCCTTTCCATTTTGTGATCTCGTACTCACACCGTTTTAGAGAAGCCAACATGCTTCTATCTTTCTGTTAAGATAAGGATGATACTTCTTTTTGTGGGCGTATGTGTCATCAACTGTTGTTGGCCAGTAATTGTTTCCTTTCTACGTCTTTGTGCAAACAGGGATATCCATTTCACCTTGTTGCTATTGTGACCTTTTGGTGAACTACACAAAGAACTTTTTCTTAAGAGTGTTTTGTGCAATTCTACTAAAATGTCACATGGACAACGTTTCTACATTTCAGTGGGACTGCACAAAGGGAGATTGGAGTTCCTATCCTCCTCATCCAACTCTGAGCCTAATCTTCTCCAAAAAGTAGTTAGTCTTAAGAGAGACTACAATTGTGACCGACTTCTATTTGTGTGTTTTTGTTTCATTAATAGCGCCAGTATGTTCAATACCCTTGCAAACATGGATGCTCAACTCTATTTTAGTGGAACTGCACAAAATGATCACGATGTTCCATGTACCCAACATGACCTTTCTTTGCAAACATGTCTTGTCGATTTTGACAGAGCCGCGTGAAACTAGCTATCAACCAATGAACATCGTGGCCAGGAAATGAAAACATGCCTACGGACAACATCGATCAATTTTTTTCTTTATTTGTACACCTTCTCACAACTTTGTCTTCAATTGTGACATAAATATTGGTTCTGATCTACGAACCATTGAGATGCATTAGCATGGATGTTAGTTTCCTTTGTATTTGATGAAGGAATGTTGTAACGAGACAACCTTCCAGCAGGAAAGACACAAGAAACAAAAGCTGAAAGCTTCATAGCATTGTACAATTTCATCCCACTGAAAAATTACGTGCACATATATTATGCAAACAAATGCTGAAAGCTTGACAACATTGCAAGAAGCCATTGTACTTCCTTTCTGACATGTGGGACATCTAGCATCCAGGCCCATGTGCCATGCACCAAATTAGTGTGCACAAACACATGGGAGTCTCACCCCTACCATTGCGCTGCAGTAATAATTAATAACGAGAAGTCAAATCAGAAAGGCCCACCTTTCCCATAGTAAGTTGCTCAAACAAAACATCCATAAATTCACTCTTCTTTGAATCCACCCCTACCTCCTTTTATTCAAGAACACAACCACACACGAAGATTGGATGATAACAACAAATCATAGAGTGTATGAGGATGGTGTAACAACCCAAGTGCAATCCTTGCCCCTTTTGTAATATTTGGAACCTTCATGTTGTGCCTCATGTGGTTTGAGTAATATTACTTTGCTTCATGTCATTTCTGGCATCATGGCATCATAGCATCATTCATGTTTTGCATCATGCCTTGCATGTGGTGATGTTGTTGTGAGTGTGTGTTTTGGTGTGCAAAACTTTGGTGTGAAGCCTCTCCTCTATTTCTTAAAACTATGCCCACCTATCCTATTTAAAAAATAAATGCAACATGTGATATTTTACTTGTTGTTTAATTTATATTTTTTTGCATCTTTTATATATATTCTATTGTTATTTATAAATTAAGTCTCAACCTTGGTGAAGTATTTTTTCCCTTTTAAATCTTGCAAAACAGATTGTTATAAACTAATAATATGTGTTTATTTTGCTTCCTCTAAAAAATACTAAAGCTATTTTTATTAATAGAGCTTATTTTTGTGAGTGCATAACTATTTTCTTTTCTCAAAGAATTCTTTCCATATCCCTGGTATTTATTTGCTAGTTGTTGTGTTATTTAAAAGGACAAAACCTTTTGCTTTCGAGTGGGAGAAAGAGCAACCCAGTTGGGCCACTTGTGGCCCAACAACCTCGCAGCAGCAGCAAGCGAGCTCAACCGCAGCCCAGCAGAGGCCTCCTCGACGTTCCTCTTCTTCCTCCTGTACAGTGTCCATCTCGAGCGCCACGTCGCCAATTCCGGTGATTTGACGGCCGACTGTCGTCCCTAGCCCCTATAAAAGGTGTCCCCAACCTAGCCCTAGCATCCCTCTCCCCATTCAGTTCCTCTCCCACCTCGCGTCGTCGCTCAGGTTAGAGCCCACGCCATAGCCGTCGCATGTCTGCCATGCTCCAACCGGCTCGAGCTCGTGGTCGGGGTAGCCCCTGTGCATCGTCCTCTTCCTCACCGATGGCGTGGATCGACACCCTGGAGTCCCTGAAGTCTGCTACATCTAAGCATGCAACGGTAGCAACCCCGAAGCTTCCTCACCGTCGTTGTCCCCATTGCTGCATTCGGATCCGAGGCGCTCCAGACTTTTGTCGAACCACGCGTCGTCCTCATCGCCCCTCTAGCCGTGGCTTCTTGTCCTAGGTGATCTAGGTACATCCCCCTTCCTCCCTAGTTTGTCACATAGAAATATGATCTGCGTAGGTGACGCTAGGTCCATGCCAAGTTCGTGTCCTCCGAGCTCCAGCTAGCTGTAGTGTATACGTACTATTATTTCACCCTCCTATTCTTCCTCCCCACGTGTCGTACCGTTGTCCCTCACGTGTATGTCGTTTGTGTGCACTCGCAGTAGCTCCCGCAGTCCCTGCATGCCGCTGCAGCCACTACGTCATCGTGTTGCACCTCCATGCCCGAGCAGAGCTTCGGCTCGAGCTCCTCGCAGCCACACACCTTAGTGGTGGGAGACGTAGTAGTAAATAAAAAAATTTCCTACGTGTCACCAAGATCAATCTATGGATAAACTAGCAACGAGCAAAGGGGGAGTGCATCTTCATAACTTGGAAGATCGCAAAGCAGAAGCGTTATAAGAACGTGGTTGGTGGAGTCGTACTCGCAGCGATTCAGACCGCGGTGGATTCCGATCTAAGCATCGAACAACGATGCCTCCGCGTTCAACACACGTGTAGCCCAGTGACGTCTCCTACGCCTTGATCCAGAAAAGAGGAAGGATAGGTTGAGGGAGAGCTCTGGCAACACGACGGCATGGTGACGGTGGAGCTACGTGGTACTCCGGCAGGGCTTCGCCAAGCACTACGGAGGACGAGGAGGAGGAGGGGTAGGGCTGCGCCGAGAGAGAGAGAGAGAGATTGGTGTGTCGGCAGCCCCCAAAACCCCCACTATATATAGGAGGAGGAGGAGGGAGGGCGCAGCCCCTAGGGTTCCCACCCTAGGGCCGGCGGCCAGCCCTAGATGGCCTTGGGCGGCGGCCAAGAGAGGGAGAGGGGAGGGGCGGCACCCTAAGTGGGCCTAAGGCCCATCTGCGCTAGGGTTTGCCCTCCTCTCCTCCTTATGCTGCACCTTGGGCCAGGTGGGAGGCGCACCAGCCCACCTAGGGGTTGGTTCCCTCCCACTCTTGGCCTATGTAGCCTCCCGGGGCTAGTGGCCCCTCACGGTGGACCCCCGGAACCCTTCCGATGGTCCCGGTACATTACCGGCGGTGTCCGAAACACTTTCGGTGACCAAAACCTCACTTCCTATATATGAAGATTTACCTCCAGACCATTCCAGAACTTCTCGTGATGTCCAGGATCTCATCCAGGACTCCGAACAACCTTCGGTAACCACGTACATAATTTCCCTATGACCTTAGCGTCATTGAACCTTAAGTGTGTAGACCCTACGGGTTCGGGAGGCACATGGACATGACCGAGACACCTCTCTGGTCAATAACCAACAGCAGGATCTGGATACCCATGTTGGCTCCCACATGCTCCACGATGATCTCATTGGATGAACCACGATGTCGGGGATTCAATCAATCTCGTATGCAATTCCCTTAGTCTACGGGTATGATACTTGTCCGAGATTCATCGTCGGTATCCCTATGACAAGTCTCTTTACTCACTCCATAACACATCATCACGTGGCTAACTCCTTAGTCATATTGATCTCGTTATGATGATGTCTTACCGAGTGGGCCCAGAGATACCTCTCCGTCACACGAAGTGACAAATCCCAGTCTCGATTCGTCCCAACCCAACAAATACTTTCAGGGATACCCGTAGCATACCTTTATAGCCACCCAGTTACGTTGTGACGTTTGGCACACCCAAAGTATTCCAACGGTATCCGGGAGTTGCACAATCTCATGGTCTAAGGAAACGATACTTGACATTAGAAAAGCTTTAATAGACAAACTACACGATCTTGTGCTATGCTTAGGATTGGGTCTGGTCCATCACATCATTCTCCTAATGATGTGATCCCGTTATCAATGACATCCAATGTCCATGGTCATGAAACCGTGACCATCTATTGATCAACAAGCTAGCCAACTAGAGGCTCACTAGGGACATGTTGTGGTCTATATATTCACACTTGCATTATGGTTTCTGATTAATACAATTATAGCATGAACAATAGGCAATTATCATGAACAAGGAAATACAATAATAACCATTTTATTATTGCCTCTAGGGCATATTTCCAACAGTCTCCCACTTGCACTAGAGTCAATAATCTAGTTACATTGTGATGTATCGAACACCCATAGAGTTCTGGTGTTGATCATGTTTCGCTCGTGAGAGGGGTTTAGTCAACGAATCTGCGACATTCAGATCCGTATGTACTTTACAAATATCTATATCTCCTTCCTGAATGTAATCACGAATGGAGTTGAAGCGACGTTTGATGTGTCTTGTCTTCTTGTGAAACCTGGGCTCCTTGGCAAGGGCAATAGCTCCAGCGTTGTCACAGAATAGAGTCATCGGGCCCGATGCATTGGGAATCACTCCTAGGCCGATGATGAACTCCTTCATCCAGACTCCTTCCTTCCCTACTTCCGAAGCAACTATGTACTCCGCTTCACATGTAGATGCCGCCACGACGTTTTGCTTGCTGCTGCACCAACTGACTGCCCCTCTGTTCAAAAGATGCACGTATCCAGTTTGTGACTTCGAGTCATCCGGATCTGTGTCGAAGCTAGCATTGACATAACCCTTTACGACGAGCTCTTCGGCACCTCCATATACGAGAAACATGTCCTTGGTACTTTTTAGGTACTTCAAGATATTCTTGACCGTTGTCCGGTGTTCTGCTCCAGGATCACTTTGGTACCTCCCTACCAAACTTATGGCAAGGTTCACATCAGGTCTGGTACACAGCATGGCATACATAATAGAGCCTATGGCTGAAGCATAGGGGATGACGCTCATCTCTTCTCTATCCTTTGTCATGGTCGGGCATTGAGTCGTACTCAATCTCACACCCTGTAACACAGGCAAGAACACCTTCTTGGACTGATCCATATTGAACTTCTTCAATATCTTGTCACGGTATGTGCTTTGTGAAAGACCTATGAGGCGTTTCGATCTATCTCTATAGATCTTGATGCCTAGTATGTAAGCAGCTTCTCCAAGGTCCTTCATTGAAAAACCCTTATTCAAGTAGGTCTTTATGCTTTCCAAAAGTTCTATATCATTTCCCATCAATAATATGTCATCCACATATAAATAGAGAAATTCTACAGAGCTCCCACTCACTTTCTTGTAAATACAGGGTTCTCCATAAACCTGTAGAAATCCAAACGCTTTAATCACCTCATTAAAGCGAATGTTCCAACTCCGAGATGCTTGCACCGGCCCATAGATGGAGCGCTAGAGCTTGCATACCTTGTTAGCATCTTTAGGATCGACAAAACCTTCCGGCTGCATCATATACAATTCTTCCTGAAGGAAACCGTTAAGGAATGCCATTTTGACGTCCATTTGCCAGATCTCATAATCATAAAATGCGGCAATTGCTAACATCATTCGGACGAACTTCAGCATTGCTACGAGTGAGAAAGTATCATTGTAGTCAACTCCTTGAACTTTTCGATAACCCTTAGCGACAAGCCGAGCCTTATAGACGGTCACATTACCATCCGCGTCAGTCTTCTTCTTAAAGATCCATTTATTTTCTATTGGTCACCTATCATCGGGCAAGTCCACCAAAGTCCATACTTTGTTCTCATACATGGATCCTATCTCGGATTTCATGGCTTCAAGCCATTTGTTGGACTCCAGGCCCGCCATTGCTTCTTCATAGTTCGAAGGTTCACTGTTGTCCAACAACATGATCTCAGGGAAAGGGTTGCCGTACCACTCTGGTGCGGAACGCGTCCTAGTGGACCCTTCAAATAGCAACTTGATCTGAAGTTTCATGATCTTCATCATTAAATTCCTCTCCAGCCGGTGCAGGCTCCACAGAAACAACTTCCTGTGCTGCACTACTCTCCGGTTCGAGTGAAGGTACAATTACCTCATCAAGTTCTATTTTCCTCCCACTTACTTCTTTCGAGAGAAACTCTTTCTCTAGAAAGGATCCATTCTTGGCAACAAAGACTTTGCCTTCGGATCTGAGGTAGAAGGTATACCCAACAGTTTCTTTGGGGTATCCTATGAAGACGCACTTTTCCACTTTGGGTTCGAGCTTCTCAGGTTGAAGTTTCTTCACATAAGCATCGCATCCCCAAACTTTCAGAAATGACAGCTTAGGTTTCTTTCCAAACCATAATTCATACGGTGTCGTCTCAACGGACTTAGATGGTGCCCTATTTAAAGTGAATGCGACAGTCTCTAATGCATATCCCCAAAATGATAGCGGTAAGTCGGTAAGAGATATCATAGATCACACCATATCTAATAGAGTGCGATTACGACATTCAGACACACCATTTCGTTGAGGTGTGCCAGGCGGCATGAGTTGTGAAAACAATTCCACATTTGCTTAGGTGTGTTTCAAACTCGTGACTCAAATATTCTCCACCACGATCAGATCGTAGGCACTTATTTTCCTATCACGTTGATTCTCTACCTCACTCTGAAATTCCTTGAACTTTTCAAAGGTTTCAGACTTGTGTTTCATTAAGTAGACATACCCATATCTGCTTAAGTCATCAGTGAGGGTGAGAACATAATGGTAGCCACCGCGAGCCTCAATGCTCATTGGACCGCATACATTGGTATGTATTATCTCCAACAAGTCAGTTGCTCGCTCCATTGTTCCGGAGAACAGAGTCTTGATAATCTTTCCCATGAGGCATGGTTCACACATGTCAAATGATTCAAAATCAAGAGACTCCAAAAGTCCATCAGCATGGAGTTTCTTCATGCGTTTGACACCAATATAACCAAGGCGGCAGTGCCACATGAAAGTGGGACTATCGTTTTCAATCTTACATCTTTTGGTACTAACACTATGAACATGTGTAATATCACGTTCGAGATTCATCAAAAATAAACCATTGACCAGTGGTGCATGACCATAAAACATTTCTCTCATATAAATAGAACAACCATTATTCTCAGATTTAAATGAGTAGCCATCTCGCATCAAACGAGATCCAGATACAATGTTCATGCTCAAAGCTGGCACTAAATAAGAATTATTAAGGTTTAAAACTAATCCCGAAGGTAGATGTAGAGGTAGCGTGCCGACGACGATCACATCGACCTTGGAACCATTCCCAACGCGCATCGTCACCTCGTCCTTCACCAGTCTCCGCTTGTTCTGCAGCTCCTGCTTGGAGTTACAAATGTGAGCAACTGCACCGGTATCAAATACCCAGGAGATACTACGAGCACTGGTAAGGAACACATCAATAACAAGTATATCACATATACCTTTAATGTTGCCGGCCTTCTTATCGCTAAGTACTTGGGGCAGTTCTGCTTCCAGTGACCGGTACCCTTGCAATAAAAGCACTCAATAAAAGCAATACAGCTGAAGAACTTGTCGGAGACGTCATATCTCTCGATCCGGGCATGAGCTTGGAAAACCATTCTCAGCTCTTGGAACATCTCATATGCTCCGTGTTTCTCAAAACGCTTTTGGAGCCCCGGTTCTAAACTGTAAAGCATGCCGCACTGAACTAGGGAGTAATCATCACAACGCGACTGTCAGGCGTTCATAACGTCTTGAGTAGCTGGGAAAATGGGTGCGTCACCTAGCAGTGCATCAAGGACATACAATTTCTTGGAAGCTATGAGGATGATCCTCAAGCTACAGACCCAGTTCGTATAGTTGCTTCCATCGTCTTTCATCTTGGTTTTCTCTAGGAACGCGTTGAAGTTGAGGACAACATTAGCGTGGGCCATTGGATCTACAGTATAGATTGTAAAGACAATTTTAGACTAAGTTCATGAGAATTAAGTTCACATAATCAAATTATTTAATGAACTCCCACTTAGATAGACATCTCTCTAGTCATCCAAGTGACACATGGTCCACGTCAACTAGCCCGTGTCCGATCATCACGTGAGACGGACTAGTCATCAATGGTGAACATCTCCATGTTGATCGTATCTTCTATATGACTCATGTTTGACCTTTCGTTCTCCCATGTTTTGAGGCCATGTCTATACATGCTAGGCTCGTCAAGTCAACCTAAGTGTATTGCGTGTGTAAATCTGGCTTACACCCGTTGTATGCGAACATTAGAACCTATCACACCCGATCATCACGTGGTGCTTCGGAACAACGATCCTTAGCAACGGTGCACAGTTAGGCTGAACACATTTCTTGATATTTTAGTGAGAGATCATCTTATTAAGCTACCGCCGTTCTAAGAAAATAAGATGTAAACATGATAAACATCACATGCAATCAATATAGTGACATGATATGGCCAATACCATCTTGCTCCTTTGATCTCCATCTTCGGGGCACCATGATCATCATTGTCACCGGCATGACACCATGATCTCCATCATCATTATCTCCATCATTGTGTCTTCATGAAGTTGTCTCACCAACTATTACTTCTACTACTATGGCTAACGGTTAGCAATGAAGTAAATTAATTACATGGCGTTCATGATTGAGACGCAGGTCATACAATAAATTAAGACAACTCCTATGGCTCTTGCCGGTTGTCATACTCATCGACATGCAAGTCGTGAATCCTATTACAAGAACATGATCAATCTCAAACATCACATATATCACATCACATTCTTTGGGCCATATCACATCACACGGCATATGCTGCAAGAACAAGTTAGCCGTCCTCTAATTGTTGTTGCAAGTTTTTATGTGGATGCTATAGGTTTCTAGCAAGAACGTTTCTGACCTACGCAAAACCACAACATGATATGCCAATTGCTATTTACCCTTCATAAGGACCCTCTTCATCGAATCCGATCCGACTAGAGTGGGAGAGACAGACACCCGCTAGCCACCTTATGCAACAAGTGCATGTCAGGCGGTGGAACCAGTCTCACGTAAGCATACGTGTAAAGTCAGTCCGGGCCGCTTCATCCCACAATGCTGCCGAATCAAGATAAGACTAGTAACAGCAAGAAAATTAACAAAATCTAAGCCCACAACAACTTGTGTTCTACTCGTGCATAGATTCTACGCATAGACCTAGACCACGATGCCACTGGTGGGAGACGTAGTAGTAAATCAAAAAATTTCCTACGTGTCACCAAGATCAATCTATGGAGAAACCAGCAACGAGCAAAGGGGCAGTGCATCTGCATACCTTAGAAGATCGCAAAGCAGAAGCGTTACAAGAACGCGGTTGGTGGAGTCGTACTCGCAGTGATTTAGATCGCGATGGATTCCGATCTAAGCGCCGAACAATGGCTCCTCCACGTTCAACACACGTGCAGCCTGGTGACGTCTCCTATGCATTGATCTAGCAAGGAGGAAGCAGAGGTTGAGGGAGAGCTCCGGTAGCATGATGGCATGGTGACGGTGGAGCTGCATGGTACTCCGGCAAGGCTTCGCCAAGTGATACGGAGGACGAGGAGGAGGAGGGGTAGGGTTGCGCCGAGAGAGAGAGATATTGGTGTGTCCACAGTCCCCAAAATCCCCACTATATATAGGAGGAAGAGGAGGCAGGGCGCAGCCCCTAGGGTTCCCACCCTAGGGCCGGCTGCCATCCCTAGATGGCCTTGGCAGCGGCCAAGAGAGGGAGAGGGGAGGGGCGGCGCCTTAGGTGGGCCTAAGGCCCATCTACGCTAGGGTTTGCCCCCTCTCCTCCTTGTGCTGCACCTTGGGCCAGGTGGTAGGCGCACCAGCCCACCTAGGGGCTGGTTCCCTCCCACTCTTGGCCCATGGAGCCTCCCGGGGCTGGTAGACCCTCCCGGTGGACCCCCGGAACCCTTCCGGTGGTCCCGGTACAATACCAGCGGTGCCCGAAACACTTTCGGTGACCGAAACCTCACTTCCTATATATGAATCTTTACCTCCAGACAATTCCAGAACTCCTCGTGAAATCCGGGATCTCCTCCAGGACTCCGAACAACCTTCGGTAACCACGTACATAATTTCCCTATAATCTTAGCGTCATCGAACCTTAAGTGTGTAGACCCTACGGGTTCGGGAGGCTCGTAGACATGACCAAGACACCTCTCCGGTCAATAACCAACAGCGGGATCTGGATACCCATGTTGGCTCCCACATGCTCCACAATGATCTCATTGAATGAACCACGATGTCGGGGATTCTATCAATCCCGTATGCAATTCCCTTTGTCTACCAGTATGATACTTGCCCGAGATTCGAGCGTCGGTATCCCTATACCTTGTTCAATCTCATTACTGGCAAGTCTCTTTAATCGTTACGTAACACATCACCCCGTGGCTAACTCCTTAGTCACATTGAGCTCATTATGATGATGTCTTACCGAGTGGGCCTAGAGATACCTCTCCGTCACACGAAGTGACAAATCCCTATCTCGATTCATGCCAACCCAACAGATACTTTCAGGGATACCCGTAGCATACCATTATAGCCACCTAGTTACGTTGTGACGTTTGGCACACCCAAAGTATTCCTACGATATCCGGGAGTTGCACAATCTCATAATGTAAGGAAACGACACTTGACATTAGAAAAGCTTTAGCAGACGAAGTACATAATCTTGTGCTATGCTTAGGATTGGGTCTTTTACATCACATCATTCTCCTAATGATGTGATCCCGTTATCAATGACATCCAATGTCCATGATCACGAAACCATGACCATCTATTGATCAACGAGCTAGCCAACTAGAGGCTCACTAGGGACATGTTGTGGTCTATATATTCACACTTGCATTACGGTTTCCGGTTAATACAATTATAGCATGAACAATAGGCAATTATCATGAACAAGGAAATACAATAATAACCATTTTATTATTGCCTCTAGGGCATATTTCCAACACTTAGAATCTCTCAACCGTGGGGATGAGCTCCCCAAGGGTTTACGCAGCCCCGCCGGCACCCGCCTCACCAGATGCGTCCGCCCCGCTCGCCGTTGCCACCTTCTACTTCTTGTCATTGGGAGGGGGCAGACCCAAAAGAGGAACTAGGTCAAAAGACCCGAAGCCCCCATCTTCAGCAGATCCCCTCGCCTAGCCTAGCTGGTCGGGCCAGTCTCGCGCAAACAGGGGGTCGTGGGTTCAAACCCCCGGCTCCCCATTTTTTTTGCCTATGTTAATTTCGGCCTAGTAGTGAGCCCCTAGTCCCACATATCATCCCCCATAGGGGCCCTTAGTGTGTATGCCCGGTGGGACCCCCCATTTTTTATTATTTTCTGGCACTGTTTTTCATTTTTTTTCATTTTTTTCATTTTAGGAAATGCCCAGATCTGGACATTGCCATATTTGGTAGTAGCCAAATAGGGCAACTTTCGACTTATAAGTCATTTGTGTTATTGGTGCTATTTGTAATTTAGAATTGTGATTAATTTATCTACAACAACATATGAGTGTGATATATGATTTTGGGGTAGAAAATCCGAGGAATTCAGTGGTGCCATTAGTTTTTTCATTGGAGAAACTTTGTGGAAATATTATTTTGTGATGAAGTGGCATTTTGTTATTTTTGTATGATTTAATGCACGCATGCTTCGATGACTTGACAACATGGAAATGGTAGTGTTTTGTGGGCAGTGGGCACTAGTATTTTTCCTTGGGTTGATGAACTTGTGGTTTCTTGGGATTCTTCCTGCAAACATGCTAAGAAATATTACTGTTTTCATTGCTCAAATGCTGCTAAGTGTTAGAGCTGTTATTTTCTTCCCTTGTTGTGTTGATGATTCCCATGGATATGGTGTTTCTTTGGAGTTGGCACAAATATATGAATTGTTGTGCTTGTCTTTCTCTGTAGATGTGTGCCAAGTTCTTGTGAATTTGACCATTGCATGTTATATCAAAACTATCGTCAAAATGCTTTTCTGTTAACAAGTGCCATGTTTGCCCCTTGTTAAATTCGTCTAATTCTGAGAATCTGTAGTTATTTTCATGACATGTTTAGGGGATGCTACCAAGTGATCTATGATGTTTTAGCTCATGCTCACTGCTAGTGTTTTGTACTAGATGTTGCCCTCTAGCACCCTATTAAATTACCTACAATGAAACTTGTTGTAGAATTATATTTTGTTGCTGTTAAGATGTTATCATGTTGACTCAGAATCTGTTAAACTTGAATTTTCGCTAAGTCCCTAAAAATTGTTTCAACATCCCATCTTGTGAGCTTCATTGCCATTGACCCATGCTTCCTTTAAATTTCTGTAGATAGATGATTTGTCAAGCTTGTTGTATACTTCCTGTACATGCTTTGGTTGTGGTTTTAAGCTTGTTGTAGCTCTTGATACATGTGTTACAAGATGACATCTTGCTGTTTGTGGACATATTGCGTGTGGAATTATTTTGTGATTGTGGGAGCTACACTCCATTGTTTTATGTGAGTTTTGGGTCTATTCTTGTTGTTTTTCATTCCCTATCTAGTGGCATCCTTGGAACACCAAGGAATAGCCCAGGTCTTCCATCTTTGCATTTCCCCCCGTTAACGTTCGTAACTTGTCGTGAGCGTACTGTGAGCTACGTTACTCCATTTACAACGTTCTTCATATGCATTTGTGGTAGAATTGAGTGTAGAACATGAAGATTGCCATGTCATGCATCATATCATCACTATGTTCATGTTCTCGCCAGATTATATAATTTACCTAAATGCACATGGAGTACCACTTGATCCACTCCACTAGTGGACCAAGGCTTCATTTAAACTTGATATATTATGTTGTCATGTTAACAACAATTAAAATGGACATGCATCATATTGGTTTGTTCATCATGTCATGCACATGTTGTGGTGGATCGTCTGTTAATTGTTTGTTAAGGATTGCTTCTTCTCGATAGAGCTCTGAAAGCGTTCGGTGTGTGAGGATTCGTTTGACTACGCCTATTTGTCTACTTCATGGATTCAATCTTCTTCCAAGCGGGATCTCAGGAAAGATGACACATTTCCCTAGATACCACTACTATCATTGCCATGCTAGTTGTCTCGCTTCCAACGTTACGTCTCATTACCTACCACTTGTATGTCAAGCCTCCCAACATTGCCATGATAAGCCTCTAACCCCTCCACGTCCCAGCAAACCTTTGTTTGGCTATGTTACCGCGTGCTCATCCCTTCTTATAGTGTTTCTAGCTGCAGGTGCAATTGCTTCCATGTGACAACATGGATATTTTTTCATATCACAATATTATTTGTATTTAATTTAATGCATGTATATACTTGGTAAAGGGTGGAAGGCTTGGAGTTTTGCTCGGTGTTTTGTTCCACCTTTGTCGCCATAGTTACTTGTGTACTGGTATTATGTTCCATATGGGCGCTCCTAACATGCTCGGGGTTGTTATGGGGACCCCCTTGCCTTTAATTTTTGGGATAAAACTTTTCTGACAAGGCCCAACATTGGTACTATATTTGCCCAACATAATAATACTGAAAACCATTTCTAAAGCATAGGGCGTCATGAATCCCAGGAGTAATTTAACATAATACAGGGGGCCAGTGCTGTAGGTGTTGGTCCAAAATAGAGCACTATGCGGGGCCACCTCGGGGCAAGTCGGGGGATTTCTATCAGGCCACCGTACGAGTAGCTTATCCGTCGTGTCGTGAGAACGAGTTACACAGCTCCTATCGGGATCGTCGACACACCGGGCGGCCTTGCTGGATTTGTTTTACCTTTCTCGAACGTCTTGTGCGAGGAATTCCGAGAATACTTCGAGCTATCTCGAGGTTGCGGTTTTCCAGTGGAATTGCCTAGGAAGATCACGAGATTTGTGGTCAAGGTTATTCCCGCTGCGTGTGGTTAGTTTGTGATGGATGAGTTGGAGCACTCCTGCAGGGTCAAATCTTTCGGAAAGCCATGCCCGCGGTTATGTGGCAACTTGGAAAATTTGTTTAACACCCGGTCATGGTAAACTTGAAGTAAACTCAAATAAAATACACCAACTATGTGTGTAACCATGACTGTCTCTTCTCATGAGTTCTTATTCGAGAGAGAACATGGTGGGGTTATGTTTGACGTAAGTAGGTGTTCAGGACCACTAAGTGATCATTACTAACTCACGCCCATTATGCGTAGACCACCATACTTTACTTTTTGTATTCATAAGTTAGCCACTCAAATAAATGCTTAGTTGGTTGCCGCAGCCTCACCACTTAACCAAACCTCACCCATTAAGCTTTGCTAGTCTTGATACCCTTGGAAATGAGATTGCTGAGTCCTTGTGGCTCATAGATTACTACAACAACAGTTGCAGGTACAGGTAATGTGATACTTGGACGTGAGAGCGATGCTTGTTTTGATTTGGAGTTCTTCTTCTTCTTCATCAATCTAGGATGGGTTCCAAGCGGCATCCAGGGATAGCAAGGATGGATGTCATTTTATCATTTGGTTTTGTCCGTAGTCGAACCCTGCTCCACTGTATGATGTTTTGGAGATGTTGTTGTATTGATGTGATCTTGATGTAGCTTGTGGCGAGTGTAAGCCAATTCCATATACTCATCTCTTCTTTACAAGTACTTGTAATGATATCCATTCTTGCGAAATGACGAAATACACTTCTATCCCTATCGAGGTCCTGTTGCCAAAATAAGGATAGGATCGCATCTTGGGCATTACAAATTGGTACCAGAGCCTGTACCGACCTAGGAGCCCCCTTGATTGATCGAACTTGGCCGAGTCGAGTCTAGTGAAAAACTATTTTGAATCTAGTTATATATTGGAGAGTAGGTTTCTTTTACTCCTGTTCTATACTCTGGTGTGGTATTCGACTTCGGAATTTTATTCTACCCCTTTTATCACTCAATTTTTTTAGGATCACATGGGTATTGTTGGGGTCATTCCAATATCTTTGTGACGAGAACATTGTTGTTGGTGCCTCCTAACATTTAGGGGTTGTGACAGTGTCCCGGGGAGTTGAGCTCCGAGGTGTTGTCATCACATTTGTATCATGGCAGTTCCAGAATACCGGAGGTCGTCGACATCGAAAACGCTTCTATACTCCTTGTGGTGAGAGTAGTTTGGCGCCACCCAGTACTAGGGAGAGCGATCAGATGTATTGCCACAGCTAGTATATCAGGTGTTTTTCGAAGGTGTGAGGTACATGATTTCCAAGGTTTTCTTGGTTATGTGTTGACGGATGGATACCGTTGGAGTGTAGGGTTCATTAGTTGTGTGAGATATTTTGCCTCCCTGTATCCCCAACACCCGATTGCATAACCAAAGATTTCGGAAGTTCTTAGGTGGTAATTCAAGTAGGTACCTAGGATTATGTTTCCAACAAGTGCATATGGGTATGTATTTGTTTTGGCATGTTTCATAAGCCTCATCCTTTGTGTCGGGGAACATTGCATGGGAAACAAAAAAATTCCTATGCACATGCAAGATCTATCCATGGTGATGAGCATCTACGAGAGGGAGAGTGGATCTACATACCCTTGTAGATCGCTAAGTGGGAAGCATTAAGAAACGCGGTTGATGTAGTCGAACATCTTCACGATCCAAATTGCCGAGCGTCCCGTGACCCCATCATGATCCTTCTCACGATGCAATCATGATCCGTCCCGCGATCAAATCACAAATCATCTCGCGATCCTGATCATGGTACTTTGGATCTAGCGTCGAACGGATGGCGCCTCCGTGTTTAGCACACGTACAACTCGATGACGATCTCCGCCTTCTTGATAAAGCAAGAGTGAGCGGAGAAGTATATGAGTTCTCCGGCAGCGCAATGGTGTGGCGGCGATGGTGGTGGAACTATTCTGGCAGGGCTTCGCCTAAGCACTGCCGAACTAGACTAGAGGAGAAAACGATCTAGATGAAGTAGAGGGAGCACGTGGCGATTAGGGTTGGCTCTCATTTCTAAATCCTTTAGTATATATAGGAGTGAGGGAGGGGAGGAGGAAGCCTCAAACCCTCAAGGTTTGGACGAACTAGGAGGTGGAGGAGTCCTACTCCAATGCTACTAGGACTAGGATTCCTCCTCTCCACTTGGAAATCGTTTCCACCTTTCCTCCTTTGGGTTTTTCCCACCCCTAGCCGCATGGGCCTTAGTAGGGGTTCATCCAGCCCACTAGGGGCTGGTTTGACTCCTCCCACATCCCTTGAGGTCCTCTGGGTCGAGACACCCCTCCTGATGGCCCCCGATACCCTCCCGACACTCCCAATACACTACCGAAGTACCCGAAACTTTTTTCGATGATCAAAACATGACTTCCTATATATCAATCTTTACCTCCAGACCATTCTGGAGCTCCTCGTTATGTCTAGGATCTTGTCCATGACTCCTAATAATGTTAGGTCACCACCATACATAACTCTACTATACCGAAACGTCACCAAACCTTAAGTGTGCAGACCCTGCGGGTTCGAGAACTATGTAGACATGACAGAGACACATCCAAGGTCAATAACCAATAGCGAGACCTGGATGCCCATATTGGTTCCTACATATTCTACGAATATCTTTATCGGTTGAACCTCTATGTCAAGGATTCAGTTAACCCCGTACGTTGTTCCCTTTGTTCTTCGGTATGTTACTTGCCCGTGATTCGATCGTCGGTATCTCTATACCTAGTTCAATCTCGTTAATGGCAAGTCTCTTTACTCGTTCTATAAGACAAGATCCCATGTCTAACACTTTAGTCACTTTGCTTGCAAGGCTTGTTGTGATGTTGTATTACCGAGTGGGCCCTGTGATACCTCTCTGTCACACAGAGTAACAAATCCCAGTCTTGATCCATGCCACCCAACAGACACCCTCGAAGATACCTGTAGAGCACCTTTATAGTCACCCAATTACGTTGTGACGTTTGATACACACAAGGTACTCCTCCGGTGTCAGTGAGTTGCATGATCTCATGGTCATAGGAACAGATACTTGACACGCAGAAAACTATAGCAATAGGCTGACGCGATGATATGCTATGTTTATAGTTTGGGTCTTGTCCATCACATCATTCTCCTAATGATGTGATCCCGTTATCAAATGACATCTCATCTCCATGGCTAGGAAACCTTGACCATCTTTGATGAAGGAGCTACTCTATTAGAGGCATACTAGGGACATGGTGTTGACTATGTATCCACACATGTATCTGAGTTTCCAATCAATACAATTATAGCATGGATAATAAACGATTATCAAGAACAAGGAAATATAATAATAACCATTTTATTATTACCTCTAGGGCATATTTCCAATAGTCTCCCACTTGCACTAGAGTCAATAATCTAGTTCACATCACCATGTGATTTACATTGTTATGAATCTAACACCCAATGAGTTCTGGGGTTCGATCATGCTTTGCATGTGAGAGAAGTCTTTATCAACTGGTCTACGACATTCAGATCCATGTGTACTTTGTAAATCTCTATGGCATACTGGAAACACTGCTACCACACTCCACTTGGAGCTATTCCAAATGGCTGCTCCACTATATGTATCCGGATTTCTACTAAGAGTCATCCGAATTGGTGTTAAAGCTTGCATCGACATAACTCTTTACGACGAACTCTTTATCACCTCCATAATCAAGAAACATCTCCTTAGTCCTCTAGTTACTAAGGATAATTTTGATCGCTGTCCAGTAATCCACTCCTGGATCACTCTTGTACCCCCTTGTCAGACATGGGGCAAGGCACACATCAAGTGCAGTACACAACATGGCATACCAAATAGAGCCTATGGATAAGGCATAGGGGATCACCTTCGTCCTTTCTTTCTCTTCTGCCGTGGTCGAGCTTTGAGTCTTACTCAACTTCGTGCCTTACAAATCAGGCAAGAACTCCTTTGACTAATCCATTTTGAACTTTTTTCAAAATCTTGTCAAATGTATTTACTCATTGAAAAAACTTATCACGCGTCTTGATCTATCTCTATAGATCTCGATGCCCAAAAATTAAGGTTGTGTTTGATAGCAAAGTATTATATAAGCAAAAGTATCAAAAACTGCAGTAATTTTGCCAGTAGGTATGAGATACCATGGTTTTATCAAAACACAATATTTTGAAGTATTCACAATACATAGAACCTGTTTGGTTGGTGCCGCATAATGCTGCAAATTTTACTACCTGGCCATTGCATTCAAATACCTAGACGTTGTGTTATCAATGCAAGCACTAAGCACACAATAACTTTGGCATGCACGTAGACTAGGCAATGGCCGACATGTACCGGGTCTGGAAGCAGATGGCTTGTAGCTAGCCGGCCGTTTGAATACTACTTCCGTTGCGTTTTTGTAGCTATAAATTTAAGCCGGTTAAGCAATTTCTTCATCGTTTCATTGAGGAGCGGCGCAAAGCTATTGGGGAAGAGATAGCCCGGCTCTTAGCAGCAGGGTTCATCGTGGAGGTTTTTCACCTGGAGTGGTTGGCTAATCCAGTGCTCGTACTTAAGAAGAACGACACGTGGCGCATGTGTGTGGACTACACAGATCTCAACAAAGCTTGTCTGGTTGATCCGTTTGCTCTCCCTCGCATTGACCAGATCATTGACGCCACGACGGGTTGTGAGAGTTTATGTTTCTTGGATGCTTATTCGGGTTACCATCAGATCAAGATGGCAGTTAAAGACCAAGAGAAGACGTCTTTCATCATGCCTTTTGGACTTAAAAGTGCGCATGCGACTTATCAACGTTGTGTATAGAACTGTCTACATAATCAGATTGGGTGCAATGTTCATGCTTATGTGGATGATATTGTGGTCAAGTTAAGAAACAAGGACACTCTGCTTGACGATTTGAAGGAGACTTTTGATAATCTGTGGGTTTACAAGATGATGCTTAATCAGGGCAAATGTGTGTTTGGTGTCCCGGCAGGCAAGCTCCAGGGTTTTCTAGTCCCAGAAAGGGGGATTGAAGCTAACCCGAATAAAATCAAGGCCATCACCTCATTGTCTAAGCCGGCGTGTGTTAATGATGTCCAACGCTTGGCGGGTCGTATTGCCGCTTTAAGCCGGTTCATAAGCCGCCTGGGCGAGAAGGCTATCCCTTTATATCATATGATGAAGAAGATAGAGGATTTTGTCTGGAGTGATGCTGCCGATGAGGCATTTGAAGCGCTCAAAAATCAATTAGTTGAGCCGCCGGTTCTGGCCGCTCCTACGGAAAAGGAACCACTGCTCTTGTATGTGGCGGCTAATAACAGGGTCGTTAGTGCTGTAGTTGTTGTGGAGCGCAAGGAGGAAGGGAAGGAATATCCACTCCAGAGGCCGATTTACTATGTTAGTGAGGTGTTAATAGAGTCCAAGCAGAGATACCCGCATTAGCAAAAGCTGATATATGGAGTGTTCATGGCAAATTGCAAGCTGGAGCATTATTTCCTTGGACATCCAATCACGGTGGTTAGTTCTGTGCCTTTGGGTGATATCATTCAAAATAGAGAGGCCACTGACAGGATTTCTAAGTGGGCACTGGAGCTTGGGCCTCTTAATTTGAAGTATGTGCCTCGAACGACTGTCAAGTCTCAAGCCTTGGTGGATTTCATAAATGACTGGACGGAGATCGAGGCGCCTGAGGAGAAGCCGAATAATACATATTGGACAATTCACTTTGAAGGATCCATGCAGTTGGAAGGCTTGGGGGCTGGAGTTGTTTTAACTTCCTCTAGAGGCGACACGTTTTGTTATGTATTAAGTCTAATGGTTCCTTGTACTAACAATGTAGCTGAGTATGAGGTCCTGCTTCATGGTCTCCGTGTGGCTAAGGAGATGAATCTAAGCCAGGTCAGGTGTTTGGGCGACTCAGACCTTGTGGCTCATCAAGTGTCCGACACATGGGATTCCACGGACCCTCGTATGGCGGCTTATCGCCAGGCTGTTGACATCGTTGTCGGCCACTTCAAGGGGTATCAGGTGGATCATATTGATCGTCAGAAGAATGAGGCGGCTGACACTTTATCAAGACTAGGGTCTTAGCACAAGCCGGTGTCGCCTAATGTGTTCCTGGATATCTTGCATCACCCGTCAGTCAAATTACCTTCTGAGGAGGATCTTGTTGTGCCTGACCCAGACGGACAATTGGTGTCCGCTCTCTGTGCTATTCCTGATTGGATGTTGCTGTCACATCCCTAGCTAGATGTCATAGGATAGCATGTGTGTGCATCATATTTCAATTTTGCATCAACATGAAATGGGGATTAAAAGAAACCCCAAGCTCACATTGGAATCAAATTAATTAAAAGTTTGTGAAAAACTCAACAAACTCAAAATGCCCATACAAAATGTTCCCTATGTCTGATAAATATGGACATGAATATATCAGGGGCCATTTTAAATATTTAAACAATTATAGAAATTTAAAAATAAATAATAAAGCCTCTGAAAATGCCAAATAAAGCATTATCATTACTTTATATTTCAAAATATCCTAAAAAAATTTAGGAGTTTGAAATATTCAAACTTAATTATATAAAACTTTTGGGATATTTTATAAAAGCGTTTGTGCCTAAAAAAGAAATAAAACAAATGTCAGAATTAGAAAACAGAGGGAAAAGGAAATAAAGAGGGAAAAGGCCCAGGGGTAGTCGGCCTAGCTGGCCCATGCTAGTCATCCATGTCCTCTCGCCAGGAGGACAGGGGCACGCACTCGCCGCGTGCGGGCACGCGCCAGGCCAGCTCCTCCCTGCCTGGTTGCTGGACTGGAGGCCGCTAAGAGAGCTAGTGCGAGGCCCCCTCACCATGGCCCCTTTCTCCTCTCCCTCTCTCCCTCGCCGCGTTTTCTCTCTCGCTTCTCCCCCTCTGCTCGCCATGGCCGAGCCCATCGCCGTCGCATCGCCGTAGTTCTAGCCACCCCCGTGCCCCCCTGAGCCCGCCAAAGCTTTGGCGTGTCCCCCTCGTCCTCCCCGTGAAGCTAGAAGACGTCGGGAGCCCTCTGCGCCATGCCTTCGCCGTTTCTCCCCCCGCCAGCCACCGAAGCTCCTCTCCGACGATTCGTGGCCGTCTTTGTGTCCCCGAGCTCGCCGTCTTCCCCAACAACCCCACCATGATACCCTGCGTCGTTCCCCTCCTCTAGAGGCCTGCCCCTCGCTGTAGACGCCACGCCCAAGCTGCCCGAAACCCGCCGCCGCTCGGCTCGTCGCCGGTCGTAGCTCCAGTCGCCCCCGAGCCCCCTCTGTCACAACTTTGGACGCGCGCGTGCACGGGCTAGCTCCCGGTGCCCTCCGCGCGCCAAATGGCTGCCGAATGCGCAAGTCCGTTGAGTCGCCGCTGTGCCTTTGGTCATCACCGGCTGGCGTCCGACCTGCTGCCGTGGTAGGGTCATTAGGGGCTAATCCCCCTGCTAATCAGCCCCCCAGCCACTGACCAGTGGGCCCCAGCTGCGGGTCAAACCCTGGTCAGCGTGGGGATTAGGCCCGTGTCACTGATGTGTGGGCCCCGCACGTCAGGTTTGACCTGGCCTGGTCAGCCGACTTGCTGACGTCGTAGTGATGTTAGGCTGACGCCCTAATTCATTTTCTAGTTTTAAAATAATTCCAGAAAATGTTTAAAACTTCCAAAATTCATATAAATTAATCTGTAAATCAGATGAAAACAATTTATATATGAACATTTATCAGAAAAATCCAATGAATCCAATGGTGCTATTATCATGCATGTTAGAGCAAGCTATTTAGATGAACATTGACATTTACTAATAGGGTAATATACGGAATATGAAATGAAGAACGACTTTGAACCTATATTCAAACTCACTTCAAATTAACTTGGACAATAGTTGCATTAGCTCATCTATACATGCTGCATGTCATGATCATGCATCATATTGTTGCACTTTCGTGTATTGATTGCTATTTATCTGCATTGCGGTAGGCCCTGCTTCTGAGGATACCCATGAGTATTCCAACGAAGGAGAGAACCTTTCCGCTAGCCAGCAAGGCAAGCAACCCCCTTGATCATTCCGATAACATCCCACTCTCTCGCTCCTGCTCTTGTTTATTGCATTAGGACAGACGTTCACTTGTCTGTCATACACGGTAGATGAACCTATTATTTTGCATGACCTGTCATGGTCACAGTAAATAGCTAAACCTTGCAACCTAGCATACCTGGTAGATGCTTGTGCCATGATGTTCTTAGCTTACTTCACTTGCTATGCTTAGAGTTGTGTCAGGTCTGATTCATCTGGTGATGAACTGGGGTGAAACAATGTTGTTCTGATGTGATAAGCTTATGATGAACCCGATTTGGTAAAGGTAGCGATGAGAGGCTATGTAGGAGTACATAGCGGGTTGACTCATTGGGACCGTTCTTAGGAACTGAGTTCCATGTTTGTGATCCAAGACTAGATACTACCACATGCTGGGCCCTGAAATATGACCTCGCTCGACTTATCAGTCGCTTAGTCCTTAGTCCAGGAGTTGCAAGTAGTTTCTGGTGTTTATGGCATGCTGGAGGCCGTGCGTAGCGCTGACCCTAGGGGTGGGTTACGACGCGGTAGGCAGTGGCACGGTGTACCAAGGGTCACCCGAATGGTGGGCTTGGGAACCCTGTGCACATCGTTTGGGGCCGTAGCAGAAACTTCGTCCGGACTTCCGTGCGGGTTCAGTCTCAAATAGGCGATACCCTGGACTAGAGGTCTTATGTGATTGACAGTCGTGGCCGACTCCCTTGCTGGGCTTCCGCTTGGAGGTGGCCGAGGTGCATGGTTTTATGAGAACACATCGATAATTGGCAGAGCGTGTGTGAAGAAGTACACCCCTGCAGGGTATGAAACTATTCGAATAGCCGCGACCTTGGATATGGACTACTTGGAAAGCTTATGTTGTTCATAGATAATCAAATGGATACTCATAAAAATATCAAGACAAGTGTGAGTACCGTGGATGGCACTCTCCTAGGAGAGGGAAGTGAATCCATGGTGGTGTATTGTCATGAAGTTAGTGGACTCGTGTGCGATATCTAAAGTTTAAAAAGAGTTATAATTGTGTAGTGTAGGTTAGCCATGAGTCAAAGCTGGCATTGCTACATAAACTCCACCACTCCCCTTGTTGATACATGAGCATGAATAGACTAGGTATGTAATAAAGACTTGTTGAGTACGTTTGTACTCACGTTTGCTTAATAAATGTTGCAGATGAGACCCAAGACCCATCAGGTGGGTTCTATCTAGATGTCGACGATGCCGAATAGCTGGTGTCCCAGCTACGACCTTATGCCATGTGGCGGGCTATAGATAGTTAGGCCATGTGTCTTTTTACCCTTTCATGTGTCTATACTCAGACAGCATTATGCTTCCGCTTGGTTTGTATGAACTTGTTTGTATGACTTTTGTGTCGGGTCATGTGACCCCTATCTGTAAGAACATATTATGCAAGTCTCGTCTGAGCCTCTTAAATAAAAGTTGTGTTGTTGTATGGTTATGTTGTGATGCCATAGTTGTATCTATGCATATCGGGCATGTCGTGCGTACGTGTGATGTGCAACGGTATGTATGGGATCCGACACCTAGTAATGTGCCTTTAGTAGTACTCTTTATGGGAAACTGCCTCTTTGTGCTTCCATCGAGCCATGGTATCTTGCTACTGCTCCGGACACATTGATTGACCGACATGTATCCTTCTTTGCTGCTGTGTCTGTCCCTTCGGGGAAATGTCTCGCAGTGTAATGGAGTCCCTGCAGCCTCCTACGACTCGTCTACATGCAGTGATGACATTTATGTCCCACGGTGTAATGGAGTCCTTGTAGATTGCTATGACTCGTCTACACATGCTTGAGGCCGACACCTGCATTGTTGGGTTACGTATGCCTGTTTCCGTATGGATGTGCCACTTGGGTTCTATGACTAGTCATGTCGGCCCGGGTTCTCTGTCGTTTGATTGCCAGCGACATGTTCACATACATGAGCCAAAAGAGGCAAATGGTCCCGACTAAGGTAAGGCTGCAGTTGTGGATCTTACCGTGCGTGATGCTGCAAAGTGATGTGATATGTTATAGTTTGGATTCATATGACTTAGGATCGGGGTCCCGACAGTTGCCATATCTGATGTATCTGAATCGCGGCGAGTTACCCGAGGATGAGATCTCAGCACGACAGATCGTGAGGTGGTCCAAGTCCATGACTATCGTTAAAGGCGAGTTGCATAGCATAGATGCAGTGTGACTGGTGTTTTCAGCGCTGCGTTTCCCCTAAAGAGGGCAAGGAAATTTTACATGAGATACACTCCGATGATTGTGGTCATCACGCGGGCTCAAAATCCTTGGTGGCCAAGTCTTACCGACACGGTTTATTCTGGTTGACGGCTCATAAAGACGCAGAGGACATAGTTACCAAGTGCGATGGGTGTTAAAAATTAGGACGACGTGCCCATGTGCCAGCTGAGGAGCTACGAATGATTCCGATCACCTACCGTTTGCGGTCTGGGGGCATGATATGGTTGGGCCTTTTAAGAGGTCTAAAGATAAGAATACCCACCTTTTGGTGGCGGTTGATAAGTTTACCAAGTGGGTTGAAGCAGAGCCAGTCAACAAGTGTGATGCAGCCATGACAGTCCAGTTTGTCAAGAAGCTATTCCTTTGTTTTGGTTACCCTCACAGTATCATTACTGACAACGGTACAAATCTATCAAAGGGGTCTATGAAAGCATTTTGTGAAAGTCAACATGTTTGCCTTGATGTCTCCGCCATGGCTCATCCACAGTCCAATGGGTAGGCCAAACTTGCCAACTAAGAGATCTTGAGAGGGATAAAACCCCAGCTTATGGTTCCTTTGGAGTGAATGCCGGGTTGTTGGGTGGAGGAGTTACCTTCCATTCTTTGGAGTATTAGAGCCACCCCCAACAAGTCAATAGGCTATATGCCTTTCTTCACGGTTTATGGCACGGAAGCTGTTCTCCCAAGTGATATCTGCCATGACTCGCCCAGGTTGGTGGCTTATGTTGAAACTAATAATGAAATGGCACGTTGGGATGCACTATATTCTTTGGATGAGGAGCGGGATCTTGCAGCAACACGATCAACGATTTATCGGCAAGATCTGCATCGCTCTCATAGCCGTAGAGTCAAGACCCGGATGTTCCAAGAAGGTGACTTAGTGTTATGTCTGATTCAAGACCACACAGATATGCATAAGTTATCCCCCCTTGGGAATGACCTTTCATGGTTAGCAAGAATCTCCAGAATGGGTCATATTACCTCATTGATATACGGGAGTGCGATAATTCACGTACTTCCGGACAAGAGACTAACAGGCCGTAGAATATTCCTCATCTTCGGCCTTACTATACTTGAGTCATTGGCTCTTATCAATGTACATACATCTGTCATTATATATACTTTTTTAATACAATCAATTTGGCATCCCCATAATTCGGGGCCTCTGCCGTTTTTTGTGCAACAAGATTGTGCAAAAATATGATAATTCAACAGGTCACTTGGGGGCTTCCAACCCACTTGGTTTAGCTTTCATACCCTCTTGACCGGCTTTCAAGCCATATTTGGGTTAAACCTGCCTGTTTGCCACTTGCCACTCCACCATGTGACCCGCCGAACTCTTATTAGTTAATCTCGCAATAAAGACCCTGAACTGGTCAAGGATCTTGGCAGTCAATCATGCAATGAGACCCTGTACTGATTAAGGTTAAAACGACGGCTTATGTCACGAGAGGGTCGGCTTACAGAAAGCTAGGATAAACTTGCCCATCTGCTATAGTCTCTTTGCCATGTGGCCCGTTCGTACTCTTAGACAGTTAATCTTTTTAAAAACCAATCTGTTTAAGGTTAAAATGACACATTTATGTCACGTGAGAGCCGGCCTATGGGTTTGGGGGTACTCATGGCCTGTTGTACACTACAGGAATTAGGCTCTTTGTCGCCTGCCATGACAGACGGCAAAGTGCCAACCATAAATGGCAAAGGCCTTTGTCGTCAGCCAGCGGACGACAAAAGTTTGGACCAAACAAACCCCAGCAAAGGGGTTCTTTGTCGTCTACCTTGGCACAACGGACAACAAAGTTTTTTTGGCCGTCGGCCTGCAAATGGAAACGACGCTGGATGGCGTAGTACTAACGGTAGCACCGTTAGGTGGCTAACGGCCCCCATCCCTTTGTCGTCTGCCTCGGATGCCCCACGCAGTTCTTTGTCGTTTGCCCCCTGACGGCCCAGCCCAACCCTTTGCCGTCTGCCCATGACGCCCCTAGCCCTTTGCGGTCTACCCCTGACGCCCCCTAGCCCTTTGTTGTCTGACCTAGACGACAAAGAGGCCAAATGTTCCCCGGCCTAGTGCTCCCAGGTTTGACAGGTGTCTGCCTCATACCCTCATTGCCATCTGTGGCCGTCGGCAAACAGGGCTCTGCCATCCAGGGCAGATGGCAAAGAGGTTGTATTGCCTTTTTTCTTCTGTTTTTGTTATATTCAACAATTTTCACAGGCAAATATATGATATGTATATATATTTCACAGAAACAATATCCCTACCATATGGATATGATCAACCAACAATTATACCAAATTAAAAGTATCAAATGTCACATTGTTCACCATATTACAATAGTTTCATCCATAGATACATAGTCTCATACATATAGGTCGAAAGTTTTACGTAAGTTCATCGATACAAAATGAAAACAAAAGGTAAACACTAGCATTACATCCAAGCAAGCGGCTGTGAACCCTATCAAATGTACAAAATTGGAAATAAGAAAGTTAGAAAAAGAATCTAGAAGAAGAAGAAGAAGATGTAGAAGAAGCGTTTTTCTTCTCTCTCTTTCTCCTCTTGTTTTTCTTGTTCTTATTGCTTATTTGTGTCATTTTAGAGCTAACCTAGGTAATTATCACATGTTTGACCTAACTAAGCTTATTGTGTCATTTTGAAAGAAAATAAGCTAAGTATATGACATCTATGAGGTTACCAAGTCTATTATGCCATTTTCGAGTTAACTAAGCTTATTATGTCAGTGTGGAGGAAACAATGCTAAGTATAGGTCATTTTAGAGCTAACTTAGGTACAATATGTCATTTTGGAGGTAGTAATCTTACTATGTCATTTTAGAGGAAACAAAGCTAACTTAGGTAAAATATGACATTTTTCTAAGTGCTAAGTTTGTCATTGTGCTAAGTTTGTCTAAGTGCTATATTTGTCTTTGTTTGAGAAAATGAACCAAGTAATTGGCATATTAGGGCTTACCGTTCTCGTCATCACGGTGGTGAAGAACCGGGGCTGCTTGGGCCGGTGTCATCTAGCACACTACTTGGCCCTGGAGAAGGATCATGCGATGCGGCTCGGGAGTTATGCTGCACCAAAGATCATTTGTGTTAGCATGATGACGCTGAAATGCTAAGAGTAGTCACTAATGAACATTGAAATGAAACTCACCGTTCCAGCCATGGTAATGACTAGCATCCGTGGAGGGGTGTGTTCGTTCTTCTCAGACAAAGTCTGCACATTTGGTTTTGACAATTCAATCATATTGGTTATTAATGAAACGAACGTGTAGTGCATGATTTGGCTAATATGAAGAAGAAACTTACCATGATGAGCTCGTATATGGCCCGGTTAGACGCATCATTCCGTGCCCTCTCCTCCTCCAACAACCTAGCCGTCCTCTCCTCCAAATCCCTCTTATCCTCCGCCGCCTACCGGACCTGTTCCACTAGAAGCGCCTAGGTTGTCTCTCTCTCTTTCTGCAGAGCAGCTTGCAACACAACTCCTTATTAGCATTGTAATCATCTTTGTTCACACACACAATGTAATGGAGGAAAGCTATCTGTGTCTGTATGACTAACCTCGATGGTGAGCTGGACTGGTCATGGACGAGGCGTCATCTCATGACAAGAGCATGTTTGGCGCGCCTTGATCTGCCGGAGAGTGCGCGAAGACCGTATAAGTCCATCTCCAATGGCTATCGAGCCATGGGGCCTCCCGTCACCAATCATCATCACTAGGTCTGGATCAATAGGATGCTGGCCTGGGTTGGAGTCCTCCCCATTCATCGCGTTCTCCACATCTTTGTACCTCATGAGCTTGTTGTGGGAGGAGATGTAGGTGAAGTTCTGGGGATTATCGAGGTTAGACTCAGAGAATGCAGTGGCTTTCTTGTACGAGGCAGTATGGGCCAGGGCATAGAGGTCGTACACCTGTGGCACCTTTGTCTTATTGTAATGCGCCTACAAGAGAGGAACAAAGTTTTAATAAAGGGGTCAAGCTAGCATCAAAAAATAAATTGCAGGAATCATGAAGCAAACCACATACCCAGTTCCGCCCCGAACTGAAATAAGTTAGCGGTGCCTTGATGGTGTGGCACACCTTCCATTTGGGCACGCCGCTCCTTGGCATCATCGTGGAAGACTCACCATTCGTCAGAGCACCACTAATTCACCAACGCCTCCCAACAATCCATCTTATCCGCACACCATCTCGGGGACACCTAAGTTAGTAAAGAGAAATTTGAGCGCTACGCCTACAAATCAAATCAAGGAAACTAGGTACAAGGCCTTAAGAATAGGTAATTACCTTCATGTACTTCTCCTTGTCTAGAAACTTTTGGTGGGACAACGACTCACTACTAGGGAAAAGCCTAGTAGTAGTGCGGTTTTAGTGCCTACTAGTAGCACGGGTTACCGTGCTACTAGTAAGGCGCTACAGCTATTACTTACCAACAACGCATGTAAGACGCGCTACTGCTAAGACATATAGCTGTAGTGTGTATCATACAAGTGTTACTGATATGACAACTATTAGTAGCATTCTTGCAAACCCACGCTACTAGTAATCTGTTTTTCATTATTTTTAATGTTTAGTGTATTTATACGCCATTATACAAATTTTGATACAGTACCAATTAATAGGTTGTTATATCATTATGTTCATGATGAATTATTATATCATTCTGAGGAAGAAACATGGATTTTATCCATCCAAATGAATCAAAAGTGATCAAAAAGTTGAATTAGTAGGACGACGATCCTACTAATTCAACTTTTGGTCACTTTTGATCCATCCACATGAATGTAATCCGCTTTCCTTCCCCCAATGATATAACAAATCATCATGATAATCATGATCAACATCATCATCATATTAATATAAAAACTCTTGCATCATATCACCACCACCAACACTATAGCTAATAATCATCATAGTCATTACCACCAACACTATTTAATCATCATTTTCGTCAATAAGACATCATATAAAAAGTTGCTCACTAGTCATAATCGCAACTCCTCCTCCTCCTCATCATCATAAATTCTAACACATTGTAGCACATAATAACACATTGTACCTAGGACCAAGTGACCTACTCCTCTCTCATAGGACCTAGTCTACCCTCTCTTAGGTACAATATCATAAAACAAAATAGGCCCTGACTCTCCATTATGGAGAATGGAGATCATCCTGTCTCCAATTCTTGGCCTACGCACAATGTTTCTTCCAAGCAGCTCTCTACGATTGACCATACATTTTTTCCAATCTTTGGTTGTGATGTCTTCATCGGTTTTAGAAATCCGGTATGGACAGGAGTGATGCGTAGGCTGACCTAGCCGTGCTAGCCGTAAGCTCATAACACCAACACGACCTCTCAGAAACATCAGAGAAGACACACAATCCTTCGGGATTTTCTATTGAAAAACATGTAATAACTTTGTAGTTAGCAATGTAGTTTAGTTTTAGAAGAATTTATGCAAAAGATGCACGGATGTCTTAATAGTAGAAAATCTTACCATGCAATCTTCATGGATGTTACCGTAGTTCACCACATGCACTAGTGGCACATATTGACCATAATGTGGAGGAGTTTGATAATAGCTTTTGTAATTCTGAAGATCATTAAGAAATGGGATAAGATGATCTTTCTCCTTATAAGTTAATTCTGCTTCATCATTATAGTAGTAGGTTCTGTCTACCATCTTCCATGCATTTTTTGAAGAATGAAAAAAAGCTAGCAATGGAAATAAGTTGTCAACTATTTTTAAATAAACAACATAAATTACTTAATAAATATGGTTGAGAAACTCACATAATGGTAGAACTGGAGGCGTCTGCACATTGACCCAGATGTCGATATTACCTTCAATTTCATCTTTCGGACAAATATCAAAGGTGATAAGCATATTAGGCTGAAATGCATAAGCCTTGCATAGTGGTCTCCAACTTTTGCATTCAAAATAGGAGTAGGTGTCTGCATTGTACAATTTTACGGCAAAAGTATAACCATGCTCGGTCCTCAAGTGAACTCTCTTTACCTCCATACTTTTTTTAGTATTGAAACCAATCTTATCCAAGACATAAATTCTTGCATGGCAGGGGATACGCTAGTAGAATAGTCCTGGACATGGCCCCTATAATCAAGCAGGCCTCCTCCGCCGAATCGACGATGAGGATGCAGGCCAGGCATCGTCGACATCGAGAAAAAATGCTTAATTATGAAAACAAAATTAATAAACACTTAACAAACCTAAAGTCAACCTGTTCCATATATCGAGCAATGACATAGAAAAAATGCCCTATGTTTACTGAAATATCATTGAATTCCCGTTGTGGCAAATCAGAAGCACGCGATATGTCCTACATTGTAGCACAAGTCATGCTAAAATTCATGAAAAAAATCGGCATGACCTTTGCTTAAAACAGGACATATCGAGCGCCTGAAATTTACCGGAACCGAAATGAATCAACATTCCGGCAAAACATAGGCCACTCGGAATCATTCCCTACAAACAACAAAAGTCCACTTGGGCACAATCAAAGCACTTCAATGTTGCATATAACAGGACCACTTAAGAACATGTACATCAGCAAACACTATTCAGGAATTTGCATGTAACATGACCACTTCAGTGAAAAGATATAATCAACAATAATGGAATATGCAAATGAACACTTCTCTGCCTAGGACAGAACCCAAATTCTGTTCTAGCTATTCCTCTCTCTCACACACACATTATTTTCTTTTTATCCAAATTATTTTAGAGCAAATATTCCAACAATACTTGACCTTATTAGAAATTGCAAAGGAACTCCATTTTCTCTAACCCTTCTGACCTCACCAAAATTTCCACAGAAGGACCTTAGTACCTACACCCAATTTCTTCAAAAATATTTAGGTCCATAGTCGAAATAATTCAAATTTCATTTCGATGAAATTTGGACCAGATTCAGGTCCATAGTCCAAATAATTTTTTATAGATAAATGCTACTGTTTTTTGTTTATAGCATGTATTAATTTAAAGCTAAATGCTACCATTATTTATGTACCCTTTGTTAATTGAAAGCTAAATGGAATTACTGTTTAGGCATTTTCATAAAAATTTGCCCCAGCTAATTTCCTAAAAAAATGCTAGTCTTTTTTCCTAAATGCTAAAAAATGCCTACTGCCCTAAACAAATCTAGGGTTCATATAAACACCTAGGGTTCATATGAACATCATCACAACAGAGAGAGAGGAGGGAAGGGGAGAGGAGAGGGAGAGCCTTACGGTCGGCGGCGAGGGCAGGCTCGGGCGGCGGTGGTCCTGGGCGGGCTCGGGCGGCGACGGTGAGGTTGAGGGCGACGGAGTTGAGGTTGAGGGCGGCGATGGTGAGGTCGAGGGCGGCCTCGGGCGGCTGTGGTGAGGTCGAGAGCGGCCTCGGGCGGCGGCGGTGAGGTCGAGGGCATGCTCGATCGGGCAGGGCGATTGACGACGACGACAGAGGAGTTAGGGGAGAGGGGTGAAAGGTCTTAGTAAAATTTTGAGTCCGCGTGGGGTTAAGTCGAAATAGCAGTAGTGCTTGTAGGAAAAAACGCTATAGGTAAGTTAACTATAGCTCTTTCTACCAAAATTTGGCTACAACATTTTCTACCAAAACTTAGCGGTAGCGCTCGTAAGGAAAATGTGCTACTTCTATTTTCTTAGCAGTAGCGCTTGTCAAAATAGGGCGCTACTACTATACCTAGCCTGTTGGCAACGGTGTGGCAGTTATAGTAGTAGCGCTTTTTTTCTGGGACGCACTACTTCTATTGTCTTAGCAGTAGCGCTTGTCAAAATAGGGCGCTACTACTATACCTAGCCTATTGGCAACAGTGTGGCAGTTATAGTAGTAGCGCTTTTTTTCTGGGACGCGCTACTGCTATTTTCATAGCAGTAGCAATCTTTGTCTCCCCGCGCTACTGCTAGATAGTAGTAGCGCCCTATTTTGACCAGCACTACTGATAATCCTCTATGTATAAGGTTTTCCCTAGTATTGACTTGTCCTTCTTAATATGTCACGATGCGTAGTAGTCTTGAATAGCTTGTACCCGAGCCTCGTGCCGTAAGTTCTGTAGTAGGAGCCTACACTCATAATCGATAAGCTTTGTCGCGGCCTCCTTGTATCCCTCCTGACACCTATAGAAGGTCTGCAATCAAAGTAGACAACACTAGTTAGTACAATAACTAGCTAATATTGATTTTTATTTGTGTAAAGGAGAAATTACCCAGAACTTCCTGATCACAATGTCGGCCCTCGTGTGGCACAACACCATCGATCATCTCCTCCTGCGGGGTCGGGGCAACCAAGTAGTGCTCTGATATGTCTCCATCGTATCTACTTTTCCAAACTCTTTTGCCCTTATTTTGGACTCTAATTTGCATGATTTGAATGGAACTAACCTGGACTGCCGCTGTTTTTAGCAGAATTGCCTTGGTGTTACTTATGTGCAGAAATAAATGTTCTCGGATTGACCTAAAAATTTATGGAGAATATTTTTGGATTTAATAAAAAATATTGGTGAATGAATCAACCAGGGGGGTCACCCACAGGCCACAAGCCAGTTGGGCGCGGCCACCCCCCTGGCCGCACCTAGCAAGCTTGTGGGGCCCCTGCTGCTCCACCGACCTCAATTCCACTCCTATTTATTCCTATTCACGGAGAAAAAAATCAAGGAGATACAGAACCACCGCCACCTCCTGTTCTTCCTCAGGAGGCTAGATCTGGAGTCTGTTTTGGGCTCCGGAGAGGGGAAATCGATGCCATCATCATGACCAACCATCCTTCATCACCAATTCCATGATGCTCTCCATCGTTCGTGTGTAATTCCATCGTAGGCTTGCTTGAAGGTGATGGGTTGGATGATATTTATCATGTAATCGAGTTAGTTTTGTTAGGGTTTGATCCCTAGTGTCCACTATGTTCTGAGATTGATGTTGCTATGACTTTGCTATGCTTAATGCTTGTCACTAGGGCCCGAGTGCCATGATTTCAGATCTGAACCTATTATGTGTTCATGAATATATATGTGTTCTTGATCGTGTCTTGCAAGTTGTATACACCTATTACGAGTTATGATCTGCATCCCCCAGGATGACAATAACTGGGATTCTTTCCGATGATTAACGTAGTTTGAGGAGTTCATGTATTCACTAAGTGCTAATGCTTTGGTTCCGTTCTCTATTAAAAGGAGCCCTTAATATCCCTTAGTTTCCATTAGGACCCCACTGCCACGGGAGGGTAGGACAAAAGATGTCATGCAAGTTCTTTTCCATAAGCACTTATGACTATATACGGAATACATGCCTACATTGCGTTGATGAATTGGAGCTACTTCTGTGGCACCCTATGTTATAACTGTTGCATGATGAATGCCATCCAACATAATTATCCATCACTGATCCATTGCCTATGAGCTTTCCATATATTGATCTTTGCTAAGTTACTTTTCCGTTGCTACTATTACAACTACAACAAAACTGCTACTGTTACTTTTGCCATCGTTATCGTTACTTCCATACTACTTTGCTACTGAATACTTTGCTGTAGATATTAAGTCTTTCAGGTGTGGTTGAATTGACAACTCAGCTGCTAATACTCGAGAATATTCTTTGGCTCCCCTTGTGTCGAATCAATAAATTTGGGTTGAATACTCTACCCTCGAAAACTGTTGCGACCCCCTATACTTGTGGGTTATCATGCTCCCATTTCAATCCTAACTCTGGAAGCTGACCCTCACCTGGCAACTTGACAAACCCCGGGAAGTTATGCCTTAAAATCACACCAAGGATGGAGTTGGGCCTGCGGACATCCTTGGCGTGAATCCAACCCCTGTAGTATGATAAATCCAACACATTAGATATGTGAAGAAACATGAAGGCAAAAGGTTTAAAAAGAGTAAATGCACTTACTTGAGCGAATCAGGCTTAATCGTCCACCTCTACTCGCGGGTCGCCGGCATGGGTGGGAGCCATGTAGACCCACGCTGGTAGACTATGCCCCCCAGCCACCTCATCCCCGCTATCATAAAGTTGATCCCCGCCACCATCAACATGGCCACTTGGCTCTGACTAATGCAGATCTAGCCATGTATCCCATCCGGTGGAAGCATGTGGAGTCTCGTAGGATGAAGCATCTGGCACAAGAGTCTCGAGGGTCGAAGCGTCTAGGACAGAAGGATCCTCGACCAGAGTCTCGGGGACAGGACTCCTTGAAGACTCCACCTCAGACGGGTCCACCGTAGCAGTCTTGTGCTTGAGTGAATCAGCTGGGGGTGACGGTGAGGAAGGCGTAGCAGCCTTCGTACCTCTCCCACGGCCCCCACGTATACGTTTAGGAGCTCTCTTCTTCCCTCGACCTCCTCTCCCGGTGGGCAACTTCGCCGACAAAGAAGCACCCTCAGATGTCCCAATACTGTTGTACAACGCTCTTCGGAGAGTTTGGGGCGGAATGGAAGTACACGTCCCACCACGCGTCGACGAAGGAGCCTCAGATCACTCTCGACCCGCGCCCACCATCTTTCAACACCTTCCATGACAAAGTGTAAACAAAATTAGTGCAACATCAAAAAATTGAATAACGACATGAGTGATAATATGTATATATATAATTTGAGTGTATCATCATCATGTATACCTGACATGAACTGATAATAATATTCATCGTCTATATATGCTCTGGGATCAATAAATGCATCATCATCATCAGTATCATCAATAAATGCATCATCATCACTATCAAGAGAAACATGTGGAAGGCCTCCTTTTTGTAATCGGTCAAGCATTGAGAGGTCATCCGCAGCAGTAACCTCTTCTTCTTCCATCTCTTCTTGTTGCGGCTCAGGGGTGAAGTCGGATTCACTGTCGCTGTCTACTTCAATGTTCTGGGGTGAAGTTGAGCGGTTCTTGAAACGGTTTTTTTGAAAGACATGTTTCTTGGAAGAATTCTCCTTCATATGTGTCTGGGTTAATGTGAGGTTCATAATCGTCTACATAGAGGGGAGGTGGTCTAAAACATGGCGGCACATTATAAACGACATCCCAACCATTCAGATTTGGATCAGTTTGGCAGGCCACGGTAGATAGAAAACTTGGGTCACTTGTTGAGCCATAATATAGACATCGGGAACATCTAAACGGGTGCCTTGTTTGATTTTGACTAGCCCTATATGTTCATGAGTCCTTCTAGTCTCCTTCGGCTGGAACCAATAACATTTGAAGACTACGATGTTTGGTGTGTTTTCACCAAAGAATATAAGTTCATAAATTTCTTCAACTCTTCCATAATACTCGACACCTCCTTTGCCGATAGTAGAGGCACAAATATTTGTAGACTTTCGATCGTCAATATATAGCTCTTTGCCAAAAGTATGAAAGTGATACCCGTTGATGTCATATTTGTCAAATGAACGGATCTTATAGTCAAAACCATTAGCGACTAGTCTCAATTCAGCGTCCATAGACTCAGAATTAGCCTACAAGTTTAATAAGAAAGGATTGTTGCATTGGCCGCAAACTAGACGAAGAAATGAAATGGTCTAATGGAAATTACCATTTGTTTGAACCAAGAGATGAAACTGGGATAGCCGCCTCCATGCTTTGCCAAAAGCTCATACTCTTCATTGGAATCCTTTTGGATCATCGATCCATCCGAGAATTTGGTGGCGTGTCGATTGTATCACATATCCAGGAATAAGATCAGTTCAAAGGAATTAGAAGTTGCGAAACAATGTACCGAGAACTTACTCAATGTATGGCCGCACTTGTGTTAGGTTGTTGAAGATATACAAGGAAATGGTCCACCATTCTTCGACATCCAATGTTATTGCTTTCGAAGCACCGGCTGGTGTGAGGTTCCCTTGGAATAGGCCGAGGTTAGATCGACCTTTGTCATGGTCTCCATCAATGTACCGAGGCTTCGGATTATGCAAATGACGATTCTTGGCTTTGTAGTGTGGTGTCACAAACTTTGTCGCCTCCTCGGTAATGAATGCCTTGGCCATTGATGCTTCAATTCTACGTTTACTTTTACATTTTGATTGAAGCATCTTCTGCGTCCTCTCAGTTGCAAAGCACCAACGATTTTGCACGCCCCCCAATCTTGCCTCGGTTGGGAGATGCAAATTCAAATGCTGTATTAGATTAAAGAAGCCCGGTGGAAAGATCTTTTCTAACTTGCAGATCAACTCCGGTGCCAACTTTTCTAGTTCATCTAGCACGTTAGGCGATAGTTCTTTCGCACAAAGAGCACGAAAGAAATAGCTTAGCTCTGCCAGTACTAGCCATTCATCCTCAAGGATAAAGCCATGCAACATCATCGATATTACCCGCTCAAGCCATATGTGCCAATCATGACTCTTGATACCAAATATTTTCAATTTGTCAAGACTCGCTCCCCTCTTTTGATTCGTTGCATACCCATCGGGGAACATCAACTGCATTTTCACCCACAAGATCATTTCCCTCATAGCTGGCCTTCCAAGATTGAACCATGCCTTTGGCTTCCTCCAGTTCTTTTTTCCTTCCTGTTCTCGCATGTTTTGTAATGGTCTATCACATAGAGCCTCCTAATCAAGTCTAGCCTTAGGATTATCCTTTGACTTTCTCTCTATACCGAACAATGTACCAAAAAGGGCCTCGGCGATATTCTTTCCAGTGTGCATCACGTCGATGTTGTGTGGGCAAAGGAGGTTTTTAAAGTAAGGTCGATCCCACAAGAATATATTGTGAGTCCAGGCATGTTCCAAATTATACCCTTTGAAATACCCTGGACGCGTTGGATCAGGCTCAAGAGAGTTTAACTGATCTAGGGTCTTTTGGCCTGACAATGCAGGTGGTGCAAAGTTTTTGATAACTCTACTTTCGATGAAATTATTCTTGTCTTTTCTGAACTTATGGCGAGGATCCAGGAACTGTCTATGCAAGTCGAAGCAAGAATACTTGCAACCCGCCTACAGCCAAAGGAAATCAAGAGGTGCCTTGCATGTGGGGCACGGGAACTGTCATTGTTTTGTCACGGCAGATGTCCTAGGACTTAGGTTCGAAGCCATCGATAAGGGGGTGGACTCAAAGGGGTTGATCAGGATGAGGGACTCGGGTTTACCCAGGTTCGGCCCCACGGAAAGAGTAAAAGCCTACATCATGCTTTGTGTTGTATTGGTTGGGTATCGATTACAAGGGAGCGGATTCACTTGACCTAGATATCTATCAATTGTTTCCTGTCCTAAGCCGCCATAGGGACTCGCCTTTATGTAGGTAGGTCGACGCCCTGGGTTACAAGAGTCTAGACCGACTTACACAAGGTGTCTGATCTGATCTCTATGCCGCCTTGCCTTCTTGGGCAAACCGTCTCCTGGGTGGCTTACACGCCCGGGTCTCGCGCCATCTTCCGTCTTAGGGCATTCCTCTTGGCCCATCTACTAAGTCACATTGTGGTGTTGTCTTCAATCTTGATTATGAGCTGCCAGGCGTTACCCGACACCTCCTGGGTGGGTCTTGCCATGGGGTTATATTCCCAACATTAGGCCCCAGATTGATTTGAACCTCTTCATGTCAATCTTCGAATTCATCTGGCGGTGAGTCTCACATATTTGTTACCTGAAAAGAGAAACTTTAGAACCCTCCATAAACACAGATGGCATCATTTTGAACACATCAAAATGATTCCATGACGTAACCACAGATCATCTTATTAAACGGTCGGCCCGAAAATCAAGGCGTCTCTTTTGGTCAATCATCATTGCGCCTCCTCGATTCTCGGATGGACTGTTGCTGTACAATCTCATAAACAGGCAAGGGAGGGGCCCCAGTTCTTTTCTCCTCCCCGTCGCCACCATATCACTTCATCTTCTTCCTCCAGTGCTCGTGCAACCGAAGCTCCGCCATTGTCGCCGTCCTTCCTCATCTTCATCGACCCAGGCCGCTGCATCAACCTGATCGGACCAAAACTCACCGATGTTTCGGCCATCTCCTCCGCGCTCATCAGGTTAGTTCCTCTCCCCTTCTTAGATGTACATTAGCCTGTTGTCGTTCCTCTATGTGCATCACCGCTTGCCGGAGTAGTCATTGAAGATCAGTAGATAGAATACCTTTCGGGCCTCCAAACATTAGGCCTCCATCGTAAAACTCCATTTAGCATGTATCTCCACTCGTCGTAGATTAGAAAATTGGATAGATCCGTGTGAATGAACTATCTATTCTTCCGTCAACTATTTAGGTTTAGAATATTTCTTATTTTATTCTCGCCCGTAGATCTTGCCATAGTTGTTGTTGTCAACATAACCTATTTGTCAACACTTCACGAAAATTTTTGGCGCTAGCTGTCTCTTTAACCTGCCATCGTACTACCGACTCATGTAGCAACCATTTTTACTTGTCTTGATCTCACAACAGACGGCGGCTTAAAACACCAGCTTAACCCGCCCATTACAATTTTCGTCTTAGCTTTGTCTTTCCTTACTGCTAGGTTTTTCTTGACCCGCATTGACCTTGCGCTTTCTCATACTGTTTAACCCACCGCCATGGACAAAGTCCCCACTTCAAGTGACTGGGTCACCTAAGGGGTTACCGACGCATCCTTAAAGGAGTTCATGACTATGGGAGTCCTGCCGGCTCAGGATGTCGTTCATTGGCAGGCTCCTGGAAAAGAGGCCAGACCCGTTCCTTTGGAAGGAGAAGTAGTTGTGTTCACGGATCATCTTCTCCGCGGCTTCTCACCAACCGGGTCAAAATTCTTTCGACACGCCTTGAACTTCTACAAGCTTCATCCTCATGATATTGGCCCCAATTCCATCACCAACTCAATTTCAAGTCCTCTGCGAGGTTTACCGGCACGAGGAGCCCACAGTGGACCTCTTAGGGATTTCTTCTATCTCAACCGCCAGACTAAACTAGAAGCCAGGCTGAGTCTTGAGTTTGGAGGGGTGACAATCCAAATGCGGAGGGATATGGCTTTCCTTGTGGCTGTTCTTCCCAGTCATCCCAAAACTGGAACAAGACCTGGTTTTATTGCAAGGACACCTCTCTGGCTGATGAAAATCCTCTGTCGGGTTATCGTCCCTTCCGGCTCTGCAACACGGAGCTTCTTGAATGGATGAATGCCGCGGAGCGTGTCAAATATGCTCCGGCTTTTCTGGAGACTGGTGCTCTGCTAGCCAATGGGCTAACTAGTGTGGATTTGACCCGCTGCTAGGTCAGCTTGAGGATCATGCCGCTAAGCCGGCGGGAGAAGTTAATGTGTGAATATTTTGGTGAAGTGAGTGATCCAATGCGCTTCACCCGGACCCCCTTGAAGGAGAAGGATCTCAACACTATTGTAAAGTCCCTGCTTGGAGAGCCTGAAGCCACGTGTAACCAGACCGGGTTAAAGCCTTTCTATGCTCTTAACCTGACTCTAGAGGTAAACATCTTTTTGTATAAACTGTCTTCTTTCTCATAACCTTGTATCTTATACTTTTTCTGATCCTCTCACTCATATGCAAGCCAAATCTGTTGGAAATATGCCCTAGAGGCAATAATAAATTAGTTATTATCATATTTCCTTGTTCATGATAATCGTTTATTATCCATGCTATAATTGTATTAATCGGATACTTAGATGCATGTGTGGATACATAGACAAAACCATGTCCCTAGTATGCCTCTAATAGACTAGCTCGTTGATCAAAGATGGTATGGTTTCCTAGTCATGGACATGAGATTTCATTTGGTAATGGGATCACATCATTAGGAGAATGATGTGATGGACAAGACCCAAACTACAAACGTAGCATATGATCATGTCAGCTTATTGCTACTATTTTCTGCATGTCAAGTATATGTTCCTATGACCATGAGATCATGCAACTCACTGACACCGGAGGAGTACCTTGTGTGTATCAAACGTCGCAACATAACTGGGTGACTATAAAGGTGCTCTACAGGTATCTCTGAGGTTGTCTGTTGGGTTGGCATGGATCAAGACTGGGATTTGTTACTCCGTGTGACGGAGAGGTATCTCAGGGCCCACTCGGTAATATAACATCACAATAAGCCTTGCAAGCAATGTGACTAAGTGTTAGTCACGGGATCTTGTGTTACAGAACGAGTAAAGAGACTTGCCGGTAACGAGGTTGAACTAGGTATGGAGATACCGACGATCGAATCTCGGGCAAGTAACATACAAAAGAACAAAGGGAACATCATACGGGATTAACTGACTCCTTGACATGGAGGTTCGACCGATAAAGATCTTTGTAGAATATGTAGGAACCAATATGGGCATCCAGGTCCCGCTATTGGTTATTGACCGTAGAGGTGTCTCGGTCATGTCTACATAGTTCTCGAACCCGCATGGTCTGCACACTTAAGGTTCAGTGACGTTTCGATAGTACAGAGTTATGTATGGTGGTAACCGAAGGATATTCGGAGTCCCGGATGAGATCCCGGATGTCACGAGGAGCTCCGGAATTGTCCGGACGTAAAGATTGATATATAGGAAGTCCTGTTTTGGTCGCCGGAAAGGTTTCGGGCTCATCGATAGTGTACCGGGAGTGCCGGTAGTGTACCGGGAGACCATCGGGAGGGGTATTTCGACCCAAGAGGCTACATGGGCTCTGGGAGAGTAAATACCAGCCCTTAGTGGGCTGGTGGAAGTCCCACACAAGGCCCATGCGGCTAGGAAGAAATTCCCAAAGAGAAAAAGGTGGAAAAAGGCAAAAAAGGCAAAATAGGGAGGAGTTCTAGTCCTACTAGGATTGGAGGAGGAATCGTCCTCTCCTCCTAGTTCGGCCAAACCAAAGGGCTGTTCCCTTGAGGGCCAAGCCTCCTCCTCTCTTCCTCTTATATATTCTAGAGGTTTTAGGGTTTTTGGCACTAGATTTTCAGCCACGTGCTACCCATTCCTCCAGTGCATAGTTTCTCCTCTAGATCGGATTTCTACAGTGCTTAGGCGAAGCCCTGCCGGAATAGCTCCACCACCATCGCCGGAGCGCCATCATGCTGCCGGAGAACTCTTCTACCTCTCCGCTCCCTCTTGCTTGATCAACAAGGCGGAGATCATCATCAAGCTATACATGTGCTGAACGCGGAGGTGCCGTCCGTTCGGCGCTAGATCGGAAGGACCGTGATCAAGATCGCGAGACGGATCGTGATGAGATTGTGGGACGTATCGTGATGAGTTCGCGGGACGGATTGTGATGAGATCGTGGGACGGATCATGATGAGTTCGCAGGATGAATCGTGATTGGATCGCGGGACGAATCATGATGAGATCGCGGGATGCTCGGCGATTTGGATCACAAAGACGTTCGACTACACCAACCGCGTTTCTTAACGCTTCTTGCTTAGTGATCTACATGGGTATGTAGATCCACTCTCTCTCTCGTAGATGCTCATCACCATGGATAGATCTTGCGTGTGCGTAGGAAATTTTTTGTTTCCCATGCAACGTTCCCCAACAGTGGCATCATGAGCTAGGTCTATGGGTAGATGAGATCTTGAGTAGAACACAAAGAGTTTGTGGGCATTGATGCTTAGATTGCTTCCTCCCTTGGTCGTGTTTTGGTTCAGCGGTATTGTGGGATGAAGCGGCCCGGACCAACATTACTCGTATGCTTACAAGAGACCGGTTCCCTCAACTGCAACTTGTTGCAAAAGATGGCTAGCGGGTGGCAGTTTCTCCTACTTTAGTTGGATCTGATTCGACAAAGGCGGTCCTTGAGAAGGTTGAAAAGCAACTAGTGTATCACCGTCATGGTTTTTGTGTAGATGAGAATTGTTCTTGCTAGATACCCGTAGCAGCCACATAAAACATGCAACAACAATTAGAGGACGTCTAACTTGTTTTTGCAGGGTATGTTGTGATGTGATATGGCCAATTACATGATGTGATATATGTGATGTATGAGATGATCATGTGATGTATAGATTATCACAACTTGCATGTTGATGAGTACGGCAACCGGCAGGAGCCATAGGGTTGTCTTTGATTATTGTATGGCCTGCGTGTCAACCATTAAGCGCTATGTAATGCTTTACTTTATCACTAAACGGTAGCAATAGTAGTAGAAGCATGTTGGGCACGACAACCCCAACACGTTGATAGAGATCAAGATGATGGAGATCATGGTGTCATGCCGATGACGATGGAGATCATGTCGGTGCTTTCAAGATGGAGATCAAAAGCACAAGTTCATGGCCATATCATGTCACTTATGATTTGCATGTGATGTTAATCCTTTTATGCACCTTGTTTTTCTTAGGACGACGATAGCATTATAAGGCGATCCCTCACTTAATTTCAAGATAAATTGTGTTCTCCTCGAGTGTGCACCGTTGCGAAAGTTCGTGTCGAGACACCACGTAATGATTGAGTGTGATAGACTCTATGTTCACATACAACAGGTGCAAGCCAGTGTTGCACATGCAAAACACTCGGGTTAAACTTGACGAGCCTAGCATGTACAGACATGGCCTCGGAACACAAGAGACCGAAAGGTCGAACATGAGTCATATAGTAGATATGATCAACATGATGATGTTCACCATTGAAACCACCTCAACTCACGTGATGATCGGACTTGAGTTGGTGAATGTGGATCATGTATCACTCGAATGACTGGAGGGATGTCAATTTGAGTGGGAGTTCTTCAGTAATATGATTAATTGAACTAATTATCATGAACATAGTCAGTAGTGTCTTTGCAAATTATGTTGTAGATTACTTGCTCGCGCTATAGCTCCCTTGAATTTTATATGTTCCTAGAGATATAGAGTTGAAAGATGATGGTAGAAATATTGTGGACTGGGTCTGTGATCTGAGGATTGTCCTCATTGCTACATAGAAGGCTTATGACCTTAATGCACCGCTCGGTGCGCCAACCCCTCTAGCGTCGTCTATAGATGTTGTGAACATCTGACAGGCACGTTCTGATGACTACTTGATAGTTTAGTGCGTCATGCATTACGGCTTAGAATTGAGGCTTCGAAACGTTTTGAACATCATGGAACATATGAGATGTTCTAAGAGCTGAAATTAGGATCTTAGGCTCGTGCCCGTGTTGCGAGATATGAGATCTCCAACAAGATTCTTTTCCTGCAAGATGAAAGATAATAGATCAATCATTGAGCATGTGCTCAGATTGTCTGGGTGCTACAATCGCTTGAATCGAGTGGGAGTTGATCTTCCAGATAAGATAGTGATTGATATAGTTCTCCAAGTCGTTGTCACTAAGCTACTAGAACTTGGTGATGAACTATAAAATGCCAGGGATAGAAATAATTATCCCTGAGCTATTCGCGATCTTTGACACTGCGAAGGTAGAAATCAAGAAGGATCGTCAAGTGTTGATGGTTAGTCAAACCACTAGTTTCGAGAAAGGCAGGAGCAGAGAGGGAAACTTCATGGATAGAAAGTCAGTTGCTGCTCTAGTGAAGCAACCCAAAGTTGAACCCAGACCCGAGACTAAGTGCTTCGATTATGAGGAGAGCGGTCGCTGAAGCGGAACAACCCTAGATACTTGGTAGATAAGAAGGCTAGAAATGTCGACAGAAGTATATTTGATATACGTGTTATTGATGTGTACCTTGCTAGTACTCGTAGTAGCACCTTGGTATTGGATACCGGTTCGGTTGCTAAATGTTAGTAACTCGAAATAAAAGCTACGGAATAAACGGAGCACTAGCTAAGGGTGAGGTGACGATGTGTGTCGGAAATGTTTCCAAGGTTGATGTGATCAACATCTCACGCTCTCTCTACCTTCAGGATTAGTGACAAACCTAAATAAATGTTATTTGGTGTTTTGCGTTGAGCATGAACGTGATTAGATCGTGTTTATTGCAACACGGTTATTCATTTAAGTCAGAGAATAATGGTTATTCTGTTTAGATGAATAATACCTTCAATGTTCATGCACCTAGTGAGAATGGTTTGTTGAATCTTGATTGTAGTAATACACATGTTCATAACATTGATGCCAAGAGATACAAAGTTAATAATGATAGTACCCCATAATTGTGGCACTGCCGCTAAATGTCATATTGGTATAAAATGCATGAAGAAACTCCATTATGATGGATCTTTGGACTCATTCGATTTCGAATCGGTTGAGACATGCAAACCATGCCTCTTGGGCAAGATGACTAAGGACCCCGTTTCCAAATGGATGGAGCGGGCAAGTGATTTATTGGAAATGATACATGTTGATGTATGCAATCCAATGAGTCTTGTAGCGTGTGGTGGATATCGTTATTTTCTTACCTTCACTGATGATTTGAGTAGATATAGTGTATATTTACTTAATGAAACACAAGTCTGAATCATTTGAAAGGTTCAAGCAAATTCAGGGTGAAGTTTAAGATCATCATGACAAGAAGATAAAAATGTATGCGATATGATCGTGGAGGTAAATATCTGAGTTACGAGTTTGGCATACAACTTTAGACAATGTGAAAATTGTTTCACAACTCACGCCACCTGGAACACCATAGTGTGATGGTGTGTTCGAACGTCATAGTCGTGCTCTATTGAAAATGGTGCTTGCTATGATGTCTGTTATCGTTTTGCTACTATAATTTTGGGGTTATGCTTTAGAGACAACTACATTCACTTAGATAGGGCACCATCTAAATCTGTTGAGATGACACCGTGTGAATTATGGTTTGATAGAAACCTAAGCTGTCATTTCTTAATGTTTGGGGCTGCGACGCTTGTGTGGAAAATGTTTTTACCTAATGAGCTCGAACCCAAAGCGGACAAATGCATCTTCATAGAATACCCTAAGAACAATTGGGTAAACCTTCTATCTCAGATCCAAGCATAAAGTGTTTGTTGCTAAAACTTGGTCCTTTCTCGAGAAATAGTTTCTCTCGAAAGAATTGAGTGGGAGGAAGATAGAACTTGATGAGGTTGTTGAACCTTTGTTCAACCAGAGAGTAGCGCAGTGCAGGAATTTGTTTCTGTGAAGCCTACGTTAGTTGAAGAGGAAGTTAATGATGATGATCATGAAGCTTCGGATCAAGTTACTATCAAACCTCGTAGGTCGACAAGGATGTGTACTACTCCGACAACCCTATCTTGGAGGTCATGTTGTTGGACAACGATGAACCTACGAGCTGTGGAGAAGCGATTAGGGGCCCGGATCCCGACAAATGGTTAGTGGCCATGAAATCCGAGAAAGGATCCATGTATGAAAACCAAGTATGGACTTTGGTAGACTTGCTCATTGGACGGCAGGTCGTTGAGTACAAATGGATGTTTAAAATCAAGACAGACGCTCATGGTAAATGTCACCATTTGTAAAGCTCGACTTGTTGCAAAGAAGTTCACGACAAGTTCATGGAGTTGACTATGATGAGACTTTCTCACTCGTAGCGATGCTAAAGTCTATTGGAATTATGTTAGCAATTGTTGCATTTTTCAATTATGAAATCTGGCACATGGATGTCAAAACATCGTTTCCTTAACGGTTTACTTGAGGAAAGGTTGTATGTGATACAACCAAAAGGTTTTGTCTATCCTAAGGATGCTAAAAGGTGAGCAAGCTTCAGTAATCCTTCTATCGACTGAAGCAAGCATCTCAGAGTTGGAATATACACTTTAATGAGGTGATCAAAGTGTTTGAGTCTATACAAAGTTTATGAGAAACTTGTATTTGCAATAAAATGAGTGGGAGCACTATAGAGTTTCTGGTAAGCATATGTGGTTGACATATTGTTGATCGGAAATGATGTAGAATTTTTGGAAAGCATAAACGGTTGTTTGAAAAGAGTTTTTCAAAGGAATACCTGGATTAAGCTACCTAATTTTTGAGCATCAAGATCTATAGAGATAGATCAAGATGCTTGATAAGACTTTCAAGGAGTACATACCTTGACAAGATTTTGAAAGAGTTCAAAATGGATCAGTCAGAGAAAGAGTTCTCACCTGATTTGTAAGGTGTGAAGTTGTGTGAGACTCAAAGCTCAAAAACGGCAGAAGAAAGAGAAAGCACAAACGTCGTCCCCTATGCTTTAGCCATAGGCTCTATATTATGCCATGTTGTGTACCGCACCTGTGTGTGTGCCTTGCCATGAGTCTGTCAAGGGGTACAAGAGTGGTCCAGGAGTGGATCACTGGACAACGGTCAAAATTATCCTTAGTAACTAGAGGACTAAGGAGATGTTTCTCGATTATGGAGGTGATAAAGAGTTCGTCATAAAGAGTTACGTCGATGCAAGCTTTAACACCAATCCGGATGACTCGTAGTAGCAATCTGGATACGTATAGTGGAGCAGCCATTTGGAATAGTAACAAGTGGAGTGTGGTAGCAGTGTTTATAGTTTGACATAGAGATTTTTCAAAGTACACACGGATCTGAATGTCGCAGACCCGTTGACTATAAGACCTCTCTCACATGCAAAGCATGATCGAGCCCCAGAACTCATTGGGTGTTAGATTCATAACAATGCGAATCACATGGTGATGTGAACTAGATTATTGACTCTAGTGCAAGTGGGAGACTTTTGGAAATATGCCCTAGAGGCAATAATAAATTAGTTATTATCATATTTCCTTGTTCATGATAATCGTTTATTATCCATGCTATAATTGTATTGATCGGAGACTTAGATGCATGTGTGGATACATAGACAAAACCATGTCCCTAGTATGCCTCTAATAGACTAGCTCGTTGATCAAAGATGGCTATGGTTTCCTAGTCATGGACATGAGATGTCATCTGGTAACGGGATCACATCATTAGGAGAATGATGTGATGGACAAGAACCAAACTACAAACATAGCATATGATCGTGTCAGTTTATTGCTATTGTTTTCTGCATGTCAAGTATATGTTCCTATGACGATGAGATCATGCAACTCACTGACACCGAAGGAGTACCTTGTGTGTATCAAACGTCGCAACGTAACTGGGTGACTATAAAGGTGCTCTACAGGTATCTCCGAGGGTGTCTGTTGGGTTGGCATGGATCAAGACTGGGATTTGTTACTCCGTGTGACGGAGAGGTATCTTAGGGCCCACTCGGTAATACAACATCACAATAAGCCTTGCAAGAAATGTGACTAAGTGTTAGTCACGGGGTCTTGTGTTATGGAACGAGTAAAGAGACTTGCCGGTAACGAGGTTGAACTAGGTATGGAGATACCGACGATCGAATCTCGGGCAAGTAACATACCAAAGAACAAAGGGAAAATCATACGGGATTAACTGAATCCTTGACATAGAAGTTCGACCAATAAAGATCTTCGTAGAATATGTAGGACCCAATATAGGCATCTAGGTCACGCTATTGGTTATTTACCGTAGAGGTGGCTCGGTCATGTCTACATAGTTCTCGAACCCGCAGGGTCTGCACACTTAAGGTTCGGTGACGTTTCGGTAGTATAGAGTTATGTATGGTGGTGAATGAAGGTTGTTCAGAGTCCCGGATGAGATCCCAGACATCACGAGGAGCTCCGGAATGGTGAGTGGGTAAAGATTGACATATATGAAGTCATGTTTTGGTCGCCAGAAAGGATTCGGGATCATCGGTAGTGTACCGGGAGTGCCGGTAGTGTACCGGGAGACCATCGGGAGGGGTATTTCGACCCAAGAGGCTACATGGGCAGTGGGAGAGTAAATACCAGTCCTTAGTGGGCTGGTGGAAGTCCCACACAAGGCCCATGCGGCTGGGAAGAAAAGCCCAAAGAGAAAAAGGTGGAAAAAGGAAAAAAAGGCAAAATAGGGAGGAGTCCTAGTCCTACTAGGATTGGAGGAGGAATCCTCCTCTCCTCCTAGTTCGGCCGAACCAAAGGGCTGGTCCCTTGAGGGCCAAGCTTCCTCCTCTCTTACTCTTATATATACTAGAGGTTTTAGGGTTTTTGGCACTGGATTTTCAGCCACGTGCTACCCGTTCCTCCAGTGCATAGTTTCTCCTCTAGATCGGATTTCTGCAGTGCTTAGGCGAAGCCCTGCCGGAATAGCTCCACCACCATCGCCGGAGCGCCGTCATGCTGCCGGAGAACTCTTCTACCTCTCCGCTCCCTCTTGCTGGATCAAGAAGGCGGAGATCGTCATCAAGCTGTATGTGTGCTGAACGCGGAGCTGTCGTCCGTCCGGCGCTAGATCGGAAGGACCGTGATCAAGATCGCGAGACGGATCGTGATGAGATCGCGGGACGGATCGTGATGAGTTCGCAGGATGGATCCTGATGAGATCGCGGGATGGATCGTCATGAGTTTGCGGGAGGAATCGGGATTGGATCGAGGGACGGATCATGATGAGATCGCGGGACGCTCGGCGATTTGGATCGCGAAGACATTCGAGTACACCAACCGCATTTCTTAACACTTCGCGCTTAGCGATCTACAAGGGTATGTAGATCCACTCTCCCTCTCGTAGATGCTCATCACCATGGATGGATCTTGCATGTGCGTAAGAAAACTTTTGTTTCCCATGCAACGTTCCCCAACAAAATCCACCTTTTGGAAGAAAACAATATGTCTCCATCCCCAAGAAGAAGGTGAAGACAACCAAGACCCGTACTACAGGTACCAAGGGTACGACGGGTCGAAGGAAGAAACAATCTGCTGCTGAATTGCTCCAACTTGACGACTCAGAGGTAGAACTTGACTCCCCTGGTCTCCTCTTTATGCAACTCATTGACACTGATTATTCTCAAGAGGAAGCAGAGACAAGTCACACTGATGCTGCAGAGGTAATTACTGTCTCCTCCGACTCAGAACCTTTACCAGTAAAGAGAATACAACGGGTTGTTCGTAAGGTAAAACGTTCATGCCCTTTCGCTCAGTTGGATCCTGACTTTGTTTTGAAGAAACAACAAGATGAAACCAGATGCCACACCCAGAGCACCGGCTCTGAAGATCTCATGGTCGGCTTAACAAATGATCTGGCTCCTCAAAAATGGCGCACTGAGGTACCCCTCCGACTGAATCCTTTGTTTGTATACAATTTTTGTATTGTAACTTACTTTGCTTTCACAATCTTAACCTTTCAGGACTCGTTCCCTTCTTCTGGCGACTCAACCGACTCTAAGCTGCCTCCTCTTAAAATCAACCTAGAGTATGTACTCTTATACTCTCTAGCATAGATTAATATTCTTTATCCATACTTATGTTTGTAAAAGGACATCTTTGCCTACAGGGCTCATGCCAAACGAAGAAAAGTGAGCGGGTCATCCACCACTCGTGTCACTCAAGAGCCAGAGAAACCTAGTCCGGATTCCCCTAAAGCACACGTTGAGCCCTCTAAGGCTAACAAAGGTGCCACTAAGGACGTTCCTCCACATACGAGCTGGATGAATTTGATATGTCAGCTCTGGAGGCTCCTTCGAAAGTCGATCCTAAGTCGCCCACTCCTTTACCAACGACCAAAGACGTAACTCCTCAAGAAGAAGTTACTGTCAATGGGACGGGTTATAATTCTCCGTCTCATTCTCGTGTGCTAGCAAAAAATGTTAATAAGGACGAGGCACCCTAAGCAGAGAGGGAGAAGATTGATTTTCAGTTCCCTAGCTTGGAGAAGCTGACTCCTAATGAATTACATGCTGGTTACCTGAACCGTCTCTCCGCAAGCCATTATATGGAGACCAAACTTGTCGGATTGATGAAGCGAAAATATGAAGTACTTCTTCTACTTTTCCTTTCCATATATGCTTATGTAGCCCCCAAGATCCGGTTTAGTGTTGAAAATAGTAGACCGGGTCTTCAGCTTTTCATATGTTGCGAATATGTTGGCATGTAGCCCCCAAGTAACGGGTTATTATATCAAATAATAAGCCGGCACTTCATTTAGATTAGGATCCAACTGTAGCCCCAAGTCTGGGTCATTATGCAAATGATGAGCCAGAGTTTTACTGCTTAGAAATGCCAAGTGTATCCTCCAAATCTGGGTCATTATGCAAATGATGAGCCGGAATTTACTATTGAAAAGCACCCATTGTAGCCCCCAAGTGCCGACTTATCTTCTTGAAGATGACCCGAGGCTTTCTAGTGTTGTAATCATTGAGAGAAACGATAGACATTGCCCCCCAAGTGTCAAGTATATTGCTTCAAATCTCCTTGAAACTTGTAATATTGTTGCTTCATCACCTCTGAATACCAATGTATCACCTTCGCGGCTTAGAAAAGAACTTTTGAAGCTTGTTTGTGCTATGCAGGAAGCTTTGAACATGGTCGAGTCTGACCTGACTGGCCTTAGAGAAAATTTGGCTTCTTAACAGACTGCTCAACATGAGGAGGAAGAGAAATGGCGGCTCTCTGGCATAGAGCTTGAAAAAGTTAAGGCAGATTTTGAAGCTTTCAAAAAATCTATTGAAACTGAACAAGCCACCCTGACTAAGCATGCAGAAGACGCTGAGAAAAAATTAAAGCCTATGATGGAAGAACTGGCCACTCTCAAGCTTCTTATATCTCTGATGACTGGTGCCATCTTTGGTAAGAATTTGTAAATTATAAAAACTCCTTAGCTTGCTAAAAAAGCTCTCCCTCAACATCGATTTTCTTTGCAGTCCAGAGAAGTCGTGAGCTTTCCTCCAATATCTTGTTGAATGTAACATCCCAAAATTTCATTTTGGAATGTTATGAAATATAGCTATGCATCTATCATCATCATTTCTTGAATGTATGTATTAGTTGAAATGCCTTCTTTGAATTTCTGAAACCCCCTTTCTACTTTCAATGTGTGGTTTTCACCTATTTGAAAATCTTCGTAAAAAGTTCAAATAAGAGAGGAGGAACATGACACTCCACACCAGGACCTAATTGGTGTTTTATTTGAACAATAAAAAAACCAGGGGTTGTTTTGAAAATATTTGCAAAAGGATTTAAAAGCAAATAGGCCATTTCTGAAAATAATATTTTTTCAAAGTGTTCAAATGACAGAATACAAATGTTCAATAAATGGCATTTATTATTCTGTTAATTTTGATATATAATACTCCTATATTTGAAAATGTGTTGAATGCATGCAAAGTAGGTTAGTTGGAAACTTGGTTACTGTTGTAGTATCATGTGGTAGGTACCCTTCTCAACTCTTGACACATTAGCCCCGGGAAACGTTGTTTTAAATTTTGCTATGCTATTAGTAGACGGGGTTGGTTGTGTGATTCATGAGAGTTGAGAGAGTTAATAATTTCAAGACCTACATAATGATCAAGACTTCAAGATTTCGAGTTTTCAACTTACCTCTGGGTGGATGATGGTTGAACGGCACCCTGGAGAAACCAGTGGATTTGCCTAGGTGTTGCTGGAGATGGCCAGTATTCACGCGGAAAGATCCACCCAGGCACAAAGTGATGGATGGATGCTTCAAGACCCAAGGCTTACTTGCACAGCCACAAGTCATTATGGGCTCTGGCTTGGTTGGATATCGTGGTGACCCTGGACACGCGGTGCTACGAGATGTAGAAGAACGGTAGGAAACGATGGGCACCGACAGAGTCACAGGGAAACCCTTTGGAAGACCATGTTTTGGTCATTCGTTTCTCAAACACTATGAAGTACGAGAAATCAAACGGAGGCGACCAAATCTTGTGGGGAACGTGTGCAAAACTCTGCAGAGTACTCAAACCTAATCGATTAGCCGTGTCCACGGTCATGGACGACTTGAGCCAAAGGAACTGAAGCTTTCGGAAATTCTCAACACAATTAATATGATGATGTGGGTATTAATGACTTGGGTATGAGAATTGGTTGGTGGAACCATCTCATTAATCAACCAACTTAGTAATATTTTTGCTTAGCCCTCTCTCGATGTAGGAAAAATTGGCTTTTTCGCAAAACTTACTACTCCACCTGCCATAATTGCATATAGATTAGAGGATTATCTTTTCACCCCTCTCTTTTGACTTTGCCGGCATATTCAATATGCTGACCTATATGGTTGCAACGTATCATGTTGTAGAGTACTTTTCCGACCACGAGTGAGGATACGCTCTACGCTCGGTGAGATGCCCTTGGAGTCAGAGGGACTCATCTACCTTTGACGCTTCCGCAAGACTTAGTTATTCTCATGAGTTGGCCTTCAACCACTTTATTGTAATATTTATTGTAATAACGGACCCGATATGAGATTTCGATTAATATAATGCTGTGTGATTTCCCTTTGATATATACATTGATGTACCGTGTGTGTACCAGCATGATCTTGGGATGGTACGGAAACACCGGAGATTCGACCTTTCAGGTCGGGTCGCTACAGAAATGGTATCACAGCCTTCTGACCGTAGGACGTAACCTCTAGGATTGGAAAGCCTTAGGATTGTATCTCTTTGTCTTTAAAATTCTTATACTCTCATCTACTCGATTTTGACTCCTCTCCGATTATTTCAAAATTTATAGATGGCCACCTTCATCCCAGTGTTGATCACGGAGTTTTGCCAGCATGACGCAACGATGCCCTTTGGTAAGGAGCTGATGAGGATCGTCAAGGACATAAGGATTGCTTTGCTGAGCATCACCGGGATTCCTATCATGTCATTTCCCCAAGATGGATGCTATAGGATCGAGGTGCACATCCCAGGGAAGACCTTTGGGAATAGGAAGGAACCCATCGACTTCAAGTTTGTGGCACCCAGTTGGATACTTGGAAGAGACATGGCCATTCATCGTGCCCTTGGACGTATTCAGGAGGAATACATAGGTGGAACCATTTCACCAGGACTAAGCATGGTTTGTCGCAGGGATGCCAATGGAAACATCATAACCACTCCCACTGCAGACACCACCATTTCCTATATCCAGACCTTGGGGACTCACATCAGGACCCTGGAGCTTCAAGTTCGTGCTGATACGAAGACAATCAAGAATCTGATGAACCATGAGATTGACCTCGAAGTTGACTTGCGGGAAGCCAAGTACAAACATGAATATGAGGCGAAGGATTTCTTAGAGAGGATCGACAAGCTGAACACTCGCATCGCCACTTTGGAGGAACAGATGGACATGGGTGAAAATCTTCATCCTGAAGGAGACTTGGCTCCTTTCATCAGCGACGATGATGACTATGAGGAGAGCACCACTGGAGGAGGCTCAGTCACCATGTACTTCTGAGGAAAACTTTAGTTATGCCCTCCATGTATCTTTTTTTTCAACGTTAAAAAGCGTAGGTCGATGCTTAGTTTGATTGAGACTTGTATCTCGATGTTTGACATTGATTGAATAAATGAATGAGTGTTTGGTGTGACATGTTTGTTGCATTGCATATGGGTAGTGAATTTCTCCTTTTAGGCCCTTGTTCTATTCTAATTCTCACCCCTCTGAAAAACAACAAGATGCCTCCACGACGTGAGTCCGACTTCACCTTCCTGCCGGAACTCACCCAACTTCTTCAGCAGCAGAACGCACTGATGCAGCTATTCATCCAGAATCAGACCAACAACCAGAACAACCACCACCACAATCCACCCCAGGCTGACAATCTCACCCGTTTTCTAAGGTTGAACCCTCCAACTTTCTCCAGCAGCACTGAGCCCATTGTAGCAGATGACTGGCTCCGTAAGATAGAGAGAGACCTAGTCACCACTGGATGTACTGATGCTGAGAAAGTGCGCTTTGCCACACATCAAGTAGAAGGACCAGCAGCTTCATGGTGGGAGAACTACACCACCACATATCCTATTACTGATGTAACTTGGGAGCAGTTCAAGCAAGCTTTCCGCACCGCACATGTTTCAGCTGGTGCCATGAGTCTGAAGAAGCGCGAGTTTCGCAACTTGCGCCAGGGAAATCGCTCTGTGGCCCAGTACGTGGACGACTTCAGCACATTGGCCCGTTATGCACCAGGAGACGTGGCCGATGATGCGGCCAAGCAAGAGAAGTCTCTGGAAGGACTCAACGATGAGTTGAGCATGCAGCTGGTAGTGGCTACCTTCAACAACTACCAAGAGCTGGTGGACAAGGCCCTCATCTTGGAGAGAAAGCAGCAGCAAATTGAGAACCGCAAGAGGAAGTACACTCAGGGGAAGTTCAACTCTGGAGCTCATCAGAAGCCCCGCTACTCCCCGTACTCAGGAAATACCGGATCAGGGACCGGTAAGTTTGGAAAGCACACTCATGCTATGCAAAACCATGGAGGCCACAACCATGGAGGAAATGGGAATGCCCGTCCCAACCATGGCAACTTCAAGACTGACAATGGGAATGGGAACAACAACCAGCACCGTCACGCTCCTACTCAGAAGGATATGAGCCACATCACCTGTTTCAAGTGCCAGAAGACAGGGCACTATGCTACTGAGTGTCCCCAGAGCAAGCAGGGAAATGGAAACGGCAACGCCGCAGCCAAGAAGCCAAATCCGTTTCCTCGTGCCCAGGTGAACCACCTCGACGTGGAAGAAGTCTATGATCAACCCGAGACTGTGGTTGGTAAGTTTTTATTGCATTCACGTCCAGTTACATTACTTTTTGATTCCGGTGCAACTCATTCATTCATATCAAGGGTAGTTGTGGATAAATATGGTTTGCCCACCAAAACCCTTAGTCAGCCCATTAAAGTCAGTTCCCCAGGAGGTATGATGATGGCAGGGATAGGATGCCATGCCTTGAAACTCAATATAGGAAACCGTGTTTTTCCCACCGAACCCATCGTCTTAGAATCCCAGGGATTGGACGTAATCCTAGGTATGGATTGGATGACCAAGTATGAAGGAAATCTTGATTGCCCTAGCAAGTTTGTTTCACTCACCACCCCGGAGAACAAGAGGATTAAGTATGTATCCCGACGCACCTAGATGAGTGCTCGATTAAATTCCCTCACAGGAGTTGTTTAGGAGGAAGTACCTATGGTAAAAGACTTTCCGGATGTATTCCCGGAAGAATTACTAGGCATGCCACCAGATAGGGAGATTGAGTTCCTAATAGAGCTACAACCAGGGACAGCCCCAATTTCCAAGAGACCCTATCGGATGCCCGCAAATGATCTGTTGGAAATCAAGAAGCAAATTAAGGAGTTATTGGACAAGGGGTATATTCGCCCAAGTTCTTCACCTTGGGGAGCCCCAGTTCTTTTGGTGGAGAAGGATAAAACCTTGAGAATGGTAGTCGATTATTGTGCCTTGAACGAGGTGACTATCAAGAACAAGTACCCTCTGCCGATGATTAATGACTTGTTTGATCAACTAGTAGGCGCCAAAGTATTCTCCAAGATCGATCTTCGATCAGGGTATCACCAACTGAAGATTCGTGAACAAGATATACCCAAAACAGCTTTCACCACAAGGTATGGCTTGTATGAGTATACTGTCATGTCCTTTGGTTTGACTAATGCGCCTGCCTACTTCATGAATATGATGAACAAAGTGTTTATGGAATATTTGGACAAGTTTGTCGTGGTGTTCATCAATGACATTTTGATATTCTCCAAGAACGAGGAAGAACACAAGGAACATTTGCGTTTAGTTCTGGAGAAGCTAAGAGAGCATCAGTTATATGCCAAGTTCAGCAAATGTGAATTTTGGCTAACGGAAGTCGGATTCCTTGGACATGTTATTTCCGGAGAAGGAATAGCCGTAGACCCCGCTAAGGTTGAAGCCGTCACCGAGTGGAAGTCACCCACCTCAGTAAAGGAGATCCGCAGTTTTCTCGGACTAGCCGGATATTACCGGAGATTCATTGAGAATTTCTCAAAGATTGACAAGCCCATGACAGAGTTGTTGAAGAAAGAGTCTAAGTATATTTGGACTGAGGAATGTGAAGCCAGTTTCCAGGAGTTGAAGAAACGTTTGGTCATAGCTCCAGTGTTGATTTTGCCCAATATTCGGAAGGACTTCCAGGTTTATTGTGATGCTTCACGTCAAGGACTTGGAGGAGTACTCATGCAAGATGGAAAGGTTGTAGCTTATGCATCCAGACAACTACGACCTCATGAGTTGAATTATGTTACCCATGATTTGGAACTAGCAACCGTAGTGCACGCACTCAAGACCTGGAGACATTTCCTTATCGGAAATAGTTGTGATGTATACACCGACCATAAGAGCTTGAAATATATCTTCACGCAGAAAAAGTTGAACCTCAGACAGAGGAGATGGTTAGAGTTAATCAAGGACTATGACATGAGATTACACTACCATCCAGGTAAGGCTAATGTTGTAGCCGATGCCTTGAGTCGGAAAATTTATGTAAACACACTCACAGCGGGAGGATTACCCCAAGAGTTAGCCAATGGTCTTAGAGATCTCCGACTAGAGATAGTTCTAAGCGGATATGTTGCCACACTGGAGATCCAGTCCACCTTGACCGAAAGAATTCCAGAAGCCCAGAAATTGGACAAGGAGATAGCTAAGATAAAGCAGAGAATGGAAGATGGTAAAGCTAAAGGTTTTCGTGAGGATGAACACGGGACTTTGTGGTTTGAGAACCGCATCTTTGTGCCCAATGACCCAGAGCTCAGGAAGTTGATACTTCAAGAAGCCCATGATTCCCCTTACTCAATACACCCAGGCAACACCAAGATGTACCTGGATTTGAAAGAAAGTTATTGGTGGACAGGTATGAAGAAGGATATTGCAGAACATGTTGCAATATGTGATGTCTGTCAACGAGTAAAGTCGGAACATCAGAAACCAACAGGGTTACTCCAACCTTTGCCGATACCCGAGTGGAAATGGGAAAAGCTTGGTATAGATTGCATCACAGGACTACCCAGGACCCGTTCAGGTTATGATTCCATCTGGGTAGTGGTAGACCGCTTGACCAAGGTGGCTCATTTCATTCCAGTGAAAACCACCTATACCAGCGCTAAGCTAGCCAAGATATATATGACCAGGATCGCTTGTAATATTGTTGCTTCATCACCTCTGAATACCAATGTATCACCTTAGCAGCTTAGAAAAGAACTTTTGAAGCTTGTTTGTGCTATGCAGGAAGCTTTGAACATGGTCGAGTCTGACCTGACTGGCCTTAGAGAAAATTTGGCTTCTTAACAGACTGCTCAACATGAGGAGGAAGAGAAATGGCGGCTCTCTGGCATAGAGCTTGAAAAAGTTAAGGCAGATTTTGAAGCTTTCAAAAAATCTATTGAAACTGAACAAGCCACCCTGACTAAGCATGCAGAAGACGCTGAGAAAAAATTAAAGCCTATGATGGAAGAACTGGCCACTCTCAAGCTTCTTATATCTCTGATGACTGCTGCCATCTTTGGTAAGAATTTGTAAATTATAAAAACTCCTTAGCTTGCTAAAAAAGCTCTCCCTCAACATCGATTTTCTTTGTAGTCCAGAGAAGTCGTGAGCTTTCCTCCAATAGCTTGCTGAATGTAACATCCCAAAATTTCATTTTGGAATGTTATGAAATATAGCTATGCATCTATCATCATCATTGCTTGAATGTATGTATTAGTTGAAATGCCTTCTCTGAATTTCTGAAACCCCCTTTCTACTTTCATTGTGTGGTTTTCACCTATTTGAAAATCTTGGTAAAAAGTTCAAATAAGAGAGGAGGAACATGACACTCCACACCAGGACCTAATTGGTGTTTTATTTGAACAATAAAAAAAACCAGGGGTTGTTTTGAAAATATTTGCAAAAGGATTTAAAAGCAAATAGGCCATTTCTAAAAATAATATTTTTTCAGATTGTTCAAATGACAGAATAAAAATGTTCAATAAATGGCATTTATTATTTTGTTAATTTTGATATATAATAATCCTATATTTGAAAATGAGTTGAATGCTTTTAAAGAGGTTTTATTGTTCTGAATATTAAAAACACTAACGGTTTTGTAATTAAACGGGCCGGCCCATGGGCATTTATTCGCGAATTTACTTCGAGCCGGTCGACCGACGTGCAGAAACCGTTCCCTCTCTCTCTAACAGTGGGTCCCACCCCGACCGACCGTTCGCACCCGCGCGGTCATCCCTCTCCTCACGCACGTGCCGACGACCTCGTCGGCAGTTTCTTCTCCTCCCCGGATCTCCCTCCTCTCTCCTCCCTGCACCCACCCGAGCACCCTATAAATAGCGCCCCTCCTCCGTGCTTCGTTTCCACCCCGAGCCCCTCTCTCCCGTCGCCAGAACGCCGCCGCAAACCCTCGCCGGAGCCCCTGCCACCACCGGAGCTCCCATTGCTCGTGGCCATCGACTCCGACCTCCCCTCGCCTCTCCAACGCCACCGTTCAACGCCGGACGTCAAGCGCCGCCGCCCGGACCACTCCGCTGCCTCCCTCGACCACCGGAGATGTCTCCCCGACCTCCTCCGACCACCGGCCATCGCCACCACTCGCCGGAGACCTCCTCCCGCTCCGGTAAGTCATCGGACCCATCCCCTCCCTCCGATCTAAATCCAACGGCCCCGATTAGAACCACTTAATTCCCCGAACCGTTTTCTTTATGGTTCGTTTGACCACCTGAAATGCCCGCACGCACGCGCTAGCCAGCCAATAGGAACCTGCCACGTCACCCTGGCCGTCCGGTAGATTTTTTTTTCCTTTTTTCTGTTTTGTTTCAGTTAACAGAAACTATTCTGAATTTGTTTTAGCTATATCTTTTAATCTGTTTAATGTTTTGAGTTGATTTTATTTTGCAATCGCTCACATTTTTCATGTAGTTTCACCCTGTACCTTTAAATTTCAAATTTGAACTATAAAATTTGAATTTAATCAAATTTACTCAAAACATTCAAATCTGAATAACTAGAGTTTGAAAATAGATTTTGATATGAATCTTTTTGCTACTACTTGGTATTAGTTAGGACTATCTTATTGTTTAGTTTGAGGATTTTTTTAGGATGATTTGATTAGTGTTTTAGCTATAGACAGATTCTGCCTATTAGTTAGTATAGTTTAAATTTAACTTAGTTTTAGTTGGTTTAAATTAGATTTAATTTTATTTGATTTAGTAGGTTCTGTTAGTTAAACTTTAGGTGTTTTACTTAATGTTAATAAAAATATTATTTGTCTAGTTTATTTTCTTAGTTAATATAGGCATCACAACTTCTTTTCAAATAGGTTTAATTTGATTAAAACAACTAGTTTAGTAATAGATTTCTTTTAACAGAGTTTTATATAATTTAATTCTGTTTTCTAAGACAAGTTTATTTGTACATTCTTTTCTGTTAAGACCATGTTTTGTTAATAAATAATAAGTTTTGTTTTGCTCTTTTGTTAGTAAAACTATAGTTGATTCATATAGTGTTTATCAAAACTTTTAAAAAACTTTACTAAAGTTTTCCCAACAAACTTAATTTGGTTTTATTCTGTTTATTAATAAAATATTTTATTGTTTTCTTGCTGTCAACTATTGTTCTGTTATTACAAATAGGTTTCATTATGTTAGTAGTGTTTTATCAATCATCTTCTATAAAACAAAACTTTGTGTGTTTTCTTGTTTGTGATTTGTGCATTGTTTTGTCTTGATTTTTTACTAGTTCATGGTTGATGGTTGTGAGTTACATTTTTTTGTTTTATGCTTATTGAGTGCTTCTTTGCTTCGTTAGATTATCCGGAGTGTGAAGCTTGTTACCTAGAGTCACTCACGTACGAAGATCATCAATCACGCAAGTCACTTTGATCATCTTTACCCATGTTTTTATTGCATTAGTTCTTCCATCACCCCAATTGCATGCAAAGTAGGTTAGTTGGAAACTTGGTTACTGTTGTAGTATCATGTGGTAGGTACCCTTCTCAACTCTTGACACATTGGCCCCGGGAAACGTTATTTTAAATTTTGCTATGCTATTAGTAGACGGGGTTGGTTGTGTGATTCATGAGAGTTGAGAGAGTTAATAATTTCAAGACCTACATAATGATCAAGACTTCAAGATTTCGAGTTTTCAACTTACCTCTGGGTGGATGATGGTTGAACGGCACCCTAGAGAAACCAGTGGATTTACCTAGGTGTTGCTGGAGATGGCCAGTATTCACGCGGAAAGATCCACCCAGGCACAAAGAGATGGATGGATGATTCAAGACCCAAGGCTTACCTGCACAGCCACAAGTCATTATGGGCTCTGGCTTGGTTGGATATCGTGGTGACCCTGGACAAGCGGTGCTACGAGATGTAGAAGAACGGTAGGAAACGATGGGCACCGACAGAGTCACAGGGAAACCCTTTGGAAGACCATGTTTTGGTCATCCGTTTCGCAAACACTATGAAGTGCGAGAAATCAAACGGAGGCGACCAAATCTTGTGGGGAACGTGTGCAAAACTCTGCAGAGTACTCAAACCTAATCGATTAGCCGTGTCCACGGTCATGGACGACTTGAGCCAAAGGAACTGAAATTTCCGGAAATTCTCAACACAATTAATATGATGATGTGGGTATTAATGACTTGGGTATGAGAATTGGTTGGTGGAACCATCTCATTAATGAACCAACTTAGTTATATTTTTGCTTAGCCCTCTCTTGATGTAGGAAAAATTGGCTTTTTCACAAAACTTACTACTCCACCTGCCATAATTGCATATAGATTAGAGGATTATCTTTTCACCCCTCTCTTGTGACTTTGCCGGCATATTCAATATGTTGACCTATATGGCTGCAACGTATCATGTTGCAGAGTACTTTTCCGACCAGGAGTGAGGATACACTCTACGCTCGGTGAGATGCCCTTGGAGTCAGATGGACTCATCTACCTTTGACGCTTCCGCAAGACTTAGTTATTCTCATGAGTTGGCCTTCAACCACTTTATTGTAATATTTATTGTAATAAAGGACTCGATATGAGATTTCGATTAATATAATGTTGTGTGATTTCCCTTTGATATATACATTGATGTACCGTGTGTGTACCAGCATGATCTTGGGATGGTACGGAAACACCGGAGATTCGACCTTTCAGGTCGGGTCGCTACACTGAAGCTAAAAGCAATATATACTCCGACGGAACAACTGTACTACGGGACCCTTTGTACTATCAAGTCTGTGCTGACTGAAAAAGGTGTCCCCAAGTTCATGAAGGGGGTGATAGAAGTCTTCTCCACCATCCCAAAGCAAATTGAAGAACTAAAAAGATCAGCCGCTTGTAAGCGCGCAATGGCCGTGTTAAGCTGGTCATTGGCCTTCGCTCCTGAGCTTACTACTGAAGAGATGATGGATGGCTTCCCTTAACGGAAGGATGACGGCTCAGAATTTACTCAAGAAGACTATGATCAATGCATGAAGGCTTCATGAGTACTTGCGTCTACACTCGTCACTGAAATTGACTTGTCTTCATACCAGGCGGCTTACGACGAGACCAACAAACGAGTGCGAGGGCTGGATTTTGAAGCCACAGACCTGATTCCTGCACGCCATAAGCACCTCTTTGCTCCCGCCATTGACCCGTCTCCCATCTTTGATGATGAAGATTAGTTTGAATCCTTAAAAGACTGCAACTGGGATGTGGACAACCTTCAGATCAAAGAGACCGAAGAACCGGCACAGGATGACCCGGCGGCGAGTTAAACAAGTTCCCCATGTATGAAGGTAATCCGGCTTGGCTGATCCGCCGGGTTATATTTGACTCAAAAAAACTTTAAGTTCGCAGATTTTTGGGCTCTTCAAGAGCTTTGTAATTGCCGTAGCTAAAACTTGATTGCCTTTGTTGTGCCAGCATGCATGTTTTGGAGTTTGAATAGCTTTATCTTATTATCCGCCCTTCTTTCTAGCTATGATGATCTTTCTGCACACTTGATGGCGGCTTATCATAAAAGACAAGGCTTGCAAAAACAAACAAGACAGAGAATATATTCTCCATCAGTTTTTAGGCGGCTTTAAAGGCACAACCCAAAGATGTTAATTCTCTTTGTTCATAATCTTGCTTTTCTTTTTTTTCCTTTTCTCAAAAAACTTAGGCATCATCGCCCAAACCTCATATGCCGGCTCTCCCATGGCACAGATTCATCGTTTTAACCTTACCAAGTTCAGGGTCTTTAAAACATTGGTTGTTAAGAGTACAATGAGCCATATAGTGGAGAGGATACAACAGGGCATGAGTACCCCCCCCCAGACCCATAAGTTGGCTCTCACGTGACATAAATCCGTCGTTTTAACCTTAAACAGTTCAGGGTCTATAAAAAGGATGACTGAATAAGAGTACGGACGGGCCACAAGGTGGAGAGACTACATCAAATAGGTGAGTTTATCCTTGCTTTCTGTAAGCCGGCCCTCATGTGAAAAAACCCGCCGTTTAACCTTAACCAGTTCAGGGTCTCATGGCAAGATTGGCTGTCAAGTACTTTGACCAGCTTAGGGTCTTTCAGTCGAGATTAATGGGTAAGAGTTTGGCGGGTCACCTGGCGGAGTGGCATCATGCATATAGGTAGGTTTAACCTGGTAAGGTTATGGCTGAAAAGCCGGTCAAGAAGGTGTGAAAGCTAAAACCGGTGGGTTGGAAGCCCCCAAATGACCTTGTTGAAGTATCAACTTTCTTGCACAGTCTTTTTGCATGAAACACGACAGAGGACCAGAACTGTGGGCATGCCGACTTTATTATATTGAAAAGGGTAGATACAATGATGGATGTATGTACATTGACGAGAGTGAATGACTCATGTGTAGTAAGGCCGGAGATGAGCAATATTCCACGGCCTATTGGTCTCCTGCCCAGAGGTGTGCGACTCGTCGCCTTCCCGTACATCAATGAGGTAATATGACCCATTGTTGAGATTTTTGCTGACCACGAAATGTCCTTCCCAAGGGGGAGATAACTTATGCATATCTGTCTGATCTTGAATCAGTCATAAGACCAGGTCGCCTTCTTGAAACATCCTGGTCTTGACTCTGTGGCTATGATAGCGGCGCAGTTCTTGCTGTTAAATCACCGATCGTGCTACTGCAAGATCCCACTTTTCCTCCAAAGCGTCCAGCGCATCCTGACGTGTTGTCTCCTTGTCAGCTTCAATGTAAGCTGCCACTCTAGGTGAGTCATGACGAATATCACTTGGGAGAATGGCTTCCGCACCATAAACCATGAAGAAAGGCATGTAGCATGTTGATCTATTGGGGGTAATTCGGATACTCCAAAGAACTTACAGTAACTCCTCCAACCAACAACCCGACGTTCTCTCCAGAGGAAGCATGAGCCCGGGTTTTATTCCTCTCAAGATGTCTTGATTGCCACGTTCCGCCTAACCATTGGACTGAGGATGAGTGACAGCAGAAACAACAAGCCGGATGTATTCACTTTCACAAAATGCTTTCATAGCCCCCTTGGACAAATTAGTTCCGTTATCTGTGATGATACTATGAGGGTAACCAAAATGATATATCAACTTCTTGACAAATTGACCCATTGTGGCTGCATCACACTTCCTAACTGGCTCTGCCTCAACCCACTTGGTAAACTTGTCAACCGCCACCAAAAGGTGGGTCTTCTTATCTTTATATATCTTGAAAGGTCGAACCATATCAAGCCCCCAGACTGCAAATGGATAGGTTATTGGAATCATCTGTAATTCTTGAGCCGGCACATGAGCGCGTCGTCCAAATTTTTGGCATCCATCGCACTTGGTGACCAAGTCCTTTGGATCCTTGTGAGCCGTCAACCAGAAGAAACCGTGCCGACAAGCTTTTGCCACCAAAGACTTTGAGCCGGCATGATTGCCGCAGTCACCGGCGTGTATTTCATTTAGAATCTTACCCTCTTCAGGGGAGACGCAGCGCTGAAAAACACTGGTTACGGTACATTTATGCAACTCGCCATTGATGATAGTCATAGACTTAGACCGCCTCACGATATGCCTCGTCAAGGTCTCATCCTCGCGTAACTCGCCGCGAGTTAGATATGTCAGATAAGCTGACCTCCAGTCAGGAATAGCATGTAGAGCTGCCACAAACCGCCCCTCTGGGTCAAGTATAGCCAAATCCTCCTCAGAAGGCCATTTATCAGAGGGGTGATGCAACACGTCCAAAAACATGTTAGGCGGCGCCGGCTTATGCTAAGAGACCAACCTTGATAATGCATTAGTTGCCTCGTTCTTTTGACGGTCAATATGGTCGACCTGATAACTTTTGAAGTGTCCACCGTTGATATCCACCGCGTGATGATAAGCCGCCATCCGTGGGTCTTTGGAACCCCACATGCTTGAGACTTGTTGAGCCACAAGGTCTGAGTCGCCCAGGCATCTAACCCGGCTCAAATTAATCTAGCCACACGGAGCCCGTGAAGCAAAGCTTCATAATCAGCTGCATTGTTAGTACAAGGAAACATTAACCTTAACACATAAAAAAACTTGTCACCTCTAGGGGAGGTTAAGACAACCCCAACCCCCGATTCTTCCAATTTCCTAGATCCGTCGAACTGAATTGTCCAATATGTGTTGTCCGGCTTCTCCTCGGGTGATTGACTCTCCGTCCAATCATTTATGAAATCCACCAAGGCTTGAGACTTGACAGCCGTACGAGGCATATACTTCAAGTTAAGGGGCCCAAGTTCTAGTATCCAGTTAGCAATCCTGCCAGTAGCTTCTCTATTTTGGATGATATCTCCCAAAGGGGCAGAGCTAACCACTGTGATCTGGTGTCCAAGGAAATAATGCTTCAACTTGCGGTTTTCTATGAACACCCCATAGATCAATTTCTGTCAATGTGGGTATCTTTGCCTGGACTCTATGAAGACCTCAGTGACATAGTGAACTAGCCTCTGGACTGGATACTCCTTCCTCGCTTCCTTATGCTCCACCACAACCGCATCACTGACTGCCCTGTTGTTAGCCGCCACATATAAGAGCAAACGTTCTTTCTCTGTCGGAGCAGCCAAAATTGGCGGCTCAACCAACTGTTTCTTGAGCGCCTCAAGCGCCTCGTTCGCAACCTTTCTCCAGACAAAGTCATCCATCTTTTTCATCATCTGATATAAAGGAATAGCCTTCTCTCCCAAGCGAATGATGAAGCGGCTTAAACAGGCAATATGACCCGCCAAGCACTACACATCATTAACGTTCACCAGCTTAGACAACGACGTGATGGCCTTTATCTTATCCGAGTTAGCCTCAATATCTTGCTCTGAAACTAAGAAACCCAAGAGCTTGCCTACAGGAACACCAAAGACACATTTAGCCGGGTTAAGCATCATCTTGTAGACCCGTAAGTTGTCGAGTGTCTCTTTCAAGTCGTCAAGCAGAGTCTCCTTCTTCCTTGACTTAACCACAATATCATCCACATAAGCATGAACATTGCGCCCAATCTGACTATGAAGGCAATTTTGCACACAACGTTGATAAGTTCCCTGTGCACTTTTAAGTCCGAAAGGCATAGACACATAGCTTAAAGCTCCAAAAGGTGTTATAAAAGATGTCTTCTCTTGGTCCTTTACTGCCATCTTGATCTGATGATAACCTGAATAAGCGTCCAGGAAACATAGACTCTCACAACCTGCTGTCGCATCAATGATGTGGTTGATACAAGGGAGAGAAAACGGGTCAACTGGACACGTCTTGTTAAGATCCATGAAGTCCACACAGGTACGCCACATGATGTTCTTTTTGAGCACAAGCATGGGATTAGCTAACCACTCCGGGTGAAAAACCTCCATGATGAACCCTGCTGCCAAGAGTCGGGCCACCTCTTCTCCAATTGCTTTACGCCGTTCTTCGTTGAAACAACGAAGAAACTGTTTAATCGGCTCAAACTTGGGATTCACATTAAGGTGGTGCTCAGCGAATTCCCTCGGTATGCCCGGCATGTGTGAAGGCTTCCATGCTAAGATGTCTCGATTCTCACGGATGAATTCGATGAGCACGCTTTCCTATGCGGGATCCAGGTTAGTCCCAATAGTGAACTGCTTCGATGAGTTGCCTAGAGAAAAGTCCACCAACTTTGTATCCTCCGCCTCAAATTTTAAGGGCGGCCCAGACTCTATGCCGGGCTTCTTCAATAGAGTCATATCCACCGGGTCAACATTGTCCTTGTAAATTAAGCTCCGCCTTAGCATAGCTTGACTCTGCATAGGGCGCGTCGCCTTCTTCACATTCAAGAGCCACCTTCCGCTCACCGTGTACTATTATCGTCCCCTTGAGAGACGGCATCTTGAGCTATAAGTAAACATAATAGGGTCTGGCCATAAATTTCACAAAAGCCAGCCGGCCAAATAAGGCGTGATACGGGCTCTTAATTTTCACCACTTCAAACCACAAAGTCTCCACTCTCTAATTGTAATCATCCCTGAATGCTACCTCAAGAGAAATCTTGCCCACCGAGTAAGCTAATTTGTCCGACACGACACCATGAAAGACAGTTGATGACGGCTTAAGAGCCTTGTCAGTTAGCTCCATCCGGCGAAAGGTGTCATAGTACAAGATGTTGATGCTACTGCCACCATCCATTAGTACCTTCGTAAACTTATAGCCTCCTGCTTGAGGTCCCACCACAAGCGCCAATTGCCCGGGGTTATCAACCTGCGGCGGGTGATCCTCCCTACTCCATGAAATCGGATACTTAGACCACTTCAAATACCGCGGGAGAGCCGGTGTTGTCGCGTTGACTGCCCTCTTGTGTAGCTTTTGATCCCGTTTGTCAAGGATCGTAGTGAAAACGTGATACTGGCCTCCACTGAGTTGCTTCGGGTTACTCTGATACCCTGAATGGTTGTTTTGCTGCTAACCACCATTGCCAGGCTACTGATGGTGACCAGCTTGACTACCTTGCCCCTGAAAACCTGAACCTGAGTCGCCTCCACCGAAGCCGGTCCCTGAGCCGCCCGAACCTGATCCACTCGACGAGCCATTGTCGTTATTATGAAGTTGATTAAAGTTGTAGTTCCGGAACTCCCACATAATGTTACAGTCCCTCCACTCGTGAGCGGCTGTCCTGCCGGGTTGACTGTGCTCCATGTAAGCTTTACTGAGTGTTTCTTCCAAGTTAAAGCTGGCTTTACCTTTGTTAAAGGGCGGCTTACCATTACCTTTAGCACGATTGTTCCTAGTGCTGGCGTTTGCCACCAATTCTGACCCGACGTCCGGATTCTTTCTCTTGCCCGGGTTGTTATTTCCTGCCCCGTTCTGCTGTTGACTCTTGCCATTGTTATTCTTCTTACCCTTAGCCGATTTCTCATCATCGGATCCCGAATATTTAGTAGTATATGAATCCGCATACTTTGTGAGAGCCGTCATGAGCTCACCCATGTCTTGACAAGAACATTTCAGCCGCCCAAGCTTCTGCTTAAGGGGTAAGAAGTGATAGTTTTTCTCTAAAATCAGAACTGCCTAAGACGCCGAGATGTTCTCGGATGAGTGGATAACCGTTCAAACCCGCCAGACCCAATGATGGGATAACTCATCCTCATGCTGTACACAATGTTCAAGATCCACTATTGTCATAGCCTGCTTGCATGTTCCCCAGAAGTTCTTGATGAAACGTGCCTTCAACTCGGCCCAAGACGCAATGGTATTGTGAGGCAAACACTTTAACCAAGTCCTAGCCGGTCCTTCTAACATCATGATGAAGTACTTTGCACAAACCGCCTCGCTGACATCCAACATATCCATGGCGAGCTCATACCTTTCAATCCAAGCCTCAGGGGGTAAATCAACTGTATAGTTAGGCAGCTTACGTGGCCCCTTAAAGTCCTTGGGCAAATGCTCGTTCCACAGAGCCGCCGTCTGGTAGGGCACACCAACGCCCTTGGATGAGACTCCAACTCCCACTAAGATGGAAGGGGTTATCGGAGCCGGCTCAGGAATTACCGGGTAATCCGTCATCGGAGTCGCTCCCCGATGAGCTCAGCCCCTATCCACGATCTCCTAAGCATTAATTCGAGGCGAGTTATCATTGGGCGGGTTGCGTCCTTGCTCGCTGCTGGAAACCGCTGGCGACTCTATGCGCCGACTGTAACTACGGCTTGGGATGGGCATGGAGTGCACATGGCTCTGGCTGTACTTGTACTTTTCCTGTCGAGCCACTGTCGTCTGTAACAATCCAATGTCGTTATGCGCCTCCTCAGCGGACGAAATCCCTTTGGCAAAAGGTAGTGTGTTGAGCCTGGTAGTCTCCGCTATCATGTTCTCCATTTGGGTTAGAATAATGGCCAGGTGGTGTCACAAGGTGCCGTAGCGGGGTCTGATCCCTCCGGGGCTAGTATGGCTGTCACGAGGCCTTCACGGCCCTGGTTATGGCCGATGGCCCGCTCGGCCCTGCTCCGGGAGTGCTGAAGAGGTTTCAAGGCAGAATCTGCACAGGGAGGCCGGCTTGGGTCCTCCTCCGAAGAACCACGTCTAAGCATGCGGGTCTAAGCTAAAACAGAGAGCCTTCACCCTCAAACATTCTGACTCAACATTCATCTCAACTTGCAATGTGTTGATATCCTCCTAGGCCTAAGTCATCATCCCCTTAATCTTGGTGATTTTGGCATTGTGTGCTGCCTGATTTCCAGTAGTGACCTCAGTTGCCATCAAGTTTGTTAGCTCCTCCATCAGTTCCAACAAGACCTGAGCCGGTGGCTTGGGAGGCCCGACATCTGGCGTGGCGGCTCCTGCTGCTACTCTGGACGTCGTGTTGTTGAAAGTCGGCGCCGAGCCTGCCATGAAGACGGCGACTCGGCGGGTCATAGGGTTCTGGAATACTATCACCATTGGCATAGCCCCCAAGACCGCCGTCGTGAAGCTGGTAAATTGATTCCACCTTTCCACTGGAGGATCCGTCATCTGAGAGGATGAAAGTTCCCCCCCCTGACACAGAATCTTCTCTGCCTTGCATGAAGACGATGAAGACGCTCCTCCGCCCAGGTTGAACACAGGTGGGTTGCACGCACCGAGCCGGCTCGACGAGGTCGGTGCAGAAGTCCGGCCCAGGCATAGATCAGCCAATTTTCCCAATGAGCACGGGAATTCTACCGAAGGGAACCCGATACCTGTACTCTATTGAGCCGGCCTCTGGTCCCCATCCAGCATCTTCTATGTAGAGCTTGCCGTGGTGAATCTTAGTCATCATGCCGATAGTGTATCCCTCGATCCCTGGAAGAGAGCCCTTAGAGAACTCCACACCACCGCGCGCTTGCCCCATGGTGGGTGCCAACTGTCGTGGTTTTGTCATGGTAGATGTCCTAGGACTTTGGTTCGAAGCCATCGCTAAGGCGGTGGACTCAAAGGGTTTATCAGGATGAGGGACTTGGGTTTACCCAGGTTCGGCCGCTCAAAAAGAGGTAAAAGCCTACGTCCTGCTTTGTGTTGTATTGATTGGGTATTGATTACAAGGGAACGGATTCGCTTGACCTAGCTATAGATCAATTTTTTCATGTCCTAAGCCGCCATAGGGACCCACCTTTATATAGGTAGGCCGAGGCCCTGGGGTTACAAGAGTCCATACTGACTTACACAAGGTGTCTGATCTTATCTCTAAGCCGCCTTGCCTTCTTGGGCAAGCCGTCTCCCGAGCGGCTTACACGCCCGGATCTCGTGCCATCTTCCGTCTCTGGGCCTCCCTCTTGGCCCATCTGGTAAGGCACCATGTGGTCTTGTCTTCAATCCTAAGTCTCACTTTAAGGGTCCTGATTATGAGCCGCCAGGCATGACCCGGTCCCTCTTGGGTGGGTCTCGCCACGGTGTTATATCCTCAACAGGAACCTTCCATGCACACACCAGCCAATGAATAGCACATACGCCGGCAAGTCATGCGTCGAGTACATGTACCACACATGCATTTTGAAGTTATGTTTTGTAGAGGTGTCATATGTCTTGATCCCATTATCCCAAGCTTCTTGCAATTCATCCTTAAGCGGCTGCATGTACACATTCATATTCTTCCCCGGATAGTTGGGCCTTGGAATTATGAACGTCAAGAAAATGTTCTTTATTTTCGTAATCTCTCCGTGGGGGAGATTGAGTGGAATGACAAATATAGGCCAACAACTGTATTGGGTTGCCATCATACCAATCACATTGAACCCATCTGTGCTGATGGCGACTCGAGGATGCTTTGGATCTGCCGCTTTATCCTTATGTAATGCATCAAAGTGCTTCCACACAAAAGCGTCTGAAGTGTGTCCCAACATTGGATTCCCATCTGCGTCTAGTTTGGTTCTTTTGCCCAATTTGTGCCACGTCATCTGTCTAGCCATATCTTTGACCATGAAAAGACGTTGAAGTCTTGGTATGATGGGCATATACCGAAGAACACTAACTGGGATTTTGGTCTGATTGTTATCACCCATACAGTTGTCCACCACAACATACCTAGAAGATTTGCAAATGGTACAATAGTTCAAGCCCGCATACTCAAGCCTAAATAAGGTACATCCATTCTCACAGGCATCTATCTTCTCATAGGGCATCTTAAGCGCACGTAGGATTTTGTCCGACTGGTACATGTGTCACAGCCCTAGAATTTGCTTGCAAATAATTAAATTAATTGCATCATAGAGCATCCATGCATCATGTTAAATTCAAACGAATTTGAAATGGGGATTGTTAATCCCTGGCACTAAATGAAACTCAAATAGGTCCAAATTAAAAGTATTTTCAATGAATCCAAAATGCCCTTGAGAAAATTCATCATTTATGGAAAAGGGTGAAACCTCTTCCTAAAATGATGCACTTCATTTTAGGACATTTCTGGATTTTTGAATTAACACATATTCTATTTGAATTGGAGTTATTAAAATATTATAATTATTTACTAGCTCCAATAATTCTGAAAACCTTTGAGTGGCTTTGGATATATTATAACAGGCCACATATAAATTTTCATAATTTTATAAGGTGATTTGGTGTTATAATCAAATCAAAACAAACTGCAAAAAAATAGAAAACAGGAGAAATTAGAAAAGAGAGAGCAAAATACCTAGGCCACTTACCTGGCAGTGTAGCCGAGGCCCAGCCTAGCTAGCAACTGCTGCCATTCGTCTTCCCCATCGCACCAGTGGACAGGGAACGCGTGGCCACAACACGTAGGCACGCGCATGGCCACGTCCCGCCTTCCTGCTCGTCGTGGATGTTGCCTAGAGCCTCCACGCACGTCCCCGAACCCAACCCAACCCGCTCACTCTTGCCTCTCCCCCTTGCCCCCTACTGCTTCTTCCATGGCCGAGCCACCATGGCCATGTCGCCGCAGCCACCGCACCCACGGCCATCGCCTAGCCCCCCGAGTCGTCAATGCCTCTGAACCGTCAAGCTGCTCGTCTTCCTCACAGGAATCAAGCACAAGCGCGCCGCAATGCCGTATCGGCCGTCGTATTCAAGCTCTGGCCGTCGCTCGCTACCGTCAAATTCGTCACATCCAGGTCGTCAATGAGCACGGTGAGCATCGAGACCACCTCGTCGTGAGCCCCTCTTTCCATTCCCCTACTCCCCTCGCCATTTGCTTCCTCTAGCCAGCCTACCCACCGGAGTTAGGAGCTCCCCGCCACCGGCCATGGCGTAGTCGTGGCCAGACCTAGCAAGGCTTGACGCTGAGCATAGGAACGAGCTCCTGGGGACTCTAGGAAGTTGTAGAGCCCCTCACCTCGCATCTCCATGACCTGTAGCCGCGCCACCGTCGAGGCCGAGCTCCGGCTGCCGCCGCAGTCGATGTCGTGCTTGAACCAGCACACCCCATGTCCTCACGTTGCCACAAATAGATGCGCGCAAGCTCCAGCAAGTCGTAGCCGCGAATGGCAAAGAGAATGGTGGCCCATAGCTCGATTCTGAGCACCTTCGCCTTTACGGATGGCTACCGGTGAGATGACGTGGCACCATCATTAGCTGCTAATCATGCTGCTAACCAACCCAATGACCCACTGACACTGGGACCCATCGCCTAATTAATCCAGTGGTGAAAAAAACCCTTTTAACTTAAGCTCAACCATTGACATACGTGACCCACTGGTCAGAATTAACCCTAACCAGCTCGGTTGACTTGATGATGTCATCTTGACGTCATGCTGACGTAGTACGCTTTTCTGGAAATTTAAATAAATCTAAATGATATATTTATTTGCAAAAATGTATAAAACTTCAAAAATTCATAGAAATTCAACCATAACTCAGATGAAAATAATTTATATATGAAAAATGATCATAAAAATCCAATGAATCCGTTTATGCCATGTTCAAGCATGTTTGAGCCTATTAACATCACAAACTAGGAAAAATGATGAATATGGAAAATTTGATAAATGTTTGGAGACGGAATTTGATGTGTATTTGAATTACACTTCAATTAATATGAATGAATATTGTACTAGGAGAATTCAGTACCTTAACATGCCATATCATACATCATGTTTGTTGCATTGCATTGAATGTGTTTCATTCTTGTCTTGTCGGTGTTGTTCCTTCTCGATAGATGATGGTTCCAACTCTATGATCGTTAATGAAGAGAAGTAATATCTTCAGAGTTGTCAGGCAAGCAACCCCTCCTTGAGCATCCCGATAAAATACAACTCTCTTGCTCCTACTCTCTTTTACTGCATTAGGACAACAACGATTCAACTGTTACATGTTCTCGGTAGTTGAACCCATTCCTTTGCATGACCTGTTTTTGTCATAGTAAATAGTTGAAACCACTTAGCATGAGTAGAAACTGCTTGAGCCTTGTTGTGCTTACTCATCCATGATTGCTTACTATGCCTGCTATGCTTAGAGTCATGTCGGGTCAGGTCTGATTCATCTGGGTAATGAACTGGAATGGATGTGTTCATGTCCTGATGTGTGAGAGCTAAGTGTGTGAACATGATTTGGTAAAGTTAGCGATGAGAAGCCATGTAGGAGTACACGGTGGGTTGTCTCATTGGGAACGTCCTTTGGAACTGAGTTCTGTGTATGTTATTCAAGACAAGATACTACCATGCATTGGGCCCGAAACCAATGGACCCTCTCGGCTTTAATCGTCGTGATCTTTGCCCAGGAGTTGCAACTAGTTTCTGGTGTTTGTAGGATGTGCTGGCGGTCGTGCATGGTGCTGACCGAAGGGGTAGGCTATGGGGCGGTAGATGCACTATGGCCCAGTGTACCAAGCGTAGTACCATCCATCAAGGTTGGCTTGGGAACCCTGTACACATCATTTGGGGCCATAATGGAAACTTCAGTCGGACATCCTTGCGGGTTCAGTCTCAAATAGGTGATAAACCTGGACTATGGATCTTGTGTGATTGATGGTCGTGGTCGACTCCCTCGTTGGGCTTCCACTTGAAGATTGTCGAGGTGCTTTTTTACGTTCACATGGTGGTAAGTGGCGGGAGCGTGTGTGAAGAAGTATATCCCTACAGGGTGCACCAATCTGTTCGAATAGCGGCGTCCTCGAATATGGACTACTTGGATTGCTTATGTGGTACATAGACAAGTGAAATGGATACTCTAAAATACGTAGATAAGTGTGAGTGCTATGGATGGCCTTCTCGTAGGGAGACGGAAGTGGATCCATAGTGGTGTATTGATATGGTGAATATGTGGACCCGTGTGCGCTATCCCACCTCAAAGATACTACTTGTAGTCATAGTACAGGTTAGCCAAGAGTCAATGCTAGCTTGCTGCAATAAACTCCACAACCCCCTTTGTTGACAATGATGCATATGTAGTTAGTTCTGATATAAGTGTTGCTAAATACCTTCGTACTCGCGGTTTCTTAATATATGTTTTTGCAGAGGAGACGTCAGTCTCATTAGTGAGTCTTATGACATGAAGTTTGATGTTGACCGGATTAGCCTGGGAATTTCAGACAGAGGTCTGGTCCCTTTTGTAGGGTCGTTGTAGCTTTTCAGGCTCTTCCAACCGATTTTAGTAGATGTCTATACCATAAATGTAGCTTCCGCTTGTTTGTTTGAATGCTCTGGATATTGGGTCTTGTGACCCCTGCTTGTAACATCTTACTATGTTGGCTCTTCCGAGCCTTCTAAATAAATGTTGTAATGGTGTATGGTTATGTTGTGATGCCATAATTGTATCTATGCATATCAGGCATGTCGTGCATACGTGTGACATGCAACGGTATGTATGGGATTTGACACCTAGTTGTGTGCCTTTAGTAGTACTGTTTACGGGGAAATGCCTCTTTGTGCTTCCACCGAGCCTTGGTAGCTTGCTACTGCTCCAGACACATTGATTGACTGGCATGTATCCTTCTTTGTTGTTGTGTCTATCCCTTTGGGAAAATGTCTCCTAGTGTAATGGAGTCCCTATAGCCTTCTACGACTCATCTATGTGCAGTGATGATATTTATGTCCCATGGCGTAAAGGAGTCCTTGTAGCTTGCTATGACTCGTCTACACACACTAGAGATCGACACCTGCATTGCTAGGTTATGTATGGCTGCCGCTTTATGGATGTGCCACTTGGGTTCTATGACTAGTCATGTCGTCTCGGGTTCTCTGACATTTGAATGCTAGCGACACATTCACATACATGAGCCAAAAGATGCAAATGGTCCCGTCCCAGGTAAGGTGGAAGCCATGGAAATAACCGTGCGTGAGGCCGCGAAGTGATGGGATGTGTTACAAGATTGATTCTTATGGCTTAGGATCGGGGTCCCGATAACAAGTTTGCAGGAAATATATGGCCTTTGGGCAGAAAGCGTCCAAATATCATCATCATCGCATCGTAGCATTCTCTGCCCAGGTTGAACTAAGATTTTAGAGCCATTATTTGCGTGATGGCATCTAGCTAACAAAGCTAAGTGTCCTAGTGGAGAGGACGTTTTGAAGACTCCAACATTTCATAGAAGGCCTTTGCAGATTCCTCCATCTCATCTTCTGAATCCCGAGCATCATCAAAGTCTTGCACCATGTCTTCGATCCCGGTACCATGCTCGTCAGTGCGATGACGAACCACCTCAGCTCTGGCACATTAGGCAGACTCACTATGAAATCTCCACATCGTATAATCAGCCATAAAACCCCACTTCTGCAAGTGTTTACCCATTTCATCCCGTTTCCACTTTTTATGGTTGTCGCACTAGACACAGGGGCACCATGTTATTTCTTGGCCATTTGCAATTGCGGCTCTCAGAAACCCCTTGGTTTTTGTTAACCATTTAATGGTCATGTCTTTCTGACTTGGGTAACCGGTGTACATCCACGCACGATCACTTATCTTGCCTACCTACTAAAAACACAAGATATATATATATAATTCATCATCTATATTCATCAGTTAATCAAGTTTGTCAGTTTTATTACATCCATGCAACCTACATGCTAATAGGTAAAGACAGGTCCTAATCCCACCCGAGTATGTGTAGATTGGGTTCGTTTTCCCATGCTCTGCTCCGGATTCGATGCAGAATTTTGGCAGCACCTCCCCGTTGTTGTCCTGATACACGTCTCGGCAATAAGCAGAGAGGATGTGTACCCGAAGAACAACAGGGAGGCACAGACGGAATTCTGCATCGGATCCAGAACAGAGCAGACGAGAAAACGAACCCAATCTACACATACTCGGGCTGTCCATGGATAACGTTGGACAAACCGAAAGGTTGGTGGTGATAAATATGCAAAGACATGCATATTTATAGATGTCGCCCTTTTGAACGGGAGATGCATACTGGTCATACTAAACGGAACGATGGAAGTTGAATGGAAATATAACTCGGAATGGCTATGGAAATGCCATAATAAGTAGGTATGGTGGTTGTTTTGAGGAAAATATATGGTGTCTGTTTTGAGGAAGGTGGGTTTGATGCACTAGCGAAAGTTGTGCGGTACTATAGAGGCTAGCAAAGGTGGAAGGGTGAGAGTTCGTATAATCCATGGACTCAAAATAGTCATAAAGAACTCACATACTTATTCCAAAAGTCTATTAGTTATCAAACAAAGCATTAGACACATGCTCCTAGGGCAGAGGTTGGTAGGAGTTAACCATCGCGCTCTCTCGGCCCTCACACAAAGGTTGACAATCATTAAACAAATCATGCTCCAACTTCGTTACATAATGATTCACCATACGTGCATGCTACGGGAATCACAAACTTCAATACATGTATTTCTCCAATTCACATCTACTCACTAGCATGACTCTCATATTACCATCGTCATATCGCAAAACTATTGCAAGGAATCACACATATCGTATTCAGTGATCTAAAAGTTTTATGTAGGATTTTATGACTAACGATGTGAATGACCAACTCCTGTTAACTCTCCAAATAGATATAAGTGAAGCATGAGAGTTTAATTCTTTCTACAAAATATATTCCCATGCTCTAACAAATATAATTGACGCAAAAGATAATTCTACGAATATCGGTTTTCTATGGGTAGAGAAATAGGCAATCCAAACTTCAAATGACATAAGTGAAGCACATGAAGCATTCTACAAAGCCATACTCAAAAGATATAAGTGAGGTGCATAGATCCTTCTATAAATCAACCAAGGACTTTCTCATACCAGCATGGTGCATTATTACAAGAAAAATAAAAAGCACACGACGCTCCAAGATTTACGCATATCATGTGACGAATAAAAATATAGCTCCAAGTAAAATTACCGATGGTTGTTAGAAGAAAGAGGGGATGCCTTCCGGGGCGTCCCCAAGCTTAGTTTCTTGGGAGTCCTTGAATATTACCTTGGGGTACCTCGGGAATCCCCAAGCTTAGTCTCTTTCCTATCCTTATTCCTTCATTCATCGTTATCTCACCCAAAACTTGAAAACTTCAATCACACAACACTTAACAAAACCCTCGTGAGATCCGTTAGTATAATAAAGCAAATCACAACTTTATGTACTTTTGACAACCAATTAATATTTTATTTTTTCATTGTAGACACTATATTATAATTTTCCATGGCTTATACCACCGATACAATCGATAGTTTCACCAAAACGAGCAAAGCAATGCATCAAAAACAAAATTTATCTTAAACAGGACAGACTGTAGAAATCTGAACATTCACCATACTTCTGTAACTCTAAAAATTCTAAAACATTAGGAAAAAATAAAGAATGTGCATATCCATACTGTGTAAAAAATTCAGAAACTTTTGACATTCCAGTAAAAAATGTAAATTCACGCACTACAGCCAAAGTTTCTGTTTTTGCACTACACACACCAAACAAGCAATCTAATCATCCTAAAGGCAAATCTTGGCACATTATTTTTATAATACAACGGATTTATACAATGGGATAATTATTTTTGTTGAAAAGTTTCTGTAATCAAGATTTGCAAAGTTTCCATGGGCATGAACAAAGTTCAAGGCTAGCTCCCACTTTCACAATGCTCGTCTCTCTCACTTTCACTTTTCTTTTTGAAAAAGTTTTAGGGTTACCTCTTTATTTTTTTTAAACTATATAAAACACACAACAGAATTAAATGACTCTCTAAAACTTCTGGGTTGTCTCCTTGGCAGCGCTTTCTTTAAAGCCATTAAGCTAGGCATAAAGTGCTCAAGTAATGGATCTACCCGAATCCTAAGGTATATCAAAGCCAATTTTAATTAACAATGATTTTTAATGTAGTATTGAGCACAAAGTAACATATATCATGCAACAATGAAGCCTAACTCTCTTCCTATGCATCGGCATGTCATAAAATAACAATTCATGCACAAAAAGTAAAGGCCAATACATAGCATAAGCAGTTTCTTGCAATTTTATCATATTGGAAACATAGAGAGGCGAAGATTTAGTTCCTCTCTCATAATAATTGCAAGTAGGAGCAGCAAGCACATGCATATTATATCTATCAAAATCATCATGTGTAATAGTAAAAGGCAACCCATCTATATAATCCTTAATAAGTGCAAACTTCTCCAATATAGTGTAGTTGGAAGAATTCAAAAAGATAATAGGACTATCATGCGGGGGTGCAATAGCAACAATTTCACGTTTGACATAAGGAAATATAGCAAGTTCATCTCCATAAGCATCATTCATATTGGCATCATGGCCAGAAGCATAGCAAGCACCAAGTTCATCAAAAAGGGACATTTCAAATGTCTAAAGGGATTATAGCAATTATCACAACATTCATCCTTCGATAAGAACGAAGGGAAATTAAACAATGTATGAGTTGAAGAGTTACTCTCATTAGAATGTGGGCATTGGTAGCTAATCCGCTCTTCCTCCTTTTGTTCTTCGCTCTCCTCCTCACCTTTTTCATCAAATGAGCTCACAGTTTTAGCAATTTCTTCTTCCATAGATTCCTGCAAAATATTAGTCTCTTCCAAAGCAGCAGTCATTCTTTCAATAAATTAAATAATATCAGCATTGCAATCATAATTCTCATAGCAATATTTAAGTATGGACAAAAATTCAGATTCGTAAGGAACATCATCATCATACTTTTCAAGCAAAGAAGCAATTTCATAAGCACCTTTAAAAACAAAAAATTCTTCTATTTGTTCCACATCATAGTAATCATAAATACCTTTAGCATATGAAGAGGTTTCATTATCATTAAATTTGCATTGAAAGGGAAGGTGTCAAGCTTCTATATTAGAGCAACAAGTAAAGTCACATATCGAGCATGCATCCCAAGCAAACCATCCCAGCATTCTAATTTGATCCCATAAGTGTTTCCCTTTTTGAGATAAGAGATAATCCCTAAAGTATTCATGTTGATCCAACATGTATCCCATTATCAAGTTGAATGGGGCTTTCTCAGGATTATCAAAGTAGTGCATAATATTTTCCACATAACGAGCATCAAGGGTTTTAGGAGGTTCCCCATCTCCATGAGTAGCAAGTACACCTAATTTTTTTGGTATTTCGTGTTCCATATCCATAACTAAAGATAGAGAACAACTTAGAACAGCAAATAAAATCTACTTAGTGATAAAGCAAACAAGCACACACACGAGAATACCCACCCCACGCTATTGCTCCCCGGCAACGGCACCAGAAAAAGGTCTTGATAACCCACAAGTGCAGGGGATAAATTGTATCCTTTCTCGATAAGTAAGAGTGTCAAACCCAATGAGGAGCTAAAGGTAAAACAAATATTCCCTCAAGTTCTGTCGACCACCAATACAAATCTACGCACGCTTAACATTCGCTTTACCTAGAACAAGTATGAAACTAGAAGTACTTTGTAGGTATGATAGGATAGGTGTGCAAGATAATAAAGAACACGTAAATAAAAACTAGGGGCTGCTTAGATAAACAAACAACTAAGTTAGTTTAAAGAGTGTGTAAAAGTGGTGGTAGGAGTTGCGGAATTGTCCCTAGGTAATTGATAACTAGACCGGTAATCATTATTGAAATTTTATATGAGGGAGAGGCATAAGCTAACATAGTTTCTCTACTTGGATCATATGCACTTATGATTGGAAATCTATCAAGCATCCGCAACTACTAAAGATTATTAAGGTAAAACTCAACCATAGCATTATAAGGTATCAAGTCCTCTTTATTCCCATACGCAAACAACCTACTTACTCGGGTTTGTGTTTCTATCACTCACGCCACCCACCATAAGAGAATCATAAGCATATTGCAAACCCTAAAATGGGGATCCCTCACACTTGCGCGACACAAAGAGCACCATAGGTAAGCACCAATAATAAAACATGCAACTCAAACCAATCATGATCATCAATCAACCAATAGGACAACAAAAATCTACTTAGACATCATAGGATGGCAACACATCATTGGATAATAATATGAAGCATAAAGCACCATGTTCAAGTAGAGGGTACACCGGGTTGCGGGAGAGTGGACCGCTATAGATAGATGGGGGAAGGTGGTGGAGGTGGTGGTGAAGATGACGGAGTTGTTGGAGTAGATCGCTATCACGATGATGGCCCCAGCGATGTTCTGGTGCCACTAGGAGAGAAAGGGAGAGAGCCCCCCTCCTTATTATTCTTCCTTGACCTCCTCCCTAGATGGGAGGACAGTTTCCCCTCTGGTCCTTGGCCTCCATGGCGGTGGAGGGACGAGAGCCCCTCCAAGATTGGATCTCTCTCTCTCTCTCTCTCTCTATTTCCTTCTGTTTCTGCGCGCCCAGATTGTGGCCTTTCACCGTTTCTTAAATATCCGGAGATCTGTAACTCCGATCGGGCTGAAATTTTGAGGGGATTTTTCTTATAAAAATATATTTCCTGCCGACAAAGTACACCTCCAACCGACCTAAGGGGTGGCCACAAGCCATCAGGGCGCGACCAGGGGTGTGGGTCACACCTAGCAGGCTTGTGACCTCCTTGGGGATCGTCTCGCGTTGATTCTTTTTCCCAAAAATCACATATATTCCAAAAAAATATCCGTAAGTTTTTATCGCGTTTGGACTTCGTTTGATATGGATTTTCCGCGAAACAAAAAAATGCAACAAACAAGTACTGACACTGGGCACTGGATCAATATGTTAGTCCCAAAAATAGTATAAAAACTTGCCAAAAGTATATGAAAGTTGTAGAATATTGGCATGAAACAATGAAAAATTATAGATACGACAAAGACATATCATTGACCAAGAAGACGCCTCGATTTTCGGTCGACCGTTTAATGCGATGATCTGATGTGACATCATAGAGATCTTTTGGATATATTCAGGATGACGTCATCCATTTTATATGGCGGGTTATGAAGGTTTATTTTCAGATAAGAAAGGTATGAGACTTGCCACCAAATGGAGTTTAAGATTGACATCAATAGGTTCAAATCAATCTGGGGCCTAATGTTGGGGATATAACTCTGTGGTATGACCCGCCCAGGAGGGGCCGGGTCACACCTGTCGGCTAATACTTAAGGTCCCAAGTGGGCCTGAAGGTTGAAGACAAACCTAGAGGCAACTCGCCAGGTGGGCCGAATGGAGGCCCAAAGCCGGAAGACAGCGCGAGACCCGGGCACGCGAGCCGCCCGGAAGAAGGCTTGCCTAGGGAGGCAAGACGACATAGAGACATGATCGGATACTTTGTATAAGCCGGTCTGGACTCTTGTAAGCCTAGGGCCTCGACCTACTTATATAAAGGCGAGCCGCTGTGGTGGCTTAGGACATGAAACAATCAATCGAGAGATAGGTCAAGCGAATCCGCTCCCTTGTAATCGACATCCAATCAAGAGAACACAAAGAAGTACGTAGGCTTTTACCTCCTTCCGAGGGGCCGAACCTGGGTAAACCCTTGTCTATCGTCCCGATCAACCCCTTCGAGTTCACCGTCGTAGCGATGGCCTCGAACCTAAGTCCTATCACTAGGACATCTACCGTGACAAAACCACAACAAAACCCCCATTAACTTTTGAATTAATAACACAGTATTTTACGGATGACAAAAATGTCATGGTAACTTCGACAACAATCACTTGGATTATGCCAACTCTGATACGCACCTGGACCCGATAACTTATGTACAAATGTCATGATAACTTCGACCGGGGTGAAAAAATTATTAAAACATCTCCCTGGTAATTTATGTGTAAACAACACGGTGATTTCTGAATGACAACCCTGATAACCTAGGCACAAACACTGCGGCAACTTTGACCTGAAAGAAAAAAGTTGTCAAAAATGTACCCCGGTAACTTTTTGTTTAAACATCATGGTAATAACGCATCATATACATGATAACTTATGTAGAAACACCATGATAACTTGAGCCCGAGGAAAGATTAAAGAAAAATGACCTCGGAATAAAAGTTTGTTGAAAAACATACCCTGGTAACTTGTGTGTAAATAACATGGTAATATACATACAACAGAGTTGATAACTTACTTATTTAGATGTGATAACTATTTGACCAAGGAAAAATGTTGTTAAAAAATACCTCCCAATAACTCTTGTGTAAACAACATGATAATACACATACACGAGAGCTGATAACTCATATGAAAATATCTTGATAAATGTTTGACTGAGGAAATGAAAACTGTTGAAAAACATACCCCGATAACTTTTGTGCAACATGGTAATATACACAACAAAGCTGATAACTCACTGCAAACATCATAATCACCTTTTGACCCTAGAATAAAAAATTATTGAAAACATACCCCGGAAACTTTTGTGTAAAAGACATGGTAACTTATGTATGACAGATGAGGGATTCCTGGATTAGGGGGTCCTCGGATAGCCGACCTGTTGTTTATGGGCCGGACTATATGGGCCACTTGCCAAACACTGGATGATTTGAAGGCCTAGTTTCTAGGATGGAAGCTTCGAGGAGAACATCTTGCACTCCATGTTTGATGTAGTAAATAGACATGTTTATCTCTTCGGCATGTAACCGACCATGTGCAAACCCTAGGCCTCCTGGCATCTATATAAGTCAGAGGGTTCTAGGGTATAGATATAGAACAACTCATCTAGGGTTAGACACACGATCTCGAGGTAGATCAACTCTGTAACCCCTTACACCATCAATAAAATCAAGCAGGACGTAGGGTATTACCTCCATTGGAGGGCCCGAACATGGGTAAACTTGTGTCCCCGTCGTCTCTTGTTACCGTCGATCCTAGTTTCACAGTTCGGGACCCCCTACCCGAGATCCACTCGTTTTGACATCGACAACAGACGTGATAACTTATGTAGCCTAGATATGGTAACTTTTGCTCCGAAAAAAAGTCATCGGAACATATCAACATGGGAGCTAGTTTCGAAGATCTCGTCGAGACGATTTTTTTTGTGGATACGGTTTTTCAATCGGAGCAATGGTTTGCGCTACAAAACATTTTGAAGTTTGAAAAAATAAAAGAATCTAGGATGACGACAGTTTTTCGTCCTGTGGTGCATATATGCATGTAATTAGAGGGAGAAGTGTACGTGAAAGGAAAGGAAAATTAGTCATTATAATGCATGCATGTATATAATTAGAGTGAAATAAGGATCGTTCTTGCCTATTGCTAAAAGCCAAATGTTTGATAGTTATAAAGGTGCATTAGTAAAGATAAGATAAGATAAGATTAAGCAATTCTTTTCAAGATTTAGCAACTTGTTCTAAGTGGGTTTGTACCATAGAGACATGTTGTCCTACACCTCTAACCTCATTACTGATTCTAAATAACAGGTCACTCAATTGAGCAATCATATCAGAATTATATTCCAATTGTTTCAGAACATTTGCATTGAAGTGATCTTGTTTCCTAATGTAGTTATCAAACTCATATAAGCATTGACTAGGATGTTTATTGTACGAGATGTCACCTTCATCAAACTTTAATAAAGTATTTACCTCCACCTATGGAGGTGGTGGTGTGTCAAGACCATGTATTTCTTCAATAGGTGGTAAATTCTTAACACCCTCAGCTTTAATACCCTTTCCTTCATACATTTATTTGCCTCCTGCATATCTTCAGGACTGAGAAATAAGATACCCCTCTTCTTCGGAGTGGGTTCAAGTGGTGGTCCAGGGAGAGTCCAATCATCATAATCATTCAACATATTATTCAATAGTTCCTCAACTTGTTCAAAAGTTCTTTCCCTAAAAACACAACTAGCACAACTATCTAGGAAGTCCCTAGAAGCATTAGTTAGTCCATTATAGAAGATATCAAGTATTTCATTTTTCTTAAGAGGATAATCAGGCAAAGCATTAAGCGAGTGGAGAAGCCTCCCACAAGCTTGTGGGAGACTATCTTCTTTAATCTGCACAAAGTTAAATATTTCCTGTAAGGCAGCTTGTTTCTTATGAGCAGGATTTTTTTCCAAAGAAGTAGTAAATCATATCCTGGGGACTACGCACGAAACCAGGAGTAAGAGTATTGTACCATATCTTAGCATGACCCTTTAATGAGAATGGAAATAATTCGAGAATATAGTAGTAGCGAATCTTCTCATCCTGAGCAAAAAGGGTGGCTATATCATTCAACTTAGTAAGATGTGCCACAACGGCTTAAGTTTCATAGCCATGGAAAGGATCAAATTCAACCAAAGTAATTAACTCTTGGTCGACAGAGAATTCTTAATCCTTATCGCTAACAAAGATAGGTGAAGTAGCAAACTTAGAATCACATTTCATTCTAGCATTCAAAGTCTTTTCTTTATACTTGCATAGTAGTTTCTTAAGACCATTTCTATCCTTGTAAGCAAGAATGTCTCTAGCTACTTCTCCACCCATAACATAACCCTTAGGTATCTTAGGCATTTCAAATATAGGAGAGTTAGGTCTAACGGGTGTTTCATAATTATCAATTTCGCAGACTTCATCAGTTTCAGTAGTTTCACCGGTTTCAATAATTCCATTCTCTTTAGCTCTAGCAATTTGTTCATAAGAAATTCACCTAGTGGAACAACATCATCAAGAAAGGTACTAGCATCATCATAAGAATCATTCATAGCACAAGTAGCATCATCAATAACTTGCGATATCAGGATTAATAGCATGTGGTGGTGGTGTTGCAAGTCAACTCATAGCAGAAGGTGAATCAAGTGCAGAGTGTGATGGAAAATCTGTACCTCCCCTCATCTTGGAGGGAACGATCTTGGTTCTTGTATCATTTAGATTCTTCATAGGGATAAATTTATATAAATCTCAAGTGACTCAGCAAATATAGCTATGCTCCCCGACAACGGTGCCAGAAAAAGGTCTTGATAACCCACAAGTATAGGGGATCGCCACAGTTTTCGAGGGTAGAGTATTTAACCCAAATAGATTCGACACAAGGGGATCCAAAGCATATTTGAGAGTATTAGCAGTTGATTTGTCAATTCAACCACACCCGGAGATTAGATATCTGCAGCAAAGTGATCAGTAGCACAGTAATATGATAGTTTGATAGCAGTGGTAATAGTACCAGTAGCAGTAATAGTAGCAGTAATGGTTTTGTAGCAAGTGCAACAGTGACAGCATCAGTAGAGACTTAGCAAGAACAATATGTGGAAAACACGTAGGCACTGGATCGTGTATTCGTTGGATGATATTCATCATATAACAGTCATAACCTAGGGCGACACAGAACTAGCTCCAGTTCATCAATGTAATGTAGGCATGTATTTCGTCAATAGTCATACGTGCTTATGGACAAGAACTTGCATGATATCTTTTGTCCCACCCTCCTGTGGCAGTGGGGTCCATAAGGAAAGTAAGGGATATTAAGGCCTCATTTTAATAGAGAACCAGAACAGAGCATTAACACGTAGTGAATACATGAACTCCTCAAACTACGGTCATCACTGGAAAGTATACGAACTATTGTCACCTTGGGGTTTACGAATCATAACACGTAATAGGTGCATATGACTAGGCAAGATCGGATCAAGATCATAGATATAATGGTGATAACATAAACAGTTCACATCTAAAATCATGGCACTCGGTCCCTAGTGACAGGCATTAAGCATGGCAAAGTCATAGCAACATCAATCTCAGAACATAGTGGATACTAGGGATCAAGCCCTAACAAAACTAACTCGATTACATGATAAATCTCATCCAAGTCTTGACCGACTAGCAAGCCTACAAACTAATTACTCACTCCCGGTGGGGAGTATCATGGAATTGGCGATGAAGGAGGGTTGGTGATGATGAAGACCGAAGATTCCCCTCTTTGGAGCCCCAAACAGGCTCCAGATTTGGCCTCCCGATGAAGACCAAGAGGTGGCGGCGGCTCCGTATCGTGAAACGCGATAAAACTTTCTCCTTGATTTTTTCTTCAAACATAGGAATTTATAGTGGAGGAATTAGGGTCAGCAGGGCAACGAGGTGGGCATAACCCACCTGGGCATGCCTGGGGGGCTAGCGCACCCTGGTGTATCGTGCCTAGCCAAGCCCCCTCCTTCAGTGGTTTTTGGCTCCAGTATTTACTATTTATTCTGAAATAAATCTCTAAAAAGTTTCGTTCAATTCCAAGAACTTTTATTTCTGCACAGAAACAACACCATGGTAGTTCTGCTGAAAACAACGTTAGTCCGGGTTAGTTTCATTCAAATCGTGCAAACTAGAGTCCAACATGAGAGCAAAAGCATTAGGAAAAGTAGATACGATGTAGACGTATCACACAACAAATAGTAGTAGCAAAAGTAATAGTAGTAGTGACAACAACAATTTTGTAGCAGTTGTGACAGTAGCAGTAGCAATAGTAACTTAGCAAGATTCAATATATGTGAAGCGTAGGCACGTGGATCGATGGTGGATAATGATTTAGATGACATCAATCATGTAATAGTTACACACTAGGGCGACAACGAACTAGCTCCAATTAATCAATGTAATGTAGGCATGTATTCCATATATAGTCATATGTGCTTGCGATAAGAACTTGCATGACATCTTTGTTCTACCCTCCTGTGGCTGTGGGGTCCTATTGGAAAGTAAGGGATATTAAGGCCTCCTTTTAATAGAGAACCGGATAAAAGCATTAACACATGGTGAATACATGAACTCCTCAAACTACGATAATCATCGGAAAGAATCCCAATTATTGTCACCTTGGGGTATGCGGATCAAGACACGTAATAGGTGCATACAACTTGCAAGGTAGCATTCAAATCACTCTTATATTCATGAAAACATAATAGGTTCAGATCTGAAAGCATAGCACTCGGGCCCTAGTGACAAGTATTAAGCATAGCAAGGTCATAGCAACATCAATCTCAGAACATAGTAGATACTGTGGATCAAGCCCTATCAAACTTAACTCGATTGCATGATCAATCTCATCCAATCCCACCACCGTCCAACAAGCCTACAAAGGACTTACTCGCTCCCTATGGTGAGCATCATGGCGGTGTTGACGGAGAAGGGTTGGTGAGGATGACGACGACGATTTCCCCTCTCTGGAGCCCCAAACGGGCTCCAGATCAGCCCTCACGAGGAAGATCAGGAGATGGCGGCGGCTCCGTCGCTCGAAAAAATGAAAACTTCTCTCTTATTTATTTCTTCGAGGATGTGCTTTTATAGGACTGTGATTAGGGTCAGAGCCACGTGGGCCTCACAAGCCATCAGGGCGCGACCTAGGGGGGCTCACCTTGTTGGCTTGTGCCCCACAGGTGGCCTCCCTCTGGCATGTCTTCCCTCCATAATTCATTATAATTCCCAGAAAAAATCCACAAAAAGTTTCGTCCAATTCCGAGAACTTCTATTTTTGCACAAAAATAACATCAAGGCAGTTCTGCTGAATACAGTGTCAGTCCGGGTTAGTTCCATTCAAATCATGCAAATTAGACGTCAAAACTAGAGCAAAAGTGTTTGGAAAGGTAGATACGTTGGATACGTATCACATGTAACCCCCATCTCCAGCGACTACACACAAAGAAGCAAACACTTGCACCCAACGCGGGCAAGAGGGTTGTCAATCTCGTTGGACTCGTTACTTGCAAGAAAAGGAAGTGTGTAGATGATAGTAGATAATTATAAATTGCAAAACAAACTAAAAATTAAATAAGAACATCAAGGTAAATGATACTTTTGTAAATATATAAGTGGATAGACCCGGGGGCATAGTTTTCCCTAGTGGCATCTCTTATGAAGTAAGCATACGGTGGATAAACAAATTACGGTTGGGCAATTAATAGAAAAGCGCATAGTTATGCAATATTTATTCACAGCAATGATCATGTATATATAAGCATCACGTCCATAAGCAAATAGGCTGACTTTTGCGTGTACCTACTACTATTACTCCACGTCGAGAGCGCTTCTATGCATGCCTCTCGAAGTATAAAGTTCATGACAAACTAAGTAATGCTTGGCGAACGATGACATGACGTCGACAAAGAAAACTCAGTCAATATGAATTAACCCCATTATTTTATCCTTAGTGGCAACAATACAAAGACGTGTCTTGTCTCTTTGTGTCATTAGGATATAGAGCACCGCCCGATTGAACCCACTACAATGCACCCCTCTCACTGAAGAAATATCAATCTAGTTGGCCAAACTATTTCAATAGATGGGAGAGATTTATGAAGCTATAATATGCAAATAAGAATCATAATAGATTTCAGAGAAGACTCAAATATTTTTCATCAATAATCTGAACATAAACCCACAATTCATCAGATCCCAACAAACGTACCACACAAGAAGATTATAGCGAATAGATCACCGCAAAGATGCGGTGAAATTTGTATTGAAGATCAAGAGAGATAGAGAGAGAGGTAGCCATCTAGGTACTAACTACAGACCCGTAGGTCTACGGTAGACTAATCACACATCACCATGGGAGCATCAAGGTTGATGCAGAGCCCCTCCATGATCGACCCCCTCCAGCAGGGCACCGGAACAGGGCTCCAGATGGGCACACAATGTAACAAAGACTTGCGGCGACAGAAAAGTGTTTTGGGAGGCTCACCACGGTTTGGGGGATTTATTAGAATTTATAGGCCATAGAGGGACGTTAGGAGGACAACACACATCAGGGAGCGGTCACCCCTTGGTGTGCCATGTTGTGTGATGTCTCCCTAGTGTGGCCTCTGGTCTTCTCCCGAAGCTTCTAGACCTTCTTTGGGTCTAGAAAAATCATCAAAAAGTTTCATGGCAATTGGACTTTGTTTGGTACTGTAAACCTGAAAAGCTAAAAACACACAGAAAACAAGAACTGGCACTTGGCACTGGGTTAATAGGTTAGTTCTCAAAAATAATATTAATTGACATATAATTGCCCCAAAAGTACCCTAGAATGATACTATTATATCATGGAACAATAAATACTTATAGATACATTAGAGATGTATCACTATGCTTAATGCATGTCACTAGGACCCGAGTGCCACGATTTTGGATATGAACCTATTATATTTTCATTAATATGAGAGTGTTTTAGATCCTATATGTCAAGTTGTATGCACCTATTGCGTGTCATGATCCGTATACCCCAAGGTGACAATATTTGGGATTCTTTTCGGTGATTGCAGTAGTTTCAGGAGTTCATGTATTCACCATGTGTTAGTGTTTTGTTCTAGTTCTGTATTAAAAGGACGCCTTAATATCCCTTAGTTTCTTTATGGACCCCGTGGCACCCGCTGCCACGGGAGGGTAGGACAAAAGATGTCATACAAGTTCTTATCGCAAACATGTATGACTATATACGAATACGTGCCTACATTAAATTGATGAATTGGAGCTAGTTCTGTGTCGCTATAGTGTGTAAATATTACATGATTGATGTCATCTAAATCATTATCCATCGCGGGTCCATGTCCCTACGATTTTCATATACTGAATTTTGCTATGTTACTATTGTTGTTGCTACTGTTACAATCACTACAAAACTGGTCATGTTACCGTTACCGTTACTACTACTATTTTGCTGTGCTACTCAAACTTTTTATTCATAGGGATATCACAGATGTGGTTGAATAGACAACTCAACTACTAAGACCAATAAATATTCTTTGGATCCCCTTGTGTCAAATAAATAAATTAGGGTGTAATACTACTCGCGAAGACTGTTGTGACCCCCTATACTTGTGGGTTCTGGGTTATCAACCCCAATGGATAAACATATAGCAGCAATATAGCCAGTCAAGTCGCAGAGATTTTTCATATATAAAAACTTGTTGTCAAGCTGCCCATTTTCCCTCTCTGCTATGCCTAGCCCCTCTGTTGTGTGATCTTCGACTTGCGTTATTCCTCGATGACCTCTCCATCTTTGGGACATGGCTCCAAGCCATGAGCCACGACTACCCAAGGCCTTTCATGGATGGACATTGTAGGTCCATATTTGAATTGTGGTGATGCCTTGTTTTGGATCATGCCAAGTCCACCACCTCCCGTGCATCATTGTCTCGAGGTGACCATCGCTGAAAGACCAACATCACATTCTCTGCTCATCAGTGCACCCAGGATCGATGCTTCTCCAAGGACCCCAAGTACGACCACTAAAATGATGCGACAAGTTCCTCTACGCACGGATACACCAAGTTCCACTACACGGACGTCAAGTCTCGCAAGGCCCGAACTTCGTCCACCATCGCGAGTACCACTACTTTCATGACATCCACGATAACCCATGAACGTCTACTTCCCTCTACACCACTCTGACTCGATCCTCCCCACATGCACACTTGGAAGGTATAACCCATCGCAACTACACCCGTGAACCAATGTTTGTGATGTTGAGATACTCGCGTTTGCACTATATGTGATTGTTGCGTGCACGCTTTTTGTTGGCCATTGTCATGCCATGGACACCCGATGAGCGGGATCACTCCCCGTCATTCTTCCATGTTCGCATACAGACGTATCTTTTGCGCTAGTATCTCAATGAGTTACCGAAACCGGAACGTTGTCGTGGCACCGTTTCCGTTTTTGTCGCCGTTGGACCCCCTTTTTCTGCCATGGCGAGATATTCTTCATATCTTATTCATCCTCATATTTTCATAAATTGCATAATATTTAATTATGTCATCCGCATCCCTGTTAAAAACATTTAAAATGATGTTTGCATTAGAATTGCCTAATGCCATGCTAAAACGGTTTATGTCATACCTTAATAACCATATCTTTGTTTTAAATGAACTATATATGTAACTTGCTCAGAAAAAGTGTAGAATCACATGATTCACTTTATTTCACTGTTTTATAAATACAAAATATGGTTAGTTGAGATATGGACCAAATTCATAATTTGCATATGGGTTCGTTTCAGAAATGCTATATGTAATTTATGGCCTAATTTAAATTGCCTATATAGATAGTTTATTTATGGTTCACCTCTTGACATGTTTAAAAACATTTACACTTGTTGGGTACCTAAACGAGAGCAAACTAAATAATTGAACGTGGAGTTCCGTTAATATGTGACCCGTTGCATATTGAACTTCATTTAAAGCATAGTGTTTGATTGTTGCACCTTGCCATGTCGTGCATAATTAAATGGACATGCATCATATTTGTTTGCGCATCATGTCATGAATATGTTATGGTGTTTATCGTGTCATTTGTTTGTTTCTGGATTGCTTCATCTCGATAGATTTCCAAAAGTGATTTGGAGTGTGAGGATTCATTTGACTCCGTTTGTTCATCTACTTCACAAATTCATTCTTCTTTCAACCGGGATCTCAAGCAAGCGGTTCATTTCCCTGGATACCACTATTGTCAATGCCATGCAAATCATCTCGTTTCTATCACTATGTCTCACTTCCTACAACTTGTTTGTGAAGTCTCTCAAAATGCCATGATAAGCCTCTAACCCTCCACATCCTAGCAAACCATTGTTTTACTATGTTATCACTTTCTCAGCCCCTTCTTATAGCGCTGCTTGTTGCATGTGCAGGTTGTTCCATGTGATAACATGAGTATCTTCACGATAGCATGTATTCTTGCTATTTAATTTAAGGCACATATACACTTGGAAGGTGGAAGGCTTGTCCTTTTGCTTGGTGTTTTGTTCCACCTTTTCTGCCCTTGTTTCCGTTTGCCGGTGTTATGTTCCATATTGAGCGCTCCTAACATGCTTGGGGTCGTTATGGGGACCCACTTGCTTCTTTTCGGATAAAATTCTTCCGGCAAGGCCCAACATTTGTACTAAAATTTTGCCAACATCATAATATTGATCACCTTATTAACGCATAGAGGGTCACCCCCTCATTCATTTAATCCACATAATATAGGGTGGGCCAGAGGTGTTGGTCCAAAACAGAGTCATGTTCGGGGCCAACCTGGGGCAACTCGGGTGATTACTATCAGGGCATTGTACGCTATGCTCCTCCGGCCATGTCATGAGAACAAGATACGCAGGTCCTATCGGGTTCGTTGACACATGAGATGGTCTTGCTAGATTTTTTTTACCCTTCTCGAATGTCATGTGCACCAGGATTCCGAGGATGCCTTGGGCTATATCAAGGTTGAGGTTTTCGACTGCAGCTTGTGGACAGTTTGTGATGGATTAGTTTGAGCATCCCTGCAAGGTTAAATCTTTCTGAGAACCGTGCCCACGTTTATGTGGCAACTTAGAAATTTATTTAACACCCGGTTATACCAAACTTGAATTAAACTCGAATAAAATACACCAACCGTGTGCGTAACTATATAAGTCTCTTCTTGTTAGGTTGAACCAAGAAGCAAACATGGTGGGGTTATGATTGACTCGTAAGTAGGTGTTCAAGATCACTTTTGGATCATTAATAGTTCAGGTCCGTTATGCTTACTCTTCATATTCTTGTACTCGTAAGTTAGCCAGATATCAAATGCTTAGTGCTTGCTGCAGCCTCACCACTTAACCACACATCCCCCATTAAGCTTTGCTAGTCTTGATACCCTTAGAAATGAGATTGCTGAGTCATCGTGGCTCACAGATTACTACAACAATAGTTGCAGGTATAGGTAATGTGTTGCTTTGATGTGAGAGTGATGCTTGTTTGATTTGACATCCTTCTTCTTCAACGATCATAGGACGGGTTCCAGGTCGGCAGCCTGTGATTAGCAAGGATGGATGTCGCTTTTATCTTTTAATTTCATTTGTAGTCGGACCCTGCTTTTATGTATTATGATTGCCATGTATGATTGTATTTGAGATGATCATGATTTAACTTGTGGCAAGTGTAAGCCAATTCCAAATACTCATCTCCTCTTTACATGTACTTGTGATGATATCCATTCTTGCGAAACAATAAGATGTACTTCCATCCCTATCGAGGCCCTCGACCCAGTATGAGGATAGTAGCGCATCTTGGGCATTACAAGTTGGTATAAGAGACAGTACCGACCTAGGAGCCCCCTTAATTAATCAAACTTGGCTGAGTCAATCCTAGGGAAAACTATTTTGAGTCTAGTTATATATATATATATATATCGGAGAGTAGGAATTCTTTTTACTCCTCTTTCGTGCTCTGGTGAGGAACGTGACGTAGGATTTTAATTTTGCCCCTCTTCTCACTCAAAGTTTTTTAGGATCACGCGGGTATTTTGGAACCTCTATTATTTTTATGTGATGGAACTCTATACTTGGTGCCTCCTGACCGTTTGGATTGGACCCGATGAATAGAGATCCAAGGGGTTCTTGATACATCGTTATCATTCAGTTTTCTTAGTATCTCAGGACGAGGATGTTCTAAATTTCTTCAATACTATTTGTGGCGAGAGGAGTTTTGTGTCACCCAATATTGGGGAGAGTGTCCAGATGTACTGTCGTGTTTAGTATCATTTTCATTGCATGTGTCTGAGGTAGATAAGTTTTCGAGACCTTTGGTTATGTGTTGATAGATGTGAAACATTGGAGTGTAGTATCATGCTAGGAGTTGAGTGATAGATTTTACTCCTTGTATCTGTGGACCCGAGTGCATAACCAAAAGATTTTGAGAGTTCTTAGGTGGGAATTCAAGTAGTTACCTAGTATTATCCTTCCAACAAATACATAATGGGTTAGGTATTTGTTTCCGACTTCATTTGCAAGTTGCATCCTTTGTTTTGTTGGAGTATGGTAATTCGAGTTGCTTCGATGTCAAATGTTGATTTTTTTTCCTATGCGGTATTCTCATATTTCTATGGGAGTATGAATCATTTTTCTCAATCAAACTATCATGTCAAATCTTTTCCATCCGGAATGCTTCTCTTCAAGTTAATCCAATCATTTTCAATTTGGCAAGAGCAATCCTCTTATTTTATTTCCGGAGTTTGTCTCATTGTCCCAAGTTGTCTTTGTTTCCCCCACCCTCCCACCCTTTTTCTTCAATGATTAAATTATCATCCAAGTTCCTTTCTTTTCATAGATGCTTTCGCTATCTTTGTTTTTTTGTGATTCATTGTCGATATGCTCCAGTGCTAGGTTCACCACTACGTTCTTATTTTCTTCCCCAATGGATTCGATTCAACCTCTTAATGCTCATCATATCCTTTTCATTCGCTAAATGTATTCCCATGTTGGAAATTTTAGCCAAGCCTCTCTCTATTATATCCGGAGTGGCAAGATATCTCAGAAAACCTGTATTTCCATTCATATACTCTTAAATTATTTAAAGGCCCTCACCTCATAAAGTTCTTAATTTTACCACAGCAATATTTCTTTCTAAACAATTGTTTCAACGTTGTTTCCTTTGAGTGGGCCCATAACCCACAGGTTCTTCTTCAGGATCCTACCTGGCCTTTCTAATCTTTCCCGGTGATCTCCTCAACTTCTTCTCAAATGTGACGTAAGAATAATTTCCATCAGTCATATTTCTTCCTCCAAGAGCGCTTTGAATTATTTAATAGTTCGCTCAACCTTTCCTTGCATTATGCTGGAGTATCTTAGTAATTATTGGTGGTGTTTCTCGTCATCATTCTCAACTTGAAGACCGAAGAAGAGTTTCTCTTAAATCTTGGTCTATTCTCTTGAAGATTCATGTTTCACATTTAATGCTATTCTTTCATTTTGTTTCTGATCATCGGACATTCTTTTCATACCCACCCAGAGCATTTCAGAGTATTTTCATTTCTTGATCCTGTGAAAGCCATCATTTCACAAGAATTCATTATTCTCAGCTTTCAGCCTTTGTTCTCGAATTCTTCTTAATTGTTGTCTCTTCGTTCGTCAATATTTTCTTTGTTCATATCTAAATTCTTATTGGTGCCTTGTTTAAGTCTTCCGCTAGATGGATCATGATCTCTTTGTTGTCATGTACTCCCATTTCATTAGAAGTATCCACATTCATTTGCAAATTCTTACCGGTGTTTCATTGAAGACTTCTTGAAGTTTGCGATATCTCTCTTCAAGCTTTTCAAGAAGAATAAGCAGTATGCCAGATTTGTTGCTTGTCATCTATTTAATTTGGTGAAGGATAAACATAACATAATTCCTATTCTTGTTTTTGTTGAGGTGATTTCAATCCTTTTTCTGGAGTTGTTCATGATATCAAATTCTTGGTTCTAAGTTGGTCATCTTTTCTTTAAAAGAGTTCCAAATTTTCTCAACTATCTCATCGTGAAGCTTCATCTAAATCATGGCAAGGCCTCAATATTGTTCATTCTGCATCTCTCAATTCTTTTCTATCATCCTTTCATTCCGGAGTTTTTCTCGATGGTTCTTCATGGTGGTTTGTGAAGCATTTAATTGATTCTTGAAGTGTTCTTAAGATTCTTATTGGAGGAGCTCAAGTATTATTTGTCTTGCATTTTAAAGTGAAATTCTTTCTCTATTAGCTTTTGAGATGGCACTACAACTTTATTGATTCATGAGGAGTCTCGAAGAGGAATTGTCAAGAATGATATATTTAAACCATTTGTGTTCCTTTAAGAAATCTTGGATGGGGTTTCACCTAAAGTGTTTCCTGAGGATTATTGCTATCATGGTGCTTATCGATGATCCAAGTTCTCAATGTATTCTCTTGGTGTAAGAAGTCTGCAGATCCTGTTGATCCCAAGAACCAATTGTTTTCGTTAGTGGCGGGTTGTCGCCTCATAATTTTGAGATGTTCTCCATAAGCCCACAACGAGATTTTTTCGTTGTTGATTTTCCAACAGCTCCGTACAATCCTTTCTTCATAAGTATGCTTTTGAAATTCAGTTGTGGTAGAATATGTCATTTTATTCTCCATTCTCTTCTCTCCAAAGATCTAAGTTGTATTCTTTTGTTCCAGAGGCGTTTTGATATTTCTCTCCTCGATCCATCAACTTGTTTTATCAAGATCATATTATTCCCTTGCTTGTCCATTTAACTAGAGTGTTGTGCCCTCTTTTCATGTTCTTTTTGTCTTATCAAGTATTTCTACTCTTTTCAACCGGAGTGATGCCTAAATTCTTTATTTATCATTCTTAGTCTATCCTGTTTCAACCGGATTGGTTTCAAATTCTCGATTGTTCCTCGTGATATTCTTCATCTCTTGAAACCTTCAAGTTTCGTTGGTTTCATTCGTTTGTTAAAGAAGCAACTAAGTTTTACCTCTTCATTTCCTCTTCCTATTCTCATTCTAAGATCTCAGGTCGAGATCTCTTGTTAGTGGAGGAGAGTTGTAACAGCCCGAGACCAACGCTTCAGATTCCTTCCATGTATTTCGAGCTTTGCCATGTGATTAATTTGTTTGTTTACTTCATCATCACATCATCCTCATCATTATTATTGCATCAGCACTCCATCCCCTTCATTTTTCAAAATATACATCGGTTCGTACTCGTTGTTTCTTCCGCTATCTTCGTTGACCATTGTGAGACCAACCACACTCGCACGTGCCTACGACATCTCAATTTTTTAAAGTGCTAAAAATGTTCTCGGAATGGGGTAAAGTTGGCGATCGGTCTTCATATAGAGTAGGTAGACCGCTTGCCGAATTTCATTGCATTTGGAGTCCATTTGATACCCCAACGGATAAACCTATAGAGGAACTATAATAGGTCTAATCGCAGACATTTTTCGTATATAACAACCCATTCATGGGCTACCCATTTTCCATCGCTGATATGCCTAGCCCCTCTGCTACGTGAGCTTCGGCTTGCTCAACCGGCCAACGAGCTCTCCATCCTTGGGGCACGCCTCCAAGTCGTGATATATGACTACCCAAGGCCTTGCATGGATGGACACCGCTGGTCCATCTTTGAACCGTGGCGACGCCTCGTTTTGGATAATGCCAAGTCCACAACCTCTCATGGATCGTTGACTCGAGGTGACCATCGCTGAAAGACCAACATCGCATTCTCTCCTTACTAATGCACCAGGGACCGATACTTCTCCAAGGACCGCAAGTATGACCACTAAAATGATGCGACAAGTACCTCTATGCATGTATACACCAAGATCCACTACACGGACATCAAGTCTCGCAAGGCCCGAACTTCGTGAACCGTCACGAGTACCACTGCTTGCACAACATCCAAGACAACCCATGAACGTCTACTTCATTCTACATCACTCCGACTCGATCCGCCCACATGCACCCTTCGAAGGTATAACCCATCGAACGACACCTGTGAACAAATGTTTGTGATGTTGAGATACTCGCGTTTGCACTATATGTGATTGTTGCATGCACGCTTTTCGTTGTCCATGGTCATGCCATGTGGGACACCTGATAACCGGGATCACTCGTCGTCATTCTTGCATGTTTCGCATCCACATGTCTCAATGAGTTACCTGAACCAGAACGTTGCCGTGGCACCGTTGCCATTTTCGCTGCCGTGGCACCCCCTTTTTCCGCCATGGTGACAAATGCTTCATATCATATTCATGCTCATATTTTTCATAAATTGCATAATATTTGATTATGTCCTGCGCATCAATGTTAAAACATTTAAAATGATGTTTGTATTAGAATTGCCTAATGTTACGCTACAACGGTTTACGTCATTACAAAATAATTGTAGCTCCATTTTAAATGAACTATATATGTAACTTGCTTAGGAAAACGTCTAGAATCATATGATGCACTTTATTTCCCTGTTTAATAACTATAAAATATGGTTAGTTCTTATCCAGACCAAATTCATAATTTTCATATGGGGTCATTTCAGAAATGCTATATGTAGTTTCCGACCTCATTTAAATTGACTAGATAGATAATTTATTTATTCTTCACCTCTTACAACGTTTAAAATCATTTAAACTTCTTGGGTACCTAAATGAGAGTGAACTAAATAATCGTATGTGGAGTTTTGTCAAATGCAACCCATTGCATATTGAACTTCATTTAAAGTGTAGTGTTTGATTGTTGCACCTTGCCATGTCATGCATAATTAAATGGACATGCATCTTATTTGTTTGCGCATCATGTCATGAATATGTTGTGGTGTTTACCGTGTCATTTTCTTGTTTCCATATTGCTTCTTCTGGATAGAGTTCTGAAACCAATTCGTAGTGTGAGGATTCGTTCGACTACGTTGGTTCGTCTACTTCACAGATTCGTTCTTCTTCCAAACAGGATCTCAGGAAAGATGACCATTTCCCTTGATACTATCATTTCCATGCTAGTTGTCTCGTTTCTATCGCTATGCTCGCTTCCTACAACTTGTTTGTCAAGCCTCCCAAAATGTCATGATAAAGCTCTAACCCTCCACATCGTAGCAAACCATTGTTTGCCTATGTTACTGCTTGCTTAGTCCCTTCTTATAGCATTACTAGTTGCAGGTGCAGGTTGTTCCATGTGATAACATGGGTATCTTTGTGATATCACATATTCTTGCTATTTAATTTAATGCACCTATACACTTGGTAAAAGGTGGAAGGCTTGTCCTTTTGCTCGGTGTTTTGTTCCACCTTTATCGCACTAGTTTCCGTTTACCAGTATTATGTTTTATATTGAGCGCTCCTAACATGCTTGGGGTTGTTATGGGGACCCCCTTGATAATTCGTTTTGGGATAAAACGCTTCCGGCAAGGCCCAATATTGGTACTAGAATTTGCCCAACATAATAATACTGATCATCTTATTAATGCATAGAGGGTCACCCCCTCATTGATTTAATCCACATAATACAGGGTGAGCTAGTGCTGGTCCAAAATAGGGTCGTGTGCGGGGCCAACCCGAGGCAACTCGAGTGAATTCTATCAGGTCACTGTATGCTGCGCTCACCGGTTGTGTCCTGAGAACGAGATATGCAGCTCCTATCGGGTTCATCGACACTTCTGGCGGTCTTGTTGGATTTGTTTCACCCTTCTCGAATGTCTTGTGCATCGAGATTCCGAGAATACCTTGGGCTATCTCAAGGTTGAGGCTTTCCACCGCATCTTGTGGCTAGTTTGTGATGGACAAGTTGGAGCACCCCTGCAGTGTTAAATTTTTCTAAGAGTCGTGCCCGCGGTTATCTGGCAACTTGAATTTTTTTAACACCCGATTATACCAAACTTTAAGTAAACTCAAATAAAATACACCAACCGTGTGCGTAACCGTGATCGTCTCTTCTTGTGAGGTTAAACTAGGAAGGGAACATGGTGGGGTTATGATTGACTCGTAAGTAGGTGTTCCGGATCACTTCTTGATAATTAATAATTGATGTCCATTATGAGTAGATCACTCTTCTTATTATTGTACTCATAAGTTAGCCAGATATCAACCCTTAGTGCTTGTTGTAGCCTCACCAGTTAACCATACCTCGGGGATTAAGCTTTGCTAGTCTTTATACCCTTGGAAATGAGATTGCTGAGTCCCCATGGCTCACAGATTACTACAACAACAATTGCAGGTACAGATAATGGGATGCTTTGACATGAGAGCATTGCTTGTTTGATTTGGAGTTCTTCTTCTTCTTCTTCAACAATCATAGGACGGGTTCCAGGTCGGCATCCTAGGATTAGCAAGGATGGATGTCGCTTTTATCATTTGATTTCGTTCATAGTTGGAACATGCTTTTATGTATGATAATTGGTATGTATGATTGTATTTGAGATGATCATGATTTAGCTTGTTGTGAGTGTAAGCCAATTCCATATACTCATCTCCTCTTTACATGTACTTGTAAGGATATCCATTCGTGTGAAACGATGAGATGTGCTTCTATCCCTATCGAAGCCCTCGAGCCAGGATGAGGATGGTACCGCATCTTGGGCATGACACTATTCACGGGTAATCTACAACTCCCTCCATTTATATTATCATTTTTAGTTGTTTAAGTTAATAACTTGTCCGGCGATGAACTACGGTTATCTTTTGGAAGATGTAAAGTTGGTTTATTGCCATTTAGTTGTTCTTTAGATGCTGATTGCATTGTCCATTGTTTCATCACGTAGAGTAGTTCATCATGTTGCATGCATAATATACATATAGGGAGCCAAATATGTGATACACGGATACAAAATCGATTATTTAAGACGTGACCAATCGTATCTGTGGTCAGTTGAGGGCTCTAATTTTGTGCCCATGAGTGTAGATGGTCTTAGGTTGTTACCGGACCGAAAGGATGGGTGACTTAGCTATAACTGCTTTGTTCCCCTAGGCGGATTGTCGGGCATCTTGCAAGCCATCAAGGCTAGTGGCGGCGAATTTAGTCGGAAGGATTTCATTGGGAGTTCATATTAAGTTTCATGTTTGGGCAGCGCAAGGCGCTGACGCATTGACCCAAACTTTTGACCGGTCGCGCCCTAGCCGCTATATTGACACCCACGCAACCAATGGATCTGTATGGCCTCCCTCCCATCTTGTTTGTTTCATCCCCCAAAACGCAACCATGGCCACCCGGAGCGTGACACCGAGCACGACCAACCAATGCCATGGACACTGTAGCACCATCATTTCGCTGCCTCAATGCACTATCGCACCACCGACGCGCTCCCTGTCACCGATTGCGTAGATTCGTCGTCAGCCTGATGCAACTCCGCTATCATCCCTACCTCCCCATCTCGCCTATAGCTCCGAGATGTATGGTGGTAGATCCGTCAATTCATGGTTACAACACCCTGTCCCTCAGCTCACCCGTTGCCATCGTAGCACCGCCATGTCACCGCTGCAACTCGCACCATCATTCGCATGTCGCACCGATTGAAACTTTTTCCATGCCGTTTAAGCTATTTTCGTGCTGGTTGAAACTTTTTTCATTGTTTGAATCTTTTTTCCACATCAATTATAGCTTTTTTCATGGTTGAAGATTTCTCCTTTGTCGGTTGAAGCTTTTTCACACATCGGTTGAAGCTTTTTCTGTTATTGAAGCTTTTTTCCACATCTGTTGGGGATATAACTCTGTGGGATGACCCACCCAGGAGGGGTCGGGTCATAGCTGGCAGCTCATACATAAGGCCCTAAGTGGGCCTGAAGGTTGAAGACAAGCCTAGAGGCGACTCGTCAGGTGGGCCTGGATGGAGGCCTAGAGCTAGAAGACGGCGCGAGACCCGAGCGCGTGAGCCGACCGGAAGATGCCTTGCCCAGTAAGGCAAGGCGACTTAGAGACAAGATCGGATACTTTGTGTAAGTCAGTCTGGACTCTTGTAAGCCCATGGCCTCGAACTACTTAAATAAAGGCAAGCCCCTATGGCAGCTTAGGACACGAAACAATCTGTCGAGTACTAGGTCAAGAAAATCCGCTCCCTTGTAATCAAGATCCAATCAATACAAACATAAAGCAGGACGTAGGCTTTTACCTCTTCCCGAGGGGCCAAACCTGGGTAAATACTTGTCTCTCATCCCGATCAACCCCTTCGAGCTCACCGTCGTAGCGATGGCCTCAAACCTAAGTCCTCTCACTAGGACATCTTCCGTGACAAAACCATGACAGTTGGCGCCACCCGTGGGGCTAGTGCACGATGGTGTGGAGTTCCGAAAAGGCTCTCTCCTAGGGATCGAGGGTTACGCTATCGGCGGGATGACTAAGAGTCGCCACGGCAAGCTCTACATCAACGACACTTACTGGGCCCGAGGCCGAATCAATCGAGTACGGGTACTGGGTCCCCTTCGACGGAATTCATGTTTTCATTTGAAAGATCGACGGATCTGAACCCGAGCCGAACGTTGATACATCTCCAATGTATCTATATTATTTTATTGTTCCATGCTATTATATTATCTGTTTTGGATGTTTTGTATGCATTAATATGCTATTTTATATTATTTTTGTAACTAACCTATTAACCTAGTGCCTAGTGCCAATTTCTATTTTTTCCTTGTTTTTTAGCATTGCAGAAAAGGAATATCAAAAAGAGTCCGAACATAATAAAATTCTACGATGATTTTTCTTGGACCAGAAGGAATCCATGAGACTTGGAGAAGAGGCCAGAAGACCCACGGGTGGGCCACAAGCCACCTAGGCATGCCCTAGGGGGGGCTGGCTTGTGGGCCCCCCTTAGCTCCTCCAACCCTAATTCTTTACCTATAAATTCAGGAATATTCCCTCAATACCAAAGAGCGCCATGATAATACTTTTCCGCCGTCGCAAGCCTTTGTTCCCGTGAGATCCAATCTTGGAGCTTTTTCAGGTAATCTGTCGGAGGGGGATTCAACCACGAAGGGCACCTACATCAACTCCATTTCCCTTCCGATGATGCGTGAGTAGTTCACCATAGACCTTCGGGTCCATAGCTAGTAGATAGATGGATTCTTCTCTCCCTCTATGTTCTTCAATACCATGTTCTCCATGATCTTCATGGACATCTATCCGATGTAATACTCTTTTGCAGTGTGTTTGTCGAGATCCGATGAATTGTGAGTTTATGATCAGACTATCTATGAATATTATTTGAATCTTCTCTGAATTCTTATATGCATGATTTCATATCTTTGCAAGTCTCTTTGAGTTATTTGTTTGGTTTGGCCAACAAGATTGGTAATTCTTGCAATGGGAGAAGTGCTTAGTTTTGGGTTCAATCTTGCGGTGTCCTCACCTAGTGACAAAGTAGGGGTAGTGAGGCATGTATTTGTATTGTTCCCATAAAGGATTAAAATATGGGGGTTTCATAATATTGCTTGAGTTTATACCTCTACATCATGTCATCTTACTTAATGCATTACTCTGTTCTTCATGAACTTAATATTCTAGATGCAGGCATGAGTCGATCGATGTGTGGAGTAATAGTAGTAGATGCAGAAACGTTTCGGTCTACTTGATATAGACGTGATGCCTATATGCATAATCATTACCTTGGAAATCATCATAACTATGTGCTTTATATCAATTGCTCGATAGTAATTTGTTCACCCACTGTATTATTTTCCTTAAAGAGATAAGCCTCTAGTGAAACCTATGGCCCCCGGATCTATTTTCCATATTATATTTTCAGATCTATAATCCAAAAATACCCTACTGCAATTTTATTTACTTTTATTTAGTTTTACTTCTTGCAATCTTTTATATCTATCTCTATCAGATCTCATCCTTGCAAGTAAATGTGAAGGGATTGACAACCCCTTTATAGCGTTGGGTGCAAGTGTTTGATTGTTTGTGTAGGTGCATAAATTGAGTCCTTGCTTGTACCTCCTACTGGATTGATACCTTGATTCTCAACAACTGAGAGAAATACTTATCTACTTTGCTGAATCAGCCTTTCCTCTTCAAGGGAAAACCAACGCAAGCTCAAGAAGTAGCAAGAAGGATTTCTGGCGCCGTGGCCGGGGAGGATACATAGCAAGTCTAGATCAAGCCTACCAAGTACCCATCACAAACTCATCTCTTGCATTTACATTATTTGCCATTTGCCTCCTATTTTCCTCTCCCCCACTTCTAAAACAATTTTAAGAAAAAACCAAGAAGATTCGCCTTTTTATTCGCCCTTCTTCCGTTCTTCTTTTCGTTTTCTTTTTATTTCCTTGTGTGCTAGATTGCTTGCTTTGTCACGATGTCTGAGAATACCAATTTGTGTGACTTCTCCAATACTAATAATAATGATTTTATTAGTACTCTGATTGCCCTTGCCACAAGTGTTGAATCTTATGAAATTAATGCTGCTTTTGCTTAATATTGTAATGAAAGAACAATTTTTCGGCCTTCCTAGTGAAGATGTCGCATCCCATCTAAATACTTTCATTGAGTTGTGTGACATGCAAAATAAGAAAGATGTGGATAATGATATTGTTAAATTGAAGATATTTCCATTCTCTCTACGAGATCGTGCTAAAACTTGGTTTTCATCTTTGCCTAAAAATAGTATTGATTCATGGAATAAGTGTAAAGATGCTTTTATTTCCGAGTACTTTCCGACCGCTAAGATCATCTCCCTTAGGAATGATATAATGAATTTTAAGCAACTTGATCATGAGCATGTTACACAACCTTGGGAGAGGATGAAATTAATGATTAGAAATTGCCCCGCACATGGTTTGAGTTTATGGATGATTATACAAAAATTTTATGCGGGATTAAATTTTGCATCTAGGAACCTTTTAGATTCTGCCACGGGTGGCACTTTTATAGAAATCACATTAGGAGTAGCTACTAAACTCCTAGATAATATTATGGAAAATTACTCTCAATGTCATACCGAATGATCTCCTACTAGTAAAAAAGTGCATGCTATTGAAGAAATAAATACTTTGAGTGAAAAGATGGATGAATCAATGAACTTAGTCGGCCCTACTTTACCAACCCGTGACACTCTCACGTAATAATGAGCGGGTTGTATATGCCCCGAGCCCCCCGAGGATGCTGAGGGGTTCCCAGCCATGCAATGTGGCAGCAACAGCTCTGTGCTGGCGGAGAAGTCAACACTGCCCATCGATGGCTATGCTCATGCAACGTGGATGCCTTACGCTCAGCGCTGGGGTAAGACGAAGACTAGCCTAGGTGTCATACGCGGCATTTGTCTGTTTCTTTCTGTGTTCGAATTGCCACTTTTTGGAATGAAGTTTGAAGAGTTCAGAACTCTAAATTTAAAAGAAAAGGGGCAGGGACTTTTTCTCTCATTTCTCTCATTTTACCGGCCTTCAACCTTCTTTTTTGGATTGGCGTTTCGCAAGGTGGCATGCGCTCCATCCCACCCCAGAACACCACGAGGCTCAAAGGCGAGCCTCTGTCGCCTTAGGGGCTCGCACTTTTGGGCAATCGACCTCCGCTCGGGGGCTCCGGCCGTGGCATGGCACCACAACATAGAACTCGGGAGGCCTGGGTGCCTGGACCTCCCGAGGCAGAGGCCGACTGGGCGGAAAGGGGGTCGCTCGAGCGTCAACGGGGCTCCTGAGCAGCACACCTTAGGAGCCTTACCGGTCATATACCACTCGCCACCCTCGATGTTGTCATTGGTGATCCGGTCGGCATAGAGGGTGTCAAGGCCTCACCTCGTGGTTGTGTCCTTGGTGATCCGATCATATACCATGAAGGTAGGGAAATGCGTGGGACTGGGACCTGCCGATGTAGAGCTGCTTGAGCGTCAAAGGGGGATCCTAAGCAGTGCGCCTCAGGAGCCTTACCAGTCATATAGCCACTTGGCAGCCTTGATGCCATCCTTCGTGATCCGGTCAGCATCAAGGGTGTCTAGGCCTTGCCCTGTGGGTGCGTCCTTGGCCAGGTGCAGCCACAGCGGTAGGGAAATGAGCGGGACTGGGGCCCGTAGACGCAGAGTGCCGAAAGGGCTCACAACCCATTACACATGCAAGAAAGGAGGCCCAGCGCATCGCACCTCGTCATTCGGAAGTAAGTTCAAGGGTAATTCTCGAAGGTACATACAAAGTTGCCATTAGGCCACATACATGACCCTGCGAGGGAAACAAGAAGACTGCTCGGGGAGACACGTAGACGTTGCTGCCCTCGCCATCACCCCCGTCGACAGCCCCGAGCGTTACGGCAACAGCCTAGTCTTCAGCCTCGTCGGAGGAAAACTCCGCTATCAGGTTTTCCACGTGGTCACTTACCCGCTTGGCAAGGGCGACAAGCACCATTTTAGGTACTGGACCGAGCACCGTGCCGAAGTCAAAGTGTGGGTCAAGACAAAGGAGGTGGCTGAAGATGCGTGAGGCCACCTGCGCGAGGAGGTCATGGATCTTCTCCTCCACTAGCACGTGGATCTTCTCTGTGCCCCCCTCAAGGCACTCCACGACCATGGAAAAGAAACCCAGGTACCCGACGTCATCCGGAACCAAGGGGCTCAAAACACTCGCACCGTAGACGTTGTCCAAGTCCTGCTTGGCCCTCCCTTCGAGAGAGTGGAGGCCACGAGTCCGGGCCACCTCATCTGAAGTCTTCTTCCCTAGGTAAGCCATGCCACTTACTTGTTTATAAAGGAAAGCCGGTTCGGCTTTGGAGGTAGCTTTAGCGTCCATCGCGACGCTCCGGTGCCCTTCCTCTTGATCTAACCTCTTCCTGAGGTATTTAACCTCGCCTTTTAGGGAATCATGTTGCTCGCAGAATCAGGACTCCTGGAGCTGCAGCTTCTCGTGATAGTCCCGGACGAGGGAGAGCCAAGCCTCAGCCACCTTGTTGTCGACCTCCTCCTGGAACCTTGCCTCATGAGAAGCAAGGGACTCTTCGACAAGCAACGCCTGGCATTCCCTCGTCTCCAGCCTCTCCTACTCCAAGCTTTGCTCCAGCACCTCCATCTCCATCATGTCAGGGGGCACACCGGGATTTGCACCGGCAGGGTGAAACTCGGGAGCTGCACCATCAAGCGCTGCCTTCCGCGCCAGGTTCCGCCCTTCGAGGGCAGCGTTGAAGGCCTGAAGCTCCTCGAGGCATTCCTCTGAGGCCCTGCGCCGGTAGTCAGTTTCCTGAGCTTCGGCTAAGGCGCGCTCGCGGGCCTATGATACGTCTCCAACGTATCTATAATTTTTGATGATGGCATGCAATTATATTATCTGTTTTGGATGTTTTATAAGCATGAATATGCTATTTTATATTATTTTGCGGACTAACCTATTAATATAGAGCCTACTGCCAGTTTCTGGTTTTTCCTTGTTTTTGAGTTTTGCAGATATGGAATATTAAACAGAGTCCAAACAGAATAAAACTTTGGAAGGAATTTTTATGGAAGGAAACAAATCATCCAGGCTTGGAGTGCATGCCAGGGGACGTGCCAGGAGGCCACAAGCCTACTAGGCACGCCCCCTGGCCGCGCCTAGCGAGCTTGTCGTCTCCTGGCAGGTCTCCTAACCCTAATCTTTGTCCTATAAATACCCAAATATCCCTCCAACATCAAAAAGAGCCACGCAAATACTTTTCCACCGTCAGAAGCCTCCATTCCCGAGAGATCCAATCTTGGAGCCTTTTTCGATAATCCGCCGGAGGGGGTTTCGATCACGGAGGGCATCTACATCAACTCCATTGTCCCTTTGATGATGCGTGAGTAGTCCACCATAGACCCACAAGTCCATAGCTAGTAGCTAGATGGCTTCTTCTCTCTCTTTGATCTTCAATACCATGATCTCCATGATCTTCATGGATATCTATCCGATGTAATCCTCTTTTGTGGTGTGTTTGTCAAGATCTGATGAATTCTGAGTTTATGTTCAGATTATCCATGAATCTAATTTGAATCTCCTCTGAATTCTTATTTGCATGATTTCATATCCTCACAAGTCTCTTCGAGTTATTGGTTTGGTTTGTCCAACTAGATTGGTAATTCTTGCAATGGGAGAAGTGCTTGGTTTTGGGTTCAATCTTGCGGTGTCCACACCCAGTGACATGGTAGGGGTAGCGCGGAACATATTGTATTGTTGCTATCAAGGGTAACAAGATGGGGTTTTCATCATATTGCTTGAGTTTATCCCTCTACATCATGTCATCTTTCTTAATGCGTTACTCTGTTCTTCATGAACTTAATACTCTAGATGCAGGCAACAATAAGTCGATGTGTGGAGTAATAGTAGTAGATGTAGAATCGTTTCGGTCTACTTGACACGGACGTGATGCCTATATGCATGATCATTGCCTTGGATAACTACATGATTATTCGCTTCTCTATCAATTGCTTGACAGTAATTTGTTTACCCACCATGATATTTGCCTTCAGGAGAGAAGCCTCTAGTGAAACCTATGCCCCCCGGGTCTATTTCCCATAATATACTTTCAAATCTATATACCAAAAATACAAAAAAATACATGCTGCAATTTTTTATCTTTTACTTTCCGTTCTTGTTTACATCTATCTCTATAAAATCTAATCCTTGTAAATAACCATGAAGGGGTTGACAACCCCTTTACAGCGTTGGGTGCAAGAGTTTGATTGTTTGTGTAGGTGCATCCATTGGTGACTTGCTTGTTCCTCCTACTGGATTGATACCTTGGTTCTCAACAACTGAGGGAAATACTTATCTACTTTGCTGCATCACCCTTTCCTCTTCAAGGGAAAAAAATACAAGCTCAAGAGGTAGCAAGAAGGATTTCTGGCCCCGTTGCCAGGGAGGATACATAGCAAGTCAAGACAAGATCTCTCCCATTAACTTGCCAATTTTTGGCAATGTTGCTGGGGAGATCTACATCAAGCCTACCAAGTAGTGATCACAAACTCATCTCTTGCATTTACATTATTTTCCATTTGCCTCTCGTTTTCCTCTCCCCCACTTCTAAAATAATTTTTAGAAAATACCAAAAAGATTTGCCTTTTTATTCGCCCTTCTTCCGTTCGCCTTTTCGTTGCCATGTTTGCTTGTGTTGCCATGTTACTTCTATTTGCTTGCATCTTTGCTTGCTAAAAAATCTATTGATATGGACCCTCATCCACTTGCTAATCTTTTCAAAAGACCAAATTATGATGAACCAATTGCTAGTGAGTTGAGTGCACTTGATTATCTCTATGAAGTTTTGTTTGAAAATCATGAATCTGAATTTTTTGATGAAGTGTTGAAAGAAGAAATTTATAAGGTGATTCATGATAGTTCCTTGAATGAAAAGAGTGATTGCCATGTTGTTAGTATGAATTCTCTGAATATCCATGATGCTAATGATATTCAAGACCACAAGCTTTAGGATGCTATGCTTGATGAAGATGATATTTTTTGTTCCCCATTTTTTGGTGATGACATGTATGCTATAATTGATCATGAAAAGAATCCTTTATGTGATAGTTATATTGTGAGATTCCTTCATGATGCTACTGAAAATTATTATGATGGAGGAACATATGCTTGTAGGAATTGCAATAATATCAAGTTTCCTGTCTATGTGTTCAAAGTTTTGAAGTTATGCTTGTTTTGCCTTCCTATGCTAGTTGATTCTTGCTGCCATAAATTGTTTGCGCACAAAATCCCTATGCATAGGAAGTGGGTTAGACTTAAATGTGCTTGTCATGATATTAATGATGCTTTCTTGCATATTTCAGTAACTACTTTTTATGTGAGCATCATTGAAATCATTATGCCTAGCTAGGGGCGTTAAACAATAGCGCTTGTTGGGAGGCAACCCAATTTTACTTTTGTGTTCTCTTTTTGCTTCTGTTTTTGAGTGTTTCCCACATTATTACTTCTGTAGTAATTGTGTTTTGGTGTTTGAATTAGTGTTTTAGACAAGTAAAACCTTTGGGCAGATCTATGGTAGTTGTTGATTTGATCTTGCTGAAAAACAGAAACGTTTGCGCTTGGTCCAGGAATTTTCCAGATTTTTCAGAGCGTCTAATGAGTCTGAAATTTTTAAACATGATTGATATATAAATTGAACAGGTTGTCCTAATGTTTCAGAATTTTTTGAGTTACAGAAGTATAATAAGTTTTCAGATTTCTACAGACTGTTCAGTTTTTGACAGATTATGTTTTCTTTGAGTTGTTTGCCTATTTTGATGAATCTTTGGGTTGTATCATGTGGTATGAACCATGGAGAGGTTAGAATAAAGTAGGTGTAAAACCAACATAAATAAATAATGAGTTCACAACAGTATCTAAAGTGGTGATTTATTTTCTTATACTAACGAATCTCACGAGTTTTCTGTTAAGTTTTGTGTTGTGAAGTTTTCAAGTTTTGGGTAAAGATTGGATGGACTATGGAATAAGGAGTGGAAAGGGCCTAAGATTGGGGATTCCCAAGTCATCCCAAGTCATATTCAAGGATGCCAAAGAGCCTAAGCTTGGGGATTCCCCGGAAGGCATCCCCTCTTTCGTCTTCAATCCATCGGTAAATTTACTAGAGGCTATATTTTTATTCACCACATGATATGTGTTTTTCTTGGAGCGTCTTGTATGATATGGGTATTTGATTGTTAGTTTGCCACAATCATCCTTGATGCACACATTTTTGAGAAGGACAGGATGAATCGAGAAATTGCTAGAATGCTCTATGTGCTTCACTTATATCTTTTGAGTTAGGCAATTTTGATCTATGTGCTTCACTTATATCTTATAGAGCATGGTGGTGTTTGTATTTTATAAAAATAATTGAACTCTCGCACCTCACTTATATTATTTTGAGAGTCTCTAAACAGCATGGTAATTGGTCTAGGTTATGAATTTAGCCCTAACATGATAGGCATCCAAGAGGGATATAATAAAAACTTCCATATTAAGTGCATTGAGTATTTATGAGAAGTTTGATTCCTTGCATAAAGTTTTGAGATATAAAGATGGTAATGTTAAGAGTCATGTTAGGAAGTAATTGTGATTTGGTAAAATTACTTGCATAAAGGTTTGTGATTCCCGTAGCATGCACGTATGATGAACCGTTATGTAAGGAAGTCGGAGCATGACTTGTTTATAGATTGTCGACCTTTGTGTGAGGGTCGGGAGCACGCGATGGTTAACTCCTACCAAACTCTCCCCTAGGAGCATGCGTTTAATACTTTGTTTTAATGACTAATAGACTTTGGCAATAAGTATGTGAGTTCTTTATGACTAATGTTGAGTTCATGGATTATACGCACTCTCACCCTTCCACCTTTGCTAGCCTTTCTAGTACCGCGCAACTTTTGTCGGTACAACATATACCTTCCTCAAAACAGCCACCATAGCTACCTATTATGGAATTTCCATAGCCATTCCGAGATATATTGCCATGCAACTTCCACCGTTTCCTTTTATGACATGAGCCATCACTTGCATATTGCATATGGAGTCATATTTTGTCATAGGTATCGAGTTGTAAATTTTCTTTGAGTTGTAAGTAAATAAAAGTGTGATGATTATCATTATTAGAGCATGTCCCATGTGAGGAAAGTAGGATGGAAGATAAGATTCCCTCACAAGTGGGGATGAGATTCTGGACTTCATGAAAAAAAGAGGCGAGCAAAGCCCAAATAAAATAATAAAGGAGGCCTTAGATGCCCACCAAATAAATAAAATGAGAGAAAAGAGAGAAGGGACATTGCTACTACCTTTTTCCACACTTGTGCTTCAAAATAGCACCATGATCTTCATGATCGAGAGTCTCCTATTTTTTCACCTTCATATAACTAGTGGAATTGTTTCTTAATGATGCACATACTTAGTTTCTCGTTGAGCTTACATACACTTATAGCTCTAGTGCATCCATTGCATGGCAATCCCTACTCACTCACATTGATATCTATTAATGGGCATCTCCATAGCCCGTTGATATGCCTAGTTGATGTGATACTATCTTCTCCCCTTCCTTGTCAACCTCCACCATATTCTATTCCACCTATAGTGCTATATCCATGGTTCACACTCATGTATTGCGTGAGAGTTGAAAAAGGTTGTGAAAATAAAGGTGTGAAAACAATTGCTTGACTTTTCATTGGGGTTAAGCATGATATAAATACTTTGTGTGGGGAAGATGGAGCATAGCCAGACCATGATATTGTAGGGATAACTTTCTTTTGCCATTATTTTTTGAAGAAATACAATTGCTTTGCTAGTATACTTGAAATGTTATTGTTTTTATATCAACATTAAGATTTATTTTAGTCTTACGGATCTGAATATTCAAGCCACAATAAAGAATATTACATTGATAAATATGTTAGGTAGCACTCCACATCAAAAAATCTGTTTTCATCACTTACCTACTCGAGGACGAGCATGAGTTAAGCTTGGGATGCTGATACGTCTCCAACGTATCTATATTTTTTTATGATGGCATGCTATTATACTATATGTTTTGGATGTTTTATATGCATGAATATGCTATTTTATATTATTTTTGGGACTAACCAATTAATCTAGAGCCTAGTGCCAATTTCTAATTTTTTTCCTTTTTTTTAGTTTTGCAGATATGGAATATTAAACAGGGTCCAAACGGAATAAAACCTTTGGGATGAATTTTTCTGTAAGGAAACAAATCATCCAGGCTTGGAGTGCACGCTAGGGACGTGCCAGGAGGCCACAACCTTCTAGGCGCGGGTCGCCCTGGTCATGCCTAGAGAGCTTGTCGTCTCCTGGCAGCTCTCCTAACCCTAATCTTTGGCCTATAAATACCCAAATATTCCCCAACATCAAAAAGAGCCACGCAAATACTTTTCCACCGACAGAAGCCTCTATTCCCAAGAGACCGAATCTTGGAGCCTTTTCTAGTAATCTATCGGAGGGGGTTTCGATCTTGGAGGGCATCTACATCAACTCCATTGCCCCTCTGATGAGACTCTGCCGCCGCAGCAAAGGATTCCCCAGCCTCAGCGCGGGCGTGCTCGTTCTGTAGGCGCCCGACGTTCACGACAACCTCAAGGCGGCACCATTCCTGCACAAGGCATTGATGCTCCCTCCCCAAGCAAGCATCACTATAGGTAAGCTCCATTCCCAGGCGTTCCAGCGCCTTCGCTGCAATTTGGAGCAGGCCCCACCACACGGCGCTCTGGTTGCTCGCGAGCCCGAGGGCCTAGTTGGGCTCCTCACCTCCTTTACGAGGGAGGGGAAGGTGTGCGAGCTGTCGCCCAGCCCGGGCGCTTGCCCCGGGGCTAGGGGCTCCCCCGTGACCGCCCCGGAAGAACAACACACCACCTGAAGCCCCGCGTCATCGGGTAGAGGGGGTCCAGGGATGGCATGTGGCATATCTCCAAGGAAGGGCACCAGCGGAGGACGCCACCCTATCCTGGGAAGACAAAGACCGCGGGCAAAGAAGATCGCAGGGGGCTCATGCCTGGGCCCCCCTGATGAATGAGCAAGTGTGGTCATGAGCAGGCTGGCGGCCAGGGTTCCGTAGTCAACAAAGGGCGAGGCCGTGGGAAGCTCGACGACCATGGGGGCGGACAACGTCAACTCGACTTCTCCTTCACCGTGGGGAATCCTGCGAGACCCAAGCTCAGAAGAAGAACACAAAGGGAGGGGACAAGGTGATGCTAGCACTTACTCGTCTATGGCGACCCACTTCTTCTTCGTCGGCGCCCGAGGCGACGAGGAGTGGTCGCCCTTGGGTGCCTTCCTCTTCCGGCCGGAGTAGCGGCTGGGGGACAACGAACCAACGACCGGCGCCGCACGCTCGGGAGCAGGGCGGCGACCCCTATCGTCACCTCCACCTCCAAGTTGGCCCAAAGCGGGGACCGGAGGAACATCGGACGAAGAGCGCCCGATTTCAGCCTTGGGACGAGCCCCCACTCGTCAAAACGCGGCATCTTTAGGACAAGGGCCTCTCAGCCCATGTAGTTGTACAAGGGGAGGCCGCCCTGAGGAAGTTCACCGGGCTCACCACCGGTGAGGCGGCGGAGAAATTCGCGCAGCACGTCGGGGGAAAGAGACGAAGCCTAGATTCTCATGGGATCGCGGGGCCCCTGAAGGCCCACATCGGACGTGAATGACATTGCAAGGGGAGATTCGATAGCCCACGAACTCATCGCCATCGTCACGATTGCCCCTTCAGCCTCGCCATCTTGGCTAAGACGTGTGCGCGTCCTGGTTGGCGAGCTCCTCGCGCGTCCACCCGCGGCACGGCACCATGGGAGACAGCACGAGAGGGAACAAGGGGCCGGCCCTGGCGGCATTGATGTACACCCACTGTCACCAGAATCTTGCAGCCTCTGGAGAAAGCCCCACATGAAGTGCCCCCCCCCCTCGATCGGTACATCAACCACTCTCAAGGACACACACCCAGAGCATTGTTCCCCCGAGGTCAGCTCGAGGGAGAAGAAGTGGCACAGCAGGGCCATAGAGGGGACGACGCCCACAAAGTCCTCGCATAGGAATGTGAAGGCTGAGAGGAGGACAAGGGAGTCAGGCTCAAGGTGGAGCACATGGATCTGATAGTTTGGCAGCACGGCAGAAATGAAGTCCGAGAATGGCGGCAGCAAGCCCAAGAGAAGGGCATGGATATGGAGAGGAACAGTGGAACCCGCAAGCTCCTCCCGAGGCCGTGAGTCCGGCCAGATTTTGGTCGCCCCCATTCGTTGGAGCCGGCAGCAACCACCACCTGAACCTTCTCCAACCCCTCTAGGTTTACCACCGAAAACCGGCCCAGCACGGGTAAGGGCGCAGATGTGCCAGCCGACGCCCCTGGGACCTCGCCTTCTTCCTTCTTGGAAACCATGGTGAAGGGGGCCGGGCGGCGCGCGTGGGGACTCAGTAGAACGAGCGAGGATTGCAGAAGAGGGGAATATGGATGGCGAGATCAACGAAAAGCAAGGGCGACTTGGCGGTGTGCATCAAGCAATTTAACAGACCAGACGACAGCTGAGCTGGCATGGAGGAGAGGTGGACTCATCCCCCTCCAGATCTGACACGTGTAAAGCCTGGCCCGCAAGCGTTTGGGATCCACGGCGCTTCGGGCTGTCCTCAAAGCTTCGCTTCGAAGTCAGCTCGAGTGCGCCTTGGGCTCGGGGGCTACTATCGGCGTTCTAGGAACAGGGGTACCCAGCCCTACCTGGCTGCAGCCCAGGGCATGGCCCGCTTCATCGGCCAGCCATGGCCTAGTGCTACACTACTCAAGACAAGGCCCTCGCAAGGACACTGGGCTCGCAAGGAAGAACAACATCAGGACCAACAAGGAAGGTCCTCCTCGGGCCCCCTCCTGAGCAACGGAGATCTCTATGTAGGGCCCGGCCTTAGGAGTCAAAGGTGATGCAAGGAAGGATAGATGGGTGCCAGTGCGCCAGGCGGCACAGTTTCCTCTTTGGTGCAATGGGAGGAAGGATGTACGTGGGTTCCCAAAGTGCTGCCCAAAGGTTTCCTTTCCGGTGCAACAAGACCATGACCACGAGCCCCGCATGGCGGATGTCGTCATCGAGCCCACCACCCCATCACCAATAGCTACTTTGCAAGCGAAGACCGCCTTTTGACAGGGCGTGGATGTACTCCTGTCCCCCTTCAAAATTGGCTATTGTGGGATCCCTTCCCACCATTGTGATAAGGGACAAGGACCCGGGCTGCCGCTATATATAGAGGCTAGGCCGCACCATAGGAAAAAGGAGAATCCGATCCAACACTTAGCCACTCAACACACCACCGCAAGGCAGAGAGGCAAGAACACCTCTTGAGCCCCCTCGCGAGGCTCAAGCACACTGTACTAGTTCATCCACCCAAACCTCCACGAGAGGCAATCCACCAAAGCAGGTGTAGGGTATTACGCTTCACAGCGGCCCAAACCTAGGTAAACTGTCGTGTTCATCTTCTTCCTCTTCATCGGGTGGGTTCGCCGCCATAACCATCGAGTAGTGAGCTAGGTTGGGTGAGGCCGCAGGGAACCTTCGCACACGCCCCTATGTTCGAACCTTAAGGGTTTTGCGGAGCTCGAAATCCGACATACACCTTTTTAATATAATAATGTTGGCATCCCCACAATTCGGGGCCTCTGCCGTTTTTGTGCAACAAGATTGTGCAAAAGAGTTGATAATTCAACAGGTCACTTGGAGGCTTCCAACCCACTGGGTTTATCTTTCATACCCTCTTGACCGGATTTCAAGCCAGATTCGGGCTAAACCTGCCTGTTTGCAGCTTGCCACTCCACCATGTGACACGCCGAACTCTTATCAATTAATCTCGCAATAAAGACCCTAAACTGGTCAACGATCTTGATAGTCAATCTTGCAATGACCCTGTACTGATTAAGGTTAAAATGGTGGTTCATGTCACGAGAGGGCCGGCTGACAGAAAGCTAGGATAAACTCACACGTCTTTTGTAGTCTCTCCGCCATGTGGCCCGTTTGTACTCTTAGACAGTCAATCTTTTTTAAGACCCTGAACTGTTTAAGGTTAAAATGACGGATTTATGTCACATGAGAGACGGCTTATGGATTTCGGGGGGTACTCATGCCCTGTTGTAGGCTCTCCGCTATATGCCTCGTCGTACTCTTAACAACCAATCTTTCTAAAGACCCTAAATTTGTTAAGGTTGAAACGACGAACCTGTGCCATGTGAGAGTCGGCATATGAGGTTTGGACAGTCATGCCTAAGTTTTTGAAAAATAAAGCTTGAGTTTTAAGCAAGGGTATAAATAAGAGTTAACCTCTTTGGGTTGTGCCTTCAAAACCGCCTTAACAATGATTGAGAATATATTTTCTATCTTGTTATTTTACCGGTCTTGTCTTTTATGATAAGATGCCACCAAGTATCAGGAAAGATGATCATAGCCAGAATAAAGGAAGGATGGATAAATATATAAAGTTATTCAAACTCCAAACATGCATGAAGGCATGAGAAAAGCCAATCAGTTTTAACTACTGCTATTACAAGGTTCTCGAAGAGCCAAAATTCTGCAGACTTAAATTTTTCCGCCAAAATTATAACCTGGAAAATCAACAGGGACGGGTTACTTTCATATGGATCCAACTCTTTACTTAACTCGCCGTCTTCGGTCTCCTGGATCTGAAGGTTGTCCACATCCCAGTTGTAGTTTGTTAAAGCTTCAAATTCAGCTTCATCATGCAAGATTGGACATGGGTCAACATCAGGAGCAAAGAGGTGCTTACAACATTGAGGGATCAAGCTTTTTGCTTCAAAAGTGGGCCCTCGAACTCATTTATTATCTTCAGAGTAGGACGCCTGATAGGATGATAGGTCAGCTTTTGCGGCCAGCCGGCTTGCTATTATTCTTGACGCCTTCATACAACAGGCGTAGTCCTCTTGAGCGTACTCTGAGCCATCATCCTTCAGTTGAGGAAATCCATCCATCATTTCGGCCGGGTTAAGCTCGGTCACGTAAGCCAGTGACCGGCTCAAAGCGGCCATTGCACCCTTACAGGCAGCTGATCTCTTCAGCTCTTCTATCTGCTTCGGGATGGTGGAGAGGACTTCTAGCACAACCTTCATAAACTTTGGAACGCCCTTCTTAGTCATGACAGCCTTGATGGTGAAGAGGGAGCCGACATAAAGCTGCTCAGTAAGTGAGTATAAAGCCTTCAGCTTTAGCAGGTTGTTGTCTGAAAGCTAGCAAGTTCGCTGGCCTACAAGTAAGTCAGATTTTATAAGTCGCCTAGAGAAAAAATTACAGACTCTTTGAAAGGAATATTCATAGTTAACAAACACTTACCAAAGACGGCTTCAGTCATCCGATATATATGACTTCTCAGATTGTTCGGCTCTTCAGTGACGGGTTGCAATTGACCCTTGGCGTCTTCTACCCAGATGGTTAAGGCGGCTTGTTCAGTTGCAGCATTTTCTTATAAGCCTCGAAGTCCGCCTTGACCTTGTCAACCTCTATGGAAGAGAGCCGCCATTTTTCTTCAGCCTCAGCTCGGGCGTTTTGTTGCAAAGCCAGGTTTTTTCTTTAGGTCAGTCAAATTAGACTCGGCCGAGTTTAAGGATTCCTGCAGAGTACAAGTGTTGGAAGAGCAAGATTACTTTCACTCTTAGGCCGTCAGGGCAATGTACAATAAGCATTTGAAGGCCATGAAGAAAGACACTACAAGTCTCACGAAGATTGCAGGCAATATACTTGACACTTAGGGGCTAATGTGTATCAGTTCTTTCAAGGGTTACAATTCAGATAAGACCCGGATCATCTTCAGGAAGATGAGCCGACCCTTGGGGGCTACAATTGTTTCTTATTCTATGTTAAGTGTTGACTCATTATTTACATAATGACCCGACCCTTGGGTGCTACACTTGGCTCTTACTCTATGTAACGTGTCGGCTCATTATGTACATAATGACCCGGCCGTTGGGGGCTACAAGGCGATTCTTTGAAATCTACAAATAATTGAAGAACCGACTGACCTTTGGCAAATTAAACCAGCTCTTGGGGGCTACATAAGTATATATGGAAAGGCAAAGGAAGTGGAGTACCTCGTATTTCTTCTTCATCATGCCAACCAAGTTGGCTTCCATGTCTCGGCTTGCAGAAAGACGGCTCAGATAGCCAGCGTGTAACTCATCAACAGTAAGCTTTTCTAAGTTAGGAAGATCAAACTAAATCTTCTCTTCCTTAAGAGGAGCCGCCTCGTCTTCACTGGTAGGTTTGGATAGCACGTTGGAAGGAACTTTAGATATATAAGCCGCCCAAGTGACAGTTACTTCTTCATGAGAAGCCACATCTTTGGCTGTTGGCTGGGGGCTGGGCGTCTTAGGGTTGGCTTCCGAATGGACCTCAGGAGCCTCAATATCTACATCAGCCGGCTCATTACGCTGAGGAACCTCTTCATGGGCGTCTTTGTCAGCCTTAGAGGGCTCAATGGGAGCTTCCGGGCTGTTGGGCCTTGGTTCTCCGGCTCTTGGACATCAGGAGTAGCGGTTGACCCGCTCACCGTCCTTCGTTTGGCTTGAGCCCTATGAGCAAAGGTTGCATTATACTTCATAAAGCAAGGATGGAATATTAACACACGGTCTGAGATATAAAGATACTCACCCTATGTTGATAACAAGAGGAGGCAACTTCGTGGCGGTTGAGTCACCGGAAGAAGGAGGTGAGTCCTGGAAAGTTAACATTGCGAGATATAAGTAAGATGCAACACAAGATTAGTATACACAAGAAATGAATTCAAGGCAATAAAGTACTTCAGTTCACCGTTTCCGAAGAGCCGGATCATTTGGTAAGCCGGCCAAAAGATCTTCAGAGCAGGTGCTCCGGGTCTGACGTCTGTTGTCATCTTGCTGCTTCTTCAAAATAAAGTTGGGATCCCAGTGAGCAAAAGGGTGTGAACATTTTACCTTCGGTGTGTCGGTGTTCTAGGAATGGGGGTACCAAGACCTGCCGGCCTATGGCCCCGGGCACGGGCCACTCCGATGGCCAGAGACGGCCCAGCATAGCCTCACTCAAGATGTGTCCTTTGCGAAAGCCCTGAGCTCACGAGGGAAGCAATACCAAGACCCGCAGGGGAATAGGCCTCCCCAAGCCCCCTCCGGAGAGGCGGAGATCTCTATGCATTGTTTGGCCTCGGGAGGCCAAGGATGATGTAAGGCGGGGCAGGCGGGCACCAGTGCGCCAGGCGGTACAGTTTCCCCTTTGGTGCAAAGGGGGCAAGTACGTACGTAGGTTCCCAAAGCACCCCCAAAGATTTCCATTCCAGTGCAATGAGACACGACCACGAGCCCTGCAGGAAGGATGTCATCGCCGAGCCCACCACGACATCATCAATAGCTACTTTGTAGGTGAAGACCACCTTTCCTCAGGATAAAGATGTACCCCCTGTCGCCCTTTGAATTTGGCTGTTGTGGGATCCCTTCCCGCCAAAGCGATAAGGGAAGAGGACCTGGGCCACTATAAATAGAGGCTAGGCTGTTCCATATAGGGGACAAGAGAGAAGAGAGGCAAAACCACCAGAACTCCCTCGTGAGGCAACTCGCCATTGTACTAGTTCATCCACAAACCTCCTCGTGAGGCAATACACAAAAGCAGGAGTAGGGTTTTATGCTTCGTAGTGGCCTGAACCTGGGTAAATCATCATGTGCAATCTTCTTCCTCGTCATCGTGCAAGTTCATCGTCTAAGCCATCGGGTTGTGAGCTAGGGAGGTGAGGCTATTGGGGATCTTTGCACACACCCCTGTGTTCAAACTTTCTTGGGTTTTCCGTAGCCCGAGATCCGACATTTGGCACGCCAGGTGGCAGGCATGTCGAAATCCTCGCACAAGCCTTGCCTCGCCTCCGCTCGCCGCATCCATGGCAAAAGGACACCGAGCCCATGCTGAGCAGCCGGCTGCTCGCATGGCACGAGCGGCGCCAGCAGGCCTCTGCATCCCGTGTCACCCTGCCTCCCTGTTGGTGGGTGCCATTACCAGTCGGAACCTAGACAGACGCGGGGGGCTTCCGCCTTCACAAAGCGCATGGTGTGATCTCGTAGCCCCGGCCCTTCCCCGCATCTATGTCGTGTTGTCGCCCTCCCGAGTCTACCACGACCAGATGCACAAGTGTGTTGCGCTCCTCATGGCCCATGAACTACATCGTCTCTATGTTGTGCGTGCTCACCACAACGACTGGGCACGATGTGCGCCCAGGCGCATCACCACCACTAGAGAGACCTAGGCACATCCCAACGGGACAAGCCTGGGGGCTCGCGCCTATGGACTCTCTCAACCAACTGGCCTAGTGCTGGCGTCACGCGGACGCGCTTGGGAAGTCCGTTGCGGCCTGTGCCTGTTGGGGGTCTGGCCCGAGTCGCTGGGGATGCAGGAGTTGGCCCCAGGTGCGGACGAGGAACGGTGGGGGATGCTGGCCACACGGGATGGGCGTCGCCTCGTGCCTCCCAGCCCGACCACCGAGCCTAGGGAGGAAGCCCGGAGGCTCGTCTATGCCAGTACCCGAGGGATCGAGGAACTCTACAATGACCATGTTAACGAGCGCCTGGGCTGCTAATGGAGCAACGCCGGCTACCACAATAGCAGGAGGAGCGTATGCGACCTCGTGAGCGACTCTCGTTCAGGCTGGTATGCACTGCCTCGCAAGGGCGTCTTGCGAGGTTGGTCTTGCGAGGATGCCCGACATTGGCAGCCTCGTGAGGCACACCCGCTGGTAGGGAGCTGCCCTGATCAAGCACCTAGGGCTGTGGACCGGGGGTCACTTGCCTGGGGACGGAGGGTGGACCATATGCCCATGTCCCCGGGTTGGACGACCCTAGCCTAGAGACGGAGGGTGGAACACATGCCCATGTCCCCAGGCTAGGTGATCCCAACTTGGAGACGGAGGGTGGAACACACACCCATGTCTCTGGGGCGCTCGTCGTCTGCTTGGAGACAGAGGGTGGAACACACGCCCATGTCTTTGGGTCAGGCTTCCTTCGATCACCAACGGGGGATCATGTACTCGCCCATGTCCCCAAGCCCGGCTCGGTCCGCCTGGGGACGGGGTATCGGGTACTTGGGTGAGGCCCCCGGTGTCAGTCTCGTGGGTAGCAGAAGGGCCCCATCGGGCTCGACCCATAGCACAGGGAGTTGTGCCATCACCATGACGACGGCATGTGTCCACGGGCTCTGGAATGCCCGAGTCCCTCTCTCGGGGTGGGCCTTCCCAGCAGAGAGCGTGACGGTCTCCTCGTACGCTCGAGGTCCCGTCCGGAGCCGACCCTACTTCGCCACGCCAAGTTTGGGGGCAAGAAGTGGGCTTCATGTCCAAGGGACATGGAGCTCCTTGTACACCCCCAGGACCAACCCGTGACCCTCACGTAATAATGAGTGGGCTGTATACGCCCGGAGCCCCCCGAGGACGCAGAGGGGTTCCTTCCCATGACCAAGTGGAAGCCCCATGCTCCGCGCTGGCGGACAACACTGCCCAACAATGGCTATGCCCACGCAACGTTGATGCCCTATGCTCCGCGCTGGGGGAAGACGAAGACTAGCCTAGGTGTCGGCTGCTGTTGTTGCTTGCTTCTTTTTGTATTCGGATTTGCCGCTTTTTCGAAATGAAATTTGGTGTTTTGCGTTTTTCTTCTAGAGGGAAGGGGTGTCACTCCCTTTGATAACAATTTCTGTTTTGCGCCTCACTTTCTTTGGGGAGTTCGGCGATGGGCAACTCCCCCCTTCCCCGCAGCAACCGGAAAGCCGAGGCATGAAGCGGGGGATGCGCTATCGCACACCCTCTACCAAGGCCTAAGTGCATGTATGCTCGCACAGCACGATTGTTTGGATCAGCAGGAATCTCGGGCAAAGGGGAGCACGGCGCAACACACCTCGTCATACGGGGGCACCCTCAAAGGTCTTATTCGAAATACATTAGAGTTGCCACTAGGCCACATTCATAACTCTGGCAGGTAAACAAGAAGACTACTCATGGGGACGTGCAGTCATCGTCGCTCTCGTCATCACCACCACCATCGACCTCGCGCTCCCTGGCTCTAGCATGGTCCTCCGGTTCATCAGAAGAAAGCTCCAATATCAAGTCCTCCATGTGGTCCTCAACCCACTCGGCAAGGGCAACGCAAATTGCTTCAGGTATGGGAGCATGAACCACCTCGAAGTCGAAGTGCGGGTCGAAGCGAAGGAGATGGTTGAAGACGCGCGAGGCCGCCTGCGCGAGGAAATCACGGCGCTTCTCCTCTGCAAGTTCGTTGATCTTATCCATGACCCCTTCAAGGCACTCCATGACCCTAGAGAAGAAGCCCTGGTACCCGACGTCGTTGGGGACGAGGGGCTTGCGATGCTCTCGCCGTAGATGTCACTCAAGGCACGGTGGGCCCTCTTCTCGAGGGACTGGAACATCTTGGAACACGTGTGCTGAAGGCCGCCGGCCCGACTTGCCTCGTCCGAAGCCTTATCCACGAGGGTGGTCATGCCCTTCACCTGCTTGATGAGGGAGGACAGCTTGGCCTCGGCAGCCGCTTGGGCATCCATCATGACTTCATGGCATCGTTCCGATGCCACTAAGCTCCTTCTGAGGTCGTTGGCCTTGCCCTTCAGTTGGTCGCATTGCTTGTAGAAATGAGATTCCTGAAGCTTCAACTTGGTGTGATAATCTTGGAGAAGGGAGCGTCGAACCTCTGCCACCTTGTTGTCAATATCCTCCTAAACCTGTGCCTCACGGGTGGCAAGGGATTCCTCGGCAAGTGACACCTGGCGCTCCCTTACCTCCAGCCTCTCCTGCTCCATGCTCTACTCGAGCGCCTCCATCACAAACGTGTCTTCGGGCACGCGAGGGTTTGCACCGCCAGCGGGGAACTCGATTGTCGGGCCATCCAGTGCGGCCTTCCATGCCTAGATTCACCTTTCAAGGGCGGCGTTGAAGGCTTGAAGCTCCTTAGAGCGTTCCTCAGAGGCCTTGCATCGGTTGTTGGCAGCTTGAGCCTCAGCGAGGGCGCGCTCGCGAGCCTCCACCGCCGCGGCAAGGGACCCCTCGGCATCTGCACGGGCGCGCTCATGTCGTAGGCAGTCGAGATTCACAGCAACTCCAAGAAGATGCCACTCCTGCGCGAGGCGCTGATGTTCGATCTCCAGGCGGGTGTCGGCATCGATGAGCTCCACCCCCAGGCATCCCAGTGCTTCCGCCGCGATTTGGAGCAAACCCTGTTGCACGACGCTCCAGTCACTTGCGAGCTTCAGGGCCCAGCCAGGGTCTTCGCCTTCCCCAGGATAGCGGAGGAGGTATGCGAGGGGCCACCCGGCCCGACGCGTGCTCGGGGGTTGGGGGCTCTGACCTGTCTACCCCAAGAGAAGGTCGCGCACCCCGAGGCCCCACGTCTTTGCTCAAGAGGGGGCCAAGGGCACAGCATGGCATGCCCCCAGGGAAGGCAGTCAACGGGAGGCGTAGCCCCTCCCCTAAGAGTTGGAGGCCACTAATGAAGAAGATCGGGGGAATCTCGCGCTCAAGACCTCCCGAGCACCGCGCGGTCTTGGGTGCGGGTGCCCTTCTGGCCGGAGTCCTACAGCCAGCGGAAGACGGGGCCGCGAGGGGCCCGGCGGCCCCAGGAAGGGGCAGCGGCGACATGACTTTTCCTCCTCCAGTGGGGATCCTGTGGAACAGAAGCTCAAAAGGAGAGCGCAAAGGGAAGGTTGAGGAGGCACAGGCACTTACTCATCCACGGTGATCCACTTCCTCTTCAACGGCACCCATGGCGCCAGGGAGCGGCCACCTCCAGGCACCTTCCTATTCTGACCACCACGGGGGTTGGAGGACGACCTACCAATGACTGGCACCTGGCATCCTACAGCGGCGGCGGCTGCCTCCTTCATCGACGAGGCGTCACCCTTGACCCCAGGCTAGGCCGAAGCGAGAGCCTGGGGATTGGGCGAAGAAGGATGCCCCACCTTAGCCAAGGGAGGATCCGTGGCCTTAGGACCCCCAGGGCTCAAGACCCTCGCGTGGGGGTCACCCTGGGGATATGCTCCCTCTGGAGGAAGGAATCCCCACTCATCGAAGCAAAGCATCTTTCGGGCAAGGGCTTCCTGATCCTTGTAGTTATACAAGGGGAGGCTGCCCTGGGGGAGCTCGTCCGGTTCACCGCCGATCAGGCGGCGGAGCAGCTCGCACAGCACACTGAGAGAAAGAGATGGGACCTGGATCCTCATGGAATCATGAGGGCCTGCGAAGGCCCACATCACGCGGGAATGGCACTGGAGGGGAGCAATTCATCGGCATGTGAACTCCCGCACCACCATTGGCATTGTCACGCCTGCCTTCTTTAGTTCCGCCAGCCTAACCAAAACCCACTCGAGCCACGGGTCGACAAGCTCTTCGTGCTTCCACCCAAGATTTGGCACTGCAGGAACCGACGGAGGTTGAAACAGGGGGCGGCCTTAACAGTATCAACGTACACCCACTGCCGTCGGAATTCTTCTGCGCACGGGGAGAGTCCTGCGTCGAGGGCCGCGTCCGTCGATGCGTCGGCTGCTTGCTACTTCTCGAGCATGCGTTGGTTTCCCGTGAAGAGGGGCGGTTTGATGCAGCAAAGTAGATAAGTATTTCCCTCAGTCTTTGAGAACCAAGGTATCAATCCAGTAGGAGATACAAGCGATCCACTAATAGATATACCTGCACAAGGAATCAAACTCTTGCACCCAACGCTATAAAGGGGTTGTCAATCCCTTCACGGTAATTTGCAAGGGTGAGATCTAGTAGAGATAGATATAATAGGATGCTTGAACGGAAAGTAAAAGTAAAAGTAAAAACAATGCAACAAGTATTTTTTTTGGTGTTTTTGGTTTTATATCTGAAAATATAGTATGAAAAATAGACCCGGGGGCCATAGGTTTCACTAGATGGCTTCTCTCATGATGGCAAGTATTACGATGGGTGAACAAATTACTGTCGAGCAATTGATAGAAAAGCAAATAATTATGAAGATATACAAGGCAATGATTATGCATATAGGCATCATGTCCGTGACAAGTAGAACGAAACGATTCTGCATCTACTACTATTACTCCACACATCGACCGACTCATGCCTGCATCTAGAGTATTAAGTTCATGAAGAACGGAGTAATGCATTGGGTAAGATGACATGATGTAGAGGGATAAACTCAAGCAATATGATGAAAACCCCATCTTTTTACCCTAGATGGCAACAATACAATACGTGCCTCAGTACCCTACTATGTCACTGGGTGAGGACACCGCAAGATTGAACCCGAAACTAAGCACTTCTCCTATTGCAAGAATTACCAATCTAGTTGGCCAAACCAAACCAATAATCCGAAGAGACTTGCAAAGATATGAAATCATGCATATAAGAATTCAGGAAAGACTCAAATAATATTCATGGATAATCTGAACATAAACCCACAATTCATCGGATCTCGACAATCAACCCGCAAAAGAGTATTACATCGGATAGACCTCCATGAAGATCATGAAGAACATGGTATTCAGAAGCAAAGAGAGAGAACAAGCCATCTAGCTACTAGCTATGGACCCATAGGTCTATGGTGAACTACTCACGCATCATCGGAGGGGCAATGGAGTTGATGTAGATGCCCTCCGTGATCGAATCCCCCTCCGGCAGATTACCGGAAAAGGCTCCAAGATTGGATCTCTCGGGAACGGAAGCTTCTGGCGGTGGAAAAGTGTTTTCGTGGCTCGTTCTGATAATGATGTAATATTTGGGTATTTATAGGATGAAGATTAGGGTTAGGGGAGTTGCTAGGGGACCAACAAGCATGCCTGGCACGGCATACCCCCTGGTCGCGGCAAGCTGGCTTGTGGCCCCGCGGCAGCTCCTCTGCCTTGGTTCTCAAGTCTCGTGGCTTCCATATTTCCTAGAAAAAATCATTCAGGAGGTTTTATTCCGTTTGGACTCCATTTAATATTCCTTATCTGCAAATATTAAAATCAAGGAAAAAACAGAAACTGGCACTAGGCTCTAGATTAATAGGTTAGTCCCAAAAATAATATAAAATAGCATATTAATGCATATAAAATATCCAAAATAGATAATATAATACCATGGAACAATCAAAAATTATAGATACGTTGGAGATGTATCAGTATCCCCAAGCTTAATTCATGCTCGTCCTCGAGTAGGTAAATGATAAAAACAGAATTTTTGATGTGGAATTCTACCCAACATATTTATCCATGTAATATTCTTTATTGTGGCATGAATGTTCAGATCCGTTAGATTCAAAACAATAGTCTAATATTGACATAAAATAGTAATACTTCGAGCACACCAACAAGGTAGTCGTGTCCTTTCGAAATAACATGGCCTTAGAAAGTTATCCCTACAAAATCATATGGTCTGGCTATGCTCCATCTTCCCCACACAAAGTATCTAAATCATTCACAACCCCGATGAACAAGTCAAGCAATTGTTTCACACTTTTGGTGTTCACAAACCTTTTCAACTCTCATGCAATACATGAGCATGAGCCATGGATATAGCATTATAGGTGGAATAGAATATGGTGGGGGTGCAAGGAAAAAGGAGAAGATAGTCTCACATCAACTAGGTGTATCAACAGGCTATGGAGATGCCCATCAATAGATATCAATGTGAGTGAGTAGGGATTGCCATTCAACAAATGCACTTAGAGCTATAAGTGTATGAAAGCTCAAAAGGAAAACTAAGTGGTCATGCAAAATGAATACCCACTAGTTATATGAAAGTGACAAAATAGGAGACTACTTTGAAGCACAAGTGTGGAAAAAGATAATAGAAATTGTCCCTTCTCTCTTTATCTCATTTTTTTGGTGGGCTTATTTGGCCTAGTTTTTTTGTTTGGGCTTCGCTGGCCTCTTTTATTTTTTGTATAGTCTGGATACTCGTCCCAACTTGTGAGGGATTCATAGCCTCCATCATCCTTTTCTCTCATGGGACAATTCTCTATTAATGAAAAATCATCACACTTTTATTTACTTATAACTCAAAGAAAAAGAAATTACAACTCGATTCCTATGACAAGATATAACTCTATATGCAATATGAAGTGATGATGCAAGTCATAGAAAAACTACATGGTGGAAGTTGCATGGCAATATATCTCGGAATGGCTATGGAAATGCCATAATAGGTAGGTATGGTGGCTGTTTTGAGGGAGGACGGTTTGATGTACCGGCGAAATTTGCGCGGTACTAGAGAGGCTAGCAAAGATGGAAGGTTGAGAGTACGTATAATCCATGGACTCACATTAGTCATAAAGAACTCACATACTTATTGCAAAAGTCTATTAGTCATCAACCAAAGCATTATACACATGCTCCTAGGGGAGAGGTTGGTAGGAGTTAACCATCGCGCGCTCCTGACCCTCACACAAATGTCGACAATCATTACACAAGTCATGCTCCGACTCCGTTACATAGCGGTTCACCATACGTGCATGCTACAGGAATCACAATCTTTAACACACGTATCTCTTCATTTCACAACTACTCACTAGCATGACTTTCATATTACCATCCCTATTATCTCAAAACTATATGCAAGGAATCCAACTTCTCATAGGTGTTAATGCACTTAATATGAAAGTTTTTATTATATCCCTCTTGGATGCCATTATATTAGGACTAAATTCATAACCTAAATAAATTACCATGCTATTTTAAGAAACTCTCGAAATAATATAAGTGAGGAACGAGAGTTCAATAATTTCTATAAAATATAACACCACCATGCTCTAAAACTATATAAGTGAAGCACTAGAGCAACATTGCCTAGCTCAAAAGATATAAGTGAAGCATATAGAGTATTCTAACAAATTCACGATTCAGTGTGTCTCTCTCTATAGATGTGTGCAGCAAGGATGATTGTGGCAAACTAACAATCAAAGAGTCATATCATACAAGACGCTCCAAGCAAAACACATATCATGTGGTGAATAAAAATATAGCCTCAAGTAAATTTACCGATGGATTGAAGACGAAAGAGGGGATGCCTCCTGGGGTGTCCCCAAGCTTAGGATATTTTGTATACTTGAATATGACTTGGGGTGCCATGGTCATCCCCAATCTTAGGCTCTTTCCACTCTTTATTCCATAGTTCATCAAATCTTCACCCAAAACTTGAAAACTTCACAACAAAAAACTCATGAGATCCGTTAGTATAAGAAAAATAAATCACCACTTTAGGTAATGTTGTGAACTCATTCTTTATTTATATTTGTGTAATACCTACTGTATTCTAACTTTTCCATGACTCATACCCCCTGATACGACCCATAGATACATCAAAATAAGCAAACAACACAAAGAAAACAGAATCTGTCAAAAACAGAATAGTCTGTAGCAATCTGTAAACTTCGAATACTTCTGGAACTGTAAAAATTCTGACAAAGTAGTAAAACCAGGGAAATTTGTATATAAATCCTGTGTAAAAACTTTCAGATCAATTTGACCCTCTGAAAATTTTATAAAAATCATGGACTCAGTGCAAAAGTTTCTGTTTTCCAGCAAGATCAAATCAACAACTACCATAGATCACCCCAAAGGTTTTACTTGGCTCAAACACTAATTTAAACACAAAAACACAATTACTAAATAAGTAATAATGTGACAAACACACCAAAATAGAAGCAAAAAATGAAAGCAAAATAAAATTGGGTTGCCTCCCAACAAGCGCTATTGTTTAACACCCCTAGCTAGGCCAAACACAATAGATCTAGGTATTGTCACCTTTGGTATTGGCAACTTTTGTGAGGACTTTCTCAAGTCTAGGAGGTTCTTTCCTCTTTCCCCCACTTGTATGGGGAGGATCAATCTTGGTGTACAAAATTTCCAAACGCTTATTGCAAAGGGTGATCAAAGTATTCAAGTGACTAAGGTTCCCGTTAGTATGTTTGAGGGGTTCATGATGTTGTTGTAACTCGACCAAGTGCTTATGTAAGTCACCCAATTTGTCAAGAACTTGAACTCCCTCTTGAGAGAAAGAAAACCCCCTTTTTGGCGGAGGAACCCTCAAAATCCCATCTAAAACTTCATAGGCTGCATTCGTGTCAAGCTCAATAAAATTTCCTTTTGAGGCGAAATCTAAAAGCTCCCTATGATGCAAAGCTAAACCAATGTAAAAATTTCAGAGCAAAACTTTTGCATCCCCTTTTAGATTGGAAACACGATAAGATTCCATTAGCCTATACCAAGCATCCTTCAAATTTTCCCATTGTTTTTGCTTGAAGTAAAGAACTTCAAAATCTGGTGACAAGGGGGATGTGGTGATGTTCGAAATAGTTCAGATAATCAAGAAGGCAAGCAAAAGAAGATCAAACAAAAGGTAAGTGTTTTCTGAAAATCGTTTTAGAAGTGGGGGAGAGGAAAACAAGAGGCAAATGGAAAACAATGTAAATGCAAGAGATGAGTTTGTGATGGGTACTTGGTATTCTTAACTTCCTATGTATCTCCCCGACAACGGCGCCAGAAATCCTTCTTGCTACTTCTCAAGCATGTGTTGGTTTCCCGTGAAGAGGAACGGTTTGATGCAACAAAGTAGATAAGTATTTCCCTCAGTTTTTGAGAACCAAGGTATCAATCTAGTAGGAGATACAAGTGATCCACCAATAGATATACCTGCACAAGGAATCAAACTCTTGCACCCAACGCTATAAAGGGGTTGTCAATCACTTCACGGTTATTTGCAAGGATGAGATCTAGTAGAGATAGATGTAATAGGATGCTTGAACGGAAAATAAAACTAAAACTAAAAAACAATGCAGCAAGTGTTTTTGGTTTTATATTTGAAAATATAATATGGAAAATAGACCAAGGGGCTATAGGTTTCACTAGATGGCTTCTCTCATGATGGCAAGTATTATGGTGGGTGAACAAATTACTGTCGAGCAACTGATAGAAAAGCGAATAATTATGAAGATATCCAAGGCAATGATTATGCATATAGGCATCACGTCCATGAAAAGTAGACCGAAACGATTCTACATCTACTACTATTACTCCACACATCGATCGACTCCTACCTGCATCTAGAGTATTAAGTTCATGAAGAAAAGAGTAACGCATTTGGTAAGATGACATAATGTAGAGGGATAAACTCAAGCAATATGATGAAAACCCCATCTTTTTACCCTTGATAGCAACAATACAATACGTGCCTTGCTACCCCTACTATGTCACTGGGTGAGGACACCACAAGATTGAACCCAAAACTAAGCACTTCTCCTATTGCAAGAATTACCAATCTAGTTGGCCAAACCAAATCAATAATTTGAAGAGACTTGCAAAGATATGAAATCATGCATATAAGAATTCAGGAAAGACTCAAATAATATTCATGGATAATCTAAACATAAACCCACAATTCATCGGATCTCGACAAACACACCACAAAAGAGTATTATATCAGATAGATCTCCATGAAGATCATGAAGAATATGGTACTGAGAAGCAAAGAGAGAGAATAAGCCATCTAGATATTAGCTATGGACCCGTAGGTCTGTGGTGAACTACTCATGCATCATCATAGGGGCAATGGAGTTGATGTAGATGCCCTCCATGATCGAATCCCCCTTCGACAGATTACCGGAAAAGGCTCCAAGATTGGATCTCTCGGGACGGAGACTTCTGGCGGTAGAAAAGTGTTTCAATGGCTCGTTCTGATAATGATGGAATATTTGGGTATTTATAGGACAAAGATTAGGTTTAGGGGAGTTGCCAGGGGCCCACAAGCCTGCCCGGCGCGAGGTACCCCCTAGCCGTGGCAAGCGGGCTTGTGGCCCCGTGGTAGCTCCTCTTCCTTGGTTCTCAAGTCTCGTGGCTTCCATATTTTCCATAAAAAATCTTTCTGGAGGTTTTATTCCGTCTGGAATCCGTTTAATATTCCTTATCTGCGAAACTCAAAAACAAGGAAAAAACAGAAACTGGCACTAGGCTCTAGATTAATAGGTTAGTTCTAAAAATAATATAAATTAGCATATAAATGCATATAAAACATCCAAAGCAGATAATATAATAGCATGGAACAATAAAAAATTATAGATACGCTGGAGACGTATCACTGCTCTCAGGGACACGCATCCAGAGCACCGTCCCCCCGAGATCAAGTCGAGGGAGAAGAAGTGTCGAAGCAAGGCCATGGAAGGGGAGACGCCTATGAAGGCCTCGCACAGAAATGTGAAAGCTGAAAGGAGGACGAGGGAGCCTGGGTCGAGATGGAGCACATGAATCCGATAATGTGAAAGCACGGCAGAGAGGAAGCCTAAGGACGGTGGCAACAATCCTAAGAGAAAGGTGTGATGATGAAGGGGGTGACGGTGGCCTCAAGCTCGCTCTGAGGCTGCAAGCCCATCTGGATCTCGGTCGCCCCCCATTCGTTGGAAGTCACGTTGACCACCAGCCGTACATTCTCCAACCCCATCGAGATTCACCACCAAAGACCGACCCAACGAAGGCTCCGGCGCCGGCAAGGTCCTCGGCGTCCTTAGGCCCTCGCCCTCTCTATTCTTGGGGGGCATGGCAAGGGACCAGGACGGGGCGCGTGTAGGGATTTGGTAGAGAAGGCGAAAGCCGCGGAAGAGGGGAAACAGATGACGAGATCGATGAGAAATAGAGACGGCTTGTTGGCTTGCGCAAAGCAATTTGACTGTCCTAACAGTTGCCGAGCCAACATGACGATGAGGAGGCATTGGCCTCTCGAATATTGTCGCGTGTCAAGCCTGGCCCACAGGCAATCGGGTCCCTCGGTGCTTCGGGCCACCTTCAATGGCTTCGCCTAGAAGCCAACTCGAGTGCGCCTAGGGCCCGGGGGCTACTGTCGACGTTCTGGGAATGGGGGTACCCAGACCTGCCGGCTTGTGGCCGAGGGCGCGGCCCACTCTGATGGCCAGAGACGGCCCAACACGGCCTGACTCAAGACGCGGCCTTCGCGAAAGCCCTGAGCTCGCGACAGAAGCATCACCAAGACACACGGGGGAATAGTTCTCCCCAAGCCCCCTCTGGAGCAGCGGAGATCTCTATGCAGCGCTTGGCCTCGGGAGGCCAAGGATGACATAAGGCGGGGCAGGCGGGCACCAGCGTGCCAGGCGGTACAATATCCCCTTTGGGGCAAAGTGGGCAAGGACGTACGCGGGTTCCCAAAGCACCCCCCCAAAGGTTTCCATTCCAATGCAACGAGACCACGACCACAAGCCCTGCAGGACGGATGTCATCGCCGAGGCCACCATGGCATCCTCAATAGCTACTTTGCAGGCGAAGACCACCTTTCGTCAGGATAAAGATGTACCCCTGCCCCCCTTGGAATTTGGCCATTGTGGGATCCCTTCCCGCCATAGCGATAAAGGAAGAGGACCCGGGCCACTATAAGTAGAGGCTAGGATTCTCCAGAGAGGGGACAAAAGAGAAGAGAGACAAAATCACCAAAACGCCCTCGCGAGGCAACTCACCATTGTATTAGTTCATCCACAAACCACCTCATGAGGTAATCCACCAAAGCAGGAGTAGGGTTTTACGCTTCACAGTAGCCCGAACCTGGGTAAATCATCGTGTGCAATCTTCTCCCTCGTCCTCGTGTGAGTTCATCGTCTATGCCATCAGGTTGTGAGCTAGGGGGTGAGGTTGTTGGGGATCTTTGCACACACCCCTAGGACCCCTGATTTGTCATTGATTGTGGTGCCTCAAGCTAGAAGCAAATCACAACATCTCATCCATGTCCATGGCGTTGCGTGCTTTTTTCTAGGTGAGATGCCTTTTAGGAGGAAGAAGAAGTCATTGAAACTGACAGATAAAAGTGGAAGACGTTAAGCAGAAAAGGGTACGATGGGCTGGATAGGTCGCATGGCACGCGTGGCCCCGCAATGCTCATGTTGCTAGCGAGGCGTTGGCCAGTTTGCTGGCTACAGACATTTTCCTTTATGTTTCGGAAATGCTTCCCTCCGGACGACCGGTCAAGCGCTCGGACTGTCGCCCCTCGCTCGCTTGCTTTTGTACGCGAGAGCGGACTAGGCCACGTGAGTGTTCGAAATATGCGCTAGAGGCAATAATAAATTGGTTATTATCATATTTTCATGTTCATGATAAACTTCTATTATCCATGCTAGAATTGTATTGATCGGAAACTCAAATACATCTGTGGATACATAGACAACACTGTGTCCCTAGTGAGCCTCTACTAGACTAGCTCGTTGATCAAAGAAGGTTAAAGTTTCCTAACTATAGACATGATTTGTCTTTTGATAACGAGGTCACATCATTGGGAGAATGATGTGATGGACAAAACCCATCCGTAAGCATAGCATTTGATCATATTAGTTTATTGCTACTGCTTTCTTCATGTCAAGTATCTATTCCTAATACCATGAGATTATGCAACTCCCTGAAACCGGAGTAATGCCTTGTGTGTATCAAACATCTCTTCATAACTAGGTGATCATAAAGGTACTCCATGTGTATCTCCAAGGGTGACTGCTGGGTTGGCATGGATCGAGACTGGGATTTGTCACTCCGTATGACGGAGAGGTATCTCTAGGCCCTCTAGGTAATACAACATCACCAGAAGATTGCAAGAAATGTGACTAAGGAGTTAGTCACGAGATCTGGTATTATGGAAAGAGTAAAGAGACTTGCCAGTAACGAGATTGAAATAGGTATGGAGATACTCACGATCGAATCTCGGGCAAGTAACATACCGCTGGACAAAGGGAACTGCATACGGGATTGACTGAATCCTTGACATCGTGGTTCGGCCGATGAAGATCTTTGTGGAATATGTAGGAACCACTATGGGCATCCATGTCCCACTATTGGTTATTGGCTAGAGAGGTGTCTCGATCATGTCTACAAGATTCTCGAACCCGCGGGGCCCACACGCTTAACGTTGGGTGACGCTAGAGTAGTTTTGGGATATGTACGTTGGAGACTGATTGTTGCTCAGAGTCCTGGATGAGATCCCAGACGTCACGAGGAGTTCCGACATGGTCTGGAGGTAAATATTTATATATGGTAAGTCCTATTTTGGTCGCTGGAAAGGTTTCGAGCATTACCAATAGTGTACTCGGACTCGGAAAAGGGTTCCGGTGGTCCACCTGTCCCGTGGGCCCACATGGTCCATAGGGGGTTCTCCCTAGACATCACGGGCCAGGTGCATGAGCCCCTAGAGGCTAATTAGGCTTGGGGGCAATGGTCCCAAAGGGACAAGGCACCCCTGACGTGCCTTGGAGGAGGGGGACTCCTCCCTTCCTTGTAAAGGGAGGACTCTCCCTTGGCCGCCGGCCCCTCCCTTGGAGTAGGGGTCAAGGATGCACCTCACCTCTCCCCTTTGCCTCCTATATATAGTGGAGGGGAGGGGAGGGATGTAAACACCAATTCATATGCCCCGGTGGCAGCCCTCCCTCTCCCATTACTATGTTTTATCATCGGATCGCATCTACGTTAGCGCATGGCGAAGCCTTGCCGAGATTGCTCCACCACGCCATCGTGCTGGTTGAGATCCCATCTACTTCTCCTTCCTCTCTTGCTGGATCAATAAGGAGGAGATGTCATCGAGCCGCACGTGTGCCGAACACGAAGGTGTCGTCCGTTCGGCGCTAGATCGGATTGGATCGCGATTGGATGGTGAAGAGTACGACTACATCAACCGCGTTATATATGCTTCCGCTTAGCGATCTCCAAGGGTATGTAGATACACTCCCCCTCTTGTATCTATGCATCTCCATGGATGGGTTTTGGGTGTTCGTAGAATAATTTTTGTTTCCCATGCAACGTTTCCCTGACAGTGGCATCATGAGCTAGGTCTATGTGTAGATGATATGCACGAGTAGAACACAGAGAGTTTAAGGGCGTTGATGTTCATATTGCTTACCTCCTTTGTCTTATTTTGATTCGGAGGTATTGTGGGATGAAGCGTCCTAGACCAACCTTACTTTTCCATGTATGATAGACCGGTTCTACCGACTGACATGTAACTTAGTTGAGTAAAGGTGGCTGGTGGGTGTCTGTCTCTCACACTTTAGTTGAATCAGATTCGACAGAGGCGGTCCTTGTAGACGGTTAAAAGGCAACTTGATTATCACTGTTGTGGCTTTCCGTAGGTAAGAACGGTTCTTGCTAGTTTTCCATAGCAGCCACGTAAAACATGCAACAACAAAGTAGAGGACGTCTAACTTTTTTTGCATGGCTTGTTGTGATATGATATGGCCAAGGCGTGATTTTATATATGTGATGTATGAGATGATCATGTTTTTTAATAGTTATCATGACTTGCATATCGATGAGTATGGAAACCGGTGGGAGCCATGGGGTTGTCTTTCATTTATTTGTGCCATTTGCTTTACTTTATCTCTATGAGTTAGCAATAGGTGTAGAAGCAATAGTTGTCACAAAAACCACAGGACGACACGATGATGGATATCATGATGATAGGGGTCATGGTGTCATGCTAGGGATGATGGAGATCATGCCGGTGCTTTGGAGATGGAGATCAAAAGCACAAGATGATGATGTCCATATCATGTCACTTATATGATTTGCATGTGATGTTAATCCTTTTGTGCATCTTATCTTTCTTAGGACTATGGTAGCATTATAGATGACCCCTCGCTAAAAATTGAAGATAAAATTGTGTTCTCCAATGTTTCTTGCCAGAAAGATGGCTCTCCTCCCCCCTCTACCTCCCACCTCTCCAACCCCACCACAACTGACTCCCATGGCGATCTCTAGCGGAGAAAAGGATGGATGGGCTCTTGCATAGGGATTTTGCACCTAGCATTGCCCTTGCAAATCAGGTGAGGAAAAGGTTTGGAACCACAATGCATTTCTCCTCTTCTCGGGACTACAAGGAGTTTTTTTTGGTGGTCACGTTCTCTTCTGCATCCTTCCCTGTGACGACGAATTCAGTGGGTGTTGCACTTTGATGTTGCATTGCTGGCTCTAGCATTGGTTTCAGTGTTGCTCAAATCAGGCAGTGTGCTGTTTAATTCTCAATGGCTAACAATAAGGTCGGACATTTCATATATGGGCTCAAAGATCAAATTTGGCCAGATTTTGTTTGTCATTTTCATCGTTCAATGGTCGTTTTTCTCGAGCCCCTATCTTGAATGCTTGTTGGCATGCCGATGTGGAACCGATTGATATTTCTACTCACACTTCGATGGCTATCAAGTCAAATTTGAATTTCTTATGTACACGCTATCCTTTGGATACATCTTTAGTGAAAGAGTTAAGCAAATTTCAATTGGCCCCCATTGACCATATGGTTTTTCTAACAAGAATGTGAAGGAAGCATCTTCCTCTACCTTGGTTCAGGAACAACAGATGAACCATTTCAAATTTGGATTGGTTTATCCGTGTCATAATTCTTCTCCTATGATTGAGGTGTTGGGAGACGTAGTAGTAAATCAAAATTTTCCTACGTGTCACCAAGATCTATCTATGGAGAAACCAGCAAACGAGTGGGGAGAGATTGGATCTTCATACCTTTGAAGATCGCTAAGCGGAAGCGTTAGAAGAACGCGGTTGATGGAGTCGTACTCGCAGCGATTCAGATCGCGGTAGATCCGATCAAGTGCCGAACGGACGGCACCTCCGCGTTCAACACACGTGCAGCCCGGTGACGTCTCCAACACCTTGATCCAGCAAGGAGGAAGGAGAGGTTGGGGAAGGGCTCCAACAGCAGCACGACGGCGTGGTGGTGGTGGAGTAGCAAGGTATTCCGACAGGGCTTCGCCTAAGCGTTGCGGAGGAGGAAGAAGAGAGGTAGGGCTTTGCCGTGAGAGAGAGAGATCAAATCCTCTCCCAAAACATCCAAAACCTCAAGTATATATAGGAGGAGGGACGTGGAAGGGCTGGCTTGGCCCCTCCTCCAAGGAGGAGAGGGTCGGCCGAATTAAAGGGAGAGTCCACCTCCCACAAGGGAGGTGGATCTCCTCCTTTTAAATCCCTTTTGCCTTATCTCCTTATCTCCAGCCACATGGGCCCACATAGATGGTCTTGGCCGACCCAATATGGGCTGGCACACCTCCTCTAAGGGCCCATGAGGTCCTTTGGTCGTCACACCCCTCTCGGGGGTCCTCCGGCACCCTCCCGGCACTCCCGGTACACTACCGATGAGCCCGAAAACTTTCCGGTGACCAAAACTGGACTTCCTATATATCAATCTTTACCTCCGGACCATTCCGGAGCTCCTCGTGACGTCCGGGATCTCATCCGGGACTCCGAACAACCTTAGGTAATCACGTATACCATTTCCCTATAACCCTAGCGTCATCGAACCTTAAGTGTGTAGACCCTACGGGTTCGGGAGACACGTAGACATGACCGAGACACTTCTCCGGCCAATAACCAACAGCGGGATCTGGATACCCATGTTGGCTCCCACGTACTCCACGATGATCTCATCGGATGAACCACGATGTCGGGGATTCAATTAATCCCGTATACAATTCCCTTTGTCTATCGGTATGGTACTTGCCCGAGATTCGATCGTCGGTATCCCTATACCTTGTTCAATCTCGTTACTGGCAAGTCTCTTTACTCGTTCCGTAATACATCATCCCGTGACTAACTCCTTAGTCACATTGAGCTCATAATGATGATGTCTTACCGAGTGGGCCCAGAGATACCTCTCCGTCACACGGAGTGACAAATCCCAGTCTCGATTCGTGTCAACCCAACAGACACTTTCGGAGATACCCGTAGCGTACCTTTATAGCCACCCAGTTACGTTGTGACGTTTGGCACACCCAAAGTATTCCTACGGTATCCGGGAGTTACACAATCTCATGGTCTAAGGAAATGACACTTGACATTGAAAAGCTTTAGCAAACGAACTACACGATCTTTGTGCTATGCTTAGGATTGGGTCTTGTCCATCACATCATTCTCCTAATGATGTGATCCCGTTATCAACGACATCCAATGTCCATGGTCATGAAACCGAGACCATCTATTGATCAACGAGCTAGCCAACTAGAGGCTCACTAGGGACACGTTGTGGTCTATGTATTCACACATGTATTACGGTTTCCGGTTAACACAATTATAGCATGAACAATAGACAATTATCATGAACCATGAAATACAATAATAACCAATTTATTATTGCCTCTAGGGCATATTTCCAACAGTCTCCCACTTGCACTAGAGTCAATAATCTAGTTCACATCACCATGTGATTAACACTTACATCACCATGTGATCATATCATCATGTGATTAACACCCAATAAGTTCTGGGGTTTGTTCATGTTCTGCTTGTGAAAGAGGTTTTTAGTCAGCGGGTCTGCGACATTCAGATCCGTGTGTACCTTTGCAAACTTTCCATTTCATATTTGTAGATACTGCTCCCACGCTCCACTTGGAGCTATTCCAAATGGCTGCTCCACTATACGTAGCTGGATTTCTACTAAGAGTCATCCGAATTGGTTTTAAAGCTTGCATCATCGTAACACTTTACGATGAACTCTTTATCACCTCCATAATCGAGAAATATTTCCTTAGTTCTCAAGTTACTAAGGCTAACTTTGACCGCTGTCTAGTGATCCACTCTTGGATTACTCTTGTACCCCTTGACAGACTCATGGCAAGGCACACACAGGTGCGGTACACAGCATGGCATACTATATAGAGCCTATGGCTAAAGCATAGGAGATGACACTCATCTCTTCTTTATCTTCTGCCGTGGTCGGGTATTGAGTCTTACTCAATTTCACACCTTACAATATAGTCAAGAACTCCTTCTTTGACCCATCTATTTTGAACTCCTTCAAAAACTTGTCAAGGTATGTCTTCGTTGAAAAAACTTATCAAGCGAATAGATCTATCCCTATAGATCTTGATGCTTAATAAAATAGTAGCTTTATCTGGGTCTTCCTTTGAAAAAAAAACTTTTCAAACAACCCTTCATGCTCTTCCAGAAATTCTACATCATTTCCGATCAATAATATGTCAACTACATATTCTTATAAGAAATTCCATAGTGCTCCCAATCACTTTCTTGCAAATACAAGTTTCTCATAAACTTTGTATAAACTTAAACACTTTGATCACCTCATCAAAGCATATATTCCAACTCCGAGATGCTTGCTCTAGTCCATAGAAGGATCGCTGGAGTTTGCATATTATTAGCATCCTTAGGATTGACAAAACCTTCTGGTTGTATCACATACAACTCTTCCTCACAGAAACCATTACGGAAACCTTGTTTTGTCATCCATCTGCCAGATTTCATAATCGAAAAATGCAGCAACTGCTAACAAAATTTTAATAGACTTTTAGCATTGCTACAGATGAGACAATCTCATTGCAGTCAACTCCTTGAACTTGGCGGAAACTTCTTTGCGACAAGTCGAGCTTTATAAACGGTGACATTTCACCATTAGCGTCTATGTTTATCTCAAAGGTCCATTTGTACTCAATGACCCGCCATTCAACAGGCAAGTCTACCAAAGTCCATACTTGGTTTTCATACATGGATCCTTTCTCGGATTTCATGGCTCCTAGCCATTTGTTGGAATCCGGGCCCACCATCGCTTCTCCATAGTTCGTAGGTTCATCGCTGTCCAACAACATGATTTCCAAGACAGGGTTGTCGTACTACTCAGGAGCAGTACGCGTCCTTGTCGACCTATGAGGTTCGATAGTGACTTGATCCGAAGCTTCATGATCATCATCATTAACTTCCTTTTCAACTGAGTAAGCTCTACAGAAACATCTTTCTGTGTTGCGCTATTCTCTGGTTGAAACAAAGGTTTAACAACCTCATCAAGTTCTATCTTCCTCCCACTCAATTCTTTCGAGAGAAACTCTTTCTCAAGAAAGGACCCGTTCTTAGCAACAAACACCTTTTGCGCATGGATCTGAGATAGAAGGTATACCCAATGTCTCATTAGGGTATTCTATGAAGATGCATTTGTCTGCTTTGGGTTCGAGCTCGCTAGGTGAAAAACCCATTTTCACATAAGCGTCGCAGCCCCAAACATTAAGAAATGACAGCTTAGGCTTCTGTCAAACCATAATTCTCACGGTGTCATCTCAACAGACTTAGATGGTGCCCTATTAAAGTGAATGGATTTGTCTTTAATGCATAACCCCATAACGATAGTGGCAAAATGATAAGAGACATCATAGTACTCACTATATCCAATAGAGCACGACTACGACGTTCGAACACACCATCACACTATGGTGTTCCAGGAGGCGTGAGCTGTGAAACAATTTCCACATTGTCTAAAATTGCATACCAAACTCGTAACTTAGATATTCACCTCCATGATCGTATCATAGACATTTATCTTCTTGTCACGATGATCTTTAACTTCACTCTGAAACTCCTTGAACCTTTCAAACATTTCAGATTCGTGTTTCATTAAGTAAATATCCCCATATTTACTCAAATCATCAGTGAAGGTAAAGAAAAACAACGATATCCACTGTGTGTTTTAACACTCATTGGACCACATACATCAACATGTATTAATTCCAATAAGCCACTTGCCCGCTCCATCATATTGGATGACGGGGTCTCAGTCATCTTGCCCAAGAGGCATAGCTCGCATGTCTCAACCGATTCGAAATCGAGTGAGTCAAAAAAATCCATCATCATGGAGTTTCTTCATGCGATTTATACCAATATGACATTACGTGGCAGTGCCACAAGCATGTGGTACTATCATTATTAACTTTGTATCTTTTGGTACCAATGTTATGAATATGTGTACTACTACGATCATGATTTGATAAACCATTTCGAGTGGGTGCATGACCATTGAAGGCATTATCCATGTAAACAGAATAACCATTATTCTCTAACTTATATGAATAACCGTATCGCACTAATCATGATCTAATCACGTTCATGCTCAACGCAAACACCAAATAACATTTATTTAGGTTTATCACAAATCCTGAAGGTAGAGAGAGCGTGCGATGGTGATCACATCAATCTTGGAAATACTTCCAACACACATCGTCACCTTTCACCTAGCTAGTCTCCATTTATTCTGTAGCTTTTATTTCGAGTTGCTAACACTTAGCAACCGAACCGGTATCCAATACCCAGGTGCTACTAGGAGTACCAGCAAGGTACACATCACTAACACGTATATCAAATATACTTCCATCGACATTACCAGCCTTCTTATCTACCAAGCATCTAGGGGTTTTCCGCTTCAGCGAACATTCTCCTCATAACAGAAGCACTTAGTCTTGGGTTCGGGCTCAACCTTGGGTTTCTTCACTAGAGCAACAACTGGCTTGCCATTCGTGAAGTTTTCCGTTCTTGCCCTTGCCCCTTTTGAAACTAGTGGTTTCACTTAACCATCAACACTTGATGCTCCTTCTTGATTTCTACCTTCGTGGTGTCAAACATCACGAACAACTCAGGGATCATCTTATCCATCCCTGGCATGTTATAGTTCATCACGAAGCTCTAGTAGCTTGGTGGCAATGACTTGGAGAATTGCATTAATCACTATCTCATCTGGAAGATTAACTCCCACTTGATTCAAGTGATTGTAGCACCCAGACAATCTGAGCACACGCTCAGCGATTGAGCTATTCTCCTTTATCTTGCAGACAAAGAATCTTGTTGGAGGTCTCATACCTCTGAACATAGGCACGAGCCTGAGATCACAATCTCAGCTCCTAGAACATCTCATATGTTCCGTGACGTTCAAAACGTTTTGGAGCCTCAATTCTAAGCCGTAATGCATGACGCATTGAACTATCACGTAGTCACCAAAAAGTGCCTGTCATATGTTCACAACATCTACAGACAACGCTTGAGGGAGTGATGCAGTTAGCGGTACATAAAAAACATAAGCTTTCTGTGCAACAACGAGGACAATCCTCAGATCACGGACCAAGTCCGCATTATTGCTACCATCAACTTTCAACTTACTTTTCTCTAGGATTGTATCAATAAAACTGGGGAGCTACAGCGTGAGCTATCTACGACATAATTTGCAAGGACATTTTTAGACTAAGTTCATGATAATTAAGTTCATTTAATCAAATTATTAATGAACTCCCACTTAGATAGACATCTCTCTAGTCTTCCAAGTGATACATGATCCATGTCAACTAGCCCGTGTCCGATCATCACGTGAGACGGACTAGTCATCCATGGTGAACATCTCTATGTTGATCGTATCTTCTATACGACTCATGTTCGACCTTTCGGTCCTCCGTGTTCTGAGGCCATGTCTGTACATGCTAGGCTCGTCAAGTCAACCTAAGTGTTTCGCATGTGTAAATCTGGCTTACACCCGTTGTATGCGAACGTTAGAACCTATCACACCCGATCATCACGTGGTGCTTCGGAACGACGATCCTTAGCAACGGTGCACAGTTAGGGTGAACACCTTTCTTGAAATTTTATTGAGAGATCATCTTATTTACTACCGTCGTTCTATGCAAATAAGATGTAAACATGATAAACATCACATGCAATCAATATAGTGACATGATATGGCCAATATCATCTTGCTCCTTTGATCTCCATCTTCGGGGCACCATGATCATCACTGTCACCGGCACGACACCATGATCTCCATCATCATGATCTCCATCATTGTGTCTTCATGAAGTTGTCTCGCCAAATATTACTTCTACTACTACAGCTAACGTTTAGCAATAAAGTAAAGTAATTACATGGCGTTTATGATTGACACGCAGGTCATACAATAATATAAGACAACTCCTATGGCTCCTGCCGGTTGTCATAGTCATCGACATGCAAGTCGTGAACCCTATTACAAGAACATGATCAATCTCATACATCACAATGCATCACATCACATCCTTTTGGCCATATCACATCACACGGCATATGCTGCAAAAACAAGTTAGACGTCCTCTAATTTGTAGTTGCAAGTTTTTACGTGGTTGCTATAGGTTTCTAGCAAGAACGTTTCTTACCTACGTCAAAACCACAACGTGATATGCCAATTGCTATTTACCCTTCATAAGGACCCTTTTCATCGAATCCAATCCGACTAAGGTGGGAGAGACAGACACCCGCTAGCCACCTTATGCAACTAGTGCATGTCAGGCGGTGGAACCGGTCTCACGTAAGCGTACGTGTAAGGTTGGTCTGGGCCGCTTCATCCCACAATACCGTCGAATCAAGATAAGACTAGTAACGGCAAGCATATTAACAAAATCGACGCCCACAACTACTTTCTGTTCTACTCGTGCATAGATTCTACGCATAGACCTAGCTCATGATGCCACTGTTGGGAGACGTAGTAGTAAATCAAAATTTTCCTACGTGTCACCAAGATCTATCTATGGAGAAACCAGCAAACGAGTGGGGAGAGATTGGATCTTCATACCTTTGAAGATCGCTAAGCGGAAGCGTTAGAAGAACGCGGTTGATGGAGTCGTACTCGCAGCGATTCAGATCGCGGTAGATCCGATCAAGTGCCGAACGGACGGCACCTCCGCGTTCAACACACGTGCAGCCCGGTGACGTCTCCAACACCTTGATCCAGCAAGGAGGAAGGAGAGGTTGGGGAAGGGCTCCAACAGTAGCACGACGGCGTGGTGGTGGTGGAGTAGCAAGGTATTCCGACAGGGCTTCGCCTAAGCGCTGTGGAGGAGGAAGAAGAGAGGTAGGGCTTTGCCGTGAGAGAGAGAGATCAAATCCTCTCCCAAAACATCCAAAACCTCAAGTATATATAGGAGGAGGGACGTGGAAGGGCTGGCTTGGCCCCTCCTCCAAGGAGGAGAGGGTCGGCCGAATTAAAGGGAGAGTCCACCTCCCACAAGGGAGGTGGATCTCCTCCTTTTAAATCCCTTTTGCCTTATCTCCTTATCTCCAGCCACATGGGCCCACATAGATGGTCTTGGCCGACCCAATATGGGCTGGCACACCTCCTCTAAGGGCCCATGAGGTCCTTTGGTCGTCACACCCCTCTCGGGGGTCCTCCGGCACCCTCCCGGCACTCCCGGTACACTACCGATGAGCCCGAAAACTTTCCGGTGACCAAAACTGGACTTCCTATATATCAATCTTTACCTCCGGACCATTCCGGAGCTCCTCGTGACGTCCGGGATCTCATCCGGGACTCCGAACAACCTTCGGTAATCACGTATACCATTTCCCTATAACCCTAGCGTCATCGAACCTTAAGTGTGTAGACCCTACGGGTTCGGGAGACACGTAGACATGACCGAGACACTTCTCCGGCCAATAACCAACAGCGGGATCTGGATACCCATGTTGGCTCCCACGTACTCCACGATGATCTCATCGGATGAACCACGATGTCGGGGATTCAATTAATCCCGTATACAATTCCCTTTGTCTATCGGTATGGTACTTGCCCGAGATTCGATCGTCGGTATCCCTATACCTTGTTCAATCTCGTTACTGGCAAGTCTCTTTACTCGTTCCGTAATACATCATCCCGTGACTAACTCCTTAGTCACATTGAGCTCATAATGATGATGTCTTACCGAGTGGGCCCAGAGATACCTCTCCGTCACACGGAGTGACAAATCCCAGTCTCGATTCGTGTCAACCCAACAGACACTTTCGGAGATACCCGTAGCGTACCTTTATAGCCACCCAGTTACGTTGTGACGTTTGGCACACCCAAAGTATTCCTACGGTATCCGGGAGTTACACAATCTCATGGTCTAAGGAAATGACACTTGACATTGAAAAGCTTTAGCAAACGAACTACACGATCTTTGTGCTATGCTTAGGATTGGGTCTTGTCCATCACATCATTCTCCTAATGATGTGATCCCGTTATCAACGACATCCAATGTCCATGGTCATGAAACCGAGACCATCTATTGATCAACGAGCTAGCCAACTAGAGGCTCACTAGGGACACGTTGTGGTCTATGTATTCACACATGTATTACGGTTTCCGGTTAACACAATTATAGCATGAACAATAGACAATTATCATGAACCATGAAATACAATAATAACCAATTTATTATTGCCTCTAGGGCATATTTCCAACATGAGGAACCTCCTAATCGCCTTGCCTTAATGGAATAATTCATCAGCCAGCTAGAATTTGAGGACAATCAGGAGCCACCATATCTTTGGATTTGTAGTTTTAAATCCCCTTTTGCGGTTCACTACCCGACCCCTCCTCAGTGTTCCTCAAATCGGCCTTCAAATATGCACCTGTGCACAAAACTTGGCCCCCACAACTTTCAGCACACCACAAGGCCGATCTTGGCCAAGCCGATTACACTATGGAAGAGATCATGGACCTTGATCCTAATTGGTCCTCTTTATGCTCCAAATGCCTACAATGGGGGCATGAAAAGATTGATTGCCATGCCAGGATTATTTGTATTAATTGGTCCGCTCCTGACCATAAGGCCATTAATTGCCCACGACACTCTAGAAAACAGTCAAAGTCTAGTTGATTTGTGTCAACAATAATAGGAATCAGGCCAATCTTGCTAGATCCCCAAACTTGGTTGTTCTTTCCAAACCATCAAGCCAAAAGGGTGTGCCTACCGTCCGAAGTTGTATCTATGGTCACTATGTACACATGGCCAGATCTTTCTATAAGAATCGTTAGATGGAATGCAGGATATGGGTACCCAAAAAATATGCTTCTTCCAATTATACCCCTCCCGCTCCATCGCCACTATGTTTCCCGAAGCATCGCCCCTCTGCTCCTCCACCACAGCACTGCTGCCACCATTGCCACCCTGCCCCCTCCCACTCCCATGGAGAACTATCCCTTGAACCCGGTGCCTTTCATGCCACCAGGCTTCGCCATTGAACCTGGTCCAGAGGATCGTCTTGTTCATAGTGGCATGGTGGTTGGCCCCTTCCCGCCACTCACTCATGATTATCTGGCAATCATGAAGGTTAGCCACTACGTTCCTCTGCATCCTCGAGCGGAAATCCTCCACATAATCCAAGGTTTGCTTCATGAAGCCCAGTTGTTCACTACTGAGTCCAGTGATCACCCGTTTGGGGATTGGTATTTTTGGGTTTGTGGACACTTTCATTCGTGATACTTCTGTCTCCACCCCTCTGGAACTCGATGATGAAGATCTACTCATCACATTTTCCCACACCAGGAAGCACTAAATAGACGCACCACCGCTTTTGGGCTAGAGATTTGGATGATGTTTTTTGGTTTCCCATATGATTATCAAACTGATTATTATGTCAACAAGGCGATTGGTTGCTTTGGGGCTCTCATTTCATGGTACAATCCTAGGCGGAATAGGAGATTCATGTTGATACGTGCGCATGTCATCCATCTGCGTTTGGTGCCCGAAAGTTTTGTTGTCAGGCAACTTGGAGGGGCTCGCGACTGCTGGACTTTTCAAATCATGATCTTGCGGAGCAATGACTGGAATGCTCTTCTTCCTGAAGTTCCTCCTGCTGGTGAAGACCCCCCCTGTTGGGGAACGTTGCATGGGAAACAAAAAATTTCCTATGCACACGCAAGATCTATCCATGGTGATGAGCATCTACGAGAGGGAGAGTGGATCTACATACCCTTGTAGATCGCTAAGCGGGAAGCGTTAAGAAATGCGGTTGGTGTAGTCGAACATCTTCGCGATCCAAATCGCCGAGCGTCCCGCGATCACATCACGATCCGTCCCGCGATCCAATCACGATCCGTCCCGCGAACTCATCATGATCCGTCCTGCGATCTCATCATGATCCGTCCCGCGATCTCATCATGATCCGTCCCGCGAACTCATCACGAACTGTCTTGCGATCTTGATCACGGTCTTTCCGATCTAGCGCCGAACACACGGCACCTCCACGTTCAGCACACGTGCAGCTTGATGATGATCTCCACCGTCTTGATCCAGCAAGAGGAAGTGGAGAGGAAGAAGAGTTCACCGGCAGCGTGACGGCGCTCCGGTGATGGTGGTGGAGCAATTCCGGCAGGGCTTCGCCTAAGCACTGCGGAAATCCAATCTAGAGGAGCATCGGTGGAACGGGTAGCACGTGGCCGTAAAATTCAGTGCCAAAACCCTAGATATCCACTAGTATATATAGGAGTAGGGGAGAGGAGGCTGCGCCCAAGGGGAGGGCTCCCTCTTGGCTTCGGCCGAACTGGTGGAGGAGGAGTCCTCCTCCAATTGGGAGTCCACCTCTCACACGAGAGGTGGAACTTGGGGAGGACTCCACCCCAATTCGGTTTGGGCCTCTCTCCCCTGCGCCTAGGCCACCTTGGCCGACCCCACCATACCACTAGGGGCTGGTGGGTCGCCACTTTGGCCCATGGGGTGGGTTGGCCCCACTGGTGGACCCCGGGACCCATTCGTCACTCCCGGTACACTACCGAAAGTGCCCGAAATCTTTCCGGAGTCCAAACACCACCTTCCTATATATCAATCTTTGTTTCTGGACCATTCCGGAACTCCTCGTGACATCCGGGATCTCATCCGGGACTCCAAACAACATTCGGTCACCACCATACATAACTCTATACTACCGAAACGTCACCAAACCTTAAGTGTGCAGACCCTGCGGGTTCGAGAACTATGTAGACATGACCGAGACACCTCTACGGTCAATAACCAATGACGGGACCTGGATGTCCACATTGGTTCCTACATATTCTACGAAGATCTTTATCGTTCGAACCTCTATGTCAAGGATTCAGTTAATCCCGTATGATGTTCCCTTTGTTCTTCGGTATGTTTCTTGTCCGAGATTCGATCGTCGGTATCTCCATACCTATTTCAGCCTCGTTACCGGCAAGTCTCTTTACTCGTTCCGTAATACCAGATCCCGTGACTAACACTTAGTCACATTGCTTGCAAGGCTTATTGTGATGTTGTATTACCGAGTGGGCCCTGAGATACCTCCCGTCACACAGAGTAACAAATCCCAATCTTGATCCATGCCAACTCAACAGACACCCTCGGAGATACTTGTAGAGCACCTTTATAGTCACTCAGTTACGTTGCGATGTTTGATACACACAAGGTACTCCTCCGATGTCAGTGAGTTGCATGATCCCATGGTCATAGGAACACATACTTTGACATGCAGAAAACAATAGCAATAAACTGACACGATCATATGCTACGTTTGTAGTTTGGGTCTTGTCCATCACATCATTCTCCTAATTATGTGATCCCGTTATTCAAATGACATCACATGTCAATGGCTAGGAAACCTTGACCATCTTTGATCAACGAGCTAGTTCACTAGAGGCATACTAGGGACAGAGTGTTTGTCTATTTACCCACACATGTAATGTGTTTCCATTTAATACAATTATAGCATGGATAATAAACGATTATCATGAACAAGGAAATATGATAATAACTAATTTATTATTGCCTCTAGGGCATATTATTGCCTAATGAAAATCCTCATCTGCAATTTGGCCCACACCTCACGGATGAACAATTGTACCAACACCAAGATCATAACTGGTTGGTACAAAATGCTGCTCCTATTAACGTGGGCCTGGCTAGATATGCTTCTGCACCAGTAGATGGCAATGCTGGTTAAGGAGTCGCCAACACCTCCCATGCCACCTTACCTCATGAATTTTCAAGCATGGCTTGCGACCCAAGGCTTGTCTGTTCACGAGGGCCTAGTCCCTGAAGATAACATTATCGACAGTGCATCTCAAGCCTGGAATGACTCCATCACCATCTGAGATGGCGCCAGCTCTGAACACTCTGCTCTTGCTTCAATGCAACCTGACGATCAACTCCAAGCCTCTCTGAACCCTATGATCTAGGAAGAGAGTATTACTATCTCTGTTGATATGAACACTCTTGGGCTGCGATTTGTATTATCTTCTTAGGGGGAGAAACTGCTGACACTGCTTTTGAAAGACCCATTACCTCGCCAGCAGCTCAATGACTTCTTGTTTCTGACACCCACCCTCTCCTTGCCACCATGGGACCATGGAGCATTGGATATGACATGCTTAACAATCACCCCCTAGTTCAAGTTCAGGTTTCTGACAGCATGAATGGACTGCTCTTTACTCAACTGGAATCTGCTCCTCTACAAACTAAATCGCGGGTTGTTATTGAAGAGGAAGTTTTTTCTGACCAGCTCACTCCCATGGATGATCTTGCTGCTCTCACAGCCAGCTCTGCTTCTAATTATTGTGTAATTCCATGCCCGCGACAAAACCCCGTCACCTATATCGCTGATGCTGATTAGCGTGAGAATCAGTTGCTCTCCGACTTAGCTGTTTTGCCAATGGACACTGATGAGCTCCAAGGTGACACATGTGACCGAGCTGAAATCTTAGCTTTGACGCACGAGACACTACATAATGCTACTATATTGGCCCCCAATGTGCTTGAACCTATCAACACCAAGCCCAGCAAAGGGAAACATCAAGCTCCACTAGACACATCCTCTCTCAGGCGCGGTACCAGATCAAACAAGTATGATGGTTTTCGGGTTGGACAGTCCTCTGACATCCCTAGTGCATAGGTGTCATAATCATGATCTGGAATAGTCATCTTCTCTGGTTCTGTGTTCCTTTCTGAATCCTATGCACTAGGGATTGAATTCACCTCGTACAATTGGCTCACCGCTGAAAATTGATCAATGTATACGAATCTTGTTAGGGTGATCGCCGTACTATTTCCACTAACTGGTTATTTGATCTTGATATTCCCACCACGGAAGACTGGTTGATACTAGGTGACTTCAACTTTATTCGCTCCCCAGGTAACCGGACCGTCCGCCGGAGGGCCATGCTCCGCCCGTGCCTGCCCCGTCTTGTCAGCACGTGCCATCACAAGCTGCCCCACCGCTGGGAACACAGGTCGATCCCGTCCGGATCCGCACCGTCCGCCGTGCCCAAGCCGTGCTGCTCGCTGGAGCCGGCGTCGTCCCCAACCGGCGCCTCCTGGAAGAGACGCGCCGCTCGCCTCGCATTGACCGATGCCCGCCTCTAGTGCGCCCTTGCCTGGGCCGCCCCGCGCCAGGTGGGCTGCATCGCCTCGCCCCAGCCCAGCATCGAGCCTGCCCAGCTGCTCCGTCGACCGACCTGTGGGCCCAAAGTGAGCGCCTCCTTCCTGTCCTGTGCCTGTGCATTTTTTTGTAGCTATCCGACGCTCACTCGCTGGTTCGGCTCATGGTTCAGATCCGGCCCGCGTAGTGTTTTTTTAGTCTGGCGTATTATCATTAAATCCATTAAATTGCATTGCTCATATAAAAATAACCGTGCATCGGAATAAAATGTTTTGTATATGTAAAATGCTTAGAATTTCTTGTAGATTCGCAATATCCAATTTTTACATGTGTTTAAATGTTTAACATGCCATTTTCTTTTAATTTGCATAAATGTCATTATGTTGCATTGGGCATAATTATTTATTCGTGCATCTTAGATTAAAAACTATAAATTTGAAATGTGTAATATGTGTAGCTTTGTTATATGTCTTTTTCGTGCATGCTAAAAATATTTGATGTGTTGGTTGCATTTAGTTTTGCATACATACACTTGCTAATCGGTTTATGTCATAACTTGTATAATTAATGGTGCCATTTTTCCTACATGAACATATGCTTATTATATATGATTTTGGGTAGAAAAATATATAGGAATTATCTATGCATTTAGTTTTGTCTTTTGAACAAGTTTGTGTGCATATCATTTTGCCATGATATCCTTTTGTTTATTTCGTGTGATTTAATCCATGCATATTTTGAATTAGTTGAGATATGCCCTGCAATAGCACCAGTGAGATGTCTCTATTTTATCCCTTCTTAACTTCTTTTGCTTTTCTTTTTCCTGTGCTTTCTTTTTTCTCTTGCCATGTTGCTTCTTTTCTCTCTTGTTACGCATAGTAAGCTCGTCGGCACTCGTCGGCACCGACACGACCTCCTGCGCAGCATGCTACTTCTGCAAGCACCCATCCCCTAGCGTTGCAAGCATCTCCTTGCCCAAGGATCTCAAACTACTCCCCCGCCGATTCTTTAACCGGAGAGATCTTTTTGCTTGAACCGGTGGCAATTTTTAATGGAATCAGTGTTGCCTTTTTCTGCGTGTGTCCTACAACCAGCTATGTGCAAACGCAAAGCTGGAACCGACACTTGAGAAAGCTATAATTGTCCACAAAAAAGCTTCAACGGGATATGACGGAAGCTGAGGGTCGCTAGTGCTACAACCGTTCACAGAAAAAGGTTTAACCGTATATGAAAAAAAAAATCGACATTGTGCAATGAAAAATGTTGAAACCGTTAAAAAAAGGCTTTAACCGTAGATAAAAAACGCTTCAACCACACAGTATGCAAAAACAAGTTACAATCATTGATACAAAAAAATTACAACCATAGATGAAAAAAGGTTCAACCGATGACGAACAATCGAAAAAAGTTTCATAGAGACTCGCATTTCTACAGAAGCTGCAACCGCGTCAACGGGTGCTGGAACTGACGAAGACCAATGCTACAACTGTCGATGATGCTTTAGTCGATGATGCTGAAGCTACAACCATGCAATTCGTAGCTAATACCCGACATGAAAAAAATTCTGACCAGCGAGCACGGAAGCTGCGACTGACGACGAAAAAAGCTATAACTGTCGAAAGCTGCGACCGACAACGAAAAAAGCTACAATCGTGAAGCACGAAAGCTGCAACCGGCGATTAAAAAGCTACCACCAATGAGCCCAGAAGTTGACCGGCAGACAAAAAAAACTGCAACCTTCGAGTGATTTTGTTGTAGCTAGCCCAGTTCTTTTTACGAGACCGTCCGTCTAGAGTTTCCGGTGATCGATTCGAATCCAACTGAGGCTAGCTCATCGTGCATGTGGTAGATGGTATCAATTAAGTTGCTTGCATGCTTGCAAGTTAGCTTTGTATCTAGGACGTACACTCCGACGATTTGATCTAGCCTTCTAAATTCAACACGGAGCGTGTCGTCGAGCGAGTGCGGACGGCGTGGCTAGTCGAGGACGAGCGCCGGTGGCCGGCAAGCGCAAGCGGGCGCGTTGGACCGGTGAGCTGAGCAGTGCTTCATTTTTTTTGGTACGCGTTCAGATCAGATATTCAGTTTGGTAGACAAGGAAATCTGACTACAAAAAGCGCCTTGATCCAAGGCGCGCATGCAGATCCGAATTAAGAAGTGTTTCTTTTATAGATCAATCCCACCAACAAGGCTGGTTTGGATGTGATGGCCTTTAATCATGAAGGAAGTTGCCTTATGGCATGTTTGGAGCCACTCTATGGATCTTTCGATCCGGAAATGGCGAAAGCCCTTGCGCTCCGTCGAGCAGTCATTGTGGCGGGATAAAGGATTCACGCATGTGATCTTTGCCTCATATTGCCTTTCTTTGATACAACGGATTAATTCTAATATCCGAAATCGGTTTGACGTGGGCTTTGTGGTTATGGATATCAAACAAGGAGCCATGAATTTTACTTCTTCGACCTTCAAACATGTTCATCGGCATTGTAATGTAGTTTCCATGTCTTGACCAATTCTTATAAGCATTCTAGTTTGTTGTGTGTTTTTCATTCTGTTCCGGTTGTATCCGGGAGACCTTGTATGACTTTATGGCTTAATCAATAAAATGTCGACTTTAAAAAAAATCCCACCTTTTTAGGTTGTGACAAGTGGTGCACTGCATGTGTGCCACTTGTCACAACCTGAAAGTTTTTACTTTTTCTGTAGATTCGTATTTTAAAAACATTTTATATCTTAAGCCATGCGTTCAAATCTCGAACCATTTTCATTGTTGGATTCCTCATTTCGACATCTTCAAAACTATATCTCATATTGATAGATTTTAATGAACTTTTGTTTCATGAACAAAACGGACGAAAAACGTGTGCCTCTCGCAAAAAGAAAAAACACGCTTTTTCCGTTTCCGAGAGGCTTATTCGTGTCTTTCGCGAAAGCAAACCCGTGCCTCTCGCGGAAGTAAAACCATGCCTCCCACGAAAAAAAACGTGTTTTTTTGTTTCCGAAAAGCACTGCCATGCCTCTTGCGAAAGCAATTCCGTGTCTCTCGTGAAAGCAAAACCGTGCCTCTTGCGAAAGAAAAAAGACAAAAAATGCGGGTTTTTTTTGTTTCTTATAGGCACGGTCGTGCCTTCCACGAAAGCAAAGTCATGCCTCTCGCGGAAGCAAAACCTTACTTCTTGCAAAAGAAAAAAAACAGAAAACGCGTTATTTTTTCCGTTTCCGAGAGGTATGAAGAAAATCCGTGCCTCTTGCAGAAGCAAAACCATGCTCTCGAGGAAGCAAAAAAAAGAAAATATGTTTTTTTTGTTTTCAGGAGGCACGGGCGTGCCTCTCGCGAAAGCAAATCCATGCCTCTCGTGCAAGAAGACCGTGCTTTTCGAAAAAAAAACACATTTTTTCGCGTTTTTTTGTCCAAAAGCTAAGAAAGACCGATTGAAAACCAAAACACCAATAAAATCCAAAAATTAATCACCTAAAAAGTCAAAATCGCATACGAAAAAATAAACAAATAAAATCTCAAAAAAACGCGACACGTGACGGCGATTGAGAACGCTCCGAAAAAACGCTCGTCAATTAATTGCTCTCCTTGATCCGACGTGCGTAGGAGACCGGCCGAAATTTGGGGCAGTCCGCACGCGTCTATCGTTGGGCTTACAAAAAACGTCTTGATCCAAGGGACCACCTATGCGGCGCACATTGCGGCAGATTAACGAGGCTACGCACAGGCAACTTTCGCCTGGGCAGCAGACAGCAGCGGGGTAAAAGGCAAATAAAAACTGCGGCGGTGTAAAATACAGAAAACCTCGGCCTTAGCCAGGATTTGAACTCGCGATCCGCCTCAACTAGAAAGGGCTACCTAACCATTAGAACTGGTTAACACTAGTCACACATATGCAGTGCGAATTATTTAGAACTGACAATATCGGCAGTTCCAGATATTTTCCTTGTTTTTCACACATTTCATGAAAATTTCGAACACTTTTTTCATAATCATGATTTAAAAAACACGAATAAATTGTGGTAGAATTATAACCAAAGTTTAAAAATGGGAGAAATCACAAATGTATGAATTTGTGAACAAATTTTGAGAAACAAGAACATTTATTAAATTCCGATTTTTTTCTGAAAACATGAACAATTCTTGAACCTGTGAACAAAATTTGAAAAAGCATTCCATTTCTTAAGACATGAACATTTTTTGATTGAGGAACATATTTTGAAGACATGAATATTTTAAAATGCAACCAAATTTTGTATTTGTATGCTTTTCTGGAAATGTGATTTTTTTAACAAATCAAGATTTATTTAAATTAAAAACAAAATTCGGAAACAAAGAACATTTTTTGAAGCATGAAATTTTTCAGAAATGTTTTGAACAATTTTTTCTGAAATGAGAACTTTTTTAAAATTAGTGAATATATTTTGAAACATAAATTTTTATCAAAATTATGAACTTATTTTGAAAACAAGACCTTTTTTTGAAAATTTGTGAAAATGTTGAAACATAAACATTTTTTCAAATTGTGAACAAAATTTTGAATACGAGAACATTTTTGCAGTGTTCAAACATTCTTTGAAAGATGAACATTTTTAAAAAATTGTGAACAAAAATTTGAATACGAGAACATCTTTGAAACATGAATATTCTTTTAAAATTGTGAACAAAATTTTGAAGATGAGAACATGCTTTAGAAATTCCTAATCCTTTTGGAACCACTGACATTTTTTGAATTCCGTAAACAAATTTTGAAAACAAGAAATTTTTGTGTAATTCTGAATAATATTTGAATATTTGAACAGAATTAACAGGAAAGAGTAAAATCAAAAAAGGAAAGAAAAAAACAGAAAAACAAACTAAAAGAGGAAAACAAACATAAAGGAAAAAAGAAAAATAACTTAGAAAAATAAAATGAAATGAAAGAAAAGAAAAAGGAAAAAACCATAGAAAATAAAAACGTAAAGAAAAATAAACATAAACAGGAAACATTTTTTTGGATCTGTGAAAAATTTGGAGAAAGAGAACATTTTTTTGAAAAGCTGAACAAATTTTGGCAATACGAACATTATTCTAAATGTTATTATTTTTCTGAAAATACGAATAAGTTTTGAAACTTGGATTTTTTTGAATTAATAGAAATAAGTTTTAGAACGAGAATTTTATTTGAAAATGTGGACATTTTTTGAGTTTTTTAATCCTTTATTTAGAGGAACAAGATCAAAATGTAAAAAAATAAATTAAAAACAATTTAACAAATTGGAAACTGCAAACAAAGTTTTTAAATTCTAAGCAAAAATATTAAATTCTGAATTTTTGGAATTTATTAAAAATAGGTAAATGAAAAACGAAACAAAAAAGGAACAGAAAAAGGAAATAAGAGAAAAAGAAACAGACAAAAGGAAAACGTAAAATAAGAAGAAAAAAAGAAATTGGTTTAAGAATCTTCTAGAAGATTCCTAAAATCGGCTGAAACCTCCTGAAACCAAAAACTCATTAACGGGCTGGCCTATCTCAACTCTCGATCGCAACTCCTCTGTGTGAAAGGCCGACACTTTGATGCAGAATGTGTCATATAGGATTTTCTTTGATTTTCTTTGATCTAACGTGCACATGCGGCCGTGCCAAAATTTGGGCCCGTCCGCCGGGTGCCTATCGCTGGCCTTTCTGTTTTCACATAATCTTTTCTGTAAAAACGGAGGTAGGTGTACTAGATTTGGATATTCCTTTTCATACTCGTTTTCCTTTAGTTAATATAGGAGTGCATATAGGATTTCGAGAAAGCATAAAAGTGCACGCGCGCTAATCCACTTTACCGGGCGGCCGGTCGCAGACAGGTGCGGCGCTGCATTTATTTCAGTTTTGCAAAATTTGAAAAGGTCATATCTTTCAAACCGCGTGTCGGAATTCAGATCCGTTTTCATCGTTGGATTCTTTGCGACGCGATCTTTGAAACTAGACCCCGCATCGGTATGTTTCAACGAAATTTTTTTAATGCCAAATTTGGTGCTATATGGTGCAACTTCAGTACTGCATTGTGCAACTTTAATACTATACGATGCAATTTTTTTAAAACCAGCTTTTGAAGTTGCATGATCTAACTTCACCTGAGGTTGCAATCTAGAACCATGAAAATTTGATGTGCAACTAGTCTACTGTCTTGACCTACTATGTAGTAGTCGATGTGTAACCTTTGTCCCTACTCGTGGATGTGTATTATTTTTATAATTGACACAGCCTACCCCACCTTTCCTACTAGTGATCTGCGAAACTTAGTTTGGTTTGAACCAACTTCTGTTACTTGATGTGCAACTCCCTTTCCAAACTACTAGTGGATATGTAGTTTTGGTTGGTAGGGACAACAAATGAAGTTGCACAAAGTCTGTTAGACAGTTGGTCGTAGCAACATATAAGTTAAATGTCTCACAGGGAGGGAGGGATGGATAGTGAAATTTTCATATTCACGAGGATAGTGAAAAGTTATATATTCATGAGGGTAGTAAAAATTGCATATAAACGGGGCGCTAAATTTGCGCATCCCACTAGAGGGATGGTTCGGAATGCTAGTAGAGAAATTACACATCCATGAGGTATGAGTGATAGTTGCACATCATTGGTAGACAGTTGGCGATGACAGTATCCGAAATTGCACATCCGCTACTATACAGTTGGCCGATGCAGCAAATAGTGAAAGCACAACCATGGGTAGGAGGGATGTTGCACACATGAACTACTAGGTAGTTGGCATGGACAAAACACGAATTTGAACATCTCACTAGTAGGAGGTAGTTTGGGGATGGATGTGCCATTAATGAAAACCACACTTTCAAAGGGTACGCAGAAAGTTACACATCCACTGTCATGTAATTGCACACCCACTACTAGGCAGTTGCACAAAACGGAGGCTAAATTGCACCGAATTTTTTTTATCGAAACATATCCACGTGGGATCTAGTTTCGAAGATCTCGTCGCAAAGAATTCAATGATGAAAACGAATCTGAATTTCGACGCGCGGTCTGAAAGATATGACTTTTTCAAAATTTGAAAAGCCCTTATTTAATGCATTCATATCAATCACGAATGATTTTTTTTTGTCTAGGAAGGATTCTTCGACCGGGTGCCCACTAGACTCGTCCATATGATTTTCTTTGATCTAACGTGCGCATGCAGACCGGCCGAAATTTAGCGGCCGGGGGGCGGGCGCCTAGCTTTGGCCTTTCTGTTTTTACGAAATCTTTTCTATAAAAGCGGAGGCAGGTGTACTGGATTTGAATATTTCTTTTCGTACTCATTTTCTTTTAGTTAATATAGGAGTGCAATCAACATATCAGCGTAAAAAAGGTAAAAAGTATAGCGATTCTGATTGGGTTGCTCTTACTAGCATAGGAAAAACCTTTCCTGTTTGGTCCCCGATTCCTAATACAATTCGATCCCCTGCCACATATATAAACTCCCGACGTCCTCACCAGGAAGTCCACAGGAAAAAAAGCCGTCTCGGCCGCCTGCATTCCCCGGGGATCGATGGCTGCCGAACCCGCGGCTTGGACGCGTAACGGCTGCGACGACGTTTCCACCGTCGTGGCCGTCGGGTCAAGAGAGCACCATGTTTTCGAGTTCAAAGGATACTCATGGATGGCAGCGAGCTTGCCTAATGGCAAAGGATACTCATGGATCTGCAGGCTGCTTCCGTGTAGCAGGCTGCACTAGCTGGCACGTCGACTTCTATCCCAACGGCGATCGCTCGGGTAGCTCTGACTTCGTGTCCCTCTTCGCCACTCTTGATCATGCTTCTGTCCTCGACGTCGTCAAGGCCAAGGTCCAGTTCGACGTAATCGACGCGGCCGGGAACGCAGTGCCGCGCTACACTAGAATCACTGGGGTACACGAGTTCGTTGCTCCGAACGTTTCCGTCGGCTTTGACGATTTCATCGAGAGGAGAGAATTGGAGAGGTCGCTCCTCGTCTCTCTCTCGGTCAGATGCACCATCACGGTCGTCGACTTCCTCGGGATTGAGGCCGCTCGGCCTCCGCCCCTCGCCGTGCCACCCCCCGACTGGCCGCAGCAGTTTCGTGCTCTCCTGTGTACCGGACAGGGCGCGGACGTGAGGTTCTGGGTCGATGGAGAGAGTTTCAACGCACACCGATGCGTGCTCGCAGCGCGGTCCCCGGTCTTCAGGGCGGAGCTCTTCGGCGCTATGATGGAGAGCGCCAGCCATGTGGTGCGGATTGACGACATAAGAGCCGACGTCTTCTGGAACCTGCTGCATTTCATATACACCGACTCGCTGCCACCGGAGTGTAAGGAGGGAGATCAAGAAGAGGCCGTGATGGCTCAGCACCTCATGGTGGCCGCCGACAGGTATGGCATGGAGAGGCTCAAGCTGATCTGCGAGAACAGGTTGTGCCGGTGCATGAACGTGGGCAATGCGGCGACCACGCTGGTGTTGGCCGACCAGCACCGCTGTCACCGGCTCAGGAAGGCGTGCTTCGAGTTCCTCAAGTCTCCTTCGACGCTGCATGCTGTCATGGCAACACATGAATTCGAGTACCTGTTTAAGAGCCACCCGTGCATACTGAAGGAGTTGATGCTGGAGCTTGCTGCCCATTGATCTACATTGTTAGTTGGATTTGGCTTGCCGAAGAAATAAATGCCATCCTCGCAGCAACATAATTTGTCATCCCAAACATCACATATATCATGCTTAAAAATCTGATGTAATATTTTTAATGTTTTGAAATTAATATGTCATGAGATGTAGAAAGAGGTTTAATTTGCTATCAAATTCTTTATACTTGCTGAGACCTGCACGTACAGTATTGCTAAAAATATAAAGGGCATCTTCATAGCGGACCCTCAAATCGCTTGCAAGAGTCTAGACGATTCTGTCCGGACGTAAATTATCATCCAATATCACTCTAAATTGGTCAATAGACCAGTCTGTCTGTTTATTTTTTCGCACATCGAAAGCAAATTAGGGGCTTTGCGGAAGTCCAAACCGTCGCCACGTAGGACTGCGATGCCCTGGCCCACCCAAAATTCCTCCAGGACCCGCGTCTCCATCCCTTCCCTCTTTCTCTTCATCTACTTTTTCCCTCGCCGCCGACGCCGCTCTACCACCCCGGCTGCCCACCAAGCCCTCCGAAACCTCCGCGACCTCCACCGCTACACCTGGTCGCCATGCTGCTTGTCATCTTCGTTAGACCAAACCTCTTATCCGTCAGCCGAGCAGGTACCATCCGCCCCTACGGGGTCACCACACCTGACAAGTGTTTGGTGAAATGGTCGAGTCTCTCTTCTTTCAAGTAATCGACTCGGACATGGCGTACATGTACGACAGCTATGTTAAGTCATCAGGTGAGGAGGATTATGCAGATGAAATGATGATGATGCAGACGGTCCTTGCAAGGCGTGCGGAACAACATGTTTTCAATTTCAAGGGATATATTAAGGATGATTGATTACTAAATCGGAACAGGGCATGGGGGCATTTCACATTGGTGGTGAACGACTAAGTTGCCACTGATTGCCTATCCGCAGACAGTTTTCATTGAAAAATTCCGGTTGTGACTTTATTTCTGTGGTCGCCTATACAACGGCATACGGTCGTACAATGACTACTTCATCTAGAAAAATGATGTGGTAGGAAGGATTGGACTCTCAGGTTACCATAAGTGCATGACTACATTATGCATGCTTGCATATGGCATGACCACAAATTTGTGGGACAATTACCTCTGGATGCCCGACAACACATGCAGAGATGTCATGACCTGATTTGCTACTGCAGTGGTCGAGGTGTATCGACCTCAAGACTTGAGACACTATAAAAAAACACTTCCGTGATGATACATGTTTGTGACACTAGGTCATGTTTTCCGTCACGTATATACATATGTGACGATTTTATGAAAGAATCAAGACAATTGTACATGTGCTGTCGCGGAAGTGTCCTCGACAATATTCCATTTATCATCACGAAAGTGTTCACTTCCATGATGATAAATGGTGCATCATGGAAGTGTTTTGATCAAGGGTAATTGACACGTGGCATCCATCGTAACGGGTCGTCGTTAAGCTATCAGGTGCCCATTTTGGATCCAATGCCCGTTAACAGTCCTGACAAATGCCGATTTTCCACATGTCAAATTCTCACTGGTCAACGGAAACATAGTCAGCTTTGCGTTGTGACAGGTGCCGCTCATCGAGCAGACGATATTAGCCAATGAAAAGGCGACATGTGGCACGACCCAACGTGGCCTGCTTGCACACGACTCATTTTCAGTCGTGGTCCATATGGGTCGTAAGAAGAGTGCCAATTCATCCCGTCACCGCCCCATTGTGCATTTGTTATCATTGCGATCCATGGTCACTTCTAGCCCGTTAATAGTCCACTATGTATTTGTGCCCAGTTACGGCTCGGTGTGTTTCTGATATGTTGAAGGTCTTGCTAAATTTGGGCCCAATGCAGCCCGATGATACTTTCGGCCCATAAATAGACAGTGCGGGAATTAGGCCTTTTTTGGCCAGGTCTGTATTTCGGCATGTTAACGGCCCATTATAGACCTGGCCAAAAAAGGCCTAATTCCACTCTGATGGGCCTTTCACCCGTTGATGACCGACGCTACCCATATGCCCTGTGTGGCCCGGCATTTGATTGGTCCTATTAGCGGCCCATATACTCGAGGACGCAAATCCAGCCTGCTCGTACTTTCTACCTTTTTAAGGTCGTGTAGTAAGTCGGTACTTCTTTGGCCAAACTTTTTGCTTTCGGCCTGTTAACCACCCGCCATATGAATGGGTCAACCATGGCTTGAGATACATTTGGACCTACTAATGGCCAGTGGGATCTTTGGTACATTGTGGGCCCAATAATCTTCTTTTGGCCTTCTAAGAAGCCTTGGGTATCTTCTAGCCCAATGAAGACCCAATCTGTGTTTCAGACGGTTAACGGTTTGTGGCATTTACGGGCCAAATAAGGCTTGCTTTTATATTTGGAATTTTTTGCGACCCATTATTACTTTGAGCCCATATTATGTTTTGGCCTGCGAATGGCCCACTATGGTCAGGGGCCTACAAATGAGACGATCGAAACTATGAAGAGCATACGCCGATTTCGGCCCAGTTTTTAGAGTGGGCTACATGGCGATTACGGCTCATAATCGTTTTTAGATGCATTCGAGTTTTATGGGTTGGCCGAATGTTGTCCCTTCGGGATCCTATGACGCTTTCACATAAAGGAGACATATGCTACCTAATACATCAACTAAGAATAAACCTACACTATACAAAAATGGGTTATTAATTTCTACAGCCTTTGGTAGCTCGTTAAATGTTGTTTCCCAACAGAATAAATTACAACCATAGAACAAAAGGTCGGTTGGCATGAAAGTTTACAGTCCGTACGGATAAATGCACCATGCGAAGTACAAAAGCATAGATCATTTGACGTGAGTGGTGTGCTTCCAGGCTATAGAATCTCAAGGAGCAGCATGACATTGTGGGTATACCAGGATCTCTTAACTTCTTAGGCACTCCACCATCAAAAGAATAATTAGCAAGCATAGTAGCAATTTCAGTTTCAGGTATTTTACTTTTGTTGGTAATAATGTCCTTCCTATACTTAGCATATGGAGGTATTTTTAAAATATCAGTCAACCGAGTGCGCAAAAGACATGTCTAATCATTTCAACAAAGTGTTCAAACTCCTCATCGTCCTTACTCTTAGAAGGCTTACGAGGGAATGGCATGGGTTTTTGAACCCATGGCTCTCTTTCTTTACCATGTTTCCTAGCAACAAAGTCTTTCTTCTCATAGCGTTTATTTTTAGGATGTGGGTTATGAAGATCTTCAGCAGGTTCTATTTCCACATCATTATCAGGTTCTTTATTACTATTTGGTTGAGAATCTATGTGAACATCATCATTATCATTATTATTCTCATTATTATTCTCATTGTCACTAGGTGAATGTTCACTACCAGATTGTGTCTCAACATTAGAAATAGAAACATCATCATGATTCTCAGCGGTTTTTTCTATACAGGTTCACTAGAAGCATGCAAAGTCCTATCATTTTCTTTTTCCTTTTTTTAAATGGACTAGGTGCATTATCATTAATTCTCTGAGAATCATGTTCAATTATTTTAGGATGACCTTTAGGAAAAATAGGTTCCTGGGTCATTCTTCCTCCTCTAGTCATTACTCTAACAGCATGGCCATTCATATTCTCATTTATTTCACCAAGTAAATCATTTTGTGACTTAGCGACTTGGTCTAGTTGAGTATGAACCATGGTAGCATGTTTACCTAGACCCTTAACATCATTAGCAATTCTAAACATAAAGTCACTCTCAAGTGATCTATCATCATAGCATTACGTCTTAATTGATCTTTGACATAGTTATTAAAATGTTCTTGCTTAACAATGTAATTATCAAATTGATCCATGCACTGACTAGGAGTCTTAGTATAAGGTATGTCACTTTCATCCTGGAGAGAATTTACCTCCACTACTTGTGTCGGGGTGTCAAGTCCATGTATTTCTTCAATGGGTGATAATTTCTTGACATCTTCAGATTTAATACCTTTTGCCTTCATAGTTCTTTTTACTTCTTGCATATCTTCAGGACTAAAGAATAAAATATCTCTCTTCTTTGGAATAGATTCCGACGGTGGCTAGGGAAGTGTCCAATTATCAACACTTTGCAATATATTATTTAATAATTGGGAAAATTGCAAGTTTGACCCTGGTTGGTACCCACCCACGGGGTTTGCCCGTAGTTTTCCACCTTGCTCAGTTTTGCCCTTAGATTTGTCCGAGGGCTCGCTCGAATGCCCTTTCGTGACTTCTCCGTGCGGTCAGCGCTGTTTGACCACGGTTTTGCGTCGTTTTGGACATCATATTCCCCCGCCCTTTCCTTATAGCTGGGACCCGCGTATGTATCACATCTCATTTCCCCCCTCCCTCCTGAATCGGTCTGTAGAACCCTAGCACAATGGCGACATAGGTGAACCCTAACCCTAGCTTTTGATGGCATCTGAGCCCGGGTCGTGGTTCGGTCGATGTCGTGAGATATCCTCACCACATCTTCATCGGCTACGATGGAGATGGCTCGTAGCTCACGCGATGGCGGCGGCGAAATGGATAACACGTTGTCAATGGAGAGGACTCCGCTGGCCATGGAGGAGACGAGCTAATAGATCCCGGCTGGGTAAGTTCGTCTGCTGCTTTTGAGTAGTTCTTACTTGTGTTTTGGGTAGATCCGATGTGTGTGATGTTTTTTGGGCAATTTTCTTGAATTCGTAGGATGGATCCAGAGCGCGCATATTCTCTGTCCACTAGAATGAAAACTATTTTAGCAAGCTCTGGTACTAAGGATCAAGGCACGGGCTTTACTTTTCCGCCTATGATCAATGCTACAAGCACATACAACTCTTTTAGGGATGCAATATATACAAAATATGTGTGGGGTTTGTACGATGCTGTTGAGTTTAGATTTTGGGGCCAGTATAAATTTGCTTGGATCCCTCTGCAGTGTGATGATGAGCTAGCCCAGATGTTTGCATCAAATTCACTATCAAAAACTACCAAAATTGAAGCTACTGCCATACAGAGAGCTAGGCCAACAAGTGTACAACCTTCTCCGGAGTATCTAGCTAGTGTAGAGCTTACTCCAGAGCAGCCAACAAGTGTAGAGACTTCTCCAAAGCAGCCACCAAGTGTAGAGCTTACTCCAGAGCAGCCAGCAAGTGCAGAGCTTACTCCTGAGCCTGCTACACGCTTCTACTGTTCCAATGCAGTTCAATGGTTTGTAATATTTGTAATGTTTTCCCTTTTATTTATTTCACTGCAACTAAATATATTTCTTCCTTTTTCCAGAACTCCTAAGAAGAATTGGAAAAGGCTAGCTATGAGAGGACCATCTCCCTGCAAGAAGAGGAAGATCGACACTACTTCTACAATAGTAGGAACAAATGGGTCAGTGACTGGCAGCAATATGCATGATAAAACTATTGCAACTCAAGAGGAAGTGCAGGCTGGTGTGCCCCAAATCCCATCAAAAGTGACTAGAAGCAGAGCTAAGAAGATGTCAAACCCAACAGGAAACACCAGGAGCAAAAGGGCCAAATCATGAGTGAACTATTAGTTAGGGATGATGTTTTATGAAATTCTACTGTAATATGTCACCTATGAACTATATGTAGTTGATAGTTATGTGCATTGTGCACTCTAGTTTGTGAACCTGATTTGGTACTATGTTGTCGGAAGTACTATGCAACTGAAATTGGTAGTGTGCCACTGAATTTGGTACTATGTTGGATCATACATCAGTGCATTCATAGATTATAAACTGTAAATACATCGGTGCATTCATACATTACTGCACTCATACATCAGTGCATTCATAGATCATAAACTGCAAATACAACAGTGCATTCATACATTACCACACCCATACATCAGTGCATTTTAGTGTGCATTTTGTGCACACACTGACATCACGATAGCTACCAACAAATTGTAGCTATAGGGGAAAACATTGTCCAAATGCGCATCATTTCCTTTTTTCCTTGAATTCTTTGGTCAACGCATGATTTCTCTTCGCTAAATCGACTACTTACTTCTCCAACTTATGACTTTTGATCCAACTAGCTTCAAGCCTTGCATGCAACTCTTCAAAAGCAAGCCCAACTCTTATTGGAGGTGTTGGGTCAACCCAAACCACCCACTCATATTTATCTGGCAACTACATGAACAATGTGGATTAGATCTGATGTCGATTGCTTCATCAATTATTCAAACCCGAGAATGTAAAATGCAGTTCAAAATCTTACATCCATGTGGCAACCCAAAAAACGGCGACCGGTGCTAGCTCCACCCCACGAGACACGACGAGCAAGGATTAGGACATGCCTTGGACAGCGATGCTTTGATCGGTGCTCCAAGCCGGAAAAGGTGGAGTCTGGTAGGTAAAACTTTGAGTTGTTGTGCACAATTCCTACCCCATCCACCTAATTTGACCAAAACCAGATAAATCACCCCCGATTTGAGCTAACCCTAGAAAATGGGGGAAATTTGACTCGCCGTATTACAAATTACCTCTCCGGCGGTGGCCGGCGACGAGCTCTCCGAAGACATAGCATGCATCTCCATGGTCATGCGCAAGGAATGCGCGACGCCCACTCCAGCAACTCCTTCTTTCCGCCCCCTCGTTTCTTTTGTGTGGCGCGAGGTAGCAAACGACTAAGAGGCTAGGGATATCGAACCACGGGTAAAAATGTCCAAAACGGTGCAAAACCATGGTCAAACGGCACTGACCACGTAGAGAAGTCACGGAAGGGCATTCGAGCGAGCCCTAGGACAAATCTAAGGGCAAAACTGAGCAAGGTGGAAAACTAAGGGCAAACCCCGTGGGTGGGTTCCAACTAGGGGCAAAAATGTATTTGGCCTTCAATAATTCTTCAGCTTGTCCAACAGTTCTTTCCCTGAAAACACAACCAACACAACTATCTAGGTAATCCCTAGCATCAGTTAGTCCATTATAAAAGATATCAAATATTTCATTTTTCTTAAGAGGATGATTAGGCAAAGCTCTGAGTAGTTGGAGAAGCTTCCCCCAAGCTTGAGGGAGATACCCTTCTTCAATTTGCACAAAGTTAAATATTTCCTGTCAGGTAGCTTGTTTTTTATGAGTAGGAAAATATTTTTCAGAGAAGTAATATAACATATCCCGGGGGCTACGCACACAACTAGGAGCAAGAGTGAGGAACCATTCCTTAGCCTCGCCTTTTACCGAAAAAGGAAAAAAAGCTTAAGGATATAATAGTAGTGTATCTTTTCCTCATAAGTAAACAGAGTGGCAATATCATTCAATTTAGTGAGGTGTCCCACAACAATTTCAGTTTCATAACGATGGAAAGGATCATATTCTACTATAGGGATTAACTCATGATTAATAGAGAATTTGTAAGGGCATTCTCTTAGCATAGTGTTTTGGTGATGATGACACCTCACTATGTTATCTAATCATGTATCAAGTTATTCAAGTACTCTGTGTGCAACACAAGACGGTTAGGCATTCCCTTCAAACAAAAAAGAACGAAGATGGTGTTCTCTACACGTTTGTTTTCTATGGTCATAGGGATCCCGTACTATTACGAGGGAATTCTCATTGGAAGGTATTGGGGTGAATCAATACACATACACATCATCGGCACCCACCTCATACCCTTGTTGGGGAACGTTGCATGGGAAACAAAAAATTTCCTACGCACACGCAAGATCTATCCATGGTGATGAGCATGTATGAGAGGGAGAGTGGATCTACGTACCCTTGTAGATCGATAAGCGGGAAGCATTAAGAAATGCGGTTGATGTAGTCGAACGTCTTCGCGATCCAAATCACCGAGCGTCCCGCGATCCAATCACAACCCGTCATGATCTAGCACCGATCGGACGGCTCCTCCGCGTTCAGCACACGTATGACTTGATGACGATCTCCGCCTTCTTGATCCAGCAAGAGGGAGCGGAGACATAGGCGAGTTCTCCGGCAGCGTGATGGTGCTGCGGCGATGGTGGTGGAGTAATCTCAGCAGGGCTTTGCCTAAGCACAGCTGAAACCGATCTAGAGGAGAAACTACGAACTAGAGGGTGGGGTTGCACGTGGCTGGAAATCTTGTGCCAAAACCCTAAAACCCTCTAGTATATATAGAAGGAGAGGAGGAGGAGTCTTGGCGCAAGGGCCAGCCCCTCTAGGCTTCGGCCGAAGTGGAGAGGAGGAGTCCTCCTCCTCCACTCCTGCTAGGATTAGGACTCCTTCCTTATTTCCACCCTTTTTGCCTTTTGCCACCTTTTCCACTTAGGAATCTCTTCCCATCCACATGGGCCTTGTGTGGGACTTTGGCCAGACCACTAAGGGCTGGTATTAGTCCTCTCACAGCCCAAGTAGCCTCTTGGGTCGAAATACCTCTCCCGATGGTCCCCCGGTACACTACCGGCACTCCCGATACACTACCGATGAGCCCGAAACTTTTCTGGCAACCAAAATAGGACTTCCTATATATCAATCTTTACCTCCGGACCATTCCGGAGCTCCTCGTGACGTCGGGGATCTCATTCGGGACTCTGAACAACCTTCGGTCACCACCATACATAACTCTATACTATCGAAACGTCACCGAACCTTATGTGTGCAGACCCTGTGGATTCAGAACTATGTAGACATGACCGAGACACCTCTACGGTCAATAACCAACAGCGGGACCTAAATGCCCATATTGGTTTCTACATATTCTACGAAGATCTTTATCGGTCGAACCTCTATGTCAAGGATTCAGTTAATCCCGTATGATGTTCCCTTTGTTCTTCGGTATGTTACTTTCGCGAGATTCGATCGTCGGTATCTCCATACCTAGTTCAAACCCGTTACCGGCAAGTCTATATAATCGTTCCGTAATACAAGATCCTGTAACTAACACTTAGTCACATTGCTTGCAAGGCTTATTATGATGTTGTATTACCGAGTGGGCCCTGAGGTACCTCTCCGTCACACGGAGTAACAAATCCCAGTCTTGATCCATGCCAAGCCAACAGACACCCTCGGAGATACCGGTAGAGCACCTTTATAGTCACCCAGTTACGTTGCGATGTTTGATACACACAAGGCACTCCTCCGATATCCGTGAGTTGCATGATCTCATGGTCATAGGAACATATACTTGACATACAGAAAATTGTAGCATTAAACTAACACGATCATATGCTACGTTTATAGTTTGGGTCTTGTCCATCCCATCATTCTCCTAATGATGTGATCCCGTTATCAAATGACATCACATGTCAATGGCTAGGAAACCTTGACCATCTTTGATCAACGAGCTAGTTCACTAGAGGTATACTAGGGACAAAGTGTTGTCTATTTATCCACACATGCAATGTGTTTCCAATCAATACAATTATAGCATGGATAATAAACAACTATCATGAACAAGGAAATATAATAGTAAACACTTTATTTATTGCCTTTAGAGCATATTTCCAACAGTCTCCCACTTGCACTAGAGTCAATAATCTAGTTCACATCACTATGTGATTTACATTATAATGAATCGAACAACCATGCAGTTCTGGTGTTGATCATGTTTAGCCCTTGGAAGAGGTTTAGTCAACGGGTCTGCAACTTTCAGATCCGTGTGTACTTTGCAAATATTTATGTCCTTCTCCTCGATGTAATCGCGGATGGAATTGAAGCGTCGCTTTATGTGTCTGGTCCTCTTGTGAAACCTTGGTTCCTTGGCCAGAGCAATGGCACAAGTGTTGTCACAGAACAAAGTCATTGGATTCAGTGCACTGGGCACTACTCCAAGATCTGTCATGAACTGCTTCATCCAGACACCTTCCTTCGCCGCCTCCGAGGCTGCGATGTACTCCGCTTCGCATGTAGAATCGGCTACCACGCTTTGCTTGGAACTGCACCAGCTTACCGCTCCCCCGTTGAGAATAAATACGTACCCGGTTTGCGACTTAGAGTCATCCGGATCAGTGTTAAAGCTTGCATCGACATAACCCTTTACGACGAGCTCTTCATCACCTCCATAAACGAGAAACATTTCCTTAGTCCCTTTCAGGTACTTAAGGATATTCTTGACCGTCGTCTAGTGCTCCATTCCAGGATCACTTTGAAACCTTTCGGCCATACTTATGGCAAGGCTGACATCGGGTCTTGTGCACAGTATTGCATACATGATAGAGCCTATGGCTGAAGCATAGGGGATGACACTCATATTTTCTCTATCTTCTGCAGTCATTGGGCATTGAGTCTTACTCAACTTCACACCTTGCAACACATGCAAGAACCCCTTCTTGGATTGATCCATTTTGAACTTCTTCAAAACTTTATCAAGGTATTTGTTCTGTGAAAGTGCTATTAATCGTCTCGATCTATCTCTATAGATCTTAATGCCTAATATGAAAGCAGCTTCTCCTAGGTCCTTAATTGAAAAACTCTTGCTCAAATATTCCTTCACGCTTTCCAGCATTTCTATATTGTTTCCAATCAGCAATATGTCATCTACATATAGTATTAGAACTGCTATAGAGCTCCCACTCACTTTCTTGTAAATACAAGCTTCTCCATAAACTTGTATAAACCCAAACGCTTTGATCATCTCATCAAAGCACTTATTCCAACTCCAAGATTCTTGCACCAGTCCATAAATGGATCGCTAGAGTTTGCAAACTTTGTCAGCATTCTCTGGATCGACAAAACCTTCAGGTTGCATCATATACAACTCTTCCTCAAGGAAACCGTTGAGGAACACTGTTTTGACATCCATCTGCCAAATTTCATAGTCGAAATAGGCAGCTATTGCTAACATGATTCTGACAGACTTAAGCATCGCTACGGGTGAGAAAGTCTCATCATAGTCAACTCCTTGAACTTGTGAAAAACCCTTTGCCACAAGTCGAGCTTTATAGACGGTGACATTACCGTCCGCGTCCGTCTTCTTCTTAAAGATCCATTTGTTCTGAATGGCCTTTCACCCTTCAGGTAATACTTCCAAAGTCCACACTTTGTTTTCATACATGGATCCCATCTCGGATTTCATGGCCTCTAACCATTTCTCGGAATCCGGGCCCATCATCGCTCCTTCATAGCTCATAGGTTCATTGTTGTCCAACAACATGACCTCTAAGACAGGGTTGTCGTGCCACTTAGGAGCAGTACGTGCCCTTGTCCACCTACGAGGTTCAATACTGACTTGATCCGAAGCTTCATGATCATCATCATTAACTTCCTCTTCAACTGTTGTAGGCTTCACAGAAACATCTTTCTGCGCTGTGCTATTCTCCGGTTGAAGTAAAGGTTCAATAACCTTATCAAGCTCTATTTTCCTCCCACTCAATTCTTTCGAGAGAAACTCTTTCTCAAGAAATGTTCCATTCTTAGCGACAAACACTTTGCCTTCGGGTCTGAGATAGAAGGTATACCCAACTATCTATTTTGGTATCCTATGAAGACGCATTTATCCGCTTTGGGTTCTAGCTTTTCAGGCTGAAGCTTTTTGACATAAGCATCACATCCCCAAACTTTAAGAAACGACAACTTTGGCCTCTTGCCAAACCATAGTTCATATGGCGTCGTCTCAACGGATTTTGATGGTGCCCTATTTAAAGTGAATGCAGATGTCTCTAATGCATAACCCCAAAACGATAGTGGCAAATCGGCAAGAGACATCATAGAATGCACCATATCTAATAAGGTTCGATTACGATGTTCGGACACACCATTACGCTGTGGTGTTCCATGCGGTGTCAACTGTGAAACAATTCCACACTGTCTTAAGTGACTGCCAAACTCATAACTCAGATATTCACCTCCTCGATCAGATCGTAGGAATTTGATCTTCTTGTTACGATGATTCTCAACTTCACTCTGAAATTGCTTGAACTTTTCAAACGTTTTAGACTTATGTTTCATTAAGTAAATATACCCATATCTACTTAAGTCATTAGTGAAGGTGAGAAAATAACGATATCCATTGCGCGGTGCAACATTCATTGGACCGCATACATCAGTATGTATGATTTCCAATAAGTCACTTGCCCATTCCATTGTTCCAGAGAATGGTGTTTTAGTCATCTTGCCCATGAGGCATGGTTCACATGTGTCAATTGATTCAAAATCAAGTGACTCCAAAAGTCCATCAGCATGGAGCTTCCTCATGCGTTTTACACCAATATGACCCAAATGGTAGTGCCACAAGAAAGGGGTACTATCATTATGAACTCTACATCTTTTAGCATCAATGTTATGAACATGTGTATCATCACTATCAAGATTCAATGTGAATAAACCCCTCACATTGGGTGCATGACCATAAAAGATATTACTCATATAAATAGAACAACCATTATTCTCTCATTTTAATGAGTAACCGTCTCGCAATAAACAAGATCCAGATATAATGTTCATGCTTAACGTAGGCGCTAAATAACAATTATTCAGGTTCATCACTAATCCCGATGGTAATCGAAGAGAGAGCATGCCGACAGCGATGACATCAACCTTGGAACCATTTCCCATGTGCATCATCACTTCGTCCTTCGCCAGCCTTCATTCCGTAGTTCCTGTTTTGAGTTGCAAATGTGAGCAACCGAACCGGTATCAAATACACATGCACTACAACGAGAGCTAGTAAGGTACACATCAATAACATGTATATCATATATACCTTGTTTGTTGTTGGTCGCCTTCTTGTCAGCCAGGTACTTGGGGCAGTTCCACTTCCAGTGACTAGTTCCCTTGCAATGAAAGCACTCAGTTTCTGGCTTGGGTTCAGCCTTGGGCTTCTTTACAGGAGTAGCAACTGCTTTGCCTTCCTTCTTGGATTTACCCTTCTTGCCCTTGCCCTTGCCCTTGCCACTCTTCTTGAAACTGGTGGTTTTGTTGACCATCAACACTTGATGTTCTTTCTGGATTTCAAACTCAGCGACTTTCAGCATCGCAAACAGCTCGGTGACTGACTTGTTCATCTCGTGCATGTTATAGTTCATCACAAAGCTGTTGTAGCTAGGTGGCAGTGATTGAAGAACTCTGCCAGTGATCGCCTCTGCCGGAAGGGGCATTCCCAACTCCGCCAGACGAGTCGAATACCCAGACATTCTGAGTATATGTTCACTAATAGACCCGTTCTCCTCCATTTTGCAAGCATAGAACTTATCGGAGGTCTCATACCTCTCGATCCGGGCATTCTTCTGAAAGATAAACTTCAACTCCTGGAACATCTCATATGCTCAATGATGTTCAAAACGTCTTTGAAGTCCCGGTTCTAAGCCATACAACATTGCACACTGAACTATTGAGTAATCCCCAGAACGTGCCTCCCAAGCGTTCTTAACGTCTTCGGATGACATGTCTTCGGGTTGGTCACCAAGCGGTGCATCAAGGACATATGATTTCTAGGAAGCCGTGAGGATAATCCTCAGATTACGGGCCCAGTCAACAAAGTTACTTTCATCATCTTTCAACTTAGCTTTCTCTAGGAACACATTAAAATTCAGGGGTGCTACTGCGCGAGCCATTGATCTACAACATAAATATGCTAAGGTTACTTAGACTATTGTTCAAGATAATGAGTTTAGTTAATCAAATTACTATGGCCCCCACTCAAATTGACATCCCTTAGGTCATCTGAGTGTCACATGATCCAAATTCACCAACTCAAGTCCGATCATCATGTGAGTTGAGGTGGTTTCAATGGTGAACATCATCATGTTGATCATATCTACTATATGACTCATGTTCGACCTTTTGGTCTATTGTGTTCCGAGGCCATGTCTGTACATGCTAGGCTCGTCAAGTTTAACCCGAGTGTTCTGCATGTGCAACACTGGCTTGCACCCGTTGTATGTGAATGTAGAGTCTATCACACCCGATCATCACGTGGTGTCTCGACACGACAAACTTTCGCAACGGTGCACACTTGGGGAGAACACAATTCATCTTGAAATTTAAGTGAGGGATCACCTTATAATGCTACCGTCGTCCTAAGCAAAACAAGGTGCATAAAAGGATTAACATCACATGCAAATCATAAGTGACATGATATGGCCATGAACTTGTGATTTTGATCTCCATCTTGAAAGCACCGGCATGATCTCCATCGTCACCAGCACGACACCATGATCTCCATCAATGTGTCGCCATTGGGGTTGTCATGCCCACCATGCTTCTACTACTATTGCCACCATTTAGCAATAAAGTAAAGCATTACATAGCGCTTAATGATTGACACGTCGGTCATACAATAATTAAAGACAACCCTATGGCTCCTGCCGGTTGCCGTACTCATCGACATGCAAGTCATGATATTCTATACAACACATGATCATCTCATACATCACATATATCTTATCATGTAACTAACCATATCACATCAAAACATACCCTGCAAAAACAAGTTAGACATCCTCTAATTGTTGTTGCATGTTTTACGTGGAGCTACAGGTATCTAGCAAGAACAATTCTCACCTATGCATAAACCACAACGGTGATACATAAGTTGCTTTTCAACCTTCTCAAGGACCGCCTTAGTCGAATCCGATCCAACTAAAGTAGGAGAAACAGACACCTGCCAGTCATCTTTGTGCAACGAAGTTACACGTCAATCGATGAAACCGGTCTCTCGTAAGCGTACGAGTATGGTTAGTCCGGGCCGCTTCATCCCACAATACCGCTGAACCAAAACATGACCAAGGGAGGAAGCAATATAAGCATCAATGCCCACAAACTCTTTGTGTTCTACTCGAGATCTCATCTACACATAGACCTAGCTCTGATACCACTGTTGGGGAACGTTGCATGGGAAACAAAAAATTTCCTACGCACACGCAAGATCTATCCACGGTGATGAGCATCTACGAGAGGGAGAGTGGATCTACGTACCCTTGTAGATTGCTAAGAGGGAAGCATTAAGAAACGCGGTTGATGTAGTCGAACGTCTTCGCGATCCAAATCGCCGAGCCTCCCGCGATCCAATCACGACCCGTCCCGATCTAGCACCGAACGGACGACACCTTCGCGTTTAGCACACGTACGGCTTGATGACGATCTCCGCCTTCTTGATCCAACAAGAGGGAGCGGAGAGGTAGACGAGTTCTCCAGCAGTGTGACAGTGCTGCGGCGATGGTGGTGGAGTAATCTCAGCAGGGCTTCGCCTAAGCACAGCTAAAACCGATCTAGAGGAGAAACTACGAACTAGAGGGTAGGGTTCCACGTGGCTAAAAATCTTGTGCCAAAACCCTAAAACCCTCTAGTATATATAGGAGGAGAGGAGGAGGAGCCTTGGCGCAAGGGCCAGCCCCTCTAGGATTCGGCCAAAGTGGAGAGGAGGAGTCCTCCTCCTCCACTCCTAATAGGATTAGGACTGCTTCCTTATTTCCACCCTTTTTGCCTTTTCCCACCTTTTCCACTTAGGAATCTCTTCCCAGCCGCATGGGCCTTGTGTGGGACTTTGGCCAGCCCACTAAGGGCTGGTATTAGTCCTCCCACAGCCCAAGTAGCCTCTTGGGTCGAAATACCTCTCCTGATGGTCCCCCGGTACACTCCCGGCACTCCCGGTACACTACCGATGAGCCGGAAACTTTTCTGGCGACCAAAATAGGACTTCCTATATATCAATCTTTATTGTCGGACCATTCCGGAGTTCCTCGTGACGTCCGGGATCTCATTCGGGACTCCGAACAACCTTCGGTCACCACCATACATAACTCTATACTATCGAAACGTCATCGAACCTTAAGTGTGCAGACCCTGCGGGTTCGAGAACTATGTAGACATGACCGAGACACCTCTACGGTGAATAACCAACAGGGGGACTTGGATGCCCATATTGGTTCCTACATATTCTATGAAGATCTTTATCGGTCAAACCTCTATGTCAAAGATTTAGTTAATCCCGTATGATGTTCCCTTTGTTCTTCGGTATGTTACTTGCCCGAGATTCAATCGTCGGTATCTCCATACCTAGTTCAACCTCGTTACCGGCAAGTCTCTTTACTCATTCCATAATACAAGATCCCGTGAATAACACTTAGTCACATTGCTTGCAAGGCTTATTGTGATGTTGTATTACCGAGTGGGCCCTGAGATACCTCTCCGTCACACGGAGTAACAAATCCCAGTCTTGATCCATGCCAACCCAACAGGCACCCTCGGAGATACCTGTAGAGCACCTTTATAGTCACCCAGTTAAGTTGCGACGTTTGATACACACAAGGCACTCCTCCGATGTCCGTGAGTTGCATGATCTCGTGGTCATAGGAACATATACTTGACATGCAGAAAACTGTAGCATTAAACTGACACGATCATATGCTACGTTTATAGTTTGGGCCTTGTCCATCCCATCATTCTCCTAATGATGTGATCCCGTTATCGAATGACATCACATGTCAATGGCTAGGAAACCTTGACCATCTTTGATCAACGAGCTAGTTCACTAGAGGCATACTAGGGACAAAGTGTTGTCTATTTATCCACACATGCAATGTGTTTCCAATCAATACAATTATAGCATGGATAATATACAATTATCATGAACAAGGAAATATAATAATAAACACTTTATTTATTGCCTCTAGGGCATATTTCCAACAACCCTTTCATCAGAAAGAGAGAGGCCCTTCTTTCCTTCCATGAAGGACGGTTGTACCGCTGGCGCTCATGGTTCTACCGCTCTCTCTTGTCATCCGGCATAACCTCCACACCAAGGGTGATACCCTAGGGGTGATGCCTCTAGCTGGTCTCCAGCGGTTGTACTGCTGCCTTTGGTTGGTTCTACCGCCAACAGCTGACTGCCCCTGGTTGGCAGCCTTGGGCAGTTGTACCGGACCAACACCGGGCTACAATCGGACATGGTTATGTTGTGTTGCGGTTGTTGAGCGGATGTGGGATAGTTGTACTAGTATATTAATATAGACCGGTACTACCGGTGTATCAAGCGGTTGTACCGCTCGGGACTTTTCCTTGTCCAGCACTCGAGTCGAGCGGTTGCACCGGGGAGGTACCACCGCCTCAGGTTCTGTTTTGATGCGATGGTTGACCGGTGGTTGGGCGGTTGTTCCGGTCCTACCAGTTCTATCGCCCGCATCACTGGTTGCGACGCTGGCATGTAAAATGGATGTAACAGTTGGAAAGTGGGGTCCCTATGTAAAGAGGGGGTTCTTCCTCCCCCATATTATCTCTTACCTCTCTCTCTCTCTCCACCATTAATGCCCTTAAAGAATTCTTGCCCGATCTGTCTCTCTAGCTACTCAAACTTGTTTATTTGCTAGGGATTGAAGGAGGATACCTAGATCTACACTTCCACCAAAGGAAAATTGATTTCCCCACACTTTCTTGTGCGGATTTTGTTACTCTTGGGTGTTTGAGCACCATAGACGAAAGAGGTCACCTCAAAGACATACTCCATTGTGGTGAAGCTTCGTGGTTTCGTTGGGAGCCTCCAATTAAGTTGTGGAGAGGGCCCCAACCTTGTTTGTAAAGGTCCAGTTGCCGCCTTCATGTGCACCACCAGTGGAATCACGACATCTCGCATTGTGTGAGGGCGTGAGGAGAATACGGTGGGCCTAGTGGCATCTTGGGGAGCATTGTGCCTCCACACCGCTCGAACGGAGACGTGCTTCCCCTCAAAGGGAAGGAACTTCGGTAACACATCCTCGTCTTCAACGGTTCTACTTGTGGTCATTTCTTACCTTTACTTTTTGCAAGCTTATTGTTGGAAATATGCCCTATAGAGATACTGACGATCGAATCTCGAGAAAGTAACATACCGAAGAACAAAGGGAACATCATACGAGATTAATTGAACCCTTGACATAGAGGTTCAACCGATAAAGATCTTCGTAGAATATGTAGGAACCAATATGGGCATCCAGGTCCCGCTATTGGTTATTGATCGTAGAGGTGTCTCGGTCATGTATACATAGTTCTCGAACCCGTAGGGTCTGCACGCTTAAGGTTCGGTGACATTTCGGTAGTATAGAGTTATGTATGGTGGTGACCGAAGGTTGTTCGGAGTCCCGGTTGAGATCCGGATGTCACGAGGAGCTCCGAAATGGTCCGGAGGTAATGATTGATATATATAGGAAGTCCTATTTTGGTCACCGGAAAAGTTTCGGGCTCATCGGTAGTGTACCTGGAGTGCCAGGAGGGGTACCGGGGACCATCGGGAGGGGTGTCTCGACCCATAGGGCCTCATGGGTTGTGGGAGGAGTCAAGCCATCCCTTAGTGGGCTGGACAAGCCCCCACTAAGGCCCATGCGGCTAGAGGTGGGAAAACCCAAAGGTGGAGAGGTGGAAAGAGTTTCCAAGTGGAAAGGAGGAATCCTACTCCTAATAGGATTGGAGTAGGGCTCCTCCACCTCCAATTTCGGCCAACTCTTGAGGGTTTGAGGCTGCCTCCTCCCCTCCCTCTCTCCTATATATACCAGAGGAAGTAGAGGCAGCACGTGGAAATTAGGGTTAGCTTTCTCCTCTAAATCATCTAGTATATATAGGAGGGTGGGAGGGGAGGAGGCCGCCTCAAACCCGCAAGAATTAGCCGAAATTGGAGGTGGAGGAGTCCTACTCCAATCCTATTAGGAGTAGGATTCCTCCTTTCCACTTGGAAACTCTTTCCACCTCTCCACCTTTGGGTTTTTCCCACCCCTAGACGCATGGGCCTTAGTGGGGTCTCAGCCAGCCCGCTAAGGGCTGGCTTGACTCCTCCCACAACCCATGAGGCCCTTTGGGTCGAGACACCCCTCCCAATGGTCCCTGGTACCCCTCCTGGTACTCCCGGTACACTACCGATGAGCCCGAAACTTTTTCGGTGACGAAAACAGGACTTCCTATATATCAATCTTTACCTACGGACCATTCAGAGCTCCTCGTGACGTCCGGGATCTCATCCGGGACTCCGAACAACCTTCGGTCACCACCACACATAACTCTATACTACCGAAACGTCACCGAACCTTAAGTGTACAGACCCTGCGAGTTCGAGAACTATGTAGACATGACCGAGACTCCTTTACGGTCAATAACCAATAGCGGGACCTAGATGCCCATATTGGTTCCTACATATTCTACGAAGATCTTTATCGGTTGAACCTCTATCTCAAGGATTCAGTTAATACCGTATGATGTTCCCTTTGTTCTTCGGTATGTTACTTTCTCGAGATTCGGTCATTGGTATCTCTATACCTAGTTTGATCTCGTTACCGGCAAGTCTCTTTACTCATTCCGCAATACAAGATCCCATGGCTAACTCTTTAGTCACATTGCTTGCAAGGCTTATAGTGATGTTGTATTACCGAGTGGGCTCTAAGATACCTCTTCATCACATGGAGTAAGGAATCCCAGTATTGATCCATGCCAACTCAACAGACACCCTCAGAGATACATGTAGAGCACCTTTATAGTCACCCAGTTACGTTGCAACGTTTGATACACACAAGGTACTCCCCCGGTGTCAGTGAGTTGCATGATCTCATGGTCATAGGAACAAATACTTGACATGCAGAAAACTGTAGCAATAAACTGACACGATCATATGCTACGTTTATAGTTAGGGTCTTGTCCATCACATCATTCTCCTAATGATGTGATCCCGTTATCAAATAACATCTCATGTCCATGGCTAGGAAACCTTAACCATCTTTGATCAACGAGCTAGTCTATTAGAGGCATACTAGGGACATGGTGTTGTCTATGTATCCACACATGTATCTGAGTTTCCGATTAATACAATTATAGCATGGATAATAAACGATTATCATGAACAAGGAAATATGATAATAACCAATTTATTATTGCCTTAGGGCATATTTCCAATAGTCTCCCACTTGCACTAGAGTCAGTAATCTAGTTCACATCACCATGTGATTCGCATTGCTATGAATCTAACACCCAATGAGTTCTGGGGCTCGATCATGCTTTGCATGTGAGAGAGGTCTTTTATAGTCAACGAGTCTGCGATATTCAGATCCGTGTGTACTTTGGAAATCTCTATGTCAAACCGTAAACACTGCTACCACACTCCACTTGGTACTACTTCCAAATGGCTGCTCCACTATATGTATCCAGATTGTTACTACTAGTCATCTGGATTGGTGCTAAAGACTCCATCGACGTAACTCTTTACGACGAACTCTTTATCACCTCCATAATCGAGAAACATCTCCTCAGTCTTTCAGTTAATAAGGATAATCTTGACCGCTGTCCAGTGATCCGCTCCTGGTTCACTCTTGTACCCCCTGACGAACTCATGCCAAGGCACATGCATGTGCGGTACACAACATGGCATACTATACAGAGCCTATGGCTAAGGCATAGGGGACGACGTTCATCCTTTCTCTTTCTTCTGCCGTTGTCGAGCTTTGAGTCTCACTAAACTTCACACCTTACAAATCAGACGAGAACTCTTTCTCTGACTGATCCATTCTGAACTCCTTCAAAATCTTGTCAAGGTATGTACTCATTGAAAGTCTCATCAAGCATCTGGATCTATCTCTATAGATCTTGATGCTCAACAATTAGGTAGTTTTATCCAGGTCTTCCTTTGAAAATCACTTTTCAAACAACCATTTATGCTTTCCAGAAATTCTACATTATTTCCGATCAACAATATGTCATCCACATATACTTATCAGAAATTCTATAGTGCTCCCACTCACTTTATTGTAAATACAAGTTTCTCATAAACTTTGTATAAACCTCAAAACTTTGATCACCTCATCAAAGCGTATATTCCGACTCCGAGATGCTTGCTTCAGTCCATAGAAGGATCACTGAAGCTTGCACACCTTTTAGCATCCTTAGGACTGACAAAACCTTCTGGTTGTATCACATACAACCTTCCGTCAAGTAAACCGTTTAAGGAAACGATGTTTTGACATCCATCTGCCAGATTTCATAATTGAAAATGCAGCACTTGCTAACATAATTCCAACAGACTTTAGCATCACTACGAGTGAGAAAGTCTCATCGTAGTCAACTCCTTGAACTTGTCACAAACATCTTTGCAACAAGTCGAGCTTTAGAAATGGTGACATTTACCATCAGTGTATGTCTTCATTTTAAAGATCCATTTGTACTCAACGACCTGTCGTCCAACAAGCAAGTCTACCAAAGTCTATACTTGGGTTTCATACCTGGATCCTATCTCGGATTTCATGGCCTCTAACCATTTGCCGAAATCCGGGACCATCATCGCTTCTCCATAGCTCGTAGGTTCATCGTTGTCCAACAACATGACCTCCAAGTCAGGGTTGTCGTAATACTTAGGAGCAGTACACATCCTTGTCGACCTATGATGTTCCATAGTAACTTGATCCTGAAGCTTCATGATCATCATCATTAACTTCCTTTTCAACTAACGTAGGCTTCACAGAAACATCTTTCTGTGCTGCGCTACTCTCTGGTTAAACAAAGGTTTAACAACCTCATCAAGTTCTATCTTCCTCCCACTCAATTCTTTCGAGAGAAACATTTCCTCGAGAAAGGATCCGTTTAAGCAACAAATACTTTGTACTTGGATCTGAGATAGAAGGTTCACCCAACTGATCTTAGGGTATTCTATGAAGATGCATTTGTCCGCCTTGGGTTTGACCTCATTAGGTGAAAAAAATTCCACACAAGTGTCGCAGCCCCAAATATTAAGAAGTGACAGCTTAGGTTTCTATCAAACCATAATTCACACGGTGTCATCTCAATGGATTTAGATGGTGCCCTATTTAAAGTGAATGTAGTTGTCTCTAATGCATAACCCCCAAATTATAGTAGTAAAACGATAAGAGACATCATAGCACGCACCATGTCCAATAGAGCATGACCATGATGTTCGGACACACCATCACAATATGGTGTTCCAGGTGGCGTTTTACTTGTGAAACAAATTTCACATTGCCTTAAGTTGTATGCCAAACTCGTAACTCAGATATTTACCTCCACGATCATATCGCAGTCATTTTTATCTTCTTGTCACGATGATCTTAAACTTCACTTTGAATTTTCTTGAACCTTTCAAACGATTCAGACTTGTGTTTCATTAAGTAAATATACACTATATCTACTCAAATCATGAGTGAAGGTAAGAAAATAACGATATCCACTGCACGTTACAAGACTCACTGGATTGCATACATCAACATGTATCATTTCCAATGAATCACTTGCCCGCTCCATCCAACGGGGTTTTTAGTCATCTTGCCCAAGAGGCATGGTTCGCATGTCTCAACCGATTCGAAATCGAATGAGTCCAAAGATCCATCAGCATGGAGTTTCTTCATGCGCTTTATACCAATATGAAATTTAGCGGCAGTGCCACAAGTATGTGGTACTATCTTTATTAACTTTGTATCTTTTGACATCAATGTTATGAACATGTGTATTACTACGATCAAGATTTCAACAAACCATTCTCACTGGGTGCATGACCATTGAAGGTATTATTCATGTAAACAGAATAACCATTATTCTCTAACTTAAATGAATAACCGTATTTGCAATAAACATGATCTAATCATGTCCATGCTCAACGCAAAACACCAAATAACATTTATTTAGGTTCGTCACTAATCCTGAAGGTAGAGAGAGCGTGCGATGTTGATCACATCAACCTTGGAAACATTTCCAACACATATCGTCACCTCACCCTTAGCTAGTTCTCCGTTTATTCCGTAGCTTTTATTTCGAGTTACTAACATTTAGCAACCAAACTGGTATCCAATACCCAGGTGCTACCAAGAGTACTAGCAAGGTACACATTAATAACTCGTATATCAAATATACTTCTATCGATGTTGCCAGCCTTCTTATCTACCAAGTATCTAGGGTTGTTCCGCTTCAGCGACCGCTCACCTCATAACAGAAGCACTTAGTCTCAGGTTTGAGTTCAACTTTGGGTTGCTTCACTGGAGCAGCAACTGACTTGCTATCCATGAAGTTTCCCTCCTTGCTCTTGCCCTTCTCGAAACTAGTGGTTTTGATTAACCATCAACACTTGACGCTCCTTCTTGATTTCTACCTTCGCGGTGTCAAACATCGCGAATAGCTCAGGAATCATTATTTCAATCCCTGGCAATTTATAGTTCATCACCAAGTTCTAGTAGCTTAGTGACAGTGACTTGGAGAACTATATCAATCACTATCTTATCTGGAAGATCAACTCCCACTTGATTTAAGCGATTGTAGTATCCAGACAATCTGAGTACATGCTCAAAGATTGAGCTATTCTCCTTCATCTTACAGGCAAAGAATCTTGTTGGAGATCTCATATCTCGCAACACGGGCACGAGCCTGAGATCACAATCTCAGCTCTTAGAACATCTCATATGTTCCGTGACGTTCAAAATGTTTCGGAGCCTCAATTCTAAGCCGTAATGCCTGACGCACTAAACTATCAAGTAGTCATCGAAACGTGCCTGTCAGATGTTCACAACATCTACAGATGACGCTAGATGGGGTGGCGCATCGAGCGGTGCAATAAAGACATAAGCCTTCTGTGCAGCAATGAGGACAATCCTCAGACCATGGACCCAGTCCGCAATATTGCTACCATCATCTTTCAATTCTATTTCTCTAGGAACACATAAAAATACAAGGGAGCTACAGCGTGAGCTAGTAATCTACAACATAATTTGCAAAGACACTTTGACTATGTTCATGATAATGAGTTCAATTAATCATATTACTTAAGAACTCCCACTCAAATTGACATCCCTCAGATCATTCGAGTGATACATGATCCAAATTCACCAACTCAAGTACGATCATCACGTGAGTTGAGGTGGTTGCAATGGTGAACATCATCATGTTGATCATATCTACTATATGACTCATGTTCGACCTTTCGGTCTCTTGTGTTCCAAGGCCATGTTTGTACATGCTAGGCTCGTCAAGTTTAACCCGAGTGTTCTACACGTGCAAATATGGCTTTCACCCGTTGTATGTGAACGTAGAGTCTGTCACACCCGATCATCACGTGGTGCCTCAACACGACGAACTTTCGCAACGGTGCACACTCGGGGAGAACACAATTTATCTTGAAATTAAGTGAGGGATCACCTTATAATGCTACCGTCGTCCTAAGCAAAACAAGGTGCATAAAAGGATTAACATCACATGCAAATCATAAGTGACATGATATGGCCATGATCTTGTGCTTTTGATCTCCATCATGAAAGCACCGGCATGATCTCCATCATCACCGGCATGACACCATGATCTCCATCATCTTGATCTCCATCAACGTGTCGCCATCGGGGTTGTCACGCCCTACATGCTTCTACTACTATTGCTACCGTAGCGATAAAGTAAAGCATTACATAGCGCTTAATGATTGACAAGCAGGTCATACAATAATTAAAGACAACGCTATGGCTCCTGCCGGTTGCCGTACTCATCGACATGCAAGTCATGATAATCTATACATCACATGATCATCTCATACATCACATATATCACATCATGTAATTGGCCATATCACATCACAACATACCCTGCAAAAACAAGTTAGACGTCCTCTAATTGTTGTTGCATGTTTTACGTGGCTGTTACGGGTATCTAGCAAGAACAATTCTCATCTACGCAAAAACCACAACGGTGATACACTAGTTGCTTTTCAACCTTCTCAAGGACCGCCTTTGTCGAATCTGATCCAACTAAAGTGAGAGAAACTGTCACCCGCAAGCCATCTAGGCAACAAGTTGCGTCGAGGGAACCGGTCTCTCGTAAGCATACGAGTAATGTTGGTCTGGGCCGCTTCATCTCACAATCCCGCTGAACCAAAATATGACCAAGGGAGGAAGCAATCTAAGCATCAACGCCCACAAACCTTTTGTGTTCTACTCGAGATCTCATCGAACCATCAACCTAGCTCATGATGCCACTGTTGGGGAACGTGGAGCTTTATAAATGGTGACATTTACCATCAGCGTTTGTCTTCATCTTAAAGGTCCATTTGTACCCAACGACCTACCGTCCAACGGGCAAGTCTACCAAAGTCTATACTTGGTTTTTATACATGGATCCTTTCTCGGATTTCATGGCCTCTAACCATTTGTCGGAATCCGGGCCCATCATCGCTTCTCCATAGCTCGTAGGTTCATCGTTGTCCAACAACATGACCTCTAAGACAGGGTTGTCGTACCACTCAGGAGCAGTACGCGTCCTTGTTGACCTACGAGGTTTGATAGTAACTTGATCCGAAGTTTCATGATCATCATCATTAACCTCCTCTTCAACTGACGTAGGCTCCACAGAAATATCTTTTTGCATTGCGCTACTCTCTGGTTGAAACAAAGGTTCAACAACCTCATCAAGTTCTATCTTCCTCCCACTCAATTCTTTCGAGAGAAACTCTTTCTCGAGAAAGGACCCATTTTAGCAACAAACACTTTGCACTCGGATCTAAGATAGAAGGTATACCCAACTGTTCTTAGGGTATTCTATGAAGATGCATTTGTCCGCTTTGGGTTCGAGCGCATTAGATGAAAACCTTTTTCACATAAGCGTCGTAGCCCCAAAAATTAAGAAATGACAGCTTAGGTTTCAGCCAAACCAAAATTCATACGGTGTCATCTCAACGGACTTAGATGGTGCCCCTCTTAAAGTGAATTTAGTTGTCTCTAATGCATAACCCCAAAACGATAGTGGAAAATCGATAAGAGACATCATAATTCGCATCATATCCAATAGAGAACGACTACGACGTTTGGACACACCATCACACTATGGTGTTCCAGGTGGCGTGTGTTGTAAAACTACTTTCACATTGTCTTAAGTTGTATACCAAACTCGTAACTCGGATATTCACCTCCACGATCATATCGTAGACATTTTATCTTTTCGTCATGATGATCTCAAACTTCACTCTGATTCTTCTTGAACTTTTCAAACGATACAGACTTGTGTTTCATTAAGTAAATATACACTATATCTACTCAAATCATCAGTGAAGGTAAGAAAATAATGATATCCACCACAAGCTAGAACACTCATTGGACCGTATACATCAACATGTATCATTTCCAATAAGTCACTAGCCCGTTCCATCAAGCCAGAAAACGGGGTTTCGGCCATCTTGCCCAAGGGGCATGGTCTGCATGTCTCAACCGATTAAAAATCGAATGATTCTAAAGATCCATTAGCATGGAGTTTCTTCATGCGGTTTACACCAATATGACATTTAGCGGCAGTAGCACAAGTATGTGGTACTATCATTATTAACTATGTATCTTTTAGCATCAATGTAATGAACATGTGTATTACTACGATAAAGATTCAATAAACCATCCACATTGGGTGCATGACCATTGAAGGTATTATTCATGTAAACAGAATAACCATTATTCTCTAACTTAAATGAATAACCGTATTGCAATAAACACAATCTAATCACGTTCATGCTCAATGCAAACACCAAATAACATTTGTTTAGGTTCATTACTAATCCCGAAGGCAGAGAGAGCGTGCGATGTTGATCACATCAACCTTGAAAATAGTTCCAACACACATCGCCACCTAACCCTTAGCTAGTCTCCGTTTATTCCGTAGCTTTTATTTACAGTTACTAACATTTAGCAACCGAACCGGTATACAATACCCAGGTGCTACTAGGAGTAGTATCAAGGTACACATTAATTACACGTATATCAAATATACTTCTGTCGACGTTGCCGGCCTTCTTATCTACCAAGTATCTAGGGTTGTTCCTCTTTAGCGACCACTCTCCTCATAATAGAAGCACTTAGTCTCGGGTTTGGGTTCAACCTTGGGTTTCTTCACTGGAGCAGCAACTGACTTGCCATCCATGAAGTTTACCTGCTTACCCTTTCCCTTTTCGAAACTAGTGGTTTTACGAACCATCAACACTTGATGCTCCTTCTTGATATCTACCTTTGCGGTGTCAAACATCGCGAACTAGCTCAGGGATCATCATTTCTATCCCTGGCATTTTATAGTTCATCACGAAGCTCTAGTAGCTTAGTGACGGTCACTTGGAGAACTATATCAATCACTATCTTGTCTGGAAGATCAACTCCCACTCGATTCAAGCGATTGTAGTACCCAGACAATCTGAGCACATGCTCAACGATTGAGCTATTCTCCTTCATCTTGCAGGCAAAGAATCTTTGTTGGAGATCTCATATATCACAACATGGGCACGAGCCTGAGATCCCAATTTCAGCTCTTAGAACATCTCATATGTTATGTGACGTTCAAAACATTTTGGAGCCTTAATCCTAAGCCACAATGCATGACGCACTAAACTATCAAGTAGTCATCAGAACGTGCATGTTAGATGTTCACAACATCTACAGACGACGCTAGAGCGTGTGATGCATCGAGCGGTGCATTAAGGACATAAGCCTTCTGTGCAGCAATGAGGACAATCCTTAGATCACGGACTCAGTCCGCAATATTGCTACCATCATATTTCAACTCTATTTCTCTAGGAACGTATAAAAATTCAATGGAGCTACAACATGAGCTAGTAATCTACAACATAATTTGCAAAGACACAACTGACTATGTTCATGATAATGAGTTCAATTAATCATATTACTTAAGAACTCCCACTCAAATTGACATGATCATTCGAGTGATACATGATCCAAATTCACCAACTCAAGTCCGATCATCACGTGAGTTGAGGTGGTGTCAATGGTGAACATCATCATGTTGATCATATCTACTATATGACTCATGTTAGACCTTTTGGTCTCTTGTGTTCCGAGGCCATGTCTGTACATGCTAGGCTCGTCAAGTTTAACCCGAGTATTCTGCACGTGCAACACTGGCTTGCACCCGTTGTATGTGAATGTAGAGTCTATCACACCCGATCATCACGTGGTGTCTCGACACGACGAACTTTCACAACGGTGCACTCGGGGAGAACACAATTTTACCTTGAAATTTAAGTGAGGGATCACCTTATAATGCTACTATCGTCCTAAGCAAAACAAGGTGCATAAAAGTATTAACATCACATGCAAATCATAAGTGACATGATATGGCCATGAACTTGTGCTTTTGATCTCCATCTTGAAAGCACCGGCATGATCTCCATCGTCACCGGCATAACACCATGATCTCCATCATTGTGTCACCATCGGGGTTGTCACGCCCACCATGCTCATACTACTATAGCTACCGTTTAGCAATAAAGTAAAGCATTACATAGCGCTTAATGATTGACACGCGGGTCATACAATAATTAAAGACAACCCTATGGCTCCTGCCGATTGTCGTACTCATTGACATGCAAGTCGTGATATTCTATACAACACATGATCATCTCATACATCACATATATTGCATCATGTAATTGGCCATATCACATCACAACATACCCTACAAAAACAAGTTAGACGTCCTCTAATTGTTGTTGCAAGTTTTACGTGGCTGCTACGGGTATCTAGCAAGAACAATTCTCACCTATGCAAAACCACAACGGTGATACATAAATTGCTTTTCAAGCTTCTCAAGGACCGCCTTTGTCGAATCCGATCCAACTAAAGTAGGAGAAACAGACACCTGCCAGCCATCTTTGTGCAATGAAGTTACACGTCAGTCAATGGAACCGGTCTCTCGTAAGCGTACGAGTAAGGTTGGTCCGGGCCGCTTCATCCCACAATACCGCTGAACCAAAACACGACCAAGGGAGGAAGCAATCTAAGCATCAACGCCCAAAAACTCTTTGTGTTCTACTCGAGATCTCATCTACACATAGACTAGCTCATGATGCCACTGTTGGGGAACGTTGCATGGGAAACAAAAAAAATCCTACGCACATGCAAGATCTATCCATGGTGATGAGCATATATGAGAGGGAGAGTGGATCTACATACCCTTGGATAGATCTTGCGTGTGTGTAGGAAATTTTTTGTTTCCCATGCAATGTTCCCCAACACTTATATCTTGTTGTTATTGTTGCTAGCATCATATATTGTGTTCACCTAGTTGCATACCTAGACAACCTATTTGTTGCTAAACCTAGTTGCTAAGAAAATCTTAAAAATTGGTAGTTGCCTATTCACCCCACACCCCTCTAGTCAACCATATCAATCCTTTCAGTTGGTATCAAATCCTCGTCTCTTTATTAAGGGTTTCATCACCCAAAGAGTATGGTTAATGATGGGGAGTGGCCGGTTGAACTCCCTGAGGCCATGGGCGAGAACACGGTCTCCCATGAGGATTTGAATGAGGCCATGTCCTCGCTTAAATCCTCCATGTCGACCGAGGTAAAATCCATGTTTAAAGAATTCCTTGAGGGTCTCAAACTTTCTATCGATCCATTGCTAGTGGTTAACCCCACTAACTCGTGTATGGATGTCCACTCCGAAAAGGGGTAGCAATGACAAGAAGCTACCTCAAGGAGCTAGTGTGATGGGTACCTTTGCCTTGGTGCCCACTCCCGTGGTCTATGGAGGACCGGTGCACCCACCTCATATAGTTAAACTTGGTCCTCTTCCTAAGCTTGTTAAGAATGATTTTGCTAATTGGTTTTTTTGTATCAAGTCTCATTTGAATCACAGCTCAACACAACTTTGGAGAATCATTGAGAAAGGGTACTACCCCCATGATCCAAGCAACCTCACTCCAAGAGAAGAGGCCGACAATCAACTCAATCATTCTGCCTTGTTCATCCTTCAAGCAGTTGTCCCCGTTGAAGATCTTTCTCACTTGCGTCCTTTAACTCGTGCGAAGGATTGTTGGGAACACATTGTTTCCATGTACAAGGGCAGCTCGAGCATTCAACGGTCCAACTTTGAGGTGGTTCTTTATGAGTGCGATGAATTTGTGACGCTTGATGATAAAGAACCTTGTGAGCTCTGGTAACCCACAAGTATAGGGGATCACAACAGTTTTCGATGGTAGAGTATTCAACCCAAATTTATAGATTCAACACAAGGGGAGCTGAAGAATATTTGAGAGTATTGGCAGTTGAATTGTAAATTCAACCACACCTAGAGATAAATATTTGCAGCAAAGTGATCAGTAGCATAGTAATATGATAGTTTGGTAACGGTAGTGACATTAACAGTAGTGGTAACAGTAGTAGTAGTAGTTTTGTAGCAAGTGCAATAGTAACAGCAACAGTAGTAACTTAGCAACAACAATAAGTGGAAAACTCGTAGGCACTGGATCGGTGTATTCGTTGGATGATATTGATCATATAACAGTCATAACCTAGGGTGACATAGAACTAGCTCCCTAGTTCGTCAATGTAATGTAGGCATGTATTCCGTATATAGTCATATGTGCTTATGCAAAAGAGCTTGCATGACATCTTTTGTCCTACCCTCCCATGGCAATGGGGTCCATAAGGAAACTAAGGATATTAAGACCTCCTTTTTATAGAGAACCGGAACAAAGCATTAACACATAGTGAATACATGAACTCCTCAAACTACGGTCATCACCGTGAAGTATCCCAAATACTGTCACTATGGGGTTGACAGATCACAATAGGTGCATATGACTAGTCAAGATCGGATCAAGAACATAGATATAATGATGATAACATAAATGGTTCAGATCTGAAATCATGACACTCTAGCCCTAGTGACAAGCATTAAGCATGGCAAAGTCAGAGCAACATCAATCTTAGAACATAGTGGATACTAGGGATCAAGCCCTAACAAAACTAACTCTATTACATGATGAATCTCATCCAACTCCTCACTGAGCAGCAAGCCTACAAAGGAATTACTCGCTCCCGGTGGGGAGCATCATGGAATTGGCGATGGAGAAGAGTTGGTGTTGACGAAGGCCGAAGATTCCCCTTTCGAGCCCTAGACGGGCTCCAGATCGGGCCTCCCGATGAAGAACAGGAGGTGTCGGCGGCTCCATATCGTGAAATGCAATGAAACTTTCTCCCTGATTTTTTTCTGGAAATTTAGGATTTATAGCACTTGAATTAGGGTTGGAGGGTCCACCAGGTGAGCACGCTCCACCGGGCCGCGCCAGGGGGGTCTGGCGAGCCTTCGGGGAGGGTGGGCGCCCTGGTCCCCCTCTGAGGTGGCTTATGGCTCCAATATTCCTCATATATTCCAAAATAATTCTCCAAAATGTTTCGTTCCATTCCGAGAAGTTTTATTTCTGCACAAAAACAACACGATGGTAGTTCTGTTGAAAACAATGTTAGTCCAGGTTAGTTCCATTCAAATCATGCAAATTAGAGTCCAAACAAGATCAAAAGAGATAGGAAAAGTAGATGCCTTAGATATGTATGAACTACCCCAAGCATAAACCCTTTCTTGTACTCAAGCAATTCAGTTAACCAACTAAAAGTGAGAAAGAAAAACTTTTACGAATTCTTTTGTTCTTGTTTACATACATATGCTTAAGTAGCACCCAGGTTTTCAGCAAAGATCATGACTAAGCATGTCAACAATAACTCTTAAAGATTATACTAACTCATATCAATGTCACAAGCAACTAGCGAACAATAATAAGATATCTCATATGCAAACATTTGTTAAAAAAATCACGATATAATATGACAATAGTGGTATCTCGCTAGCCCTTTTTGCGACCGCAAAACATAAATGTAGAGCACCTACAAAGTTCAAGCAATGACTGAACATTGTAATTCATGGTAGAAAAGATCCTGTCATGATGCATCCAACATTCACTATACACAATGCATGAGGATGACAATAGTACTCAACATGAAAGTAGATATATAGTCCCGTCGCAGAGGGAAGCACGGATTTGTAGAGGTGCGAGATCTCAAAGATTAAATAAGAGATCAGTATAATTTTGAGAGGTACACCCTTCGTGTCAATGTTACGACTAAGAGCTATCAATAGCTTCCATGTTAAACAAATTAGTGGTGGTTCCCAAGCGGTAAAAGTAAAGGTTTACTCCCCCTCCACCAACAAACACACTCCACGGCGAGCCAAATCCACGGGTACCGTCCAAACCAACAACATTCTTGTGGGAGTTTTGATTAAGTATTTGCATTTCTTTTGGTTTCGGGACTGGGAATCCCTATTACCTCCCTTCTCGTGCAAGGACGAGTGAATAAACACTCATGATGAGAGTAACCCGCTTAACATGGAAGATACTGACCACCCCTTGTTGCTCCATGAGTGGTCCAGGCACAAAAAACAGATGTTCATTTGAACTTTTTAGAGGTGGCACATGAAAATTTACTTCGAACGATAGGGTAATACCGGATATAGGTAGATATAGTGGACTCATCTGGATAACTTTGGTTTAAGGATTTGGATGCATAAGGAGAATTCCCACTTAGTACGGGTGAAGGCTAGCAAATAGATTGAGAAGCGGCCAGCTAGAGAGCGAATACGGTCATGAACATGCATTACGAATAATATACATTGAATGCTATCATGAGTAGGATATGGACACCATGAACATAAATCTCACGAAGGCTATGTTGGTTTTGATTCAACTACATGCGTGAAAATGTGCCAAGTCAAGCCGCTTGAAACATTCAGAGGAGGATACCATGTCATCATACTACAGCACAACCATTTTAATGCATGTTGACATCCAAGATAAATAATTATCCACTCCTAGCTACTTGAGCATGGCATGAACCACTATAATCTCTAATTTTCATTGCAAACATGTTCAATCATAATATGCTGAATCACCGATACTAGGTTAAACATATTTACAAAAACAAAAACAAGTTGAGTTCATACCCGCTTCTCTCTTCCACAACCAATTCATGAAATATTGTCATTATTGCCTTTCACTTGCACAACCGAACAATATGAAAATAATAATAGTGCAAGAGTGTCGTGGACTAAGCTACAATCTGCAAACATTTTATTCAAGAGGAGAAGACAACGTAATATGGGCTCTTTGTTAGATCAACGGTAAAGCATATGAGAGCCACTCAACATTTTCATCGTGGTCTTCTCCTTGGTATGACTCAGTAAGAAGAAAAAGAATTTCAAAAGAGCACACTGAAATATTTTTGGAGGTTTTAGTTTTTCTTGAAGAAACCAAATAAGAGAAGGAAAAAAACAAGAAAAGCTATTTACACTGGAGAACTCTCAACAAGCAAAAGAAGACATGAGAAATCTTTTTGGGTTTTCTTTTAATACTACAACTAACTAAGCTGAAAAGAAAAACCAAAAAGAAGCAAGAAGAATTTTTGGATTTTCTCAAAGTTTTTCAGACACACAAGAAGAAAATGAGAGAAACAATCTAGCATGGATAATACAATGAAAAAGTGTGAACACCGACAACTAGAATGAAAATGTGTGAACATGAATATAATTTCGGTGGAAACACGTACTCCCCCAAGCATAGGCTTTTGGCCTAGCTTGGTAATCACCATTTGTAACCTGGATAATATTCCGAGTCGATACTAGGGGGGGGTGGCACCTGGGTGTCCCACTCCTGGGGTTCCTCCTCAGCTGCTTCTAGGTTGTTCCGATAGGCGATAATGTCATCTGGCATAATTACGTATCCATTCCTAGCAACAAAGTCAAACAAGGCAGGTGCAGACAACGGGATAACATCACGGCTGACAACACCAAATACTAAATTGTAGAGATTATTATGAAAGAAATCAGATTCATCAATAAAGTGGTGGTCCCACAACGACCTGTGATCTAGATAAACCTGGGGCAAAAAATAATCATGTGGGCATATCTGAACTTCAAAACGACTTGCTAAGCAAGTAGCATAAATACCACCATGTATCTTGCCCTTACTATTGTTAAGGTGTAGGCGTCATGCAACAATAGCTCCTAAGCTAAAAGTGTGATCGTTGTATAATGCACGTCGTAAAATGGCAAGGTTAGGAGCATTGAGTGCACCGACCTTTTCCTTAGCAGTTCAACATTTAGCAATGAATATAGCAAAGTAGTGCATAGAAGGGAACTGCAAATGGTAACATTGGCTTTTGACACGCCTCTTGCGTCACCCACTGTGATAGTGAGGAGAAAGTCCTCAAACTATGTCGTTCTACGCTCTCTTAATTCCCCGTCAGAAGGAATCAGACATATGTCACAAAAGTCAGTGAACAGTATCTTGTAGTTTTCCGCATATAGATTAAATTGCACCTCAAGAGGATTATTCTAACTCGGGAAATGAAAACTTTGCAAAGAGGAGTTTGTGAGGATGTGGTACTAGGCACACTTATCTGTGAGGAAGTTGGTCAACCCAGCATTTTCAATGAATTGAGCAAATTCTTGATGGAAACCGGCCTCCTCCATAAAGGGAGTATGTGGCCATTCACACGGCCGCACTTCCTCCTTCCTTAGAATGTTGAGGTTGCTATTAGACGATTCCCTAATAACTCCCCTAGCATTCTTCTTCGAGGAGTACTTCCTAAAGAAATTCACCTTAGTTTCTACAAATAAATTTCTGAAAATTTTAGTCCACAAAAATTTGTTAACAAAACAAAATAAGAATGATAGCAACTACTCCTAGGGATGCATAGAGGCCATATCAAGCATTCAAACCACTTAGAACTCTAAGTATTCAACATGAAAGCTCATATACAACAACAGCAAAAGTAGCTAATTATTCTGAAAATAAACAATAAATCAAAATCTAATTGGAGCAATGGGGGAGTTACATACCAAGAAGCAATCCCCTAAAATAGTTTCGGAAATGGAGCTTCGAGGAAAGAGATCGAAATCCATGGGTTCTTGAGCAAGAACACAAGGGGAGAGCAATGATGATTTTTTTTCAGGAGGTAAGAGATGACATGGGCTAAGGGAATAAGTGAGGGGACCCACGTAGGCCCCACCACCAGCCAGGCTGCGCCAGGGGTGGCTGGCGTGCCCTGATGTCTTGTGGGCACCAGGTGCATGCCCCTCTAGTGTTATTTGTACCAAAAATTCATAAATATTTATAAAAAAATCATGTTAAATTTCCAGGACATTCTGAGAATTTTTTTGGGTCATTTTTTATTGCACGGGAAAATTTAGAAAACGGGATAAACATGCCATTTAATTTTATTTAACTAAGAAAATAGAAAACAAAAAGTGGATACATAGAGTTGTGTCTACTAAATTCATCAATTTCATACCTCTTGAAAATGATTAGTTAATAAGGTTGATCAAGTCTTATTGACAACCACTTTCAATTAGCATGAAACCAAAGATCTTTTGCAAAACACTAGGTTACCTCAATGGGGATATGCATATCCCCAACTATAATTATATCATATTTCTTTTTGGTAGTAGGTAGAGGAAGATGAAAGCTTCGAATAGTGAGTGTCGGAGAATTTTCAATAACATTCCCACCATTAACTTGGAATTACTTCTTTAGAAAGTGTACCATATGCTCATTACCATTGATATGAAAGGTGACCTTGCTTTTGTTGCAATCAATGACAGCCCCTGCAGTATTCAAAAAGGGTCTACCATGGATAATCAACATATTGTCGTCCTCAGGCATCTCAAGGATAACAAAGTATGTTAAGATACTAACAGTTGCAACAACAACGGGCACATCCTCACAAATACCGATAGGTATGGCAGTTGATTTGTCAGCCATTTGCAAAGATATTTGAGTAGGTGTCAGTTTGTCGAAATCAAGTCTTTTATATAAAGAGAAAGGCATCACACTAACACCAGCTCCCAAATCACACAAAGCAGTTTTGACATAGTTTGTTTTAATGGAGCAAGGTATAGTTTGTATTCCAGGATCTCCAAAAAATTTAGGTACTCCATCCTTAAAAGAATAATTAGCAAGCATGGTGGAGATTTCAACTTCAGGTATCTTTCTTTTATTAGTGATGATGTCTTTCATGTATTTAGCATAGGGGGGCATCTTTAAGATATCAGTTAAGCGGGTACGCAAAAAGACTAGCCTAATCATTTCAGCAAAGCGTTCAAGTTCTTCTTCATCCTTTTTCTTAGATGGTTTAGGTGGAAAAGGCATGGGTTTCTGAACCCATGGTTCTGTTTCTTTACCATGTTTTCTATCCACAAAGTCTTTTTTTATCATATCGTTTATTTTTAGGTTGTGCGTGTTGGGAGACGTAGTAGTAGATCAAAAAATTCCTACGTGTCACCAAGATCAATCTATGGAGAAACCAGCAACGAGCAGAGGGGGAGTGCATCTTCATACCTTTGAAGATCGCAAAGCGGAAGCGTTGCTGGAATGCGGTTGGTGGAGTCGTACTCGCAGCGATACAGATTGTGGTGGATTCCGATCTAAGCACCGAACAACGACGCCTCCGCGTTCAACGCATGTGCAGCCCGGTGATGTCTCCTACGCCTTGATCCAGCAAGGAGGAAGGAGAGGTTGAGGGAGAGCTCCGGCAGCACGACGGCATGGTGATGGTGGAGCTGCGTGGTACTCCGGCAGGGCTTCGCCAAGCACTATGGAGGACGAGGAGGAGGAGGGGTAGGGCTGCATAGAGAGAGAGAGATAGAGAGAGATGCATGTTCTCGGCATCCCCAAGGGCTTCACTATATATAGGAGGAGGAGGGAGGGAGGGCGCAGCCCCTAGGGTTCCCACCCTAGGGCTGAGGCCGGCCCTAGATGACCCTTGGGGCGGCGTCCAGGAGAGGGGAAAGGAGGGGCGGCGCCCTAGGTGGGCCTAGGGCCCATCTGACCCTAGGGTTTGCCCCCTCCCACCTTTGCTGTGCCTTGGGCCCTTGTGGGAGGTGCACCAGCCCAACTAGGGGCTGGTTCCCTCCCACCTTCGGCCCACGCAGCCCTCTGGTGCCGGTGGCCCCACACGATGGACCCCCGGAACCCTTCCGGTGGTCCTCGTACGTTACCGGTGATGCCCGAAACACTTTCGGTGACCAAAACCTCACTTCCTATATATGAATCTTTACGCCCGGACCATTCCGAAACTCCTCATGACGTCCAGGATCTCATCTGGGACTCCGAAGAACCTTTGGTAACCACGTACACAATTTCCCTATAACCCTAGCGTCATCGAACCTTAAGTGTGTAGACCCTACGGGTTCGGGAGGCATGTAGACATGACCGAGACACCTCTCCCGTCAATAACCAACAGAGGGATCTAGATACCCATGTTGTCTCCCACATGCTCCATGATGATCTCATCAGATGAACCACGATGTCGGGGATTCAATCAATCCCGCATACAATTCCCTTTGTCTACCGGTATGACACTTGCCCGAGATTCGATCATCGGCATCCCTATACCTTGTTCAATCTCGTTACCGGAAAGTATCTTTACTTGTTCCGTAACACATCATCCCGTGGCTAACTCCTTAGTTACATTGAGCTCATTATGATGATGTCTTACCGAGTGGGCCAAGAGATACCTCTCCGTCATACGGAGTGACAAATCCCAGTCTTGATTCGTGCCAACCCAACAGACACTTTTGGGGATACCCGTAGTGTACCTTTATAGCCACCCAGTTACGTTGTGACGTTTGGCACACCCAAAGTATTCCTATGGTATCCAGGATTTGCACAATCTCATGGTCTAAGGAAATGATACTTGCCATTAGAAAAGCTTTAGCACACGAACTACACGATCTTGTGCTATGCTTAGGATTGGGTCTTGTCCATCACATCATTCTCCTAATGATGTGATCCCGTTATCAATGAAATCCAATGTCCATGGTCATGAAACAGTGACCATCTATTGATCAACGAGCTAGCCAACTAGAGTCTCACTAGGGACATGTTGTGGTCTATGTATTCATGCATGCATTATGGTTTCCGGTTAATAAAATTATAGTATGAACACTAGACGATTATCATGAACAAGGAAATATAATAATAACCATTTTATTATTGCCTCTAGGGCATATTTCCAATAGTCTCCCACTTGCACTAGAGTCAATAATCTAGTTACATTGTGATGTATCGAACACCCATAGAGTTTTGGTGTTTATAATGTTTTGCTCGTGAGAGAGGTTTAGTCAATGGATCTGCGACATTCAGATCCATATGTACTTTACAAATATCTATATCTCCTTCCTGAATGTAATCACGAATGGAATTGAAGCGGTGCTTGATGTGTCTTGTCTTCTTGTGAAACCCGGGCTCCTTGGCAAGGGCAATAGCTCCAGTGTTGTCACAGAATAGAGTCATCGGGCCCGACGCGCTGGGAATCACTCCTAGGTTGGTGATGAATCCCTCATCTAGACTCCTTCCTTTGTTGCTTCCGAAGCAGCTATGTACTCTGCTTCACATGTAGATGCCGCCACGACGCTTTGCTTGCTGCTACACCAGCTGACTGCCCCTCCATTCAAAATATACACGTATCCGGTTTGTGAATTGGAGTCATCGGGATCTGTGTCGAAGCTAGCATCAACGTAACCCTTTACGACGAGCTCTTCAGCACCTCCATATACGAGAAACATGTCCTTGGTCCTTTTCAGGTACTTCAGGATATTCTTGACCGCTGTCCAGTGTTCCGCTCCGGGATCACTTTGGTACCTCCCCACCAAACTTATGGCAAGGTTCACATCAGGTCTGGTACACAGCATGCCATACATAATAGAGCCTATGGCTGAAGCATAGGGGATGACACTCATCTTTTATCTATCCTTTGTCATGGTCGGGCATTGAGTCGTACTCAATCTGATAGCCTGTAACATAGGCAAGAACCCCTTCTTGGACTGATCCATATTGAACTTCTTCAATATCTTGTCAAGGTATGTGCTTTGTGAAAGACCTATGAGGCGTTTCGATCTATCTCTATAGATCTTGATGCCTAATATGTAAGCAGCTTCTCCAAGGTCCTTCATTGAAAAACACTTATTCAAGTAGGCCTTTATGCTTTCCAAAAGTTCTATATTATTTCCCATCAACAATATGTCATCCACATATAATATGAGAAATGCTACAGAGCTCCCACTCACTTTCTTGTAAATACAGGGTTCTCCATAAACCCGCATAAACACAAACGCTTTAATCGCCTCATTAAAGTGAATGTTCCAACTCCAAGATGCTTGCACCAGCCCATAGATGGAGCGCTAAAGCTTGCATACTTTGTTAGCATCTTTAGGATCAACAAAACCTTCCGACTGCATCATATACAGTTCTTCCTTAAGGAAACCATTAAGGAATGCCATTTTGACGTCCATTTGCCAGATCTCATAATCATAAAATGCGGAAATTGCTAACATGATTCGGACGGACTTCAGCATCTCTACGGGTGAGAAAGTCTCATCATAGTAAACTCCTTGAACTTGTCGATAACTCTTAGCAACAAGCCGAGCCTTATAGACGGTCAAATTACCATCCGCGTCAGTCTTCTTCTTAAAGATCCATTTATTTTCTATGGCTCGCTTATCATCGGGCAAGTCCACCAAAGTCCATACTTTGTTCTCATACATGGATCCTATCTCGGATTTCATGGCTTCAAGCCATTTGTTGGAATCTGGGCCCGCCATCGCTTCTTCATAGTTCGAAGGTTCACCGTTGTCCAACAACATGATCTCCAGGACAGGGTTGCCGTACCACTCTGGTGCGGAACGTGTCCTTGTGGACCTTCGAGGTTCAATAGCAACTTGATCTGAAGTTTCATGATCATCATCATTAACTTCCTCTCCAGACGGTGCAGGCTCCACAAGAACAACTTCCCGTGCTGCGCTACTCTCCGGTTCAAGTGGAGGTACAATTACCTCATCCAGTTCTATTTTCCTCCCACTTACTTCTTTCGAGAGAAACTCTTTCTCTAGAAAGGATCCATTATTGGCAACAAAGACTTTGCCTTCGGATCTGAGGTAGAAGGTATACCCAACAGTTTCTTTGGGGTATCCTATGAAGACGCACTTTTCCGCTTTGGGTTCGAGCTTCTTAGGTTGAAGTTTCTTCACATAAGCATCACATCCCCAAACTTTCAGAAATGATAGCTTAGGTTTCTTTCCAAACCATAATTCATACGGTGTCGTCTCAACGGATTTAGACAGTGCCCTATTTAAAGTGAATGCGGCAGTCTCTAATGCATATCCCCAAAATGATAGCGGTAAGTTGGTAAGAGACATCATAGACCGCACCATATCCAATAGAGTACAATTACGATGTTCAGACACACTGTTTCGCTGAGGTGTGCCAGGCGGCGTGAGTTTTGAAACAATTCCACATTTCCTTAGGTGCGTGCCAAACTCGTGACTCAAATATTCTCCGCCACGATCAGATCGTAGGCACTTTATTTTCCAGTCACGTTGATTCTCTACCTCACTCTGAAATTCCTTGAACTTTTTAAAGATTTTAGACTTGTGTTTCATTAAGTAGACATACCCATATCTGCTTAAGTCATCAGTGAGGGTGAGAACATAACGGTAGCCACCACGAGCCTCAACGCTCATTGGACCGCACACATCGGTATGTATTATCTCCAACAAGTCAGTTGCTCGCTCCATTGTTCCGGAGAACGGAGTCTTGGTCATCTTGCCCATGAGGCATGGTTCACACGTGTCAAATGATTCAAAATCAAGAGACTCCAAAAGTCCATGAGCATGGAGTTTCTTCATGCGTTTGACTCCAATATGACCAAGGCGGCAGTGCCATATGTAAGTGGGACTATCGTTATCAACCTTATATCTTTTGGTACTCACACTATGAACATGTGTAACATCACGTTCGAGATCCATAAAAAATAAACCATTGACCAGCGGGGCATGACCATAAAACATTTCTCTCATATAAATAGAACAACCATTATTCTCAGATTTAAATGAGTAGCCATCTCGCATCAGACGAGATCCAGATACAATGTTCATGCTCAAAGCTGGTACTAAATAACAATTATTAAGGTTTAAAACTAATCCCGAAGGTAGATGTAGATGTAGCGTGCCGACGGCGATCACATTGACCTTGGAACCATTCCCGACGCGCATCGTCACCTCGTCCTTCGCCAGTCTCCGCTTATTCCGCAGCTCCTGCTTGTAGTTACAAATGTGAGCAACTGCACCAGTATCAAATACCCAGGAGCTACTACGAGCACTGGTAAGGTACACATCAATAACAAGTATATCACATATATCTTTAACGTTGCCGGCCTTCTTATCCGCTAAGTACTTGGGGCAGTTTCGCTTCCAGTGACCGGTACCCTTGCAATAAAAGCACTCAGTCTCAGGCTTGGGTCCATTCTTGTTCTTCTTCCCGGTAACTTTCTTACCGGGCACGACAACTTCCTGGCCCTCCTCCTTGAAGTTCTTCTTACCCTTGCCTTTCTTGAAACTAGTGGTCTTATTGACCATCAACACTTGATGCTCCTTTTTGATCTCGACCTTCGCTGATTTCAGCATCGAGTACAACTCAGGAATGGACTTCTCCATCCCTTGCATGTTGTAGTTCATCACAAAGCTCTTGTAGCTAGGTGGAAGCGACTGGAGGATTCTGTCAATAACCGAGTCACCCGGAAGATTAACTCCCTGTTGAGACAAGCGGTTGTGCAACCCAGACATTTTGAGTATGTGCTCACTGACAGAACTATTTTCCTCCATCTTACAACTAAACAACTTGTCGGAGACATCATATCTCTTGACCCGAGCATGAGCTTGGAAAACCATTCTCAGCTCTTGGAACATCTCATATGCTCCGTGTTGCTCAAAACACTTTTGGAGCCCTAGTTCTAAACTGTAAAGCATGCCGCACTAAACCAGGGAGTAATCATCACAATGCGACTGCCACGCGTTCATAACGTCTTGAATTGTTGGGAAAATGGGTGTGTTACCTAGCGATGCATCAAGGACATATAATTTCTTGGAATCTATGAGGATGATCATCAAGCTACGGACCCAGTCCGTATAGTTGCTTCCATCGTCTTTCAGCTTGGTTTTCTCTAGGAACGGGTTGAAGTTGAGGACAACATTAGCGTGGGCCATTGGATCTACAGTATAGATTGTAAAGACAATTTTAGACTAAGTTCATGATAATTAAGTTCACATAATCAAATTATTTAATAAACTCCCACTTAGATAGACATCACTCTAGTCATCCAAGTGACACATGATCCACATCAACTAGCCCGTGTCCGATCATCATGTGAGATAGACTAGTCATCAATGGTGAACATCTCCATGTTGATTGTATCTTCTATACGACTCATGTTCGACCTTTCGGTCTCCCGTGTTCCGAGGCCATGTCTGTACATGCTAGGCTTGTCAAGTCAACCTAAGTGTATTGCGTGTGTAAATCTGGCTTACACCATTGTATGCGAACATTAGAACCTATCACACCCGATCATCACATGGTGCTTCGGAACAACAAAACTTAGCAACGGTGGACAGTTAGGGGGAACACATTTCTTGAAATTTTAGTGAGAGATCATCTTATTTAAGCTATCGTCGTTCTAAGCAAATAAGATGTAAATCATGATAAACATCACATGCAATCAATATAGTGACATGATATGGCCAATATCATCTTGCTCCTTTGATCTCCCTCTTCGGGGCACCATGATCATCATTGTCACCGACATGACACCATGATCTCCATCATCATGATCTGCATCATCGTGTCTTCATGAAGTTGTCTTGCTAACTATTACTTCTACTACTATGGCTAACGGTTAGCAATAAAGTAAAGTAATTACATGGTGTTTTTGATTGACACGCAGGTCATACAATAAATTAAGACAACTCCTATGGCTCCTGCCGGTTGTCATACTCATCACCATGCAAGTCGTGAATCCTATTACAAGAACATGATCATTCTCATACATCACATATATCATATCACATCCTTTGGCCATATCACATCACACGGCATATGTTGCAAAAACAAGTTAGACGTCCTCTAATTGTTGTTGCAAGTTTTTACGTGGCTGTTATAGGTTTCTAGAAAGAACGTTTCTTACCTATGCAAGAACCACAACGTGATATGCCAATTTCTATTTACCCTTCATAAGGACCCTTTTCATCAAATCCGATCCGACTAAAGTGGGAGAGACAGACACCTGCCAGCCACCTTATGCAACCAGTGCATCTGCGGTGGAACCAGTCTCACGTAAGCATACGTGTAAGGTTGGTTCGAGCCGCTTCATCCCACAATGCCGCCAAATCAAGATAAGACTAGTAATGTCAAGACAATTGACAAAATCGACGCCCACAACACCTTGTGTTCTACTCGTGCATAGATTCTACGCATAGACCTAGCTCATGATGCCACTATTGGGAGACGTAGTAGTAAATCAAAAAAATTCCTACATGTCACCAAGATCAATCTATGGAGAAACCAGCAACGAGCAAAGGGGGAGTGCATCTTCATACCTTTGAAGATCGCAAAGCGAAAGTGTTACTAGAGCGTGGTTGGTGGAGTCGTACTCGCAGCGATTCAGATCGCGGTGGATTCCGATCTAAGCGTCGAACAACGGCGCCTCCGCATTCAACATACGTGCAGCCCGGTGATGTCTCCTATGCCTTGATACAGCAAGGAGGGAGGAGAGGTTGAGGGAGAGCTCCGATAGCACGACGGCGTGGTGACGGTGGAGCTGCGTGGTACTCCGGCAGGGCTTCGCCAAGAACTACGGAGGACGAAGAGGAGGAGGGGTAGGGCTGCGCCGAAAGAGAGAGATGCGTGTTCTCGGTAGCCCCAAGGGCTCCACTATATATAGGAGGAGGAGGAGGAGGGAGGGTGCAGCCCCTAGGGTTCCCACCCTAGTGCTGCCGCCGGCCCTAGATGGCCTTTGGGGTGGCGGCCAGGAGAAGGGAGAGGAGGGGCGGCGCCCTAGGTGGGCCTAGGGCCCATCTGACCCTAGGGTTTGCCCCCCTTCCACCTTTGCTGCGCCTTGGGCCCTTGTAGGAGGCGCATCAGCCCACCTAGGGGCTGGTTCCCTCCCACCTTCGGCCCATGCAGCCCTCTGGTGCCGGTGGCCCCACACGATGGACCCCCGAAACCCTTCCAGTGGTCTCGATACGTTACCGATGATGCCCAAAACACTTCCGGTGACCAAAACCTCACTTCCTATATATGAATCTTTACCTCCGGACCATTCCGGAACTCCTCGTGATGTCTTGGATCTCATCCGGGACTTTGAACAACCTTTGTTAACCACGTACACAATTTCCCTATAACCCTAGCGTCATCGAACCTTAAGTGTGTAGACCCTGCGAGTTCGGGAGGCATGTAGACATGACCGAGACACCTCTCCAGTCAATAACCAACGACGGGATCTGGATACCCATGTTGTCTTCCACATGCTCCACGATGATCTCATTGGATGAACCACCATGTCGGGGATTCAATCAATCCCGTATACAATTCCCTTTGTCTACCGGTATGACACTTGCCCGAGATTCGATCGTCGGTATCCCTATACCTTGTTCAATCTCATTACCGGCAAGTATCTTTACTCGTTCTGTAACACATCATCCTATGGCTAACTCCTTAGTCACATTGAGCTCATTACGATGATGTCTTACTGAGTGGGCCCAAAGATACCTCTCCGTCATATGGAGTGACAAATCCCAGTCTCGATTCGTGCCAACCCAACAGACACTTTCGGGAATACCCGTAGTGTACCTTTATAGCCACCCAGTTATGTTGTGATGTTTGGCACACCCAAAGTATTCCTACGGTATCCGGGAGTTGCACAATCTCATGGTCTAAGGAAATGATACTTGACATTCGAAAAGCTTTAGTAGATGAACTGCACGATCTTGTGCTATGCTTAGGATTGGGTCTTGTCCATCACATCATTCTCCTAATGATTTGATCCCATTATCAGTGACATCCAATGTCCATGGTCATGAAATGGTGACCATCTATTAATCAACGAGCTAGCCAACTAGAGGCTCACTAGGGACATGTTGTGATCTATGTATTCACACATGCATTACGGTTTCCGATTAATACAATTATAGCATGAACACTAGACGATTATCATGAACAAGGAAAAATAATAATAACCATTTTTATTGCCTCTAGGGCATATTTCCAACAGTGGGTTATCGAGGTCAACAACAGGTTCTATTTCTACATCATTATCTGGTTCTTTATCATTACTAGGTTGGGTATCCTCATGAACATCACTATCATTATCATTATCACTTGGTGGATGTTCATTATCAAATTGAGTTTCAGCATCAGAAATTGAAACATCATTATTAACATTAGGAGGTTTTTCTATCTCAGGTTCACTAGAGGCATGCATAGTCCTATCATTTTTCTTTTTCTTATTCTTCTTAGAAGGACTAGGTGTATCGGCATTAATTCCTTCAGGATCTTGTTTAATTCTTTTAGGATGACCTTCAGGACAAAAGGGATTCTTGGGTCATTCTACCTCCTCTAGTCACTACTCTAATGGCATATTATTATTCATTTTATCAAGCAATTCTCTTTGAGATTTAGCAACTTGTTCTAACTAAGTTTGAACCATAGAGGCATGTTTTCCTACACCTCTAACATCATTACTGATTCTCAATAACAAGTCACTCAAGCGGGCAATCATATTAGAATCATATTTCAATTGTTTCAGAACATTCACATTCAAGTGCTCTTGATTCATAATGTAATTGTCAAACTCATACAAGCATTGAATAGGATATTTATTGTAAGGAATGTTACCGTCATCAAACTTTAATAAAGAATTTATCTCTACCACCTATGGAGGTGGTGGTGTGTTAAGTCCATGCATTTCTTCAATAGGTGGTAAATTCTTAACATCCTCATCTTTAATACCTTTTTCCTTCATAAATTTCTATGCCTCTTGCATATCTTCTGGACTGAGAAATAAGATGCCGCTCTTATTTGGAGTGGGTTCAATTGGTGGTTTAGGGAGAGTCCAATCATCATAATTCTTCAATATATTATTCAATAGTTCCTCAGCTTGTTCAACAGTTTGTTCCCAGAAAACACAACCAACACAACTATCTAGGTGGTTGATGTCTACTACACAACCTTCTTCTTGTAGACTCGTGTTGGGCCTCCAAGCGCAGAGTTTTCTAGGACAGTAGAAAATTTCCCTCAAGTGGATGACCTAAGGTTTATCAATCTATGGGAGCCGTAGGATGAAGATGGTCTCTCTCAAGCAACCCTGCAATCAAATAACAAAGAGTCCCTTGTGTCCCCAACACACCCAATACAATGGTAAATTGTATAGGTGCACTAGTTCGACGAAGAGATGGTGATACAAGTGCAATATGGATGGTAGATATAGGTTTTTGTAATCTGAAAATATAAAAACAGCAAGGTAACTAGTAACAAAAGTGAGCAGAAACAATATTGCAATGCTTAGAAACAAGGCCTAGGGTTCATACTTTCACTAGTGCAAGTTGTCTCAACAATACTAACATAGTTGAATCATATGTAAATCCCTCACGCACGACAAAGAGTTCACTGCAAAGTCACAAATAGCGGAGAACAAATGAAGAAATTATTGTAGAGTATGAAACCACCTCAAAGTTATCTTTTCTAATCAATCTTATGAGCTATCCCTATAAGTGTCACGAACAGCCCTAGAGTTTGTACTAAAATAACACCTTAAGATACACATCAACCAAAACATTAATGTCACCTAGGTACTCCAATGTCACCGCAAGTACCCACGGGCTTCATTATAAGATATGCATCACAAAATTTCAGATTCATCATGTTCAATCCAACACAAAGAACTTCAAAGAGTGCCCCAAAGTTTCTACCAGAAAGTCAAGACAAAAACGTGTGCCAACCCCTATGCATAGATTCCCAAGGTCACGGAACCCGAAAGTTGATCACCAAAACATACATCAAGTAGATCAATAGAACATCCCATTGTCACCACAGATATCCCATTACAAGACATACATTAAGTGTTCTCAAATCCTTAAAGATTCAATCCGATAAGAAAACTTCAAAGGGAAAACTCAATTCATCAAAAGATAGAGAGGGGAAACTCCATATGATTCATCTATATCAATAAAGCTCGCGATACATCAAGATTGTGTCATCTCAAGAACACGAGAGAGAGAGAGAGATCAAACACATAGCTACTGGTACATACCCTTAGCCCTGAGGGTGAACTACTCCCTCCTCATCATGAAGAGCGTCGGGATGATGAAGATGGCCTTCGGTGATGGTTTCCCCCTCCAGCAGGGTGCCAGAACGGGCTCCCGATTGGTTTTTCGTGGCTCTGGAGGCTTGCGGTAGCGGAACTCCCGATCTAGGTTCTTTGTTGGGTTTTTGGGATTTATAGGAATTTATGGCGATGGAAACGAGTCAGGATGGGCCACGAGGGAGTCACAAGCCTGGTGGGCGCGCCTAGGGGGGTGGCCGTGCCCCTGAGGCTTGTGACTGCCTCGTAGGTCTTCTGGCCCAACTCCGATGCTCCGTGGGTCTCTTCTGGTCCATAAAAAATTACCGTACATTTTTATTCCGTTTGGACTCCGTTTGATATTCCTTTTCTGCAAAACTCAAAAACAAGGAAAACACAGAAACTTGCACTGGGCTCTGGGTTAATAGGTTAGTACCAAAAATAATATAAAGTTGTAGTAAAATGATTGTAAAACATCCAAGAATGATAATATAACAACATGGAACAAGCAAAAATTATAGATACGTTCGAGACGTATCAGCATCCCCAAGCTTAATTACTGCTCGTCCTCGAGTAGGTAAGTGATAAAAACAGAATTTTTGATGTGGAATGCTGCCTAACCTGTTCATCATATTCTTTTCTTCTATGTATAGCATGGATATTTGGACTTGTAAATGATTCAAATCAATAGTATAGTTTTAACATAATGACTTCAATACTCAAGCATGTCAACAAGCAACCATGTCTTTCAAACTATCAACACTAAAGAAAGTTATCCCTAGCCCATCATGCTCAATCATTGATCCATTCATGAAACACACTCAAATATTAGCTATGCCCAAGGCTCGAGTACGATCATAGTGCCCCCTAGTTGATGCTTATAACATAAGATGGAGACTCAAAGCAAAAATAAAAATTGCATAAAGTAAAAGATAGGCCCTTCGCAGAGGGAAGTAGGGAGATAGAAAAATATTTTGAGTCGCATGCTTTTCTTGTCAACGAAAATGATGAAGTAGCTCACAATACTTTCCATGCTAGATACATTATAGGCGGTTCCCAAACAAAATAGGAATTTTTTTACTCCTCCTCCACCAATCAATCACACTCCACGGCGAGCCGAATCCACGGGTACCGTCCATACCAAAAACATTCCTGGGGGAGTTTTGTTTCATTATTTTTTGTTTTGATTTTTTTGAGCATGGGACTAGGCATCCCAAATACCAGCCACTTTCTCGTGAATGATAGTGAATCAACACATATCGTGAGAATAACACACCTAGCATGGAAAAATATTGGATACTCCCCACCGTTTCATGAGCGGTACGGGCACACAAAATAGAAAATTTATTTAGAATATTTAGAGATGGCACATACAAATCTGCTTGGAACGGCATGGAAATACCGCATATAGGTAGGTATGGTGGACTCATAAGGCAAAATTTGTTTTAAGGATTTTGGATGCACAAGTAGTATTTCTACTTAGTACAAATGAAGGCTAGCAAATAGATTGGGAAGCAACCAAACCGAAGGACGAAAAATCACCTAAGTGAGCATTGAGTCATAACTAACATCGAATAATGCACCACAAGTAGGATGTAACTTCATTGCATAACTGTTGAATTTTGTGCATGCGTAGGGAATCACAAACCTTAACACCAATATTCCTACTAAGCATAATTACTCACTAACATGACTCACATATTACTATCATCATGTTTCAAAACTATTACGAGGAATAAAATTTAATTTGTCTAATGTTCTTCATGGAAGTTTTTATTATATCCTCCTTGGATATCTATCACTTTGGGAATAGTTTCATATATTGCTATTGCCTTTTGGCAAGCTCAAACAAATTTAAGTGAAGTACATGAGCAAATGACAAGCTACTCTCAAAAGATATAAGTGAAGATCAATGAGTAGTCAAACAATTTAAGTAGCTATGTGAGGACTCTCTCTCCCTCAATAAATATTTTCATATCTGAGTACTTTATTCAAACATCAAGCAAAATAAAAATAGCACTCCAAGAATAGCACGCATCATGTGAACGAATAAAAATTTAGGCTCAACATAGGCTAACCGATAATTGTTGATGAAGAGAGGTGGGATGCGTAGCATACCCAAGCTTAGATGATTAACAAATTCTTGAAACATTTACTTGGGGTGCCTTGGGAATCCCCAAGCTTGAGCTTTTGCATCTCGTTCAATCCTCTCATACCACGGTTTCACCTATTCTCAAAAACTTCATCCACACAAAACGAAATAAGAACTCGTGAGATGGGTTAGTACACATAATAATAAATCAACTATTTATGTAATGACAAGACAAGTTTCATAATAATTTTCAAACATTAGGTACTGTATAATATCATTTCCACAATTTACATCTACCAATATAGGCTACAGAAACTATAGGATAAGTAGATAACAAAACTATGACAGCAATCTGTCCAAACAGGACAGTCTGTAGAAATTTATGAAAAAGGTCTACTTCTGTAACTCAAACAATTATGAAAATTTAGTAAATTCTATAAAATTTATATGAAAATACTGTGTAAAAATTTCATAAACTTTCCGCGTTCCGGTAAAATACAAAAATTCAAACACTACAATAGAAGTTTTTGTTTTTACACAGCACACATCAAACATGCAATTCAAGCATCCTAAAGGCAATTCTTGGAAATTTTTATTGGAAAACAAAATTTTAAATAACACCTAGCAGAGGAAAAAAATAAAATGACGCTCCAATCAAAACTCATATTATGTGACGAATAAAAATATAGCTCCAAGTAAGATATATCGATAGTGTTGAAGACGAAATAGGGGATGCCTTCCGGGGCATCCCCAAACTTAGACGCTTGAGTCTTACTTGAATATTACCTTGGGGTGTCTTGGGCATCCCCAATCTTAGGTCCTTGTCACTTCTTATTCTTCTCATGTCGGTGTCTCACCCAAAACTTGAAAACTTCAATCACACAAAACTTAACGGAACTTTGTGAGAAGAGTTAGTGTAGTAAAGATAAATCATTCACTTAGGTACTGTCAAGAAAAGATTCATAATTATTACAAAATTATACCTACTATATTACATCATTCCAATAATTTATATTACTCAATATAAACTATAGGAACACTTGAAACAAGCAAACTATGCATGCAAAACAGAATCTGTCAAAAACAGAACAATTTGTAAAGATCTGAATGATCACCATACTTCCCTGACTCTAAAAATTCTGAAAATTAGGAAAACTCAAGGAATTTGTATATAAAGTTTGTGTAAAACTTTCAGAATTTTTTGATGCTCCAGTAAAATCAGATATTTTGTATACTGGACGCAAAACTTTCTGTTTTTGCACAGAATCAAACAATCAAGTATCCACACTATCCCAAAGGATTTACTTGGCACTTTATTGAAATAAAAGGCACAAAACATGATTACTATGGTAGCTTAATCATGTGTACACATCAAAACATAAAGTAAAAGTGTTGGGTTGTCTCCCAACAAGCGCTCTTCTTTAATGCCTTTTAGCTAGGCATGATGATTTCAATGATGCTCACATAGGAATAATAATTGAAACATGCAAAAGAGCATCATGAATCTCATGGCAAGCACATTTAAGTCTATCACACTTCCTATGCATAGGAATTTTGTGAGAAAACAATTTATGGGAACAAGAATCATCTAGCATAGGAAGGGAAAACAAGAATAACTTCAAAACTTTGAACACATGGAGAGGAAACTTGATATTATTGCAATTCCTACAAGCATATGTTCCTCCCTCATAATAATTTTCAGTAGCACCATGAAGAAATTCCACAATATAACCAGAACATAAATCATTATTTTTATGATGCACAAGCATAGAAAATTTGTCACTCTCCACATAAGCAATTTTCTTCCCATTCAAAATAGTGGGAGCAAACTCAACAAAATAACTATCATGACATACTTGATTGACATAACCACTTTGAATATTAAAATCATGATGACAAGTTTCATGGTTACCATTACTCTTTGTAGCATACATTTCATCACAATAATCATCATAGATAGGAGGCATGTCATAAGCATAATAGTTTTGCTCATCAAAATTTGGGGGGCTAAAAATATCATCAAGCATAGCATCCCCAAGCTTGTGGCTTTGCATATCATTAGCATCATGAATATTCAGAGAATTCATACTAAAAATATCACTATCATGCTCATCACTCAAATATTTAGTTCCAAACATTTTAATAACTTCTTCTTCTAACACTTGAGCATAATTTTCCTTTCCATCATTCTCATGAAAGACATTAAAAAGATGAAGCATATGAGGCAACCTCAATTCCATTTTTTTAGTTTTCTTTTATAGACTAAACTAGTGAAAAACAAGAAACTAAAATATTTGATTGCAATATCTAAAGATATACATTCAATCACTCACCTCCCCGGCAACGGCGCCATAAAAGAGCTTGATGTCTACTCCACAACCTTCTTATTGTAGACTTGTGTTGGGCGTCCAAGCGTAGAGTTTTGTAGGACAGTAGCAAATTTCCCTCAAGTGGATGACCTAAGGTTTATCAATCCATGGGAGGCGTAGGATGAAGATGGTCTCTCTCAAGCAACCCTCCAATCAAATAAAAAAGAGTCTCTTCTGTCCCCAACACACCCAATACAATGGTAAATTGTATAGGTGCACTAGTTGGGCGAAGAGATGGTGATACAAGTGCAATATGGATGGTAGATATAGGTTTTTATAATCTGAAAATATAAAAACAGCAAGGTAACTAGTAACAAAAGTGAGCACAAACGGTATTGCAATGCTTAGAAACAAGGCCTAGGGTTCATACTTTCACCAGTGCAAGTTCTCTCAACAATACTAACATCGTTGAATCATATGTAAAAATCCCTCACGCACGACAAAGAGTTCACTCCAAAGTCACAAATAGCGGAGAACTAATGAAGAAATTATTGTAGGGTACGAAACCACCTCAAAGTTATCTTTTCTGATCAATCTTATGAGCTATCCTATAAGTGTCACGAACAGCCCTAGAGTTCGTACTAAAATAACACCTTAAGATATGCATCAACCAAAACCCTAATGTCACCTAGATACTCCAATGTCACCACGAGTACCCATGGGCTTGATTATACAACATGCATCACACAATTTCAGATTCATCATGTTCAATCCAACACAAGGAACTTCAAAGAGTGCCCCAAAGTTTCTACCAGAGAGTCAAGACGAAAACGTGTGCCAACCCCTATGCATAGATTCCCAAGGTCACGGAACCCGCGAGTTGATCACCAAAACATACATCAAGTATATCAATAGAACATCCCATTGTCACCGCAGATATCCCATCGCAAGACATACATCAAGTGTTCTCAAATCCTTAAAGACTCGATCAGATAAGAAAACTTCAAAGGGAAAACTCAATTCATCACAAGATAGAGAGGGGAAAACTCCATATGATTCATCTATATCAATAAGGCTCGCAATACATCAAGATCGTGTCATCTCAAGAACACGAGAGAGAGAGAGAGAGAGAGAGAGAGAGAGAGAGAGAGATCGAACACACAGCTACATGTACATACCCTCAGCCCTGAGGGTGAACTACTCCCTCCTCGTCATGGAGAGCGTCGGGATGATGAAGATGGCCTCCGGTGATGGTTTCCCCCTTTGGCGGGGTGCCAGAACGGGCTCCCGATTGGTTTTTTATGGCTCTGGAGCTTGCAGCGGCGAAACTCCCGATCTAGGTTCTACCTTGGGGTTTTCGGAATTTATAGGAATTTATGGCGGTGAAAACGAGTCCGGATGGGCCACGAGGGACTCACAGCCTGGTGGGCGCACCCAGGGGGTGGCCGCACCCCTGAGGCTTGTGACTGCCTCGTGGGTCTTCTGGCCCAACTCCGATGCTCCGTGGTCATTTCTGGTCCATAAAAAATCACCATAAATTTTTATTCTGTTTGGACTCCGTTTGATATTCCTTTTCTGTAAAACTCAAAAACAAGGAAAAAATAGAAACTGGCACTTGGCTCTGGGTTAATAGGTTAGTCCCAAAAATAATATAAAGTTGTAGTAAAATGATTGTAAAACCACTAGTAAAATGTAGTAAAATAATATAAAGATGAGGAAATGAGTATCTCCATCCTCGGCAGGAAACCTACCATGTGTAACCACTAGTACCCCCGGTGTCTATATAAATCGGGAGGGTTTTAGATCGTCGAGCAGGGAAAGTCATCTAGGGTTTTAGCTATTCGATCTCGAGGTAAATCAACTATGTAACCTTCATACCATCAATATAATCAAGCAGGGTGTAGGGTTTTACCTCCATAGGAGGGCCCGAACCTTGGTAAACATCGTCTCCTTCGTCCCATGTTACCATCGATCCTAGTCTCACAGCTCGGGACCCCCTACCCGAGATCCGCCGATTTTGATACCGACATTGGTGCTTTCATTGAGAGTTCCGCTGTGATCGCCAAAGGAATCAATGGCTCGCGTTGTCATCAACGAAGAAGTCCACAACATGGACACCTTTGTCCCTAGACAGATCTTCGCTTTCGGCAGCATTGTGCTGCACGCCGACCTGACCGGTCGTCTTGGTCGGGTCGGGAGTTTCACCCCTGATCAAGAGGTCAGATTCGGGAACCTAGAGTTCTCCGTAGACTCTCGGGGCGATCTTTTGCTAACCGGGCTCGCAGTCTCGCCTATCGTGCCCGAAGACTCCGAGGCTTTAACCTCGGATTCCGCTTTCGGTCCCATCCACGGGATCCACCCTGGCAATGACCTGGCTTTAAGTCCGGATCCGGCCATAGTGCCAGACGTTGGGAGACCAGTTCCTGCTGACCACTCCCCTCGCGCGGACGCACCGGAGGTTAACTCCAAAAGCTCTGAGCAGGTTGACCCGATCAAGCTCTCGACACTAAACGAGGCCCTAGATCAGATCTTGTCGATGAAAATTACCGACGACCCAACCCCAATCCATACTCAGATCAGTCTTAAGGCGGGTCAAGAAGAATTTTTTATCCCACCCACCACCCACTTGATAGCCACTGTTGAAGACTTAACCGACATGTTGGACTATGCCTCCGAGGAGGCAGAAGACATGGTTGAGGAAGATCGTGCTCCCACCCCCGTTAACACCGGGTGATGGTCTGCCACCTCCACCTTTGACGTATACATGGTGGACACTCCAGCCGATAACGGCGAGCACACACCTAAAAACGATGGCGACAAATCGGGTGAAGCACTGTCAAGGCGCTGGAAGCCGCACAAACAATCAAAGTCAAAAAAAGGAAGAAAAGCTATCGCTGGCACCGGGGACGGAGCTACCCTGGAAGACCTTGGCGATCCTGATATTCCCAAACATCCGCTAGAGGACCAGGAGAGGCCGGAAGATCAGCGCAACCCCGATGATCAAAATGATTCCGAGGATGACAACTACCTCCCCCCTGTCAAGGAGGAGGAAATCCCGGAAGGCGAAGACTTTGCCATCCCTGAAAACCTTGAAGATCTGGAACAGTTCAGGCAATAGCTTATAGCCACGGCCTGCAACCTGAAGGCAAAAGAACGGCAGCTTAAGGTCGAACAGGACAACCTCAACGATAGATAGACGAGGGTCCTATGAGCTAAGGAAGGATACGGTACCGGTGTATTGGACCAACCCAAAATCTATCCACGCCGAAGGCTGCTGCAATAATTCGATGACGAGCTTACTAATATGTCGTCTCCCAAACATACTCCATATGACAAGCCAGACCGCCCTCCTCGAGGACGAGACAGAACGGCTGACGACACCGGTTATAGGCCGACGATACCCCAAAGACGGGGAAATGAGCCAATAGATCCCGATAACAGGTTTGACCTGCGACACGACCTGGACTATAGAGCAGGTCGTACGAGATCCATCTACAGATCTAGAGTTTGCTCACCCGATAGACGAGAGGGGTACCGGCCTTGGCTCAACCGCAACAATAGAGGTCGCGAATGAAACCGGGCCAGCACAGATGCCGATTACCGCCGCGCATAGCTCGGGTCAGAGGCACTGCACACCCACTGTGCTTCATGGACGAGGTAATGCAGCATGAGTTTGCAGAAGGGTTCAAACCCGTGAACATAGAGCAATATGATGGGACAACTGACCCAACAATATGGATCAAGGATTTCCTCCTCCACATACACATGGTGCAAGGAGATGATCTCCACGCCATCAAGTATCTACCCATAAAACTTAAGGGGCCCTCTCGACACTAGTTAAATAGCCTTCCTGAAATTTCCATCGGGTGCTGGGAGGATCTAGAGGATGCATTCCGATCTAACTTCCAAGGCACCTATGTTCGGCCGCCGGACTCCTCCAACCTGAACAACGTCGTCCAGTAGGCAGGAGAGTCCGCTCGGTAATTCTAGAATTGGTTCCTGGCCAAGAAAAGCCAGATCGTTGATTGCCTGGACACCAAGGCAATAGCCTCCTTCAGGCACAATATTCAGGATGAATGGCTGGCTCCCTAGCCCGGTCAGGATAAACCTAGGATAATGTCTGCTCTTACATCACTCATGACGCGCTTTTGCTCGGGCGAGGATAAGTGGCTAGCAAGACGGAGCCACAACCTCGAAGACCCCGGAACCTCCAAAGTTTGGGATGGAAACGTGAAACAAAAATGCAACAAAATAAGCGTCAACACAGCAATAGTTATGTCGATGGCACGGCCGTTAACGTCGGCTTCTTTAATTCCTAACCCGGGCAGCGAAAGAAGCCTCCTAAAGGCAATCGCTACAGACCTACCCCGCTGGAAAAAATTATGGAGAGACCTTGTCAGATCCATGGCACTCAAGAGAAGCCTGCCAACCACACCAACCGCAACTGCTGGGTGTTCAAACAGGTCGGTAAACTCATAGCCGAGGATCAAGGCAAGGGCCCACGTAGCGAGGACGAGGATGAGCCCCGCGGTCCGATCCGTGGTGCACAGACGCAATTCCCTCCAGAGGTAAAAACCGTGAATATGATATACGCCACTCATATACCCAAAAAGGAGAGGAAGTGCGCCCTTCGAGAGGTCTACGCCATAGATCTTGTAGCCTTGAAGTACAATCCATGGTCGGTCTACCCGATCACCTTCAATCGATGCGACCACCCGACCATTATCCGTCATGGGGGTTTAGCCGCCCTCGTCCTAGACCCCATCATAGATGGGTATCACCTCACTAAAGTCCTAATGGACGGAGGAAGTAGCCTTAATCTGATTTACTCAAACACAGCGAAAAGATGGGTATAGATCCGTCAAGGATCAAACCCAGCAACACTACCTTTAAAGGAGTGATCCCATGCGTCGAAGCCCGATGCACTGGCTCTGTAAGCCTGGAAGTAGTGTTCGGTTCGCCCAATAACTTTTGAAGCGAAGACTTGATATTAGACATTGTACCTTTCTGCAGCTGCTATCACGCCCTGCTAGGCCGTACAACGTTCACTCACTTTAACGTCGTCCCACATTACTGTCAACGGCAACACAGAGCCCTCCCTCCGAATAGAGGAACATGCATTGGCCTTGGCGGACGAATTCCATTACAATGATGATCGGCAAATGCCGACATCTACCGTAAAGGCACGTAAGGTTGAGAAGCGAGCTCGGTTTCAGCCCGAACTCACAGAATCTTATGCTCCCTAGAAATAGGGACTCGCTCCCCATTGCACAGACCTAATGCCAGCAAAACACGTCCCAAGAAGGCACAACTTCGCACTTAAGATTCCATGGGCAGCAGTGGGGAACAACTATCAAAGCACCGGTGTTCGGTTGGACCGAACTACCAGCAATATAAGTCTTCGGACATACAACAGGTACCATCAAGGACCCACTAAAGCGTAAAGCCCATCAATAGTTTGGCAACTTCTCAAGATCCTCTTTCCAAGGTTCGCTCGCCGACAGCATTACCCATAAAGGAATGCAACCCCCTAGGAGGCACAAGAGTGGACAGGCGATAGGGCATATCGAGGACGTCAGGCCACCCATCGAAGACCCCTAGTATAACCCCTCCTATAAACTTTATATTTCATCTTTAAGTACTTGTAAACAATTGTTTCGGCAATTTGAGCCATAAGAGTTATTGATCAAAATACAAGACCATTATGAGTGGTCGGTTCGCTGTCTTTTGGGGTACATAATCTATTTCCTCCCTCCTCAATGCTTCTTGCGAAACTATTTGGTACACATTACGACACAACCGGCTAATAGACTAGGGGCTCGAATTTTGAATATCGCCCTAAGCACAATCGATCATGTGTTCAGCATCTCGGAGTTTGCTTTATATGAATCGGTTCCAAACTATGTCTTGGGTTAATAGTTGGGCTGCCCGGCTCCTGTGCTTGCCCTTTTACGTTCCGCTCGTTCGGCTAAAAGTGCAAAGGGAGAACCAATGTGATTGTGTTTCCAGCTAGCCTGGTCAAGCACCTCAGGGGAGAAAGCGGAAAACTAACTGTCATAGTTTGCGAGAACAGGTCTGCGAATCCGAGCATAAGTGTTATACTAAAAACTTCATTAGTGGTTATTCCATGCCATACGATGGGTTTGGTATTCATACAAACCATGTGATTCCAGCTTTAGCCGCGGTTCATCCGAACATCACAATCACTTGGGCTAGTCATCAGCCCCTGCATTCCTTTTCACGCTCCTACGACTAAGTGAAAGCAATAAAGCATTATGGTCTGAGTGCCTTGACCCCCTCACACTACCGCCTTCGAGTACCAATAGCTTGGCTAAGGGTCATAGTGTGGAGGCAGAGACACCTCACATAGTATCTACATGGGGGCTAAAGACGATGACTCCCAACTTTCAGTTTAAATGGCCACACGGTAGTTATAGCGAATGTAAAACATAAAAGACATGATAAATCATGCATCATAACCATAAAGGCATTAAAAGTTCTTCGGACATATTACAACGCGTTTACTCATAAAAGTTATCTTTTGAGCACTGAGCATATATCGCCCGAGCACCCTCCATCACTATGGAGAAGTATCACTCAGGGCACCTATGCTCCTTTCCAGGGGCGAAGGAGTGGTAGCTATCTTCGTCGGGCTGAGCCTCATCTCCCTCTTCTCGCAAAGCATAGAACTGGTTCGCGTCTGCTACACTCTTCACGAGGTCCGAGCTGGCACCTGAGGAATGACACACCTGGGTGAGCAATGCGAACTTGGTATCACCAAAAGCACACTTTAGTAAATACGGCTTACCATCTGTGATAGCCTTGACATGGCGACTATGTTCTTCAAAGAACCGCCTCTCCACCCACTCCTTCTAGAGGTCGGCTTTCAACGTTGATAGCTCGATGGATTGTTTCTTGCCCTTCTGCTCAAGGTCTTGACATTTTTGGCTGGCATCCTTGAGCTCCTGCTGAACCTCCCCCACCTGAGCCTCATGCTTTTCGCTCGTGGTTTTTAAGGCGGAGAGCGTGGCTGCCGCCTGTTCGGCTGCTGCCTTCTCGTCTACGGCATGTTGCTTTATCCACTGCATCTTGGCCTTGAGCTTCTGGACCTCCTTCGCCGAGTCTATGTAAGAAACAAACATATAATTATACTAAGTCAACAGTGTGAATCGCTAATGATGAAAAATTTGGATATTGCAACTCGGCTTACCTTGCGCCTCATCGAACCTCTTGTTCGGAGCATCAAGCTCTTCTTCAGAGCTCTTGAGCTTCCAATTTAGGTCATCATGCTCTGAGGCATTCATGGCCGCCACTGATGACAAAGCCTGCAAATAGCACATATTTATCAATTTATATGGGTTCAAACACCCGAACTGTCAAGACCATAACCCTATGTTCGGTCCTCTTAAAGACTGTTAGAACATTATAGGATGAATAATGTCTCATACATTTTTGGTCATTTCTTTGTATTTGACCCCCGGGTGAGTTTTTCTAAACTCACCCAGGGCTCGGGGGCTGCTATATATAACGATAGCACAAACCTAATAAATTAATATTTTAGGAAAAGAACATTACGTGGCTCACCTGGAAGCCCGTCAGGATACCGTTGAAGGCCTCCTTCAGTCCGCTATCAACAGACTGGATGCTTTGCAGAACCACACCCATAAGGGTGCGGTGATCCTCACAGATGGAGGCGCTTGATAGAGCCTCCTCCATGACCGTCCACCCAATCATCGGTGGCACCGGTGGTGATCGGTTAGCCCGATCTCCAACCGGTGATTGAACCGGTGGCTCCAGAGGCGTGATGCGCTCCGGATATGACCTCGGAGGGGACTGGACACCCCTTTGTCCAGTCTCCTTGGTGGCCAAGAGGGGCTCCTCCTCCCGGTCTTCAGCGGCTGAGGCATTAACCTCGGCCATGACATTGTCACCCCCACCGCCTCTGTTCGGCTCCAAAGGAGCCTAGTGGGATGACACCTCCGCGGAATCTTTCGTGGCTCGTGGAGGTGTGGGATGCGACGTAGTCCCACTCTCCGCTAGCTCGGTGGGTGAAGTCTCCCCATCCAAAACTTGGTCGCTGGGGAGAACGTGTGGTAGGTTGCGGGTCAAAAAGCACTCACATTAATAACATTAAAAACTTGGCATAAATATCTCAGGGAGTATTCAGATTCTTACCTTCGAGCTGGGGGCTTGGCCCTTAGGTTCCTTTGAGGAACCTTTTCAAAGTCCTCGGACTTGGTATCCGAGTTCAAACTGTCATCGGGTAGGACTAACATCGGCCAACGTGCCCTTTTTGGGGAAGGAGGAGGTACCTCATCTGCGGTGTCCAATGACACCACCCTCTTTCTTGTGAAGGGGGAATCCCCCTCCTCATCATACTCATGTTCTTCCCCATGATTAGAGGAGGCATGGGTTTTCTCGGACGCAGCGTCCAGCTGGTCCTTTATGTAGAGACCTCCTCTGCCCTTCTTCTTCTTTTTCTTTTCTGGCGCCTTGTAAGGCGCCACGACGAGCATCTCCGACAACAACTTTGACCTGGGGTCTTCGGGTTGTGGTGCCGGGCAGTTGATTCCTGTGTCTTTGCTCAATCATTTCTATGAAGATGATGGGAAAGGTGTTTAAATATTTTGTCAGAAAACAAAGACGATCAATTGAAATTATATTATACCTGGGTGGGAGGGCTATCGGCGTGTAGGCCCCGATCCTCCTCCTCGGTTGGCCAGCTCTTCTGAGGCTTGAACAGCGCCTTCCACAGTTACTTTGGAGTGGTGCGAAAGAGCTGACGAATGGTAGGCTCATCATCTAGATGATAATCCCACACGGGGGAGTCCCGGTGCTGGCAGGGAAGGATGTTGCATCGAAGCATGATCTGGACTACGTTAACCACATCGATCTTCGCCTTGATAATTGAGGTGATGCGCTTCTGCAGCTTGTCCACCTCCGCATCCGACCCCCATTCAAGGATCTTTCAGAGCCATGACGTCAATATGGTGGGGGTCCGGATTTGAACCCGGCCAGAGCAACCTAACCTTCTTCCCTTGGCTCGGTGATATAAAACCACTCCTTTTGCCAGATCTTGATGGCATCTATGAAGGTGCCATTCGGCCATCCGATGATAACCCACAAGTATAGGGGATCGCGACAGTTTTCGAGGGTAGAGTATTCAACCCAAATTTATTGATTCGACACAAGGGGAGCCAAAGAATAATCTTGAGTATTAGCTGCTGAGTTGTCAATTCAACCACACCTGGAAGACTTAATATATGCAGCAAAGTATTCAGTAGCAAAGTAATATTGAAGTAACGGTAACTGTGGCAAAGTGATAGTAGCAGTTTTGTAGTGTTTGTAGCAGTAGCAACGGAAAAGTAACTTAGCAAAGATCAATATATGAAAAGCTCGTAGGCTATGGATCAGTGATGGATAATTATGTCGGATGGCATTCATCATGCAACATTTATAACATAAGGTGACACAGAACTAGCTCCAATTCATCAATGTAATGTAGGCATGTATTCCATATATAGTCATACGTGCTTATGGAAAAGAACTTGCATGACATCTTTTGTCCTACCCTCCCGTGGTAGCAAGGTCCTATTGGAACCTAAGGGATATTAAGGCCTCCTTTTAATAGAGAACCGGACCAAAGCATTAGCACTTAGTGAATACATGAACTCCTCAAACTATGGTAATCACCGGAAAGAATCCCAGTTATTGTCACCCTAGGGTATGCGGATCATAACTTGTAATATGTGTCTACAACTTGCAAGATAGGATCAAGAACACACATATATTCATGAAAACATAATAGGTTCAGATCTTAAATCATGGCACTTGGGCCCTAGTGACAAGCATTAAGCATAGCAAAGTCATAGCAACATCAATCTCACAACATAGTGGATACTAGGGATCAAACCCTAACAAAACTAACTCGATTACATGATAAATCTCATCCAACCGATCACCGTCCAGCAAGCCTACGATGATATTACTCATAAACGGTGGGGAGCATCATGAAATTGGTGATGACGAAGGCATCGATTTCCCCTCTTCGGAGCCCAAAACGGACTCCAGATCTGGTCTCCCGAGGAAGAACAGGAGGTGGCGGCGGCTCCGTATCATGAAACACGATGAACTCTTCTTCTTGATTTTTTCTCCTCGAATAGGAATATATAAGTGGAAACAAGGTCAGAGGAGCGGTAGGGGGCCCACAAGCCTGGCCGGCGCGCCCACCAGGCTTGTGGCCAGGTGGTGGGCCCCCTGCAGTTGATTCTTTCGCAAATATTTTTTATTAATTCCAAAAATATTCTCCGTAAATTTTTCAGGTCAATCTGAGAACTTTTATTTCTGCCCAAAAATAACACCAAGGCAATTCTGCTGAAAACAGCGCTAGTACAGGTTAGTTCCAATCAAATCATGCAAATTAGAGTCCAAAACAAGGGCAAAAGAGTTTGGAAAAGTAGATGCATTGGAGACGTATCGACTCCCCCAAGCTTAAACCTTTGCTTGTCCTCAAGCAATTCAGTTGATAAACTAAATGTGATAAAGAAAAACTATTACAAACTCTGTTTGATCTTGCTGTTGTAAATATGTCTAACTTATGTTCTGATTTTCAGCAAGGATTATAGACTAACCACATTCACAATAACATTTAGGTCTCATGTTTACTCATATCAATGGCATAATCTACTAGCGGGCAATAATAATAAGTCTCGGATGACAACAGTTTTATCAAAACAATCATGATACAATATGACATAATGGTATCTCGCTAGCCCTTTCTGAGACCGGAAAACATAAATGCAGAGCACCTCTGGGGAACAAGGACGGACTAAACATTGTAATTCACGGTGAGAGAGATCCAGTCATGCTCCTACTCAATATCAATTAATAGTAAGGCATACAAATGACGATGGTGCTCTCTAACTGGTGCCCTTTTGTAAGAGGATGATGACTCGACAATAAAGTAAATAGATAGGCCCTTCGCAGAGGGAAGCATTGATTTGCAGAGGTGCCAGAGCTCGAGCTTTTAAAACAGAGATAAGTAATGATTTTTGGAGCGGTATGCTTTCATTTCTCACATAATGACCAAGACGTTTTCAATATCATCCATGCTAGATACATTATAGGCGGTTACCAAACAGAATGATAAAGTTTTTACTCCCCCTCCACCAATCGGTCACACTCCACGGCGGCCCGAATCCATGGGTACCGTCCATACTAACATAGTCCTGGGGGAGTTTTGTTTAATTATAATTTGCTTTCTATTTAGAGCATGGGACTGGGCATCCCGATTCCCAGCCACTTTCTCGTGAATGATAGTGAATCAACACATATCGTGAGAATAACCCACCTAGCATGGAAGATACTGACAGCCCCCAGTCGCCACATGAGCGATTTGGGCATACAAAACGGAATATTTATTTGAAGGTTTAAAGTTTAGCACATGCAAATATTCTTGGAACGGCAGGTAAATACCGCATATAGGTAGATATGATGGACTCATATGGAACAACTTTGGGTTTATTGAGATGGATGCACAAGCAGTATTCCCGCTTAGTACAAGCGAAGGCTAGCAAAAGACTGGGGAGCGACCAACTAGAGAGCGACAGAGTCATCAACATGCTTGGAGATTAACCAACATTGAAAGCAAGCATGAGTAGGATATAATTCACCATGAACACAGATATTGTGGAGGCTATGTTGATTTGTTTCAACTACATGCGTGAACATGTGCCAAGTCAAGCCACTTGAATCATTCAGAGGAGGATACCATTCTATCATACTACATCACAACCATTTTAATGTGCATGTTGGCACTCAAGACGGACCATTATCTACTCTTAGCTAATTAAGCATGGCATGAATAACTATAATCTCTAATTGTCATTGCAAACACGTTCAACCCATAAGGTATTGAATTCCGAACGATGAGCTAATCGTATTTTAAAAAGTAAGATAGGTCGAGTTCATACCAGCTTTTCTCCATCTCAATCTTTTCAGCAAATATCGTCATTATTGCCTTTCACTTGCACGACCGAACGATGTGAATAATAATAAGAGTGCACGTGCATTGGACTAAGCTGGAATCTGCAAAACAAAAAACCAAAGGAGAAGACAAGGCAATATGGGCTCTTTGTAAGATAAACAATAATGCATATGAGAGTCACTCAACATGTCATCATGGTCTTCTCCTTCCGACCCAAAGAGAAGAAAGGAAAATTATTTACACGGGAAAGCTCCCAACAAGCATAAAGAAGAACGAGAAATATTTTTGGGTTTTCTCTTTAATGCTACAACTAAGCAACTAGGAAATAAAGCTAGAACTAATTTTTTTTGTATTTTTCTCAAAGTTAATTAAACACACAAGAAGAAAGCAAAATAAGAAATAAACTACCATGGATAGTACAATGAAAAAGTATGAACACTGACAACTGAAATGAGTGTGTGAACATGAATGTAATGTCGGTGAGAAATACGTACTCCCCCAAGCTTAGGCTTTTAGCCTAAGTTCGTCTAGGGCCATGGTTGGCCTGGATAATATCCGAAGTCAAAGTTGGGGCTGTACTAGGCTGCGGCGGCTACCGCCTGAACTACTGCAGCATGAAGGCGAGCGGTTTCTACATTTCGCTCGTAGTTTGTCTCCTCTCTGGTTATAAAATATCTCTGCTTTTCCTGAAAATTAAAGAAGGCAGGAGCAGGAAGGCTAACATGTACAACACGTTACCTATCAAAAATTAGTCGGTACTAGAGGGATTGTTCATTTCTTTCAAGAAACTAGTAGCGCACCAAAGCCTCATAATCAAGAAAACCAAGGGGTAACTCAATATCATTCCCTCTTATGGATACCCCAAGATACTTAGCTACACGAGTGGCATAAATTCCACCAAAGAAATCTCCATCCTTAGCATTATGATGTAACCTCCTGGCAATAATAGCCCCCAAGTTATATCATCTATCTACCATTACAGCACTCTTAAGAATACTCGGATTAGGCATGCAAAGGTGACTATGCTCATGTTTACCGTTAATACATCTACCTATGAAGATAGCAAAATAATGTATAGCCAGAAAATGAATGCTCCCCAAGGTGGCTTGTGTAATGATTCTAGTTTCACCCACCGTGATGCTAGCAAGGAAATCATTATATTCATTTTTATGAGGATCGCTACGACTACCCCACTGTGGAATTTTGCATGCATCATTAAAATGTTCTAGGTCCATGGTATAGGTCTTGTCATAAAGATTAAATAGAACAGAATGAGAATTATGCCTAGATGAAAATTCAAACCTCTGCACGAAAGAATCAGTGAGTTGATAATATTGTTTGCATCGATCTGAAATTAAATCCTCAAGGCCAGCATTCCTTATGTACGCATAGAACTCTTCCTTGAATCCGGCGTTGTCCATGAGTTGATCTAACGGCCATTCACAAAGCAGTACTCGAGCTTCCCTTGGTGGTTCAAAATCGGGCTCACATAACATGAGTCTTGGGGCTTTCTTGCTTGAGGAACCACCTTGGTACATTCTCCTCAACATCTTTTCTTTCTCCGAAATATTTCTGAAATTTTTAGTGAACGAAAAATAAAGGTGAACAAAACTCAAAAAAACTCATAGCAACTACTCCCTCAAGTGCCTAGAGACTATATCATGCATCAAAATTACTTGGGACCATATAAATTTGACATGCAAGCTCAAAATCACAGTCACCACAACAGCAAAAATCTGCAATATATAAGGCACTAGAACAAAAACTAATCGGACCATTGGAGGAGCCACATACCAATGAGCAATCCCCTAAAACAGTTTTGCGAATGGAGCTTTGAGCAAGGAGATCGAAAATGGCAGCAAGAGGAGCTAAAACACGGGTTTGAGCAATGGTGAGATTTTTCTGGAGGAAGATGAAGTGAATGGGTGCTCAAATAAGTGGAGGAGGGCCACATGGGACCCACAAGCCACCAGGGCGTGCCTAGGGGGAGGCGCACCCACCAGGCTTGTGGCCCACTAGAGCAGCCCCCTGATGCATACTCAGTGTCAAAAATTCTTAAATATTCTAGAAAAAATCATACTCCATTTTCAGGACATTTGAAAAACTTTTATTTTCAGGTCACTTTGTTATTGCACGGGGAACTCAAAAAATAGGAAATAATAGCATTTTTACTTAATCTCATCTAGGTAACAGATAGTAAAAGTTAGGTACAGGAAGTTGTGCTTTCTAAATTCGTCCATCTCATGCTCATCAAAAGGAATACATCAATAAGGTTGATCAATTCTTATTAACAAACTTCTTTCGAATAACATGAAACCGAAGAATTTTCGAATAACACTAAGTTACCTCAATGGGGATATGCATTTCCCCAACAATAAGTATATCATATTTCTTCTTGACAGTAGAAAGAGGGAACTCAAAGTCTCCAATAATAATCGTTGGATTTTTTTCAATAGAGTTGATACTATGAACTTGAGGGTGTTTCTTCGGAAAGTACATCGTATGCTTGTTACCATTAATATGAAAAGTGACATTGCCCTTGTTGCAACCAATAGCGGCCCTTGCAGTATTCAAAAAGGGTCCACCAAGGATGATCGACATATTGTTGTCCTCCGGAATAGCAAGAATAACAAAGTCCGTCAAGATAATAGCATTTGCAACTATGACAGGTACATCCTCACAAATACCGATAGGTAGAGCAGTTGATTTATCATCCATTTGCAAAGAGATTTCAGTAGGTGTCAACTTATTCAAATCAATTCTACGGTATAAAGAGAAAGGCATCACGCTAACACTAGCTCCAAGATCACATAAAGCAGTTTTAACATAATTTCCTTTAATAGAGCATGGTATAGTAGGTACTTCGGGATCTCCTAATTTCTTAGGTATTCCACCTTTAAAAGTATAATTAGCAAGCATGGTGGAAATCTCAGCTCCCGGTATCTTTCTTTTATTTGTCACAATATCTTTCATATACTTAGCATAAGGAGACATTTTCAAAACATCAGTCAAGCACATACGTAAAAAGACAGGTCTAAGCATTTCAAAGCGCTAAAAATCCTCATCATATTTTTTCTTGGATGGTTTGGGAGGAAAGGGCATGGGTTTCTGAACCCATGGTTCTCTTTCTCTACCATGTTTCCTAGCAATGAAGTCTCTTTTATCGTATCTTTTATTCTTAGGTTGTGGGTTATCAAGATCATTAGCAGGTTCAATCTTCACATCATTATCATTACTAGGTTGAGCATCAACACGAACATCATTATTAATGTTATCACTAGGCTCGTTCATCACCAGATTGTGTCTCAGCATTAGAAATAGAAATATCATTTGGATTCTTAGATGTATCTATAACAGGTTCACTAGCAGCATGCAAAGTACTATCATCATTCTTTTTCCTACTCTTATTGGAACGAATAGGTTCATCAGTGTTAACTCTCTGAGAATCTTGCTCAATTCTCATAGGATGGCCCTCAGGATACAAAGGTTCCTGAGTCATTCTACCTCCTCTAGTCACAACTTTAACACAATGATCATTTTCTTTACTATTCTCTCATTAAGCAAATAATTTTGAGCCTTAAGTACTTGTTCTACTTGAGTGGTTACCATGGAAGCATGTTTACTAATAAGCTTAAGATCATTTACAGTTCTACTCAAATAATCACCGAAGCGATCAAGCATATAAGCATTATGTTTCAATTGTCTACTAACATAAGCATTGAAATTTTCTTGCTTCACAATGAAATTATCAAATTCATCCAAGCATTGGCTAGCAGACTTATTATAAGGAATATCTCTTTCATCAAATCTACAAAGAGAATTTACCTCTACTACCTGTGTCGGGTTATCAAGACCATGTATTTCTTCAATAGGTGGTAGGTTCCTAACATCTTCATCTTTAATACCCTTTTCTTTCATAGATTTCTTTGCCTCCTGCATATCTTCAGGACTAAGGAATATAATACCTCTTTTCTTCGGAGTTGGCTTTGAAGGTGGTTCGGGAATAGTCCAATCATTATCTTGCTAAATATATAATTCAATAGTAATTCAGTCTATTCAATAGTTCGTTCCCTGAAAACACAACCAGCACAACTATCTAGGTGGTCCCTAGAAGCATCGATTAGTCCATTATAAAAGATATCAAGTATTTCGTTTTTCTTGAGAGGATGATCAGGCAAAGCATTAAGTAATTGGAGAAGCCTCCCCAAAGCTTGTGGGAGACTCTCTTCTTCAAGTTGCACAAAGTTAAATATTTCCTGCAAGGCAGCTTGTTTCTTATGGGCAGGAAAATATTTCTCAGAGAAGTAATAGATCATATCCTGGTTACTACACACACAACCAGGAGCAAGAGAATTAAACCATATCTTAGCATCACCCTTTAACGAGAAAGGAAACAACTTAAGAATATAGTAATAGCGATTTTTTTCCTCATGAGTAAATAGGGTGGCCATATCATTCAATTTGGTAAGATGTGCCACAACAGTTTCGGATTCATAACCATGGAAAGGATCAGATTAAACCAAAGTAATTAACTCAGGGTCGATAGAGAATTCATAATCCTTATCAGTAACAAAGATAGGTGAAGTAGCAAACTTAGGATCATATTGCATTCTAGCATTCAAAGATTTTTCCTTCCACTTGCGAAGCAATTTCTTAAGATCATCTCTATCCTTACAAGCAAGAAAGTCCCTAGCTACCTCTCCTTCCATAACATAACCTTTAGGTATATCAGGCAATTCATATCTAGGAGAGCCAAGTCTAGTAGGTGTATCATAGCGTTCGGTTTCAATAATTTCACCATATTCAGAAATATATATCAGTTTCAGCATTGGCTCTAGCAATTTGTTCATCAAGAAATTCACCCAATGGCACAGTATCATCAAGCAAAGTATGATCATAAGCATCATGCATAGCAGAAGCATCATCATCAATTACTTGCGACATATCAAAATTACTAGAAGGTGGTGGTATCGCAAATTTACTCATAACAGAAGGTGAATCAAGTGCGGAGCTAGATGGCAGTTCCTTACCTGTCCTCATAGTTGAGGGGTAGATCTTGGTTTTTGGATCTTTAAGATTCCTCATAGTGATCAACAGATATATATCCCAAGTGACTCAAAGAATAAAGCTATGCTACCCGGCAATGGCGCCAGAAAAAGGTCTTGATAACCCACAAGTATAGGGGATCGCAACAGTTTTCGAGGGTAGAGTATTCAACCCAAATTCATTGATTCGACACATGGGGAGCCAAAGAATATTCTCGAGTATTAGCAACTAAGTTTTCAATTCAACCACACCTGAAAGACTTAATATCTACAGCAAAGTATTCAGTAGCAAAGTAATATGGAAGTAACGGTAACTGTGGCAAAGTGATAGTAGCAGTTTTGTAGTGTCTGTAGCAGTAGCAACGGAAAAGTTACTTAGCAAAGATCAATATATTAAAAGCTCGTAGGCAATGGATCAGTGATGGATAATTATGTCGGATGGCATTCATCATGCAACGGTTATAACATAGGGTGACACGGAACTAGCTCCAATTCATCAATGTAATGTAGGCATGTATTCCATATATAGTCATACGTGCTTATGGAAAAGAACTTGCATGACATCTTTTGTCCTACCCTCCTGTGGTAGCGGGGTCCTATTGGAAACTAAGGGATATTAAGGCCTCCTTTTAATAGAGAACCGGACCAAAGCATTAGCACCTAGTGAATACATGAACTCCTCAAACTATGGTAATCACCGAAAAGAATCCCAGTTATTGTCACCCTAGGGGATGCGGATCATAACTCGTAATAGGTGTCTACAACTTGCAAGATAGGATCAAGAACACACATATAATCATGAAAACATAATAGGTTCAGATCTTAAATCATGGCACTCAGGCCCTAGTGACAAGCATTAAGCATAGCAAAGTCATAGCAACATCAATCTCAGAACAAGGATACTAGGGATCAAACCCTAACAAAACTAACTCGATTACATGATAAATCTCATCCAACCCATCACCATACAGCAAGCCTACAATGAGATTACTCTTGAACGGTGGGGTGATGACGAAGGATGGCTGGTGATGAAGGATGGAATTGGTGATGAAGGATGGTTGGTGATGACGAACGCGTCGATTTCCCCTCTCCAGAGCCCAAAAGGGACTCCAGATCTGGTCTCCCGAGGAAGAACAGGAGGTGGCGGCGGCTCCATATCGTGAAACGCGATGGAACTCTTCTTATTGATTTTTCTCCCCGAATAGGAATATATAGAAGTGGAAACGAGGTCGGAGGAGCAGCAGGGGGCCACAAGCCTGCCCGGCGCGCCCTAGGGGGTGGGCGTGCCCACCAGGCTTGTGGCCAGGTGGTGGGCCCCCTGTAGTTGATTCTTTCGCCAATATTTTTTATTAATTCCGAAAATATTCTCCATAAATTTTTAGGTCAATCTGAGAACTTTTATTTCTGCACAAAAATAACGCCAAGGCGATTCTGTTGAAAATAGCGTCAATCCGGGTTAGTTCCATTCAAATCATGCAAATTAGAGTCCAAAACAAGGGCAAAAGAGTTTGGAAAAGTAGATACGTTGGAGACATATTATCTGACACGGGGGAGCTTGCTGATGACTGCCCCTCCACAGTCTGCGTGCTCGCTCGCAACGGTCTTTGGCTTGACGTTGAAGTCCTTGAGCCACAGGCCGAAGTGCGGTTCAACCAGCAGAAAGGCCTCGTAGATGATTATAAATGCCGATATGTTCATAAAGGAGTCCGAGGGGAGGTCTTGGAAGTCTAGTACATAGAAGAACATGAGACCCCTAACGAAGGGATGGAGCGGAAAGCTTAGTCCCTGGATGAAGTGGGGGACGAATACCACCCTCTCGCATGGCTTGGGGGTGGGAACCACCTTGTTCTTCTCCGGAGCGCGGTGGAAGACGTTGGAGGGGAGGTAGCCGGCTTCCTTTAGGTCCCGGATGTCTTGGTCGGTGACTGTGGAGGCCTCTCACTTGCCGTTCAATCCCGAACCCTCCATGGCTACAGCTCGGAGGAGAAGTCGAGGAATAACTGGATCTAGGCTCTCGGGGCTCAGGGAGATTGAGGAAGCGGAGGATGCGAATGAGGAGCGTGAATAGGCCTTGAGTTTTTTTCCCTTTTATGAGGTGTGATGATGATTAACCTCCCTTTACTATGCCACAAATCCTTCCGCTTCCCAAGACATGTGTGTCGTTATACACACATAAAGAAACTTGATATGATTAATCATATCCTGTGCGAAACGGAGCATGGTTTATGCATTGATGAATCATGTTAAGGTAAAAACGTCCTCGAACCACAAATCGAATTTTCATAACTGGTTCAATGGTCGTGGTGGCCCGCGACCCTTCGTCAGAAAGGTTATCAGTATACACTGTTTACATTTTGACGTTTGGCATTCGGGACTAAGCGACTCACAGTGTTCAGTCGATCATATGATCAGAAACATTATGCATCATCGGAGGCTGAACTAATCTCAGCAGACCATTAAATGGGGAGAAGAACTCACCCCGCAAGTCGAAGACTCTAGTCACATGGAGAAGCCAAAGCTAAGACCCTTGATGTTGGGGGCTAGTTCAGGGGCTACTAAGGGAGTCCTGGACTAAGGGGTCCTCGGGCCGTCGTCCTATCTCTTAATAGGCCGGCTTGGTGGGCCATTCTCCGATTGTCGCAGGAAGGGTTGGATACATTGAGAGCCCACATTCCAGAAGGAAGTCCCAAAGGCGCGTCGTGCACTCCAAGTCAAGATGAGGAAATCGGCATCTCCATCCTCGGCAGGAGACCTACCATGTGTAAACCCTAGTACCCCCCCAGTGTCTATATAAACCGGGAGGGTTTTAGATCGTAGGTTAGGGAAACTCATCTAGGTTTTTAGCTATTCGATCCCGAGGTAGATTAACTCTGTGACCTTCATACCATAAATATAATCAAGCAGGACGTAGGGGTTTACCTCCATAGGAGGGCCCGAACCTGGGTGAACATGGTCTCCTTCGTCCCTTGTTAGCATTGATCCTAGTCTCACAGCTCGGGACCCCATACCCGAGAACCGCCGGTTTTGACACAGACACTCAGGAGATGGTCATCATCGACGCTTCTGACTGCAAATCACACGGGGGGGGTGAGGGGAGAAGGGCCAGGGAGGCGAGGGAGACCCGTAGGAGGAGAAAAGAGGGCCGAGGAGAGGCCGTACCGGAGATTGACAATGCCGCCACCGTGGAGGAGCTTCGGTCGATCCGAGCACGGGGGCATCAAGGGGATGAACTGGTGTGGCAGGAGCAAGATTGGGTGGAAGAAAGATGGTCCGGAGGGGAGGGGAGGGGGCTATTTATAGCCTTCCCATGGTCCACCATGGTCGTGGTCGTCGTACTTGTCCGCGAGGGCGCTGGAGGGCACAGGAGGGAGCGAGGGCGAGTCAGAGGTGTTGCTGGGGTTGGTCTATGCCCGCGAGAGATAAGAGGGAGAGCAGAGGAGCTCGCACATGTGAAGCCTGCCGTTGGTCGAGAGGGGCGGCTACGTCGCGCGTGTGGGAGGCCGTTGGAGGGGGAGAGATGAGGGGGCAACAGGGAGCCATGTTGCGGACGTCGAGGAGGGGCAGGGTACATGCTCCCCCATCCCAATGTTGTTGGGAGCTGGGGATGGGTGCCAGCTATGGTGTGGTTGGGCATTGTAACGGGCTCCAGAGCATGTGTTTTGCATGCCAGGGCATGCAACACGCGCTCTGGGCTTGTCCGACCTTGTCCACCAGCCTTTGGGGTGTATGGAGATGCTCCTTGGATACCTTAGAGCTAGGGAGAGTAGAGGTAAGTGGGGAAGAGGTAGAATGTTGTTGTTGTTGTTGCTGTCCAGGGGGTAGAAATGGGGTTTTACACTACTCTATGATTGATCATGGGCTTGAAACATTTACTGGGGGTAGAGAAGGCACACAAGCGACTGTGGTAAAAATCTTGGGTCAAGGAGAATATTGGAAAGGGGTCAAACAAGGTTTTTACTAAAGAACCAGAAGGTGTTTGATATTGATTTGGGCAAGTAAATGAATTCTACTTCCCTTGATATTTAGTAGGATGAAAGTGTAGGTAAAAATAGAGTGGACCACCAATTTTGAGATTATTTGAGTAAAGTACATAGTGCAAACTTGGTAAACCCAAGAAATTAACAGAATCGGGTTTTTGCAGATCTATCCATGCAATATTATTCTCCTAAATGCACCAGTTGGTGTTGTAGCATTATTTAGGGATTAGAACATGTCCACAAAGCTTGGGGTCAATGGGAGATAGTTGGCAATGTATAGTTGCTCAAATTTGGATCGGGACAAAAATGGTTTTGGGATAGTTTGGTAAATCAAATCAATGTGGATTGAGATGAAACTTTCCAAGATCATCACATATATCATGTGTGACTATCTTAAATTTTCCTGGATTTTATTGAGAATATTTCCTATAGAAATATTTCAAATGCTATATTTAAGCAGAAAGGGTTTTGGAGGTTTTTTTCCATTATGTTGAACATAACCATGAGTTGAAACTCATATATATGGAAAATATATGTCCATTGAGTTTCCCTAAATTTTCTCAAATATTTTCAAAGCATTTCAATATTTTTCCCTATGAAAGACCATTTCATGCCTTAATAAAAAGCTTTTAAATAAAATAGTAAAATAATCTCTAAAAATAATAGTTGCTAGTTTTGGGAAGTCATATATATAGTAGGTTCCAAATAAAGTCTTTGGTGCAAAACATTCCACCCAATTTGAGGATTTGTAGTACAAACCTCAAGTCAGGGGTTTTCTGAAAACCTAATTTGAATAAATCCTCTTTGGACAAAACAATATTTGATAAAAAATAGTTTTAGGTACTATACTCATGGTATGATCATTGGGCAGTGAGTTTGTTTGAAATATGCCCTAGAGGCAATAATATATTGGTTATTAACATATTCTCTTGCTCATGATAATTGTTTATTATCCATGCCAGAATTGTATTGATTGGAAACTCATACTTGTGTGGGTACATAGACAACATTGTGTCCCTAGTGTGCCTCTAATAGACTAGTTCGTTGATCAAAGATGGTCAAGGTTTCTTGGCCATAGACATGAGTTGTCATTTGATAATGAGATTGCATCATTAGTAGAATGATGTGATGGACAAAACCCAAACTATGAACGTAGCATATGATCGTGTCAGTTTATTGCTATTTTTTGCACGTCAAGTATATGTTCCTATGACCATGAAATCATGCAACTCATTAACACCGGAGGAGTACCTTGTGTGTATCAAATGTCGTAACGTAACTGGGTGACTATAAAGATGCTCTACAGGTATCTCCGAGGGTGTCTCTTGAGTTGGCATGGATCAAGACTAGGGTTTGTCACTCCGTATGACGAGAGGTATCTCTGGGCCCACTCGGTAACGAATGTCACAAGAATCTTGCAAGCAATGTGAATAAGGAGTTAGTCATGGGATCTTGTATTACACAACGAGTATTGAGACTTGCCGATAACGAGATTGAACTAGGTATGGACATACCGACGATCGAATCTCGGGGAAGTAACATACTGATGGACAAAGGGAACTACATACGGGATTGTCTGAATCCTTGACATCGTGATTCAAACGATAAAAATATTCATAGAATATGTAGGAAACAATATGGGCACCCAGGTCCCGCTATTGGTTATTCACCGTAGAGTTGTCTCGGTCATGTCTACATAGTTCTCGAACCAGAAGGGTCTGCACACTTAATGTTTGGTAACGATTTGGTATTGTTGAGTTATGTATGTATGTAAGTCCCGGACGAGGAGCTCCGGAATGGTCCGGAGGTAAAGATTTATATATGGGAAGTCATATTTTGGCTACCGGAAAAGTTTCGGGTTTTATCGATATTGTACCGGGAAGCTTCCGGAAGGTTTCAGAGGGTTCCGAAAGAGTCTGGAAGGGTCCCTCTAGCCCTTAGTACGTTCGTGGGCTATAAGGGGTGTCCAAGCCTTGTTAGGAGAGCCTCCAAGGGCCCATACAGATAGGGGTAGGAAACCCTAAAGGGGAATGCACCTAGGAGGTGCCTTGGGGAGGGAGGACTCCTCCCTCCCGGCCGCCGCCCACTTCCATGGACGAAGAGCTAGGGCTGCGCCCCATCTACCCCCTCCTCCTATATATAGAGAGGGGGAGAGAGGGATGCAACAACATAAGGCATAGGTGTAGCCGTCCTTCTCTCCCTAGATCCGTTTCTCCATCGAAAACGCATCCGCGACAGCGATTGGTGAAGCTCTGCTAAGATTGCTCCACCACCACCGCCACCACGTTGTTGTGCTGCGAGAGAACTCATCTACCTCTCCACCCTTGCTTTCTGGATCAAGAAGGCAGAGATGTCATCGAGTTGTACGTGTGTTGAACACGGAAGTGTCGTCCGTTCGGCGCTAGATCGGGACGAATCGTGATTGGATCGTGGGATGGATTGCGATTCGGATCGTGAAGACGTTCGACTACATCAACTGCATTTTTGAATGCTTCTGGCTTAGCGATCTGGAATGGTATGTAGATCCACTCTCCCTCTCATAGGTGTTGATCTTCATAGATAGATCTTGGGTGTTCATAGGAAATTTTTTGTTTCCCATGCAACGTTCCCCAACAGAGTTTGGATCAAGGAAGTGAGTTCTCGGGGGAAGAATAACATTGAGTGCCAAAACAAAATCAACCAAACAAGCAAGAAATGGTGCAAAAACTGCACCGGACAGAGCAACTGGAGAAATGGTGCAAAAACTGCACCACCGGATAGTCCGGCCGGATGACCGGACAATTTGGTCAACATCTGCGCAAGGCTCCAAACCTTCTATTGCCACCAGACTGGCTTGTCAGGAGGACCGGATTGTCCAGTCGACCAGACTATCCAGCCTCGACCAGACTATTCAATAGTGCTCTTGCATGCAAAAATTGGGCAAAGCATATGCAACTTTACCATTTTGCCCTTAATTACCCATTCATGCCTTGCACCCATATATCCCTCCTCCCCTGCATTTTAGGGCTAGCAAAGACTAAAACTAAAACCATAGAGCTTTGCTCGTGTATCTCCCCTTTGTGGGGTCTATGTTCTCCTAGAGGATCAAAACCTTATTTTGGGAGAAGTATCACTCTAGATCAACAAGGCCTCCTAATGGGAGAAGGATTCCCCAAAATGAATCATCAAGATCTCCATTTGTGGAGAATAAAGGCTTAATGGAAGCATAGAAGCATCAAGCCCTCCTTGTTCTATGACTTGGGGAAGAACCTTATCTTGTTTCATCTCTCTCTTTGGATGATATGGATTAAGGAACTATGTATGTGTATCTTTGTTTGCATCTATGTGTGTTGATTCGAGTGTCTCTCCTTGTGTTTTATCTTAGGTTTGTCATGGTATTTCCTCAAATCCACCTCCAATTCATGAACATAGGGACATCGTAGAGGCTTGCCATAATCACTATGACATACTATTTGGAAAAGGAATTACAGATTTTCACATGATTGCATCATCTTTCTTGAGGGTCCATTAGTTGTCAACCCAAAATGTTTTTTATTTGGCAAAGACAACTCCATATGGTGGAATCCTAGAAACGAAAACACATGCTTGGATTTTTTTTATTGACGCTATCTATGACTTGGACACATATCTTGAAACATGGTAAAATGGCTTACTAATTATGGAATTATAAACTTTGGTGGAAGGATGTGAAGGTGGAAGATGAAAAAATATATTCACGTGGTTACTTATTCAAATATACTTATGATACAAGTTGAAATGTTTTATTGTGTTTGTCACATTATATACTGAAGTGGAAAACCACTTGATTAAAGAATTTAAAAAATATTTAAGACTATTTGGTGAGGGAAGTACACTTTAGGAATATATGCGTTGTATATGTAAAGATCATGGAATTATTAAACATTGTAATATATCATACACTCCACAATGAATGGAGGAATTGAATATTTTGTATATTCCCTTCAGTATTTGGAAGAAGCAATATATATTGTTGCTTTTCCATTTAATTCTTCACCCATCACAATCACTCTTTATGGTTTGTAGACTAGAAGGGGTTCTTTTGTTTTAGCCAGAAGGGGTTCTTTTGTTTTAGCCAGAAATGTTGAGTTAACTACAAAGCACACATCACGAATATTTTAATGGTTATTTTAGTGTATCGATGACAAGTTTTTTATGTGAAAAGGAAAAACTGGTGGAAAGGAATGTTAGAGTATTACATATATATCCATGTAAAAATTTCGTATTTACTCCATTGTATAAGGAGTTTCCTGCATATCTTCCACGCGTTGTACATGTATATATACTGGCCTTTGGCCTCCTGAAAATACAAGTTGCATATTTTCTAACATGGTATTAGAGCTAGGTCAATTTTTTGCACGTTACAACTCTGTGCTATTGATCCGCCGCGGCCACGGCCGCTACTTTTCTCTCCATCGTTCCATCGTAGCTGTCGTTCTCCAAGTTCCGCTCCTCTCCACTGCTCCTCTCGTGCCGGTGTCTGGATCGAGTCCTGGTTGAGCCAACACCTGCTCGATTGACACCGTGTTTCTCTGGATCGACGCCGTCCCGTTGCTTCTCGTGGGTCTTCTCTGGATCGATCCTCCTCCCGCTGCTAGCCGCCGGTCTCCGTTCCCTTGCCTGCCGCCGATCTCCTCTCACCGCTAGCCGGCGGTCTCCGGTTCCTCGCCGTCTGCCGGTCTTCGGTTCCTCATCGGCCGCCGATCTCCGCCAACCAGCGTCCCTCGTTGAGCTGTGGGTCCTCGCCAGCTTTTGCCCCGCTCGCCAGCACTTGCTGGATCGAGCACCCTGGTCCTCTTGATCGATCGAGCGCACTGATCTGGATCGAGCGCCTGGACGCTGCTGTTTCTTGATAAGGCCGCTGGGTGCACATCGTCCTGAGTAAAAAAAGCAAAAAAAACATGGTGTCTTCCGTCCGCTCTGAGGTGATTTCTGACGGTGTTTTCGGTGTTCCTTACACTGATCCCGTCTCGCACATGTGCCTTCCCTCGGTGCTTGGTGCTCGTCCGTCTGTTTTATCGTCCCATGCGACGACTCCCATATATGATGATTGTCACTCTACACCGACTCCTCTCACAAATTTCACCGGTGAATGTCATTCTTCTCCGACCTCTCACGACTTTCACCGGTTGTACTGGTGCATATGACTCCATCGACTGCGCTGCGCACAGGCGTCTTCCCTCGGCACTTGGTGCCTATCTGCATGCGGTCTCATCGTCTTCACTGGCCTTTATGGACGATACTGGTCATGCTGCATCGCCACTTTTAGCAGCTTCCACACGTGGTGGTGGTTGCTTCTCTCCTAGTGCCACTATGCCGCCTACTTCAGGTGTGTTCTTTACGGAGGATGAGATTGCGCGACTTCGTGGCCTGCTGTCGGGTGCATCTCCATCGCCATCTTCAGCTGTGCCCCTGACCGAGCATGAGATTGTGCGTTTGCGACGCCTGGTAGCTCCATCTTCTGGTTCTCCATCGACCGCTTATGGTGGTTCTGCTACGGACTCTTCTGGCATTGTGAGATCACCTTCTACACAAGCAGGTACATCTTCCCGGATTCTTGATACTGGAGCATCTTTTCATATGACTCATGACTCATCCACTCTGTCATCTACTCGACCTCTCGATTCTCCTGTTCATGTTCTTACTGCTGATGGTACCTCTCTCTCGGTTACTGGCCGAGACACTCTTAGCACTTCATCTTTTCATGTTCCCGATGTTGCTCATGTTCCCCGGCTTACCATGCAGCTCCTTTCCGGTGGTCAGATTGTTGACTTTGGTTGCAGGGTCATTCTCGACTTTGACTCATGTTCCATTCTAGACCGTCACACTGGTGCTCTTCTTGGTGTTGGCCCTCAACGTCGTGACTCTCAGGGTCTCTGGGAACTTGACTGGCTTCATCTTCCATCCGCTGCCACTACCGCCAGTCTCTCCACCTCCGTTGCCTTGTCTACCAGCTCTTTTTAGCAGTGGCATCATCGCCTGGGTCACCTATGTGGCTCTCGTCTCTCATCCTTAGTTTGACGTGGTCTTCTTGGATCCGTCTCGGGTGGTGTGTATTTAGATTGTCAGGGTTGCAGGCTTGGTAAACAGGTTTCGTTACCTTATCCTCATAGCGAGACTATGTCTCAGCGTCCTTTTGACCTTGTTCACTTTGATGTATGGGGTCCAGCTCCCTTTACCTCGAAGGGAGGCCATCGCTACTATATTATCTTTATAGATGATTTCTCTCGACACACGTGGATATATTTCATGTCTTCTCGTAGTGAGGTCTTATCTATTTATAAGCATTTTGCTACCATGGTTCACACTCAGCTCTCTATGCCTATTCGTGTGTTCCGTGCTGACTCTGTTGGAGAGTATATCTCCAAGATGTTGCGTGGATTTCTTGCTGAGTAGGGTACTCTTGCTCAGTTCTCTTGTCCTGGTGATCATGCTCAGAATGGCATGGCTAAGTGCAAGCATTGTCACCTTCTTGAGACGGCTCATGCGACGATGATGGCCGCCTCTCTTCTGCCTCACTTTTGGGTTGAGGCTGTCTCCACTTCCACCTACCTCATCAACCTTCAGCCTTCCACTGCTTTGCAGGGTGGCATTCCTTTCGAGCATCTCTTTGATCGTTCTTCCGATTACTTGATGCTTCGTTTGTTTGGTTGTGTTTGTTATGTTCTTATTTCCCCCTCATGAATGCACCAAACTATCCGCTCAGTCAGCTGAGTGTGTCTTCTTAGGTTATAGCGATGAGCATAAGGGCTATCGTTGTTGGGATCCTATTGGTCATCGGATGCGCATTTCTCAGGATGTGACTTTCGATGAGTCTTGTCCCTTCTACCCGCGTCCATCTTCCTCGACTTTTTCAGTGGAGGATATCTCTTTCCTCATTTTTCCTGACTCACCTATCACCCCCACCGAGCCTTTGTCTATTTGTCCTGCTAACTTTGCTTCCCCACCTATTGTTGATGATTTGCCGCCACCGTCTCCCACGGTTTCCTCATCTCGCATGTCACCAGATTCTGCACCTTCATCCCTGGTGCCTTCTTCGTCTCCACCTCATGATTCTACCTCGACGATTCCTCCTCGTATTCTTCCATATTTTCCTCAGTATTATACTCGCCTATCACGTCATATGGATGCATCTACTGATCTGCCCTCCTCCTCGTCTCAGCCTACCTATGGCTTGCGTTCTTGTCTGCTTCCGCATGTTGATCACTATGGTTTCTCAACCGCTAGTGCTGCCGTTCTTGAGCTGACCTCTTATCGCCAGGCTGTTGTTCATCCTGAATGGCAGTTTGCGATGGCAGAGGAGATTGCTGCTCTTGAACGCACCGGTACATGGGATCTTGTTTCTCTTCCTCCAGGTGTTCATCCCATCACTTGTAAGTGGGTCTACAAGGTTAAGACTCGCTCCGATGGTTCTCTTGAGATTTACAAAGCTCGTCTTGTGGCTCGTGGCTTTCGGCAAGAGCATGGTCGTGATTACGATGAGACTTTTGCTCCTGTGGCCCATATGACCACTATTCGTACACTCCTTGTCGTGGCCTCTACACGCCATTGGTCTGTATCCCAGGTTTATGTTAAGAATGCCTTTCTTAATGGTGAGTTGCGTGAGGAGGTCTACATGCAACCACCACCTGGGTATTCTGTTCCTGATGGCATGGTATGTCGTCTTCGTCGCTCTCTCTATGTCCTTAAGCAAGCCCTCCGCGCCTGGTTTGAGCGTTTTGCCTTTATGGTGACTGCCGCTGGTTTTTCAGGGAGTGCTCGTGATCCAGCGTTGTTTGTCCACCTTTCACCTCATGGATGGACTCTTCTTCTTCTCTATGTTGAGGACATGATCATCACTGGTGACGACCCCGGGTATATTGCCTTTGTAAAGGCCCGTCTTAGTGAGCGATTTCTTATGTCTGATCTTGGACCTCTTCGCTACTTTCTCGGGATTGAAGTCTCTTCTACCTCTGATGGCTTTTTTATATCTCAGGAAAAGTATATACATGACCTTCTTGCTCGTGTTGCTCTTACTGATGAGCGCACTGTTGAGACTCCCATGAAGCTCAGTGTTCACCTTCGTGATACTAATGGTGACCCCTTGCCTGATCCGACGTGTTATCGTCATCTTGTTGGGAGTCTTGTCTATCTAGCTGTCACTCGTCTGGATATCTCTTATCCACTTCATATTCTGAGTTAGTTTGTCTCTGCTCCCACTTCAGTTCACTATAGTCACCTCCTTCGTGTTCTCCGATATCTTCGGGGCATGATCTCTCACCGTCTATTCTTTCCTAGCTCCAGTTCTTTACAGCTTCAGACCTATTCGGATGCTACGTGAGCTAGCGATCCATCCGATCGCCATTCACTTTCTGCTTACTGTGTTTTTCTTGGTGGTTCTCTCATTGCCTGGAAGACGAAGAAACAGACTGCAGTTTCCCGTTCGAGTGCACAGGCTAGTTACGAGACATGGCTCTTTTGACGATAGAGGTGACTTGGTTATGATGGTTACTTCAGGATTTTGGTGTTTCTGTCACTACACTTACCCTGCTTTTATCCGACAGTACAAGTGCTATTAGCATTGCGCGCGATCCTGTGAAGCATGAGCTCACCAAGCATATTGGTGTTGATGCTTTCTATGTGCGCGCTGGTGTGCAGGATCAAGTTATTTCTCTTCAGTATGTGCCTTCCGAGTTACAGTTGGCGGATTTTCTGACGAAGGCCCAGACTCGAGTGCAACATGGCTTCTATCTCTCCAAACTCAGTGTTGTTAATCCACCATGAGTTTGAGGAGGGTGTTAGAGTACTACATATATAGCCATGTAACCTTTTTGTATTTACCCCATTGTATAAGGGATTTCCTACATATGTTCCACACTTGTACATGTATATATACTGGCCGTTGGCCTCCTCGAAATACAAGTTGCATATTTCCTAACAAGGAACACCATAAATTTTCAATAGGGGGGTGGGGGATTATCGACAATCATGATCAAATGTAGTCTTGACCCAAAGGAAACTACAAGTATTCGCAAAAAAAAAGGAAACTACAAGTCAAACTCCCAACACTAACATGATTAGAATAAATGAGAGGAAATAACTTAGAATATCATGTGTATATAATTTTTATGTGTTGTTCGGGGAATGTTGTACGTAGAGGAATACCTAAATTTCATTGGGGCAGACATGGCTGACCCGCAGCCTTTGCTGATTTTTTTGTTTTGGGGGTCATGCTATACCATTTTTCACCATCCCATGAGCTAGATCGCTTGGTTCACCATCCGTGTTACTGTCCTCCTCAACTCCTAAGGTCAAAACAAGTGGTATAGCAACCAACCTATATTCGTTGTTTTGAGGTGTCCCCTTGCAGTTTTGTTGTTGTGCCCTCTTAGATGGTAAGTTAACTTATTTCCTGACAACTTCATCAGTATGCAAGCTAGAATTCTTGGATTCTCACTTGTTGCTAGGCTATGAATCCCGACCTTTGAAAAAAACGCTAGTCGCCAGTTTATTGGAGTCATCCGTGGCTCTCAGCTTTGCCCCAAACGGAAGGTCACCGTTCTCATCGCGAGTGCCTGGAGTGGGGAAGTGCAAATCAGATTGACCTAAGTGGTCACATGAGAAACCGAAGTAGGACAATTGATCATACTATATATCATACGAATCGGCCCTCTTCCTCCTTGCGGAATCAATCATAATCCACCTCCAGATGGACATATTCACATCAATGGAATCACGTTCATGCAGAAAGCCCCTCTGTGGTCAAACTGAACCATTGTGGCATTTTCATCAATCTGCTTAGCAATCGATGGACCCCAAGTATCGTTCCCCATGTGACAAGGCAAGTCTAGAACCTGACGGTGTTTATATCCCCGGGTAGGCCAAGGCAACGGGGTCCTCCCCTCTCCGCTTCGAAGAAAAACCAATCGGCCGGCTCGACGAGGCCGGCTGGGGACACGCCACACGAACTGTCTCCGGCTGGCGTTTCGCCTGGCTGGTCCAATGGCCGGGCGTGCTCTCGCCCGGCTGGCCAAGCAGCCGGCTGCCCACGAGCCGGGCTGTCCATTGACTTGGGGATGGACACGCCCTGTCCCGTCTCCCTGTCCGCAGGTACGGCAGCACAACATGAATGGCGGGGCGAGCGACCTTGTGGCCACAGTGGTCGCTGACACGCCGTCCCGCATGGCTACAGTCCATCTGTCCGGCCCGCTGACCTCAGTGAGCGCGACCGGACGGGGAACCGTTCCAGCACGCCTTCGCCACTCGAGTGCCTGCCCCAACGTGGCTACAGTGCCGCCGGCCGTACCGAAGCCCTCGGCCGGCTGGCGCTAAGCGATGCCTCCTCGGGCGACCTGTGCCGGGGCTGGTAGGGGAGGGCCAATCGCGGTGCCCGTCGGCGGGTCCCAGCAGGGATGGAACCGCTCGACCGGTGGGCCCCGCCCACGACGAGACGATACAAGCCGCGGGACCCCCTGGCTAGGCGGAGAGGCTGCCAGCCGGGTCCCCCCATCCTCGTACCTAAATCATATTGTAAGAGCCGGGGGGTTGGCCTATAAAAACCCCCGAGCCCCCCATGCGACGGGGACGGAACCCCCGATCAAGAACACACACACATAGGGAGCTCTCATACCCTTCCCAGTAGCGGAGGGAGACGAGCCGGCTGCTCCTTTCTTCCTCCTCTGAACACAGCTCTAGGAGCACCCATGTATACTTATCCACCCATCCAACGAATCCAAGTAGGACTAGGGGCATTACCTCCCACGGAGGGCCCTGAACCTGGGTACATCGCGTGTCTCCACTTTCTTGTACCCAATCTCGCACCCGAAGCCCATCGGCGTCCTATGGCCCCAACACCACCGATAAGCCACCCTATGGCATCTGTCGTGAGAAAACGACGACAGTTGGCGCCCACCGTGGGGCCATCCGCGGCGCCGTTCGGGTTCATGCTCTGGGCGGGACCTCTCGCCATTCCCCACCGCCGCCGCTCGGCCTGGCGAAACCGTGAGGGGCTCGTGGGGCTTGCTACGGCACGCCCTGCGGGCGACTCTAACGGCCTAGCGGCCGACATCGATGCGCTCACCAAGCGCTTCGGCAGGCTCAGCCTTGCCGAGGCTCCGGCCATGGGTGAGTACCCCGCGGGGGTACTCGTCTATGCCGGCCCGCCCACAGCCATGGGCGTACTCGCTGCGGCCCGCCCCAGCAGGTCCCACGACTGTGAGGGGGTGATGGCCATCACCTCCTCCACCGCCTCCGGATGGGCGCAGGTAACGGCCACCGCTGCTGCCGCCCGCGTCGGCACGTCCGACCCGGTCGGTGCGGCCTTCCGAGGCTTGAGCACCCCGATCGCCCCGACGGCAAACCCCGATACCGCCGCGGCCGACCTCGAGGCGGCTCGTCGCATCCTCTTCGAGGATGCCCTCGCCGCCACGCGCCGCCGCATGGAAGCGGCGCAGCGGGAATACGCCTCCGCTTATGGCCTTACCCCGGCTGGCGCCGAGCCCAGCCGGTGTGGGGCCGTGCATGACCGCGGCCGCATGGTCGCCGAAATCTCGGCGGAAAAATGCCCGTCTACGACACACCCGCAGCTAACCTGCGGGCCCTAAAGGTGTCCTACGAGGAACTGGACACCTTGGAGGGTGAAGAGCGTGACGCCCACGAGCGCCACATCAAGGAGCTTATCGATGTTGCTGATGCACAACAGCATCAGCTCACATCAGGCGGCACCGCCGCTGAAGGCCCCCGGCCCGAGCGCGAGGGCACAGGAACTGCCGGCCGCCAGGCAGCGCAGTACTCCTGTTCCCCTCGCATCTCCGGTCGTCGGGTCGAGACGCACGACCCCCGGCCCTCTCAGCCACCGAGGAGTGAGCAACCGGTTGTTAGCAGTCAGCGCACCAACGAGCCACCTCGTAGCGGCCGCTACCGCGAAGCACCGGCATCCAGCAGCCAGCACAGCCGAGGGCACACACCACCCCCGCAATGCGGGTCGCGGCAATCAATGCCGCCCACCATCCGCCTCGAGCTCTCATCCCGACTCGGGCCACGCGTCCCCTGTAGCAAGGACGATGCTCGCAACCGCATCGACCAACTCGCGCAATCTGCCCTCCTCGAGGAAGAGGGCTCGATCGGCCTGGCTTACTTTGGCCCCCCGGATCCGCACCGAGCCATTCCCGAAGGGCTTCACGCTCCCTAGGGCACCCCCAAGTACAACGGGGCCGTCAAGCCAGAAGACTGGCTGATCGACTACACCACCGCAGTGGGCATCGCCAGGGGAAACAAACGCGTGGCCGTCCGCTACGCCCCCCTCATGCTCATCGGCTCGGCCCGCACCTGGCTCAATAGCCTGGCGGCTGGCAGCATCAACACGTGGACGGACTTTGAGGAGGCCTTCGTCCGCAACTTCATCGGCACCTACAAGCGGCCTGGACGGCCCCGTGAACTTGCTATGTGCGTTCAAGGGCCGGACGAATCCCTCCGCAACTACCTCACCTGGTGGACTGAGCTCCGCAACTCCTGCGAGGGAGTGCACGAGGTGCAAGCCATGCAATACTTCATCGAGGGTTGTCGGGACGGCACCCCTCTCAAGCACAAGCTTCTGTGCTCCGAGCCAGCCACGCTGGCCGAACTCATGACCAAGGTAGACAAACACGCCACGGCCGACTCGGCCATCCGGGTCAAGATGACCCCGCCGGCCAAGGTGACAACGACGTCGGCCGCGGCCCGGCCGGCTGCCGACAACCGCCAGCCGCAGAGCAACAAGCGCAAGAACGACCAGCCGGATCCCCGCTACGGGAGCCGGCAGGTCAACACTGTTGAGGATCAAGAGCCGGCTGCCTAGCCTTCTAGCCAGCGCCAGCGCACCGGCAAGGCTGCCTGGCAGCTGAAGCTCACCTTCGAGCAAATGCTCGATCTTCCATGCAAGAATCACTCGGTGGCCAAACCCTCCACGCACACGCTCCGGCAGTGCAGCTTCTCACAGCGATTGGCCCAGGGGGACGGCCTTCTGGCTCCTCCCGTGCCGCCAGACCGTGCGCCAGCCCCAGTCCAAGCCGCTGCCCCGGTGCCAGCAACGGCCCCAAACGACGGTCGCCTAGTCGACCAGTACCCCAACCAAGACGGTTGCTACATCGTCTTCACCAGTGAAGAGACGGGCAAGCACGCGGAGCACCGGCTCCGCCGCGAAGTGAACGCCACCATGCCGGCAACTCCCCAGTTCATGCACTGGTCGGAGAAGACAGTCACGTGGAGCCAGGCCGACCATCCCGCGGTGATGCCGAATCCCGACAGCTACGCCTTGGTCCTCGACCCCACCATCGCCACCAAGGATTGAGCCTGCCGCTTTACGCGGGTGCTGATAGATGGTGGCAGCAGCATCAATATCCTCTACCTCGACACAATGCACAAGCTGGGACTAAAGGTAGAAGACCTACAGGCGAGCCGGACGGTTTTTTACGGCATCGTGCCTGGAAAGTCTTGCTCCCTTATAGGCAAGATCATGCTCGACGTCCTCTTCGGTGGACCTGGCAACTTCCGCCGCGAGCCAGTACTGTTTGAGGTCGTGGACCTCGCAAGCCCCTACCATGCGCTGCTGGGTCAGCCGGCTCTAGTCAGCTTCATGGCGGTCCCGCACTACGCCTACCTCAAGCTCAAGATGTCGGGCCCCAAGGGAATCATTACCATCAAGGGTGAATACAAGATGTCACTCGAATGCGCTCGAGACGGTAGCCGGCTGGCCGAGGCCCTAGAAATCGCTGAGGAGAAGCGACATCTCGACCGGCTCGTGGCCCTCGCTGCCAGCCAGCCGCCTGTGCCGGCTCCTCCCTCGCAATCCACCGGCGAGGCCTCCTTCCAGCCGTCCAAGGACACCAAGCAAATCCCGCTCGACCCGGCAAACCCGGCTTAGTGCGTCACGGTCAGCTCCCGTCTCAACATCAAATAGGAAGGCGAGCTCGTCGACTTCCTCCATGAGAATCGGGACATCTTCGCGTGGTCCCCTAAGGACATGCCGGGTATTCAGAGGAAGTTCGCTGAGAACAAACTACACGTCTGGCCGGACGTCAAGCCGGTCAAGCAACCCCTACGCCGCTTCTATGAGGAGAAGCGGCACACTATAGGAGAAGAGATCGCCCGGCTGCTCGCGGCCGGGTTCATCATGGAAGTGTTCCACCCAGACTGGCTGTCCAACCCAGTCCTGGTGCTGAAGAAAAACAAGACCTGGCGCATGTGTATCGACTACACCAGCCTGAACAAGGCATGTCCCAAGGACCCATTCGCCCTGCCACGGATCGATCAAGTTATCGACTCACGGCCGGCTGTGACTTGCTGTCCTTCTTGGACGCCTATTCCGGCTACCACCAAATCAAGCTAGACCCGGAAGACCGGCTCAAGACCTCCTTCATCACGCCCTTTGGGGCGTACTGCTACATCACCATGTCCTTCGGCCTGAAGAATGCAGGCACCACCTTCCAACGGTGCATGCAAAAGTGCCTCCTGCTTCAGATAGGCAGGAACGTCCCCGTCTACGTCAACGACATCGTCGTCAAAACCAAGAAGCACTTCAGCCTCCTCGACGGCCTCCGGGAGACCTTCGCGAACTTGCGCAAATACAAGGTCAAACTCAACCCGGAGAAATGTGTCTTAGGTGTTCCCGCCGGTCAACTCTTGGGTTTCTTCGTGTCTGCCCGCAGCATCGAAGCTAACCCCGAGAAGATCCGTGCAATCGAGTGCATGCCAAAGCTGACCCGGCTCCGCGACGTCCAGAAGTTCACCGGCTGCCTTGCCTTGCTCAGCCGGTTCATCAGCCGGCTGGGGGAGAAGGCTCTGCCCCTCTACGGGCTCCTTCGCAAGACGGCTCTCATCGAGCCGGTCAAACCAAGAAGCCGGGCACCTTCGACTGGTCTGATGAGGTGGATGAGGCCTTCCGCGGCCTCAAGAAGGCTCTCACCCACGCGCCAATCTTGGTTGCGCCGGCTGAGAAGGAACCACTGCTTGCGTACATCGCCGCGACGACCCAGGTCATCAGCGTCGTGCTGGTGGTCGAACGGCTGTAGGAGGGCAAGGCCTTGCCGGTCCAGCGGCCCGTCTACTACCTCAGCGAGGTCCTCTCCGCATCCAAGCAGAACTACCCCCACTACCAGAAGATGTGTTACGGCATATACTTTGCTACCAAGAAGGTCAAACAATACTTCCAAGAGCACACCATCACCGTAGTGAGCACGGCCCCGCTCGGCGAGATCATGAGCATCCGGGACTCCACCGGTCGGATTCCCAAGTGGGTGATCGCCCTCGCCGATCACGAGATCCGGTACGAGCCAAGAACCGCCGTCAAGTCGCAAGCATTGGCGGATTTCCTCGTCGACTGGGTGGAGACGGAGTTCGTCCCGCCTCCCCCGAACTCCATGCATTGGCGAATGCACTTCGACGGCTCGAAGATGAGGACCGGCCTGGGTGCCGGCATAGTCATCTCCTCCCCGAAAGGTGATAAACTCAAGTATGCCCTCCGGATCCACTTCGCCACCTCCAACAACGTGGCGGAGTACAAGGCCATCGTCCATGGCCTCCGGCTTGCCAAGGAGATCGGCATCAGGCGCATCCTTTGCTTCGGCGACTCCGACCTCGTGGTGCAACAAGTTTCTGGCGAATGGGACGCTAGGGATGCCAACATGGCCAGCTACCGTTTCCTCGTGCAACAACTCACCGGCTCCTTCAAGGGCTGCGAGTTCCACCATATCCCCCGAGCGGATAACGAGGCGGCAGACGCGTTGGCAAAAATCGGCTCCACCAGGTAGGCCATCCTAGTCGGTGTCTCTCTCGAGCGGCTGCTCAAGTCGTCGGTCAAGCCCTCCCCAGAGTCGGAGTCAATCTTCGTGCCGGCAAGCGCTGCCGGCCCATCAACGGTGTCAGCCGCCTCCCTAGCAACTCCGTCGTCGGCTCTCGAACCGCCGGTTGCCTAGCCGGTCCCGGTCGAACCGGCGGCTCCCGGAGCGGGCGGACTCGACGACGCAGTCGTCATGATGGTCATTGACCAGCCGGCTCCAGGGGCCGGCGAGCCAGGCCCGGGAGCTGACCAACCAGCCTCGGGGGCTCCTGAGCAGGTCCCGGGGGCTGGCGAGCCGGTCCCGGGGGCTGATCAACCAGCCCCGGGAGTTCTCTAGCCGGCTGCCGTCGCAGCCCCCTCATGGGCCCAACCCATCTTGGCGTTCCTTTTACAAGGTGAGCTGCCTCCAGACGAGGCTCTAGCTAGGCAGATCCAGCGCTGGGCCTCGGCTTACAGCATCATCAATAACAAGCTCGTCCACCGCAGCACCACCGACGTCTTCCAGTGGTGTGTCGAGCTGGAAAAAGGCCAAGAGATCCTCCTCGACATCCACCAGGGCGAGTGCGGGCACCACGCCGCCTCCTGGACCCTGGTGGCCAAGGCTTTCCGCCACGGCTTCTATTGGCCCACGGCTCTCGAGGCGGCCAAGAAATTGGTCGACGAGTGTGAGGGCTGCCAACGCTTCAGCATGCAAAGCCACCTGCCGGCAACAACCCTCCAAACCATCCCCCTCTCTTGGCCCTTTGCCGTTTGGGGGCTGGACATGGTGTGCCCCTTCAAAACCGCTCGAGGCGGCATGATGCACTTGCTGGTGGCCGTGGACAAATTCACCAAGTGGATCGAAGCACGACCCATCAAGAAGCTGGACGGCCCCATGGCCGTCCGGTTCATCAATGACATTACAATACGCTATGGCGTCCCCCACAGCATCATCACCGACAACGACACCAACTTTGTCAAAGGCGCGCTCGCGCGTTTCTGCTCCAAGCAAGGGACCCGGCTCAACCTGGCCTCCGTCGCTCATCCGCAATCAAACGGCCAGGTCGAGAGGGCAAACGGCCTCATCCTATCCGGCATCAAGCCCCGGCTCGTGACTCCGCTGGTCAGGTCGGCCGGCTGCTAGATCAACAAGCTGCTGGCCGTCCTTTGGAGTCTCAGGACCACCCCTAACCGTTCAACCGGCTACACCCCGTTCTTTCTCGTGTATGGGTCCAAGGCGATCATCCCCACCGACGTCGAATTCGACTCGCCTCGAGTCGCCCTATACACGGAGAAGGACGCCAAGGAAGGAAGAGAAGACGGCGTCGACCTGCTCGAGGAGGCTCGCGAGCTAGCCTTGAGCCGGACGACAATCTACCAACAGAAGCTCCGGCATTATCACAACAAGAGGATCCGGCCGCTCTCATTCTGCGAGGGGGACCTGGTCCTCAGACGGATCCAACAAACCGCCGGTCAGCACAAGTTGTCCTCCCCATGGGAGGGCCCGTTCATCATCAGCAAGGCGCTACATAACAATGCGTACTATCTAATAGACGCCCAGAAGCCATAGAAGCGCAACAGAGACGCCTCCGGCAAAGAAACGGAGCATCCATGGAACGCGGCACTCCTGCGCCCGTTTTACTGCTAAGGAAAAACCAACATATGTATGTATCCCCATCCTATTGGGCTTATGAATGCAATGGGCGTCCCAAGCCGGCTCTTGGGGCGCGGCCCGTTTCGTTTATCTCAAAGCTTTCCACACTCCCCGGCTCCCCTGTACGGCTTCCGGGCCCGGGGGCTAGCTGGCTGGACCTAGAAGTGTCTCTCCACAGAAAAGACTAAGTAAATGTGATCCGGCCAAGCCTCCCCACCCTTACCAGCTACAAACCGGCACCTGGCTGTCCGGCTGACAGGGCCTCGGGGCGGCAAGGTTCGGCTCGCACCAAAGGTCGAAATGCGAAGGGATCTTTTCTAGGCCCAGCTGGACCCTTGCGGCATCTCTAGCCGCTTCACTTACCCCGAAAAAACCCTCCGTGATTCCTAAGTTTTGAAACGGCTCCCTCGAGGCAGACGGCCCGACCCAGCCACAGACCAGCTCCCGGTTGTCGGGCTGGCGGGGCTGAGGCCAAAGGGGAAACAGAGTAGAAGTGCAAAGGGTCGTGGCAGGTGAAAAAGGGGTAAGGTGGCGGCGGCAAGATTCATAAGGCATAAAACACAAAGTATTCATAACGTAAAGCAAAACGGCCCACGGCCGGCATTCAATTCATTACATACACACGCCTAGTGGGTGGATCGAATCCAAGTTCAAAGTGCAAGAAAGAAGAAAAAGAAAGAGCAAAACAGGAAGATGCTCGAGGGCTCAAGCCACCGGCGCGTCGCCAGCCGGTGCGTCGCTAGCTCGCACGTCGAGAGACGGCTCGGTCCTCATCCCGGAGGTGCTCGTGGCCTTCGGGTCGGCCGCCTTGCCCTTCACAGCGGCCTCCTCGGTCTCTGTCGTCTCGCCGCTTGAGTCGGTGCTCTCGTCAGCAACTTCGGCGTCGTCCAGGCCCTGGGGGATGCCGAAGGAGTCCTCGGGCAGCGGCTCACCATCTTCTCCAAGGGGCGGCAGGAACTCATCCATGTCGACATACGACACGAGCTCGTTCGCCCGCAAGACAAGGGCCAGCTCGCGAGCCTCCCGCTCCGTGGCCGGCACGTCCCGCATCGTCGCTAGTCGGGGGAGGTCCAACCCTCGGTACCATGAAGTGACGTACCGAAGCGCCATCTATGCTCCGGTTCGGACAACCGAGGCTTTCCAGGCCTTGAGGCGGGGGACGGCGTGCTCAAGCCACAGCGCCACGCGATGCGTCGGAGCTCCTCCGCGGCCCGGCCACAACACGGCGATGACCTCCTTGCCGGCGGTCTTGAGCCGCTCCATGCTCCGCCCGAGATGGGTCATCCGCATCTCGATGGCGAGCCCGATCTCGTCCACATCCCATGGGGCATGCTCATCAATGGAGCGGCCGTACCCCCGGAGGTGCTCCCGGTGCTCCTCAACGGCCCGCGCGGCGCGGCGGTGGGCCTTCGGGAACCGCACCGAGGGGAAGAAGGGAAGAAGAGAAGGAAAACCAGATAAAGCACAAAGAGGCGGCAAGCAGAAGGCAACCAATCGAAAAAGAAAGAAACAAGCGCTTACCTTCGATCGCATCATCCACACTGATGGCGAAGTTGAGCGCCACCACCCGCTAGGTCGCCCGAGCCGCTTCCGAGGCGGCAGGAGAGCCCTTGGCCTCCTCGAGTGACTTCTCGAGGCGGGTCACCTCACCTTGGAGGGCGGCAGTCCTCAAGGCGACGTCATCCGCCTCCTTGACGGCCGCCACCCGGGCCGCCACCTCCTTCGCCGCCTCGGCCTTGAGCCGGTCACGGACCGCCTCGCCGTCAACCAGTAGCGCGGCCAGCCGGTCCGTCTCCTACGCGGCCCCCTGGACAACCCGCGCCAGCCGATTCCGCTTGACGGCGAGCCCAGTCTTTTCCTCCCGAAGGGCGGCCAGCTCGCCTGCGTAACAATGATAACACCAATAAAACAGGAGTAAAGCCGCCGACTCCCGGGGGCTACACGCCTCCACCCACAAAATGCAACTCACCTTGCACACGGGCCAGCTCCTCCTCTAGATGGTAGAAGCCGTACTTGCCGCGGTCGTGGATGGCAACCGCCTCCGCGAAGAGCTTCTGCCGCAAGGAGGCTCCCTCCTATTGCAAAAGGGGGAGAACGTCAAAAATGTGCTCGAAGGAGATCCAACCCGACTGCCCGTTAGCCGGTCAGTCGGCCCACATCTCGGGGGCTACACCCAGTGGGTGCGCTTGCGTGCCCCCACTAAAAATACTAAAGACGGAAGTATAAGCTTACCTTAGCACGCCGAAGGGCGGTGTCCGCTGCCTCCGCGAACCGAGCCAGCTCCTGCCGGCACCGGTCTAGGACACTCCCTAGATCCCCAAAGGAGGGGACCGGGCCGCCTGCCGGAGGCGCCGGTAGGGCCGGCACGTTCGCCAGCGCCTCCTAGTCTCAGCTAACCTCCTGCATCGACCGCAGGATTCACCGAGCACGGCCGCCGCTACTGCCCAGGCTCGCCGTGGCTCCGGTCGCTAGGGGCGGGTTGATAACGGCGAGGGACCGGGAGTCGCCTCCCGCCGCCCCCCCCCCGCTGGGCGCCGTCGCCGCCTCACCTGTCGGCCGCTCCAGCGTGTCGGTCATGCCGGAGGGCCACTCCACCTTCATAACGACCGCCTTCGGCGTCGCCTCCGACGTCGCTTCCGGAGCCGGCGGGATCACCTCCTCCAAGGCCGGCTCGGGAGCTGGCGGGGTCACCTCCGGCACTTCATGCCGGGACGCCTCGAGGGCCGGCTCCGTCACCATCTCCCGTGCGGGCGGGGGCAGCGGCAGATCCATGGTCGCGTCTCGCGGGTCGCTGGAGGGGGGTCTTGACATGCGGGTGGACTCTGCCGCTGAGTACGAGGCCCGCGGCGGCTCGGTCCCCCCTCTGCGCTGCCGGCCGCTTGAAGTTCCGGAGCATGCGCCCCTCCCCGCGCGCCGGACTGGGAGGCTCGCAGCTCCGCGAGCCTCCTCTTCTCCTCCCTCTGGGTGGCCGCATGCTCGCGGGCCAGCCGGCTGGCGGCGTCCGCCTGCTCATCGGGCGCCCCCTCCTCTTGGAGCTCGATGGGGTCACTACGGCATCCAAGCCCAGATCATCGACCGGCTCGTAAGACAAAAACAGAAAAAAAACAAGGGAAGAAGCGCAGAGGACTTACGCGACGACGAGGGGCAAGGCCCGCTTGGCGTGAGGTGGCGGCTTCCGCATAGCCACCTTGACCCGCTTCGGGTCGGGTGGTGGAGCCGCCGACCCCTCCTGGGCCGGCCTTTTCCCCTGCCGGCCGGCTCGGCGGCTGGGCCTCGAAGCGGGCGCTCCTCGCTCCTCCGGTCCGGGCGCGCTGCAGGAGGAGGTCCATTGAGGATCATCAGCTCATCATCATCGTCGTCGTCATCATCCGTCCAATCACGGATGATGGGACCAAGAAGGAACTCACCCGCTCCGCCGGGTCCCCCAGCTGCTCCGGACCCTCCGACTCCGCTGGGAGCGCCGCCTCGCGGCCCCGCCGGCTCGTCGGCCTCCCCGGAGGAGTCCACACCCTCTTCCGTGGGACCCCCCGTCAAGAAGTCCCGGGAGTCGGAGTCCGCCCGCTCCGCCTCGAAGATTTGCGGATGCGGGCCGTCTGGGGTGTTCTGTCACACCAACCGCTGCGGTCAGCACCCCATCATAAGTTCTCCCGCCGGGTGTCGGCTGGGGATATCAAGCAAAAGACAAACCCCTACAAGAAGACTTACCATGGGGCGGTTGATGCGGTCATACGGCTCCATGCCGAATGACCACGAGGCGGGCTTCAGCTTGAACGTCGTGAGGGCGTTCACCCGCTTCGCCACCTGAGCCGGCGTCAGCTCTACGGTGGACTGCCGGCAGGGGTCGTGCCGGCCTGACATGTCGCAGATCCGGTGCGGCCTCATCTGAAGAGGCGACACACGGCGTGATATGAAGGCCGCCACCAGGTCGGAGGCAACCAGCCCCTCAGAGCTCTTCAGCTCCCCGAGCCGGCCCAGCTCCTCCAAAGCGACGCCGCACGGGGTCGACGCCAGCCAGTTCTGTTGGGACGATTGGCGGTCCTCGAACGGCGACAGCCCGATGTAGTCCGTCGCCGGGTCGACATTCCGCACGTAGAAGAATGTGCGGTGCCACTCCTTGACGGAGTCAATCAAAGAAAGGGGAGGGAAGCGGGCAACGCCGCGGCAGCACACTACGGTGCCCCCGCACGCGTTGTTGATCAACGGCTTGAGATAGAAAAGCACGTTGAAGAGGCCAAGAAAAGGAAGAACTCCCAGATACCCCTCACACAACGCCACGAAGGCAGAGAGATACAAGATGGCATTGGGACCAAGATTGTGGGGTTGAAGGTCGAGGGTTTCAAGGAAGAGGCGGAAGAAGTTGCTCATCGGGAGCGTGAAGCCCCAGGAGAAGTGCCAGAGGAACACTACTCATTCCCCTGGCTGCGGCGCCGACACCAGCTCGCCGCCCGGTGCACGGGCGGCCACCCGCTCGGGCGACGGCAGCATCCACGCCTTGCGCAGCTCCTCGATATCGGCATCAGTGACGAAGGATCCTCCCCAGCTGCCGCCGCGTCCGTCGGCCATCTCAGCGGTGGGGCGGCGTGCGGGCGTGTGCGCGGGCTCGAGCGCGGCAGCACGAGGAGAGGCGAGGTCAGGAAGCGAGGAGCAATGGCGAGAAGGGCTGCAAGGGGGCAAGTGGGGCACGGGTACCTCCGCCCCCTGCCCTTCCCTCCCCTTTATAGGGGAGGACACGACCGGGGACGTGGTATCGTTTGCGCCCATGTTCCCCGGAAATCCCGCGCGAGTGGGTCGCTTTGGGCCGTAACGGCTGTATCGGGGCACGGGGGATCCGGCCCCGGCCCCAAGGCCTGTCGGACTAGGCCTGGGCGACGTCCCGTCTCCCCGCGTGCGCGGGGCCCAGCGCATCATTACGCATCGCGTGGCAAGTCGCGTGCCGACGCATGCCCCGGAGCGACGCGCCAGAACCCGAGGCGTTGGGTCCTGCAGCTGGCCCGGCTGCCCCTTCGCCTTCAAGCCGGAGGCGGGCTAGGCTGGGGGGAAGCCGCCGGCACCCCACCGTCCGCCGGACATGGGCCCCCGCCGGCTTCGGGGGCTACTGACGGGGTTTATATCCCCGGGTAGGCCAAGGCAACGGGGTTCTCCCTTCTCTGCTTCGAAGAAAAACCAATCAGCCGGCTCGACGAGGCCGGCTGGGGATATGCCACACGAGCCATCTCCGGCTGGCGTTTCGCCCGGTTGGTCTAGCGGTCGGGCGTGCTCCCGCCCGGCTGGCCAAGCAGCCGGCTGCCCACGAGCCGGGCTGTCCATTGACTTGGGGACGGACATGCCCTGTCCCGTCTCCCTGTCCGCAGGTATGGCAGCGCAACGTGACTGGCAGGGCGAGCGACCCTGTGGCCACAATGGTCGCTGACGCGCCGTCCCGCATGGCTACAGTCCATCCGTCCGGCCCGCTCACCTTAGTGAGCACGACCGGACGGGGAACAGTTCCAGCACGCCGTCGCCACTCGACTGCCTGCCCCGGCGTGGCTATAGTGTCGCCGTCCGTACCGACGACCTTGTCCGGCTAGCGCTAAGCGACGCCTCCCCGGGCAACCCGTGCCGGGGCAGGTGGGGGAGGGCCAATCGCAGCGCCCGTCGGTGGGTCCCAGCAGGGATGGAACCGCTCTGCCGACGGGCCCCGCCCACGACGAGACGATACAAGCCGCGGGACCCCCTGGCCAAGCGGAGAGGCTGCTAGCCGGGTCCCCCCACCCTCGTACCTAAATCATATTGTAAGAGCCGAGGGGTTAGCCTATAAAACCCCCCGAGCTCCCCATGCAACGGGGACGGAACCCCCGATCAAGAACACACACATAGGGAGCTCTCATACCCTTCCCAGTAGCGGAGGGAGACGAGCCGACTGCTCCTTTCTTCCTCCTCCGAACACAGCTCTAGGAGCACCTCTGTATACTTATCCACTCAACCAACGAATCCAAGCAGGACTAGGGGCATTACCTCCCACGGAGGGCCCCAAACCTGGGTACATAGCGTGTCTCCACCTTCTTGTACCCAATCTCGCACCCGGAGCCCATCGGCGTCCTATGGCCCCAACACCACCGATAAGCCACCCTATGACATCTGTCGTGAGAAAACGACGACAGAACCCTAGCCCAACTATGGTGTCGATCAAAGTTCACTTCATCTGGCCTCATGCAATCCTCAAATTCAGCCAGGATCATGGATTCTTGCTAACATGCATAGGGGATCCTACTTAGAACCGATCTCTATCTCTCTAATTCTCAAATTCAGCAACGAACATGTTGACACCACCCGATCGGAAGTGAAGACCTCTAGGTTTTCCCAAGCAGACCGAAGCGCATTGTCGATGGTTTGGATATGAAATTGGTTTCAGTACATGACCTTCCCAGCCAGCAACCACTTCCTTGACCCTTCTCTCAATCATCAATTATCATAGGTGTTGCCTCCTTCGATATATCTAGCTTCCAGACAGCCTCCTCTACGGAGACCTCGACATCTTGGATCCTGTTTTCGGCGGCTTTCGCTAGCATCATTGGACGCCGCCATCGCCCCTAGCATGAGCTCGCCCCGTAGAAGATCTAATTGGTGCATGCATGGTCCCTCGAAACCCTAGTCGTCTCAAGCGCACCGTCAGATAAGTTTTTGAAAAAAAAACATGTTTCTAATCCCAATCACATAGCAGCATGTATGCGTGCTTGCCTTCATAGAGGAGTGTGTGTTCCTTAGGAAAAAAAAAGTAGTCACGCACGCACCGCCTCTAAAACTGCACAACAAAAGGGGCCTAGACCTTGAGCTGGCCACGGGCCCACGGCAAAGGCCGGTTACGCCCTCTCCCAATCTCCCCAGACCCAAACCCATCTGCTCCGCCGCCGCTCTCCCCGCTCCTCTCCTCCCTCCAGATCGCCCCGACCTTCTCCCGCCTCCTCCTCCGCCTCTCCCTCCTCGGCGACATGAGCGGCCCCGCTCCGACCCCGCCGCCGCCCCCTCCTCCGGCGGCGGCGCCCCCCCGCCCCGTGCGCTACGACTTCCTGAACTCCAAGCCGCCCCCCAACTACGTCGCGGGTCTCGGCCGTGGCGCCACCGGCTTCACCACCCGTTCCGACATCGGGCCGGCCCGCGCTGCCCCCGACCTCCCAGATCGCTCCGCCGCCGCGGCCGCTCCTCCCGCTGTCGGCCGCGGCCGCGGGAAGCCCCCCGGCGAGGACGAAGGCGGCGATGAAGGCGGCGACGAGGAGAAGGGATACGACGAGAACCAGAAGTTCGACGAGTTCGAGGGCAACGACGCCGGCCTCTTCTCCAACGCCGACTACGACGATGATGACCGCGAGGCCGATGCCGTCTGGGAGAGCATCGACCAGAGGATGGACCTGCGCCGCAAGGATCGGCGCGAGGCGCGGCTCAAGCAGGAGATTGAGAAGTACCGTGCCTCCAACCCCAAGATCACCGAGCAGTTTGCTGATCTCAAGAGGAAACTGGCGGATGTGTCAGTGCAGGAGTGGGAAAGCATACCTGAAATTGGGGACTACTCGGCGCGCAACAAGAAGAAGCGGTTCGAGAGCTTTGTCCCGGTGCCGGACACTCTGCTTGAGAAGGCCAGGCAGGAGCAGGAGCATGTCACAGCGCTGGACCCCAAGAGCCGTGCGGCTGGTGGCACCGAGACACCTTGGGCGCAAACGCCGGTGACCGACCTGACTGCCGTGGGTGAGGGTCGTGGTACCGTGCTTTCACTGAAATTGGACAGGCTATCGGATTCAGTTTCTGGGCTTACTGTTGTTGATCCAAAGGGATACCTTACAGACTTGAAAAGCATGAAAATTACTAGCGATGCTGAGATCTCTGATATTAAGAAGGCGAGACTGTTGCTCAGGTCTGTGACACAGACAAACCCGAAGCATCCTCCAGGTTGGATTGCTGCTGCTAGGCTTGAAGAAGTTGCTGGCAAGCTCCAGTCTGCTCGGCAGCTCATTCAGAGGGGCTGTGAGGAGTGCCCCAAGAATGAGGATGTTTGGTTCGAGGCATGCCGGTTGGCTAGTCCAGATGAGTCAAAGGCAGTAATTGCCAGGGGTGTGAAGGCAATTCCCAACTCTGTGAAGCTGTGGCTGCAGGCTGCAAAACTAGAGACTAGTGATTTGAATAAGAGCAGGGTTTTAAGGAAGGGGTTAGAGCACATTCCTGATTCAGTTAGGTTGTGGAAGGCTGTTGTTGAGCTGGCGAACGAGGAGGATGCACGGATGTTGCTTCATAGGGCTGTGGAGTGCTGCCCACTTCATGTCGAGCTGTGGCTTGCCCTAGCAAGGCTCGAGACATATGACCAGGCAAAGAAGGTGCTTAACAAGGCCAGAGAGAAGCTCAACAAGGAACCTGCCATTTGGATTACAGCTGCAAAGCTGGAGGAGGCTAATGGGAACACCCAGTCCGTAAACAAGGTGATTGAGAGAGGTATAAGATCTTTGCAGAGAGAAGGGTTGGATATTGATAGGGAGGCATGGCTAAAGGAAGCTGAAGCTGCAGAGCGTGCTGGATCTGTGCTTACTTGCCAGGCTATTGTGAAGAGCACTATTGGAGTTGGGGTTGATGACGAGGACCGGAAGCGAACATGGGTTGCTGATGCTGAGGAATGCAAGAAACGTGGTTCAATTGAGACAGCTCGGGCCATCTATGCACATGCTCTTAGCGTGTTCGTTGCCAAAAAGAGTATATGGCTTAAAGCGGCACAGCTTGAGAAGAGCCATGGTACAAGAGAATCTCTCGAAGCCATTCTCAGGAAGGCTGTCACGTACAATCCAAAAGCTGAAGTGTTATGGCTTATGGGTGCAAAGGAGAAATGGCTGGCTGGTGATGTCCCTGCAGCTCGGGCCATCCTTCAGGAAGCTTACGCTGCCATCCCTATTTCCGAGGAGATCTGGTTAGCTGCATTTAAGTTAGAGTTCGAGAACAACGAACCGGAGAGAGCAAGAATGCTTTTGACCAAGGCCAGGGAAAGAGGAGGCACCGAGAGGGTTTGGATGAAATCAGCAATTGTTGAGAGGGAATTAGGAAATGTGAATGACGAAAGGAGGTTGTTGGAGGAAGGTCTGAAATTATTCCCCTCGTTTTTCAAATTGTGGTTAATGCTTGGACAGATGGAAGACCGGATTGGACATGTACCGAAGGCAAAGGAGGTTTACGAGAATGGACTCAAACACTGCCCCGGTTGCATACCTCTTTGGCTCTCACTAGCTAGTCTAGAGGAGAGGATAAATGGCTTGAGTAAGTCACGTGCTTTCCTCACCATGGCAAGGAAAAAGAATCCAGCTACACCTGAACTATGGCTTGCAGCAATTCGAGCTGAATTGAGGCACGGGAACAAAAAGGAAGCTGACTCTCTACTAGCCAAGGCATTACAAGAGTGCCCAACAAGTGGCATTTTGTGGGCTGCAGCTATTGAGATGGTGCCACGTCCCCAACGCAAATCAAAGAGCTCAGATGCTATAAAGCGATGTGATCATGATCCACATGTCATTGCAGCTGTTGCAAAACTTTTCTGGCATGACAGGAAGGTTGATAAAGCAAGGAGTTGGTTGAACAGAGCTGTTACTCTTGCTCCTGACATTGGGGATTTTTGGGCATTGTACTACAAATTTGAACTCCAGCACGGAAATGCAGACACGCAAAGGGATGTTCTGAAACGATGCATTGCAGCTGAACCAAAACATGGCGAGAGATGGCAAGCTATAAGCAAGGCCGTTGAGAACTCACATCAGCCAGTTGATGCCATCCTGAGGAAAGTCGTTCTGGCTCTTGGTGCAGAAGAAAATCCCAATGCTGCAGAACCCTAGTACTTGCTGTTTCGATAAGGTATTTTCTGTTCCAATAAATATAAATTTGCCTCAGTGTATTCTCATGCTCTGAAGCTTCTGATGCATCATGTAGCTACTTCTCATTGTGCTTCTATTCACTATTATTCAGCTAGAAATTGTACTTCAGATGAACTATATTTTTAGCACTTTATAAGGTTTAAGTTGCAAGTATGCATACCTCTTAACTATAAGTAGACACACACCTTGTTGCGCCATTTTCTTTGTAGTGTCTCTTTGTTGGCTGTCCGCTTGGTGGATTCTTTTTTCTTTTTCTGTTGTTTATTTCATGCGCAGAGTACTGCTGTATTACCCCATAAGAGGTCAGCACGCTTTGTTGCACAGTTAAACTGTTAAGATGATATCTCTTAAGATGTATGCCTCGCATCACATGCTACCATGATCTGCCTGTAGCTCTTTTTTTTGTTCTGACTATTGGTCATAGATGTACTGGGAACTATCATAGCGCAATCTTCTTACTCAGAGCTAGCATTCAAAGAAATAGTACAGAATGTATAGTTTTATCTAGTAGTACAAAAGAAGTCCATATCAGTCCTATAGGTACAGAGCATTTGTCCAGCCATCACCTTTTATCCTTTCTGGGATATACCATCTCTCACAGCCAAGCTTTAGCCAGTGAAAACAAAATAGCATTATCGTTGTGCAATAGGACACCAAAAATCGAATCAGAAAGAAGTGAGGGTGAGGTAATTTATTTCACAATGTCTTTGTTCAGTGTTGAATAATCTGGCTTTCTTTTTCAAAGTGTATGGACACGGAAGCTCAGTGCATTATTAACTTCTACTGAAAGTGCATGGATTGTGCACTAGTTGCATGAGGATGAACAATTCCTCTTATCTTTGTCCATGGAAATATGGCATAGATTACTATAAAGTTGTCTAGTTAAACATTTATTTAACATCTTTTAATCATCCCGGTGCCGTCAAGTGTAGTTTGTGAAAACGCACAACCTTGCAATTTTGATGGATTACTGAAAAGGCAAGAGAACACTACTCGATCTATGTACATGGTAACTGCTATGTAATGCTTCAACATATGAATGTATGCATCGCTAGTCCATCACTAGTCTTCTAATGTTGGTGGTATGGTGTTCATGTTATTGGGGACAAATGGCTAATTTATGTCAAACCGATCATATATCATGCAAGCGTTGTAGGCTAATATATCTCAAACTGACCAAGCTATAAGCATGGCCGTTGAGAATTCACCAAGTATTTGGGATGCATTTTTGTTGCCGCTGGCTTTGGTTCATGTATGGTGACCATTCTGAAATCCTCATGTTTCTGTAGGAAACTAGAAAAGCATTTTCTGTAGTGAGTGAATACACAGGACTATCTAATAATTAAAGTTTCCTTTGAAATAATCTTATTCCAACATAGATCATTGCAATAACTTGAAATAATGCTGATCAATGTACTGAATTGGATGCGAGTCTACAACGTACAAACTTATTAATCTACATGACATCAAATTTAGAAGCACATAATTTGTTCACATGTACATTATCCTGGAATACTTCCGTTGGCGCGTTTGCCAGGTATAATTTTGACCTGCTACAAAAATCAAATCAGATATAGGAGTTCAACTGCTCGATCTTGCTTGCCGCCGGGAGACGAGCTGGCGGAATGATTGAGCAGCGGACTGGATAAAGCTGATAAATTCAGTAAAACTAAATGATAGATCTGCTCCTAATGAATTTGTGTGGAACTGATAATTAATCACCCAACAACACTAGTAATTTGTGATCCCGTGTTTTCTCCAGAAAAACAAAATAGTGAGCATGGACATTAATTTGTTATTGAAATTTATCAAGATGAAATATCTTTTCTGGTCCTTGGTTGAAAAGGATGGATGTTTTCTGGTTGCTGCAGTGAACATGGTATGGATGGGTTCACATGTGACAGCACATGTGCAGCCTACTGTTACCACGCTCATGTATTCTTAAGTTTCTAACTGCAGTAATGCCTCAGAAGCAGACTTAAGGACTGATAAATGCCAAACCTAGTGTTTTTGTTGATGGGAAGTACTGTATAATATGCCCATCAGACTGTCTAAAGTCTAAAATGTAGCCGAATATCGATTTTCAACAGCTGATTGTATTTCATTCAAGTCTATTGTTTGCCTTTGGTTTTGCTGCCATCTTGCCTTACCTTTATACGGCTTCCCTTATGCAGGTGATCCAAATATCGGGCCGAAGAGTTATAGACGACTGGCCGCCAGATAAATGCTTCGAGTAGTTTATTCATGATGCCATAAGCACCCCGACTGACGGTTGTATCAGGCATATCTGGTGGAGACCCCAAAATCATTCATACCAAGCAAGCGGTGTTGATCAAGCTGGTGGTCTCATGTGTGCCCTGCAAGACTTGTGGAACCCCTCTGCTGTCATGAACAACGCCGAGAGACATTGGTTCAGCTGGCTTTTGGTGTCGTCATGTACCCGAAGCAAAGCTCCTTGTTGTAGCTCTAAAGAGTTAGTGATCATCATCAACCCACTAACATGCTTGTATTCTGTATTCTGGCATGTTACGAGATTTTAATGTTTGAAATGCGTTTATGAGGTGATCTGTTTGTTACCTGATGCATTATATTTGCTTCGACTCCTGTGGTAAAAATATATCCTTCTACTCTTATAGCCTGGTCTGAGTGATACAACATGCATTGTCTGTTTGTTGGTAGTTTGCCTGTTGATTGATCTCGCACGAATGATGTAAACTGCCACTTAACAACTGTCAAATTCTATCCTCCTGCGCATGCGCACTGTTGGTAGTACTAGCCTACCTGGAGTCATCTATGAAATAGGTACAGTTTTTTAAGGACTTCAAGTTTGCATACATACACATAACAAGGGTCAAATTTGCAATGCACTAATAGTGGGTAGCGACACTAAATCTCACACTGCTGTTAAAAACATTGGAGTTGCTAAAAGAGTAACCCGATTGGTGAAACGAGTTATAACCAGCATGATGCACCCCTTGCGGCCTGTGCCTACTTTAGGTCCTACCAAAGCTAGAGACGATCTTCGTTTCGATTCGATTCGTGGGAATTCCAAGTGAAATTCAGATATATTCTGGGCGAAATACACGATTCCAGGAGGAACTACACTGTGTCGTTCTGAAGGATTAGAGGATAACACGGACCCAACATATATACTCATTATTGCTGATGAAACTAGCATATCATTCACTGGAAGCACGCATCATATGTTCATAACACCGCCGAATGCGCACGGAGTGCGGTGCTCATGAGACCGAGCGCAGGCCCAGCACAGCAGACCCCGTGTGTCAAGCCACAGGATGGTCCTTGAGGAAGCCAAGGAGGAGACCATTGACCTTGTCCGGGAACTGCTCCTGCACGAAATGGCTTCCTTCCGGGATGTAAGTGATCTTCAGATCCGGCGCAAACTTCTCCATGGTGCCATTCTTCAAGACGGCCTCGACCCCGGGGAACTTGAACACATAGTCTTTCTCCCCCATGACGACGAACACCGGGACTTCGAATTTTGGGTCTTCAATTGGTTGCCTCTTATGGAGAGACCTGCCAAGCGTTGCAGCACACACGCAATAATATCTGTCAATACTTTATTGAACCTACACTTAGTGCCAAAGTACCGAGTTACCGCAATGGCACATAGGCCAAGCACCTTCTACATTTTTCTGGAAATCAATCGTTGCTGTGTTTTACCTGTATGGCATCTGCAGTGGATACACGAAACCAGATTTCTCATAGAGGGACACATAGACGGCAAGGTCGTCCTCGGTGAACCACTCTGGAAGGGGGGTCGACGGGTCCACGAGATCCATGATTTCTTGATCTTCCTTCGCTATCGGGATGTCGCTTCTAGAGAAGAGAATGTAGATGGTGCGCACGACTTGCTTGACGTCATACCTGCCAAAGTCTGCCTCTGCTCTTCCTGGTTCCTGCAAAGCACAAGCTTTTTGTATCATGTAATGAGAAAGTCTCTAGTCATGTAGAACTTGACATGGGACTTTCAGGTTAGGAAAAAACCCGCCAACGCAGTATGTAGAAGCCTTCGGGCATGGCGGTGAAGGAGGAGCCACCATGAAGAAAAGGGATCCCCAAACACATGACACCACATGTGCGGTTGGGGTGACGAAGAGCAAAATCATAAGCTAGCATGGTTCCAAAATCCTTTGCCACAAGGTAAGCCTGATGTAAGCAAAATGGAAGCGATCAGAAGAGAACATCGAAGAATAACACCACTTTATTTCCGTATATGCTTAAATAATGATCAATGTCGACTAGAAGGGCATGTTTGACTCTCGGTGCTGCCTATATACCAGTGAGTGCAGCTTAAAACACATCAACTCAAGGGAACTGATGCCAATCAATAATTTGATACTCTAGATGAGCAAATGAAACAACAGAACTGTGACAAATTTGCCTCTTAAAAGTGCGAGAGAGTATTTTTTTTAAGCACAATACACATAAGTTCTAATTGTGCTGCTGAAACATTAGACCTGTTTCAGAACAACAATACACCTGGTTTTGTAGCTAGACATGAAGTCTGGAAATAGAGTAATAGACTCAAGTGGTCGTTCAACAAGTGAACAACACAGCTCTTGCATAAGACGGAGGAAAAATAATCCTATGACTGAATGAACCCCTCATGGTTATGTGTTCCTAACTACACCAACTCCACCATGACTTCCGTCTTCAAACCTATATGAACTTATGCAAATTTCTTACATATTTAAGAATTTTTCTTCAAATATGTAGTTCCATCTGAATATTACTTTCACAGGACCCTGAACTAGTAGAACTCACAGTGACTGTTACCGTCCTAAACTACATGAACAGTCCCCGGGATCCCCACACCGATTTTAATTTTTAAGCGACAACACCAACCAAGAATTCCCTTTTTCCCAATCGAGAACTGAACCCTGATCCGGACACAGTGATTCCCCTAGAAATGTCCCATAAATCGAGGGACAGAGGGCACCTTGGGGACGGAGAGCGCATCCAGGAGGGCGAGGAGATCCTCTATCAGGTCGCTGTACGTCGCCCCCTCCGGCTCCGGTGGCTGGTCGGAGAGGCCATACCCGCGCCAGTCCGGCGCGACGGCGCGGTATCCGGCGGCGGCCACGGCCAGCATCTGGTGGCGCCACGAGTAACATATCTCCGGGAAGCCGTGCAGGAACAGCACCATCCCGAGCTCGCCTGCAGCAAGCAAACAACGGTCACCGCTCACCACCGGCCGGCCTGCCGCGGGCGTGGTCGAGGGAGGGAGGGAGGGGGCGCTGACCTGTGCCTGCTTGGGCTACGTGGAGGTTGAGGCCTCTGATGGCGAGGTGGCTGTGCTCGATCTGCTGCTGCTGCTGCTGCTGCTGCTGCTGCTGCTCCACCGTGGCCATGGCTTGCGCCGCCCTCCGCCCCTCTCCCGTCGCTTCTTGGAAGGCTTTTGGCTTACCAGCTTCTTTCTTTGGAGCTTGTGGATGGAGATGCTATGCAAGAACACAGAGCACCGGATTTGTCTGTACTCTGTACCGCAACTAGCTTCCACAAAGTTTAGGGCCTGTTCGGTTTGTAGGAATTTCAGAGGAAAAGGTACAGGAATCGAAAACGGAGGCCTCAAAAACTAGACCGGCCGGTTGGTGCTGGTCGGCCGTCCGGTTGGTCCCAAAAAAGTTTTTCTAAGAGCATCTTCAGCCGTGGCCCTAAGGACCGATTTTAGTGTTGTTTGGAGACGAGCCGGCGTTAAAATCGATCTGGAAGCTCGGCCTCACAGTCGCGTTCCTGGGGTTTTTCATAATGCCGCTTTCAACCCATTATGGACGTAGAAACGACACAAGAGTGGTTCAAACATTCGGGTTTTTATTAAAAAGATGTAATACAAAATACTTAAAAATCCTACGTCGACTACGTCGAACCGCCGCTGCCGTCCTGTCGCCGTGCCACCGCGTTTTACATGCCGAGGAGCTTGTAGAAGTTGGTGTAATCGCCGCCGTCGTCCCCGTCCCCGTCGCTGCCGTCGCCGTCCGGCATGCCGCGGCCGCCGTCCCTGCTACAACCCTGCCCTGCGTCGCCGAGACGGTGCAAGTCGGGGTTGGAGGGCCCGGGCGCCTCCCCGTCGCTGTCGTCGTCGAGGATGATGAGGCCAGCGATCTCCTCCTCGCGGCGGACGCGGTGGCTAGCCTTGATCTCCTCGAGGGCCCGGCACTGCCGCTCCATCTCCTGCCAGACGTAGTCGTCCCGTGCCCACTTCAGGGCAGCCTCGTCGGCGGTGGCGGCCATGGCCAGGTGCTCCTGCTTGACCACCATCGCCGGCTCCGTCTTCGGTCTGACAAGGCGGAGGTGGCCACGGGGAGGCGAGGGCTCGCGACACCGGCCCTCATTGTTGGTGATGCCACCGCCGCTGCGTCGAACGAGCGATGACAGCAGGCCGGGCTCGGCCTTGACAGCGGCAAGCGGCGTGCTCGCGCCGGAGGACTGGGAGGACTGGGAGGAGAACGAGGACGACGACGACGGCGCCTCCATATGCCGGGGCTGCCACGACGAGCCCCTCCGGCGGGAGACGGACGTCGCCTCCGGGTACCCGAGGCGCGGCTCGTTAGCCTCGATGTGCTTGAGGACGGCCTCGAGCGTGCGTCCGGAGACGCCCCACCAACGCCGGCGGCCCTCGCTGTTGTTGCGGCCGAGCGCGGGGCCGCCGTTGATGGGGGCGAGCTGCTCCTCGCGGCGGCGCTCGAAGTACGCCGTCCAGAGGGAAGTGCTGTCCGGGGCGTACCTCAGCAGTCGCCGATGCTCCTCGGACAGGGTGGACCTGATCCGGGCGATTTCGGAACGCCGCTCGCCTCCGGTGGGCACCGGTGGCACGAGGACGCCGCCCACGCTGAGCCTCCAGGTGCCGGACGCCCGCATGTCCGGCGGCGCCGGGTACTCCGCCTCGAACAGCAGGCGGGCCTCGTCCTCGTGGAGGTGACGACGGCCGAAGCCGTTGAGGGCCGCACCGTCGCCGGGGTAGCGCTTGGCCATTTGCGGAAGGGGGGGAGAGGAGAGATCACGGCGGGAAGAAGAGAGATCGCGGGGGGAGAGGAAAGCGCAGGCGACGAGCGTGGCGAACACCGGCGAGGTCGCCTTTTATAGCGGCGAGCGGGCGGCACCGTGCGGACGCGTGGGAGGCGAGGTCTGGACGTGCGGCGGTGCCTTGTGAACGCGCCATACTAATGCACCGCCCCGTGAACGTCGGCTCATCAATGGAAGGCTGACCGGCGGGCAGCCTTGGCATTGATTCGATTCCCGCGGGGAAACCGAGGAGATGAGGACGACGACGCACGCTCGGGGGTCGCTGACTCGGCGGACCCACCCCCGTTTTTGTGCCAAAACGTTTCGCCCGGCGCCCCCAGGCGCCCCCAGCGCGCCGGGTTCGGCCTGGGTACGCCGACGCTAAATTAGGCCCTAACCGGCGAAAATTGGGCTCGTGGGGCGTGACTCGACCGATTTTCGTCCGCCGACGCCAAAAAACGGCCTTTGCGGGGCCTCTTGGGGAGCGGCTGGAGATGCTCTAAGAACATCTTCGACAAACGCGCGGCTGGATGCCGCTCAAAAACTAGACCTCGAAATAGCATTTTACCATGCACATGTGATAATTTTTTAGACGTTGCAAAATTCAACAGACGCGATAAAATACAACACATGCCTCTAAAACATACACAAAATAGATCAACAAAAATAGTTTACCGATAAACATTAAAATTCAAATTCAAACTAACAAGCACATTCAAATTCATAATTTTTTCAAAAAGAAAAATACACCTAGACTCCTCCTCCTCCCCCTTGGTGGTATAGTTTGACAACGTAATAAACGAGTCCTCCCACTGAGAATCGTCCGAGTCCCAGCTAGTCTTCAGGTTGCCTAACTGGGAAATCGCTAGTGCCTTGCGCTTACGCTTGTCAAGGCGACGCGCAACTCGCTCCGCCCTCCTCCGGCCCCAAACTCATTCTCGGCGATGACGTCCTCCAGGAAATGGCGGCGCTCCCGATTGCGCTAGAGGCGACGGTCCTCCTCGGTGACCAGACGCGGGGAAGGCGCGCCATCCTGTGCCTGCTTGCACGTGAACACGTCCTGAAAGTTCATCTGCACCCGAGGCCGCCGGAGACGCCACGCCGCTGCGTCGTACGTGCGAGCGGCCTCACGCGTGCCGCCTTAGTGAAACTCGGTGTAAAATACGCTGGAGGGACGGACACAGACGCCGCAGAAGCCCGGGCTGCACTGGGGGCACGGCAACATGGCAGGGCGCGGCGGTGACGAGGCGGCGAAGATGAGGGGGGAAAGTGCGGAGGCGGAGGAGCATGGGGAGAAAGCGTGGTGGCGGCGGAGCATAGGGAGAAAGCGCAGGAGGGAATGAGGCGGTTGGCGAGCACGGGCGTGACACGGGATTTATAGTTTGGTGCGCCGGTTGTCGTTTTTCCCAACGCGCGAAACATCTTTTAGTGCGCCAACGTTTCGCGCGTTCGCTAGAGCACGCCGCGAAACCCGCTCGCGTGCCAAAACAACGGTTTATACCGCGTGTATTTTTTACGCCTCTATTGGAGAAGCTCTAAGGGCGTGTTTGGTTGCATTAGTGAACAGTAGTTGCATTGCATACACATCTCAACCCAGCCTGGTTGAGCAAAAACAACCCCAAATGCGTCATCTGCAAGTTATTTGGTTGCCTGTATCTAGGGTCCCTACATTAGGTAATACGCAAGTGCACATTGTTTGGTTGCCTGCATTGGCCCAAACGACACATGAACACGGTGTTTGGTTGCACGCATGAGGTGTGATTAAGAGCTAGCACTTGCACTTAGCACACAGGGTTAAGAGCTAGCAGACAGAGGGGGAGAAGAAATGTAGTGTGCGCCAGACAATGGCGAGTGTGGTGGATACTGGCCGTGGCGCCGTGTCCGACATGACGAGCATGAAGTCGTGGACGAGCGACCCCGTTGGCGAACTAGTTGCGATGCTCGCGCAAAGACAGTCAACGGAGGAGGAGAATGCGGTGCTCACGTCATCGTATGGTTAGTGCAGTGGACGAGAGAGGAGGTCGAGATGATCGATGCCAGAAACGACTCCAGTGTAGTAGGGCGAGAGAGAGGAGGCCAAGATGATCGACACCGTCGACGGCGCGGTGAACTGCAGTGTGCATGGAGGTAGAGGACACAAGAAAGCAGTGTGTGTGCCATTGCAGCGTCAGTGCAGTAGGAGGACGACAGAGAGTAGGCCGAGATGAGCGACACCGGAAACGACTCTAGTATAGTAGGACGTGGGCAAGGAGATCAAGGGGAAGGGCGTCGGCATCGAGAGGGACAAATAGGAGGGATCTGAGTAGAGGACAGAGGAATTCGACATGGCGGCGGCAGTGCAGTAGGCTGCTGTTCAAAGAGAGATGAGGCTACGATCGTCGAAACCAAAAATTTACAACACGAATGTTGTGCGAAACTGCGAGATTAGGCTGTTGCTCAAAGGAAATTTCAAACAATCGATCATGCATGGAGAATCTGACAAAATTCGTCCAGAATAGCTTCAAATGGGAAGACGGAATTAAGAACTTTTGACCGACAAAACTACGAACCGATTGCCTGAATGGAACTATAACATCAAGGTGCATCTTTTTCGTGCAGATCTTACCTCAAATCGAAGCACCATTGTGTAAATCAGAAGGGGTTAGAAAGAACAGAATTAGAGAGAATGTTAATGGAGGTAGGAGAAGATAAGCACCCACAGGGTGCATACCAGCTTGTATCCCTCCCATCTCCCCTCCTGCAAGTGGCCACCTTGTGCGCTCGCCTCAGCCTCACTCGCTAGAAACTGCCGATCTAAGCGTTTCCAGCAAGCCACGGCCAAGTGTGCTTTAAGTTTCGTGCTGTGTAGGCCCACAGTAAATGCAACCAACCAAAGAGGCTCAATCTTTCCCGCCCGAGCCAAGCTGGGCCTAATACATGCAACCAAACATGTGTTGGGGAACGTTGCATGGGAAACAAAAAATTTCCTACGTTCACGCAAGACCTATCCATGGTGATGAGCATTTATGAGAGGGAGAGTGGATCTACGTACCCTTATAGATCGCTAAGCGGGAAGCGTTAAGAAACGCGGTTGGTGTAGTCGAACGTCTTCGCGATCCAAATCGCCGAGCATCCCGCGATCCAATCACGATCCATCCCGCGAACTTGATCATGATCCGTCCCGCGAACTCGATCACGGTCCTTCTGATCTAGCGCCGAACGGACGACACCTCCACGTTCAGCACACGTACGGCTTGATGACGATCTCCGCTGTCTTGATCCAGCAAGAGAGAGCGGAGAGTAAGAAGGGTTCTCCGACAGCGTGACGGCGCTCCGACGATGGTGGTGGAGCTATTCCGACAGGGCTTCGCCTAAGCACTGCAGAAATCCGATCTAGAGGAGAAACTATGCACTAGAGGAACGGGCAGCACGTGGCTAAAAATTCTGTGCAAAACCCCTAAAACCTCCAGTATATATAAGATGGAGGGAGGAGAGGACTTGGCACAAGGGCCAAGCCTCCTTGGTTCGGCTGAAGTGGGGAGGAGAGGAGGACTCCTCCTCCAATCCTAGTAGGACTAGGATTCCTCCTTTTTTGGCCTTCTTTCCACCTTTTCCCTTTGGGCTTTTCTTCCCTAGCCGCATGGGCCTTGTGTGGGACTTCCACCAGCCCACAAAAGGCTGGTATTTATTCTCCCACAGGCCATGAAGCCTCTTGGGTCGAAATAACCCTCCCGGTGGTCTCTCGGTACACTACCGGCACTCCCGGTACATTACCGATTAGCACGAAACTTTTCCGGCGGCGAAAACAGGACTTCCTATATATGGATCTTTACCTCCAGACCATTCCAGAGCTCCTCATGATGTCCGGGATCTCATCCGGGAATCCTAACAACCTTCGGTCACCACCATACATAACTCTATCCTACCGAAACGTCACCAAACCTTAAGTGTGTAGACCCTACGGGTTCGAGAACTATGTAGACATGACCGAGACACCTCTACGGTCAATAACCAATAGCGGGACCTGGATGCCCATATTGGTTCCTACATATTCTACGAAGATCTTTATCGGTCGAACCTCTATGTCAAGGATTCAGTTAATCCCGTATGATGTTCCCTTTGTTCTTCGGTATGTTACTTGCCCGAGATTCGATCGTCGGTATCTCCATACTTAGTTCAACCTCGTTACCGGCAAGTCTCTTTACTTGTTCTGTAATACAAGAACCCATGACTAACACTTAGTCACATTGCTTGCAAGGCTTATTGTGATGTTGTATTATCGAGTGGGCCCTAAGATACCTCTCCGTCACACGGAGTAACAAATCCTAGTCTTGATCCATGCCAACTCAACAGACACCCTCGGAGATACCTGTAGAGCACCTTTATAGTCACCCAGTTACGTTGTGATGTTTGATACACACAAGGCACTCCTCCGATGTCCGTGAGTGGCATGATCTCATGGTCATAGGAACATATACTTGGCATGCAGAAAACAGTAGCAATAAACTGACACGATCATATGCTACGTTCGTAGTTTGGGTCTTGTCCATCACGTCATTCTACTAATGATGTGATCCCATTATCAAATTACATCACATGTCAATGGCTAGGAAACCTTGACCATCTTTGATCAACGAGCTAGTTCACTAGAGGCATACTAGGGACATAGTGTTGTCTATTTACCCATACATGTAATGTGTTTCCAATCAATACAATTATAGCATGGATAATAAACGATTATCATGAACAAGGAAATATAATAATAAACACTTTATTTATTGCCTCTAGGGCATATTTCCAACAGTCTCCCACTTGCACTAGAGTCAATAATCTAGTTCACATCACTATGTGATTTACATTGTAATGAATCAAACACCCATGCAGTTCTGGTGTTGATCATGTTTAGCCCTTGGAAGAGGTTTAATCAATGGGTCTGCTACATTGAGATCCGTGTGCACTTTGCAAATATTTATGTCTTTCTCCAAGATGTAATCGCGGATGGAGTTGAAGCGTCGCTTTATGTGTCTGGTCCTCCTGTGAAACCTTGGTTCCTTGGCCAGAGCAATGGCACTAGTGTTGTCACAGAACATGTTCATTGGATTTAGTGCACTGGGCACTACTCCAAGATCCGTCATGAACTGCTTCATCCAGACACCTTCCTTTGCCGCCTCCGAGGCTGCGATGTATTCCGCTTCGCACGTAGAATCAGCTACCACGCTTTGCTTGGAACTGCACCAGCTTACCGTTCCCCCGTTAAGAATAAATACGTATCCGGTTTGCGAATTAGAGTCGTCCGGATCAGTGTCAAAACATGCATCGACGTAACCCTTTACGACGAGCTCTTCATCACCTCCATAAACGAGAAACATTTCCTTAGTCCTTTTCAGGTACTTAAGGATATTTTTGACCGCTTGTTAGTGCTCCATTCCAGGATCACTTTGAAACCTTCCGGCCATACTTATGGCAAGGCTAACATCGGGTCTTGTGCACAGCATTGCATACATGATAGAGCCTATGGCTGAAGCATAGGGGATGACGCTCATCTTTTCTCTATCTTCTGCAGTTACTGGGCATTGAGTCTTACTCAACTTCACACCTTGTAATACAGGCAAGAACCCCTTCTTGGACTGTTCCATTTTGAACTTCTTCAAAACTTTATCAAGGTATGTGCTCTGTGAAAGTGCTATTAAGCGTCTCGATCTATCTCTATAGATCTTAATGCCTAATATGAAAGCAGCTTCTCCTAGGTCCTTCATTGAAAAACTCTTGTTCAAATATTCCTTCACGCTTTCCAGCATTTCTATATTGTTTCCAATCAGCAATATGTCATCCACATATAATACTAGAAACGCTATAGAGCTCCCACTCACTTTCTTGTAAATACAAGCTTCTCCGTAAACTTGTATAAACTCAAACGCTTTGATCACCTCATCAAAGCGCTTATTCCAACTCCGAGATGCTTGCACCAGTCCATAAATGGATCGACAAAACCTTCGGGTTGCATCATATACAACTCTTCCTCAAGGAAACCGTTGAGGAACGCTGTTTTTACATCCATCTACCAAATTTCATAGTCAAAATAGGCAGCTATTGCTAACATGATTCTGACAGACTTAAGCATCGCTACGGGTGAGAAAGTCTCATCGTAGTCAACTCCTTGAACTTGTGAAAAACCCTTTGCCACAAGTCGAGCTTTATAGACGGTGACATTACCATCCGCGTCTGTCTTCTTCTTAAAGATCCATTTTTTCTGAATGGCCTTTCGCCCTTCAGGTAATGCTTCCAAAGTCCATACTTTGTTTTCATACATGGATCCCATCTCGGATTTCATGGCCTCTAACCATTTCTCGGAATCCGGGCCCATCACTGCTCCTCCATAGCTCGTAGGTTCATTGTTGTCCAACAACATGACCTCCAAGACAGGGTTGCCGTACCACTCAGGGGTAGTACGCGACCTTGTCGACCTACGAGGTTCGATAGCTGCTCGATCCGAAGCTTCATGATCATCATCATTAACTTCCTCTTCTACCATCGTAGGTTCCACAGAAACATCTTTCTGCGTTGCGCTACTTTCTGGTTGAAGTAAAGGTTCAATAACCTCATCAAGCTCTATTTTCCTCCCACTCAATTCTTTCGAGAGAAACTCTTTCTCAAGAAATGTTTCGTTTTTAGCGACAAACATTTTGCCTTCGGATCTGAGATAGAAGGTATACCCGACTGTCTCTTTCGGGTATCCTATGAAGACGCATTTCTCCGCTTTGGGTTCCAGCTTTTTAGGCTGAAGCTTTTTGACATAAGCATCACGTCCCCAAATTTTAAGAAACGACAACTTTGGCTTCTTGCCAAACCACAGTTCATATGGCGTCGTCTCAACGGATTTTGATGGTGCCCTATTTAAAGTGAATGCAGCTGTCTCTAATGCATAACCCCAAAACGATAGTGGCAAATCAGCAAGAGACATCATAGAACGCAACATATCTAACAAGGTTCGATTACGACGTTCGGACACACCATTACGCTGTGGTGTTCCGGGCGGTGTCAACTGTGAAACAATTCCAAATTGTCTTAAGTGACTGCTAAACTCATAACTCTGATATTCACCTCCTCGATCAGATCATAAGAACTTAATCTTCTTGTTACGATGATTCTCAACTTCACTCTGAAATTGCTTGCACTTTTCAAACATTTCACACTTGTGTTTCATTAAGTAAATATATCCATATCTACTTAAGTCATCAGTGAAGGTGAGAAAATAACGATATCCACCACGCGCTGCAACATTCATTGGACCGCACACATCAGTGTGTATGATTTCCAATAAGTCACTCACCCGTTCCATTGTTCCAGAGAACGGTGTTTTAGTCATATTGCCCATGAGGCATGGTTCACATGTGTCAAGTGATTCAAAATCAAGTGACTCCAAAAGTCCATCAGCATGGAGCTTCCTCATGCGTTTTACACCAATATGACCTAAACGGCAATGCCACAAGAAAGTGGTACTATCATTATCAATTCTACATCTTTTGGCATCAATGTTATGAACATGTGTGTCATCACTATCAAGATTCAATATGAATAAACCCCTAACATTGGGTGCATGACCATAAAAGATATTACTCATATAAATAGAACAACCTTTATTCTCTGTTTAAATGAGTAACCGTCTTGCAATAAACAAGATCCAGATATAATGTTCATGCTTAACGCAGGCACTAAATAACAATTATTCAGGTTCATCACTAATCCCGATGGTAATCGAAGAGAGAGCATGCCGACGGTGATCACATCAACCTTGGAACCATTTCCCACGCGCATCGTCACTTCGTCCTTTGCCTGCCTTCGTTTATTCCGTAGTTCCTGCTTTGAGTTGCAAATGTGAGCAACCGAACCGGTATCAAATACCCAGGCACTACTACGAGAGCCAGTAAGGTACACATCAATAACATGTATATCATATATACCTTGTTTGTCGTTGGCCGCCTTCTTGTCAGCCAGGTACTTGGGGCAGTTACGCTTCCAGTGACTAGTTCCTTTGCAATGAAAGCACTCAGTTTCTGGCTTGGGTCCATGCTTGGGCTTCTTTGCAGGAGTAGCAACTGCTTTGCCATCCTTCTTGGTTTTACCCTTGTTGCCCTTGCCCTTGACTTTGCCATTTTTCTTGAAACTAGTGGTTTTATTGACCATCAACACTTGATGTTCTTTCTGGATTTCAGACTCAGCGACTTTTAGCATCGCAAACAGCTCGGCGACTGACTTGTTCATCCCGTGCATGTTATAGTTCATTACAAAGCTCTTGTAACTAGGTGGCAGTGATTGAAGAACTCTGTCAGTGATCGCCTCTGGTGGAAGGGCAATTCCCAACTCCGCTAGACGAGTTGAATACCCAGACATTCTGAGTATATGTTCACTTATAGACCCGTTCTCCTCCATCTTGCAAGCATAGAACTTATCGGAGGTTTCATACCTCTCGATCCGGGCGTTCTTCTGAAAGATAAACTTCAACTCATGGAACATCTAATATGCTCCATGACGTTCAAAACGTCTTTGAAGTCCCGGTTGTAAGCCATACAATATTGCACACCGAACTATTGAGTAATCTCTAGTACGTGCCTCCCAAGCGTTCTTAACGTGTTCGGAGGTCATGTCTTCTGGTTGGTCACCAAGCGGTGCATCAAGGACATATGATTTCTGGGAAGCCGTGAGGATAATCCTCAGATTACGGGCCCAGTCAACAAAGTTACTTCCATCATCTTTCAGTTTAGCTTTCTCTAGGAACGCATTAAAATTCAGGGGTGCTACTGCGCGAGCCATTGATCTACAACATAAATATGCAAAGTTCATTTAGACTATTGTTCAAGATAATGAGTTTAGTTAATCAAATTACTAAAGCTCCCACTCAAATTGACATCCCTCAGGTCATCTGAGTGTCACATGATCCAAATCCACCAACTCAAGTCCGATCATCACGTGAGTTGAGGTGGCTTCAATGGTGAACATCATGATGTTGATCATATCTACTATATGACTCATGTTCGACCTTTCGGTCTCTTGTGTTCCGAGGCCATGTCTGTACATGCTAGGCTCGTCAAGTTTAACCCGAGTGTTCTGCGCGTGCAAAACTGGCTTGCACCCGTTGTATGTGAACGTAGAGTCTATCACACCCGATCATCACGTGGTGTCTCAACACGACAAACTTTCGCAACGGTGCACACTCGGGGAGAACACAATTTTATCTTGAAATTTAAGTGAGGGATCACCTTATAATGCTACCACCGTACTAAGCATAACAAGGTGCATAAAAGGATTAACATCACATGCAATTCATAAGTGACATGATATGGCCATGAACTTGTGCTTCAGATCTCCATCTTGAAAGCACCGGCATGATCTTCATCGTCACCGGCACAACACCATGATCTCCATCAACGTGTCGCCATCGAGGTTGTCACGCCCTGCATGCTTCTACTACTAGTGCTACCGTTTAGCGATAAAGTAAAGCATTACATAGCGCTTAATGATTGACAAGCAGGTCATACAATAATTAAAGACAACCCTATGGCTCCTGCCGGTTGCCGTACTCATCGACATGCAAGTCGTGAAATTCTATACATCACATGATCATCTCATACATCACATATATCACATCATGTAATTGGCCATATCACATCACAGCATACCCTGCAAAAACAAGTTAGACGTCCTCTAATTGTTGTTGCATGTTTTATGTGGCTGCTACAGGTTTCTAGCAAGAACGATTCTCACCTACGCATAAACCACAACGGTGATACATAATTTTATTTTCAACCTTCTCAAGGACCACCTTTGTCGAATGCAATCCAACTAAAGTGAGAGGAACTGCCACCCGCAAGCCATCTAGGCAACAAGTTGCGTCGAGGGAACCGGTCTCTCGTAAGCGTACGAGTAATGTTGGTCCGGGGTGATTCATCTCACAAAGAACAAGCTAGACCTGGACCAACATTACTCGTATGTTGGTTCTACTCGAGATCTCATCTACACATAGACCTAGCTCATGAAGCGGCCCGTACCAACATTACTCGTACGCTTACGAGAGACCGGTTCCCTCGACCGCAACTTGTTGCATAGATGGCTTGCGGGTGCGAGTTTCTCTCACTTTAGTTGGATCGGATTCGACAAAGGTGGTCCTTGAGCAGGTTGAAAAGCAACTAGTGTATCACCGTTGTGGTTTTTGCGTAGATGAGAATTGTTCTTGCTAGATACCCGTAGCAGCCACATAAAACATGCAACAACAATTAGAGGACATCTAACTTGTTTTTGCAGGGTATGTTGTGATGTGATATGGCCAATTACATGATGTGATATATGTGATGTATAAGATGATCATGTGATGTATAGAATTTCACGACTTGCATGTCGATGAGTACGACAACCGGCAGGAGCCATAGGGTTGTCTTTAATTATTGTATGACTTGCGTGTCAATTATTAAGCGCTATGTAATGCTTTACTTTATCGCTAAACGGTAGCAATAGTAGTAGAAGCATGCAGGGCGTGACAACCCCGATGGCGACACGTTGATGGAGATCAAGATGATGGAGATCATGGTGTCGTGCCGGTGACGATGGATATCATGCCAGTGCTTTCATGATGGAGATCAAAAGCACAAGTTCATGGCCATATCATGTCACTTATGATTTGCATGTGATGTTAATCCTTTTATGCACCTTGTTTTGCTTAGGACGACAGTAGCATTATAAGGTGATCCCTCACTTAATTTCAAGATAAATTGTGTTCTCCCCGAGTGTGCACCATTGCGAAAGTTCTTCGTGTCGAGACACCACGTGATGATCGGGTGTGATAGAATCTACGTTCACATACAACGGGTGCAAGCCAGTGTTGCACATGCAGAACACTCGGGTTAAACTTGACGAGCCTAGCATGTACAAACATGGCCTCGGAACACAAGAGACCGAAAGGTCGAACATGAGTCATATAGTAGATATGATCAACATGATGATGTTCTCCATTGTAACCACCTCAACTCACGTGATGAACGGACTTGAGTTGGTGATTTTGGATCATGTATCACTCGAATGACCGGAGGGATGTCAATTTGAGTGGGAGTTCTTAAGTAATATGATTAATTGAACTCATTATCATGAACATAGTCAGTAGTGTCTTTGCAAACTGTGTTGTAGATTACTAGCTCACGCTGTAGCTCCCTTGTATTTTTATATGTTCCTAGAGAAATATAGTTGAAAGATGATGGTAGCAATATTGCGGACTGGCTCCGTGATCTGAGGATTGTCCTCATTGCTGCACAAAAGGCTTATGTCCTTAATGCACCGCTCGGTGCGCCAACCCCTCTAGCGTCGTCTGTAGATGTTGTGAACATCTGACAGGCTCGTTTTGATGACTACTTGATAGTTTAGTGCGTCATGCATTACGGCTTAGAATTGAGGCTTCGACACATTTTGAACGTCAGAGAACATATGAGATGTTCTAAGAGCTGAAATTAGGATCTCAGGCTCGTGCCCGTGTTGTGAGATATAAGATCTCCAACAAGATTCTTTGCCTGTAAGATGAAAGAGAATAGCTCAATCATTGAGCATGTGCTCAGATTGTCTGGGTGCTACAATCGCTTGAATCGAGTGGGAGTTGATCTTCCAGATAAGATAGTGATTGATATAGTTCTCCAAGTCACTCTCACTAAGCTACTAGAACTTGGTGATGACCTATAAAGTGCCAGGGATAGAATTAATGATCCCTGAGTTGTTCGCGATGTTTGACACCGCGAAGGTAGAAATCAAGAAGGAGCATCAAGTGTTGATGGTTAGTATAACCACTAGTTTCGAGAAGGGCAAGGGCAAGGTGGGAAACTTCATGGATGGCAAGTCAGTTGCTGCTCCAGTGAAGCAACCCAAAGTTGAACCCAAACCCGAGACTAAGTGCTTCAATTATGAGGAGAGAGGTCGCTGAAGCAGAACAACCCTAGATACTTGGTAGATAAGAAGGCTGGCAACGTCGACACAAGTATATTTGATATACGTGTTATTGATGTGTACCTTGCTTGTACTCCTAGTAGCACCTAGGTATTAGATACCGGTTTGGTTGCTAAATGTTAGTAACTCGAAATAAAAGCTACGGAATAAACGGAGAACTAGCTAAGTGCGAGGTGACGATGTGTGTTGGAAATGTTTCCAAGGTTGATGTGATCAACATCGCACGCTCTTTCTACCTTCGAGATTAGTAACGAACCTAAATAAATGTTATTTGGTGTTTTTGCATTGAGCATGAACGTGATTAGATCATGTTCATTGCAACACGGTTATTCATTTAAATTAGAGAATAATGGTTATTCTATTTACATGAATAATACCTTCAACGGTCATGCACCCAGTAAGAATGGTTTGTTGAAACTTGATCGTAGTAATACACATGTTCATAACATTGATGCCAAAAGATGCAAAGTTAATAATGATAGTACCACATACTTGTGGCACCGCCGCTAAATGTCATATTGGTATAAAATGCATGAAGAAACTCCATGTTGATGGATCTTTGGACTCTTTCGATTTCGAATCGGTTGAGACATGCGAACCATGGCTCTTGGTCAAAGATGACTAAGGAGCCCGTTTTCTGTTTTGACAGAGCGGGCAAGTGATTTATTGGAAATGATACATGTTGATGTATGCAATCCAATGAGTCTTGTAGCATGCGGTGGATATTTTTATTTTCTTACCTTCACTGATGATATGGGTAGATATAGTGTATGTTTACTTAATGAAACACGAGTCTGAATCGTTTGAAAGGTTCAAACAAATTCAGAGTGAAGTTTAAGATCATCGTGACAAGAAGATAAAAATGTTTGCGATATGATCGTGGAGGTGAATATCTAAGTTACGAGTTTGGCATACAACTTTAGACAATGTGAGAATTGTTTTCACAACTCACGCCACCTGGAACACCATAGTGTGATGATGTGTCCGAGCGTCATAGTCGTGCTCTATTGGATATGGTGCATGCTATCATGTCTCTTATCGTTTTGTTACTATAATTTTGGGGTTGTGCGTTAGAGACAACTACATTCACTTTAAATAAGGCACCATCTAAATCCATTGAGATGACACCGTGTGAATTATGGTTTGATAGAAACCTAAGCTGTCATTTCTTAATGCTTGGGGCTACGACGCTTGTGTGGAAAATGTTTTCACCTAATGAGCTCGAACCCAAAGCGGACAAATGCATCTTCATAGAATACCCTAAGAACAGTTGGGTAAACCTTCTATCTCAGATCCAAGCATAAAATGTTTATTGCTAAAACTGGGTCCTTTCTCGAGAAAAGTTTTCTCTTGAAAAAATTGAGTGGGAGGAGGATAGAACTTGATGAGGTTATTGAACCTCTGCTTCAACCAGAAAGTAGCGCAGCACAGAAAGATGTTTTTGTGAAGCCTACGTCGGTTGAAGAGGAAGTTAATGATGATGATCATGAAAGCTTCGGATCAAGTTACTATCGACCTACGAGGAAATTAGAGATTGATGAGGTTATTGAACCTTTACTTCAACCAAAGAGTAGCGCAGCGCAGGAAGTTGTTTTTGTGAAGCCTACGTTAGTTGAAGAGGAAGATTAATGATGATGATCATGAAGCTTCGGATCAAGTTACTATCAAACCTCATAGGGTGACAAGGATGTGTACTGCTCCTGAGCGGTACGACAACCCTGTCTTGGAGGTCATGTTGTTGGACAACGATGAACCTACGAACTATGGAGAAGCGATGATGGACCCGGAAACCAACAAATGGTTAGAGGCCATGAAATCCGAGAAAGGATCCATGTATGAAAACCAAGTATAGACTTTGGTGGACTTGCTCGTTGGACGGCAGGTCGTTAAGTACAAATGGATCTTTAAAATGAAGACAGACGTTGATGGTAAATGTTACCATTAGTAAAGCTCGACTTGTTGCAAAGTAGTTTACGACAAGTTCAAAGAGTTTACTGCGATGAGACTTTCTCACTCGTAGCGATGCTAAAATCTGTTGGAATTATGTTAGCAGTTGCTGCATTTTTCAATTATGAAATCTGGCAGATGGATGCCAAAACATCGTTTCCTTCCTTAAGGAAAGGTTGTATGAGATACAAACAGAAGGTTTGTCAGTCCTAAGGATGGTAAAAGGTGTGCGAGCTTCAGTGATTCTTCTATGGACTGAAGCAAGCATCTCGGACTTGGAATATACACTTTGATGAGGTGATCAAAGTTTTTGAGTCTATACAAAGTTTACAAGAAACTTGTATTTGCAATAAAGTGAGTGGGAGCACTATAGAGTTTCTGATAAGTATATGTGGATGACATATTGCTATTCGGAAATGATGTAGACTTTCTGGAGAGCATAAACGGTTGTTTGAAAAGAGTTTTTCAAAGGAAGACCTAGATAAAACTACCTAATTGTTGAGCATCAAAATCTATAAAGATAGATCAAGATGTTTGATAAGACTTTCAATGAGTACATACCTTGACAAGATTTTGAAAGAGTTCAAAATGGATCAGTCAGAGAAAGAGTTCTCGCCTGATTTGTAAGGTATAAAGTTGAGTAAAACTCAATGCCCAGTGACTGCAGAAGATAGAGAAAAAGATGAGTGTCATCCCCTATGCTTCAGCCATAGGCTCTATCATGTATGCAATGCTGTGCACAAGACCCGATGTCAGCCTTGCCATAAGTATGGCCAGAAGGTTTCAAAGTGATCCTGGAATGGAGCACTAGACAGCGGTCAAGATTACCCTTAGTAACTAAAAGACTAAGGAGATGTTTCTTAATTATGGAGGTGATAAAGAGTTCGTCGTAAAGAGTTACGTCGATGCAAGCTTTAACACCAATCCGGATGACTCGTAGTAGCAATCTGGATACGTATAAAGGAGCAGCCATTTGGAATAGTACCAAGTGGAGTGTGGTAGCAGTGTTTACGGTTTGACATAGAAATTTGCAAAGTACACACGGATCTGAATGTCGCAGACCCGTTGACTATAAGACCTCTCTCACATGCAAAGCATGATCGAGCCTCGGAACTCATTGGGTGTTAGATTCATAACAATGCGAATCACATGGTGATGTGAACTAGATTATTGACTCTAGTGCAAGTGGGAGACTGTTGGAAATATGCCCTAGAGGCAATAATAAATTAGTTATTATCATATTTCCTTGTTCATGATAATCGTTTATTATCCATGCTATAAATTGTATTGATCGGAGACTTAGATGCATGTGTGGATACATAGACAAAACCATGTCCCTAGTATGCCTCTAATGAACTAGCTCGTTGATCAAAGATGGTTAAGGTTTCCTAGCCATGGACATGAGATGTCATTTGATAACGGGATCACATCATTAGGAGAATGATGTGATGGACAAGACCCAAACTACAAACGTAGCATATGATCGTGTCAGTTTATCGCTACTGTTTTCTGCATGTCAAGTATATGTTCCTATGACCATGAGATCATGCAACTCACAGACATCGGAGGAGTGCCTTGTGTGTATCAAATGTCGCAACGTAACTGGGTGACTATAAAGGTGCTCTACAGGTATCTCCGAGGGTGTCAGTTGGGTTGGCATGGATCAAGACTGGGATTTGTTACTCCGTGTGACGGAGAGGTATCTCAAGGCCCACTCGGTAATACAACATCACAACAAAGCCTTGAAAGCAATGTGACTAAGTGTTAGCCACGGGATCTTATATTACGGAACGAGTAAAGTGACTTGCCGGTAACGAGGTTGAACTAGGTATGGAGATACCGACGATCGAATCTCGGGCAAGTAACATACCGAAGAACAAAGGGAACGTTATACGGGATTGACTGAATCCTTGACATAGAGGTTCGACCGATAAAGATCTTCGTAGAATATGTAGGAACCAATATGGTCATCCAGGGGCCGCTATTGGTTATTAACCGTAGAGGTGTCTCGGTCATGTCTACATAGTTCTCGAACCCGCAGGGCCTGCACACTTAAGGTTTGGTGACGTTTCGGTAGTATAGAGTTATATATGGTGGTGACCGAAGGTTATTAGGAGTCCCGGATGAGAGCTCGGACATCACGAGGAGCTCCGGAATGGTCCGGAGGTAAAGATTCATATATAGTAAGTCCTGTTTTGGTCGCCGGAAAAGTTTCGGGCTTATCGGTAGTATACCGGGAGTGCCGGTAGTGTACCGGGAGACCTCCGGGAGGGGTATTTCGACCCAAGAGGCTTCATGGGCTGTGGGAAAGTATTAACCAGACCTTAGTGGGCTGGTGGAATAGCCACAACAGGCCCATGCGGCTAGGGGAAGAATCCCAAAGAGAAAAGAGTGGAAAAAAGGCAAAAAAGGAAGAGTCCTACTCCTACTAGGAGTGGAGGAGGAGTAGGACTCCTCCTCCTTTGGCTCGGCCGACTCCTAGAGGGCCTTGCCCTTGCGCCAAGGCTGCCTCTCCTCTCCTCCTATATATACTGGTGGAATAGAGGGTTTTTGGACAGAATTTACGACCACGTGCTACCCGTTCGACCGGTGCTCCTCTAGATCGGATTTCCGCAGTGCTTAGGCGAAGCCTTGCCGGCATTGCTCCACCACCATCACCGGAGCGCCGTCACGCTGCCGGTGAACTCTTCTCCCTCTCCACTTCCTCTTGCTGGATCAAGATGGTGGAGATCGTCATCAAGCTGCACGTGTGCTGAACGCGGAGGTGCCATCCGTTCGGCGCTAGATCGGAAGGACCGTGAACAAGTTCACGGGACGGATCGTGATGAGATCGCGGGACGGATCGTGATGAGTTCGTGGGAAGGATAGTAATTGGATCGCGAGATGGATCGTGATGTGATCGCGGGATGCTCGGTGATTTGGATCGCGAAGATGTTCGACTACACCAACCGCGTTTCTTAACGCTTCCCGCTTAGCGATCTACAAGGGTATGTAGATCCACTCTCCCTCTTGTAGATGCTCATCACCATGGATAGATCTTGCGTGTGCGTAGGAATTTTTTTGTTTCCCATGCAACATTCTCCAACACTTCACACCTTGTAACACACGCAAGAACCCCTTCTTGGACTGATCCATTTTGAACTTCTTCAAAACTTTATCAAGGTATGTACTCTGTGAAAGTGCTATTAAGCGTCTCGATCTATCTCTATAGATCTTAATGCCTAATATGAAAGCAGCTTCTCCTAGGTCCTTCATTGAAAAACTCTTGTTCAAATAATCCTTCACGCTTTCCAGCATTTCTATATTGTTTCCAATCAGCAATATGTCATCCACATATAATATTAGAAACGCTATAGAGCTCCCACTCACTTTCTTGTAAATACAAGCTTCTCCATAAACTTGTATAAACTCAAACGCTTTGATCACCTCATCAAAGCGCTTATTCCAACTCCGAGATGCTTGCACCAGCCCATAAATGGATCGCTAGAGTTTGCAAACTTTGTCAGCATTGTTTGGATCGACAAAACCTTCTGGTTGCATCATATACAACTCTTCCTCAAGGAAACAGTTGAGGAACGCCGTTTTGACATCCATCTGCCAAATTTCATAATCGAAATAAGCAGCTATTGCCAACATGCTTCTGACAGACTTAAGCATCGCTACGGGTGAGAATGTCTCATCGTAGTCAACTCCTTGAACTTGTGAAAAAACCTTTGGCACAAGTCGAGCTTTATAGACGGTGACATTACCGTTCGCGTTTGTCTTCTTCTTAAATATCCATTTGTTCTGAATGGTCTTTCGCCCTTTAGGTAATACTTCCAAAGTCCATACTTTGTTTTCATGCATGGATCCCATCTCGGATTTCATGGCCTCTATCCATTTCTCGGGATCTGGGACCATCACTGCTCCTCCATAGCTCGTAGGTTCATTGTTGTCCAACAACATGACCTCTAAGACAGGGGTGCCGTACCACTTAGGAGTAGTACGCGCCCTTGTCGACCTACGAGCTTCAATAGTAGCTTGACCCGAAGCTTCATGATCATCATCATTAACTTACTCTTCTACCGTCGTAGGTTTCACAGAAACATCTTTCTGCACTGCGGTACTTTCTGGTTGAAGTAAAGTTTCAATAACCTCATCAAGCTCTATTTTCCTCCCACTCAATTCTTTCTAGAGAAACTCATTCTCAAGAAATGTTCCGTTCTTAGCGACAAACACTTTGCCTTCGGATCTGAGATAGAAGGTATAACCGACTATCTCTTTCGGGTATCCTATGAAGACGCATTTCTCCGCTTTGGGTTCCAGCTTTTCAGGTTGAAGCTTTTTGACATAAGCATCACATCCCCAAACTTTAAGAAACGACAACTTTGGCCTCTTGCCAAACCATAGTTCGTATGGCGTCGTCTCAACAGATTTCGATGGTGCCCTATTTAAAGTGAATGCAACTGTCTCTAATGCATAACCCCAAAATGATAGTGGCAAATCAGCAAGAGACATCATAGAACGCACCATAGCTAATAAGGTTCGATTACGACGTTTGGACACAGCATTACGCTGTGGTGTTCCATGCGGTGTCAACTGTGAAACAATTCCACACTGTCTTAAGTGATTGCCAAACTCATAACTCAGATATTCACCTCCTCGATCAGATCGCAGGAATTTAATCTTATTGTTACGATGATTCTCAATTTCACTCTAAAATTGCTTGAACTTTTCAAACGTTTCAGACTTGTGTTTCATTAAGTAAATATACGCATATCTACTTAAGTCATTAGTGAAGGTGAGAAAATAACGATATCCACCACGCGCTGTAACATTCATTGGACCGCACACATCAGCATGTATGATTTCCAATAAGTCACTCACCCATTCCATTGTTCCAGAGAACGGCGTTTTAGTCATCTTGCCCATGAGGCATGGTTCATATGTGTCAAGTGATTCAAAATCAAGTGACTCTAAAAGTCCATCAGCATGGAGCTTCCTCATGCGTTTTACACCAATATGACCTAAACGGCAGTGCCACAAGAAAGTGGTACTATCATTATCAACTCTACATCTTTTGGCATCAATGTTATGAACATGTGTGTCATCACTATCAAGATTCAATATGAATAAACCCCTCACATTGGGTGCATGACCATAAAAGATATTACTCATATAAATAGAACAACCTTTATTCTCTGATTTAAATGAATAACCGTCTCGCAATAAACAAGATCCAGATATAATGTTCATGCTTAACGCAGGCACTAAATAACAATTATTCAGGTTCATCATTGATCCCGATGGTAATCGAAGAGAGAGCATGCCGACGGCGATCACATCAACCTTGGAACCATTTCCCACGTGCATCGTCACTTCATCCTTTGCCAGCCTTCGTTTATTCCGTAGTTCCTGTTTTGAGTTGCAATGTGAGCAACCGAACCGGCATCAAATACCCATGCACTACAATGAGAGCTAGTAAGGTACACATCAATAACATGTATATCATATATACCTTGTTTGTGATTGGCCGCCTTCTTATCAGCCAGGTACTTGGGGCAGTTCCGCTTCCAGTGACCAGTTCCCTTGCAATGAAAGCACTCACTTTCTGGCTTAGGTCCATGCTTGGGCTTCTTTACACGAGTAGCAACTGCTTTTCCATCCTTCTTGGTTTTACCCTTCTTGCCCTTGCCCTTGCCATTCTTCTTAAAACTAGTGGTTTTATTGACCATCAACACATGATGTTCTTTCTGGATTTCAGACTCAGCGACTTTTAGCATTGCAAACAGCTTGGCGACTGACTTGTTCATCCCGTGCATGTTATAGTTCATCACAAAGCTCTTGTAACTAGGTGGCAGTGATTGAAGAACTCTGTCAGTGATCGCCTCTGGCGGAAGGGCAATTCCCAACTCCGCTAGACGAGTTGAATACCCAGACATTCTGAGTATATGTTCACTGATAGACCCATTCTCCTCCATCTGGCAATCATAGAACATATTGGAGGTCTCATACCTCTCGATCCGGGCATTCTTCTGAAAGATAAATTTCAACTCCCGGAACATCTCATATGCTCCATGATGTTCAAAACGTCTTTGAAGTCCCGGTTCTAAGCCATACAATATTGCACACTGAACTATTGAGTAATCTCCAGTACGTGCCTCCCAAGCGTTCTTAACGTCTTCGAAGGTCATATCTTCTGGTTGGTCACCAAGCGGTGCATCAAGGACATATGATTTGTGGGAAGCCGCGAGGATAATCCTCATATTACAGGCCCAGTCAACAAAGTTACTTCCATCATCTTTCAACTTACCTATCTCTAGGAACGCATTAAAATTCAGGGGTGCTACTGCGCGAGCCATTGATCTACAACATAAATATGCAAAGGTTTACTTAGACTATTGTTCAAGATAATGAGTTGAGTTAATCAAATTACTAAAGCTCCCACTCAAATTGACATCCCTCAGGTCATCTGAGTGTCACATGATCCAAATTCACCAACTCAAGTCCGATCATCACGTGAGTTGAGGTGGCTTCAATGGTGAACATCATCATGTTGATCATATCTACTATATGACTCATGTTCGACCTTTCGGTCTCTTGTGTTCCGAGGCCATGTTTGTACATGCTAGGCTCGTCAAGTTTAACCCGAGTGTTCTGCACGTGCAACACTGGCTTGCACCCGTTGTATGTGAACGTAGAGTCTATCACACCCGATCATCATGTGGTGTCTCGACACGACGAACTTTCGCAACGGTGCACACTCGGAGAGAACACAATTCATCTTGAAATTTAAGTGAGGGATCACCTTATAATGCTACCGTCGTCCTAAGCAAAACAAGGTGTATAAAAGGAATAACATCACATGCAAATCATAAGTGACATGATATGGCCATGAACTTGTGCTTTTGATCTCCATCTAGAAAGCACCGACATGATCTCCATCGTCACCGGCATGACACCATGATCTCCATCATCTTGATCTCCATCAACGTGTCTCCATCGGGGTTGTCGCACCCAACATGCTTCTACTACCATTGCTACCGTTTAGCGATAAAGTAAAGCATTACATAGCGCTTAATCATTGACACGTAGGTCATACAATAATTAAAGTAAACCCTATGGCTCCTGCCGGTTGCCGTACTCATCGACATGCAAGTCGTGATAATCTATACATCACACGATCATCTCATACATCACATATATCACATCATGTAATTGACCATGTCACATCACAACATACCCTGCAAAAACAAGTTAGACGTCCTCTAATTGTTGTTGCATGTTTTACATGGCTGCTATGGGTATCTAGCAAGAACAATTCTCATCTACGCAAAAACCACAACGGTGATACACTAGTTGCTTTTCAACCTTCTCAAGGATCGCCTTTGTCGAATCCGATCCAACTAAAGTGAGAGAAACTGACACCCGCAAGCCATCTATGCAACAAGTTTTGGTTGAGGGAACCGGTCTCTCGTAAGCGTACGAGTAATGTTGGTTCGGGCCGCCTCATCTCACAATACCGCTGAATCAAAACACGACCAAGGGACGAAGCAATCTAAGCATTAACGCCCACAAACTCTTTGTGTTCTATTCTAGATCTCATCTACACATAGACCTAGCTCATGATGCCACTGTTGGGGAACGTTGCATGGGAAACAAAAAAATTCCTATGTTCATGCAAGACCTATCCATGGTGATGAGCATCTACGAGAGGGAGAGTGGATCTACGTACCCTTGTAGATCGCTAAGCGGGAAGCGTTAAGAAATGCGGTTGGTGTAGTCGAACGTCTTCGCGATCCAAATCGCCGAGCGTCCCGCGATCCAATCACGATACGTCCCGTGATCCAATCACGATCCGTCCCGCGAACTTGATCACGATCCGTCTCGCGAACTCGATCACGGTCCTTCTGATCTAGCGCCGAACGGACGGCACCTCCGCGTTCAGCACACGTACGGCTTGATGACGATCTACGCCGTCTTGATCCAGCAAGAGGGAGAGGAGAGGAAGAAGATTTCTCCAGCAGCCTCACGGCTCTCCGGCGATGGTGGTGGAGCTATTCCGGCAGGGCTTCGCCTAAGCACTGTAGAAATCCGATCTAGAGGAGAAACTATGCACTGGAGGAACGGGCAACACGTGGCTAAAAAATCTGCGCAAAACCCTAAAACCTCCAGTATATATAAGAGGGAGGGAGGAGAGGACTTGGCTCAAGGGCCAAGCCTCCTTGGTTCGGCCGAAGTGGGGAGGAGAGGAGGACTCCTCCTCCAATCCTAGTAGGACTAGGATTCCTCCTTTTTTAGCCTTTTTTCCACCTTTTCCCTTTGGGCTTTTCTTCCCTAGCCGCATGGGCCTTGTGTGGGACTTACACCAGCCCACAAAAGGCTGATATTTATTCTCCCACAGCCCATGAAGCCTCTTGGGTCGAAATACCCCTCCCGATGGTCTCCCGGTACACTACCGGCACTCCCGGTACATTATCGATTAGCTCGAAACTTTTCCGGCGACCAAAACAGGACTTCCTATATATGAATCTTTACCTTCGGACCATTCCGGAGCTCCTCATGACGTCCGGGATCTCATCCGGGACTCCGAACAACCTTCGGTCACCACCATACATAACTCTATCCTACCGAAACGTCACCAAACCTTAAGTGTGGAGACCCTGCGGGTTCGAGAACTATGTAGACATGATCGAGACACCTCTATGGACAATAACCAATAGCGGGACCTAGATGCCCATATTGGTTCCTACATATTCTACGAAGATCTTTATCGGTCAAACCTCTGTGTCAAGGATTCAGTTAATCCCGTATGACATTCCCTTGTTCTTCGGTATGTTACTTGCCCGAGATTCGATCATTGGTATCTCCATACCTAGTTCAACCTCGTTACCGGCAAGTCCCTTTACTCGTTCCGTAATACAAAATCCCGTGACTAACACTTAGTCACATTGCTTGCAAGGCTTATTGTGATGTTGTATTACCGACTGGGCCCTGAGATACCTCTCCGTCACACGGAGTAACAAATCCTAGTCTTGATCCATGCCAACTCAATAGACACCCTCGAAGATACCCGTAGAGCATCTTTATAGTCACCCAGTCACGTTGCGACGTTTGATACACACAAGGCACTCCTCCGATGTCCGTGAGTTGCATGATCTCATGGTCATAGGAACATATACTTGACATGCAGAAAACAATAGCAATAAACTGACACGATCATATGCTACGTTTGTAGTTTGGGTCTTGTCCATCACGTCATTCTACTAATGATGTGATCCCATTATCAAATGACATCACATGTCAATGGCTAGGAAACCTTGACCATCTTTGATCAACGAGCTAGTTCACTAGAGACATACTAGGGACATAGTGTTGTCTATTTACCCATACATGTAATGTGTTTCCAATCAATACAATTATAACATGGATAATAAACGGTTATCATGAACAAGGAAATATAATAATAAACACTTATTTATTGTCTCTAGGGCATATTTCCAACAACATGTCCTAATAGAACCGGTAGCTAGCGGCGTAGAGTGTGCGTCTCACTTTATTCCTTTGAGAATCATGTCAGCTTTTTGTGTATAAAGTAAAAATAATTTGCCATGGAAATACAAACCGTCTACAAAGAAATACGGGGATCTTTGGTTCCCAACCTAAGGTTGTCATGGCTAACCTTAGTCATGCCACAACCCCTTAGGCATGTGTTTGGTTCATTGCCACACTTGTGACTTGCCACACTTTTCTAGTTATATGGTACACGTGTCGTAGACTTAACTTTTTGCCAAATCTTACCACACTTGTGGTGGCTATTTTGTTAGCCACGCTTTTTGTGGCGGCCACACTTTGCGTAAGGTTAGTTGTGGCAAAGTTAGTCATGAACCAAACAGGCCCGCTGCGCATGTGAGATCCGTGGCAGCTTTAGATATGAGAGAGAGGGTGAGCGAGTGATGAAAAGGACGATTTCGTGGTCATATTTTGAATAGTTAATAACTTACAAACCAAATATCTATTTTTGATTTTTTTGTACATTTGAATTCGGGGCGATAAGACCTTTAAAACAAGACCGGTGTTGGATACAATTTAGCTAGATTGAATTTTACGGTTTCAGCCAGTTTCACATTACAAGTAATACGATTTCACTTATTTCAATAAAAAGTGTTTACTCATTCCAAAAAGATTATTTCACTAATTTGAAAATACAGATTTCACTGATTTACAAACTGATTTTACTCTTCCGAAATACATATTTTATTTCTTTCAAACCACAGGTTTCAGTTAGTTCAAAAGCTCATTTCAAAAAACACATTACACTCATTTTATATTCCACTCTTTTAAAATAACTCATTCCACTCATCACAAAAATTTAGATTTTAAAATTATATTTCACTCGTTTCAAGAAACTAATTTCACCCATTTCAGAAAACACATTACACTCGCTTAATTGAAACACTATATTTCACTTGTTTCAAAAAGTGATTTCACTCGTTACAAAAGATAGATTTCGCTCATTTTACTAGTTTCAGAAAACACATTTCACTCACAATGTACACAAATAAATAAGGAGTTTTCACAAAAATAATATTTTAATTCAAAAACTATTCCGCCCATATAATTTTTTTCATTCGAACTCATATTTCTTTGAAATAATTAAAATTGGATTTTTGAACTAAGTGAAATCTATGAAAATAGTTATTTTTTGAAAGGTGTGAAACATGTTATTTTTTAATCTAGCTGACAAACAAACTGAAATATGTGTCATATAACTGGAAAATATAGCTTTCAAATACTTTTAATAACCAAATTCATTCATTGAAACAATCAATTTCACGTATTTTAAGATACCATGTTTCATATATTTGAAACATTGAAATTTAAATGTGTTTAAAATATATCCGAGATTGATCTTGTTTTAAAGGTCTTTGCGCTAGGAGTTCCAATATATCAAAAGTTTCAGAAACAAGTTTCAAAATATGTGAATGATTTAAGTTAACAAACACAAAATAAAATTATAAGAGTTGTTGTAAGAGAAGAGACAGTGGACATTTTCTTAAAAATAGTGCGTATGTACTAGTTGGAGTATTACTAGGGCTTGAGTTGACAAAGGGGACCATCTATGCATGAGAGTGAGTGGGACCCAATACTGAATTGACATAAACATAAGATACCAAAAAGAATTCATCCGATACAAAGCTATACAACCCATGTGGTCATGCAACAGCACGAATCACAAAGCTGCTGGATGGTGGATATCTCACATGTACATACCGGTTCCGGTAGAAAACACTTGGCGCGGTTGTTTCGTCTTGCTCACCAACATTTTCTTTCTCTTCAAACGATCTGATTTTACTAGCTCCTATGTTCACAAATATAAATAGTTTGGATATTTTAATATAGACCGTATACAGACTGAAATAAGCGAACGAGCACAATAAAACATGTCTATATACTTCCAATACATAAATAAAATTAGGACATCTTATATGTACTGCTAAAATAAGTGCCTTGATTTAATACAACTTTAAAGTGTACTAAAACAAAAACATGTATTTTAGGCCGGAAAAAGTATTAAACAAATAAATATAATATTAATAAATTATATGAAGAATATTCATATAAAGGCATATTTTGTGACGGAGGGAACCATATTTAAGGTAACATTATAACCACTGCTTTTTGCTCATGTGAGCAAAGACTTATCTCTTTTTAGAGAAAAACTTTACGTATCGTTGCATTTATTGAGAAAAAGAGTCGTGACAAGACCTAAAAAGGACACACTCCACGTAAACTAGCCCAATGAAGGCCACACCCAACATACAATAGCACAATGAAGGCCACAATCACCGCACACCACAACGTCGATGGACACTCGTTGTGACTCCCTCAAGAGCAACCTCGCAAGCCGAGACGCGCTCGCGAGAGCCCATAGCTAGCCTCCGAGTTGATCATATTGAGGAGATGGTCAAGGTTGAGCTGAGGTCGAAGATGATTGCGTTACAATGCTTCCAGATGCATCAATCCACTACTGGATGACCGGGGACATGCCTTTCGGAGCCAACGTAGGAACCGGGAGGCAAGTTTCCTACCACCAGTCCAAAGTCTGCCTCGTGTGCTATTCCAATGACAGTCAACTTGATCCACAAGAGCACCTCATGACAGACCATGTGTGAGAAGGAGCGGCCAGAGATGAGGTGGAACATCGTCTCCTTCGATTGGTCACAAAAACACAACTCGGTTGGTGTAGTGCATGCCATGATGCTCAAGACGTGTCGTGGTGCTGTAGTGATTGAGCCACATGAAAAATTTAATCCTTGGGGAGGGGAGCCTATAGATGAGCCCGCACGAGCATGATGTTACCATGCCCTTGGAGGGTGCATCAATTCAACTCTTGGATGTGTACCGCGCATCAGCCATCTAGCGCCACCGGCTGAGGAGCGAGTTACATCGTATGGACCAACCGCCATATCTCGATATTATTCTAGAGAGCCAACAACCCGAGGACCCCCCCCCCCGATATAAGAGATCCCGCAACCATTGTTCAGGGCATTCTGAATAGTTCGCCCCTTCTTGGTACAACTCAGGTGTGATCTTTGAGATGGCCCGACCATCAAGTCAAAGGTCCTCAAAGAACAAGACACTAGATCCATCGCGAACCATCATCTTGGTGGAAGCGGCGAACAGTACGCGCTCATCTCGTGAGAACTAGAGGTGGAGGCCCTTTTAGGGGTGGTCGGGTTCAATGCGCATCCTCCAGATCTAGCGTACTGGGAGACTGATAGTCACCGTCTCAAGGGCCGAAACACCATGGCTGTCCAGACGAAGGGGCCTACACACCCCCAGTATAATTTGACGTTATAGGGGTAGTGTAAGACCGCGTAGAGCTTGCCATGCTTGTAAGATCCTGCAGAACCTTCCATGTAAAATTCTTCAACCAAAATGGCCAACAAATCCATTGAGGTAAGCTAGACATTGTGTGTAAGATCTCGCAGACCTGCCATGTGGAGGTAAAAGATGTGAGGTGACGTCGAAACCACCGATAGGTGATTAAGAACATGCAGCAGAAAGTCATTTTTACCGGATTCTTTTATGGAAACAAAGTCCAACCCACAATCACACACACAATCATCAATGTGTCAGTGTTTAGAAAAGTCACGAAGGCCTATGCTTTTTAAAAGCATGTGATTCATAATGGGTAAGAACTTCCGCCTTTTTGGTGTTTTTTTTTCTTTTTCGACGAGTGTGATTCAAATTTTCAAGATGATGTTGTAAGATCACAAAGCTTGGCCCGAGCCTCTTGTCATCTAAACCCACCTCCAACCACCTGGTTCACCAAATGAGAGAGAACTTGATCGTCATAGGTGGATTCAATTTCCCACTCCTCGATTCCAAGGTTCGCGGGAGGGCTCGAGCGTTTGTGAGAAACCTTCATACGACCAAGTACCACATGCTTGAGATCGCTCAGTGACATCCTGACCTCCTCATACATTGCTTTGAGGAGCTACACCATGGTTTTTCATATTTGAATAAATACGTGAATGTGAGAAAGAAAGGATTTGGACCCATAGATACTTGGGTGTGTACTCACAGTTGTGCATAACTTCTATTCCACATGGATGACGTCATAGTCTTCGGATATGCCCTTCATCCCCTTTGCCTTATTAGGCTTACTTCCGCTTCTTGTATGGCTTTTGTATTACTTTTTCGTGAATATGCTAAGCTTGCGTATCATTGCATTGATAAAAAGAAGTTAGAACGAGTACAAGAGGTGGTACAACACATGACATGAACGTAAGAGGCGTGAACATGGTGCCCGAAGCGAAGAGCCAGAAGATGCTCGACCCAAACAAAGAAGAACATGGCTAAATTCGCCGACCAGAGAAGCAAAACCAATCAACAACTAGACGACCAAAACTCCAAAGCTGGCACCGAGGACGCCGTGAGCTGCATGATGCTCGAAGAGGGGCACAGAAAGGTCATGGCAGCGCCTCTAGGAAGGGGATGACACCCACGGGTGTTGCGTTGCCAGCATAAGATCTAGGGCTTTCACCCTGGCTAATTCCAAGCAATCCCAAGCCGTCGGAACATGAGTCAAAGAGGAGGCCGTCAGGCATAGGCCGGTGCTGCAACCGCGGGAAGGGGGGCCACGCGCGATGTCGAAGGGGGCACCGTGCATCACTGGGCACACTAACTCTTAAGGAGGATGAGGATGTGTGACTGTGCGGAATGAGAGGCGGCAGGGATGGGACGGTGACCATATCCCTGGACAAGCCAGGATCTGGAAGGAGGAGCAGATCCGGGCCACCGGGACCGAAGCAACATGGGCGCCGGCGGGCCAAGGGAGCTGGAAGGGGACGCAACTCCTGGAGCATACCGACGATGATGATGCGTCGGGATGGATGGCCAACCAAGGAACCACATGGTGGTGGTGGTGCGGATATGCAGAGGAGCCAATGAGCCAAGGGAGCCGGAAAGAGCGCAACTTCCGAGGCTCGCCGGGTCCTAAGTCACGCCGGCAAACCATGGGTGCAGGAAGGGAACGCAGGTCCATGGCCGCCGGGCCGAAGCCGCCCCTTCGGGGAAGGGGGTGGTTGTGATGGTGGTGTTGAGGTGGTCTCGTGCGCGCAGCCAAACTCCCAACCGGCGTGCCACATGAGGCAGACACCGATGGGCACACCCGCAACCAGCAGCATCCATGGCCGCCTCCGAAGGAATGGACCTGAAGCTCGAGCGGGGGGTGGGTGGGTGGGGTGGGGTGAGGGAGGGAGTGGAGCCGCAACTCATAGGACCCAACCGGTCGCCATGGCCGGCCGGCCGGAGCACCGCAACTAGTCGGAGAGGGCGGCCAAATCGCGTCCAAGCAGACATGAAGCCAACCGTGTGGGAAGCGGTCGGGGCAGACCACCCGCGCCGCCAGCGAGCAGGGGGAGGCCGCCGTCGCCGCCAACCCAGATCTGGCGCGAGAGGAGGGCGGGCGGAGGCAGCGGCTAGGGTTTGCCTTGAGTCGTAAAGTTCGGGCGACGTGGGGTCGAGGGAAGGAGGGGGGGTGTATCTGACATGATGTCTTCCTGGTAGCCCCCTTCACGTCAATCCGCTTTTGTATTTGCTGATGTGATCATTCGTGTGGACGCATTCATAATGTCGGTGTGCATTCTAATTATGCATAGGCTAGGTGTTTTGTAGTTATGGTTGACATTCTCATAATATTACATTTTGAGTTAATGAAAAGAGTATACATTGTAGAAATATAAAGTTTCTTAACGGATGAGCTACCAGATTCAAAAATTGAAAACGGACATGCTTACATTACATTATCCATTTTTAACGACCACGAAAACTCAGAGCGACATGGTTCAAGCAGAGCAATGGTTTTTTCTTTCTGTTTCTTGAAAAAGAAGGAACGGGAGCCTCCAGTTGGGGCCTCTGCATCAACTGATGCAGCCATTCAAGCAAAGCAATGGTGCGGGAAGCTTTATTCATTGGGAACCCCGAGCAGCCGAGCTCACTCTGGTCCGTCGATGGATTATAGATCAGGGATGGTCCTTGAGGAAGCCGAGGAGGAGGTCATTGACCTTGTCCGGGAACTGCTCCTGCACGAAATGACTCCCTTCAGGGATGTAAGTGATCTTGAGGTCCGGCGCGAAGGTGTTCATGACGCCGCTCCTCATGGCGGTCTCGAAGCCAGGGAACTTGAAGCAGTAGTCCTTCTCCCCCATCACCATGAATACCGGGACCTGGAACTTGGGTTCCACGTGCTTCGCCATCCTGTGCAGAGACCTGCGATCATGGCAGCAGTCAACAAGCACGTCAATCATTGGCCATCAGGGCATCAGGCCATGGCACATGGCTGAGGGCACAGAGAACCTTCGGCTTAGGTTAACCTACCTGTATGGTATCTGGAGAGGGTAGCGGAAGCCAGACTTCTCGAAGAGCGCGGCGTAAGCGTCGAGGTCCTCCTCGGTGAACCACGGCGGCAGGGGCGTGGAGAGGTCGGCGAGGTCCATGATCTCCTGCCCTTCCTCTGCGATGGGGACGTCGCTGCGGGAGAAGAGGATGTAGATGGTGCGCACCACGCGCCGGACGTCGTGCCGGCCGAAGTCGGCCTCCGCCCTGTCGGGCTCGCGCCACCGCAGGATGTAGAAGCCCTCCGGCATGGTGTCGAAGTTGAAGGGCCCCGGGCTGAAGGGGATGCCCAGGCACATGACGCCGCGGGTGCGGTCCGGGTGCTGCAGCGCGAAGTCGTACGCCGGCATGGCGCCGTAGTCCTTGCCCACCAGGAACACCTGGAGGAGCACACCATGGTCAATTGGTCATGTCATGCATGCCACAGAGCGAGCATATGGCGTACGTGTTCACCGGAGTGGATGTAGTGTTTACCTTCTGGATGGAGAGGGCGTCGAGGATGGCGAGCACGTCGGCGACGAGGTCCTCCCAGGTGGCCTCGACGTCCTCCGGCGGCTGGTCGGAGAGCCCGTAGCCGCGGCTGTCGGGCGCGATGGCGCGGTACCCGGCGGCGGCCACGGCCAGCATCTGGTGGCGCCACGTGTACCATATCTCGGGGAAGCCGTGCAAGAACACCACCGTCCCAAGCTCATCTGCAAGCAGCAGCACAATGAACGGAACCACAGATCATACACATGACAAAGAACCGTCGCTCCATCAAGCTCAAGCTCAACTCACGAATCCACGACGCCGATGGCGAAATGAAGGTGGGGAAACGAGCCCTCACCTTTGCCTGCTTGAGCAAGGTGGAGGTTGAGCCCACGGACGAGGATGTGGCTGTGCTCTATCTGCTGCGCCATTGCTGCTTGCTTCCTGAGCTCCTAGTGCGTGATGCTTCACTTTATATAGAGCCTGGATTGGAGGAGAAGCTGATTCCTAAAATGAAAGGATTGAACAGGGATGAGAATTTTTTTGGTAGTGTGTGGGAATGATTCGAGATGGCTCCCCACTCTCTTTGACCCTGCCGTTTTGGCTCCATGCGCTCTTGGTGTTTCCTGCAGGCCGAGCTAGAGACAAACGCTGCGCTCCTTGGAATCCAAGAAATAGCTCAGCGCAGATACCCTGAAATCCTACAAAGAAAAAGTTCCGTGGATGAGAATCGGCACCATACCAGGGCCTTGCACGGCCATTTCGGTTCGAGCATCTGCTCAGATCTGTTTAACCTCTCAAGTCACCCGGAACAGCAGTCAGTTGAAACAAGTCTGCACCGCGGTAACTGTTTGTTTGCGCTGTTTACCTGAACAAATACAGTTACGGTGTGAGCGAGTGACTCGTGTCTCCTGCAACCCTGGATACTGCGCTTGATAAAATAGTCCAAGGTCTGAACCACGAGGGGCTTTAGTTATGGCCATATCAGATCTTATTAATATTCGCAACCATCGGCTGTTGATATGTTTGTCAATCGTTCTTAGATTCCAAATGCCTCATCGGTTAGCATGTTAGGGGTGCTCTGCTGTGTTTATTTATTTTGAAAGATCTAGTGTTGTGTTTGAGCGGACGAACAGCAAGAATGTTGCGGCGGGCCCAGAGAAGGGGCGGCCGGGTCTCTCTCTTTTTTTTAGTCAAATGAAAGGCGCCAATTTTTCTCAGTTCAAGTGCAGAGCACAGCTGAAAAATACGCTCACTAGAAGAGCTCAGAGCCGGATGACCAAAGTTGTGGGCTTCACTATTCAAAGTCCTAGAAATATTGTACCCCATCTGTAAACAAATATAAGACGTTTCAAACCCAGTATGTGGCTTGGTTGGAGCCTCCGGCTTTACATGTTACGCTTTCGTGTGATGTCTGTTTGATATTAGGCTCGGATTATCGGCATCCCTTCATTAAGTGGATAGGAGTAGCGACAATTGTTGCTAAGATGATGGCTTCAGACTACCTGATATACTACATTGTAAGGTCTTTGTGAATGAATAAAATGGCTGCATGCATCGTCCAGATGCAGAGATCGGGGTAATCCTCCTTTTCTAAAAAAATATATCTAAAACTTACAGAGGGAATAGATGAAAGAGTTCATGTGGATAACAATACAAGGAAAGTTCGACATTAACGGCCTGATTTCCTATCTCCCATCCGGTGAAGTGATGCGATGCTTGTTGCAGCAGCAACCCTAGTGAGGTAGAGCGAATCTGACAAGAAGTTGATCTGTTGCAAATAAGGAGACTTGCAATCTTGGCCCCAAGGGGTAGAGTTGAAGATTCTGCCGAAGTGGAGAGAGCGTGACAACAACTAAGGCATGCATTTTTATGTGGCAGTGTTGCATCAACCAACAAATGAATTGTTTGAGGAGGAATGCTCATGTTGTGGGATGACCAGCTTGTGGATATTTCTTGCATTACTGTCTCAACTTTCTGTATTTCGGTCATCGTTCATGTCAGAGGCTCCAAGATCAACTTCAAGATCACTTCGGTGTATGGCCCTACTACATCCACTCCCAAAGGCGCCTTCTTTGCCAAGCCCATTGCTCAAAAGCCACCGCATGGCGTTCTTTGGCTCACCTTGGGTGACTTCCAACCAAATTTATCGAGCCCCTGACACAAATAAGAGGAACGTCAACATAAGGTGCATCAAACGTTTCCGAGTCACTCTCCATAAATATGAGCTCAAGGAGATCCACCTCTAAAATCAGCGATTCACTTGGAGCGATGAAAGATAAAACCCAAACTTGTGCAAAGATTACTCTTTAATGCCGAATGGGACGTCCAATTTGACATCCACATTCTCCAAACCCTATCTTCATTGCTCTTCTACCACTGCCCCCGCCCCTTGCTTGTAGATGGCGTTAGCCCGCATAGGCCGAGAAGTTTCTACAAGAATTTTTGAGCTTCTCTTCTGGGTTTCAATGAGGTGGTTTCTAAAGTCTGGAATGAGAACTCCTACCATTCCGAACCATACCTGATGAGGACATCCCTACTAATGTTAAACCCACGACCCCGACTGCTATACATACATGACCAATTACTAGAGCTCGCGCACGTCAATTGAATTACCAGATACTTTCGTTTCTTGGAAATCATTCTAATGTTCATGAACATATGATGCTGCCTAAATTAGACACTTTTGTTTTACTTGTGAATGAAAGACCTAGCATGGACAAGAAGTATGACCATTGGAGCGGGATCAAGCATGGAGAAGAAGGTGCACGCGCGGAAAAGAACAATGGAGCTTCCAATGATGATTTTCACACTTCGAAGCCACCATAATGGGAGCGAGAAGCCTTGGATGAAATATGCATGATGTCACTTTATAAAATTCGTCCATAGGCTAATATAGGTGTTGCGCCACCTTATTTTTGGGCCAGGCCCATGTAATTTCGAAATACCATATTATAGGCTGTTTTTAGAGTCTGTATGTATGGGGAAACTAAGTTAGGGCCGGTTTCGGACCACGAAATTCCCCTCTATTCCCCCATATATACAGCCTTTAGGGCATCGTTTTAGGTTTGGATTTTGTTTAGATTATAAGTTCGCCATAGCTGCAACTTCGCTTTCTTCGTTTGTGTTCCACGACCAGACAAAGACGTCACAGAACCCCACTTTTCATCAATAAAGTGTTCCTCTTATATTCGCAATATCCAGATTGCAATCTTAGTTTCTTGCTTGTTCTTCGTTTGCGTGCAGGAAATAGACCCTCATGGACAGATTGATCGTGCTCCGGCGTGGTCAATAACCTCTCGGAGTTGGTTTAGCAATTGCTAAGGCGCGACGTCATCACATGTTCGTAGTCGGATCGTCAAAGTCTACTCCACCAAAAACGATAGCCACCATCTCATCGAAAGACAGGGACTACTTCGCCTCTATCAAGTGGTATCAGATTTCCAGGTTGCTCGGTGAGATTTTACTAGTTTTTCGTAGTTTAGATCGCATTTGTTCATCATACCTAGAGTCCACGAAAAATCCACAAAAAAATTAGGGTTAGATCATCATATCCGAACCAATCCGAGCCTTTGCATAGTCTTTTCAGTATTTTGCTTTGTTGAATTTGCGGTTGCATCGTCGTGTCAAGTTGCTGGTCTTAGGGTCTAGTCCTTTAGAGTTTCGAGTTCTGTTCATAACTTGTCACGCCGCCATCGCTCCATCTTCCCCGCTGCCATATACCATCACCCACCATCATTGTTAACCTTGCCATATATCACCACCCACCATCATACTCCCTCCGTTCCATAATGTAGTGCATATAGATTTCTTGAAAAGTCAAACTTTGTCAACTTTGACCAAGTTTATAAACAAAACAATTTATATCTAGAATGCCAAATATATATAATATGAAACTACGTCTTATGATGAAACCAATGATATATGTTAGGCATTCTAGATGTAATTGTTTTCTTCTACAAACTTGGTCAAAGTTGGCGAAATTTGACTTTTTAAAATATCTATATGCACTATATTATGGAATGGAGGGAGTACTACTTTAGGTTCTGATCCTAAAACTATCCATTGGTGTCCATATATACCACCACAGATCCGCCACCAATCCGAGTCCATCTCGCATTAGGTTTAGTTTCGAGATCCTTTTGTTTTCGGTTTCACGTTTTCCTACGTGAGTATGTTTCGGAAAAAAGTCTGGCACGCTTTTCAGAGCACGTTTTGGCCCAAAATTTTTGCGGGTGAAAATATTTCCCCCTATCCTGATTTTAGGTTCTCCGGAGCGTTTTGAGACACTTGCCATCATAGTGATTTTTGTCGAAATTTTTGGTTGTCGCAGCCCCCGAATCACTCCAGATAAAAAAATAGTCCAAAATTTTTCGTGCCTATCCTGCTTATATGACTTGGGAAGAGTTTTGCGACACTCGCCATTATAGTGATTTTCTAAGAAAAAAAAGAGCGCAAAAAGGAAAAAGAGGCGCAAAAAAACCGAAAAAAATTCGGAGTGTGCTCTTCCCTTGATTGCATGTAGCTTCACGATTTTGTTAGTGTTTTAGGCTCGCGTCTCTAGCACGGTCTAGCCTAGGACCAGCACAGTACCGTCGTTGAACGTTTATTCAACTTTGCGTTGAACGTTTATTCAACTTTGCATCTCTGAATTGATTATTGCTAACCCTTTTTGCTACCATAATATAAGCCATCCCAGCTTCACATACATCTATGTCGTGTGTTTGACACCACTTGGCAGTCGCGCTATCCAAGCTTTGAGAGTTTTGACTACAACGGTTGCCGATCACCGCCTGCTGCTGGGTAAGAACTGGTAAGAATTTGAGATTCGCTTGAAGGATTTGTGACACACCACCACCACTTTCCAGTAGTCTATAAGTTTCATATTCTTGTGTGTTTCCTCTTGCTGTTAATCATGCCAGGATCACAAGACGACGAGATCGATTGGGAGAACATGACCAACAAAGTGCTCCATGATAAATTTCAGCAAATGATGGCTGACCAGGTACAAGACTTTGTGACCAACCTTGAAGAGGCCATAGAGAAGCTAGATGGTTTGGAGAAGACATTCGACACCAAGATGGATGCCAAGTTCAATGAGGTGCTTGCCCATCTACCACCACCAGCTGCAGCTCGTATCCCTCTCGAACAACGAGCGCGACGTGTGCCTCTCGGCCTAGTCCAACATACTGGTACTGTTGATACTACTGCTACTTCTATGGCTGATGCTGCTACTGTCGTTGAGCAGGTTGAGGATTATGATGGTGATTACGATGATGAGGGAGAGGTTGCTCGAGATCAGCATCAGGGGCAACCACCACCACACGCACCAGGTCGTCCACATGGCTACAACCGTAACGGTAGAGCTGCACCCCCCTTAGGTATGGGATCATGACCATCTCCCTAAACTTAAATTGAATATTCCAATATTTGAGGGTAGATATGTTCCTGATATATATCTTACATGGGAGTTAGAAACAAAACAACGTTTTACATGCTTAGAATTTCCCGAGGATAGACGTGTTGCTACTGCGGTTTGTTCATTCACTAGTTTTGCTTGTGTTTGGTGGTCAGAACATTGTAGAATACATCATACTAATATTCAACTACTTGGGATGCTTTGAAAGCTTCTATGCATAATCGTTGGGTTCCACCATATTATCAACGTGAATTACTTCAAAATTTACAGCGTTTAAGACAAGAAAAAAATTCTGTGGAGGAATATTACCAGGAATTACAAACTGCCATGATTAGATGTGGTATTGTTGAGGAGAATGAAGTTATGCTTGCACGTTTTATGGGTGGATTAAATAGAGAGACCCAGACTATTCTAGAGTATAAGGAGTATAACACTATCACTTGTTTATTCCATCTTGCTTGCAAAGCTGAACGTGAAGTGCAGGATCGACAGACAATGGCGAGAACTAATTTTTCTGCAGGTCGCACTTCATCATGGATGCCACTTACCTCCTCTACTTTCGCACGTCCTGCTGCAACACCACCTACTTCAACCTCCAACTCCAACCGAGATACTAGGAAACATGCCCCTACTCCACCCTCCGTGAAGAGCACACCTTCTGGGCCTGCACAGAGCTCTTCTTCATCTATTGCATCCACAGGGCAAACACATGAGGTTATATGTCGTCGTTGCAAGGGTGGAGGTCACTATGCAAGAGAATGCCCTTCCATGCGTGTGATGATTGTTACCGAGGATGGTGGATATGCGTCCGCTAGTGATTATGATGAGGAGACTTTGGCTCTCATTGCGAGTCAAGAACAGGGTGACGAGGATATAGAACAAGAGACACACTACATGGCTGCTGATTATGCTGACAGGTATGAAAGTTTAGTTGCTCAACGTGTTCTCAATGTGCAGGTTACACAGGTTGAGCAAAATCAGAGGCACAACTTGTTCTGCACAAAGGGAGTTGTGAAGGAGCTTTCTGTTCATGTCATCATCGATGAATGGAGTTGCAACAACTTGGCTAGCATGGAGATGGTGGAGAAGCTGTCTCTAACCACCAGACCACATCCTCATCCTTATTACATCCAATAGTTTAACAACAGTGGCAAGGTTAAGGTAACACGTATTGTTCGTGTGCATTTTAGAATTGCTACATATTCTGATTATGTTGATTGTGATGTGGTACCCATGCAAGCATGTTCTGTTTTACTTGGTAGACCATGGCAATTTGATGAAAAATTATGTACACCATGGTAGGACAAATCAGTATACTCTTGTTCATAAGGATCAAAATATCACTTTGCTTCCTATGTCTCTTGAACATATTATGAAAGATGACATTGCTAGAGCTAGTAAAGCAACACAAGAGCAAAATAAGAGTGAAAATCAGATTGTAGTACAGGAATTTGAGCAACACCTTAAGCCTAATAAACCATCATCTAGTGTTGCATCCGAAATTAAATTGAAGAATGGATGTTTACTTGCTACTAAATCTGATATTAATGATTTGGATATTACTACATCTGTTTGCTATGATTTTGTATGCAAAGGGGTATTATTTTCATTCGAGGACATGCCTCCCTCTTTGCCTCCTGTTGTCATTAACATTTTACGGGAGTTCGCTGACGTCTTTCCATAAGACGTACCACCGGGATTACCACCTATTTGCGGGATTGAGCATCAGATTGACTTAATTACGGTGCATCGCTACCCAACCATGCGCCATACCGTACCAATCCACAGGAGACAAAGGAGAATATCATCAAGTACAGGAGCTGCTCGACAAAGGTTATATACGCGAATCCCTTAGTCCTTGTGTTGTTCCTATTATTCTAGTGCCTAAAAAGGATGGTACATTGCGCATGTGTGTGGATTGTAGAGGCATTAATAATATTACTATTCATTATCGTCATCCTTTTCCTAGGCTAGATGATATGCTTGATGAATTAAGTGGATCTACAATTTTCTCCAACGTTTATTTGCATAGTGGATACCATCAAATTCGTATGAAATTGGGAGATGAATGGAAAACAACATTTAAAACTAAGTTTGAATTATATGAGTGGTTATTCATGCCTTTTGGGTTAACTAATGCACCTAGCACTTTCATGAGATTAATGAACGTGGTTTTACGTGCTTTCATTAGATGATTTGTGGTAGTCTATTTTGATGATATACTAATTTATAGTAGATCTTTGGAGGAACATTTGGAACATTTACGTGTTGTTTTTATTGCTCTACGTGATGCACATTTGTTTGGTAACCTTGGGAAATGCACCTTTTGCACCGACCGAGTATCTTTTCTTGGCTATGTTGTTACTGTTGGGGAACGTTGCATGGGAAACAAAAAATTTCCTACGCTTCACCAAGATCAATCTAGGAGATGAGCATCTATGATAGGAGATATTGGATCCACATACCCTTGTAGATCGCTAAGCGGAAGCGTTAAAGAACCAGATTGAAGTAGTCGTACGTCTCCGCGATCCAAATCGCAAGCCGTCCCGCGAACTCCCGATCTAGTGCCGAACGGACGACACCTCCACGTTCAGCAGACGTGCAGCTCGATGACGATCTCCGCCTTCTTGATCCAGCAAGAGGGAGCAGAGAGGTAGATTGGTTCACCGGCAGCACAACGGCGTGGCGATGGCGGTGGTGGACCTGATCCAACAGAGCTTTGCTAAGCGGTGCCAAATCAATCTAGAGGAGAGGCTATCAGAGAGGGAGGAAGGGCTGCGCCGTGGCTTAAGGTTCGGATGCCATCCTCCCTCTCACATATATATAGGGGGAGGGTTGGGGCACCCAACACCTAGGGTTTCCCCCTTGGGAGGCGGCCAAGGGTGGAGGCGCCCTAGGGTGGCTTGCCACCCAGGGCAAGGTGGCACCAGCCCTAGGGTTGGCCCTCCCACCAACCCCCTAATGGAAATATGCCCTAGAGGCAATAAATAAAGTGTTTATTATTATATTTCCTTGTTCATGATAATCGTTTATTATCCATGCGATAATTGTATTAATTGGAAACACATTACATGTGTGGGTAAATAGACAACACTTTGTCCCTAGTATGCCTCTAGTGAACTAGCTCGTTGATCAAAGATGGTCAAGGTTTCCTAGCCATTGACATGTGATGTCATTTGATAATGGGATCACATCATTAGGAGAATGATGTGATGGACAAGACCCAAACTACAAACGTAGCATATGATCGTGTCAGTTTATTGCTACTGTTTTCTGCATGTCAAGTATATGTTCCTATGACCATGAGATCATGCAACTCACGGACATCGAAGGAGTCCCTTGTGTGTATCAAACATCGCAACATAACTGGGTGACTATAAAGGTGCTCTACAGGTATCTCCGAGGGTGTCTGTTGAGTTGGCATGGATCAAGACTGGGATTTATTACTCCATGTGACGGAGAGGTATCTCAGGGCCCACTCGGTAATACAACATCACAATAAGCCTTGCAAGCAATGTGACTAAGTGTTAGTCACGGGATCTTGTATTACGGAACGAGTAAAGAGACTTGTCGGTAACGAGGTTGAACTAGGTATGGAGATACCGGCGATCGAATCTCGGGCAAGTAACATACCGAAGAACAAAGGGAACATCATACGGGATTAACTGAATCCTTGACATAGAGGTTCGACCGATAAAGATCTTCGTAGAATATGTAGGAACCAATATGGACATCCAGGTCCCGCTATTGGTTATTGACCGTAGAGGTGTCTCGGTCATGTCTACATAGTTCTCGAACCCGCAGGGTCTGCACACTTAAGGTTTGGTGACGTTTCGGTAGTATAGAGTTATGTATGGTGGTGACCGAAGGTTGTTCGGAGTCCCGGATGAGATCCCGGACGTCACGAGGAGCTCCGGAATGGTCCGGAGGTAAAGATTTATATATAGGAAGTCTTGTTTTGGTCGCCGGAAAAGTTTCGGGCTCATCGGTAGTGTAGCGGGAGTGCCGGTAGTGTACCGGGAGGCCTCCGGGAGGGGTATTTCGACCCAAGAGGCTTCATGGGCAGTGGGAGAGTGAATATCAGCCCTTAGTGGGCTGGTGGAAACTCCCACACAAGGCCCATGTGGCTGGAGAAGAAAAGCCAATAGGAAAAGGTGAAAAAAGGCAAAAAAAAGGAGCAATCCTAGTCCTACTAGGATTGGAGGAGGAGTCCTCCTCTCCTAGTGGGTTCGGCCGAATGCAAGGAGCCCTGGCCCTTGCGCCAAGGCTCTCCTCCTCTCCTCCTATGTATATTGGTGGGTTTTAGGGTTTTGCACTAGTTTTTCCAGCCACGTGCTACCCGTTCCTCCAGTGCATAGTTTCTTCTCTAGATCGGGTTTCTGCAGTGCTTAGGCAAAGCCCTGCCAGAATTGCTCCACCACCATCGCCGAAGCACCGTCACACTGCCGGAGAACTCTTCTACCTATCCACTCCCTCTTGCTGGATCAAGACGGCGGAGATCGTCATCAAGCTGTACGTGTGCTGAACACGGAGGTGCCGTCCGTTCGGCGCTAGATCAGAAGGATCGTGATCAAGCTCGTGGGACGGATCGTGATTAGATCGCGGGACGGATCGTGATTGGATCGCGGGACGCTCAGCGATTTGGATCGCGAAGATGTTCGACTACACCAACCGCGTTTCTTAACGCTTCCCGCTTAGCGATCTACAAGGGTACGTAGATCCACTCTCCCTCTCGTAGATGCTCATTACCATGGATAGATCTGCGTGTGCGTAGGATTTTTTTTGTTTCCCATGCAACGTTCCCTAACAGTGGCATCATGATCTAGGTCTATGTGTAGATGAGATCTCGAGTAGAACACAAAAGGTTTGTGGACGTTGATGCTTAGATTGCTTCCTCCCTTGGTTGGATTTTGGTTCAGCGGTATTGTGAGATGAAACGGCCTGGACCAACATTACTCGCATGCTTACAAGAGACCGATTCCCTCGACCACAACTTGTTGCATAGATGGCTTGTGGGTGCCAGTTTCTCTCACTTTAGTTGGATCGGATTTGACAAAGGCGGTCCTTGAGAAGCTTGAAAAGCAACTAGTGTATCACCGTTGTGGTTTTTGCGTAGATGAGAATTGTTCTTGCTAGATACCCGTAGCAGCCACGTAAAACATGCAACAACAATTAGAGGACGTCTAACTTGTTTTTGCAGGGTATGTTGTGATGTGATATGCCAATTACATGACGTGATATATGTGATGTATGAGATGATCATGTGATGTATCGATTATCACGACTTGCATGTCGATGAGTACGGCAACCGACAGGAGCCATAGGGTTGTCTTTAATTATTTTATGACCTGCATGTCAATTATTAAGCGCTATGTAATGCTTTACTTTATCGCTAAACGGTAGCAATAGTAGTAGAAGCATTTTGGGCGCGACAACCCCGTTGGCGACACATTGATGGAGATCATGGTGTCTTGCCGGTGATGATGAAGATCATGCCGGTGCTTTCAAGATGGAGACCAAAAGCACAAGTTCATGGCCATATCATGTCACTTATGATTTGCATGTGATGTTAATCCTTGTATGCACCTTGTTTTGCTTAGGACGACTATAGCATTATAAGGTGATCCCTCACTTAATTTCAAGACAAATTGTGTTCTCCCCGAGTGTGCACCGTTGCGAAAGTTCGTCGTGTTGAGACACCACGTGATGATTGGGTGTGATAGACTCTACGTTCACATACAACGGGTGCAAGCCAGTGTTGCACGTACAGAACACTCGGGTTAAACTTGAAGAGCCTAGCACGTACAGACATGGCCTCGGAACACAAGAGACCGAAAGGTCGAACATGAGTCATATAGTAGATATGATCAACATAATGATGTTCACCATTGAAGCCACCTTAACTCACATGATGATCGGACTTGAGTTGGTGGATTTGGGTCATGTGACACTCAGTTGACCTGAGGGATGTCGATTTGAGTGGGAGATTTAGTAATTTGATTAACTAAACTCATTATCTTGAACAATAGTCTAAGTAAACTTTGCATATTTATGTTGTAGATCAATGGCTCACGAAGTAGCACCCCTGAATTTTAATGCGTTCCTAGAGAAAGCTAAGTTGAAAGATGATGTAAGTAACTTTGCTGACTGGGCCCGTAATCTAAGGATTATCCTCACGGCTTTCCAGAAATCATATGTCCTTGATGCACCACTTGGTGACCAACCAGAGGACATGACCTCTGAAGACGTTAACAACGCTTGGGAGGCACGTACTGGAGATTACTCAATAGTTCAGTGTGCAATATTGTATGGCTTAGAATCGGGACTTCAAAGACGTTTTGAACGTCATGGAGCATATGAGATGTTCCAGGAGTTGAAGTTTATCTTTCAGAAGAATGCCTGGATCGAGAGGTATGAAACCTTCGATAAGTTCTATGCTTGCAAGATGGAGGAGAACGGGTCTATCAGTGAACATATACTCAGAATGTCTGGGTATTCAACTCATCTAGCGGAGTTGGGAATTGCCCTTCCGCCAGAGGCGATCACTGACAGAGTTCTTCAATCACTGCCACCTAGTTACAAGAGCTTTGTGATGAACTATAACATGCACAGGATGAACAAGTCAGTCGCTAAGCTGTTTGCGATGCTAAAAGTCGCTGAGTCTGAAATCCAGAAAGAACATCAAGTGTTGATGGTCAATAAAACCACTAGTTTCAAGAAAAATGGCAAGGTCAAGGGCAAGGGCAAGAAGGGTAAAACCAAGAAGGATGGCAAAGCAGTTGCTACTCTTGTAAAGAAGCCCAAGCATGGACCCAATCCAAAAACTGAGTGCTTTCATTGCAAGGGAACTGGTCATTGGAAGCAGAACTGCCCCAAGAACCTGGCTGACAAGAAGGTGGCTAATGACAAACAATGTATATATGATATACATGTTATTGATGTGTACCTTACTAGCTCTCGTAGTAGTGCCTGGGTATTTGATACCGGTTGGGTTGCTCACATTTGCAACTCAAAGCAGGAACTACGGAATAAACTAAGGCTGGCAAAGGACGAAGTGACGATGCGCGTGGGAAATGGTTCCAAGGTTGATGTGATCGCCGTCAGCACGCTCTCTCTTCGATTACCATCAGGATTAGTGATGAACCTAAATAATTGTTATTTAGTGCCTGCGTTAAGCATGAACATTATATCCAGATCTTGTTTATTGCGAGACGGTTACTCATTTAAATCAAAGAATAAAGGTTGTTCTATTTATATGAGTAATATCTTTTATGGTCATGCACCCAATGTTAGGGGTTTATTCATATTGAATCTTGATAGTGATGACACACATATTCATAACATTGATGCCAAAAGATGTACAGTTGATAATGATAGTACCACTTTCTTGTGGCACTGCCATTTAGGTCATATTGGTGTAAAACGCATGAGGAAGCTCCATGCTGATGGACTTTTGGAGTCACTTGATTTTAAATCACTTGACACATGTGAACCATGCCTCATGGGCAAGATGACTAAAACGCCGTTCTCTCGAACAATGGAATGGGCGAGTGACTTATTGGAAATCATACATACTGATGTGTGTGGTCCAATGAATGTTCTAGCGTGTGGTGGATATCGTTATTTTCTCACCTTCACTCATGACTTAAGTAGACATGGGTATATTTACTTGATGAAACATAAGTCTAAAACATTTGAAATGTTCAAGCAATTTCAGAGTGAAGTTGAGAATCATCATAACAACAAGATTAAATTCCTGTGATCTGATCGAGGAGGTGAATATCTGAGTTATGAGTTTGGCAGTCACTTAAGACAGTGTGGAATTGTTTCACAGTTGACACCGCCCGGAACACCACAGCGTAATGGTGTGTCCGAACGTCGTAATCGAACCTTATTAGATATGGTGCGTTCTATGATGTCTCTTGCTGATTTGCCACTATCGTTTTGGGGTTATGCATTAGAGACAGCTGCATTCACTTTAAATAGGGCACCATCGAAATCCGTTGAGACGACGCCATACGAACTGTGGTTTGGCAAGAGGCCAAAGTTGTCGTTTCTTAAAGTTTGGGGATGTGATGCTTATGTCAAAAAGCTTCAGCCTGAAAAGCTGGAACCCAAAGCGGAAAAATGTGTCTTCATAGGATACCCGAAAGAGACAGTCGGGTATACCTTCTATCTCAGATCCGAAGGCAAAGTATTTGTCGCTAAGAACGGAACATTTCTTGAGAAAGAGTTTCTCTCGAAAGAATTGAGTGGGAGGAAAATAGAGCTTGATGAGGTTATTGAACCTTTACTTCTACGAGAAAGTAGCGCAGCGCAGAAAGATGTTTCTATGGAACCTACGACTGTAGAAGAGGAAGTTAATGATGATGATCATGAAGCTTCGGATCAAGCTACTATTGAACGTCGTAGGTCGACAAGGCCGTGTACTACTCCTGAGTGGTACGACAACCCTGTCTTGGAGGTCATGTTGTTGGACAACAATGAACCTACGAGGTATGGAGGAGCAGTGATGGGCCCGGATTCCGAGAAATGGTTAGAGGCCATGAAATCCGAGATGGGATCCATGTATGAAAAAAAAAGTATGGACTTTGGAAGTATTACCTGAAGGGCGAAAGGCCATTCATAACAAATGGATCTTTAAGAAAAAGACAAACGCAGACGGTAATGTCACCATCTATAAAGCTCGACTTGTGGCAAAGGGTTTTTCACAAGCTCAAGGAGTTGACTACGATGAGACCTTCTCACCCGTAGCAATGCTTAAGTCTGTCAGAATCATGTTGGCAATAGCTGCTTATTTCGACTATGAAATTTGGCAGATGGATGTCAAAACAACGTTCCTCAACGGTTTCCTTGAGGAAGAGTTGTATATGATGCAACCAGAAGGTTTTGTCGATCCAAAGAATGCTGACAAAGTTTGCAAACTCCAGCAATCCATTTATGGGATGGTGCAAGCATCTCGGAGTTGGAATAAGCATTTTGATGAGGTGATCAAAGCATTTGAGTTTATACAAGTTTATGGAGAAGCTTGTATTTACAAGAAAGTGAGTGGGAGCTCTATAGCGTTTCTAATATTATATGTGGATGACATATTGCTAATTGGAAACAATATAGAAATGCTGGAAAGCGTGAAGGAATATTTGAACAAGAGTTTTTCAACGAAGGACCTAGGAGAAGCTGCTTCCATATTAGGCATTAATATCTATAGAGATAGATCGAGACGCTTAATAGCACTTTCACAGAGCACATACCTTGGTAAAGTTTTGAAGAAGTTCAAAATGGATCAGTCCAAGAAGGGGTTCTTGCCTGTGTTACAAGGTGTGAAGTTGAGTAAGACTCAATGCCTAGTGACTGCAGAAGATAGAGAAAAGATGAGGGTCATCCCCTATACTTCAGCCATAGGCTCTATCATGTATGCAATGCTATGCACAAGACCGGATGTCAGCCTTGCCATAAGTATGGCTGGAAGGTTTCAAAGGGATCTTGGAATGGAACACTGGGCAGCGGTCAAGAATATCCTTAAGTACTTGAAAAGGACTAAGGAAATATTTCTCGTTTATGGAGGTGATGAAGAGCTCGTCATAAAGGGTTACGTCGATGCAAGCTTTGACACTGATCCGGATGACTCTAAGTCACAAACCGGATACGTATTTATTCTTAACGGGGGAGCGGTAAGCTGGTGCAGTTCCAAGCAAAGCGTGGTAGCTGATTCTACATGTGAAGCGGAGTACATCGCAGCCTCGGAGGCGGCGAAGGAAGGTGTCTGGATGAAGCAGTTCATGACAGATCTAGGAGTAGTGCCTAGTGCACTGAATCCAATGAACCTATTATGTGACAACACTGGTGCCATTGCTCTGGCCAAGGAACCAAGGTTTCACAAGAGTACCAGACACATAAAGAGACGCTTCAACTCCATCCGCGATTACATCGAGGGGAAGGACATAAATATTTGCAAAGTGCACATGGATTTGAATGTTGCAGACCCATTGACTAAACCTCTTCCAAGGGCTAAACATGATCAACACCAGAACTGCATGGGTGTTTGATTCATTACAATGTAAATCACATAGTGATGTGAACTAGATTATTGACTCTAGTGCAAGTGGGAGACTGTTGGAAATATGCCCTATAGGCAATAAATAAAGTGTTTATTATTATATTTCCTTGTTCATGATAATCGTTTATTATCCATGTTATAATTGTATTGATTGGAAACACATTACATGTATGGGTAAATAGACAACACTATGTCCCTAGTATGCCTCTAGTGAACTAGCTCGTTGATCAAAGATGGTCAAGGTTTCCTAGCCATTGACATGTGATGTAATTTGATAATGGGATCACATGATTAGTAGAATGACGTGATGGACAAGACCCAAACTACGAACGTAGCATATGATCATGTCAGTTTATTGCTACTATTTTCTGCATGTCAAGTATATGTTCCTATGACCATGAGATCATGCAACTCACGGACATCGGAGGAGTGCCTTGTGTGTATCAAACGTCGCAACGCAACTGGGTGACTATAAAGGTGCTCTACAGGTATCTCCGAGGGTGTCTGTTGAGTTGGCATGGATCAAGACTGGGATTTGTTACTCCGTGTGACGGAGAGGTATCTTAGGGCCCACTCGATAATACAACATCACAATAAGCCTTGCAAGCAATGTGACTAAGTGTTAGTCACGGGATCTTGTATTACAGAACAAGTAAAGAGACTTGCCGGTAACGAGGTTGAACTAGGTATGGAGATACCGACGATCGAATATCGGGCAAGTAACATACCGAAGAACAAAGGGAACATCATACGGGATTAACTGAATCCTTGAGCTAGAGGTTTTTGGCACAAGATTATTCAGCCACGTGCTACCCGTTCCTCTAGTGCATAGTTTCTCCTCTAGATCGGATTTCTGCAGTGCTTAGGCGAAGCCCTGCCGGAATTTCTCCACCACCATCGCCGGAGCGCCGTCATGCTGCCGGAGAACTCTTCTACCTCTCCGCTCTCTCTTGCTGGATCAAGATGGCGAAGATCATCATCAAGCTGTACGTGTGCTGAACGCGGAGGTGTCGTCCGTTCAGCGCTAGATCGGAAGGATCGTGATCAAGATCGTGGGACGGATCGTGATCAAGTTCGTGGGACGGATCGTGATCAAGTTCGTGGGACGGATCATGATCAAGTTCGTGGGACGGATCGTGATTAGTTCGCGGGACGGATCATGATTGGATCACGGGACGATCGGCAATTTGGATCGTGAAGACGTTCGACTACACCAACCTCGTTTCTTAACGCTTCCCGCTTAGCGATCTACAAGGGTACGTAGATCCACTCTCCCTCTCGTAGATGCTCATTACCATGGATAGATCTGCGTGTGCGTAGGAAACTTTTTGTTTCCCATGCAATGTTCCCTAACACCCCCAGCCGCATGGGCCCTTGTGGGAGGTGCGCCAGCCCACCGGGGGCTGGTGCGCCCTCTCTCACGGCCCATGATGCCCTTAGGGGCTGGTGGCCCCTTCCGGCGGACCCTCGGGACCGTTCCGTCACTCCCGGTACGTTACCGGTGACGTCCGAACTTTTCCCGATGACCAACACGAAACATCCTATATATGAATCTTCACCTCCGGATCATTCCGGAGCTCCTCGTCACGCCTGGGATCTCATCCAGGACTCCGAACAACCTTCGATCACCAACACACATAACTCACCTATACCGAAACGTCACCGAACCTTAACTGTGCGGGTTCGAGAACTATGTAGACATGACCGAGACACCTCTATGGTCAGTAACCAATAGCGGGACCTAGATGCCCATATTGATTCCTACATATTCCACGAAGATCTTTATGTTGGGGAACGTTGCATGGGAAACAAAAAATTTCCTATGCACACGCAAGATATATCCATGGTGATGAGCATCTACGAGAGGGAGATTGGATCTACATACCCTTGTAGATCGCTAAGCGGGAAGCGTTAAGAAACGCGGTTGATGTAGTCGAATGTCTTTGCGATCCAAATCATCGAGTGTCCCGCGATCCCATCACGATCCGTCTCGCAATGCAATCACGATCCGTCCTGCGATCTCATCACGATCCATACCGTGATCCAATCATGAATCGTCTCGTGATCTTGATCATGGTCCTTCCGATCTAGTGCCGAACGAACGACAGCTCCGTGTTCAGCACACATACAGCTTGATGACGATCTCTGCCTTCTTGATCTAGCAAGAGGGAGCGGAGAGGTACATGAGTTCTCCGGCAGCACGATGGCGTGGCGGCGATGGTGGTGGAACAATTCCAACAGGGCTTCGCCTAAGCACCGCTGAAACGATCTAGAGGAGAAACTACGATCTACAGGAGAGGATAGCACATGGCTGATTTCTACGTCTCAAAACCCTCAAAACCTCTAGTATATATAGGAGGACGGAGGGAGGAGCCTTGGCGCACAAGGGACCAACCCTTGTCCTTGGCACAAGGAGGAGAGGAGTCCTCCTCCTCCAATCCTAGTAGGATTAGGACTCCTCCTTCCCACTTGGAAACTCTTTCCACCTTGTGTTTTTTCCTCCTCAACCCACTCCAGCCACATGGGACTTTAGGGGAGGCTTCGGCCAGCCCACCAGGGGCTTGTTTACCTCCTCCCACATCCCATGTAGCCTCTTGGGTCGAGACACCCCTTCCGATGGTCCCCCGGTAGCCTCCCAGCACTCCCGATACACTACCGATGAGCCCAAAACTTTTTCGGCGACCAAAACAGGACTTCCTATATATCAATCTTTATATCCGAACCATTCTGGAGCTCCTCATGATGTTCGAGATCTCATATGGGACTACAAACAACCTTCGGTCACCACCATACATAAATCTATACTAGCGAAACGTCACCGAACCTTAAGTGTGTAGACCCTACGGGTTCGAGAACTATGTAGACATGACCGAGACACCTCTACGGTCAATAACCAATAGCAGGAACTGGATGCCCATATTGGTTCCTACATATTCTACGAAGATCTTTATCTATTGAACCTCTATGTCAAGGATTCAGTTAATCCCGTATGTTATTCCCTTTGTTCTTTGGTATGTTACTTGCGCGAGATTCGATCGTCGGCATCTCCATACCTAGTTCAATCTCGTTACCGGCAAGTCTCTTTACTCATTCTGTAATACAAGATCCCATGGCTAACACTTAGTCACATTGCTTGCAAGGCTTATTGTGATGTTGTATTACCGAGTGGGCCCTGAGATACCTCTCCATCACAAGGAGTAACAAATCTCAGTCTTGATCCATGCCAACCCAATAGCCACCCTCAGAGATACTTGTAGAGCACCTTTATAGTCACCCAGTTATGTTGCGACGTTTGATACACACAAGGCACGCCTCCGGTGTCAGTGAGTTGCATGATATCATGGTCATAGGAACAGATACTTGACATGCAGAAATCAGTAGCAATAAACTGACACGATCATATGCTACGTTTATAGTTTGGGTCTTGTCCACCACATCATTCTCCAAATGATGTGATCCTGTCTATCAAATGACATCACATGTCCATGGCCAGGAAACCTTGACCATCTTTGATTTAACGAGCTAGTCTATTAGAGGCATACCAGGGACATGGTGTTGTCTATGTATCCACACATGTATTTGAGTTTCCGGTCAATACAATTATAGCATGGATAATAAAAGATTATCATGAACAAGGAAATATGATAATAACTAATTTATTATTGCCTCTAGGGCATATTTCCAATACTTTATCGATCGAACCTCTATGTCAAGGATTCAGTTAATCGTGTATGATGTTTCCTTTGTTCTTCTGTATGTTACTTTCCCGAGATTCGATCGTGGGTATCTACATACCTAGTTCAATATCGTTACCGACAAGTCTCTTTACTCGTTCCGTAATACAAGATTCCATGGCTAACACTTAGTCACATTGCTTTCAAGGCTTATTGTGATGTTGTATTACTGAGTGGGCCCTGAGATACCTCTCCGTCACACGGAGTAACAAATCCCAGTGTTGATCCATGCCAACCCAGCAGACACCCTCGGAGATACCTGTAGAGTGACTTTATAGTCACCCAATTACGTTGCGACATTTGACACACACAAGGCACTCCTCCGGTGTCAGTGAGTTGCATGATCTCATGGTCATAGGAACATGTACTTGACATGCAGAAAACTGTAGCAATAAACTGACACGATCATATGCTACATTTATAGTTTGGGTCTTGTCCATCACATCATTCTCCTAATGATGTGATCCCGTTATCAAATGACATCTCATGTCAATGGCTAGGAAACCTTGACCATCTTTGATCAATGAGCTACTTTACTAGAGGCATAGTAGGGACAAAGTGTTGTCTATATATCCACACATGCAATGTGTTTCCAATCAATACAAGTATAGCATGGATAATAAACAATTATCAGGAACAAGGAAATATAATAATAACCATTTTTATTATTGCCTCTAGGGCATATTTCCAACAGTTCCTCCACAGGGAATTGAAGTTGATAAAGCCAAGATTGAAGCTATTGAGAGTTGGCCGCAACCCAAAACGGTCACACAAGTGAGGAGTTTTTTTGACCTTGCTGGTTTCTATAGGCGTTTTGTGGGAGATTTCAGCACCATTGCTATGCCTCTCTATGAGCTTACAAAGAAAGACGAGCCTTTTGCTTGGGGTACCGCCCAGGAAGAAGCCTTCACGGTCTTGAAAGATAAGTAAACACATGCTACTTTATTCCAACTTCCTGATTTTAATAAGACTTTCGAGCTTGAATGTGATGCTAGTGGGATTGGATTAGGAGGTGTGTTATTACAAGATGGTAAACCTGTTGCGTACTTTTATGAAAAATTAAGTGGGCCTAGTCTGAATTATTCTACTTATGATAAGGAATTATATGCTCTTGTTCGGACTTTGGAAACATGGCAACATTATTTATGGCCCAAAGAATTTTTTATACATTCTGATCATAAATCTTTGAAACATATTAGAAGTCAAGCAAACTGAATTGTAGACATGCTAAATGGGTTGAATTCATTGAGACTTTCCCTTATGTCATTAAACACAAGAAGGGTAAAGAAAATGTTATTGCTGATGCATTATCTCGTTGTTATACTATGATTTCACAACTTGACTTTAAAATATTTGGTTTGGAGACCATCAAAGATCAATATGTGCATGTTCCTGAATTTAGAGGTGTGTTGCAAAATTGTAAAAAGGGAGAACATGGAACAAGTTTGTCATTAATGATGGATTTGTGTTCCGTGCTAACAAGCTATGTGTTCCAGCTAGCTCCATTCGTCTTTTGTTGTTACAGGAGGCGCATGGAGGAGGATTAATGGGACACTTTGGTGTGAAGAAGACGATGAACGTACTTTATACACATTTCTTTTGGCCAAAGATGAGACGGGATGTTGAGTGTTTTGTTGTTTGCTGCACTACATGCCAAAAAGCTAAGTCACGACTCAATCCACATGGTTTATATATGCCTTTGCCTGTACCTAGTGTTCCTTGGGAGGATATATCTATGGACTTTGTCTTAGGTTTACCTCGAACAAATAGGGGGAGGGATATCATATTTGTTGTCGTTGATAGATTTTCCAAAATGGCACACTTTATACCATGTCATAAAAGTGATGATGATGCTAATGTTGCTGATTTGTTCTTTCATGAAATTATTCAGTTGCATGGTGTGCCAAATACACTTGTTTCAGATTGTGATGCTAAATTTCTTAGCCACTTTTGAAGATGTTTATCCGCTAAGTTGGGGACTAAACTGCTTTTTAGTACTACATGTCATCCCCAAACTGATGGACAAACTGAAGTAGTCAATAGATCATCGTCTACTATGCTTAGGACTGTCTTGAAGAATAACCTGAAAATGTGGGAACAATGCTTGCCTCATATTGAATTTGCTTATAATCATTATCTGCATTCTACTACTAAGATGTGCCCTTTTGAAGTTGTGTTTGTTTTCTTACCTCGTGCACCTATTGATTTGCTCCCTCTTCCATCTTCGGAGAAGGATAATTTTGATGCTAAAGAACATGCTGAATTGATATTAAAGATGCATGAGTTAACTAAGGAAAACATTGAGCGTATGAATGCTAAATACAAACTTGCTGGAGATAAGGGTAGAAAACATGTTGTCTTTGCACCTGGAGATCTTGTTTGGTTACATTTGCGTAAGGATAGATTTCCTGATTTGCGCAAGTCAAAGCTAATGCCACGTGCTGATGGTCCTTTTAAGGTGTTAGAGAAAATAAATGATAATGCATATAAACTTGAGGTGCCTGCAGAGTTTGTGGTTAGCCCCACTTCTAACATAGCAGATTTGAAGCCTTATTTGGGTGAGGAAGATGATCTTCCTTCGAGGATGACTTCAGTTCAAGAAGGGGATGATGATGAGGACATCCCTACTAATGTTACACCCACAACCCCGACTGCTATACATACATGACGAATTACTAGAGCTCGCGCATGTCAATTGAATTACCAGGTACTTTCGTTTCTTGGAAATCCTTCTAATCTTCATGAACATATGATGTTGCCTAAATTAGATACTTTTGTTTTACTTGTGAATGAAGGACCTAGCATGCACAAGAAGGATGACCATTGGAGCAGGATCAAGCATGGAGAAGAAGGTGCGCGCGCGGGAAAGAACAATGGAGCTTCCAGTAATGATTTTCGCACTTTGAAGCCACCATAATGGGAGCGAGAAGCCTTGGATGAAATATGCATGATGCCACTTTATAAAATTCGTCCATAGGCTAATATAAGTTATGAGCCACCTTATTTTTGGGCCAGGCCCATGTAATTTCAAAATACCATATTATAGGCGGTTTTTAGAGTCCGTATGTATGGGGAAACTGAGTTAGGGTCGGTTTCGGACCTCTCCTCCAAGGGCCCATGAAATTCCCCTCTATTCCCCCATATATACAATCCTTAGGGCGTCATTTTAGGTTTGGATTTTGTTTACATTACAAGTTCGCCATAGCTGCAACTTCACGTTCTTTTTTTGTGTTCCACGACCAGACAAAGGCGTCACTGAACCTCACTTTTCATCAATAAAGCTTCCCTCTTGTATTAGCAATATCCAGATTGCAATATTAGTTTCTTGCTTGTTCTTTATTTGCATGCAAGAAATAGACCCTCGTGGTCAGGTTGATCATGCTCCGGCATGGTCAATAACCTCTCGGAGTTGGTTTAGCGATTGCTAAGGCGCGACGTCATCACACGTTCGTAGTTGGATCATCAAAGTCTACTCCACCAAAAATGATAGCCACCATCTCATCAAAAGACAGGGACAACTTTGCCTCCATTAATACCAAGCCCTTTACCATAAACTTAAGAAAATCGACAGTCGCTTCCTCGATGGAGCCAGAGGTTGTTCTCTAATGCTAAATTCAGCACCATGCCGCCCTCTAGATCATCCTACACCTCGACATAGCGCAAGAGCATTACATGTTGAATTTGACTTTCGTGCAATGCTCAAAAAGAGGGTCACTTGTTTTGCGGTGCTTGTGAGAGCACCAAAAGCACCCTAAAAAGTACAAGCCTTTCGAACCTTAAGGAGGGTGAAGCAAACACCAAGTTGTTCTGTCGTCGAGTTAATGCGATATGTAGAAAGAATCACATACACTGGATCAAGCACAAGGTCACGAAGCATGACCACAGAGGGCATCATTCATGCACACTACTCCGATGTAATGAGCAAAGTGTTGGGTTCTACCATAGGTGCATCGCATGCGAATTAAAATTTTCCTACACGAAGAACATCCAAGAAGATGCTATGGAGATGGATCATAGATCGTTACTACTAGACGCTCAGTGCCGTGCAGCGGAAGTAGAGTTGGGGCAGCGCGTCCGTGTGGTCCGTCTCCTTCTCGTCCGTTCTCCCTCGAGCAGCCAGTCCGATCTCCCTCGAACAACTGGTCTGCTGGATCCCGCATACAGGTTTGCCGGAGCGGCGCTAGTGCATCGCCTCTAACGGTATCCGCGCGTGCAGGAGGAACACACCGTGTGGCGGGCTGCTAGGTCCGATCACACAGTCGACGGCGAGTGGAGGTGGCTATTGGCAACACATGCAAACCCTAATGATGGCGCCGAAGCAATCAACCTGATGGGTGTGCCGCACCTCCACTATATAGGCATCCGGCGCAGTCTCAACTCTTGGGCCTCGCATGGATCCTAAAGCCCACGTTTTCCTTCCCTTAAGCGCATGACCCTTTAGGTTCTCGTTCACTTGGTCGCGAGTCAGATCACATCCAACTCGACCGGTTGGTAGAGGCCTCTAGAAAGACCTGCCAACTCCAAGTGTTTGATGAAGCTGGTTAGGCGAACCTGTACTTCACACTTCGGTTCCCTTTGCCACACGATATATGCTGTCGTGCACAAGGCGACATGGTCATCCTTGTTGACGCATGACCTCTTTGTCATTCCGGTGAATCCGACTAACATTCGGATCATCTCATAATCCTCATCGCATGGCCATGCTTATCCAGGTCAGATCACCCGAGGGGCCCAGAGTATATCTCTCCTGATCGGAGGGGAAAATCCCATCTTGCTCGACCATGTCTCGCAGCATGGGTCTAGACAAGCCTGAAACCTACCTTTGTAACTACCTAGTCACGGAGTAGCATTTGGTCAGCCCAAAGCAAGTCTGTCACCATCCCGAGTACATGCACCAACTCAGGTCTTAGGACATAGAACGTATGTTGTACTAGAGACTCATAGATGACTTATCGATGCCTCTCGTAGTTGGGTCTATCCAACTCAGATCTTATCTCGACTTGGATATGACTACGTCAAATACAACCAGACCTTTCTGGGTCCATATTATCCGGCTAGCATACAATGCTACATGGTCAGTGAGACCGAACCATCCACCATGTCATATGCTAGTCTGATTAGTTGTGCGTCCACACAACCCTTTCGACTAGGGACCATTTAGGATAGTTATCATACAATGCATAGCCTCACAAACAAGTCACATACTTGTTAATACACATCAATGATAATGTCCAAGGACTATCTTTATTCATAAACACATAGGAAATATCATCGTACATCATTACCTCTAGGGCATATCTCCAACAGTCTCCCACTTGCACTAGAGTCAATCAAATAGACATCGAATGCCCATAGCTCTAATGTGCCCCTCATGCTTGGGTTGTGGAAGCGACTTAGTCAATGGATCTGCAACATTTGCATCTGTATGAATCTTGCATAAATTGTATCACCTTTCTCTACGAGCTTTCGTATCAGGTGATATTTTCGGTCTATGTGCCTAGTCTTGTGGTGTTGTCTCGGCTCCGTGGCCTGTGCGATGGCACCTGAGTTACCGCAATAAAGGTCCAACGGTTTTGACCAGCCCGAGAACACACCAACATCTTCCAGGAACTTCTGTATCCAAACACCTTCCTTTGCGGCTTCGCAAGCCGCAATGTATTCGGCCTTTGTTGTGGAGTAGGCCACCGTATCTTGCTTGGAACTCGTCCAGCTCACTGCTCCTCCATTCATGACATACAGGAATCTAGTTTGCGATCGACAATCATCCCTGTCGGTTTGGAAACTAGCATCAACGTAACCCTTTATGGAGAGCTCCTCCTAACCTTCAGAAACTAGGAACATATCTTTAGTCCTTTTCAAGTACTTCAAGATAGTTTTTACCGCTGCCCAGTGACTCTCACCTGGGATGGCCTGGTATCTACTTGTTAAACTTATTGAATAAGCAACATCAGGTCGTGTACATAGCATGGCGTACATGATGGATCCAATTGCCGAGGCATATGGAATCCTACTCATCCGGTTTCACTCATGAGAAGTTGTAGGATTCTGAGTCTTTCTTAGCCTTATACCATGTGAGACACGCAAGAACCCTTTCTTGGCCTCACTCATGTTGAACCTCTTCAACACTTTGTCTATGTACGTGCTCTGGCTTAAGCCGAGCAGCCTTCTCGATCTATCTCTATAGATCTTGACGCCTAAAATGTACACTGCCTCTCCAAGGTCTTTCATCAAAAACTTGCCATTCAACGATTCCTTGACTGAGTTCAGCATTGAAACATCATTTCCGATCAGCAGTATGTCATCCACATACAAGATCAAAAATACTATCAAGCTCCCACTAGACTTCTTGTATAAACAATAGTCCTCTTCGTTCTTGATGAAACCAAGGTCAACGATGACTTCATCAAAATGAATGTTCCAACTCCGAGCTGCTTGCTTCAATCCATAAATGGATCTCTTGAGCTTGCATATTTTGCTAGCATTAGTTGGATCGACAAAACCTTCGGGCTCTATCATGTATACATCCTCTTTTAAATTTCCATGAAGGAAAGCCGTTTTGACATCCATTTGCCATATTTCATAATCGAAATATGCAGCTATAGCTAGTATGATCCTCATCGACTTTAGCATCGCTACTGGCGAGTAGGTCTTGTCGTAGTCAATTCGTTGAACTTGTCCATAACCTTTTGCGACAAGACGAGTTTGTGGATTTGAAAATTTCCATCCACATCGGTTTTCTTCTTAAAGACCCATTTACAACCAATGGCAACTACGCCAGGTGGCGGATCAACTAAGTCCCAGACTTGATTGTCATCCATGGACTTTAACTTGGATCTCATGGCCTCTAGACATGCCTCGTAATCTGGGCTCACCATTGCTTCCGTATACGTGGCTGGCTCATCGCTTTCTAGCAACTAAACATCACGCACTCTGCGCAATCCTTCCGAACTCCGTGGTTCCGGTGTCAACTCCACTACGGGTTCTCTGGCCGACTCGGGTGTGATCTCATCACCAACCAAGTTGTCCCCGAGTGGATCTCAAATTTCTTCGAGTCACACTGTTCTCCCACTGGCCTCCCGACTAAGAAACTCTTTCTCTAGGAAAACCCCGTTGCGAGCAACAAACACTTTGTTATCTTCTCGGTTGTAGAAGTTATATCCCAAGGTTTCCCTTGGATATCCCACAAATATGCATTTATCCGACTTGGGTGTAAGCTTTTCCGACATGAGCCGCTTGACAAATGCTTCACAACCCCAAATCTTTATAAAAGACAAACTAGGACTCTTCCCAGTCCACATCTCATGTGGGTCAATGGATTTTGATGGCACCCTATTAAGTGTGAAAGCTGCAGTTTCTAGAGCGTATCCCCGGAATGACAAGGGTAAATCTGATTTGCTCATCATCGACCGGACCATGTCCAACAAGGTTTGATTTCTCCATTCTTACACATGTTTCTTTGCGGCGTACCCGGAGGTGTGAGCTGAGGTACTATACCTCGACTTTTCAGATGATTATCAAACTCCTGGCTCATGTACTCAGCTACACGATCTGATCGTAGAAGTTTCATCGTCTTGCCAAGCTGATTTTCAATCTCGTTCTGAAACTCTTTGAACTTTTCAAAAGTTTCCTACTTGTGCCTCATAAAATAGATATATCCATATCTACTCAAGTCGGCAGTAAAAGTCATGAAATACTGATAGCCACCTCTAGCCGTTGTGCTCATTGGACCACACACATCACTGTGTATAAGCTCCAACAGCTCGGACGCCCTCTTGTAACTCTTTACAAAAGGAGACCCAGTCATCTTGCCTAGCAAGCATGATTCGCATGTCTCGAACGACCCGAAGTCGGACGAAGTTAGGAGTCCACCATCATGGAGCTTCTTCATGTGTTTCAGACTAATGTGTCCAAGTCGGCAATGCCAGAAGTATGTCAGATTTATCCCATTAGGCTTATGCCTCTTGACATTCACGTTATAGACTGTTTCCATTTCTAGATTTAAGATAAATAACCCATCTACTATGGGTGCATAGCCATGGAACATTCCATTCAAATAAAATGAACAACCATTGTCCTTTATATCGAATTCATAACCTTGACTCATCAAGCATGAGGTATAAATAATGTTCCGAATAAGTGTGGGAATGTAATAACAATTATTGAATTCTAAAATAAATCCATAAGGAAGCTTGAGTTGCATCGTGCCGACTGCTACTTCTCGAGCATGTGTTGGTTTTCCGTGAAGAGGAACGGTTTGATGCAGAAAAGTAGATAAGTCTTTCTCTCAGTTTTTGAGAACCAAGGTATCAATCCAGTAGGAGATACAAGTGAGTCACCAATAGATGTACCTGCACAAAGAATCAAACTCTTGCACCCAACGCTATAAAGGGGTTGTCAATCCCTTCACGGTTACTTGCAAGGATGAGATCTAATAGAGATAGATATAATAGGATGCTTGAACAGAAAGTAAAACAAAAAAGTAAAAATAATGCAATAAGTATTTTTGGTATTTTTGGTTTTAGATCTGAAAGTATCATATGGAAAATAGACCCAGGGGCCATAGGTTTCAGTAGATGGCTTCTCTCATGATGGCAAGTATTACGGTGGGTGAACAAATTACTGTCAAGCAATTGATACAAAAGCGAATAATTATGAAGATATCCAAGGCAATGATTATGCATATAGGCATCACGTCCGTGACAAGTAGACCGAAACGATTCTCCATCTACTACTATTACTCCACACATCGACCGACTCCTGCCTACATCTAGAGTATTAAGTTCATGAAGAACAGAGTAACGCATTAAGTAAGATGACATGATGTAGAGGGATAAACTCAAGCAATATGATGAAAACCCTATCTTTTTACCGTTGATGGCAACAATACAATACATGCCTCGCTACCCCTACTTTGTCACCGGGTGAGGACACCGCAAGATTGAACCCAAAACTACGCACTTCTTGTTGGGAGACGTAGTAGTAAATCAAAATTTTCCTACTGTCACCAAGATCTATCTATGGAGAAACCAGCAACGAGTGGGGAGAGATTGCATCTTCATACCTTTGAAGATCGTAAGCGGAAGCGTTACAAGAACACGGTTGATGGAGTCGTACTCGCAGCGATTCAGATCGCGGTGGATTCCGATCTAAGCGCCGAACAACGGCGCCTCCGCGTTCAACACACGTGCAGCCCGATGACGTTTCCTACGCCTTGATCCAGCAAGGAGGAAGGAGAGGTTGAGGGAGAGCTCCGGCAGCACGACGGCATGGTGACGGTGGAGCTACGTGAACTCTGGCAGGGCTTCGCCAAGCGCTACGGAGAACAAGGAAGAGGAAGGGTAGGGCTGCACCGAGAGAGAAAGAAGTCGTGTCTCAAAACAGCCCAAACCCTTGCATATATATAGGAGGAGGGATAGGGAGGGCTGCCTTGGCCCCTCCTCCAAAGAGGAGAGGTTCGGCCGACCCTAGGGAGGAGTCCACCTCCCACAAGGGAGGTGGATCTCTTCCTTTTGAATCCTTTTCAGCCCTATCTCTTATCTCCAGCTGCATGGGCCTTTCTAGAAGGTCTTGTCCAGCCCAAAAAGGGCTGGCACACCTCCTCTAAGGGCCCACGAAGTCCTTTGGTCGTCACACCCCTCCCGGGGGTCCTCCGGCACCCTCCCGGCACTCCCGGTACACTACCGATGAGCCCGAAAACTTTCCGGTGACCAAAACTGGACTTCCTATATATCAATCTTTACCTCCGGACCATTTCGGAGATCCTCGTGACGTACGGGATCTCATCCGGGACTCCGAACAACTTTTGGTGATCACGTATACCATTTCCCTATAACCCTAGCGTCATCGAACCTTAAGTGTGTAGACCCTACGGGTTCGGGAGACATTTAGACATGACCGAGACACCTCTCCGGTCAATAACCAACAACGGGATCTGGATACCCATGTTGGCTCCCACATGCTCCACGATGATATCATCGGATGAACCACGATGTCGGGGATTCAATCAATCCCGTATACAATTCCCTTTGTCTATCGGTATGATACTTGCCCGAGATTCGATCATCGGTATCTCTATACCTTGTTCAATCTCGTTACCGGCAAGTCTCGTTACTCATTCCGTAATACATCATCCCGTGGTTAACTCCTTAGTCACATTGAGCTCATTATGATGATGTCTTACCGAGTGGGCCCAGAGATACCTCTCCGTCACACGGAGTGACAAATCCCAGTCTTGATTCGTGCCAACCCAACAGACACTTTCGGAGATACCCGTAGTGCATCTTTATAGCCACCCAGTTACGTTGTGACGTTTGGCACACCCAAAGCATTCCTACGGTATCCGGGAGTTGCACAATCTCATGGTCTAAGGAAACGATACTTGACATTGAAAAGCTTTAGCAAACGAACTACTCGATCTTGTGCTACGCTTAGGATTGGGTCTTGTCCATCACATCATTCTCCTAATGATGTGATCCCATTATCAACGAAATCCAATGTCCATGGTCATGAAACCGTGACCATCTATTGATCAACGAGCTAGTCAACTAGAGGCTCACTAGGGACATGTTGTGGTCTATGCATTCACACATGTACTATGGTTTCCGGTTAACACAATTATAACATGAACAATAGACAATTATCATGAACAAGGAAATACAATCATAACCATTTTATTATTGCCTCTAGGGCATATTTCCAACACTTCTCCCATTGCAAGAATTACCAATCTAGTTGGCCAAACCAAACCAATAACTCGAAGAGACTTGCAAAGATATGAAATCATGCATATAAGAATTCAGTAAAGACTCAAATAATATTCATGGATAATCTGAACATAAACCCACAATTCATCGGATCTCGACAAACACACCGCAAAAGAATATTACATCAGATAGATCTCCATGAAGATCATGAAGAACATGGTATTGAGAAGCAAAGAGAGAGAAGAAGTCATCTAGCTACTAGATATGGACCCATAGGTCTGTGGTGAACTACTCACGCATCATCGGAGGGGCAATGGAGTTGATGTAGATGCTCTCCATGATCAAATCCCCGTGCGGCCGATTACTGGAAAAGGCTTCAAGATTGGATCTCTCGGGAACAGAGGATTCTGGCGGCGGAAAAGTGTTTTCGTGGCTCAATCTGATATTGATGGAATATTTGGGAATTTATAGACCGAAGATTAGGGTTAGGGGAGCTGCGATAGGCCCACAAGTCTACCCGGCACGGCCTACCCCCCTGGCCGCGCCCCTAGGGCTTGTGGCCCCATGGTGGTTCCTCTGCCTTGGTTATAAGTCTCATAGTTTCCTTTTGTTCCAAAAAAATCATTCCGAAGGTTTTATTCCATTTGGACTCCGTTTAATATTCCTTATGTGCGAAACTCAAAAACAAGAAAAAAACAGAAACTGTCACTAGGCTCTAGATTAATAGGTTAGTCCCAAAAATAATATAAAATAACATATTAATGCATATAAAACATACAAAATAGATAGTATAATAGCATGGAACAATAAAAAATTATAGTTACGTTGGAGACGTATCACCGACCTCCAACGCAACAACTCTTGCTTTGTTGCCGACCTTGATGTCAATCTCCCCTTGTGCCATATGCCTAGTTCTTACCAGCCCCTACACCGAGTTGCAAATATGAACAACTGATCCGGTATCAAATACCCAAGATCTACTAGGTATGTCAGCAAGGTAAATGTCTATAACATATGTAACAAGTGTACCTTTGCCTGAAGAAGCATATCCGGCCTTCTTGTCGTGCTCAGCAAGCCACTTGCTACAGTTCCTCTTGCAATGACCAGCTTCCTTGCAGTGAAAGAAAATGGTCTTTGAGTTTGGTCCAGACTTTGGATCGGCGGAGAAGACCACCTTCTCCATGCCCTTTGCCATACCCTTTTTCTTGGACCAACTCTTCTTGAACTTAGCCGAGTTCTGCACCATCAACACTTGATGCGTGCCTTTCTTAATATCATATTGCGCCACCTTGAGCATCCCATGCAATTCGGTGAGCTTCTTATCCATGCCATGCATATGATAGTTTGAGATGAACGTCCCATAGCTAGCTGGAAGAGAACCCAGAACTGCATCAGTCGCCAGCTCATCCAAGAGCAGGAAACCCAACCGATCCAAAGCTTGCACGTATCTGATCATTTTGATCACATGCGGGCTCAGTGGATCACCTTACTTCAGCTTACAATCCATCAAGGATTGCCAGACGTTGAACCTTTTGGTCGTAGCCTGCACCTGAAACATGCTCTTGAGACCCTCGATCATATCAAAAGCCACAATGTGTTCAAAATGTTCTTACAAATCAGGCTCCATACAAGACAACATGAGGCAGCTGATCTTATTCGATTCATCAACGAGTTTATGGTAGGCATTCTTGGTTGTGGAATTAGCATTATCAGTAGGTAACTCTGGAAGTGGATCCTCTAGAACATGTTCCTTTTTATCGTGCTTGAGAACAATTCTCAGATTTCTATACCAAGTGGTAAAATTTGTTCCATTTAGTTTATCCTTTTCCAGAATTGATTTCAATGCAATGTTTTGAGAAGGTGGTGCCATTGATCTACAATAGGAAATATGCAATCACTAATCAATGTGTTTATGTAGAGTAATTCAAGCCTTAAACAAAACTACTCCCACTGAAGTCAGCATCCCTCCGCAAACTCTCATTGATTCAGGACCTGTCTAGCGGGAGCGACTAGTGAGCTTTAGCATCACTGCTAGCCAACTTGCCTATTTGGTAAGCAACTCCTCGATAATCATATCTCTATACGACACCTGTCGGTCAGGTAGGTATCTTATGTTGGGGAACGTTGCATGGGAAGAAAAATTCCTATGCACACGCAAGATCTATCCATGGTAATGAGCATCTACGAGAGGGAGAGTGGATCTACATACCCTTGTAGATTGCTAAGCGGGAAGCGTTAAGAAACGCGGTCGATGTAGTCAAACGTCTTCACGATCCAATCATGATCCGTCCCGCAATCTCATCACGAGTCGTCCCGCGATCCCATCGTGGTCCTTCTGATCTAGTGCCGAACGGACGACACCTCCTCATTCAACACACGTACAACTCGATGGCGATCTCCACCTCCTTGATCCAGCAAGCGAGGGTGGAGAGGTAGATGAGTTCTCCAGCAACACGACGGCCTGGCGGCGATGGTGATGGAACTATTCTGGCAGGGCTTCGCCTAAACACCGTTGAACTAGACTGGAAGAGAAAACCGATATAGATGAAGTATATGGAGCACGTGGAAATTAGGGTTAGATCTTCCCTCTAAATCCTCTAGTATATATAAGAGGGAGGGAGGGGAGGAGGCAGCCTCAAACCCTCAAGGTTTGGTCGAAATTGGAGGTGGAGGAGTCCTAGTCCAATCCTATTAGGAGTAGGATTCCTCCTTTCCATTTGGAAACTCTTTCCACCTCTCCACCTTTGGATTTTTCCTTCTCAAACCTCATGGGATTTAGTGAAGGCTTAGTCCACCCCACTAGGGCTGGTTTGTCTCCTCCCACAGCCCATGAGGCCCCTCGGGGCGTGACACCCCTCCCGATGGTCCCTCGGTACCCTCCCGGCACTCCCGGTACACTATCGATGAGCCCGAAACTTTTTTGGTGACCAAAACAGGAGTTCCTATATATAAATCTTTACCTCCGGACCATTATAGAGCTCCTCGTGACATCTAGGATCTCACCCGAGACTCTGAAAAACCTTCGGTCACCACCATACATAACTCTATACTATCGAAACGTCACCGAACCTTAAGTGTGCAGATCCTGCGGGTTCGAGAACTATGTAGACATGACCGAGACACCTCTATGGTCAATAACCAATAAAGGGACCTGGATTCCCATATTGGTTCCTACATATTCTACGAAGATCTTTATCGTTCAAACCTCTATGTCAAGGATTCAGTTAATCCCGTATGTTGTTCCCTTTGTTCTTCGGTATGTTACTTGCCCGAGATTCGATCGTTGGCATCTCCATACGTAGTTCAACCTCGTTACCGACAAGTCTCTTTACTCATTCCGTAATACAAGATCCCATGGCTAAATCTTTAGTCACATTGCTTGCAAGGCTTATAGTGATGTTGTATTACGGAGTGGGCCCTGAGATACCTCTCCGTCACATGGAGTAACAAATCCCAGTCTTGATCCATGCCAACCCAACAGACACCCTCGGAGATACCTGTAGAGCACCTTTATAGTCACCAGTTACGTTGCGACGTTTGATACACACAAGGTACTCCTCCGGTGTTAGTGAGTTGCATGATCTCATGGTCATAGGAACAGATACTTGACATGCAGAAAACAGTAGCAATAAACTGACACGATCATATGCTACGTTTGTAGTTTGGGTCTTGTCCATCACATCATTCTCCTAATGATGTGATCCCGTTATCAAATGACATCTCATGTCCATGACTAGGAAACCATATCCATGTTTGATCAACGAGCTAGTCTATTAGAGGCATAGTAGGGACATGGTGTTGTCTATGTATCCACACATGAATCTGAGTTTCCGATCAATACAATTATAGTATGGATAATAAACGATTATCATGAACAAATAAATATGATAATAACCAATTTATTATTGCCTCTAGGGAATATTTCCAACATCTTATACCCCAGCTCCCAACCTTCTTTGCTACAAGGCCCAAAACCGTTTTGATAGCCTTGTAAAGTTAACCTGATGCAGTGCATGTTCACGTCTGACACAAACCCTCCAGTTCAAGGACACCTAGTAGCACCTCAATTTTATGAGCCCACCACTAGACGTACTTGACGTACGAAGGTGCAACATCCGGAATGGCAATGTGCTTGATATTAATGAGGGATCTTTCTACCATACTAACATGCATAGAAATAAGAAGCAATATCAATCACATATAAACATAAATATGTGAAATAGTATGGCTCCTTCATGGACATCCTTCTAGGTCGGCTCCAACTCCGATGACCAGGACTGAACTCCACCTTGTCCATCTCGCCAGGACACCAGAGCCTCGAACTTGATCTCTGTCCTTCAACTACTACAACTAGTAATGAATTTACAGAGAATCACAAGTCGACACGCAGGTCGTTATACAATATAATGAGAGCACTTTGGCTCCTGCCGGCTGACAATCATGACACGCATGTCATGTTAAATTACACACATGCATGACATACATATGAGCCATACTATTCACATATACCTGCAAAACAAACTTATGCATAGAATCGCATTCTACCAGTTTTTGTGATCATGTACGAAATACAAGGCGCTACGCACAAGGTGGTTAGCGGGCGGGGTTCGATGGGGCAGTGCCCCTCGCGGGTGCGGGCAGCGTCCGATGTTTTCGGAAATCACATATCGTATCTGTACTCCGATCATGCCGAATTTTCTGATCTGACCGATCTCATCGATCACCACGAACACAATTCAGATTTACGTTTCACGGTTAACCCCGATGGCGGATACAGACTGGTAGGGTAGGTTGTGTCATGCCCTCATCGATTCCGATTGACAGAAAACATAGCCTCAATCTATCCCGATGTGCAGTTGATCTCATCAACCGTGCACATAGCCGATCTCATGAACGATGACATATCTCATCCGCTGCCGCCACATATCACATATGCTGCCGATCTGAAACCAAAACCTATAGTAGAGGCTCTGATACCACTGTTGGGTCCTACCGTAGGTGCATCGCATGTGAATTAACATTTTCCTACATGTAGAACATCCAAGAACATGCTATGGAGATGGATCATAGATCGTTACCACTAGATGCGCAGTGTCGTGCAACGGAAGTAGAGTTGGGGTAGGGCGTCCGCGTGGTTCGTCTCCTTCTCGTCCATTCTCCATCGAGCAGCCGGTCCCATCTCCCTCGAATAGCCGGTCCGTCAGATCCTGCGTACAGGTTCGCCGGAGCGGCACAAGTGCACTGCCTCTAACGGTATCCGCGCGTGCAAGAGGTACACACCGTGCGACGGACTGCTAGGTCCGATCACACAGTCGGCAGCGAGTAGAGGTGGCTATTCGCAACACATGCAAACCCTAATGACGGCACCGAAGCGATCAACCGGATGGGTGTGCCGCACCTCCACTATATATAGGCATCCGGCGCGGGCTCAACTCTTGGGCCTCACACAGATCCTAAAGCCCACGTGTTCCTTCCCTTAAGCGCGCGACCCTTTAGGTTCTCGTTCACTTGGTCGCGAGTCAGATCACATCCGACTCGACCGGTCGGTAGCGGCCTCTAGCAAGATGTGCCGACTCCAAGTGTCTAATGAAGCTGGTTAGGCGAACCTGTACTTCACACTTCTGTTCCCTTTGCCACACGATATATGTTGTCGTGCACAAGGCGACATGGTCATCCTTGTTGATGCACAACCTCTTTCTCGTTCTGGTGAATCCGACCAACATTCGGATTATCTCATAATCCTCATCGCATGGCCATGCTTATCCAGGTCGGATCACCCGAGGGGCCCGGAGTATATCTCTCCTGGTCGGAGGGGCAAATCCCATCTTGCTCGACCATGTCTCGCAGCATGGGTCTGGACAAGTCCGAAACCTACCTTTGTAACTATCCAGTCACGGAGTAGCGTTTGATCGGCCCAAAGCAAGTCTGTCACCATCCTGAGTACATGGGCCACCTCAGGTCTTAGGACATAGAACGTATGTTGTACTAGAGATTCACAGATGACCTATCACTGCATCTCGTAGTTGGGTCTGTCCAACTCAGACCTTATCTCGACTCGGATCCGACTACGTCGAATCCGACCAGACCTTTCTGAGTCCATATTATCCGGCTAGCATACAATGCTACATGGTCAGTGAGACCGAACCATCCACCGTGTCATATGCTAGTCTGATTAGTTGTGCGTCCACACAACCCTTTCGACTAGGGACCATTTATGACAGTTATCATACAATGCATAGTCTCACAAACAAGCCACATACTTGTTAATACACATCAATGATAATGTCCAAGAACTATCTTTATTCATAAACACATAGGAAATATCATCATACATGATTGCCTCTAGGTCATATCTCCAACACAAAGGTTGCACTATGGCAAATGGTATCAATTGGGATGAACTTGACTTGAATCTCCAAGATTTGTCTTCTCTTCGGGAACCTATCTCCAACGAGGAGGTTCTCGAGGTCATCAACCAAATGCCAAATGACAAAGCGCCCGATCTGGACGGATTCACCGGTCTCTTCTTCAAAGAGTGTTGGGGCACCATTATGGATGATATATGAAAGTGCATCCCATGTTCGCAACCTCCACACTGCCAACCTTCATTGGCTCAACTCCGCAAGTGTTGTCCTCCTCCCGAAGGAGGGTGTCGAGAAAATCACCGACTACCACCCCCTTAGCCTTACCCACACGGTGGCCAATTTTTTTTTGTTGCAAAATTCTTGCCATCAGGCTTACCCGTCATATGCATACCCTAAACATCCATGATAAGTTCGTGTGTGTGAGGAACCTCATGTGTCGGCTCTGTAATTTCAAGACCCCCACCATACTTTTGAAGCTCGACATTCGAAAGGCTTTTGACTCGATGAAGTTGGAGTACCTCCTTGATCTCCTTCAGCAGAGGGGATTCTCGAGCATCTTTTGTGATTGGGCCTCCACACTGCTATGCACCTCCTCCTCCTGTTACGGCTGAATGGTATTGCAGGCAACCCTATCGCCCATGGGTGTGGTCTTCGGCAGGGCGGCCTGTTTCCCCCTCTACTCTTCGTCATTTACTCGCTCCAAAAATGCCAAACAAACACACAATCAACAATCACATATGAATCCCAAAGTACTTCGGCAATACTTTCAGATCTTTTCCAAGTACATTAGAAATACCCGAATGTTAACGCCCACATGTGTGGCATTTTAACACTTGGTCCAGACGCCCTAATCGTCGTTGGTTCTGGATTGCACGAATCTTGCAAGGGTCTGTTGAAATTTCAGTGCCATGTAGGCATAGTGTGATGTGTGGGGGTTAGAGTGCTCGCCCCACACGGCCTTGCACGACCTGCAGTGCGCGATCGCCAGTTTCGCCGTGTGGGTAAACCAGTCCTCGCTCACACGGACACCATCCAGTCCACCACGTGTGGATGAACTGCTTTTTGCCCACACGACGCTTGTACGGTGATAGATGACAACTACAGTTATGCATATGTGGCAACTAGTTAATCACACATGACAACTACGATTGGACCACACGTGGTAACTAGTTAATCACACATGAAAACTATGATTGACCATACATGACAACTATGATTTGACCACACCTGACAACTAGTTAATTACACATGGCAACTATAGTTGACTATACATGACAACTATGATTTGATCACACGTGACAACTACCGTTAATTAGACATGGCAACTATAATTAATCAAAACAAAGAAGTTGCCATGCTTTACTAGTAAAGTTGCCATCCCTAAGTAACTAAAGTTGCCATAAAAATGTCAGGATGAAATTGCTTCATGCTACACGTACGGGATGGAGATGAGTAGTTGTTGGATGCATGGCACGAAGTAGCTGTTCCCGGACATATAGGCAGTTCTAATTTTTGCCCAAAGAAGATCGTGTTGGCTGTCTCTTGAATATGTCACACAAGATCATGTGATCAGGTACCCATTATGCCACATATATCGGATACCCATTATGCCACATATATGGTGAATATCGCAACCCTAGAAATAATGAAATGCAGAGGGCCAAAGTTGAGACAAGTACGTTAGAAATAATGAAATGCGGAGGGCCAATGTTGAGAACATACAAATGTTCATGAGCATGGGTCAAAAAGACTGCTTCCTAATTGTTGACAGAAAAGACTACATCAAAGTATAAGCAAGGTAAGGCTACATTCACGTTTCACCCCGAAGCAATCGCCCTGGCTGCTGGCCATGATATCATTTGCATCAACAAGCACTCATATTATTCAATAGGCACAATTCAACACAAAGACGAGCATTATTACCAGAACTCCGTGAAGAACATACCTCACACAGGTTCAAGTTTGCAAAGTCAGAAACACTAAACTTTACAAGGATATCAACCGCACCAAGGTATTTTACAGGGTAGATAAGAACACGAGTACTACTTAACTCGGATTGTTTGGACAGACAGATTGCTGGGCCTACATAGATTGATGCTGAAACTCAAAGTTCGTAGGCAGGGAACCTCGATTCAGAGGGGTTAACCATGTCTAAAAGGAGGCATGCCATCCCAGCCTTTCCTTCAAACAATGAAAACGGACGGTCGCCACCATGCATGGCCTCCTCGGCAATCAGTCGATCAGCATTTTCAAGCAGAAAGCAAGCAAAAGCCTTAGCCCGGTAGAGGTACTCAACATTGTCGGTTAGCCTGTAAAGTGAGAGGAATACATAGCCATTCCCGCTTATACCGTGGCATATTCCAACTCGCTTGAGAAGACCACGGTTCCACACAACTTCAGCAGCCTTGGCAGCGGACTGCTTGAAGTGGTCGTCTTGGAAGACCTGAAACACAAACGTTAGCTCATCGTTGTGGCCAGAGGGAAAGTTTAGTCAATAAAACACTATTGCTTGGCGGCTCATCAGTCATAGCTAAAACTTGTGCCAAAGCCTAATTGGTCGTCAGTAAAAACTCCTGCTGAGGCCTGAACAAAGTTGCCTATTTTTTTTAATTTTTTTTGTGAAATAACAAACTTGCCTATGTGGAGATGCATGCACAACTTCCCAGATGGGTATGCATATGTGGTGTGAATAAGATGCATACGTACTCCGGAAGATCCTATAGACTAACTCTATACAGATGCAGCAATACCTGATATGCCTTAGCAAGTGTAAGAACAACACCAGGGGCACCATGGCACCAATGCACCAGGCGATCGGATTCGCTGTCTTCACTCGAGGGATAGTTTCCACTTGGAAACCGGTTACTGATCATGTACCGCAGAGTATTCTTCACGTCATCCTGCTCATCCAGCTTCAATTCAGTGTGCATGAGAACATGCATGATTCCAGCAAGTCCATGGGCAGCACCCCAGTACTTCTTCCCATGCCACTCGTACATCAGCGGGCAGCTCCCCTTGTTCGACAGCTTCCTTCCCTCCCTAATTATATCCTTCGCCACAGAACTCTGCATCATTGCAGCAGTTTTGCATGATTAGATAAGTTGTACCTTTCAAATTGTTCTACAGAAACAAAAAATGTGAAAAGAGGAACAGAATCACAGTGTCAACATACAATGTGTTCAGCAGGAATTGTCTTGTCACTGAGATGCTCATTCAGGAACAAACAAGCCCACAAATAGCCCGCCCTTCCATACAGCAGCTCGTTTGGAACTTTCTCTGTGATAATTATCTACGAGACCACAAATGTAAGACAACTCTGCCAGCAACAGTAGGTAATACCATCCGTGGTTCTACGACCATGTAGCAGAATAGCACAGAAATTAACATACTGACTCAAGAAGCGAAATTACGCTTAATAGAAGGTTCACCTCATCAAACGAGCTCAGAAAGTTGGTCACCATCAACTGATCATTGCAATGCTTCGCGATCACTGCTCCGAGAGCGCAGACGCCGGCCCTCCCGCATATGAAAGTCAAGAACCTGCGCCTTGCAACCAGGCGATCATTTCACATGAATTAACAACGACCGGAACAATCTAACCAAAACAACTACAAAACGGAAACAATGGGAAGGAGTCGCCATCGTACGGTAGGCCAAGCGACGCAACATCACAGGCTTGGACGATGTCGCTGGCGAGGTTCAGATCACGGCGGTCGCCGGTGACCTGGAAGGACTTGAACAGCAGGAACGCCGTCCCTAGCGCGCCCGTGTAGAGCGTGTAGTCTGTTACCTGCCCCCCCGTCCTAGTCCACGTCTCTTGCACGACCTGCAGGACGCAAACAATCAGTCGAGCACCTCGCGCGCGCGCGCCCCAAAATCAAACCACGACACAGGCAATGAAAAGCAAAGGCGGCGTACCTTGTCTTTGAGCCGGAGGGCGGCGCGGAGGAGCCGGTCGGAGAGCCTGGGGTAGGGGAGCGAGAGCAGGCCGCGGAGACCGGCGGCGGGAGGGTCGCCGCCGTCGGGTGCCTCGGCGACGAAGTCGGGGAGGTCGTTGGGGAAGAAGCGGTCGGCCATGGCTGCTGCCGCGCCGTGCGCGCGTCGGCGCTTCGTGGCGTGGCGGGAGGAGGGGGAGGAGGAGGAGGAAGACTCGCCGTGCGGGGGCCGTCGAGCGTGGTGGAGGCCTTCCACCTTCTCGTCGTCGCCATTTCCCATATTTTTCTGCTGGGCTCCTCGGCGACGCTCGCACGTCTGTGGTGAGCTTGGACACGTGGAGTACCGGCTGTCTCTTTGTTCTGGGGCATGGTGCTGCTCACCGCTTCATCAATGTCAGGCGCCACCATTAGAAAATTGAGGTAAATACATGAGTGGTGATTGAACTTGTCACAAATGTTCAGTTTAGTGCATGAACTTGAAAAATACATCGAATTGGTTTCAAAACTTGACACGGACGTGCAAATACGGTGCTAATATCATCCATATATCCATATATGTAAAGTGCACCGACGTGACATCGTATATGGCTGACCTGACAGTCATGGATCAATTTTTAATAACGACACATGATATTCGAATACTTATATGTCCGTATGATTAGTGGGCCTGCCTGCCACACCAATTAATATGAAAAACGGTGTAGAGAAGACTCGAATATAGTTAAATAGCAGCATATGCTGGCCATCAGGCCAACTTGGTCTTGTTGCCAAAGAAAAATCCCAACGATTAATGTAGCCTATATGAAAACAATTGCGGTGCCTAAATGGGCAAATAAAAAAAGTCAACCCCATGACCCTGTTTGTATCTCGCAAACCGTGGACTTTGGTGATCAAAAGTTACTTTTACCTCTAAAAATGTAAATAATAATAATAATAATAATAATAATAATAATAATAAAAGTTAGATTCGAATATTCATGTGCTATTAATAATTACCTCATAGTCAACATCCGTGTGCACATATAATATTACTTCAAAAAACACAAACAAGGCTTCATACCAGGATGTGAGTTATGAATATTTATGGTACATAAATAATAACCTCATGGTACACAATTATTCGTGTGCATAAAAAATAAATATAGTAGTTTGCAATACAATATTTTACTAAGAATGTTCATGTAATCGTTTTGAAATATTCACCTATTATTCATAAAATACTATTTTAAATTTAGTCCATGAGTGTTTCAAATATTACTTAATACAAACATTTAAAATATACAATCAAAGATCATAATCCATTTAATGCCCCCAACCGTTTCCATTTAGCTTAAGCTGAAGGAGCGCCCGCTGACAATAAGATCTAGTTTTCGTGGTGGCTAGCACCGGCTGCGCTTTAGCTTGAGGTTTGATGGTTCGAGTACGTTTCGTCACTATTTTTCATTTTAATTTTCCTCCTAACAAGTGGGACCCATTAGTCTTAGACATATATTATTCTAGTAATCCCGTTTCGAATGTATAAATGGGCCTCTTGTCACGTAAGCTATATACGTTGCCACTTCGGAGCACTTTACGTATGTGAATGTGATTATCATCGTATTTGCACGTCTCTGTCAAGTTGTAGAACCAGTTCGATGTATTTTTCAAGTTTAAGCACTAAACTGAACATTCGTGACAAGTTCAAACACCATTATGTATTTATCTCTAGAAAATTCTTGTTTTCTTTAACAAAGACGCTAGAAACATCCAGTTTTAAATTAATAAAGCCACAAGTCAGCATACCAACAAGGTTTTAAGCCTACAAAACACACAACCAAAATAAAGAGGACACGCTGTCCCAAATACATGATAAGTTTGTAACCAGTTTGATACGAAGGCATAGTAGGGTAAGATTCGGTGAACACCAAGCCATTCCGTTACGGATGCGAATACCCAAAAGCTCAAACTGTCGAAGTGGTCGAATGAGCCAGCGTTAGAGTGCTTTTCATCTTCTCCATGACCCCCCTCATGCGCTCAGCACCACGCGACTTCCCAGCGGGGTCCACATCTATAAGAAGAGATGACATTTGAAAATAATATCAGCAGGATGAGCTGGGAATTTCTTCTCTATTGCAATTTTGTTCCGGGTCGTCCAAAAAGACCACAACAACGCCCCTACGCAGCGCCAAACAATCCTTGCATTCATACCCCGCTAGGACATAAGCAAGGAAACCAGGTCCCCTCTGGAGAGAGGTTTCCAGTTCCAACTGAATATTTCTCTAATGGTGCTCCACGCAAACCTAGCTAGAAGGCAACCAAAGAAAACGTGGTTCGCGTTCTCCCCTAGTCCACAAACGGCACAAGAACCATCAGGTGGTCCATTGCGCTTGGCCACATTATCCGACGTCGGCAGGCGGTTTCGAAACATTTGCCACATATTTTTTTGATTTTGAGTGGAAGTCCAGCCTTCCATAGCCCTCTAGCTATGTCTAGCAAGTTGCCCTCGGTCAGTTTATTGTATAGAGATTTGACCAAAAACTTTTGGGATGCAGCCAAGCTCTAGGTGACCACATCGGCCCCCAAGCTAAGTTGTCGGCTGCCCAACCGAGTCACGAGATCGGTCCAGCTGGCCTCCTCAGACGGGGCTAGGGTGCGCATGAAGTGAATTACTGGGGGGGAGACCTAAGAGCCTCCCCCCAAGAATGTTTGTGTTAGTGGCAAGTTGGAAGATCGCAGTGTGGGATTGCCACAACGGCGTCTCACCTAACCAGGTATCAAGCCGGAACCATGTGGACATGCCATTATTTATGCTAAAACGGGCCCCTACCGCGAAAGCCGGTCTAACCGCTTGGATCCCATTCCAAAACGCAGAATCGGATGACTTGGCCTTGAATAGGTTCCCATCCGGGAAGTATTTTGCCCGGAGGAGATCTGCCCAGAGTCCCGACTCGTTTTGGGCAAGACGCCACCACCATTTGGTAAGAAGAGCAACATTCATTAGCTTGGAGTTAGTAATCCCCAAGCCTCCGATTTTTTTGATTCTACATACCGCCGCCCACTTGACCAGATGGTATTTGCGTTTAGTTCCGGTTCCTTCTCAAAAGAACCTAGAGCGAGGGGTGTCAAGTTTCGCGTGGACTCCATCCTCAAGAAGGAACATCCCGTTTGTAAAAAGTGGCAATGAGGAGAGGCTCAAGTTCGTGAGAACCAATCTAGCCGCCGAAGACATGAACTTCCCCCTCCACGGGCTTACCCTATTGGCCACTTCGCCATATAAATGTTCCCATTCAAAGATTGACAGCCTCCGATGGGATATCGGGAGGCCAAAGTATTTTATTGGGAAGCCCCCAAGATGGCAGTTGAGTAAGTTGGCCACCCGCACACTATCCTGATCGCCCATCCCTATGGTGATGACTTCGCTTTTTAGGAAGTTGTTTTTTAGCCCCGATAAAATCTCGAAAGCAGGAAGCAATAACTTGATCGAGGCGATACTATGGTCGTCTAGTTCAAAGAGGAGCATTATATCGTCTGTGTACTGCAAGTGGGTCACCCCACCGGGATGAGGTGGGGCACCAACCCTTTGATGTGACCCGCAACTCTTGCCTTGGCAAGCATGGCCGACAAGGCATCCGCAACAAAGTTAAAAATGAACGGGGAACTTGGGTATCCTTGGCGGAAGCACCTTTTATTGCGGAAAAACTTGCCCATTTCGCCGCTAATCGTAACCGTCATATGACCGCAACTGACTAAGTGCATGATACGATGGACACAACCTGCCTCAAAACCCTTTTTGAGGAGGACCTCCCGCACGAACTCCCAGTTCACATGGTCATATGCTTTTTGGAAATCGAGCTTGAGCAGAACACCCTTCCTCTTGGTGCGCTTGAGTTCATGGACAATCTCTAGCATTGCGATGGGCCCTTCTGAAATGTTCCGACCCTTAAGAAAGGCGGTTTGGCTTTTGCTAATCACTCATTGCGCAATAGGCGCCAACCGAGTGGCGTACGCTTTGGCACACACCTTGAACAGAATGTTGATGAGAGTGATAGACCTAAACAATTTAGTGTTATCCGCACCTTTAACCTTAAGCATCAAACTAATAGCGTCGTAGTTTAGGCGGGACAAGTCAACCATTACGAGGACAAAACCGTTCATGATTGCGTAGAAGAGGTGCTTAAGGCACAGCCAAAACTTTTTGAAAAACTCCACGGGCCACCCATCAGGGCCGAGCGCCGTTTCCGTCTTTATATCAGTAAGGCCTTGTCAATCTCTTCCGGCAGGAAGGACAGAGCGAGCCCATCGTTATCTTCCTACGATACTCACTCCATTGGATCCCACAAATCCTCCCGCGGGCAAAGAGTCTTTTCATCCGCCGTCCCCAAAAGGCCAATGAAAAACTCATAAATATGGCGAGCTATCTAATTTTGGGTCAGAAGGAGGCCATGGTCAGATTGGAGGCGCAAAATGGAACCCTTGCATTTTCGGCAGTTTGCGTACACGTGGAAGTACCCATTGTTCGAATCTCCTTTAGTAACCTATTTTACACTGCCCCTACGGTGCCAACATTCTTCTTCTGCACAAAGAATCACGAGGACTTGGTTTTCAAGGGCGTATCTGTGAGCCCATTCATCTTCCGAGAAAGGCCTGACATCTGCCTGGGCGTCAAGCGACGTGATCTCATCGACAATCCTAGCTCTCTCCCTCTTGGATTCACTTTCATGATTGGCCCCACATCCACGTAAGAACGCTCTTGGTGCGCTGTCCGCGGCAGTCCAGAACTCCGTCGGACCGCATTGCCTCCCTAGCCGTGATATGATCTGCTCCGAGCGATCAAAGACCATTTGAGAGGACCCTCTGACTCAAACCAGTATGTTTCGAAATAAAATCTACTACTATGCCGGATGAAGTCCTCCCTAGAGGAGAGAAGCAGTGGGACGTGGTCAGAGCCAATTCTCATATCTACCACCAGGGAACAGAGAGGAAAAAGAACCTCCCTCTCCGGGGTGAAAAAGAACCGGTCTAACACGCTATGGACAGGACACAATTGCTTGTTAGTCCACGTGAACATGGCACCAGTCCGAGCTGTTGGGGAACGTTGCATGGGAAACAAAAAATTTCCTACGCACACGCAAGATCTATCCATGGTGATGAGCATCTATGAGAGGGAGAGTGGATCTACATACCCTTGTAGATTGCTAAGCGGGAAGCGTTAAGAAACGCGGTTGGTGTAGTCGAACATCTTCGCAATCCAAATCGCCAAGCGTCCCGCGATCACATCACGATCCGTCCCGCGATCCAATCACGATCCGTCCCGCGAACTCATCACGATCCGTCCCGCGATCTCATCACGATCCGTCCCGCGATCTCATCACGATCCGTCCCGCGATCTCATCATGATCGGTCCCGTGAACTCATCACGAACCGTCTCGCGATCTTGTTCACGGTCCTTCCGATCTAGCGCCGAACGGACGGCACCTCCGCGTTCAGCACACGTGCAGCTTGATGACGATCTCCACCGTCTTGATCCAGCAAGAGGAAGTGGAGAGGGAGAAGAGTTCATCGGTAGCGTGACGACGCTCCGGTGATGGTGGTGGAGCAATTCCGGCAGGGCTTCGCCTAAGCACTGCGGAAATCCGATCTAGAGGAGCACCGGTGGAACGGGTAGCACGTGGCCGTAAATTCTATGCAAAACCCTTCTATTCCACCAGTATATATAGGAGGAGAGAAGGAGGAGGGCTGGAGCAGGGCTGAGCCCCTCTTGGAGTCGGCCGAAGCCAAGGGGGAGGAGTCCTACTCCTCCTCCACTCCTAGTAGGAGTAGGACTCTCCCTTTTTGCCTTTTTTTTCCACTCTTTTTCCTTTGGGGACTCTTCCCCCAGCCACATGGGCCTGTTGTGTCTATTCCACCAGCCCACTAAGGGCTGGTTAATACTCTCCCATAGCCCATGAAGCCTCTTGGGTCGAAATACCCCTCCCGGAGGTCTCCCGGTACACTACCGGCACTCCCGATACACTACTGATGAGTCCGAAACTTTTCCGGCGACCAAAATAGGACTTCCTATATATGAATCCTTACCTCCAGACCATTCCGGAGCTCCTCGTGACATCCGGGATCTCATCCGGGACTCTGAACAACCTTCGGTCACCACCATACATAACTCTATACTACCGAAACGTCACCAAACCTTAAGTGTGCAGACCCTGCGGGTTCGAGAACTATGTAGACATGACCGAGACACCTCCACGGTTAATAACCAATAGCGGGACCTGGATAACCATATTGGTTCCTACATATTCTACGAAGATCTTTATCGGTCGAACCTCTATGTCAAGGATTCAGTCAATCCCGTATAACGTTCCCTTTGTTCTTCGGTATGTTACTTGCCCGAGATTCGATCGTTGGTATCTCCATACCTATTTCAACCTCGTTACCGGCAAGTCTCTTTACTCATTCCGTAATACAAGATCCCGTGGCTAACACTTAGTCACATTGCTTGCAAGGCTTTGTTGTGATGTTGTATTATCGAGTGGGCCCTCAGATACCTCTCCGTCACACGGAGTAACAAATCTCAGCCTTGATCCATGCCAACCCAATAGATACCCTCGGAGATACCTGTAGAGCACCTTTATAGTCACCCAGTTACGTTGCGACGTTTGATACACACAAGGTACTCCTCCGATATCTGTGAGTTACATGATCTCATGGTCATAGGAACATATACTTGACATGCAGAAAACAGTAGCAATAAACTGACACGATCATAAGCTACGTTTGTAGTTTGGGTCTTGTCCATCACACCATTCTCCTAGTGATGTGACCCCGTTTATCAAATGACTTCTCATGTCCATGGCTAGGAAACCTTAACCATCTTTGATCAGCGAGCTAGTCTATTAGAGGCATACTAGGGACATGGTTTTGTCTATGTATCCACACATGCATCTAAGTCTCCGATCAATACAATTATAGCATGGATAATAAACAATTATCATGAACAAGGAAATATGATAATAACTAATTTATTATTGCCTCTAGGGCATATTTCCAACAGTCTCCCACTTGCACTAGAGTCAATAATCTAGTTCACATCACCATGTGATTCGCATTGTTATGAATCTAACACCCAATGAGTTCTGGGGCTCGATCATGCTTTGTATGTGAGAGAGGTCTTATAGTCAACGGGTCTGTGACATTCAGATCCGTGTGTACTTTGCAAATTTCTTTGTCAAACCGTAAACACTGCTACCACACTCCACTTGGTACTATTCCAAATGACTCCTCCACTATACGTATCCAGATTGCTACTACGAGTCATCCGGATTGGTGTTAAAGCTTGCGTCGACGTGACTCTTTACGACGAACTCTTTATCACCTCCATAATCGAGAAACATCTCCTCGGTCTTTTAGTTACTAAGGATAATCTTGCCCGTTGTCCAGTGCTCCATTCCAGGATCACTTTGAAACCTTCCGACCATACTTATAGCAAGGCTGACATCGGGTCTTTGTGCACAGCATTTCATACGTGATAGAGCCTATGGCTGAAGCATAGGGGATGACACTCATCTTTTCTCTATCTTCTGCAGTCACTGGGCATTGAGTCTTACTCAACTTTATACCTTACAAATCAGGCGAGAACTTTTTCTCAGACTGATCCATTTTGAACTCTTTCAAAATCTTGTCAAGGTATGTACTCATTGAAAGTCTTATCAAACATCTTGATCTATCTTTATAGATTTTATGCTCAACAATTAGGTAGCTTTATCCAGGTCTTCCTTTGAAAAACTCTTTTCAAACAACCTTTTATGCTTTCCAGAAATTCTACATCATTTCCGATCAACAATATGTCAACCACACATGCATACCAGAAACTCTATAGTGCTCCCACTCACTTTATTGTAAATACAAGTTTCTCATAAACTTTGTATAGACTCAAAAACTTTGATCACCTCATCAAAGTGTATATTCCAACTCCGAGATGCTTGCTTCAGTTCATAGAAGAATCACTGAAGCTCGCACATCTTTTAGCATCCTTAGGACTGACAAAACCTTCTCGTTGTATCTCATACAACCTTTCCTTAAGGAAGGAAACGATGTTTTGGCATCCATCTGCCAGATTTCATAATTGAAAAATGCAGCAACTGCTAACATGATTCCAACAGACTTTAGCATCGCTACGAGTGAGAAAGTCTCATCGCAGTCAACTCTTTGAACTTGTCGTAAACTACTTTGCAACAAGTCGAGCTTTACAGATGGCAACATTTACCATCAGCGTCTGTCTTCATTTTAAAGATCCATTTGTACTTTAACGACCAGCCGTCCAACGAGCAAGTCCACCAAAGTCTATACTTGGTTTTCATACATGGATCCTTTCTCGGATTTCATGCCCTCGAACCATTTGTTGGTTTCCGGGCCCATCATCGCTTCTCCATAGTTCGTAGGTTCATCGTTGTCCAACAACATGACCTTCAAGACAGGGTTGTTATACCGCTCAGTAGCAGTACACATCCTCGTCGACCTACGAAGTTCGATAGTAACTTGATCCGAAGCTTCATGATCATCAACATTAACTTCCTCTTCAACTAACGTAGGCTTCACAGAAACAACTTTCTGCGCTGCGCTACTCTCTGGCTGAAGTAAAGGTTCAATAACCTCATCAAGCTCTATTTTCCTCGTAGGTCTATAGTAACTTGAACCAAAGCTTCATGATCATCATCATTAACTTCCTCTTCAACTAACGTAGGCTTCAGAGAAACATCTTTATGTGCTGCGCTACTTTCTGGTTGAAGGAGAGGTTCAATAACCTCATCAAGTTCTATCCTCCTCCCACTCAATTCTTTCAAGAGAAATCCTTTCTCGAGAAAGTACCCAGTTTTAGCAACAAACATTTTATGCTTGGATCTGAGATAGAAGGTTCACCCAACTGTTCTTAGGGTATTCTATGAAGATGCATTTGTCCGCTTTGGGTTCGAGCTCATTAGGTGAAAACATTTTCCACACATGCGTCACAGCCCCAAACATTAACAAATGACAGCTTAGGTTTCTATCAAATCATAGTTCACACGGTGTCATCTCAACGGATTTAGATGGTGCCCTATTTAAAGTGAATGTAGTTATCTCTAATTCATAACCCCAAAATTACAGTAACAAAACGATAAGAGACATCATAGCATGCACCATATCCAATAGAGTACGACTATGACGTTCGGACACACCATCACTATATGGTGTTCCAGCTAGCGTGAGTTGTGAAACAACTTTCACATTGTCTAAAGTTGTATGCCAAACTCGTAAATCAGATATTCACCTCCACGATCATATCGCAAACATTTTTATCTTCTTTTCACGATGATCTTAAACTTCACTCTGAATTTGCTTGAACCTTTCAAACGATTCAGACTTGTGTTTCATTAAGTAAATATACACTATATCTACTCAAATCATCAGTGAAGGTAAGAAAATAATGATATCCACCGCACGCTACAAGACTCATTGGATTGCATACATCAACATGTATCATTTCCAATAAATCACTTGCCCGCTTCATCAAAACAGAAAACGGGGTCCTTAGTCATCTTGACCAAGAGGCATGGTTCGCATGTCTCAACCAATTCGAGATCGAATGAGTCCAAAGATCCATCAGCATGGAGTTTCTTCATGCGTTTTATACCAATATGACATTTAGCGGCAGTGCCAAAAGTATGTGGTACTATTATTATAAAATTTGTATATCTTTGGCATCAATGTTATGAACATGTGTATTACTACGATCAAGTTTCAACAAACCATTCTTACTGGGTGCATGACCGTTGAAGGTATTATTCATGTAAATAGAATAACCATTATTCTCTAACTTAAATGAATAACCGTGTTGCAATGAACATGATCTAATCACGTTCATGCTCAACGCAAAACACCAAATAACATTTATTTAGGTTCGTCAATAATCTCGAAGGTAGAGAGAGCGTGCGATGTTGATCACATCAACCTTGGAAACATTTCCAACACACATCGTCACCTCACACTTAGCTAGTTCTCCGTTTATTCTGTAGCCTTTATTTCGAGTTACTGACATTTAGCAACCGAACCGGTATCCAATACCCAGGTGCTACTAGGAGTACAAGCAAGGTACACATCAATAACACGTATATCAAATATACTTCTATCGACCTCTCTCCTCATAATTGAAGCACTTAGTCTCAGGTTTGGGTTCAACTTTGGGTTGCTTCACTAGAGCAGCAACTGACTTGCCATCCATGAAGTTTTCCACCTTGCCCTTGCCCTTCTCGAAACTAGTGGTTATACAAACCATCAACGCTTGATGCTCCTTCTTGATTTCTACCTTCTTGGTGTCAAACATCGCGAATAGCTCAGGGATTATTAATTCTATCCTTGGCATTTTATAGTTCATCACCAAGTTCTAGTAGCTTAGTGAAAGTGACTTGGAGAACTATATCAATCACTATCTTATCTGGAAGATGAACTCCCACTCGATTCAAGCGATTGTAGCACCCAAACAATCTAAGCACATGCTCAACGATTGAGCTATTCTTGTTCATCTTGCAGGCAAAGAATCTTGTTGGAGATCTCATATCTCGCAACACGGGCATGAGCCTGAGATCCTAATTTCAGCTCTTAGAACATCTCATATGTTCCATGACGTTCAAAATGTTTCGGAGCCTCAATTCTAAGCCGTAATGCATGACACACTAAACTATCAAGTAGTCATCAGAACGTGCCTGTCAGATGTTCACAACATCTACAAACGACGCTAGAGGGGTTGGCGCACCGAGCGGTGCATTAAGGACATAAGCCTTCTGTGCGGCAACGAGGACAATCCTCAGATCACGGAGCCAGTCCGCAATATTGCTACCATCATCTTTCAACTCTATTTCTCTAGGAACATATAAAAATTCAAGGGAGCTACAGCGCGAGCAAGTGATCTACAACATAATTTGCAAAGACACTACTGACTATGTCCATGATAATGAGTTCAATTAATCATATTACTTAAGAACTCCCACTCAAATTGACATCCCTTCGGTCATTCGAGTTATACATGATCCAAATTCACCAACTCAAGTCCGATCATCACTTGACTTGAGGTGGTTACAATGGTGAACATCATTATGTTGATCATACCTACTATATGACTCATGTTCGACCTTTCGGTCTCTTGTGTTCTGAGGCCATGTCTGTACATGCTAGGCTCGTCAAGTTTAACCCGAGTGTTCCGCATGTGCAACACTGGCTTGCACCCGTTGTATGTGAACGTAGAGTCTATCACACCCGATCATCACGTGGTGTCTCAACACGACGAACTTTCGCAACGATGCACACTCGGGGAGAACACAATTCATCTTGAAATTTAAGTGAGGGATCACCTTATAATGCTACCGTCGTCCTAAGCAAAACAAGGTGCATAAAAGGATTAACATCACATGGAAATCAGAAGTGACATGATATGGCCATGAACTTGTGCTTTTGATCTCCATCATGAAAGCATCGGCATGATCTCCATCGTCACCGGCATGACACCATGATCTCCATCATCTTGATCTCCATCAACGTGTCGCCATCAGAGTTGTCGCGCCCACCATGCTTCTACTACTATTGCTACCGCTTAGCGATAAAGTAAAGCATTACATAGCGCTTAATGATTGACACGCAGGTCATACAATAATTAAAGACAACGCTATGGCTCCTGCCGGTTGCCGTACCCATCGACATGCAAGTCGTGATAATCTATACATCACATGATCATCTCATACATCACATATATCACATCATGTAATTGGCCAAATCACATCACAACATACCCTGCAAAAACAAGTTAGAAGTCCTCTAATTGTTGTTGCATGTTTTACGTGGCTGCTACGGGTGTCTAGCAAGAACAATTCTCATCTACGCAAAAACCACAACGGTGATACACTAGTTGCTTTTCAACCTTCTCAAGGACCACCTTTGTTGAATCCCATCCAACTAAAGTGAGAGAAACTGGCACCCGCAAGCCATCTATGCAACAAGTTGCGGTCGAGGGAACCGGTCTCTCGTAAGCGTACGAGTAATGTTGGTCCGGGCCGCTTCATCTCACAATACCGCTGGACCAAAATCCGACCAAGGGAGGAAGCAATCTAAGCATCAACGCCCACAAACCTTTTGTGTTCTACTCGAGATCTCATCTACACATAGACCTAGCTCATGATGCCACTGATGGGGAACGTTGCATGGGAAACAAAAAATTTCCTACGCACACGCAAGATCTATCCATGGTGATGAGCATCTACGAGAGGGAGAGTGGATCTACATACCCTTGTAGATCGCTAAGCAGGAAGTGTTAAGAAACGTGGTTGGTGTAGTCGAACATCTTCGCGATCCAAATCGCCGAGCGTCCCGCGATCACATCACGATCGGTCCCGCGATCCAATCACGATCCGTCCCGCGAACTCATCATGATCGGTCCCGCAATCTCATCATGACCCGTCCCGCGATCTCATCACGATCCGTCCCGCGATCTCATCACGATCCGTCCCGTGAACTCATCACGAACCGTCTCGCGATCTTGTTCACGCTCCTTCTGATCTAGCGCCGAACGGACGGCACCTCCGCGTTCAGCACACGTGCAGCTTGCTGACGATCTCCACCATGTTGATCCAGCAAGAGGAAGTGGAGAGGGAGAAAAGTTCACCGGCAACGTGATGGCGCTCCGGTGATGGTGGTGGAGCAATTTCGGCAGGGCTTCGCCTAAGCACTGCGGAAATCCAATCTAGAGGAGCACCAGTGGAACGGGTAGCACGTGGCCGTAAATTCTGTGAAAAACCCTTCTATTCCACCAGTATATATAGGAGGAGAGAAGGAGGAAGGCTGGCGCAGGGCTGAGACCCTCTTGGAGTCGGCCGAAGCCAAGGGGGAGGAGTCCTACTCCTCCACTCCTAGTAGGAGTAGGACTCTCCCTTTTTGCCTTTTTTCCACTCTTTTTCCTTTGGGGACTCTTCCCCCAGCCGCATGGGCCTGTTGTGGCTATTCCACCAACCCACTAAGGTCTGGTTAATACTCTCCCACAGCCCATGAAGCCTCTTGGGTCGAAATACCCCTCCCGGAGGTCTCCCGGTACACTCCCGGCACTCCCGGTACACTACCGATGAGCCTGAAACTTTTCCGACGACCAAAATTGGACTTCCTATATATGAATCCTTACCTCCAGACCATTCCGGAGCTCCTCGTGACATCTGGGATCTCATCCGGGACTCCGAACAACCTTTGGTCACCACCATACATAACTCTATACTACCAAAACGTCACCAAACCTTAAGTGTGTAGACCCTGCGGGTTCGAGAACTATGTAGACATGACCGAGATACCTCCACGGTCAATAACCAATAGCGGGCCCTGGATGACCATATTGGTTCCTACATATTCTACGAAGATCTTTATCGGTTGAACCTCTATGTCAAGGATTCAGTCAATCCCGTATAATGTTTCCTTTGTTCTTCGGTATGTTACTTACCCGAGATTCGATCGTTGGTATCTCCATACCTAGTTCAACCTCGTTACCGGCAAGTCTCTTTACTCGTTCCGTAATACAAGATCCCGTGGCTAACACTTAGTCACATTGCTTGCAAGGCTTTGTTGTGATGTTGTATTACCGAGTGGGCCCTGAGATACCTCTCCGTCGCACGGAGTAACAAATCCCAGTCTTGGTCCATGCCAACCCAATAGATACCCTCGGAGATACCTATAGAGCACCTTTATAGTCACCCAGTTATGTTGCGACGTTTGATACACACAAGGTACTCCTCCGATATCTGTGAGTTACATGATCTCATGGTCATAGGAACATATACTTGACATGCAGAAAACAGTAGCAATAAACTGACACGATCATAAGCTACGTTTGTAGTTTGGGTCTTGTCCATCACACCATTCTCCTAATGATGTGATCCCGTTTATCAAATGACATCTCATGTCCATGGCTAGGAAACCTTAACCATCTTTGATCAACGAGCTAGTCTATTAGAGGCATACTAGGGACATGGTTTTGTCTATGTATCCACATATGCATCTAAGTCTCCGATCAATACAATTATAGCATGGATAATAAACGATTATCATGAACAAGGAAATATGATAATAACTAATTTATTATTGCCTCTAGGGCATATTTCCAACATGAGTTGCTTCGCGAAGGGCAACCGCCACGATGGCATGATTAAACATGGACACCCTAGCCCGGTCGATGATCGTTGTTCTTGTCTGCCCCCGAGCGGATCAGGTTAAAGTTGCCCCCAACAATTAGCAAAATGTTGGCAGCTCTTTTGGCCCCAACCAAATTCGTGAGCTCCGTCAGAAAAACTACTGATCTCGCATGATCCGCATGACCATATACACATACAATCACCCACGAAATCCCAGTAACTCGGTGTCTAATGTTGGCATCAAGGAAAAAACACCATACTCCCAAGATATTACATCACATACATCACAATTATATCCCAGCAAAATATCTTCTGAATTACCGGTGGAAGGCACCCAATGCCAATCAAAACATTGCAAGGGGTCGTACGCAAGCAGATCCCTAAAGATAAAGTCTGTTTTGATCGTTTCCTGTAACACTACTACGTCGATGCGCTCTTTGGCCATGAACACTCTGAGCTACTGATGACTACTACGCAACCTTCTTCTTGTAGACTCGTATTGGGCCTCCAAGCGCAGAGTTTTGTAGGATAGTGGCAATTTTCCCTCAAGTGGATGACCTAAGGATTATCAACCCGTGGGAGGTGTAGGATGAAGATGGTCTCTCTCAAACAACCCTGGAATCAAATACAAGAAATCTCTTGTGTCCCCAACACACCCAATACAATGGCAAATTGTATAGGTTCACTAGTTCGGCGAAGAGATGGTGATACAAGTGTAATATGGATGGTAGATATAGGTTTTTATAATCTGAAAATATAAAAACAGCAAGGTAACAAGTAACAAAAGTGAGCACAAACGGTATTGCAATGCTTGAAAACAAGGCCCAGGGTTCATACTTTCACTATTGCAATCTCTCGACAATACAGACATAGTTGAATCATATGTAAATACCTCTCGTGCGACAAAGAGTTCACTCCAAAGTCACAAATAGTGGAGAACTCAAATTATTATAGGGTACGAAACCACCTCAAAGTTATCTTTTCCGATCAATCGTATGAGCTATCCCTATAAGTGCCACAAATAGCCCTAGAGTTCATACTAAAATAACACCTTAAAATACACATCAACCAAAACCCTAATGTCACCTAGATACTCCAATGTCACCACAAGTACCCATGGGCTTGATTATACAATATGCATCACACAATTTCAAATTCGTCATGTTCAATCCAACACAAAGAACTTCAAAGAGTGCCCCAAAGTTTCTACCAGAAAGTCAAGACAAAAACATGTGCCAACCCCTATGCTTAGATTCCCAAGGTCACGGAACCCGCAAGTTGATCACCAAAACATACATCAAGTGGATCAATAGAACATCCCATTGTCACCACGGATATCCCATCGCAAGACATACATCAAGTGTTCTCAAATCCTTAAAGATTCAATCCGATAAGAGAACTTCAAAGGGAAAACTCAATTCATCACAACAATATAGAGAGGGGAAAACTCCATATGATTCATCTATATCAATAAAGTTCGTGGTACATCAAGATCGTGCCATCTCAAGAACACGAGAGAGAGAGATATCAAACACATAGCTACTGGTACATACCCTCAGCCCTAAGGGTGAACTACTCCCTCCTCATCATGGAGAGCGCCGGGATGATAAAGATGGCCTCCGATGATGGTTTCCCCCTCCGACAGGGTGTCAGAACGGGCTCCCTATTGGTTTTTCATGGCTCTGGAGGCTTGCGGTGGCGAAACTCCCGATCTAGGTTTCCTTTCGGAGGTTTCTATATTTATAGGAATTTTTGGCATTGATCTCAAGTCAAGAGGGGCCACGAGGCGGTGGCAAGCCTACTAGGCGCAGCACGGGGGGGGGTCGCGGCTGGCAGGCTTGTGAACTCCTCGTGGCTCTTCTGGCCCAACTCCAATGCTTTATGGGTCTCTTTTGGTCTAGAAAAGATCAGACTAAATTTTCGTCCAATTCCGAGAACTTTTATTTCTACACAAAAAATGATACCATGGTAATTGTGCTAAAAATAGCGTCAGTCCGGGTTAGTTCTAATAAAATCATACAAAAATCATATAGAATTATTGTAAACATGACATGAATACTTCATAAATTATAGATATTTTGGAGATGTATCAGCATCCCCAACCTTAATTCCTGCTCGTCCTCGAGTAGGTAAATGATAAAAGAAATAATTTATGAAGTGTGAATGCTAGCATAGTGCATAAATTTGTTCAATGATAGTTCCAAACACCTTTTCTAGCATCATTATATATCATAAACAATAGCTCATCTCATAAACCTTCTCATGATGAAATAACAAGCTATCCACATGTTAAAGTATAGACTAACAAACTATGCTTTCAATCACCAAACAATTGCAATTCATCTTATTTCTAGGAAGGGTCTATGTAAGATCTTTGATTTAGCAAATTGCACAAACTCAACTATCATATAGTCTTCCATGATTGCTAACACTCAAAGCATATTTCTAGAACAAATAGCATCCATCGAACATAGAGAAAGATAGGGGCTTAAAGTTTTGCCTCCCAACTTATTTATCATATAGATAATTGTCAAGAATAATAATTCATGATAAAATATATTTGAATGACCATATATGCTTGGATCTTTCCCCAACACATGACGCTTGCCAAAAGAAAAAGGCAAAATATAGGAAGTGGTGAAGATCACCATGACTCTTGCATAAAGGTAAGTACATGAAAGTAAAAAATAGACCCTTCATAGAGGGAAGCATTGATTTGCAGAGGTTCCAGAGATCTAGCTTTTAAAAAAGAGATGAATAATAATTTTAGGTGGCATGCTTTCATTGTCACCATAACAACCGAGAGATCTCGGTATCTTCCATGATAGATACATTATAGGCGGTTCCCAAACAGAACGGTAAAGTTTTTACTCCCCCTCCACCAATCAATCACACTCCACGGCGAGTCGAATCCATGGGTACCTTCCATACCAACAACATTCCTAGGGGGGTTTTGTTTAATTATTTGCATTTTTTCCTTTGATTTCGGGACTGTGAATCCCTATTACCAGCCACTTTCTCGTGAATGATAGTGAATCAACACATATCGTGAGAATAACCCACATATCATGGAAGATACTAACATCCCCTAGTTACTATGTGAGAGATTTGGGCATACAAAACAGAATATTATTTGAAGGTGTAGAGTTTGGCACATGCAAATATACTTGGAACGGTAGGTAAATACTGCATATAGGTGGGTATGGTGGACTCATATGGAACAACTTTGGGTTTGAGTGTGTTTGGATGCACACGTAGTATTTCTACTTGGTGTGGAAGTTTTGGTTAATATGAGGTGGAAGCAAGCACCACATGTTGGAGGATCCATAACAATATAACTTCTATACAAATATACCCAAGCATAACTCATTACGTTGTCTTTCTTGTCCAACTTCAACTAATTTGCTCAAGTTTGAAAATAATTAATGGGTATTCACAGTCATAGAAGATGTCCAAGATAGTATATTTATATGTGAAATCTCTCTTCCTTCAATATTCTTTCAAGAATGGTTCAAGTGACCAATGCGGTGTTTGCTAACTTTCAATAAATTTTACCACCTATACTTCTTGTATGTGAAGTCATTACTCCCCATGGGATAAGCATATATAACATATATAATTTTATATTTATGATATTCAATTCATTCAACCATTTACTCATAGGATATAAGTGAAGCACGAGAGTAAATGATAAAACTACTCCAAAACATATAAGTGAAGATCAATGAGTAGTCAAACAATTAAGTAGCAAGGTGAGGACTTTATCTCTCTCTCAATAAATATTTTCATATCTGAGTATTTTATTCAAACATCAACAAAAGAAAAATAGCATTCCAAGAATAACACGCATCATGTGAACGAATTAAAATTTAGGCTCAACATAGGCTAACCGGTAATTTTTTATGAAGAGAGGTGGGATGCGTAGCATCCCCAAGCTTAGATGCTTTATACTTCTTGAAATATTTACTTGGGATGCCTTGGGCATCCCCAAGATTGAGCTGTTGTATCTTGTTCAATCTCTCATATCCTGGTTTCACCTATTCTCAAAAACTTCATCCACACAAAACTCAAAAAGAACTCGTGAGATAGGATAGTACACATAAGAACAAATCAACACTTCATATACTTCCAGACAAGTTGCACAATAATTTTCAAACATTAGGTACTGTATACTATCATTTCCACAATTTATATGTACCAATATAGGCTATGGAAACTATAGGACAAGTAGATAACAAAACTATGACAACAATCTGTCCAAACAGAACAGTCTGTAGCACTTTATGAAAACAGTGTACTTCTGTAACTCAAAAAAACTTTAGGACATGCTAAAAAATTTATATGAAAATAGTTTGTTAATATTTCAGAAACTTTCCACATTCCAATAAAATATAAAAATTCAAACACTACAACAGAAGTTTCTATTTTTACCCAGCACATATCAAAACATGCAATGCAAGCATCATAAAGGCAATTATTGGAACTTTTTATTGAAAAAAGATTATAAATAACACCTAACAGAGTAAAATAAAATAAAATGATGCTCCAAGAAAAACTCATATTATGTGACGAATAAAAATATAACTCCAAGTAAGATATACCGATAATATTGAAAACGAAAGAGGGGATGTCTTCCGGGGCATCCCAAGATTAGACGCTTGAATCTTCCTTGAATATTACCTTGGGGTGCCTTGGGAATACCCAAGCTTAGGTTATTTTCACTCCTTATTCTCCTCATATCGGTGTCTCGCCCAAAACTTGACAACTTCAATCACATAAAACTTAACGGAACTTCGTGAGATGGGTTAGTATAGTAAAGATAAATCATTCACTTAGGTACTGTCAAGACAAGATTCATAATTATTCCCACATTATAACTACTGTATTACATCATTCCCACAATTTATATTACTCAATATAAGGTATAGGAACACATGAAACAAGCAAACTATGCATGCAAAACAGAATCTATCAAAAACAGAACAGTCTGTAAAGATCTGAATAATCACCATAATTTCCCGACTTTAAAAATTCTGAAAAAATAGGAAAAATCAAGGAATTTGAATATAAATGTTGAGTAAAAATTTCAGAATTTTTGACTCTCCATTAAAATCATATAATTCATTTACTGGACGCAAAACTTTCTGTTTTTGCACAAAATCAAATAAGCAAGTATCCACACTATCCCAAAGGCTTTCCTTGGCATTTTATTGAAATAAAAGACACAAAACATGATTACTACAGTATATTAATCATGTGAACACATCAAAACAGAAATTAAAAGTGTTGGGTTGTCTCCCAACAAGCACTTTTCTTTAATGCCTTTTAGCTAGGCATGGTGATTTCAATGATGCTCATATTGGAATAATAATTGAAATATGCAAAAGAGCATCATCAATCTCATGACAAGAATATTTAAGTCTAACCCAGTTCCTATGCATAATTATTTTGTGAGAAAACAATTTAGGGGAGCAAGAATCAACTAGCATTGGAAGGCAAAAGAAGCATAACTTCAAAACTTTGAACACATAGAGAGGAAACTTGATATTATTGCAATTCCTACAAGCATATGTTCCTCCCTCATAATGATTTTCAGTAGCATCATGAAGGAATTCCACAATATAAACAACACATAAATAATTCTTCTCATGATCTACAAGCATGGAAAATTTGTCACTCTCCACATACGCAATTTTCTTCTCATTCATAATAGTGGGAGCAAACTCAAGAAAATAACTATCATGAGATACTTGATTGACATAACCACTTTGAATATTAAAATCATGATGACAATTTTCATGATTGTCATTACTCTTTATAGCATACATTTCATCACAATAATCATTATATATAGGAGGCATGTCATAATCATAATAGCTTTGCTCATCAAAACTTGGGGCACTAAAAATATCTTCTTCATCAAACATAGTATCCCCAAGCTTGTGGCTTTGCATATCACTAGCATCATGAATATTCAGAGAATTCATACCAACAACATTGCAATCATGCTAGTCACTCAAATATTTAGTTCCAAGCATTTTAATAACTTCTTCTAACACTTGAGCACAATTTTCCTTTCCATCATTTTCACGAAAGACGTTACAAAGATGAAGCATATGAGGCAACCTCAATTCCATTTTTTGTAGTTTTCTTTTATAAAACCAAACTATTGAAAAACAAGAAACTAAGAGATTTTATTGCAAGATCTAAAGATATACCTTCAAGCACTCACCTCCCCGGCAACGGCGCCAGAAAAGAGCTTGATGACTATTACGCAACCTTCTTCTTGTAGACTCGTGTTGGGCCTCCAAACGTATAGTTTTGTAGGACAGTGGCAATTTTCCCTCAAGTGGATGACCTAAGGTTTATCAATCAGTGGGAGGTGTAGGATGAAGATGGTCTCGAACAACCCTGCAATCAAATACAAGAAATCTCTTGTGTCCCCAACACACCCAATACAATGGCAAATCGTATAGGTGCACTAGTTCGGCGAAGAGATGGTGATACAAGTGTAATATGGATGGTAGATATAGGTTTTTGTAATCTGAAAATATAAAAACATCAAGGTAAAAAGTAACAAAAGTGAGGACAAATGGTATGGCAATGCTTGAAAACAAGGCCTAGGGTTCATACTTTCACTAGTGCAATCTCTCAACAATACTGACATAGTTGAATCATATGTAAATATCTCTCGTGCTACAAAAAGAGTTCACTCCAAAGTCACAAATAGCGGAGAACTAACGAAGAAATTATTGTAGGGTACGAAACCACCTCAAAGTTATCTTTTCCGATCAATCTTATGAGATATCCCTATAAGTGTCACAAACAGCCCTAGAGTTCATACTAAAATAACACCTTAAGATACACATCAACCAAAATCCTAATGTCACCTAGATACCCCAATGTCACCACAAGTACCCATGGGCTTGATTATATGATATGCATCACACAATTTCAGATTCATCATGTTCCATCGAACACAATGAACTTCAAAGGATTCCCCAAAGTTTCTACTGGAAAGTCAAGACCAAAACATGTGCCAACCCCTATGCATAGATTCCCAAGGTCACGAAACCTGCAAGTTGATCACCAAAACATACATCAAGTGGATCAATAGAACATCCCATTGTCACCATGGATATCCAATTGCAAGACATACATCAAGTGTTCTCAAATCCTTAAAGATTCAATCCGATACGAAAACTTCAAAGGGAAAACTCAATTCATCATAACAAGATAGAGAGGGGAAACTCCATATGGTTCATCTATATAAATAAAGCTCGCGGTACATCAAGATCGTGCCATCTCAAGAACACGAGAGAGAGAGATCAAACACATAGCTACTAGTGCATACCCTCAACCCCGAGGGTGAACTACTCCCTCCTCGTCATGGAGAGTGCCGGGATGATGAAGATGGCCTCCGGTGATGGTTTCCCCCTCCGATAGGGTGCCGGAACAGGCTCCTGATTGTTTTTTTGTGGCTCTGGAGGCTTGCAGCGGCGGAACTCCCGATCTAGGTTTCTTTTTGGAGGTTTCTATATTTATAGGGATTTTTGGCATCGATCTCATGTCAAGAGGGGCCGCGAGGCGATGGCAAGCCTGCTAGGCGAGGCCAGGGGGTGGCCTCGCCTGGCAGGCTTGTGACCCCCTCATAGCTGTTCTGACCCAACTCTAATGCTTTCGGGGTGTGTTTTGGTCCAGTAAAAAACATACTAAATTTTTAGCCCATTCCGAGAACTTTTATGTCTGCACAAAAAACGACACCATGGTAGTTCTGCTAAAAACAAGTCAGTTCAGGTTAGTTATAATAAAATCATACCAAAATCATATAGAATTATTGTAAACACGTCATGAATACTTTATAAATTATAGATACGTTGGAGATGTATCAGCTGCGTACGACGTCCACCGTGACCCAACCCCGAATATTCTCATGATACGGTTACGAAGGCAAACTCCCCGAGATCTCAATGCTTAGGCACACATGTCTGAGCCGGAGCATGGCTGGAAGAAGGAAGCGCGGAAGCATACCCAGTTTTTGCCCCCTCATCGGGCCCAAGTCCAGCATCGACCTCTACTGGTACTATGAACATAACTGGCTCTGCCACACATCTAGAAGCAGCCGCAAAGATCACAGCCTGGACTCTTCTCGCGCACACACCATAGAGATTATGTCTCCATGAGAAAGCTCAACCGCAACACCGCTATCGTCTAAAATTCTAGCCAAATGATCATCCGTAAAAGCATTTAGAATTTTGAAAGAGGGCAGTGGGTTACTTGAGGTTTCCATGTTCTTGTCGATGATGCGGATCTTGTCACTCTTCATGGACGACATCTCCCCTAGCTTGGCCTTGTCCCGCACGCTGGGCGCCTGCTATGCCACCAGGGTTGCCTTGGAACGCTTGGCCTTGACTCAAGCCCCAGACATCACTAGTGCCTCCCCCAGGTCACCTTCCAGCGCCGTCTCGGCCACAAAGGACGAGGGAGCCACCGACATGCTCGTCGACTTCCTTCCCGCGGTCTTCTTGGGTTGCCTACCGGATCCACTTGAACCACGACACGTAGAAGAAGGTGTCAGATCACTCCCCTCATTCAACACACAGCCCGAGTCCGTCCCTGCAGCCACCGGAGAGGAGGGCAGTAGACATCCCGCGTCTGCCATGGCCCCCCCACCACCCCAGGGTTCAGGAAGAGTTCTGGGACAGGCACGGAGAGGTTGGAGCCATACCCATCAAAAGCCACGTCGAGGGAGTGGGCCAGGGGAGGCACCCTCACCGTCGTGTCTTGGGTCGCCACCCCCATGGCCCCTATAGCAGGAGCACCCAGCTTGTCCCATGTCTCAGTGTCAATGGAGGTATCCTGAATGCTATCCTCAAGCTCATCCTCCTAACCACCCATCCTCACGTCTTCATCCGCAGCCGCGCCATGCGCATCTTTAGAACACTCCTTTTCCTTACCCTTAGTGCCCCCACTAGGCTTGCTGCTATTTCCCGAAGGCATCACACAATCATCCTTGTCAGAGCTGCTGGAGGGTCACTTGTCCGCGAGGCCAGGACCATGCGAAGCAGCCTTGCCCCCATGCTTGGAAGACGCTCAAGTTCCACCTTAATCTGGTACCTCTCATGATTGAACCACACCTCAACCACACCCATTGAGTTTCTCCGGAGCCTTACAAGCCAATTTCATCCTCATAGGCCCCAACGTGATGAGGGAAAGCTCGTCAACCACAATCGGTCGACCCAGCATTTTGAGCCCTTCCATGAGGCACTCGACCCTCCTGTGTTTCTTAGGGATGTCGTAGAGCCTAACCAAGCCTCTGCCATCACCATTGGTTGCACTTCCTCTTGCAGCATGTCGCGTGCCCTAGCAGTGATATCGTTGATGGAGAGGAACAATTTGCCAGTTGACTTGGTGACATGGCTTGAGACCGCGTCGATATTTCCCCAAAGAGGAAGGGATGATGTAGCACAACGACGGTAAGTATTTCCCTCAGTTATGAAACAAAGGTATCAATCCATAGAGGAAGATCAAGCACCTACGTAAACATCACCTACACAAACTAATAACAAATACTTGCAACCCGACACGTAAGAGAGGCTCTCAAGCTCTCAACGATAAAAAGACAGATTAGGTTGTGATAGTTTTGGCAAATAGATCTCGCAAGAACACAAAATAAAATAGGTAAGCAAAAAGTGCAGCAAGGTATTTTTTTGGATTAATAGATCTGAAAACAAAATGAAAAAATAGTAGATCAAAAAGCAATATGTTGGAAAAGTAGACTCGGGGGGCGTAGATTTCACTAGTGGCTTCTCTCATGAGTATAACACACAGTGGGTGAACAAATTATTGTTGGGAAATTGATAGAAGATCAAATAATCATGATGATATCCTGGCAATGATCATTATATAGGCATCACGTCCAAGATAAGTAGACCGAAACGATTCTGCATCTACTTCTATTACTCCACACATCGACAGCTATCCAGCATGCTTCTAGTGTATTGAGTTCATGGAAAAATGGAGTAATGCAATAATAACGGTGACATGATGTAGACAAGATCTATTCATGTAGTAATAGACCCCATCTTGTTATCCTTAATTGCAATGATATATGCATGCCTTGCCGCCCCTTCTGTCACTGGGAAAGAACACAGTAAGATCGAACCCATCACAAAGCACCTATTCCCATGGCAAGAAAAATCGATCTAGTTGGCTTAACTAGACCAAAGATTTGAAGAAGAAATACGAGGCTATAAGTAATCATGCAAATAATAGATCAAATAAGACTCAAATCACATTCATGGATAGCAACTAATCATGAACTCAAAATTCATCGGATCCCGACAAACACACCGAAAAAGTCATCACATCAAAGAGACCATTGTATTGAGAATCAAAAGAGAGAGAGAGAGAGGAAGCCATCTAGATACTGCCTACGGACCCGTAGGTCTATGGTGGACTACTCACGCATCATCGAAGAGGCACCCATGAAGATGATGCACCCCTCCGTGATGGTGTTAGATTGGATCTCGAGGTTCTGGAACTTGCGGCGGTTGGAATTGTATTTCATCGACTCTCCCAGGGTTTTCCGAATATTTGAGTATTTATAGAGGCGATAGTTAGTGGAAGGGGGTCACGAGGTGTCCACCACCCACCAGGCCACGCCAGGGGCCTCTAGCGCGCCCTGATGGGTGTTCCCCACCTCGACCTTCCTCTCTGGCACTTCTCTCGCTCATCTGGTGTCTTCTTCCCCGAAAAAATTCTCCAAAATTTTTCACGGTGTTTGGGCCTCACTTGGTACTGATTTTCCGCGAGGTAAAAAAAAGCAAAAAACAACAACTGGCACTTTGGCACTATGTCAATAGGTTAGTCCCAAAAATGATATAAAGTTGCTATTAAATGATTGTAAAACATCCAAGATTGATAATATAATAGCATGGAACAAGCAAAAATTATAGATACGTTGGATACGTATCACTTGTCCATGTGGAGCAGATCAGCAGAGGGGAAAATAACCATGAAATCATTATACCCCACTTGAGATACCTGCCAGTCCCAGTCCCCAGTCACCATATGCTTGAGCTCTTGCTTAAGAGTACGCAAGTTGAGATTGCCCGGATCCGCACAAAGGATGGCAGTGCTTTCAATCCGGAGATCCCCTGAGCTATCTGCCTCCTCTTCTTCATCAAACTGCAAACAGAAGAAACCCTTTCCCGAGATGACACTTCCCATGATCTAGAGATTGAGATTACACCCACGATATGGGCAGTTAGCAGATGCATGGCCTTCCTCCTTACAGAGCGCACAAAGCGGCTTGAATTTGCATTTGGATTGGAAATGCCCCAAGCGCCCACACTTGAAGCACTCCAACTCTGGGACATCCTCCACTGGGATGGGCTCCCTCGGTGTGCCCTCAGAAGAAGATGGAAGTGCCATCACAGGTGGCTGAGCAAACGCCCGGGGATTCTTGGTCAGCGGGTCACCATGGCCGCGACCACAGTCCGGGTGCGCCATCCGCTTGCATTCGAGCTCCCTGTAGTGTTGCCTGACCTTCTTCTTCCTCTTGCACTCTTGCTATTGGATCCACCAAGGGAGAGGGGGACCCCAATCCCCCTCACGCCCCATTTGCTCTTAAGAGAAGCCGCACTGTTCCTTGTCGTCTCTGCCGTGTTGATGCACGTGCATTGAATGCTTGGCCTTGTCACGCATCTCGTGCTGCCGCCGCCGATCCGCCTGCTGGGCCGACACCTCCAACGACCTCTTTTCCGCTCGCTGGTCGCCCATCATCACCGCCGCGAAGGAGAAGAGATGTGGAGGGGGTGGACTTGAGATCTGGATGATGCAGGCACTATGAGCCATTCGTTGCATCTCGCAAGTGGATGCGGGAAACCCTAAGGCAGGGTTCAGGCACCCCCACCGCAGCCATATATAGCGAATGGAGGGCTGCTGGACAGGCCGAGGGGGTGGGTTTAACCTGATCAGCCTTATTATCATACGCTAGGTCGTCATATGCACGTGGGCTGCCAGGCCCACACAGGAAAGGCCCTGGACCCGGCCAAAGCCTAGCTACCACAACCCCCGGTCCACCCGTGCCAACCCTAGGCACCAACATAGGATCAGCGGGAGGCTAGCCCTAAGCACCCACCGGCGCCACCACCAACAGCCATGGCGGATGGGAGAGCAGGAAGTCGCGGACAATCCACATTAGGTCCCAGATCCTCATCCGTGGGCACCATGCCCGCTACCGCCTGGGCACGAATTGCCCTAGCCGCGCCTGCCATAGGGCCCTTACTCACCGGCAACGAAGGCCGCTAGATGTGGGAGGCCGTAGCCCTTGAGCCTCTACCGCCCGGCGTGAAACGGTAGCCCCGACCAGCCGCGTCGCTTCTCACCGCCGCCGCAACAAACACAACGAAATCTCCGACCGACGGCGCTGCCAGTATCACCTTAGTTGTCCCACGCTCTACTCTGCTTCATCCTTTGTGTCGTCGCCCGCGAGTGCCCAAAAGCGGTTGCCGCCGGCCATCGCTCCAGTCCCCGGACTTGGGCCAGGCGCCCCCACGCCGGCGAGCACCCCGCTCCCCGACGGACCAGCAACCAACCTACCGGCAGGGACTGGCGCGACACCCGCGGCTCACCGCCCCCTGCAGTCACATGTCCGTTCTCCTAATGGGACGCTCATTTCAAATCATCACCATCTAGAGTTCAAAAAATTCTTGTTTATCCGGTTGTTAACCCTCGCTTCTCCCGGGTCGCTAGCGTGGGCGACTCCGGAGGACCCCCAACCCTAGCGCAGAGGCGGCTGATCTGCTCCCCCAGGCCGCTGCCGCCGGTGATGGCAGCAGCGCCAAGCCGTCAAAGGCGATGGGTGAGGTGGCGTGTCCAGATGGCTCTTCTTCGTGTGAAGGAGGGCGATCCCTGGGGCTGCGCGGGGCTACAGGGGCCGGTTGCGCGGTCCTTCGCCGGCGCACGATGGGAGACGTGGAGCTACAGTGTGGTGGAAGTGGTCGGGCATGGGTAGCGGCATGGTAGTGGAGGACGGGTGCGACGGTGTGGTCTCGAGGTGGCAGCACGAGATTTAGGACAGGTTTAGGGCGGCATAGTGAGGCTCGACCAGGAGGTGCCTGGTGAGCAGCATGCACCCGGTCACCTGTGGGATGTGAGGCAAGCGGTGGTGTTCTCCTACCTACGCCTGCGTGCAGGTGGTCCGCGGTGGGGCGGCCAGATTTGGGCCTGCTCGGCTCCGATCTGGATCCTGGGTGTCGGTGTCATGGCAAGGCCATCCCTTGGAGCGGGAGACCACCGTCTCAGGCGGACCTAGCCGTTGTCGGTAGTGTTGGATGGCTATTGTCCTTCCATCGGGTTAGAGGTGCGTCTGGTTCGACGATGTTTCCCTCAGCCGTGGTGGTATGGGTGGTCGGCGGCACATTTCACGGTGGTGGTCGCCAGTGCCTAGCGACGAGCGCGGTGGTGCGGCGGATCCAGTCGAGGTGCGCATCAGGTTTGTGGAGGTTGGTGGTGTGCCGGATCTGATGGTGGTGGCGGCGTGAGCCCAACCATGGAGGAGGCAGTGCTAAGGATGCCCTGTCAGGAAGAGATCCTGGCGGGCAACGAGCGGCTAACTGCCTCCGCGTGAGGGCCTTGTGGTCATGCCTCGGAGGAGTTGGCGGCATAGTGGTAGGAGGTGCGAGCTAGTCCCATTATGGTGGCAGCCCCTGGTGCGGGTGAAGGCCAGCATGGTGGTGCTGACCTTGCACGGCATGGTTGGTTGTTGTTGCTTCTTGGCTACGATGTTGTTCGTGGCCTGGGTTGCATTCTCTTGGCAGTGCGGGTGGGGGAGGACCACGGCTGCGTGGCTTCGATGACAAACTTCTACGATGATGGAGGTGCGAGGCATCTTGGTCGGTGCCGCCCAAATTCTTGGAGGCATGGAGGTGCATGGCATTACAGATGAAAATCCAGCCCGCTTCTGATCGAGCCGACAACGATGGCACCTGTGGGTGTTTTTCCCCTCCTTGGAGGCATCATCGAGTGTGTCGCCATTTACCTCGCCTGCTTGGGGTGGCAGATGTCTCCAGGAAAAATCATTGATTCGATGCACGGTCAGCGTGATGGTGGCGTCTTCGACATCGTCCCTCTGTTGGGAGCATCGTGCCCGGAGACATGGTGATCCTATGTTGTGCTCCTCTGATGTTTGCCGTTGTCCTGATCGTTCTCCCTGGCGCAAGGTATATTCGAAGACGGTGGCTTCTTCGGGACGGTTCTTCGATGATGACCGACGTCGGTCGAGACGTGGTGAGGCTCTCGATTTTGGGTAGGCTCTTTTGCATTCTAATTGTGTCTGTCATGTGTGGTTGTCCTTGGAAAAGACGAATGTGGAGTTGTACTACACTTGTTGTTCGTAGCCTGTGGTAGTTGTGTTGTACTTACATTTCTCTTCTTCTACAAAGCTATAGTATGCAATTTTTGTAGTCTCGAAAAAAAGTCAGGCGTCACTCTTTATTTTTTGAGGAGTACATAAATGATACTACATCGGTGCGGGATTTTCTGGCTCCTTCTAAAAAAGCCTATGCCAGTGTTGGAAATATGCCCTATAGATAATAATAAATGGTTATTATTATATTTCCTTGTTCATGATAATTGTTTATTATCCATGTTATAATTGTATTGACTGGAAACACATTGCATGTGTGGATACATAGACCACACTTTGTCCCTAGTATGCCTCTAGTAGACTAGCTCGTTGATCAAAGATGGTCAAGGTTTCCTAGACATTGACATGAGATGTCATTTGATAACGGGATCACATCATTGGGAGAATGATGTGACGGACAAGACCCAAACTATAAACATAGCATATGATCATGTCAGTTTATTGATATAGTTTTATGCATGTCAAGTATTTGTTCCTATGACCATGAGATCATGCAACTCACTGACACCGGAGGAGTACCTTGTGTGTATTAAACGTCGCAACATACTGGGTGACTATAAAGGTGCTCTACAGGTATCTCTAAGGGTGTCTGTTTGGTTGACATGGATCAAAACTGGGATTTGTTACTCCGTGTGATGGAGATGTATCTCGGGGCCCACTCGGTAATACAACATCACAACAAGCCTTGCAAGCAATGTGACTAAAGTTTTAGCCATGAGATCTTGTATTATGAAACGAGTAAAGAGACTTGCTTGTAACGAGATTGAACTAGGTATAGAGATACCGACGATCGAATCTTGGGTAAGTAACATACCAAAGAACAAAGGGAACAACATACGGGATTAATCGAATCTTTGACACAGAGGTTCCACCGATAAAGATCTTTGTAGAATATGTAGGAACCAACATGGGCATCCAGGTCCCGCTATTGGTTGTTGACCGTAGAGGTGTCTCGGTCATGTCTACATAGGTCTCGAACCCGCAGGGTCTACACACTTAAGGCCCGATGACGCTTCAGTAGTATAGAGTTATGTATGGTGGCGGCCAAAAGTTGTCCGGAGTCCTGGATGAGATACGGGACATCACGAATATCTCTAGAGTGGTCCAGAGGTAAAGATTGATATATAGGAAGTCCTACTTTGGTCACTAGATAAGTTTCGGGCTCATTGGTAGTGTACCGGGAGTGTACCGGGGGACCATGAGGAGGGGTGTCTCGACCCAAGGGGCCACATGGGCTGTGGGAGGAGGCAAACCAGCCCCTTTAGGGTTGGCCGAAGCCCCACTAAAGGCCGATGTGGCTGGGGTGGAAAAAACCCAAGGTGGAAAGAGGTTCCAAGTGGGACGGAGGAGTCCTAATCCTACTAGGATTGGAGGAGGACTCCTCCTCTCGTCCTTGCGACCGAGGAAAAGGGGCCAGCACTAGGGCGCAGGCCTCCTGCCTCCCTCCTCCTATATATATTAGAGGTATTGAGGGTTTTTGGACACAGAAATCAGCCACGTGCTACCCTCTTCCTCTAGATCGTAGTTTCTCCTCTAGATCGTTCCGACGGTGCTTGGCGAAGCCCTGCCGAAATAGTTCCACCACCATCACTGCCCCGTTGTCACGCTGCCAGAGAACTCATCTACCTCTCTGCTCCCTCTTGCTGGATCAAGAAGGCGGAGATCATCATCAAGCTGTACGTGTGCTGAACACGGAGGTGTCGTCCGTTCGGCGATAGATCGGGACGGATCGTGATTGGGTCGCAGGACGCTCGGCGATTTGGATCGCGAAGACGTTCGACTACATCAACCATGTTTCTTAATGCTTCCCGCTTAGCGATCTACAAGGATATGTAGATTCACTCTTCCCCTCGTAGATGCTCATTACCATGGATAGATCTTACGTGTGCGTAGGAATTTTTTTTGTTTCCCATGCAACGTTCCCCAACAGTGGTATCAGACCTAGGTCTATGTGTAGATGAAATCACGAGTAGAACACATAGGAGTTTGTGGGCGTTGATGCTTAGATTGCTTCCTCCCTTGGTCATGTTTTGATTCAGTGGTACTGTGGGATGAAGCGTCCCAGACCAACCTTACTCGTATGCTTATGAGAGTCCGGTTCCATCGACTGACGTGTAACTTTGTTGCACAAAGATGGATAGCGGGTGTCTGTCTCTCCTACTCTAGTTGGATCGGATTCGACAAAGGAGGTCCTTGAGAAGGTTGAATAGCAATTTGAGTATCACCGTTGTGGTTTATGCGTAGGTGAGAATTGTTCTTGCTAGATACCCGTAGCAGCCACGTAAAACTTGCAACAACAATTAGAGGACGTCTAACTTGTTTTTGTAGGGTATGTTGTGATGTGATATGTCCAATTACATGATGATATATATGTGATGTATGAGATGATCATGTTTTGTATAGAATATCATGACTTGCATGTCGATGAGTACGGAACCCGGCAGGACCCATAGGGTTGTCTTTAATTATTTTCGCTGTTTTTGCTTTACATTATCGCCATGAGTTAGCAATAGTCATTGAAAAAATAGTCAGCGCGGCAACCCCAATGGAGACACATTGATGGAGATCAACATGATGGAGATCATGGTATCAAGCCGGTGACGATGGAGATCATGCCGGTGCTTTGAAGATGATGATCAAAAGCACAAGTTCATGGCCATATCATGTCACTTATGATTTGCATGTGATGTTAATACTTTTGTGCACCTTGTTTTTCTTAGGACGACGGTAGCATTATAAGGTGATCCATCACCTAAATTTCAAGATGAATTGTGTTCTCCCCGAGTGTGCACCGTTGCGAAAGTTCGTCGTGTCGAGACACCACGTGATGATTAGGTGTGATAGACTCTACGTTCACATACAACGGGTGCAAGCTAGTGTTGCACGTGCAAAACACTTGGGTTAAACTTGACGAGCCTAGCATGTACAGACATGGCTTCAAAACACAATAGACCGAAAGGTCAAACATGAGTCATGTAGTAGATATGATCAACATGAAGATGTTCACCTTTGAAACCACCTCAGCTCACGTGATGATCGGACTTGAGTTGGTGAATTTGGATCATGTACCACTCAGATGACCTGAGGGATGTCAATTTGAGTGGGAGCTTTAGTAATTTGATTAAGTAAACTCATTATCTTGAACAATAGTCTTAGTAACCTTTGCATATTTATGTTGTGGATCAATGGCTCGTGCAGTAGCACCCCTGAAATTTAATGCGTTCCGAGAGAAAGCTAAGTTGAAAGATGATGGAAGTAACTTTGTGGAATGGGCCCGTAATCTAAGGATTATCCTCACGGCTTCCCATAAGGCTTATGTCCTTGATGCACCGCTTGGTGATCCACCCACTCCAGTAGAGTCTGCAGACGTTGCGAACGCGTGGCACTGGCAGGCACATTCTGATGATTACTCAATGGTTCAATGTGCAATGTTGTATGGCTTAGAACCGGGACTTCAAAGACGCTTTGAATGTCATGGAGAATATGATATGTTCCAGGAGTTGAAATTTATCTTTCAGAAGAATGCCCGGATCGAGATGTATGAGACCTCCGATAAGTTCTATGCATGCAAAATGGAGGAGAACGGGTCTGTCAGTGAACACATACTCATAATGTCTTGGGTATTCCACCCATCTGGTTGAATTGGGGACGCCCCTTCCGGTAGAGGCGATCACTGACAGAGTTCTTCAATCATTGCCACCTAGCTACAAGAGCTTCATGTTGAACTATAACATGCACGGGATGAACAAGTCAGTCGCCAAGCGGTTTGCGATGTTAAAAGTCGCCAATTCTAAGATTCAGAAGGAGAATCAAGTGTTGATGGTCAATAATGTTGGGGAACGTAGTAGTAAATCAAAAAATTTCCTACGCGTTCACCAAGATCCATCTATGGAGAAACCAGCAACGAGCAAGGGGAGAGTGGATCTTCATACCTTTGAAGATCGCTAAGCGGAAGCGTTACAAGAACGCGGTTGATGGAGTCGTACTCGCAGCGATTCAGATCGCGGTAGATCCGATCAAGTGCCGAACGGACGGCACCTCCGCGTTCAACACACGTGCAGCCCAGTGACGTCTCCAACACCTTGATCCAGCAAGGAGGAAGGAGAGGTTGGGGAAGGGCTCCAACAGCAGCACGACGGCGTGGTGGTGGTGGAGTAGCAAGGTATTCCGACAGGGCTTCGCCTAAGCGCTGCGGAGGAGGAAGAAGAGAGGTAGGGCTTCGCCGTGAGAGAGAGAGATCAAATCTTGTCTCAAAACATCCAAAACCTCAAGTATATATAGGAGGAGGGACGTGGAGGGCTGGCTTGGCCTCTACTCCAAAGAGGAGATGGCCGGCCGAATTAAAGGGAGAGTCCACCTCCCACAAGGGAGGTGGATCTCCTCCTTTTAAATCCTTTTTGCCTTATCTCCTTATCTCCAGCCACATGGGCCTTTAGCAAAAGTATTTCCCAGCCCAATAAGGGCTGACACACTTTATCTAACAGCCCATGAAGTCCTCTGGTCGTCACACCCCTCCCGGGGGTCCTCCGGCACCCTCCCGGCACTCCCGGTACAATACCGATGAGCCCGAAAACTTTCCGGTGACCGAAACTGGACTTCCTATATATCAATCTTTACCTCCGGACCATTACGGAGCTCCTCGTGACGTCCGGGATCTCATCCGGGACTCCGAACAACCTTCGGTAATCACGTATACCTTTTCCCTATAACCCTAGCGTCATCGAACCTTAAGTGTGTAGACCCTACGGGTTCGGGAGACACGTAGACATGACCGAGACACCTCTCCGGTCAATAACCAACAGCGGGATCTGGATACCCATGTTGGCTCCCACGTACTCCACGATGATCTCATCGGATGAACCACGATGTCAAGGATTCAATCAATCCCGTATACAATTCCCTTTGTCTATCGGTATGATACTTGCCCGAGATTCGATCGTCGGTATCCCCATACCTTGTTCAATCTCGTTACTGGCAAGTCTCTTTACTCGTTCCGTAATACATCATCCCGTGGCTAACTCCTTAGTCACATTGAGCTCATTATGATGATGTCTTACCGAGTGGGCCCAGAGATACCTCTCCGTCACACGGAGTGAAAAATCCCAGTCTCGATTCGTGCCAACCCAACAGATACTTTCGGAGATACCCGTAGCGTACCTTTATAGCCACCCAGTTACGTTGTGACGTTTGGCACACCCAAAGTATTCCTACGGTATCCGGGAGTTACACAATCTCATGGTCTAAGGAAATGACACTTGACATTGAAAAGCTTTAGCAAACGAACTACACGATCTTTGTGCTATGCTTAGGATTGGGTCTTGTCCATCACATCATTCTCCTAATGATGTGATCCCGTTATCAACGACATCCAATGTCCATGGCCATGAAACTGTGACCATCTATTGATCAACGAGCTAGTCAACTAGAGGCTCACTAGGGACATGTTGTGGTCTATGTATTCACACATGTATTATGGTTTCCGGTTAACACAATTATAGCATGAACAATAGACAATTATCATGAACAAGGAAATACAATAATAACCATTTTATTATTGCCTCTAGGGCATATTTCCAACAGTCTCCCACTTGCACTAGAGTCAATAATCTAGTTCACATCACCATGTGATTAACACTTACATCACCATGTGATCATATCATCATGTGATTAACACCCAATAAGTTCTGGGGTTTGTTCATGTTCTACTCGTGAAAGAGGTTTTTAGTCAGCGGGTCTGCGACATTCAGATCCGTGTGTACCTTTGCAAACTTTCCATTTCATATTTGTAGATACTGCTCCCACGCTCCACTTGGAGCTATTCCAAATGGCTGCTCCACTATACGTAGCTGGATTTCTACTAAGAGTCATCCGGATTTGTTTTAAAGCTTGCATCATCGTAACACTTTACGATGAACTCTTTATCACCTCCATAATCGAGAAATATTTCCTTAGTTCTCAAGTTACTAAGGCTAACTTTGACCGCTGTCTAGTGATCCACTCTTGGATTACTCTTGTACCCCTTGACAGACTCATGGCAAGGCACACACAGGTGCGGTACACAGCATGGCATACTATATAGAGCCTATGGCTAAAGCATAGGAGATGACACTCATCTCTTCTTTATCTTCTGCCGTGGTCGGGTATTGAGTCTTACTCAATTTCACACCTTACAATACAGTCAAGAACTCCTTCTTTGACCCATCTATTTTGAACTCCTTCAAAAACTTGTCAAGGTATGTCTTCGTCGAAAAAACTTATCAAGCGAATAGATCTATCCCTATAGATCTTGATGCTTAATAAAATAGTAGCTTTATCTGGGTCTTCCTTTGAAAAAAAAAACTTTTCAAACAACCCTTCATGCTCTTCCAGAAATTCTACATCATTTCCGATCAATAATATGTCAACTACATATTCTTATAAGAAATTCCATAGTGCTCCCACTCACTTTCTTGCAAATACAAGTTTCTCATAAACATTGTATAAACTTAAACACTTTGATCACCTCATCAAAGCATATATTCCAACTCCGAGATGCTTGCTCCAGTCCATAGAAGGATCGCTGGAGTTTGCATATTATTAGCATCCTTAGGATTGACAAAACCTTCTGGTTGTATCACATAAAACTCTTCCTCACAGAAACCATTACGGAAACCTTGTTTTGTCATCCATCTGCCAGATTTCATAATAGAAAAATGCAGCAACTGCTAACAAAATTTTAATAGACTTTTAGCATCGCTACAGATGAGACAATCTCATTGCAGTCAACTCCTTGAACTTGGCGGAAACTTCTTTGCGACAAGTCGAGCTTTATAAACGGTGACATTTCACCATTAGCGTCTATGTTTATCTCAAAGGTCCATTTGTACTCAATGACCCGCCATTCAACAGGCAAGTCTACCAAAGTCCATACTTGGTTTTCATACATGGATCCTTTCTCGGATTTCATGGCTCCTAGCCATTTGTTGGAATCCGGGCCCACCATCGCTTCTCCATAGTTCGTAGGTTCATCGTTGTCCAACAACATGATTTCCAAGACAGGGTTGTCGTACTACTCAGGAGCAGTACGCGTCCTTGTCGACCTACGAGGTTCGATAGTGACTTGATCCGAAGCTTCATGATCATCATCATTAACTTCCTTTTCAACTGAGTAGGCTCTACAGAAACATCTTTCTGTGTTGCGCTATTCTCTGGTTGAAACAAAGGTTCAACAACCTCATCAAGTTCTATCTTCCTCCCACTCAATTCTTTCGAGAGAAACTCTTTCTCAAGAAAGGACCCGTTCTTAGCAACAAACACCTTTTGCGCTTGGATCTGAGATAGAAGGTATACCCAATGTCTCATTAGGGTATTCTATGAAGATGCATTTGTCTGCTTTGGGTTCGAGCTCGCTAGGTGAAAAACCCATTTTCACATAAGCGTCGCAGCCCCAAACATTAAGAAATGACAGCTTAGGCTTCTGTCAAACCATAATTCTCACGGTGTCATCTCAACAGACTTAGATGGTGCCCTGTTAAAGTGAATGGATTTGTCTTTAATGCATAACCCCATAACGATAGTGGTAAAACGATAAGAGACATCATAGTACTCACTATATCCAATAGAGCACGGCTACGACGTCCGAACACACCATCACACTATGGTGTTCCAGGAGGCGTGAGCTGTGAAACAATTTCCACATTGTCTAAAATTGCATACCAAACTCGTAACTTAGATATTCACCTCCATGATCATATCATAGACATTTATCTTCTTGTCACGATGATCTTTAACTTCACTCTGAAACTCCTTGAACCTTTCAAACATTTCAGATTCGTGTTTCATTAAGTAAATATCCCCATATTTACTCAAATCATCAGTGAAGGTAAAGAAAAACAACGATATCCACTGTGTGTTTCAACACTCATTGGACCACATACATCAACATGTATTAATTCCAATAAGCCACTTGCCCGCTCCATCATATTGGATGACGGGGTCTCAGTCATCTTGCCCAAGAGGCATGGCTCGCATGTCTCAACCGATTCGAAATCGAGTGAGTCAAAAAACATCCATCATCATGGAGTTTCTTCATGCGATTTATACCAATATGACATTACGTGGCAGTGCCACAAGCATGTGGTACTATCATTATTAACTTTGTATCTTTTGGTACCAATGTTATGAATATGTGTACTACTACGATCATGATTCGATAAACCATTTCGAGTGGGTGCATGACCATTGAAGGCATTATCCATGTAAACAGAATAACCATTATTCTCTAACTTATATGAATAACCGTATCGCACTAATCATGATCTAATCACGTTTATGCTCAACGCAAACACCAAATAACATTTATTTAGGTTTATCACAAATTCTGAAGGTAGAGAGAGCGTGCGATGGTGATCACATCAATCTTGGAAATACTTCCAACACACATCGTCACCTTTCACCTAGCTAGTCTCCATTTACTCCGTAGCTTTTATTTCGAGTTGCTAACACTTAGCAACCGAACCGGTATCTAATACCCAGGTGCTACTAGGAGTACCAGCAAGGTACACATCACTAACACGTATATCAAATATACTTCCATTGACATTACCAGCCTTCTTATCTACCAATCATCTAGGGTTTTTCCGCTTCAGCGAACATTCTCCTCATAACAGAAGCACTTAGTCTCGGGTTCGGGCTCAACCTTGGGTTTCTTCACTAGAGCAACAACTGGCTTGCCATTCCTGAAGTTTTTCCCTTCTTGCCCTTGCCCCTTTTGAAACTAGTGGTTTTCACTTAACCATCAACACTTGATGCTCCTTATTGATTTCTACCTTCGTGGTGTCAAACATCACGAACAACTCAGGGATCATCTTATCCATCCCTGGCATGTTATAGTTCATCACGAAGCTCTAGTAGCTTGGTGGCAGTGACTTGGAGAACTGCATTAATCACTATCTCATCTGGAAGATTAACTCCCACTTGATTCAAGTGATTGTAGCACCCAGACAATCTGAGAACACGCTCACCGATTAAGCTATTCTCCTTTATCTTGCAGGCAAAGAATCTTGTTGGAGGTCTCATACCTCTCAACATAGGCACGAGCTTGAGATCACAATCTCAGCTCCTAGAACATCTCATATGTTCCGTGACGTTCAAAACGTTTTGGGGCCTCAATTCTAAGCCGTAATGCATGACGCATTGAACTATCATGTAGTCACCAAAAAGTGCCTGTCATATGTTCACAACATCTACAGACAACGCTTGAGGGAGTGGTGCAGTTAGCGGTACATCAAAAACATAAGCTTTCTGTGCAGCAATGAGGACAATCCTCAGATCACGGACTCAGTCCGCATTATTGCTACCATCAACTTTCAACTTACTTTTCTCTAGGATTTTATCAATAAAACTGTGGAGCTACAGCGCGAGCTATCTACGACATAATTTGCAAGGACATTTTTAGACTAAGTTCATGATAATTAAGTTCATTTAATCAAATTATTAATGAACTCCCACTTAGATAGACATCTCTCTAGTCTTCCAAGTGATACATGATCCATGTCAACTAGCCCGTGTCCGATCATCACGTGAGACGGACTAGTCATCCATGGTGAACATCTCTATGTTGATCGTATCTTCTATACGACTCATGTTCGACCTTTCGGTCCTCCGTGTTCCGAGGCCATGTCTGTACATGCTAGGCTCGTCAAGTCAACCTAAGTGTTTCGCATGTGTAAATCTGGCTTACACCCGTTGTATGCGAACGTTAGAACCTATCACACCCGATCATCACGTGGTGCTTCGGAACGACGATCCTTAGCAACGGTGCACAGTTAGGGTGAACACCTCTCTTGAAATTTTATTGAGAGATCATCTTATTTACTACCGTCGTTCTAAGCAAATAAGATGTAAACATGATAAACATCACATGCAATCAATATAGTGACATGATATGGCCAATATCATTTTGCTCCTATGATCTCCATCTTCGGGGCACCATGATCATCACTGTCACCGGCACGACACCATGATCTCCATCATCATGATCTCCATCATTGTGTCTTCATGAAGTTGTCTCGCCAACTATTACTTCTACTACTATGGCTAACGCTTAGCAATAAAGTAAAGTAATTACATGGCGTTTATGATTGACACGCAGGTCATACAATAAATAAGACAACTCCTATGGCTCCTGCCGGTTGTCATAATCATCGACATGCAAGTCATGAATCCTATTACAAGAACATGATCAATTCATACATCACAATGCATCACATCACATCCTTTGGCCATATCACATCACAAGGCACATGCTGCAAAAACAAGTTAGACGTCCTCTAATTTGTAGTTGCAAGTTTTTACGTGGCTGCTATAGGTTACTAGCAAGAACGTTTCTTACCTACGTCAACACCACAACGTGATTTGCCAATTGCTATTTACCCTTCATAAGGACCCTTTTCATCGAATCCGATCCGACTAAGGTAGGAGAGACAGACACCCGCTAGCCACCTTATGCATCTAGTGCATGTCAGGCGGTGGAACCGGTCTCACGTAAGCGTACGTGTAAAGTTGGTCCGGGCCGCTTCATCCCACAATACCGCCGAATCAAGATAAGACTAGTAGCGGCAAGCAAATTAACAAACTCGACGCCCACAACTGCTTTGTGTTCTACTCGTGCATAGATTCTACGCATAGACCTAGCTCTGATACCACTGTTGGGGAACGTAGTAGTAAATCAAAAATTTTCCTACGCGTTCACCAAGATCCATCTATGGAGAAACCAGCAACGAGCAAGGGGAGAGTGGATCTTCATACCTTTGAAGATCGCTAAGCGGAAGCGTTACAAGAACGCGGTTGATGGAGTCGTACTCGCAGCGATTCAGATCGCGGTAGATCCGATCAAGTGCCGAACGGACGGCACCTCCGCGTTCAACACACGTGCAGCCCGGTGACGTCTCCAACACCTTGATCCAGCAAGGAGGAAGGAGAGGTTGGGGAAGGGCTCCAACAGCAGCACGACGGCGTGGTGGTGGTGGAGTAGCAAGGTATTCCGACAGGGCTTCGCCTAAGCGCTGCGGAGGAGGAAGAAGAGAGGTAGGGCTTCGCCGTGAGAGAGAGAGATCAAATCTTGTCTCAAAACATCCAAAACCTCAAGTATATATAGGAGGAGGGACGTGGAGGGCTGGCTTGGCCTCTACTCCAAAGAGGAGATGGCCGGCCGAATTAAAGGGAGAGTCCACCTCCCACAAGGGAGGTGGATCTCCTCCTTTTAAATCCTTTTTGCCTTATCTCCTTATCTCCAGCCACATGGGCCTTTAGCAAAAGTATTTCCCAGCCCAATAAGGGCTGACACACTTTATCTAACAGCCCATGAAGTCCTCTGGTCGTCACACCCCTCCCGGGGGTCCTCCGGCACCCTCCCGGCACTCCCGGTACAATACCGATGAGCCCGAAAACTTTCCGGTGACCGAAACTGGACTTCCTATATATCAATCTTTACCTCCGGACCATTCCGGAGCTCCTCGTGACGTCCGGGATCTCATCCGGGACTCCGAACAACCTTCGGTAATCACGTATACCTTTTCCCTATAACCCTAGCGTCATCGAACCTTAAGTGTGTAGACCCTACGGGTTCGGGAGACACGTAGACATGACCGAGACACCTCTCCGGTCAATAACCAACAGCGGGATCTGGATACCCATGTTGGCTCCCACGTACTCCACGATGATCTCATCGGATGAACCACGATGTCAAGGATTCAATCAATCCCGTATTCAATTCCCTTTGTCTATCGGTATGATACTTGCCCGAGATTCGATCGTCGGTATCCCCATACCTTGTTCAATCTCGTTACTGGCAAGTCTCTTTACTCGTTCCGTAATACATCATCCCGTGGCTAACTCCTTAGTCACATTGAGCTCATTATGATGATGTCTTACCGAGTGGGCCCAGAGATACCTCTCCGTCACACGGAGTGACAAATCCCAGTCTCGATTCGTGCCAACCCAACAGATACTTTCGGAGATACCCGTAGCGTACCTTTATAGCCACCCAGTTACGTTGTGACGTTTGGCACACCCAAAGTATTCCTACGGTATCCGGGAGTTACACAATCTCATGGTCTAAGGAAATGACACTTGACATTGAAAAGCTTTAGCAAACGAACTACACGATCTTTGTGCTATGCTTAGGATTGGGTCTTGTCCATCACATCATTCTCCTAATGATGTGATCCCGTTATCAACGACATCCAATGTCCATGGCCATGAAACCGTGACCATCTATTGATCAACGAGCTAGTCAACTAGAGGCTCACTAGGGACATGTTGTGGTCTATGTATTCACACATGTATTATGGTTTCCGGTTAACACAATTATAGCATGAACAATAGACAATTATCATGAACAAGGAAATACAATAATAACCATTTTATTATTGCCTCTAGGGCATATTTCCAACAAATAAAACCACTAGTTTCAAGAAGAATGGCAAGGGCAAAGAAGGGTAACTCTAAGAAGAGTGGCAAAACAGTTGCCCCTCCCGTGAAGAAACCCAAGGCTGGACCCAAGCCAGAAACTAAGTGCTTTCATTGCAAGGGAACTGGTCACTGGAAGTGGAACTGCCCCAAGTATTTGGCCAACAAGAAGGCGGCCACCACCAAACAAGGTATATATGATATACATGTTATTGATGTGTACCTTACCAACTCTTGTTGTAGTGCATGGGTATTTGGTACCGGTTCAGTTGCTCACATTTGCAACTCAACACAGGAGCCACGGAATAGACGAAGGTAGGACGAAGTGACGATGCGCGTGGGAAATGGTTCTAAGGTTGATGTGATCGCCGTCGGCACGCTCGCTCTTCGATTACCATCGGGATTAGTGATGAACCTGAATAATTGTTATTTAGTGCCTGCGTTAAGCATGAACATTATATCTGGTTCTTGTTTATTATGAGATGGTTACTCATTTAAATCATAGAATAATGATTGTTCTATTTATATGAGTAATATATTTTATGGTCATGCACCCAATGTGAGGGGTTTATTCATATTGCATCTCGATATTGATGATACACATGTTCATAACATTGATGCTAAAAGATGTAGAATTGATAATGATAGTACCACTTTCTTGTGGCACTGCCGTTTAGGTCATATTGGTGTAAAACGCATGAAGAAGCTCCATGTTGATGGACTTTTGGAGTCACTTGATTTTGAATCACTTGACACATGTGAACCATGCCTCATGGGCAAGATGACTAAAACAATGTTCTCTAGAACAATGGAACGGGCAAGTCGCTTGTTGGAAATCATACATACTGATGTGTGCGGTCTGATGAGCATTGAGGCGTGCAATGGACATCGTTATTTTCTCACCTTCACTGATGACTTAAGTTGATATGGGTATATTTACTTATTGAAACGCAAGTCTGAAACATTTGAAAAGTTCAAGCAATGTCAGAGTGAAGTTGAGAATCATCATAACAAGAAGATTAAATTCCTATGATCTGATTGGGGAGGTGAATATCTGAGTTATGAGTTTGGCAGTCACTTAACACAGTGTGGAATTGTTTCACAATTGTCACCGCCTAGAACACCACAACGTAATGGTGTGTCCAAACATCGTAATCGAACCTTATTAGATATGGTGCGCTCTATGATGTCTCTTGCCGATTTGCCACTATCGTTTTCGGGGTTATGCATTAGAGACAGTTGTATTCACTTTAAATAGGGCACCATCAAAATACTTTGAGATGACGCCATGTGAACTATGGTTTGGCAAGAAGCCAAAGTTGTCGTTTCTTAAAGTTTTGGGATGTGATGCTTATGTCAAAAAGCTTCAGCCTGAAAAGCTGGAACCCAAAGTGGAGAAATGCTTCTTCATAGGACACTAATACGTCCATTTTGCATCATGATTTTATATTGATATTTATTGTATTATGTGCTATTACTACACATTTTGGTACAATATTTATGCCTTTTCTCTCTTATTTTACAAGGTTTACATGAAGAGGGAGAATGCGGGCAGTTGGAATTCTGGCTAGAAAAGGAGCAAATCTGAGATACCTATTCTGCACAACTCCAAAATTCTTGAAACTCTATGGAGAATTATTTTGGAATATATAAAAATTATTAGGCGAAAGAAATATATCAGGGGGGCCACCAAGCAGTCACAAGCCAGGGGGCGCGCCCCCGTGGCTTGTGGCCCACCTGGTAGCCCTCCGATGCCCATCTTCTGCTATATGGAGGCTTTTGACCTGAGAAAATCATAACAGAGCTTTCGGGGCGAAGCCCCGCTGTCTCGAGGCAGAACTTGGGCAGAACCAATCTTGGGCTCCGGCGGAGCTGTTCTGTCGGGGAAACTTCCGTCCTGGAGGGGGAAATCAAAGCCATCGTCATCAGCAATGATCCTCCCAACGAGAGGGGGTCAATCTCCATCAACTTATTCATCAACACCATCTCCTCTCCAAACCCTAGTTCATCTCGTATCTGATCTTTGTCTCAAAACCTCAGATTGGTACGTGTGGGTTGCTAGTAGTGTTGATTACTCCTTGTAGTTGATGCTAGTTGGTTTACTTAGTGGAGGATCATATGTTCAGATCCTTAATCATCATTAATACTCCTCTGATTATGAACATGAATATGCTTTGTGAGTAGTTATGCTTGTTCCTGAGGACATGGGACAAGTCTTGTTATAAGTAATCATGTGAATTTGGTATTCGTTCGATATTTTGATGAGATGTATGTTGTCTCTCCTCTAGTGGTGTTATGTGAACATCGACTACATGACACTTCACCATTGTTTGGGCCTATAATAAGGCATTGGGAAGTAATAAGTAGATGATGGGTTGCTAGAGTGATAGAAGCTTAAACCCTAGTTTATGTGTTGCTTCGTAAGGGGCTGATTTGGATCCACATGTTTCATGCTATGGTTATATTTATCTTAATTCTTCTTTCATAGTTGCGGATGCTTGTGAGAGGGGTTAATCATAAGTGGGAGGCTCGCCCAAGTAAGGGCAGCACCCAAGCACCGGTCCACCCACATATCAAATTATCAAAGTAACGAACGTGAATCATATGAGCATGATGAAAACTATCTTGACAGAAATTCCCATGTGTCCTCAGGAGCGCCTTGATTTATATAAGAGTTTGTCCAGGCTTGTCCTTTGATATAAAAAGGATTGGGACACCTTGATGCACCTTTGTTACAATTTTTACTTGCTACCCATTACGAATTATCTTATCGAAAAACTATCTGTTATCGATAATTTCAGTGCTTGGAGAGAATACCTTACTGAAAACCGCTTTGTCATTTCCTTCTGCTCCTCGTTGGGTTTGACACTCTTACTTATCGAAAGGCCTACGATAGATCTCCTATACTTGTGGGTCATCAAGACTCTTTTCTGGCACTGTTGCCGGGGAGTGAAGCGCCTTTGGTGAGTGGAACTTGGTAAGGAAAAATTTATATAGTGTGCTGAAATTTACTATCACTTGTTACTATGGAAAATAATCCTTTGATGGGCTTGTTCGGGGTATCTTGACCTCGACCGGAAGCACAAAGAGTCGCTCCTCAACCTGCTACACCTACTGAAAATATTTGTTATGAAATTCCTTCGAGTATGATAGACAAACTGCTAGCTAATCCTTATGCAGGAGATGGAACACTACATCCTGATTTGCATATAATCTATGTGGATGAAGTTTGTGGATTATTTAAGCTTGTAGGTTTGCCCGAGGATGTTGTCAAGAAGAAGGTCTTTCCTTTATCTTTCAAGCAGAAGGCATTGGCATGGTACAGGCTATGTGATGATATTGGATCATGGAACTACGACCGATTGAAATTGGAATTTCATCAGAAGTTTTATCCCATGCATCTGGTTCATCGTGATCGGAATTATATTTACAATTTTTGGCCTCATGAAGGAGAAAGAATCGCTCAAGCTTGGGGCAGGCTTAAATCAATCTTATATTCATGCCCCAACCATAAGCTCTCAAGAGAAATTATTATTCAGAATTTTTATGCTCGGCTTTCTCATAATGATCGATCCATGCTTGATACTTCTTGCTCCGGTTCTTTTATGAAGAAAGATATTGAATTCAAATGGGACTTATTGGAAAGAATTAAACGAACTCTGAAGATTGGGAACTCGACGAAGGTAAGGAGTCAGGTATAAACATTAAGTTTGATTGTGTTAAATCCTTTATAGACACCGATGCTTTTCATGAATTTAGCACCAAATATGGACTTGACTCTGACATAGTAGCTTCTTTATGTGAATCTTTTGCTACTCATGTTAATCTCCCTAAGGAGAAGTGGTTTAAATATCATCCTCCCATTGAAGTGAAAGTAGTTGAACCTATTAAAGTTGAAGAGGAAACTATTACTTATAATGTTGATCCTGTTATTCCTACTACTTATATTGATAAACAACCATTCCCTGTTAGGATAAAGAAACAAGCTAAAGCTTTAACCGTGGTTTGTAAGAGTTGTATTAGAACACCTACACCCCCTGAACAAATTAAAGTTGAACCTAGTTCTAACATCCCAAATTTTGGAATGTTATAATAAATATTAGAATGATTGTTTGTTCGATTGAGTGAAAAAAATGAAACTTTTTGAAAACTTTTGAATGAGAGGGAATGACATGACTTTCCCATATGCTTTTGGAATTCAAATTCCCACATTTCAAATGAGTGAGAGAAGATGACATGACTTCTTCAATATAAAAAGATTTGAAGAGTGAATTTGAAAGCATTTGAAATTTTCTCATATGGAATTCATTTCATATTTGGTTCCATTTTAAATTTGAAAGAATTCAAATACCCTTGACAAGATCTTGAGAGGAGTAACATGACACTCCACACCAGGGTTATTTTGTGAAGTATTTGAACCATAAAACCTAGGAGGTTATTTGAAAATTATTTTCAAAAAGAATTAAAATCAATTTAGGCATTTTCTGAAAATAATTTTTCTTAAATTATTTATTTTGGCCGTGGAGAAATGTTCATTAAATGGAATTTATTCCCCTAATCAATTTGATATATATCTTCAATTGTTGGAAATGTTTTGAATGCCTTAATGAGATTTCAATTCTCTGGAAATTAGAAAAAAGGAAACGAAATTAAAGTTTTAATTAATAAACCGGCCGGCCCACCGGCCTTAACTCCCCGAGATCCCTCCGGATCGGTCACCGACACCGCTGATGCCCCCCCCCCTCCATCACTCACAAGCGGACACCACCGCCCGACCGCGCCATCCCCGCGCTCATCTTCCTCCCCGTGCTCAGCACCTTGCCGGAGATCCCTCCCGCACCGGATCTCACTCCCCTTGTCGTTTCCCGAGCGGCCACCGCGCCTATAAAACCCCTGCTCCCTCCGTGCCCGTTCCACCCCTGAACGCCCCTGCCCTCGCCCGAAAACCCCACCGCACCACCTCGCCGGAGTTCGGCTAACAACCGAAGCCCTCCGAGCACGTGGTCGTCGCCTCCGTCGTCCCTAGCCCCAACCAACGCCACCAATCGTCGCCGGAGCTTCACTGCCGTTTCCTGGACCTTTCAGACACCGCCCTCGACCACCGCACCATCGTCTCCGATCACCTCCGACGTTCGGCCGCCGTCGACATCGCCGGAGCCCCGACCTCCTCCTCTGTAAGCCACCCCTCACGTAGCCGTCGGATCTAGGGTTAACGGATCAGATTAGAAGTTTTAAAACGGCGAACCATTATCCATTACACTTCGGTCGTCCGCCCGCAAACACCCGCACGCACGCGCCTTCAACCAATAGGAAGCCGCCACGACATCCCTGTCTGTTAGCTAAGATTTTTTCTTTTTCTATTTCTGCTTTAGAAAACAGAATGATTCATGTTTTTATTTTTGTTATATCTTTTAAAATATTTAGAGTTTTGGATTGATTCTTTTGGCATAATGTCACAAATTTTATCTAGTTTCTGTATATATAAAGTTTGACCATATTTGAATATTTAAATTTGAATTCAAACAGATTTGATTCAAATCTTATTTTCTGAATATCTTGAGTTTACAAATATATTTTAAGTTGATTCTTTTTTGCTACTTGTCACTAGTAACTTTATTTAACAGTAGGTATAATTTGAGAATTTTTACAATATTTTAAAATTAGTATTTTTAACCAAAACAGATTCTGTTTTAGTTCTTGTTAGGTTTATTTATATTTCTTTTGTTTTAAGTTGTTTTAATTTATTTTATTTTATATTAGTTGATAGATTTTATAAAGTTTTCTGTTAGATAATAGTATACCTTCAAACAAATATTATTTTATTAGTTGATTGCATGAAAATCAATTCTAGTTAATTATAACTTGTAATTGATTTCCATTGCTATTTGATTTCCTTTTTGAAAATACTTTTATAGATTGTTTTACAAGTCTACTTTATATTAACTTAGTTGCTTTATAAATTGTTTTCTCTTATTCTGTTAGTTTATTTGTTTTACTTGTTGTTAAGATTATTAGCTAGAAAACTTATAGTGTTTAGTGTGTTATTTATCATAGTTCTCAGTTGATTTTCAAAAGTAATTCTTTTTGCTAAGTAAAATATTTACTAAAAATACTTTTGTTATATTTTACTTTGTTTTTGTTTTATTAATTTTGAAAATAGGATTATTTGTAGAGAAAACCAACCCTTGGTTGTGTTGATGAAGTTTGTTGTTTTGAGTTTTTGTCTTAAGTATTTCCTTCATCACAACCTTGATGCTTTTGGTTTTGTGTTACTTTTTGATTGTTAGTATTGATTGCTAGTATGATTGCTTATATGAATGCAATGTTTGATTATATAGATTTTCATCGGAGAGTGACGAATAGTCTATCAAGTTATTTCTGAGAGCGATATTATTCTTCATCAACAGTACATGCAAGTTCACTTTGACCATCTATTTCATACCTATGTTTTATTGCATGTAGTGACATCATTCAACAAATCCCTCTAGTAGTGTTATTGAAATTCTTGTAGTTGAGTAGAATGCATGAGGTAGGAACCCACCACTTGCTACTAAAGCCCCGGGAACGTTAGTTATTTTAATGCTATGCTAAAGTAGACGGGGTCTGGTATGAGTGTTCGTGAGTGGTGTGAGAAGGAGGACTCTACGTCAAGACGACAACTTCATGAAGGCATCTTCAAGTCCTGCATCTTCAAGACCTCAAGACTTTGAGACTCGAGAAACAAGTTTTCAATACACACTACTGGGTGAAGGATGGTTGATTGGGCATCCCTGGAGTAACCAGTGGATGGCCGGGATGCATGGAGAAGCCCCATGACATCTTGCGGAAAGCTTCACCCAGACTCAACGAGACGGATGAATACTTCATGCCCGGAAGCTTACCTGTGTAGCCACAAGTCATTATGGGCTCTGGCTTGGTTGATCTTTTTTGTGACTCTAGATGGGCAGTGCTACGAGATGTAGTCGACGTTAGGATTGGATGGGCACTGACAGTAGTCAGGGAAACACACTGAAAGACCATGTTTCGTTCATCCTGTTCTCAAACACCATGCAGTGCGAGGACTTACAAGGAGGGAACAAACCTTGTGGGTAAAGTACACAACACTCTACAGAGTTAAACCTAATCGATTAGCCGTGTCCCCGGTTACGGACAATTTGAGCCTCTAGACTTGGATCTATCTCTGAACTCTCAACATTGGACTGATAATTAATTGTGGGCAAATTATGATACTTGTGGGCATTAAGACATCGGTTGGCAGAACCATGTCATCTTAGGTAACTCTGTAGTGAAAATTCCTGATATTCCTTCGTTGTAGGAAAAGAAATAAAATCAGCTTTTATGCAAAAACTCAGACACAGAGCCACAAAGCCTTACTGCATATAGAATAGTTTTTATCTTCTGTTCTACTATGGTGATCTTGCCGGTACATTCAATGTACTGACCTACACGGCTGCAACGTCTCATGTTGCAGATACTCTTCTTCGACAAGTAAGAGATACGATTCAGGGTTACGGTCTACACTCAACCTGCCGTTGGTGTTTATTGGGACTCCACTCCCGTTGACTGTTTCCGCTGAGATTTTAAGGTATATATCAGTTTTACGTTAATTACATGTGATTGCACTTTGATATATACATTGATGTACTGTGTGTGCCAGCATACTGATCCAGGGATGTCACAGAGCACACAGAGGCTTGACTCGTTTTGAGTTGGGTCGCTACACTAGTATTGCTATGGTTAAAGATCCTGGTTGATAATATTGATGGGCATGTTATTCATTTTTGTGATGAAGCGGCTAGAATTGCTAGACCTGATACTAAGAGTAAACATAGACCAGTTGTTGGTGTGCCTGTTGTTTCTGTTAAAATAGGAGATCATTGTTATCATGGCTTGTGTGATATGGGTGCTAGCGTAAGTGCAATTCCCTTTTCCTTATACAAAGAAATCATGCATGATATTGCACCAGTTGAACTACAGGAAATTGATGTTACTATTAAGCTTGCTAATAGAGACTCTATTGCACCGATGGGGATTGTTAGAGATGTTGAAGTACTGTGTGGGAAAATAAAATATCCTACTAATTTTCTTGTTCTTTGTTCCCCACAAGATGATTCTTGTCCCATTATATTTGGCAGACCCTTCTTGAATAATGTTAACGCTAGGATTGATTGTGAGAAAGAAACAATTACTGTGAGTTTTTGGGATGTGTTTCATGAGTTCAATTTCTCTAAATTTTGTAGACAACCCCATGACAAATAATTGCCTAGTAAAGATGAAATTATTGGTCTTGCTTCTATTGTTGTGCCTCCTACTGATCCTTTAGAACAATATTTGCTAGACCATGAAAATGATATGCATATGAATGAGAGGAATGAAATAGATAAAATTTTCTTTGATCAGCAGCCTATTTTGAAACACAAATTACCTGTCAAAATACTTGGGGATCCTCCTCCACCCAAGGGTGATCCCGTGTTTGAACTCAAACAATTACCCGATATGTTGAAATATGCTTATCTTGATGAAAAGGAGATATATCCTATTATTATTAGTGCTAACCTTTCAAAGCATGAAGAAAAGAGATTATTGAAAACTCTGAGGAAGCACCGTGCTGCTATTGGTTATACTCTTGATGATCTTAAGGGCATTAATACCACTCTATGCCAGCATGAAATTAATATGGAACCTGATGCCAAACCAGTTATTGATTGCCAACGACGATTCAACCCTAAGATGGAAGTAGTGGTAAGAAAAGAAATACTAAAGCTTCTGGAGGCAGGTATAATTTATCTTGTTGCTAATAGTAGATGGGCTAGTCCCGTTCATTGTGTCCCTAAGAAGGGAAGTATTACCGTTGTTCCTAATGATAAAAATGAATTGATCCTGCAAAGAATTGTTACAGGTTATAGAATGGTAATTTATTTTAGGAAATTAAATAAAGGTACTAAGAAAGATCATTACCCTTTACCTTTTATTGATCAAATGCTAGAAAGACTATCCAAACATACTCATTTTTGCTTTCTAGATGGTTACTCTGGTTTGTCTCAAATACCTGTATCAAGAGAGGATCAAGAAAAAAATCACTTTTCCTTGCCCTTTCGGTACCTTTGCTCATAGACGTATGCCTTTTGATTTATGCAATGCACCTGCTACCTTTCAAAGATGTATGATGGCTATATACTCTCACTTTTGTGAAAAGATTCTTGAGGTTTTCATGGATGATTTTTCCGTTTACAGAACTTCATTTGATGATTGTTTGAGCAACCTTGACCGAATTTTGCAGAGATGTGAAGAAATTAATCTTGTCTTGAATTAGGAAAAGTGCCACTTTATGGTTAATGAAGGTATTGTCTTGGGGCACAAGATCTTCAAAAGAGGTATTGAAGTTGATAAAGCTAAAGTTGATGCTATTGAAAAAATGACGTGCCCTATGGATATCCAAGGTATAAGAAGTTTCCTTGGTCATGCTAGTTTCTATAGGAGGTTTATCAAAGATTTCTCTAGGATTTCTAGGCCTCTCACAAATCTTTTGCAAAAATATGTTCCATTTGTTTTTGATGATGATTGTTTAGAAGCATTTGAAATTCTTAAGAATACACCTATTGTTCAACCACCCGACTGGAACCTACCCTTTGAAATTATGTGTGATGCTAGTGATTATGTTGTTGGTGTTGTTCTAGGAAAAAGAGATGATAAGAAATTAAATGTCCTCCATTATGCTAGTAAAACTCTAAACAGTGCTCAAAGAAACTACGCTAGTACTGAAAATGAATTTTTAGCAGTCGTGTTTGCTTTTGATAAGTTTAGACCTTATATTGTTGATTCCAAAGTAACTGTTCACACCGATCATGCTTCTATTAAGTACCTTATGGAAAATAAAGATGCTAAACCTAGACTTATTAGGTGGGTCCTTCTTCTACAAGAATTTTATTTGCATATTATGGATAGAAAGGGTGTTGATAACCCTGTGGCAAATAACTTGTCTAGGTTAGAAAATGTTCTTGATGACCCACTACCTATTGATGATAGCTTTCTTGATGAACAATTAGCTGTTGTAAATGCTTCACACAATGCTCCATGGTATGCTGATTATGCCAATTACATTGTTGCTAAATTTATACCGCCTACTTTCACATACCAACAAAAGAAAATGTTCTTCTATGATTAAGGCATTACTTTTGGGATGATCCACACCTTTATAAAGAAGGAGTAGATGATATTATTAGATGTTGTGTACTTGAGCATGAACAGGAACAGATCTTACACAAGGGTCACTCTGAAGCCTACAGAGGACACCACGCTGGAGATAGAACTGCACATAAGGTACTACAATCTAGGTTATTGGCCTACTTTCTTCAAGGATGCTCGTAAGTTTGTTTTGTCTTGTGATGAATATCAAAGAATTGGTAATATTAGTAGACGTCAGGAAATGCCTATGAATTACTCTCTTGTTATTGAACCATTTGATGTTTGGGGTTTTGATTATATGGGGCCTTTTCCACAATCTACTAGGTCTCCTCATATTCTAGTTGTTGTTGATTATGTTACTAAGTGGGTAGAAGCTATTCCAACTAGTAGCGCTGATCATAACACTTCTATTAAAATGCTTAAAGAAGTTATTTTCCCTAGATTTGGAGTCCCTAAATATTTGATGACTGATGGTGGTTCACACTTTATTCATGGTGCTTTCCATAAATTGCTCGCTAAAAATTCATGATACAATATCCCGAAGGTTTTGACTCTCGTATCACGACAATACCTCATGTTTTCTTTTTAAGTTGTTTCTTCTGCAGTAGATCTAGAGCAAGATGTCTTCACAAGAGTTGGTCGGGGAGAACTGCTTTGGGCAGGCTACGGAAGAAGAGATGAAGGCCGACTTGAAAATGATAGATGCCATGGAGGAAGACCAAGAAGTTACCCTCTCATCCACAACCTGGAGCCGTGCTGGAAGAAGTTCAGAGCTCAGGATTCCAAATTCGGTTATCCCTGCCAATGCTAAATTTCTTACTTTTGAAAATATGAACAGGAGTGTTGCTTCTTCCCCCACATCAATGAAACATCCATGGGTTAAGGGTGCTCTAACCATCACTGGAAAACTCCACAAGGAAATAATGGATCTCAGACAGCAAAATAACAAGCTTGAGGAGGAGAATCGCATTCTGAAGGGCATCATCGCCAAGAATATAACATCAACGTCTCTAAAGCAATACAACTAAACACATGGGTATGGGCGCTCCCCTTGGCTTGTGCCAAGCTTGGGGGAGGTACCCCGATATCATATCACCATCACACCTTTTATTTTTATTTTTATCATTTTTCTTAGTTCAATCCTTTTGGTTATATCTTGATCTAGTAGAATAAAGTTTTCGTGTGATCTAGTTTTGAGTTTTGCTTTATGATTCCTCCTATGTAAGCAAGTCCGAGAGTTATATAATAAAAAGTACTTTTTAGTTGAGGGCTTTGCTTGTTTGGTATGATCTTGATCTTGAGAACGATGAAATAGAAACAAGTATAGAATAGAAGAAAAGATTAAATATGATGATCTTATGGGGAGTCATGACTTCACATATAAGAAGTATGTCGATTGAAACCTGTTGTGGGTTGACAAACATAGCTGTTGGTCGTTGTGGCAATTAAACGGAAGTAATAAAGAAACAAAGGTTCACACATATATATATTGTCTTGGACATCTTTTATGATTGTGAGCACTCATTAAAATATTATATGTTAAGAAGTTGATGTTGGACAAGGAAGACAACATAATGGTTTATGTTTGCTTATTTTCGAATAGAAGTTATATCGCTATATGTTGGGAGACGTAGTAGTAAATCAAAATTTTCCTACGTTCACCAAGATCTATCTATGGAGAAACCAGCAACGAGAGGGGAGAGGTTGCATCTTCATACCTTTGAAGATCGCTAAGCGGAAGCGTTACAAGAACGCGGTTGATGGAGTCGTACTCGCAGCGATTCAGATCGCGGTAGATCCGATCAAGTGCCGAACGGACGGCACCTCCGCGTTCAACACACGTGCAGCCCGGTGACGTCTCCAACACCTTGATCCAGCAAGGAGGAAGGAGAGGTTGGGGAAGGGCTCCAACAGCAGCACGACGGCGTGGTGGTGGTGGAGTAGCAAGGTATTCCGACAGGGCTTCGCCTAAGCGCTGCGGAGGAGGAAGAAGAGAGGTAGGGCTTCGCCGTGAGAGAGAGAGATCAAATCTTGTCTCAAAACATCCAAAACCCTCAAGTATATATAGGAGGAGGGACGTGGAGGGCTGGCTTGGCCTCTACTCCAAAGAGGAGATGGCCGGCCGAATTAAAGGGAGAGTCCACCTCCCACAAGGGAGGTGGATCTCCTCCTTTTAAATCCTTTTTGCCTTATCTCCTTATCTCCAGCCGCATGGGCCTTTAGCAAAAGTCTTGCCCAGCCCAATAAGGGATGGCACACTTTATCTAACAGCCCATGTGGTCCTTTGGTCGTCACACCCCTCCCGGGGGTTATCCGGCACCCTCCCGGCACTCCCGGTACACTACCGATGAGCCCGAAAACTTTCCGGTGACCAAAACTGGACTTCCTATATATCAATCTTTACCTCCGGACCATTCCGGAGCTCCTCGTGACGTCCGGGATCTCATCCGGGACTCCGAACAACCTTCGGTAATCACGTATACCTTTTCCCTATAACCCTAGCGTCATCGAACCTTAAGTGTGTAGACCCTACGGGTTCGGGAGACACGTAGACATGACCGAGACACCTCTCCGGTCAATAACCAACAGCGGGATCTGGATACCCATGTTGGCTCCCACGTACTCCACGATGATCTCATTGGATGAACCACGATGTCAAGGATTCAATCAATCCCATATACAATTCCCTTTGTCTATCGGTATGATACTCGCCCGAGATTCGATCGTCGGTATCCCCATACCTTGTTCAATCTCGTTACCGGCAAGTCTCTTTACTCGTTCCGTAATACATCATCCCGTGACTAACTCCTTAGTCACATTGAGCTCATAATGATGATGTCTTACCGAGTGGGCCCAGAGATACCTCTCCGTCACACGGAGTGACAAATCCCAGTCTCGATTCATGCCAACCCAACAGATACTTTCGGAGATACCCGTAGTGCACCTTTATAGCCACCCAGTTACGTTGTGACGTTTGGCACACCCAAAGCATTCCTACGATATCCGGGAGTTGCACAATCTCATGGTCTAAGGAAATGATACTTGACATTGAAAAGCTTTAGCAAACGAACTACACGATCTTGTGCTATGCTTAGAATTGGGTCTTGTCCATCACATCATTCTCCTAATGATGTGATCCCGTTATCAATGACATCCAATGTCCATGGCCATGAAACCGTGACCATCTATTGATCAACGAGCTAGTCAACTAGAGGCTCACTAGGGACATGTTGTGGTCTATGTATTCACACATGTATTATGGTTTCCGGTTAACACAATTATAGCATGAACAATAGACAATTATCATGAACAAGGAAATACAATAATAACCATTTTATTATTGCCTCTAGGGCATATTTCCAACAGTCTCCCACTTGCACTAGAGTCAATAATCTAGTTCACATCACCATGTGATTAACACTTACATCACCATGTGATCATATCATCATGTGATTAACACCCAATAATTCTGGGGTTTGTTCATGTCCTGCTCGTGAAAGAGGTTTTAGTCAACGGGTCTGCGACATTCAGATCCGTGTGTACCTTACAAACTTTCCATGTCATATTTGTAGATACTACTCCCATGCTCCACTTGGAGCTATTCCAAATGGCTGCTCCACTATACGTAGCTGGATTTCTACTAAGAGTCATCCGGATTGGTTTTAAAGCTTGCATCATCGTAACACTTTACGATGAACTCTTTATCACCTCCATAATCGAGAAATATTTCCTTAGTTCTCAAGTTACTAAGGCTAACTTTGACCGCTGTCTAGTGATCCACTCTTGGATTACTCTTGTACCCCTTGACAGACTCATGGCAAGGCACACACAGGTGCGGTACACAGCATGGCATACTATATAGAGCCTATGGCTAAGCATAGGAGATGACACTCATCTCTTCTTTATCTTCTGCCGTGGTCGGGTATTGAGTCTTACTCAATTTCACACCTTACAATACAGTCAAGAACTCCTTCTTTGACCCATCTATTTTGAACTCCTTCAAAAACTTGTCAAGGTATGTCTTCGTCGAAAAAACTTATCAAGCGAATAGATCTATCCCTATAGATCTTGATGCTCAATAAAATAGTAGCTTTATCTGGGTCTTCCTTTGAAAAACAAAACTTTTCAAACAACCCTTCATGCTCTTCCAGAAATTCTACATCATTTCCGATCAATAATATGTCAACTACATATTCTTATAAGAAATTCCATAGTGCTCCCACTCACTTTCTTGCAAATACAAGTTTCTCATAAACTTTGTATAAACTTAAACACTTTGATCACCTCATCAAAGCATATATTCCAACTCCGAGATGCTTGCTCCAGTCCATAGAAGGATCGCTGGAGTTTGCATATTATTAGCATCCTTAGGATTGACAAAACCTTCTGGTTGTATCACATACAACTCTTCCTCACAGAAACCATTACGGAAACCTTGTTTTGTCATCCATCTGCCAGATTTCATAATCGAAAAATGCAGCAACTGCTAACAAAATTTTAATAGACTTTTAGCATCGCTACAGATGAGACAATCTCATTGCAGTCAACTCCTTGAACTTGGCGGAAACTTCTTTGCGACAAGTCGAGCTTTATAAACGGTGACATTTCACCATTAGCGTCTATGTTTATCTCAAAGGTCCATTTGTACTCAATGACCCGCCATTCAACAGGCAAGTCTACCAAAGTCCATACTTGGTTTTCATACATGGATCCTTTCTCGGATTTCATGGCTCCTAGCCATTTGTTGGAATCCGGGCCCACCATCGCTTCTCCATAGTTCGTAGGTTCATCGTTGTCCAACAACATGATTTCCAAGACAGGGTTGTCGTACTACTCAGGAGCAGTACGCGTCCTTGTCGACCTACGAGGTTCGATAGTGACTTGATCCGAAGCTTCATGATCATCATCATTAACTTCCTTTTCAACTAAGTAGGCTCTACAGAAACATCTTTCTGTGTTGCGCTATTCTCTGGTTGAAACAAAGGTTCAACAACCTTATCAAGTTCTATCTTCCTCCCACTCAATTCTTTCGAGAGAAACTCTTTCTCAAAAAGGACCCGTTCTTAGCAACAAACACCTTTTGCGCTTGGATCTGAGATAGAAGGTATACCCAATGTCTCATTAGGGTATTCTATGAAGATGCATTTGTCTGCTTTGAGTTCGAGCTCGCTAGGTGAAAAACCCATTTTCACATAAGCGTCGCAGCCCCAACATTAAGAAATGACAGCTTAGGCTTCTGTCAAACCATAATTCTCACGGTGTCATCTCAACAAACTTAGATGGTGCCCTGTTAAAGTGAATGGATTTGTCTTTAATGCATAACCCCATAACGATAGTGGTAAAACGATAAGAGACATCATAGTACTCACTATATCCAATAGAGCACGACTACGACGTTCGAACACACCATCACACTATGGTGTTCCAGGAGGCGTGAGCTGTGAAACAATTTCCACATTGTCTAAAATTGCATACCAAACTCGTAACTTAGATATTCACCTCCATGATCATATCATAGACATTTATCTTCTTGTCACGATGATCTTTAACTTCACTCTGAAACTCCTTGAACCTTTCAAACATTTCAGATTCGTGTTTCATTAAGTAAATATCCCCATATTTACTCAAATCATCAGTGAAGGTAAAGAAAAACAACGATATCCACTGTGTGTTTCAACACTCATTGGACCACATACATCAACATGTATTAATTCCAATAAGCCACTTGCCCGCTCCATCATATTGGATGACGGGGTCTCAGTCATCTTGCCCAAGAGGCATGGCTCGCATGTCTCAACCGATTCGAAATCGAGTGAGTCAAAAAACATCCATCATCATGGAGTTTCTTCATGCGATTTATACCAATATGACATTACGTGGCAGTGCCACAAGCATGTGGTACTATCATTATTAACTTTGTATCTTTTGGTACCAATGTTATGAATATGTGTACTACTACGATCATGATTCGATAAACCATTTCGAGTGGGTGCATGACCATTGAAGGCATTATCCATGTAAACAGAATAACCATTATTATCTAACTTATATGAATAACCGTATCGCACTAATCATGATCTAATCACGTTTATGCTCAACGCAAACACCAAATAACATTTATTTAGGTTTATCACAAATCCTGAAGGTAGAGAGAGCGTGCGATGGTGATCACATCAATCTTGGAAATACTTCCAACACACATCGTCACCTTTCACCTAGCTAGTCTCCATTTACTCCGTAGCTTTTATTTCGAGTTGCTAACACTTAGCAACCGAACCGGTATCTAATACCCAGGTGCTACTAGGAGTACCAGCAAGGTACACATCACTAACACGTATATCAAATATACTTCCATTGACATTACCAGCCTTCTTATCTACCAATCATCTAGGGGTTTTCCGCTTCAGCGAACATTCTCCTCATAACAGAAGCACTTAGTCTCGGGTTCGGGCTCAACCTTGGGTTTCTTCACTAGAGCAACAACTGGCTTGCCATTCCTGAAGTTTTTCCCTTCTTGCCCTTGCCCCTTTTGAAACTAGTGGTTTTCACTTAACCATCAACACTTGATGCTCCTTATTGATTTCTACCTTCGTGGTGTCAAACATCACGAACAACTCAGGGATCATCTTATCCATCCCTGGCATGTTATAGTTCATCACGAAGCTCTAGTAGCTTGGTGGCAGTGACTTGGAGAATTGCATTAATCACTATCTCATCTGGAAGATTAACTCCCACTTGATTCAAGTGATTGTAGCACCCAGACAATCTGAGAACACGCTCACCGATTAAGCTATTCTCCTTTATCTTGCAGGCAAAGAATCTTGTTGGAGGTCTCATACCTCTCAACATAGGCACGAGCTTGAGATCACAATCTCAGCTCCTAGAACATCTCATATGTTCCGTGACGTTCAAAACGTTTTGGAGCCTCAATTCTAAGCCGTAATGCATGACGCATTGAACTATCATGTAGTCACCAAAAAGTGCCTGTCATATGTTCACAACATCTACAGACAACGCTTGAGGGAGTGGTGCAGTTAGCGGTACATCAAAAACATAAGCTTTCTGTGCAGCAATGAGGACAATCCTCAGATCACGGACTCAGTCCGCATTATTGCTACCATCAACTTTCAACTTACTTTTCTCTAGGATTGTATCAATAAAACTGTGGAGCTACAGCGCGAGCTATCTACGACATAATTTGCAAGGACATTTTTAGACTAAGTTCATGATAATTAAGTTCATTTAATCAAATTATTAATGAACTCCCACTTAGATAGACATCTCTCTAGTCTTCCAAGTGATACATGATCCATGTCAACTAGCCCGTGTCCGATCATCACGTGAGACGGACTAGTCATCCATGGTGAACATCTCTATGTTGATCGTATCTTCTATACGACTCATGTTCGACCTTTCGGTCCTCCGTGTTCCGAGGCCATGTCTGTACATGCTAGGCTCGTCAAGTCAACCTAAGTGTTTCGCATGTGTAAATCTGGCTTACACCCGTTGTATGCGAACGTTAGAACCTATCACACCCGATCATCACGTGGTGCTTCGGAACGACGATCCTTAGCAACGGTGCACAGTTAGGGTGAACACCTCTCTTGAAATTTTATTGAGAGATCATCTTATTTACTACCGTCGTTCTAAGCAATAAGATGTAAACATGATAAACATCACATGCAATCAATATAGTGACATGATATGGCCAATATCATTTTGCTCCTATGATCTCCATCTTCGGGGCACCATGATCATCACTGTCACCGGCACGACACCATGATCTCCATCATCATGATCTCCATCATTGTGTCTTCATGAAGTTGTCTCGCCAACTATTACTTCTACTACTATGGCTAACGCTTAGCAATAAAGTAAAGTAATTACATGGCGTTTATGATTGACACGCAGGTCATACAATAAATAAGACAACTCCTATGGCTCCTGCCGGTTGTCATAATCATCGACATGCAAGTCGTGAATCCTATTACAAGAACATGATCAATTCATACATCACAATGCATCACATCACATCCTTTGGCCATATCACATCACAAGGCACATGCTGCAAAAACAAGTTAGACGTCCTCTAATTTGTAGTTGCAAGTTTTTACGTGGCTGCTATAGGTTACTAGCAAGAACATTTCTTACCTACGTCAACACCACAACGTGATTTGCCAATTGCTATTTACCCTTCATAAGGACCCTTTCATCGAATCCGATCCGACTAAGGTAGGAGAGACAGAACACCCGCTAGCCACCTTATGCATCTAGTGCATGTCAGGCGGTGGAACCGGTCTCACGTAAGCGTACGTGTAAAGTTGGTCCGGGCCGCTTCATCCCACAATACCGCCGAATCAAGATAAGACTAGTAGCGGCAAGCAAATTAACAAACTCGACGCCCACAACTGCTTTGTGTTCTACTCGTGCATAGATTCTACGCATAGACCTAGCTCTGATACCACTGTTGGGGAACGTAGTAGTAAATCAAAAATTTCCTACGCGTTCACCAAGATCCATCTATGGAGAAACCAGCAACGAGCAAGGGGAGAGTGGATCTTCATACCTTTGAAGATCGCTAAGCGGAAGCGTTACAAGAACGCGGTTGATGGAGTCGTACTCGCAGCGATTCAGATCGCGGTAGATCCGATCAAGTGCCGAACGGACGGCACCTCCGCGTTCAACACACGTGCAGCCCGGTGACGTCTCCAACACCTTGATCCAGCAAGGAGGAAGGAGAGGTTGGGGAAGGGCTCCAACAGCAGCACGACGGCGTGGTGGTGGTGGAGTAGCAAGGTATTCCGACAGGGCTTCGCCTAAGCGCTGCGGAGGAGGAAGAAGAGAGGTAGGGCTTCGCCGTGAGAGAGAGAGATCAAATCTTGTCTCAAAACATCCAAAACCTCAAGTATATATAGGAGGAGGGACGTGGAGGGCTGGCTTGGCCTCTACTCCAAAGAGGAGATGGCCGGCCGAATTAAAGGGAGAGTCCACCTCCCACAAGGGAGGTGGATCTCCTCCTTTTAAATCCTTTTTGCCTTATCTCCTTATCTCCAGCCACATGGGCCTTTAGCAAAAGTATTTCCCAGCCCAATAAGCGCTGACACACTTTATCTAACAGCCCATGAAGTCCTCTGGTCGTCACACCCCCTCCCGGGGGTCCTCCGGCACCCTCCCGGCACTCCCGGTACAATACCGATGAGCCGAAACTTTCCGGTGACCGAAACTGGACTTCCTATATATCAATCTTTACCTCCGGACCATTCCGGAGCTCCTCGTGACGTCCGGGATCTCATCCGGGACTCCGAACAACCTTCGGTAATCACGTATACCTTTTCCCTATAACCCTAGCGTCATCGAACCTTAAGTGTGTAGACCCTACGGGTTCGGGAGACACGTAGACATGACCGAGACACCTCTCCGGTCAATAACCAACAGCGGGATCTGGATACCCATGTTGGCTCCCACGTACTCCACGATGATCTCATCGGATGAACCACGATGTCAAGGATTCAATCAATCCCGTATTCAATTCCCTTTGTCTATCGGTATGATACTTGCCCGAGATTCGATCGTCGGTATCCCCATACCTTGTTCAATCTCGTTACTGGCAAGTCTCTTTACTCGTTCCGTAATACATCATCCCGTGGCTAACTCCTTAGTCACATTGAGCTCATTATGATGATGTCTTACCGAGTGGGCCCAGAGATACCTCTCCGTCACACGGAGTGACAATCCCAGTCTCGATTCGTGCCAACCCCAACAGATACTTTCGGAGATACCCGTAGCGTACCTTTATAGCCACCCAGTTACGTTGTGACGTTTGGCACACCCAAAGTATTCCTACGGTATCCGGGAGTTACACAATCTCATGGTCTAAGGAAATGACACTTGACATTGAAAAGCTTTAGCAAACGAACTACACGATCTTTGTGCTATGCTTAGGATTGGGTCTTGTCCATCACATCATTCCTCCTAATGATGTGATCCCGTTATCAACGACATCCAATGTCCATGGCCATGAAACCGTGACCATCTATTGATCAACGAGCTAGTCAACTAGAGGCTCACTAGGGACATGTTGTGGTCTATGTATTCACACATGTATTATGGTTTCCGGTTAACACAATTATAGCATGAACAATAGACAATTATCATGAACAAGGAAATACAATAATAACCATTTTATTATTGCCTCTAGGGCATATTTTCCAACAAATAAACACTAGTTTCAAGAAGAATGGCAAGGCAAGAAGGGTAACTCTAAGAAGAGTGGCAAAACAGTTGCCCCTCCCGTGAAGAAACCCAAGGCTGGACCCAAGCCAGAAACTAAGTGCTTTCATTGCAAGGGAACTGGTCACTGGAATTGGAACTGCCCCAAGTATTTGGCCAACAAGAAGGCGGCCACCACCAAACAAGGTATATATGATATACATGTTATTGATGTGTACCTTACCAACTCTTGTTGTAGTGCATGGTATTTGGTACCGGTTCAGTTGCTCACATTTGCAACTCAACACAGGAGCCACGGAATAGACGAAGGTAGGACGAAGTGACGATGCGCGTGGGAAATGGTTCTAAGGTTGATGTGATCGCCGTCGCACGCTCGCTCTTCGATTACCATCGGGATTAGTGATGAACCTGAATAATTGTTATTTAGTGCCTGCGTTAAGCATGAACATTATATCTGGTTCTTGTTTATTATGAGATGGTTACTCATTTAAATCATAGAATAATGATTGTTCTATTTATATGAGTAATATATTTATGGTCATGCACCCAATGTGAGGGGTTTATTCATATTGCATCTCGATATTGATGATACACATGTTCATAACATTGATGCTAAAAGATGTAGAATTGATAATGATAGTACCACTTTCTTGTGGCACTGCCGTTTAGGTCATATTGGTGTAAAACGCATGAAGAAGCTCCATGTTGATGGACTTTTGGAGTCACTTGATTTTGAATCACTTGACACATGTGAACCATGCCTCATGGCAAGATGACTAAAACAATGTTCTAGAACAATGGAACGGGCAAGTCGCTTGTTGGAAATCATACATACTGAGTGTGCGGTCTGATGAGCATTGAGGCGTGCAATGGACATCGTTATTTTCTCACCTTCACTGATGACTTAAGTTGATATGGGTATATTTACTTATTGAAACGCAAGTCTGAAACATTTGAAAAGTTCAAGCAATGTCAGAGTGAAGTTGAGAATCATCATAACAAGAAGATTAAATTCCTATGATCTGATTGGGGAGGTGAATATCTGAGTTATGAGTTTGGCAGTCACTTAACACAGTGTGGAATTGTTTCACAATTGTCACCGCCTAGAACACCACAACGTAATGGTGTGTCCAAACATCGTAATCGAACCTTATTAGATATGGTGCGCTCTATGATGTCTCTTGCCGATTTGCCACTATCGTTTTCGGGGTTATGCATTAGAGACAGTTGTATTCACTTTAAATAGGGCACCATCAAAATACTTTGAGATGACGCCATGTGAACTATGGTTTGGCAAGAAGCCAAAGTTGTCGTTTCTTAAAGTTTTGGGATGTGATGCTTATGTCAAAAGCTTCAGCCTGAAAAGCTGGAACCCAAAGTGGAGAAATGCTTCTTCATAGGACACTAATACGTCCATTTTGCATCATGATTTTATATTGATATTTATTGTATTATGTGCTATTACTACACATTTTGGTACAATATTTATGCCTTTTCTCTCTTATTTTACAAGGTTTACATGAGAGGGAGAATGCGGGCAGTTGGAATTCTGGCTAGAAAAGGAGCAAATCTGAGATACCTATTCTGCACAACTCCAAAATTCTTGAAACTCTATGGAGAATTATTTTGGAATATATAAAAATTATTAGGCGAAAGAAATATATCAGGGGGCCACCAAGCAGTCACAAGCCAGGGGGCGCGCCCCCGTGGCTTGTGGCCCACCTGGTAGCCCTCCGATGCCCATCTTCTGCTATATGGAGGCTTTTGACCTGAGAAAATCATAACAGAGCTTTCGGGGCGAAGCCCCGCTGTCTCGAGGCAGAACTTGGGCAGAACCAATCTTGGGCTCCGGCGGAGCTGTTCTGTCGGGGAAACTTCCGTCCTGGAGGGGGAAATCAAAGCCATCGTCATCAGCAATGATCCTCCCAACGAGAGGGGGTCAATCTCCATCAACTTATTCATCAACACCATCTCCTCTCCAACCCTAGTTCATCTCGTATCTGATCTTTGTCTCAAAACCTCAGATTGGTACGTGTGGGTTGCTAGTAGTGTTGATTACTCCTTGTAGTTGATGCTAGTTGGTTTACTTAGTGGAGGATCATATTTCAGATCCTTAATCATCATTAATACTCCTCTGATTATGAACATGAATATGCTTTGTGAGTAGTTATGCTTGTTCCTGAGGACATGGGACAAGTCTTGTTATAAGTAATCATGTGAATTTGGTATTCGTTCGATATTTTGATGAGATGATGTTGTCTCCTCTAGTGGTGTTATGTGAACATCGACTACATGACACTTCACCATTGTTTGGGCCTATAATAAGGCATTGGGAATAAGTAATAAGTAGATGATGGGTTGCTAGAGTGATAGAAGCTTAAACCCTAGTTTATGTGTTGCTTCGTAAGGGGCTGATTTGGATCCACATGTTTCATGCTATGGTTATATTTATCTTAATTCTTCTTTCATAGTTGCGGATGCTTGTGAGAGGGGTTAATCATAAGTGGGAGGCTCGCCCAAGTAAGGGCAGCACCCAAGCAACCGGTCCACCCCAATATCAAAATTATCAAAGTAACGAACGTGAATCATATGAGCATGATGAAAACTATCTTGACAGAAATTCCCATGTGTCCTCAGGAGCGCCTTGATTTATATAAGAGTTTGTCCAGGCTTGTCCTTTGATATAAAAAGGATTGGGACACCTTGATGCACCTTTGTTACAATTTTTACTTGCTACCCATTACGAATTATCTTATCGAAAAAACTATCTGTTATCGATAATTTCAGTGCTTGGAGAGAATACCTTACTGAAAACCGCTTTGTCATTTCCTTCTGCTCCTCGTGGGTTTGACACTCTTACTTATCGAAAGGCCTACGATAGATCTCCTATACTTGTGGGTCATCAAGACTCTTTTCTGGCACTGTTGCCGGGGAGTGAAGCGCCTTTGGTGAGTGGAACTTGGTAAGGAAAAACTTTATATAGTGTGCTGAAATTTACTATCACTTGTTACTATGGAAAATAATCCTTTGATGGGCTTGTTCGGGGTATCTTGACCTCGACCGGAAGCACAAAGAGTCGCTCCTCAACCTGCTACACCTACTGAAAATATTTGTTATGAAATTCCTTCGAGTATGATAGACAAACTGCTAGCTAATCCTTATGCAGGAGATGGAACACTACATCCTGATTTGCATATAATCTATGTGGATGAAGTTTGTGGATTATTTAAGCTTGTAGGTTTGCCCGAGGATGTTGTCAAGAAGAAGGTCTTTCCTTATCTTTCAAGCAGAAGGCATTGGCATGGTACAGGTCTATGTGATGATATTGGATCATGGAACTACGACCGATTGAAATTGGAATTTCATCAGAAGTTTTATCCCATGCATCTGGTTCATCGTGATCGGAATTATATTTACAATTTTGGCCTCATGAAGGAGAAAGAATCGCTCAAGCTTGGGGCAGGCTTAAATCAATCTTATATTCATGCCCCAACCATAAGCTCTCAAGAGAAATTATTATTCAGAATTTTTATGCTCGGCTTTCTCATAATGATCGATCCATGCTTGATACTTCTTGCTCCGGTTCTTTTATGAAGAAAGATATTGAATTCAAATGGGACTTATTGGAAAGAATTAAACGAACTCTGAAGATTGGGAACTCGACGAAGGTAAGGAGTCAGGTATAAACATTAAGTTTGATTGTGTTAAATCCTTTATAGACACCGATGCTTTTCATGAATTTAGCACCAAATATGGACTTGACTCTGACATAGTAGCTTCTTTATGTGAATCTTTTGCTACTCATGTTAATCTCCCTAAGGAGAAGTGGTTTAAATATCATCCTCCCATTGAAGTGAAAGTAGTTGAACCTATTAAAGTTGAAGAGGAAACTATTACTTATAATGTTGATCCTGTTATTCCTACTACTTATATTGATAAACAACCATTCCCTGTTAGGATAAAGAAACAAGCTAAGCTTTAACCGTGGTTTGTAAGAGTTGTATTAGAACACCTACACCCCCTGAACAAATTAAGAAGTTGAACCTAGTTCTAACATCCCAAATTTTGGAATGTTATAATAAATATTAGAATGATTGTTTGTTCGATTGAGTGAAAAAAAATGAAACTTTTTGAAAACTTTGAATGAGAGGGAATGACATGACTTTCCCATATGCTTTTTGGAATTCAAATTCCCACATTTCAAATGAGTGAGAGAAGATGACATGACTTCTTCAATATAAAAGATTTGAAGAGTGAATTTGAAAGCATTTGAATTTTCTCATATGGAATTCATTTCATATTTGGTTCCATTTTAAATTTGAAAGAATTCAAATACCCTTGACAAGATCTTGAGAGGAGTAACATGACACTCCACACCAGGGTTATTTTGTGAAGTATTTGAACCATAAAACCTAGGAGGTTATTTGAAAATTATTTTCAAAAAGAATTAAAATCAAATTTAGGCATTTTCTGAAAATAATTTTCTTAAATTATTTATTTTGGCCGTGGAGAAATGTTCATTAAATGGAATTTATTCCCCTAATCAATTTGATATATATCTTCAATTGTTGGAAATGTTTGAATGCCTTAATGAGATTTCAATTCTCTGGAAAGTAGAAAAAAAGGAACGAAATTAAAGTTTTAATTAATAAACCAGAACCGGCCGCCCACCGGCCTTAACTCCCCGAGATCCCTCCGGATCGGTCACCGACACCGCTGATGCCCCCCCCCCTCCATTCACTCACAAGCGGACACACCACCGCCCGACCGCGCCATCCCCCAGCATGCTCCATCTTCCCCCCGTGCTCAGCACCTTGCACGGAGATCCCTCCGCAACGGATCTCACTCCCTTGTCGTTCCCGAGCGGCCACCGCGCCTATAAAACCCCTGCTCCCTCCGTGCCCGTTCCAACCCCTGAACGCCCCTGCCCTCAGCCCGAAAACCCCCCCACCGCACACCTCGCCGGAGTTCGGCTAACAACCGAAGCCCTCCGAGCACGTGGTCGTCGCCATCCGTCGTCCCTTAGCCCCAACCAACGCCACCAATCGTCGCCGGAGCTTCACTGCCGTTTCCTGGACCTTTCAGACACCGCCCTCGAACCACCGCACCATCGTCTCCGATCACCTCCGACGTTCGGCCGCCGTCGACATCGCCGGAGCCCCGACCTCCTCCTCTGTAAGCCACCCCTCACGTAGCCGTCGGATCTAGGGTTAACGGATCAGATTAGAAGTTTTAAAAACGGCGAACCATTATCCATTACACTTCGGTCGTCCGCCCGCAAACACCCGCACGCACGCGCCTTCAACCAATAGGAAGCCGCCACGACATCCCTGTCTGTTAGCTAAGATTTTTTCTTTTTCTATTTCTGCTTTAGAAAACAGAATGATTCATGTTTTTATTTTGTTATATCTTTTAAAATATTTAGAGTTTTGGATTGATTCTTTTGGCATAATGTCACAAATTTTATCTAGTTTCTGTATATATAAAGTTTGACCATATTTGAATATTTAAATTTGAATTCAAACAGATTTGATTCAAATCTTATTTTCTGAATATCTTGAGTTTACAAATATATTTTAAGTTGATTCTTTTTTGCTACTTGTCACTAGTAACTTTATTTAACAGTAGGTATAATTTGAGAATTTTTACAATATTTTAAAATTAGTATTTTTAACCAAAACAGATTCTGTTTTAGTTCTTGTTAGGTTTATTTATATTTCTTTTGTTTTAAGTTGTTTTAATTTATTTTATTTTATATTAGTTGATAGATTTTATAAAGTTTCTGTTAGATAATAGTATACCTTCAAACAAATATTATTTTATTAGTTGATTGCATGAAAATCAATTCTAGTTAATTATAACTTGTAATTGATTTCCATTGCTATTTGATTTCCTTTTTGAAAATACTTTTATAGATTGTTTTACAAGTCTACTTTATATTAACTTAGTTGCTTTATAAATTGTTTTCTCTTATTCTGTTAGTTTATTTGTTTTACTTGTTGTTAAGATTATTAGCTAGAAAACTTATAGTGTTTAGTGTGTTATTTATCATAGTTCTCAGTTGATTTTCAAAAGTAATTCTTTTTGCTAAGTAAAATATTTACTAAAAATACTTTTGTTATATTTTACTTTGTTTTTGTTTTATTAATTTTGAAAATAGGATTATTTGTAGAGAAAACCAACCCTTGGTTGTGTTGATGAAGTTTGTTGTTTTGAGTTTTTGTCTTAAGTATTTCCTTCATCACAACCTTGATGCTTTTGGTTTTGTGTTACTTTTGATTGTTAGTATTGATTGCTAGTATGATTGCTTATATGAATGCAATGTTTGATTATATAGATTTTCATCGGAGAGTGACGAATAGTCTATCAAGTTATTTCTGAGAGCGATATTATTCTTCATCAACAGTACATGCAAGTTCACTTTGACCATCTATTTCATACCTATGTTTTATTGCATGTAGTGACATCATTCAACAAATCCCTCTAGTAGTGTTATTGAAATTCTTGTAGTTGAGTAGAATGCATGAGGTAGGAACCCACCACTTGCTACTAAAGCCCCGGGAACGTTAGTTATTTTAATGCTATGCTAAAGTAGACGGGGTCTGGTATGAGTGTTCGTGAGTGGTGTGAGAAGGAGGACTCTACGTCAAGACGACAACTTCATGAAGGCATCTTCAAGTCCTGCATCTTCAAGACCTCAAGACTTTGAGACTCGAGAAACAAGTTTTCAATACACACTACTGGGTGAAGGATGGTTGATTGGGCATCCCTGGAGTAACCAGTGGATGGCCGGGATGCATGGAGAAGCCCCATGACATCTTGCGGAAAGCTTCACCCAGACTCAACGAGACGGATGAATACTTCATGCCCGGAAGCTTACCTGTGTAGCCACAAGTCATTATGGGCTCTGGCTTGGTTGATCTTTTTTGTGACTCTAGATGGGCAGTGCTACGAGATGTAGTCGACGTTAGGATTGGATGGGCACTGACAGTAGTCAGGGAAACACACTGAAAGACCATGTTTCGTTCATCCTGTTCTCAAACACCATGCAGTGCGAGGACTTACAAGGAGGGAACAAACCTTGTGGGTAAAGTACACAACACTCTACAGAGTTAAACCTAATCGATTAGCCGTGTCCCCGGTTACGGACAATTTGAGCCTCTAGACTTGGATCTATCTCTGAACTCTCAACATTGGACTGATAATTAATTGTGGGCAAATTATGATACTTGTGGGCATTAAGACATCGGTTGGCAGAACCATGTCATCTTAGGTAACTCTGTAGTGAAAATTCCTGATATTCCTTCGTTGTAGGAAAAGAAATAAAATCAGCTTTTATGCAAAAACTCAGACACAGAGCCACAAAGCCTTACTGCATATAGAATAGTTTTTATCTTCTGTTCTACTATGGTGATCTTGCCGGTACATTCAATGTACTGACCTACACGGCTGCAACGTCTCATGTTGCAGATACTCTTCTTCGACAAGTAAGAGATACGATTCAGGGTTACGGTCTACACTCAACCTGCCGTTGGTGTTTATTGGGACTCCACTCCCGTTGACTGTTTCCGCTGAGATTTTAAGGTATATATCAGTTTTACGTTAATTACATGTGATTGCACTTTGATATATACATTGATGTACTGTGTGTGCCAGCATACTGATCCAGGGATGTCACAGAGCACACAGAGGCTTGACTCGTTTTGAGTTGGGTCGCTACACTAGTATTGCTATGGTTAAAGATCCTGGTTGATAATATTGATGGGCATGTTATTCATTTTTGTGATGAAGCGGCTAGAATTGCTAGACCTGATACTAAGAGTAAACATAGACCAGTTGTTGGTGTGCCTGTTGTTTCTGTTAAAATAGGAGATCATTGTTATCATGGCTTGTGTGATATGGGTGCTAGCGTAAGTGCAATTCCCTTTTCCTTATACAAAGAAATCATGCATGATATTGCACCAGTTGAACTACAGGAAATTGATGTTACTATTAAGCTTGCTAATAGAGACTCTATTGCACCGATGGGGATTGTTAGAGATGTTGAAGTACTGTGTGGGAAAATAAAATATCCTACTAATTTTCTTGTTCTTTGTTCCCCACAAGATGATTCTTGTCCCATTATATTTGGCAGACCCTTCTTGAATAATGTTAACGCTAGGATTGATTGTGAGAAAGAAACAATTACTGTGAGTTTTTGGGATGTGTTTCATGAGTTCAATTTCTCTAAATTTTGTAGACAACCCCATGACAAATAATTGCCTAGTAAAGATGAAATTATTGGTCTTGCTTCTATTGTTGTGCCTCCTACTGATCCTTTAGAACAATATTTGCTAGACCATGAAAATGATATGCATATGAATGAGAGGAATGAAATAGATAAAATTTTCTTTGATCAGCAGCCTATTTTGAAACACAAATTACCTGTCAAAATACTTGGGGATCCTCCTCCACCCAAGGGTGATCCCGTGTTTGAACTCAAACAATTACCCGATATGTTGAAATATGCTTATCTTGATGAAAAGGAGATATATCCTATTATTATTAGTGCTAACCTTTCAAAGCATGAAGAAAAGAGATTATTGAAAACTCTGAGGAAGCACCGTGCTGCTATTGGTTATACTCTTGATGATCTTAAGGGCATTAATACCACTCTATGCCAGCATGAAATTAATATGGAACCTGATGCCAAACCAGTTATTGATTGCCAACGACGATTCAACCCTAAGATGGAAGTAGTGGTAAGAAAAGAAATACTAAAGCTTCTGGAGGCAGGTATAATTTATCTTGTTGCTAATAGTAGATGGGCTAGTCCCGTTCATTGTGTCCCTAAGAAGGGAAGTATTACCGTTGTTCCTAATGATAAAAATGAATTGATCCTGCAAAGAATTGTTACAGGTTATAGAATGGTAATTTATTTTAGGAAATTAAATAAAGGTACTAAGAAAGATCATTACCCTTTACCTTTTATTGATCAAATGCTAGAAAGACTATCCAAACATACTCATTTTTGCTTTCTAGATGGTTACTCTGGTTTGTCTCAAATACCTGTATCAAGAGAGGATCAAGAAAAAAATCACTTTTCCTTGCCCTTTCGGTACCTTTGCTCATAGACGTATGCCTTTTGATTTATGCAATGCACCTGCTACCTTTCAAAGATGTATGATGGCTATATACTCTCACTTTTGTGAAAAGATTCTTGAGGTTTTCATGGATGATTTTTCCGTTTACAGAACTTCATTTGATGATTGTTTGAGCAACCTTGACCGAATTTTGCAGAGATGTGAAGAAATTAATCTTGTCTTGAATTAGGAAAAGTGCCACTTTATGGTTAATGAAGGTATTGTCTTGGGGCACAAGATCTTCAAAAGAGGTATTGAAGTTGATAAAGCTAAAGTTGATGCTATTGAAAAAATGACGTGCCCTATGGATATCCAAGGTATAAGAAGTTTCCTTGGTCATGCTAGTTTCTATAGGAGGTTTATCAAAGATTTCTCTAGGATTTCTAGGCCTCTCACAAATCTTTTGCAAAAATATGTTCCATTTGTTTTTGATGATGATTGTTTAGAAGCATTTGAAATTCTTAAGAATACACCTATTGTTCAACCACCCGACTGGAACCTACCCTTTGAAATTATGTGTGATGCTAGTGATTATGTTGTTGGTGTTGTTCTAGGAAAAAGAGATGATAAGAAATTAAATGTCCTCCATTATGCTAGTAAAACTCTAAACAGTGCTCAAAGAAACTACGCTAGTACTGAAAATGAATTTTTAGCAGTCGTGTTTGCTTTTGATAAGTTTAGACCTTATATTGTTGATTCCAAAGTAACTGTTCACACCGATCATGCTTCTATTAAGTACCTTATGGAAAATAAAGATGCTAAACCTAGACTTATTAGGTGGGTCCTTCTTCTACAAGAATTTTATTTGCATATTATGGATAGAAAGGGTGTTGATAACCCTGTGGCAAATAACTTGTCTAGGTTAGAAAATGTTCTTGATGACCCACTACCTATTGATGATAGCTTTCTTGATGAACAATTAGCTGTTGTAAATGCTTCACACAATGCTCCATGGTATGCTGATTATGCCAATTACATTGTTGCTAAATTTATACCGCCTACTTTCACATACCAACAAAAGAAAATGTTCTTCTATGATTAAGGCATTACTTTTGGGATGATCCACACCTTTATAAAGAAGGAGTAGATGATATTATTAGATGTTGTGTACTTGAGCATGAACAGGAACAGATCTTACACAAGGGTCACTCTGAAGCCTACAGAGGACACCACGCTGGAGATAGAACTGCACATAAGGTACTACAATCTAGGTTATTGGCCTACTTTCTTCAAGGATGCTCGTAAGTTTGTTTTGTCTTGTGATGAATATCAAAGAATTGGTAATATTAGTAGACGTCAGGAAATGCCTATGAATTACTCTCTTGTTATTGAACCATTTGATGTTTGGGGTTTTGATTATATGGGGCCTTTTCCACAATCTACTAGGTCTCCTCATATTCTAGTTGTTGTTGATTATGTTACTAAGTGGGTAGAAGCTATTCCAACTAGTAGCGCTGATCATAACACTTCTATTAAAATGCTTAAAGAAGTTATTTTCCCTAGATTTGGAGTCCCTAAATATTTGATGACTGATGGTGGTTCACACTTTATTCATGGTGCTTTCCATAAATTGCTCGCTAAAAATTCATGATACAATATCCCGAAGGTTTTGACTCTCGTATCACGACAATACCTCATGTTTTCTTTTTAAGTTGTTTCTGCAGTAGATCTAGAGCAAGATGTCTTCACAAGAGTTGGTCGGGGAGAACTGCTTTGGGCAGGCTACGGAAGAAGAGATGAAGGCCGACTTGAAAATGATAGATGCCATGGAGGAAGACCAAGAAGTTACCTCTCATCCACAACCTGGAGCCGTGCTGGAAGAAGTTCAGAGCTCAGGATTCCAAATTCGGTTATCCCTGCCAATGCTAAATTTCTTACTTTTGAAAATATGAACAGGAGTGTTGCTTCTTCCCCCACATCAATGAAACATCCATGGGTTAAGGGTGCTCTAACCATCACTGGAAAACTCCACAAGGAAATAATGGATCTCAGACAGCAAAATAACAAGCTTGAGGAGGAGAATCGCATTCTGAAGGGCATCATCGCCAAGAATATAACATCAACGTCTCTAAAGCAATACAACTAAACACATGGGTATGGGCGCTCCCCTTGGCTTGTGCCAAGCTTGGGGGAGGTACCCCGATATCATATCACCATCACACCTTTTATTTTTATTTTTATCATTTTTCTTAGTTCAATCCTTTTGGTTATATCTTGATCTAGTAGAATAAAGTTTTCGTGTGATCTAGTTTTGAGTTTTGCTTTATGATTCCTCCTATGTAAGCAAGTCCGAGAGTTATATAATAAAAAGTACTTTTTAGTTGAGGGCTTTGCTTGTTTGGTATGATCTTGATCTTGAGAACGATGAAATAGAAACAAGTATAGAATAGAAGAAAAGATTAAATATGATGATCTTATGGGGAGTCATGACTTCACATATAAGAAGTATGTCGATTGAAACCTGTTGTGGGTTGACAAACATAGCTGTTGGTCGTTGTGGCAATTAAACGGAAGTAATAAAGAAACAAAGGTTCACACATATATATATTGTCTTGGACATCTTTTATGATTGTGAGCACTCATTAAAATATTATATGTTAAGAAGTTGATGTTGGACAAGGAAGACAACATAATGGTTTATGTTTGCTTATTTTCGAATAGAAGTTATATCGCTATATGTTGGGAGACGTAGTAGTAAATCAAAATTTTCCTACGTTCACCAAGATCTATCTATGGAGAAACCAGCAACGAGAGGGGAGAGGTTGCATCTTCATACCTTTGAAGATCGCTAAGCGGAAGCGTTACAAGAACGCGGTTGATGGAGTCGTACTCGCAGCGATTCAGATCGCGGTAGATCCGATCAAGTGCCGAACGGACGGCACCTCCGCGTTCAACACACGTGCAGCCCGGTGACGTCTCCAACACCTTGATCCAGCAAGGAGGAAGGAGAGGTTGGGGAAGGGCTCCAACAGCAGCACGACGGCGTGGTGGTGGTGGAGTAGCAAGGTATTCCGACAGGGCTTCGCCTAAGCGCTGCGGAGGAGGAAGAAGAGAGGTAGGGCTTCGCCGTGAGAGAGAGAGATCAAATCTTGTCTCAAAACATCCAAAACCTCAAGTATATATAGGAGGAGGGACGTGGAGGGCTGGCTTGGCCTCTACTCCAAAGAGGAGATGGCCGGCCGAATTAAAGGGAGAGTCCACCTCCCACAAGGGAGGTGGATCTCCTCCTTTTAAATCCTTTTTGCCTTATCTCCTTATCTCCAGCCGCATGGGCCTTTAGCAAAAGTCTTGCCCAGCCCAATAAGGGATGGCACACTTTATCTAACAGCCCATGTGGTCCTTTGGTCGTCACACCCCTCCCGGGGGTTATCCGGCACCCTCCCGGCACTCCCGGTACACTACCGATGAGCCCGAAAACTTTCCGGTGACCAAAACTGGACTTCCTATATATCAATCTTTACCTCCGGACCATTCCGGAGCTCCTCGTGACGTCCGGGATCTCATCCGGGACTCCGAACAACCTTCGGTAATCACGTATACCTTTTCCCTATAACCCTAGCGTCATCGAACCTTAAGTGTGTAGACCCTACGGGTTCGGGAGACACGTAGACATGACCGAGACACCTCTCCGGTCAATAACCAACAGCGGGATCTGGATACCCATGTTGGCTCCCACGTACTCCACGATGATCTCATTGGATGAACCACGATGTCAAGGATTCAATCAATCCCATATACAATTCCCTTTGTCTATCGGTATGATACTCGCCCGAGATTCGATCGTCGGTATCCCCATACCTTGTTCAATCTCGTTACCGGCAAGTCTCTTTACTCGTTCCGTAATACATCATCCCGTGACTAACTCCTTAGTCACATTGAGCTCATAATGATGATGTCTTACCGAGTGGGCCCAGAGATACCTCTCCGTCACACGGAGTGACAAATCCCAGTCTCGATTCATGCCAACCCAACAGATACTTTCGGAGATACCCGTAGTGCACCTTTATAGCCACCCAGTTACGTTGTGACGTTTGGCACACCCAAAGCATTCCTACGATATCCGGGAGTTGCACAATCTCATGGTCTAAGGAAATGATACTTGACATTGAAAAGCTTTAGCAAACGAACTACACGATCTTGTGCTATGCTTAGAATTGGGTCTTGTCCATCACATCATTCTCCTAATGATGTGATCCCGTTATCAATGACATCCAATGTCCATGGCCATGAAACCGTGACCATCTATTGATCAACGAGCTAGTCAACTAGAGGCTCACTAGGGACATGTTGTGGTCTATGTATTCACACATGTATTATGGTTTCCGGTTAACACAATTATAGCATGAACAATAGACAATTATCATGAACAAGGAAATACAATAATAACCATTTTATTATTGCCTCTAGGGCATATTTCCAACAGTCTCCCACTTGCACTAGAGTCAATAATCTAGTTCACATCACCATGTGATTAACACTTACATCACCATGTGATCATATCATCATGTGATTAACACCCAATAATTCTGGGGTTTGTTCATGTCCTGCTCGTGAAAGAGGTTTTAGTCAACGGGTCTGCGACATTCAGATCCGTGTGTACCTTACAAACTTTCCATGTCATATTTGTAGATACTACTCCCATGCTCCACTTGGAGCTATTCCAAATGGCTGCTCCACTATACGTAGCTGGATTTCTACTAAGAGTCATCCGGATTGGTTTTAAAGCTTGCATCATCGTAACACTTTACGATGAACTCTTTATCACCTCCATAATCGAGAAATATTTCCTTAGTTCTCAAGTTACTAAGGCTAACTTTGACCGCTGTCTAGTGATCCACTCTTGGATTACTCTTGTACCCCTTGACAGACTCATGGCAAGGCACACACAGGTGCGGTACACAGCATGGCATACTATATAGAGCCTATGGCTAAAGCATAGGAGATGACACTCATCTCTTCTTTATCTTCTGCCGTGGTCGGGTATTGAGTCTTACTCAATTTCACACCTTACAATACAGTCAAGAACTCCTTCTTTGACCCATCTATTTTGAACTCCTTCAAAAACTTGTCAAGGTATGTCTTCGTCGAAAAAACTTATCAAGCGAATAGATCTATCCCTATAGATCTTGATGCTCAATAAAATAGTAGCTTTATCTGGGTCTTCCTTTGAAAAACAAAACTTTTCAAACAACCCTTCATGCTCTTCCAGAAATTCTACATCATTTCCGATCAATAATATGTCAACTACATATTCTTATAAGAAATTCCATAGTGCTCCCACTCACTTTCTTGCAAATACAAGTTTCTCATAAACTTTGTATAAACTTAAACACTTTGATCACCTCATCAAAGCATATATTCCAACTCCGAGATGCTTGCTCCAGTCCATAGAAGGATCGCTGGAGTTTGCATATTATTAGCATCCTTAGGATTGACAAAACCTTCTGGTTGTATCACATACAACTCTTCCTCACAGAAACCATTACGGAAACCTTGTTTTGTCATCCATCTGCCAGATTTCATAATCGAAAAATGCAGCAACTGCTAACAAAATTTTAATAGACTTTTAGCATCGCTACAGATGAGACAATCTCATTGCAGTCAACTCCTTGAACTTGGCGGAAACTTCTTTGCGACAAGTCGAGCTTTATAAACGGTGACATTTCACCATTAGCGTCTATGTTTATCTCAAAGGTCCATTTGTACTCAATGACCCGCCATTCAACAGGCAAGTCTACCAAAGTCCATACTTGGTTTTCATACATGGATCCTTTCTCGGATTTCATGGCTCCTAGCCATTTGTTGGAATCCGGGCCCACCATCGCTTCTCCATAGTTCGTAGGTTCATCGTTGTCCAACAACATGATTTCCAAGACAGGGTTGTCGTACTACTCAGGAGCAGTACGCGTCCTTGTCGACCTACGAGGTTCGATAGTGACTTGATCCGAAGCTTCATGATCATCATCATTAACTTCCTTTTCAACTAAGTAGGCTCTACAGAAACATCTTTCTGTGTTGCGCTATTCTCTGGTTGAAACAAAGGTTCAACAACCTTATCAAGTTCTATCTTCCTCCCACTCAATTCTTTCGAGAGAAACTCTTTCTCAAAAAGGACCCGTTCTTAGCAACAAACACCTTTTGCGCTTGGATCTGAGATAGAAGGTATACCCAATGTCTCATTAGGGTATTCTATGAAGATGCATTTGTCTGCTTTGAGTTCGAGCTCGCTAGGTGAAAAACCCATTTTCACATAAGCGTCGCAGCCCCAAACATTAAGAAATGACAGCTTAGGCTTCTGTCAAACCATAATTCTCACGGTGTCATCTCAACAAACTTAGATGGTGCCCTGTTAAAGTGAATGGATTTGTCTTTAATGCATAACCCCATAACGATAGTGGTAAAACGATAAGAGACATCATAGTACTCACTATATCCAATAGAGCACGACTACGACGTTCGAACACACCATCACACTATGGTGTTCCAGGAGGCGTGAGCTGTGAAACAATTTCCACATTGTCTAAAATTGCATACCAAACTCGTAACTTAGATATTCACCTCCATGATCATATCATAGACATTTATCTTCTTGTCACGATGATCTTTAACTTCACTCTGAAACTCCTTGAACCTTTCAAACATTTCAGATTCGTGTTTCATTAAGTAAATATCCCCATATTTACTCAAATCATCAGTGAAGGTAAAGAAAAACAACGATATCCACTGTGTGTTTCAACACTCATTGGACCACATACATCAACATGTATTAATTCCAATAAGCCACTTGCCCGCTCCATCATATTGGATGACGGGGTCTCAGTCATCTTGCCCAAGAGGCATGGCTCGCATGTCTCAACCGATTCGAAATCGAGTGAGTCAAAAAACATCCATCATCATGGAGTTTCTTCATGCGATTTATACCAATATGACATTACGTGGCAGTGCCACAAGCATGTGGTACTATCATTATTAACTTTGTATCTTTTGGTACCAATGTTATGAATATGTGTACTACTACGATCATGATTCGATAAACCATTTCGAGTGGGTGCATGACCATTGAAGGCATTATCCATGTAAACAGAATAACCATTATTATCTAACTTATATGAATAACCGTATCGCACTAATCATGATCTAATCACGTTTATGCTCAACGCAAACACCAAATAACATTTATTTAGGTTTATCACAAATCCTGAAGGTAGAGAGAGCGTGCGATGGTGATCACATCAATCTTGGAAATACTTCCAACACACATCGTCACCTTTCACCTAGCTAGTCTCCATTTACTCCGTAGCTTTTATTTCGAGTTGCTAACACTTAGCAACCGAACCGGTATCTAATACCCAGGTGCTACTAGGAGTACCAGCAAGGTACACATCACTAACACGTATATCAAATATACTTCCATTGACATTACCAGCCTTCTTATCTACCAATCATCTAGGGGTTTTCCGCTTCAGCGAACATTCTCCTCATAACAGAAGCACTTAGTCTCGGGTTCGGGCTCAACCTTGGGTTTCTTCACTAGAGCAACAACTGGCTTGCCATTCCTGAAGTTTTTCCCTTCTTGCCCTTGCCCCTTTTGAAACTAGTGGTTTTCACTTAACCATCAACACTTGATGCTCCTTATTGATTTCTACCTTCGTGGTGTCAAACATCACGAACAACTCAGGGATCATCTTATCCATCCCTGGCATGTTATAGTTCATCACGAAGCTCTAGTAGCTTGGTGGCAGTGACTTGGAGAATTGCATTAATCACTATCTCATCTGGAAGATTAACTCCCACTTGATTCAAGTGATTGTAGCACCCAGACAATCTGAGAACACGCTCACCGATTAAGCTATTCTCCTTTATCTTGCAGGCAAAGAATCTTGTTGGAGGTCTCATACCTCTCAACATAGGCACGAGCTTGAGATCACAATCTCAGCTCCTAGAACATCTCATATGTTCCGTGACGTTCAAAACGTTTTGGAGCCTCAATTCTAAGCCGTAATGCATGACGCATTGAACTATCATGTAGTCACCAAAAAGTGCCTGTCATATGTTCACAACATCTACAGACAACGCTTGAGGGAGTGGTGCAGTTAGCGGTACATCAAAAACATAAGCTTTCTGTGCAGCAATGAGGACAATCCTCAGATCACGGACTCAGTCCGCATTATTGCTACCATCAACTTTCAACTTACTTTTCTCTAGGATTGTATCAATAAAACTGTGGAGCTACAGCGCGAGCTATCTACGACATAATTTGCAAGGACATTTTTAGACTAAGTTCATGATAATTAAGTTCATTTAATCAAATTATTAATGAACTCCCACTTAGATAGACATCTCTCTAGTCTTCCAAGTGATACATGATCCATGTCAACTAGCCCGTGTCCGATCATCACGTGAGACGGACTAGTCATCCATGGTGAACATCTCTATGTTGATCGTATCTTCTATACGACTCATGTTCGACCTTTCGGTCCTCCGTGTTCCGAGGCCATGTCTGTACATGCTAGGCTCGTCAAGTCAACCTAAGTGTTTCGCATGTGTAAATCTGGCTTACACCCGTTGTATGCGAACGTTAGAACCTATCACACCCGATCATCACGTGGTGCTTCGGAACGACGATCCTTAGCAACGGTGCACAGTTAGGGTGAACACCTCTCTTGAAATTTTATTGAGAGATCATCTTATTTACTACCGTCGTTCTAAGCAAATAAGATGTAAACATGATAAACATCACATGCAATCAATATAGTGACATGATATGGCCAATATCATTTTGCTCCTATGATCTCCATCTTCGGGGCACCATGATCATCACTGTCACCGGCACGACACCATGATCTCCATCATCATGATCTCCATCATTGTGTCTTCATGAAGTTGTCTCGCCAACTATTACTTCTACTACTATGGCTAACGCTTAGCAATAAAGTAAAGTAATTACATGGCGTTTATGATTGACACGCAGGTCATACAATAAATAAGACAACTCCTATGGCTCCTGCCGGTTGTCATAATCATCGACATGCAAGTCGTGAATCCTATTACAAGAACATGATCAATTCATACATCACAATGCATCACATCACATCCTTTGGCCATATCACATCACAAGGCACATGCTGCAAAAACAAGTTAGACGTCCTCTAATTTGTAGTTGCAAGTTTTTACGTGGCTGCTATAGGTTACTAGCAAGAACATTTCTTACCTACGTCAACACCACAACGTGATTTGCCAATTGCTATTTACCCTTCATAAGGACCCTTTTCATCGAATCCGATCCGACTAAGGTAGGAGAGACAGACACCCGCTAGCCACCTTATGCATCTAGTGCATGTCAGGCGGTGGAACCGGTCTCACGTAAGCGTACGTGTAAAGTTGGTCCGGGCCGCTTCATCCCACAATACCGCCGAATCAAGATAAGACTAGTAGCGGCAAGCAAATTAACAAACTCGACGCCCACAACTGCTTTGTGTTCTACTCGTGCATAGATTCTACGCATAGACCTAGCTCTGATACCACTGTTGGGGAACGTAGTAGTAAATCAAAAAATTTCCTACGCGTTCACCAAGATCCATCTATGGAGAAACCAGCAACGAGCAAGGGGAGAGTGGATCTTCATACCTTTGAAGATCGCTAAGCGGAAGCGTTACAAGAACGCGGTTGATGGAGTCGTACTCGCAGCGATTCAGATCGCGGTAGATCCGATCAAGTGCCGAACGGACGGCACCTCCGCGTTCAACACACGTGCAGCCCGGTGACGTCTCCAACACCTTGATCCAGCAAGGAGGAAGGAGAGGTTGGGGAAGGGCTCCAACAGCAGCACGACGGCGTGGTGGTGGTGGAGTAGCAAGGTATTCCGACAGGGCTTCGCCTAAGCGCTGCGGAGGAGGAAGAAGAGAGGTAGGGCTTCGCCGTGAGAGAGAGAGATCAAATCTTGTCTCAAAACATCCAAAACCTCAAGTATATATAGGAGGAGGGACGTGGAGGGCTGGCTTGGCCTCTACTCCAAAGAGGAGATGGCCGGCCGAATTAAAGGGAGAGTCCACCTCCCACAAGGGAGGTGGATCTCCTCCTTTTAAATCCTTTTTGCCTTATCTCCTTATCTCCAGCCACATGGGCCTTTAGCAAAAGTATTTCCCAGCCCAATAAGCGCTGACACACTTTATCTAACAGCCCATGAAGTCCTCTGGTCGTCACACCCCTCCCGGGGGTCCTCCGGCACCCTCCCGGCACTCCCGGTACAATACCGATGAGCCCGAAAACTTTCCGGTGACCGAAACTGGACTTCCTATATATCAATCTTTACCTCCGGACCATTCCGGAGCTCCTCGTGACGTCCGGGATCTCATCCGGGACTCCGAACAACCTTCGGTAATCACGTATACCTTTTCCCTATAACCCTAGCGTCATCGAACCTTAAGTGTGTAGACCCTACGGGTTCGGGAGACACGTAGACATGACCGAGACACCTCTCCGGTCAATAACCAACAGCGGGATCTGGATACCCATGTTGGCTCCCACGTACTCCACGATGATCTCATCGGATGAACCACGATGTCAAGGATTCAATCAATCCCGTATTCAATTCCCTTTGTCTATCGGTATGATACTTGCCCGAGATTCGATCGTCGGTATCCCCATACCTTGTTCAATCTCGTTACTGGCAAGTCTCTTTACTCGTTCCGTAATACATCATCCCGTGGCTAACTCCTTAGTCACATTGAGCTCATTATGATGATGTCTTACCGAGTGGGCCCAGAGATACCTCTCCGTCACACGGAGTGACAAATCCCAGTCTCGATTCGTGCCAACCCAACAGATACTTTCGGAGATACCCGTAGCGTACCTTTATAGCCACCCAGTTACGTTGTGACGTTTGGCACACCCAAAGTATTCCTACGGTATCCGGGAGTTACACAATCTCATGGTCTAAGGAAATGACACTTGACATTGAAAAGCTTTAGCAAACGAACTACACGATCTTTGTGCTATGCTTAGGATTGGGTCTTGTCCATCACATCATTCTCCTAATGATGTGATCCCGTTATCAACGACATCCAATGTCCATGGCCATGAAACCGTGACCATCTATTGATCAACGAGCTAGTCAACTAGAGGCTCACTAGGGACATGTTGTGGTCTATGTATTCACACATGTATTATGGTTTCCGGTTAACACAATTATAGCATGAACAATAGACAATTATCATGAACAAGGAAATACAATAATAACCATTTTATTATTGCCTCTAGGGCATATTTCCAACAAATAAAACCACTAGTTTCAAGAAGAATGGCAAGGGCAAAGAAGGGTAACTCTAAGAAGAGTGGCAAAACAGTTGCCCCTCCCGTGAAGAAACCCAAGGCTGGACCCAAGCCAGAAACTAAGTGCTTTCATTGCAAGGGAACTGGTCACTGGAAGTGGAACTGCCCCAAGTATTTGGCCAACAAGAAGGCGGCCACCACCAAACAAGGTATATATGATATACATGTTATTGATGTGTACCTTACCAACTCTTGTTGTAGTGCATGGGTATTTGGTACCGGTTCAGTTGCTCACATTTGCAACTCAACACAGGAGCCACGGAATAGACGAAGGTAGGACGAAGTGACGATGCGCGTGGGAAATGGTTCTAAGGTTGATGTGATCGCCGTCGGCACGCTCGCTCTTCGATTACCATCGGGATTAGTGATGAACCTGAATAATTGTTATTTAGTGCCTGCGTTAAGCATGAACATTATATCTGGTTCTTGTTTATTATGAGATGGTTACTCATTTAAATCATAGAATAATGATTGTTCTATTTATATGAGTAATATATTTTATGGTCATGCACCCAATGTGAGGGGTTTATTCATATTGCATCTCGATATTGATGATACACATGTTCATAACATTGATGCTAAAAGATGTAGAATTGATAATGATAGTACCACTTTCTTGTGGCACTGCCGTTTAGGTCATATTGGTGTAAAACGCATGAAGAAGCTCCATGTTGATGGACTTTTGGAGTCACTTGATTTTGAATCACTTGACACATGTGAACCATGCCTCATGGGCAAGATGACTAAAACAATGTTCTCTAGAACAATGGAACGGGCAAGTCGCTTGTTGGAAATCATACATACTGATGTGTGCGGTCTGATGAGCATTGAGGCGTGCAATGGACATCGTTATTTTCTCACCTTCACTGATGACTTAAGTTGATATGGGTATATTTACTTATTGAAACGCAAGTCTGAAACATTTGAAAAGTTCAAGCAATGTCAGAGTGAAGTTGAGAATCATCATAACAAGAAGATTAAATTCCTATGATCTGATTGGGGAGGTGAATATCTGAGTTATGAGTTTGGCAGTCACTTAACACAGTGTGGAATTGTTTCACAATTGTCACCGCCTAGAACACCACAACGTAATGGTGTGTCCAAACATCGTAATCGAACCTTATTAGATATGGTGCGCTCTATGATGTCTCTTGCCGATTTGCCACTATCGTTTTCGGGGTTATGCATTAGAGACAGTTGTATTCACTTTAAATAGGGCACCATCAAAATACTTTGAGATGACGCCATGTGAACTATGGTTTGGCAAGAAGCCAAAGTTGTCGTTTCTTAAAGTTTTGGGATGTGATGCTTATGTCAAAAAGCTTCAGCCTGAAAAGCTGGAACCCAAAGTGGAGAAATGCTTCTTCATAGGACACTAATACGTCCATTTTGCATCATGATTTTATATTGATATTTATTGTATTATGTGCTATTACTACACATTTTGGTACAATATTTATGCCTTTTCTCTCTTATTTTACAAGGTTTACATGAAGAGGGAGAATGCGGGCAGTTGGAATTCTGGCTAGAAAAGGAGCAAATCTGAGATACCTATTCTGCACAACTCCAAAATTCTTGAAACTCTATGGAGAATTATTTTGGAATATATAAAAATTATTAGGCGAAAGAAATATATCAGGGGGGCCACCAAGCAGTCACAAGCCAGGGGGCGCGCCCCCGTGGCTTGTGGCCCACCTGGTAGCCCTCCGATGCCCATCTTCTGCTATATGGAGGCTTTTGACCTGAGAAAATCATAACAGAGCTTTCGGGGCGAAGCCCCGCTGTCTCGAGGCAGAACTTGGGCAGAACCAATCTTGGGCTCCGGCGGAGCTGTTCTGTCGGGGAAACTTCCGTCCTGGAGGGGGAAATCAAAGCCATCGTCATCAGCAATGATCCTCCCAACGAGAGGGGGTCAATCTCCATCAACTTATTCATCAACACCATCTCCTCTCCAAACCCTAGTTCATCTCGTATCTGATCTTTGTCTCAAAACCTCAGATTGGTACGTGTGGGTTGCTAGTAGTGTTGATTACTCCTTGTAGTTGATGCTAGTTGGTTTACTTAGTGGAGGATCATATGTTCAGATCCTTAATCATCATTAATACTCCTCTGATTATGAACATGAATATGCTTTGTGAGTAGTTATGCTTGTTCCTGAGGACATGGGACAAGTCTTGTTATAAGTAATCATGTGAATTTGGTATTCGTTCGATATTTTGATGAGATGTATGTTGTCTCTCCTCTAGTGGTGTTATGTGAACATCGACTACATGACACTTCACCATTGTTTGGGCCTATAATAAGGCATTGGGAAGTAATAAGTAGATGATGGGTTGCTAGAGTGATAGAAGCTTAAACCCTAGTTTATGTGTTGCTTCGTAAGGGGCTGATTTGGATCCACATGTTTCATGCTATGGTTATATTTATCTTAATTCTTCTTTCATAGTTGCGGATGCTTGTGAGAGGGGTTAATCATAAGTGGGAGGCTCGCCCAAGTAAGGGCAGCACCCAAGCACCGGTCCACCCACATATCAAATTATCAAAGTAACGAACGTGAATCATATGAGCATGATGAAAACTATCTTGACAGAAATTCCCATGTGTCCTCAGGAGCGCCTTGATTTATATAAGAGTTTGTCCAGGCTTGTCCTTTGATATAAAAAGGATTGGGACACCTTGATGCACCTTTGTTACAATTTTTACTTGCTACCCATTACGAATTATCTTATCGAAAAACTATCTGTTATCGATAATTTCAGTGCTTGGAGAGAATACCTTACTGAAAACCGCTTTGTCATTTCCTTCTGCTCCTCGTTGGGTTTGACACTCTTACTTATCGAAAGGCCTACGATAGATCTCCTATACTTGTGGGTCATCAAGACTCTTTTCTGGCACTGTTGCCGGGGAGTGAAGCGCCTTTGGTGAGTGGAACTTGGTAAGGAAAAATTTATATAGTGTGCTGAAATTTACTATCACTTGTTACTATGGAAAATAATCCTTTGATGGGCTTGTTCGGGGTATCTTGACCTCGACCGGAAGCACAAAGAGTCGCTCCTCAACCTGCTACACCTACTGAAAATATTTGTTATGAAATTCCTTCGAGTATGATAGACAAACTGCTAGCTAATCCTTATGCAGGAGATGGAACACTACATCCTGATTTGCATATAATCTATGTGGATGAAGTTTGTGGATTATTTAAGCTTGTAGGTTTGCCCGAGGATGTTGTCAAGAAGAAGGTCTTTCCTTTATCTTTCAAGCAGAAGGCATTGGCATGGTACAGGCTATGTGATGATATTGGATCATGGAACTACGACCGATTGAAATTGGAATTTCATCAGAAGTTTTATCCCATGCATCTGGTTCATCGTGATCGGAATTATATTTACAATTTTTGGCCTCATGAAGGAGAAAGAATCGCTCAAGCTTGGGGCAGGCTTAAATCAATCTTATATTCATGCCCCAACCATAAGCTCTCAAGAGAAATTATTATTCAGAATTTTTATGCTCGGCTTTCTCATAATGATCGATCCATGCTTGATACTTCTTGCTCCGGTTCTTTTATGAAGAAAGATATTGAATTCAAATGGGACTTATTGGAAAGAATTAAACGAACTCTGAAGATTGGGAACTCGACGAAGGTAAGGAGTCAGGTATAAACATTAAGTTTGATTGTGTTAAATCCTTTATAGACACCGATGCTTTTCATGAATTTAGCACCAAATATGGACTTGACTCTGACATAGTAGCTTCTTTATGTGAATCTTTTGCTACTCATGTTAATCTCCCTAAGGAGAAGTGGTTTAAATATCATCCTCCCATTGAAGTGAAAGTAGTTGAACCTATTAAAGTTGAAGAGGAAACTATTACTTATAATGTTGATCCTGTTATTCCTACTACTTATATTGATAAACAACCATTCCCTGTTAGGATAAAGAAACAAGCTAAAGCTTTAACCGTGGTTTGTAAGAGTTGTATTAGAACACCTACACCCCCTGAACAAATTAAAGTTGAACCTAGTTCTAACATCCCAAATTTTGGAATGTTATAATAAATATTAGAATGATTGTTTGTTCGATTGAGTGAAAAAAATGAAACTTTTTGAAAACTTTTGAATGAGAGGGAATGACAAGACTTTCCCATATGCTTTTGGAATTCAAATTCCCACATTTCAAATGAGTGAGAGAAGATGACATGACTTCTTCAATATAAAAAGATTTGAAGAGTGAATTTGAAAGCATTTGAAATTTTCTCATATGGAATTCATTTCATATTTGGTTCCATTTTAAATTTGAAAGAATTCAAATACCCTTGACAAGATCTTGAGAGGAGTAACATGACACTCCACACCAGGGTTATTTTGTGAAGTATTTGAACCATAAAACCTAGGAGGTTATTTGAAAATTATTTTCAAAAAGAATTAAAATCAATTTAGGCATTTTCTGAAAATAATTTTTCTTAAATTATTTATTTTGGCCGTGGAGAAATGTTCATTAAATGGAATTTATTCCCCTAATCAATTTGATATATATCTTCAATTGTTGGAAATGTTTTGAATGCCTTAATGAGATTTCAATTCTCTGGAAATTAGAAAAAAGGAAACGAAATTAAAGTTTTAATTAATAAACCGGCCGGCCCACCGGCCTTAACTCCCCGAGATCCCTCCGGATCGGTCACCGACACCGCTGACGCCCCCCCCTCCATCACTCACAAGCGGACACCACCGCCCGACCGCGCCATCCCCGCGCTCATCTTCCTCCCCGTGCTCAGCACCTTGCCGGAGATCCCTCCCGCACCGGATCTCACTCCCCTTGTCGTTTCCCGAGCGGCCACCGCGCCTATAAAACCCCTGCTCCCTCCGTGCCCGTTCCACCCCTGAACGCCCCTGCCCTCGCCCGAAAACCCCACCGCACCACCTCGCCGGAGTTCGGCTAACAACCGAAGCCCTCCGAGCACGTGGTCGTCGCCTCCGTCGTCCCTAGCCCCAACCAACGCCACCAATCGTCGCCGGAGCTTCACTGCCGTTTCCTGGACCTTTCAGACACCGCCCTCGACCACCGCACCATCGTCTCCGATCACCTCCGACGTTCGGCCGCCGTCGACATCGCCGGAGCCCCGACCTCCTCCTCTGTAAGCCACCCCTCACGTAGCCGTCGGATCTAGGGTTAACGGATCAGATTAGAAGTTTTAAAACGGCGAACCATTATCCATTACACTTCGGTCGTCCGCCCGCAAACACCCGCACGCACGCGCCTTCAACCAATAGGAAGCCGCCACGACATCCCTGTCTGTTAGCTAAGATTTTTTCTTTTTCTATTTCTGCTTTAGAAAACAGAATGATTCATGTTTTTATTTTTGTTATATCTTTTAAAATATTTAGAGTTTTGGATTGATTCTTTTGGCATAATGTCACAAATTTTATCTAGTTTCTGTATATATAAAGTTTGACCATATTTGAATATTTAAATTTGAATTCAAACAGATTTGATTCAAATCTTATTTTCTGAATATCTTGAGTTTAAAAATATATTTTAAGTTGATTCTTTTTTGCTACTTGTCACTAGTAACTTTATTTAACAGTAGGTATAATTTGAGAATTTTTACAATATTTTAAAATTAGTATTTTTTAACCAAAACAGATTCTGTTTTAGTTCTTGTTAGGTTTATTTATATTTCTTTTGTTTTAAGTTGTTTTAATTTATTTTATTTTATATTAGTTGATAGATTTTATAAAGTTTTCTGTTAGATAATAGTATACCTTCAAACAAATATTATTTTATTAGTTGATTGCATGAAAATCAATTCTAGTTAATTATAACTTGTAATTGATTTCCATTGCTATTTGATTTCCTTTTTGAAAATACTTTTATAGATTGTTTTACAAGTCTACTTTATATTAACTTAGTTGCTTTATAAATTGTTTTCTCTTATTCTCTTAGTTTATTTGTTTTACTTGTTGTTAAGATTATTAACTAGAAAACTTATAGTGTTTAGTGTGTTATTTATCATAGTTCTCAGTTGATTTTCAAAAGTAATTCTTTTTGCTAAGTAAAATATTTACTAAAAATACTTTTGTTATATTTTACTTTGTTTTTGTTTTATTAATTTTGAAAATAGGATTATTTGTAGAGAAAACCAACCCTTGGTTGTGTTGATGAAGTTTGTTGTTTTGAGTTTTTGTCTTAAGTATTTCCTTCATCACAACCTTGATGCTTTTGGTTTTGTGTTACTTTTTGATTGTTAGTATTGATTGCTAGTATGATTGCTTATATGAATGCAATGTTTGATTATATAGATTTTCATCGGAGAGTGACGAATAGTCTATCAAGTTATTTCTGAGAGCGATATTATTCTTCATCAACAGTACATGCAAGTTCACTTTGACCATCTATTTCATACCTATGTTTTATTGCATGTAGTGACATCATTCAACAAATCCCTCTAGTAGTGTTATTGAAATTCTTGTAGTTGAGTAGAATGCATGAGGTAGGAACCCACCACTTGCTACTAAAGCCCCGGGAACGTTAGTTATTTTAATGCTATGCTAAAGTAGACGGGGTCTGGTATGAGTGTTCGTGAGTGGTGTGAGAAGGAGGACTCTACGTCAAGACGACAACTTCATGAAGGCATCTTCAAGTCCTGCATCTTCAAGACCTCAAGACTTTGAGACTCGAGAAACAAGTTTTCAATACACACTACTGGGTGAAGGATGGTTGATTGGGCATCCCTGGAGTAACCAGTGGATGGCCGGGATGCATGGAGAAGCCCCATGACATCTTGCGGAAAGCTTCACCCAGACTCAACGAGACGGATGAATACTTCATGCCCGGAAGCTTACCTGTGTAGCCACAAGTCATTATGGGCTCTGGCTTGGTTGATCTTTTTTGTGACTCTAGATGGGCAGTGCTACGAGATGTAGTCGACGTTAGGATTGGATGGGCACTGACAGTAGTCAGGGAAACACACTGAAAGACCATGTTTCGTTCATCCTGTTCTCAAACACCATGCAGTGCGAGGACTTACAAGGAGGGAACAAACCTTGTGGGTAAAGTACACAACACTCTACAGAGTTAAACCTAATCGATTAGCCGTGTCCCCGGTTACGGACAATTTGAGCCTCTAGACTTGGATCTATCTCTGAACTCTCAACATTGGACTGATAATTAATTGTGGGCAAATTATGATACTTGTGGGCATTAAGACATCGGTTGGCAGAACCATGTCATCTTAGGTAACTCTGTAGTGAAAATTCCTGATATTCCTTCGTTGTAGGAAAAGAAATAAAATCAGCTTTTATGCAAAAACTCAGACACAGAGCCACAAAGCCTTACTGCATATAGAATAGTTTTTATCTTCTGTTCTACTATGGTGATCTTGCCGGTACATTCAATGTACTGACCTACACGGCTGCAACGTCTCATGTTGCAGATACTCTTCTTCGACAAGTAAGAGATACGATTCAGGGTTACGGTCTACACTCAACCTGCCGTTGGTGTTTATTGGGACTCCACTCCCGTTGACTGTTTCCGCTGAGATTTTAAGGTATATATCAGTTTTACGTTAATTACATGTGATTGCACTTTGATATATACATTGATGTACTGTGTGTGCCAGCATACTGATCCAGGGATGTCACAGAGCACACAGAGGCTTGACTCGTTTTGAGTTGGGTCGCTACACTAGTATTGCTATGGTTAAAGATCCTGGTTGATAATATTGATGGGCATGTTATTCATTTTTGTGATGAAGCGGCTAGAATTGCTAGACCTGATACTAAGAGTAAACATAGACCAGTTGTTGGTGTGCCTGTTGTTTCTGTTAAAATAGGAGATCATTGTTATCATGGCTTGTGTGATATGGGTGCTAGCGTAAGTGCAATTCCCTTTTCCTTATACAAAGAAATCATGCATGATATTGCACCAGTTGAACTACAGGAAATTGATGTTACTATTAAGCTTGCTAATAGAGACTCTATTGCACCGATGGGGATTGTTAGAGATGTTGAAGTACTGTGTGGGAAAATAAAATATCCTACTAATTTTCTTGTTCTTTGTTCCCCACAAGATGATTCTTGTCCCATTATATTTGGCAGACCCTTCTTGAATAATGTTAACGCTAGGATTGATTGTGAGAAAGAAACAATTACTGTGAGTTTTTGGGATGTGTTTCATGAGTTCAATTTCTCTAAATTTTGTAGACAACCCCATGACAAATAATTGCCTAGTAAAGATGAAATTATTGGTCTTGCTTCTATTGTTGTGCCTCCTACTGATCCTTTAGAACAATATTTGCTAGACCATGAAAATGATATGCATATGAATGAGAGGAATGAAATAGATAAAATTTTCTTTGATCAGCAGCCTATTTTGAAACACAAATTACCTGTCAAAATACTTGGGGATCCTCCTCCACCCAAGGGTGATCCCGTGTTTGAACTCAAACAATTACCCGATATGTTGAAATATGCTTATCTTGATGAAAAGGAGATATATCCTATTATTATTAGTGCTAACCTTTCAGAGCATGAAGAAAAGAGATTATTGAAAACTCTGAGGAAGCACCGTGCTGCTATTGGTTATACTCTTGATGATCTTAAGGGCATTAATACCACTCTATGCCAGCATGAAATTAATATGGAACCTGATGCCAAACCAGTTATTGATTGCCAACGACGATTCAACCCTAAGATGGAAGTAGTGGTAAGAAAAGAAATACTAAAGCTTCTGGAGGCAGGTATAATTTATCTTGTTGCTAATAGTAGATGGGCTAGTCCCGTTCATTGTGTCCCTAAGAAGGGAAGTATTACCGTTGTTCCTAATGATAAAAATGAATTGATCCTGCAAAGAATTGTTACAGGTTATAGAATGGTAATTTATTTTAGGAAATTAAATAAAGGTACTAAGAAAGATCATTACCCTTTACCTTTTATTGATCAAATGCTAGAAAGACTATCCAAACATACTCATTTTTGCTTTCTAGATGGTTACTCTGGTTTGTCTCAAATACCTGTATCAAGAGAGGATCAAGAAAAAAATCACTTTTCCTTGCCCTTTCGGTACCTTTGCTCATAGACGTATGCCTTTTGATTTATGCAATGCACCTGCTACCTTTCAAAGATGTATGATGGCTATATACTCTCACTTTTGTGAAAAGATTCTTGAGGTTTTCATGGATGATTTTTCCGTTTACAGAACTTCATTTGATGATTGTTTGAGCAACCTTGACCGAATTTTGCAGAGATGTGAAGAAATTAATCTTGTCTTGAATTAGGAAAAGTGCCACTTTATGGTTAATGAAGGTATTGTCTTGGGGCACAAGATCTTCAAAAGAGGTATTGAAGTTGATAAAGCTAAAGTTGATGCTATTGAAAAAATGACGTGCCCTATGGATATCCAAGGTATAAGAAGTTTCCTTGGTCATGCTAGTTTCTATAGGAGGTTTATCAAAGATTTCTCTAGGATTTCTAGGCCTCTCACAAATCTTTTGCAAAAATATGTTCCATTTGTTTTTGATGATGATTGTTTAGAAGCATTTGAAATTCTTAAGAATACACCTATTGTTCAACCACCCGACTGGAACCTACCCTTTGAAATTATGTGTGATGCTAGTGATTATGTTGTTGGTGTTGTTCTAGGAAAAAGAGATGATAAGAAATTAAATGTCCTCCATTATGCTAGTAAAACTCTAAACAGTGCTCAAAGAAACTACGCTAGTACTGAAAATGAATTTTTAGCAGTCGTGTTTGCTTTTGATAAGTTTAGACCTTATATTGTTGATTCCAAAGTAACTGTTCACACCGATCATGCTTCTATTAAGTACCTTATGGAAAATAAAGATGCTAAACCTAGACTTATTAGGTGGGTCCTTCTTCTACAAGAATTTTATTTGCATATTATGGATAGAAAGGGTGTTGATAACCCTGTGGCAAATAACTTGTCTAGGTTAGAAAATGTTCTTGATGACCCACTACCTATTGATGATAGCTTTCTTGATGAACAATTAGCTGTTGTAAATGCTTCACACAATGCTCCATGGTATGCTGATTATGCCAATTACATTGTTGCTAAATTTATACCGCCTACTTTCACATACCAACAAAAGAAAATGTTCTTCTATGATTAAGGCATTACTTTTGGGATGATCCACACCTTTATAAAGAAGGAGTAGATGATATTATTAGATGTTGTGTACTTGAGCATGAACAGGAACAGATCTTACACAAGGGTCACTCTGAAGCCTACAGAGGACACCACGCTGGAGATAGAACTGCACATAAGGTACTACAATCTAGGTTATTGGCCTACTTTCTTCAAGGATGCTCGTAAGTTTGTTTTGTCTTGTGATGAATATCAAAGAATTGGTAATATTAGTAGACGTCAGGAAATGCCTATGAATTACTCTCTTGTTATTGAACCATTTGATGTTTGGGGTTTTGATTATATGGGGCCTTTTCCACAATCTACTAGGTCTCCTCATATTCTAGTTGTTGTTGATTATGTTACTAAGTGGGTAGAAGCTATTCCAACTAGTAGCGCTGATCATAACACTTCTATTAAAATGCTTAAAGAAGTTATTTTCCCTAGATTTGGAGTCCCTAAATATTTGATGACTGATGGTGGTTCACACTTTATTCATGGTGCTTTCCATAAATTGCTCGCTAAAAATTCATGATACAATATCCCGAAGGTTTTGACTCTCGTATCACGACAATACCTCATGTTTTCTTTTTAAGTTGTTTCTGCAGTAGATCTAGAGCAAGATGTCTTCACAAGAGTTGGTCGGGGAGAACTGCTTTGGGCAGGCTACGGAAGAAGAGATGAAGGCCGACTTGAAAATGATAGATGCCATGGAGGAAGACCAAGAAGTTACCTCTCATCCACAACCTGGAGCCGTGCTGGAAGAAGTTCAGAGCTCAGGATTCCAAATTCGGTTATCCCTGCCAATGCTAAATTTCTTACTTTTGAAAATATGAACAGGAGTGTTGCTTCTTCCCCCACATCAATGAAACATCCATGGGTTAAGGGTGCTCTAACCATCACTGGAAAACTCCACAAGGAAATAATGGATCTCAGACAGCAAAATAACAAGCTTGAGGAGGAGAATCGCATTCTGAAGGGCATCATCGCCAAGAATATAACATCAACGTCTCTAAAGCAATACAACTAAACACATGGGTATGGGCGCTCCCCTTGGCTTGTGCCAAGCTTGGGGGAGGTACCCCGATATCATATCACCATCACACCTTTTATTTTTATTTTTATCATTTTTCTTAGTTCAATCCTTTTGGTTATATCTTGATCTAGTAGAATAAAGTTTTCGTGTGATCTAGTTTTGAGTTTTGCTTTATGATTCCTCCTATGTAAGCAAGTCCGAGAGTTATATAATAAAAAGTACTTTTTAGTTGAGGGCTTTGCTTGTTTGGTATGATCTTGATCTTGAGAACGATGAAATAGAAACAAGTATAGAATAAAAGAAAAGATTAAATATGATGATCTTATGGGGAGTCATGACTTCACATATAAGAAGTATGTCGATTGAAACCTGTTGTGGGTTGACAAACATAGCTGTTGGTCGTTGTGGCAATTAAACGGAAGTAATAAAGAAACAAAGGTTCACATATAAATATATTGTCTTGGACATCTTTTATGATTGTGAGCACTCATTAAAATATTATATGTTAAGAAGTTGATGTTGGACAAGGAAGACAACATAATGGTTTATGTTTGCTTATTTTCGAATAGAAGTTATATCGCTATATGTTGGGAGACGTAGTAGTAAATCAAAATTTTCCTACGTTCACCAAGATCTATCTATGGAGAAACCAGCAACGAGAGGGGAGAGGTTGCATCTTCATACCTTTGAAGATCGCTAAGCGGAAGCGTTACAAGAACGCGGTTGATGGAGTCGTACTCGCAGCGATTCAGATCGCGGTAGATCCGATCAAGTGCCGAACGGACGGCACCTCCGCGTTCAACACACGTGCAGCCCGGTGACGTCTCCAACACCTTGATCCAGCAAGGAGGAAGGAGAGGTTGGGGAAGGGCTCCAACAGCAGCACGACGGCGTGGTGGTGGTGGAGTAGCAAGGTATTCCGACAGGGCTTCGCCTAAGCGCTGCGGAGGAGGAAGAAGAGAGGTAGGGCTTCGCCGTGAGAGAGAGAGATCAAATCTTGTCTCAAAACATCCAAAACCTCAAGTATATATAGGAGGAGGGACGTGGAGGGCTGGCTTGGCCTCTACTCCAAAGAGGAGATGGCCGGCCGAATTAAAGGGAGAGTCCACCTCCCACAAGGGAGGTGGATCTCCTCCTTTTAAATCCTTTTTGCCTTATCTCCTTATCTCCAGCCGCATGGGCCTTTAGCAAAAGTCTTGCCCAGCCCAATAAGGGCTGGCACACTTTATCTAACAGCCCATGTGGTCCTTTGGTCGTCACACCCCTCCCGGGGGTTATCCGGCACCCTCCCGGCACTCCCGGTACACTACCGATGAGCCCGAAAACTTTCCGGTGACCAAAACTGGACTTCCTATATATCAATCTTTACCTCCGGACCATTCCGGAGCTCCTCGTGACGTCCGGGATCTCATCCGGGACTCCGAACAACCTTCGGTAATCACGTATACCTTTTCCCTATAACCCTAGCGTCATCGAACCTTAGTGTGTAGACCCTACGGGTTCGGGAGACACGTAGACATGACCGAGACACCTCTCCGGTCAATAACCAACAGCGGGATCTGGATACCCATGTTGGCTCCCACGTACTCCACGATGATCTCATCGGATGAACCACGATGTCAAGGATTCAATCAATCCCATATACAATTCCCTTTGTCTATCGGTATGATACTCGCCCGAGATTCGATCGTCGGTATCCCCATACCTTGTTCAATCTCGTTACCGGCAAGTCTCTTTACTCGTTCCGTAATACATCATCCCGTGACTAACTCCTTAGTCACATTGAGCTCATAATGATGATGTCTTACCGAGTGGGCCCAGAGATACCTCTCCGTCACACGGAGTGACAAATCCCAGTCTCGATTCATGCCAACCCAACAGATACTTTCGGAGATACCCGTAGTGCACCTTTATAGCCACCTAGTTACGTTGTGACGTTTGGCACACCCAAAGCATTCCTACGGTATCCGGGAGTTGCACAATCTCATGGTCTAAGGAAATGATACTTGACATTGAAAAGCTTTAGCAAACGAACTACACGATCTTGTGCTATGCTTAGAATTGGGTCTTGTCCATCACATCATTCTCCTAATGATGTGATCCCGTTATCAATGACATCCAATGTCCATGGCCATGAAACCGTGACCATCTATTGATCAACGAGCTAGTCAACTAGAGGCTCACTAGGGACATGTTGTGGTCTATGTATTCACACATGTATTATGGTTTCCGGTTAACACAATTATAGCATGAACAATAGACAATTATCATGAACAAGGAAATACAATAATAACCATTTTATTATTGCCTCTAGGGCATATTTCCAACAGTCTCCCACTTGCACTAGAGTCAATAATCTAGTTCACATCACCATGTGATTAACACTTACATCACCATGTGATCATATCATCATGTGATTAACACCCAATAATTCTGGGGTTTGTTCATGTCCTGCTCGTGAAAGAGGTTTTAGTCAACGGGTCTGCGACATTCAGATCCGTGTGTACCTTACAAACTTTCCATGTCATATTTGTAGATACTACTCCCATGCTCCACTTGGAGCTATTCCAAATGGCTGCTCCACTATACGTAGCTGGATTTCTACTAAGAGTCATCCGGATTGGTTTTAAAGCTTGCATCATCGTAACACTTTACGATGAACTCTTTATCACCTCCATAATCGAGAAATATTTCCTTAGTTCTCAAGTTACTAAGGCTAACTTTGACCGCTGTCTAGTGATCCACTCTTGGATTACTCTTGTACCCCTTGACAGACTCATGGCAAGGCACACACAGGTGCGGTACACAGCATGGCATACTATATAGAGCCTATGGCTAAAGCATAGGAGATGACACTCATCTCTTCTTTATCTTCTGCCGTGGTCGGGTATTGAGTCTTACTCAATTTCACACCTTACAATACAGTCAAGAACTCCTTCTTTGACCCATCTATTTTGAACTCCTTCAAAAACTTGTCAAGGTATGTCTTCGTCGAAAAAACTTATCAAGCGAATAGATCTATCCCTATAGATCTTGATGCTCAATAAAATAGTAGCTTTATCTGGGTCTTCCTTTGAAAAACAAAACTTTTCAAACAACCCTTCATGCTCTTCCAGAAATTCTACATCATTTCCGATCAATAATATGTCAACTACATATTCTTATAAGAAATTCCATAGTGCTCCCACTCACTTTCTTGCAAATACAAGTTTCTCATAAACTTTGTATTAACTTAAACACTTTGATCACCTCATCAAAGCATATATTCCAACTCCGAGATGCTTGCTCCAGTCCATAGAAGGATCGCTGGAGTTTGCATATTATTAGCATCCTTAGGATTGACAAAACCTTCTGGTTGTATCACATACAACTCTTCCTCACAGAAACCATTACGGAAACCTTGTTTTGTCATCCATCTGCCAGATTTCATAATCGAAAAATGCAGCAACTGCTAACAAAATTTTAATAGACTTTTAGCATCGCTACAGATGAGACAATCTCATTGCAGTCAACTCCTTGAACTTGGCGGAAACTTCTTTGCGACAAGTCGAGCTTTATAAACGGTGACATTTCACCATTAGCGTCTATGTTTATCTCAAAGGTCCATTTGTACTCAATGACCCGCCATTCAACAGGCAAGTCTACCAAAGTCCATACTTGGTTTTCATACATGGATCCTTTCTCGGATTTCATGGCTCCTAGCCATTTGTTGGAATCCGGGCCCACCATCGCTTCTCCATAGTTCGTAGGTTCATCGTTGTCCAACAACATGATTTCCAAGACAGGGTTGTCGTACTACTCAGGAGCAGTACGCGTCCTTGTCGACCTACGAGGTTCGATAGTGACTTGATCCGAAGCTTCATGATCATCATCATTAACTTCCTTTTCAACTAAGTAGGCTCTACAGAAACATCTTTCTGTGTTGCGCTATTCTCTGGTTGAAACAAAGGTTCAACAACCTTATCAAGTTCTATCTTCCTCCCACTCAATTCTTTCGAGAGAAACTCTTTCTCAAAAAGGACCCGTTCTTAGCAACAAACACCTTTTGCGCTTGGATCTGAGATAGAAGGTATACCCAATGTCTCATTAGGGTATTCTATGAAGATGCATTTGTCTGCTTTGAGTTCGAGCTCGCTAGGTGAAAAACCCATTTTCACATAAGCGTCGCAGCCCCAAACATTAAGAAATGACAGCTTAGGCTTCTGTCAAACCATAATTCTCACGGTGTCATCTCAACAGACTTAGATGGTGCCCTGTTAAAGTGAATGGATTTGTCTTTAATGCATAACCCCATAACGATAGTGGTAAAACGATAAGAGACATCATAGTACTCACTATATCCAATAGAGCACGACTACGACGTTCGAACACACCATCACACTATGGTGTTCCAGGAGGCGTGAGCTGTGAAACAATTTCCACATTGTCTAAAATTGCATACCAAACTCGTAACTTAGATATTCACCTCCATGATCATATCATAGACATTTATCTTCTTGTCACGATGATCTTTAACTTCACTCTGAAACTCCTTGAACCTTTCAAACATTTCAGATTCGTGTTTCATTAAGTAAATATCCCCATATTTACTCAAATCATCAGTGAAGGTAAAGAAAAACAACGATATCCACTGTGTGTTTCAACACTCATTGGACCACATACATCAACATGTATTAATTCCAATAAGCCACTTGCCCGCTCCATCATATTGGATGACGGGGTCTCAGTCATCTTGCCCAAGAGGCATGGCTCGCATGTCTCAACCGATTCGAAATCGAGTGAGTCAAAAAACATCCATCATCATGGAGTTTCTTCATGCGATTTATACCAATATGACATTACGTGGCAGTGCCACAAGCATGTGGTACTATCATTATTAACTTTGTATCTTTTGGTACCAATGTTATGAATATGTGTACTACTACGATCATGATTCGATAAACCATTTCGAGTGGGTGCATGACCATTGAAGGCATTATCCATGTAAACAGAATAACCATTATTCTCTAACTTATATGAATAACCGTATCGCACTAATCATGATCTAATCACGTTTATGCTCAACGCAAACACCAAATAACATTTATTTAGGTTTATCACAAATCCTGAAGGTAGAGAGAGCGTGCGATGGTGATCACATCAATCTTGGAAATACTTCCAACACACATCGTCACCTTTCACCTAGCTAGTCTCCATTTACTCCGTAGCTTTTATTTCGAGTTGCTAACACTTAGCAACCGAACCGGTATCTAATACCCAGGTGCTACTAGGAGTACCAGCAAGGTACACATCACTAACACGTATATCAAATATACTTCCATTGACATTACCAGCCTTCTTATCTACCAATCATCTAGGGGTTTTCCGCTTCAGCGAACATTCTCCTCATAACAGAAGCACTTAGTCTCGGGTTCGGGCTCAACCTTGGGTTTCTTCACTAGAGCAACAACTGGCTTGCCATTCCTGAAGTTTTTCCCTTCTTGCCCTTGCCCCTTTTGAAACTAGTGGTTTTCACTTAACCATCAACACTTGATGCTCCTTATTGATTTCTACCTTCGTGGTGTCAAACATCACGAACAACTCAGGGATCATCTTATCCATCCCTGGCATGTTATAGTTCATCACGAAGCTCTAGTAGCTTGGTGGCAGTGACTTGGAGAACTGCATTAATCACTATCTCATCTGGAAGATTAACTCCCACTTGATTCAAGTGATTGTAGCACCCAGACAATCTGAGAACACGCTCACCGATTAAGCTATTCTCCTTTATCTTGCAGGCAAAGAATCTTGTTGGAGGTCTCATACCTCTCAACATAGGCACGAGCTTGAGATCACAATCTCAGCTCCTAGAACATCTCATATGTTCTGTGACGTTCAAAACATTTTGAAGCCTCAATTCTAAGCCGTAATGCATGACGCACTGAACTATCACGTAGTCATCAAAAAGTGCCTGTCATATGTTCACAACATCTACAGACAACGCTTGAGGGAGTGGTGCAGTTAGCGGTACATCAAAAACATAAGCTTTCTGTGCAGCAATGAGGACAATCCTCAGATCACGGACTCAGTCCGCATTATTGCTACCATCAACTTTCAACTTACTTTTCTCTAGGATTGTATCAATAAACTGTGGAGCTACAGCGCGAGCTATCTACGACATAATTTGCAAGGACATTTTTAGACTAAGTTCATGATAATTAAGTTCATTTAATCAAATTATTAATGAACTCCCACTTAGATAGACATCTCTCTAGTCTTCCAAGTGATACATGATCCATGTCAACTAGCCCGTGTCCGATCATCACGTGAGACGGACTAGTCATCCATGGTGAACATCTCTATGTTGATCGTATCTTCTATACGACTCATGTTCGACCTTTCGGTCCTCCGTGTTCCGAGGCCATGTCTGTACATGCTAGGCTCGTCAAGTCAACCTAAGTGTTTCGCATGTGTAAATCTGGCTTACACCCGTTGTATGCGAACGTTAGAACCTATCACACCCGATCATCACGTGGTGCTTCGGAACGACGATCCTTAGCAACGGTGCACAGTTAGGGTGAACACCTTTCTTGAAATTTTATTGAGAGATCATCTTATTTACTACCGTCGTTCTATGCAAATAAGATGTAAACATGATAAACATCACATGCAATCAATATAGTGACATGATATGGCCAATATCATCTTGCTCCTTTGATCTCCATCTTCGGGGCACCATGATCATCACTGTCACCGGCACGACACCATGATCTCCATCATTGTGTCTTCATGAAGTTGTCTCGCCAAATATTACTTCTACTACTACAGCTAACGTTTAGCAATAAAGTAAAGTAATTACATGGCGTTTATGATTGACACGCAGGTCATACAATAAATAAGACAACTCCTATGGCTCCTGCCGGTTGTCATAATCATCGACATGCAAGTCGTGAATCCTATTACAAGAACATGATCAATTCATACATCACAATGCATCACATCACATCCTTTGGCCATATCACATCACAAGGCACATGCTGCAAAAACAAGTTAGACGTCCTCTAATTTGTAGTTGCAAGTTTTTACGTGGCTGCTATAGGTTACTAGCAAGAACGTTTCTTACCTACGTCAACACCACAACGTGATTTGCCAATTGCTATTTACCCTTCATAAGGACCCTTTTCATCGAATCCGATCCGACTAAGGTAGGAGAGACAGACACCCGCTAGCCACCTTATGCATCTAGTGCATGTCAGGCGGTGGAACCAGTCTCACGTAAGTGTACGTGTAAAGTTGGTCCGGGCCGCTTCATCCCACAATACCGCCGAATCAAGATAAGACTAGTAGCGGCAAGCAAATTAACAAACTCGACGCCCACAACTGCTTTGTGTTCTACTCGTGCATAGATTCTACGCATAGACCTAGCTCTGATACCACTGTTGGGAGACGTAGTAGTAAATCAAAATTTTCCTACGTTCACCAAGATCTATCTATGGAGAAACCAGCAACGAGAGGGGAGAGGTTGCATCTTCATACCTTTGAAGATCGCTAAGCGGAAGCGTTACAAGAACGCGGTTGATGGAGTCGTACTCGCAGCGATTCAGATCGCGGTAGATCCGATCAAGTGCCGAACGGACGGCACCTCCGCGTTCAACACACGTGCAGCCCGGTGACGTCTCCAACACCTTGATCCAGCAAGGAGGAAGGAGAGGTTGGGGAAGGGCTCCAACAGCAGCACGACGGCGTGGTGGTGGTGGAGTAGCAAGGTATTTCGACAGGGCTTCGCCTAAGCGCTGCGGAGGAGGAAGAAGAGAGGTAGGGCTTCGCCGTGAGAGAGAGAGATCAAATCTTGTCTCAAAACATCCAAAACCTCAAGTATATATAGGAGGAGGGACGTGGAGGGCTGGCTTGGCCTCTACTCCAAAGAGGAGATGGCCGGCCGAATTAAAGGGAGAGTCCACCTCCCACAAGGGAGGTGGATCTCCTCCTTTTAAATCCTTTTTGCCTTATCTCCTTATCTCCAGCCGCATGGGCCTTTAGCAAAAGTCTTGCCCAGCCCAATAAGGGCTGGCACACTTTATCTAACAGCCCATGTGGTCCTTTGGTCGTCACACCCCTCCCGGGGGTTATCCGGCACCCTCCCGGCACTCCCGGTACACTACCGATGAGCCCGAAAACTTTCCGGTGACCAAAACTGGACTTCCTATATATCAATCTTTACCTCCGGACCATTCCGGAGCTCCTCGTGACGTCCGGGATCTCATCCGGGACTCCGAACAACCTTCGGTAATCACGTATACCTTTTCCCTATAACCCTAGCGTCATCGAACCTTAAGTGTGTAGACCCTACGGGTTCGGGAGACACGTAGACATGACCGAGACACCTCTCCGGTCAATAACCAACAGCGGGATCTGGATACCCATGTTGGCTCCCACGTACTCCACGATGATCTCATCGGATGAACCACGATGTCAAGGATTCAATCAATCCCATATACAATTCCCTTTGTCTATCGGTATGATACTCGCCCGAGATTCGATCGTCGGTATCCCCATACCTTGTTCAATCTCGTTACCGGCAAGTCTCTTTACTCGTTCCGTAATACATCATCCCGTGACTAACTCCTTAGTCACATTGAGCTCATAATGATGATGTCTTACCGAGTGGGCCCAGAGATACCTCTCCGTCACACGGAGTGACAAATCCCAGTCTCGATTCATGCCAACCCAACAGATACTTTCGGAGATACCCGTAGTGCACCTTTATAGCCACCCAGTTACGTTGTGACGTTTGGCACACCCAAAGCATTCCTACGGTATCCGGGAGTTGCACAATCTCATGGTCTAAGGAAATGATACTTGACATTGAAAAGCTTTAGCAAACGAACTACACGATCTTGTGCTATGCTTAGAATTGGGTCTTGTCCATCACATCATTCTCCTAATGATGTGATCCCGTTATCAATGACATCCAATGTCCATGGCCATGAAACCGTGACCATCTATTGATCAACGAGCTAGTCAACTAGAGGCTCACTAGGGACATGTTGTGGTCTATGTATTCACACATGTATTATGGTTTCCGGTTAACACAATTATAGCATGAACAATAGACAATTATCATGAACAAGGAAATACAATAATAACCATTTTATTATTGCCTCTAGGGCATATTTCCAACACTATAGATCCCTCAACATGTGTTGCTTGCTCCCACCTCATATCAGCCAAAACTTCCACACCAAGTAGAGACACTACTTGTGCATCCAAACACCCTTAACCCAGTTTTTCCATGAGAGTCCACCATACCAACCTATGGATTGAGTAAGATCCTTCAAGTAAGTTGTCATCGGTGCAAGCAATAACAATTTCTCTCTAAATATGTGTGATCTATTAGTGTGAGGAAAATAAACTTTATACGAACTTGTGATAGGGAAGAAATAAAAGTGAACTACATAATAAAGTTCTCTATCACAAGGGGAAATATAAAGTGACGTTCTTTTACATTAAGAGATTGTGCATCCAGCTATAAAAGCGCATGACAACCTCTGTTTCCCTCTATGAAGGGACTATCTATTACTTTTATTTTCTAGTACTTACCTTTATGCAAGAGTCGTGGTGATCTCCATCACTTTCTCTATTTTGCCTTTATCTTCTGGCAAGCATCATGTGTTGGGGAAAGATCTAGACACTTATATCCACTCAGAAGTGGACGGCGTGAGTTATTACTGCTGATATTACCCTTGAGGTAAATAGTTGGGAGGCAATACTATAAGCCCCTATCTTTCTCTGTGTCCGATTGAAGCTTTGACCTCATAGGTACCTCGTGAGTGTTAGAAATTGTGAAAGACTAAAAGATGATTGAGTATGTGGATTTGCTTTACAAGCTCTTATATTGAATCTTTCCTACGTTATGATAAATTGGAATTGCTTCAATGACTGAGATCGTAGTTTGTCGGTTCTCAATAGAGTTCTTGATTCATACTTTACCATTTGTGAATGAATTGTTACTTTAGCATAAGAATTATATGTAAATATATTTTGTTGTTCTAAAGATGATCATGATGCCTTCATGTCCGTATTTCATTTTATTGACACCTCTATCTCTAAACATGTGGGCACATTTATCGATTTCGGGTTTCACTTGAGGACAAGCGAGGTCTAAGCTTGGGGGAGTTGATACGTCCATTTTGCATCATGCTTTTATATTGATATTTATTGCATTATGGGCTGTTTCTACACATTTTGGTACAATATTTATGTCTTTTCTCTCTTATTTTACAAAGTTTACATGAAGAGGGAGAATGCCGGCAGCTGGAATTCTGGACTAGAAAAGGAGCAAATCTGACATACCTGTTCTGCACAACTCCAAAAGTCTCGAAAATCTACGAAGAATTATTTTGGAATATATAAAAATTATTGGGCGAAAGAAATACATTAGGGGGGGCACCAGGTAGTCACAAGCGAGGGGGCGTGCCCCTGTGGCTTGTGGCCCTTCCTGGCAGCCCTCCGTTGCCCATCTTCTACTATATGGAGGCTTTTGACCTGGAAAAAATCATAACAGAGCTTTCAGGGCGAAGCGCCGCCATCTTGAGGCGGAACTTGGGCAAAAATAATCTAGGGCTCCGACGGAGTTGTTCTACCTGGGGAAATTTCCCTCTCGGAGGGGGAAATTGAAGCCATCGTCGTCGCCAACGATCCTCTCATCGAGAGGTGGTCAATCTCCATCAACATCTTCATCAGCACAATCTCCTCTCCCAACCCTAGTTCATCTCTTGTATCCGATCTTTGTCTCAAAACCTCAGATTGGTACGTGTGGGTTGCTAGTAGTGTTGATTACTCCTTGTAGTTGATGCTAGTTGGTTTACTTGGTGGAAGATCATATGTTCAGATCCTTGATCATCATTATGAACATGAATATGCTTTGTGAGTAGTAACGTTTGTTCCTGAGGACATGGGATAAATCTTCTTATAAGTAATCATGTGAATTTGGTATTCGTTCAATATTTTGATGAGATGTATGTTGTCTCTCCTCTAGTGGTGTTATGTGAATGTCAACTACATGACACTTCACCATTGTTTGGGCCTAGAGGAAGGCATTAGGAAGTAATAAGTAGATGATGGGTTGCTAGACTGATAGAAGCTTAAACCCTAGTTTATGTGTTGCTTCGTAAGGGGCTGATTTGGATCCACATGTTTCATGCTATGGTTAGATTTATCTTAATTCTTCTTTCGTAGTTGCGGATGCTTGCGAGAGGGATTGTAAGAGCACATTTCTCCATGTGTGGTTTTGGTAATTGATAACACCCCTATGGACTAATGGTTGCCTGGAGTTATATTCGACGGATTTGTCCATAGGCACTTCTTAAAGTCCATCTGTTGGGTTTCTAGGAGTTTATATGATGACCAGGGTGGTATTCAAGGTTTATCCAAAGATTGGTCATGTGAGAGTTGAGCTTATTGCAAGCATATCTTGAAGAAGGAGATTGTGTGAGCATTCATGATTACCTTCAAGACATCATCGATAAGATATAAGGTTGATCAAGTCTAAGTCAAAGAGTGAATCAAGTGATCAACACACAAAGAGTGCAAGATGTACCGAGAGGGATCAAGTGATCCCATGGTATGGTAAGCATTGTCCATTACGCTTTGTGTACTAACCCATGTTCCTTGTGAGATTTCTTTGTGGGGTTAGGAATATGTCCATGGGATTGCATCAAGAGGAAGATCCCATACAACCCATGGAAGATGACATCAAGTGGTGATCATTATCAAGGTTGTGGTGTGCAAGTTCAAGTGAAGCGTCACGGAGAGATCAGGCTTGAAGCTTCTCGTCCATTGTGATATCTATGGACTTGTGAAGATGTGCCGAAGAGTATCTCACCCATAGTGGAGTATGGGGGAGCAATCATTTAGTCTTCATCAAGCCAGCGCAATCAAGAAAGGTGGTCCATCTTGAGAAAGTCAAGATCGTCATCATCTAGCTCAAGTGGACTATGCGCAAGGCTAAGGTTTGACCTTGATAGGGTTTTCTATTTTACCGGTCTCATAGTGGTAGTTGGGAGACTGGGTTATAGGGTAGGTAACCATGCTATCAAGGGGGCTCTCAAGTGAGTAGCTTGATCGTATCATTCGTTGAGAGCTCAAACCATTGCATTCTTGGCATCATCATCTTTCTTGGTTCTTGGTTGGTTTTTCTCTTTGAGGTTTCTTGACCTTATGGTCAACTTCATGACAAGCTCAAGTTCATCGAAAATGGAGTCCATATGCATATTCTATGATGTTCTCGATGTTGGAGTTATTGCCGATTCTTCATTGAAAGTGGTTTCTCATCTCTATACCTTTGGCATTTTTATACTGCATCTTCTTAAGAAAACCAGAATCCATCAAGCTTGAGTTTGCTCAATTTGGAGGTCATTTGCACAAGTTGTGGCAGTTCTGGTTTTGTGTGTGTTCTTCTGTTTTCCTAGTTGTAGGTGCTACAGTTCAGTGGATAGCGGCAGTACCGCTCCTCGGAGCGGTAGTACCGCAAGTGGCACGGAAGTACTTTTTTACTTCCGCCCCGAGGGCGGTAGTACCACGAGTTGCGCGGAAGTAACTTTTTACTTCCTCCCCTCGGGCGGTAGTACCGCAAATGACTTCTGGTACTACCGTGTCGGACTTTTTTGCAGCTTTGCCCTCGGCGGAGGTAGGCACGGAAGTAATTTTTTACTTCCGTTCATCTCCAAGTGTCGGTCTCTACCGACCATGTGGTAGTACCGCATGGGCTCGTGGTAGTACCGCTCCGGCGGTTCTATCGCTAGCTGCCTAGTGCAATCGGCCCGAGTCTGATACTTCCGTGGGAGCGGTAGTACCGCATGTCGCAGCGGTAGTACCGCAAGCCCTTGTGGTACTACCATGATATTTTGCGGTAGTACCGCGATGCGCGGGGCTGAGGGTGGAGATAATGGTTGGATCTTTTCCCCCCTATAAAAGGGGGTCTTCTTCCCCAATGGATCTCATCTCTTGAGCTCGTGTTCTTCCCCCATTGTTGACCTTCTTCGAGCTTGCTAACTCTCAATCCCTGCAATGATTCTTGCTAGTTCTCGAGGGAAAAGAGAGAGGAGATCTAGATCCACATTTCCACCAATCACTTTGTCCTCTAAGTGAGGGGAACTCCTTGGATCTAGATCTTGGAGTTCTTCGTGTTCTTCTTCATTCTTCCTCTCATTTCCTCCCTAGCATTAGTTGCTTTGGTGGGAGTTGGGAGAGACGGACTTGGGCACTCCGTGTGCCCTTGCCATTGCATTTGGTGCATAGGTTTGAGCTCTCCACGGTGATACATGGAAGTGAGAAGTTGAGAAGCTATTACTCTTGGGTGTTTGAGCACCCTAGAGCTTGTTCCTCTTAGGTGCTTTGGCATCCTCCAATCAAGTTGTGGAGATTGCCCCAACCTTGTTTGTACGGGTTCGGTGACCACCCTCAAGGGTCCCTTAGTGGAATCACGACATCTTGCATTGTGCGAGGGCGTGAGGAGATTACGGTGGCCCTAGTGGCTTCTTGGGGAGCATTGTGCCTCCACACCACACCGAACGGACATTAGCATCCGCAAGGGTGTGAACTTCGGGATACATCATCGTCTCCGCATGCCTCGGTTATCTCTTACCCGAGCCCCTTTACTTATGCACTTTACTTTGTGATAGCCATATTGTTTCTTGTTATATATCTTGCTATCACTTAGCTGTATATCTTGCTTAGCATAAGTTGTTGGTGCACATAGGTGAGCCTAGTTGTTTCAGGTTTTGTGCTTCACTAATTAAACGATAGTTTTATTCCGCATTTATTCAATCCTAAACCGTAATTATTTTAAAGCGCCTATTCACCCCCCCCCCTCTAGGCGACATCCACATCCTTTCAGGGGTTAATCATAAGTGGGAGGCTTGTCCAAGTAAGGGAAACACCCAAGCACCGGTCCACCCACATATCAAATTATCAAAGTAACGAACGCGAATCATATGAGCATGATGAAAACTAGCTTGACGGAAATGCCCATGTGTCCTCGGGAGCGCCCTGTTTTATATAAGAGTTTGTCCAGGCTTGTCCTTTGCTATAAAAAGGATTGGGCCACCTTGCTGCACCTTTGTTACAATTGTTACTTGCTACCCGTTAAGAATTATCTTATCACAAAACTATCTATTACCGATAATTTCAGTGCTTGCAGAGAATACCTTACTGAAAACCGCTTGTCATTTCCTTCTGCTCCTCGTTGGGTTCGACACTCTTACTTATCGAAAGGACTACGATAGATCCCCTATACTTGTGGGTCATCAGATGCCTATAAGAGACAGTTGGGTATACCTTCTATCTCAGATCCGAAGGCAAAGTGTTTGTCGCTAAGAATGGAACATTTCTCGCGAAAGAGTTTCTCTCGGAAGAATTGAGTGGGAGTAAAACAGAATTTGATGATGTTATTGAACCTTTACTTCAACCAGAGAGTAGCACCACACAGAAAGATGTTTTTATAGAGCCTACATTGTTTGAATAGGAAGTTAATGATGATGATCATGAAGCTTCAGATCAAGTCACTATCGAACCTCGTAGGTTGACAAGGGCACGTACTACTCCTGAGTTGTATGGAAACCCTGTCTTAGAGGTCATGTTGTTAGGCAACGATGAACCTATGAGCTATGGAGAAGCGATGATGGGCCCGGATTCCGAGAAATGGTGAAAGGCCATGAAATCCGAGATGGGATCCATGTATGAAAACAAAGTATGGACTTTGGAAGTATTACCTGAAGGGCGGAAGGCCATTCAGAACACATGTATCTTTAAGAGGAAGACAGAGGCGGACGGTAATGTCACCGTCTATAAATCTCGACTTGTGGCAATGGGTTTTTCGCAAGTTCAAGGAGTTGACTACGATGAGACCTTCTCACCCGTAGTGATGCTTAAGTCCGTCAAAGCTGCATATATTGACTATGAAATTTGGCAGATGGATGTCAAAACAGCGTTCCTTAACGGTTTCCTTAAGGAAGAGTTGTATATGATACAACTGGAAGGTTTTGTCGATCCAGAGAATGCTGACAAAGTTTGCAAACTCCAGCGATCCATTTATGGACTGGTGCAAGCATCGCGGAGTTGGAATCTGCGCTTTGATGAGGTGATCAAAGCGTTTGGGTTTATACAAGTTTACAGAGAAGCTTTTATTTACAAGAAAGTGAGTGGGAGCTCTATAGCATTTCTAATATTATATGTGGATGACATATTGCTGATTGGAAACAATATAGAAATGCTGGAAAGCGTGAAGGAATATTTGAACAAGTGTTTTTCAATGAAGGACCTAGGAGAAGCTACTTTCATATTAGGCATTAAGATCTATAGAGATAGATCGAGACGCTTAATAGGACTTTCACAGAGCACATACCTTGATAAAGTTTTGAAGAAGTTCAAATGGATCAGTGTTGGGGAACGTCGCATGGGAAACAAAAAATTTCCTATGTTCATGCAAGACCTATCCATAGTGATGAGCATCTACGAGAGGGAGAGTGGATCTACATACCCTTGTAGATCGCTAAGCGGGAAGTGTTAAGAAAAGCGGTTGGTGTAGTCGAACGTCTTCGCGATCCAAATCGCCGAGCGTCCCGCGATCCAATCACCATCCGTCCCGATCAAGCACCGAACGGACGACACCTCTGCGTTCAGCACACGTACAGCTTGATGACGATCTCCGCCTTCTTGATCCATCAAGAGGGAGCGGAGAGGTAGAAGAGTTCTCCGGTAGCGTGACGGTGCTCCGGCGATGGTGGTGGAGCTATTCCGGCAGAGCTTCGCCTAAACACTGTAGAAATCCGATCTAGAGGAGAAACTATGCACTGGAGGAACGGCTAGCACGTGGCTGAAAATCTAGTGCAAAAACCCTAAAACCACTAGTATATATAGGAGGGAGGGAGGAGAGGCCTTGCCGCAAGGGCCAAGCCTCCTTTGGTTCGGCCAAAGTGGGGAGGGCAGGAGGACTCCTCCTCCAATCCTAGTAGGACTAGAATTCCTCCCCTTTTTGCCTTTTTTCCACTTTCCCTTTGGGCTTTTCTTTCCCTAGCCGCATGGGCCTTGCATGGGACATCCACCAGCCCACAAAGGGATGGTATTCACTCTCCCACAGCCCATAAAGCCTCTTGGGTCGAAATACCCCTCGGGATGGTCTCCCGATACACTACCGGCACTCCCGGTACACTACCGATGAGCCCGAAACTTTTTCGGCGACCAAAACAGGACTTCCTATATATGAATCTTTACCTATGGACCATTCCGGAGCTACTCGTGACGTCCGGGATCTCATCCGATACTCCGAACAACCTTCGGTCACCACCATGCATAACTCTATATTACCAAAACGTCACCAAACCTTAAGTGTGCAGACCCTGCGGGTTCGCGAACTATGTAGACATGACCGAGACACCTCTACGGTAAATAACCAATAGCAGGACCTGGATGCCCATATTGGTGCCTACATATTCTACGAAGATCTTTATCGGTCGAACCTCTATGTCAAGGATTTAGTTAATCCCGTATGATGTTCCCTTTGTTCTTCGGTATGTTACTTGCCCGAGATTCGATCGTCGGTATCTCCATACCTAGTTCAACCTCGTTACCGGCAAGTCTCTTTACTCGTTCCGTAATACAAGATCCCATGACTAACACTTAGTCACATTTCTTGCAAGGCTTATTGTGATGTTGTATTACCGTGTGAGCCCTGAGATACCTCTCCGTCACACGTAGTAACAAATCCCAGTCTTGATCCATGCCAACCCAACAGACACCCTCACAGATACCTGTAGAGCACCTTTATAGTCACCCAGTTACGTTGCAATGTTTGATACACACAAGGCACTCTTCCGGTGTCCGTGGGTTGCATGATCTCATGGTCATAGAAACATATACTTGACATGTAGAAAACAATAGCAATAAACTGACATGATCATATGCTATGTTTGTAGTTTGGGTATTGTCCATCACATCATTCTCCTAATGGTGTGATCCCATTATCAAATGACATCACATGTCAATGGCTAGGAAACCTTGACCATCTTTGACCAACGAGCTAGTTCACTAGAGGCATACTAGTGAACTAGCTCGTTGATCAAAGATGTTCATGGTTTCCTATCCATTGACATGTGATGTCATTTGATAACGGGATCACATCATTAGGAGAATGATGTGATGGACAAGACCCAAACTACAAACGTAGCATATGATCGTGTCAGTTTATTGCTACTGTTTTCTGCATGTCAAGTATATGTTCCTATGACCATGAGATCATGCAACTCACAGACATCGGAGGAGTCCCTTGTGTGTATCAAACGTCGCAATGTAACTGGGTGACTATAAAGGTGTTCTACAGGTATCTTCGAGGGTGTCTGTTGGGTGGGCATGGATCAAGACTGGGATTTGTTACTCCGTGTGATGGAGAGGTATCTCAGGGCCCACTCGGAATACAACATCACAACAAGCCTTGCAAGCAATGTGACTAAAGTGTTAGCCACATGATCTTGTATTACGGAACGAGTAAAGATACTTGCCGATAACGAGATTGAACTAGGTATAGAGATACTGACAATCGAATCTCGGACAAGTAACATACCAAGAACAAAGGGAACAGCATATGGGATTAACCGAATCCTTGACATAGAGGTTCAATCGATAAAGATCTTCATAGAATGTGTAGGAAACAACATGGGCATCCAGGTCCCACTATTGGTTATTGACCATAGAGGTGTCTCCGTCATGTCTACATAGTTCTCGAACCAGCAGGGTCTGCACACTTAAGGTTCGGTGACATTTCGGTAGTATAGAGTTATGTATGGTGGTGACCGAAGGTTGTTCGGAGTCTCGAATGAGACCCCGGATGTAACGAGGAGCTCCAAAATGGTCCGGAGGTAAAGATTGATATATATGAAGTCCTGCTTTGGTTACCGGGAATGTTTTGGGCTCATCGGTAGTGTACCGGGAGTGCCGAGTGGGTACCGGGGGACCATCGGGAGGGGTGTCTCGACCCAAGGGGCCACATGGGATGTGGGAGGAGGCAAACCAGCCCCTGGTGGTCTGGCCAAAGCCCCACTAAAGGCCCATGCGGCTGGGGTGGAAAAAACCCAAGGTGGAAAGAGTTTCCAAGTGGGAAGGAGGAGTCCTAATCCTACTAGGATTGGAGGAGGACTCCTCCTCTCCTTATTGCGGTCGAGGCAAAGGGGCCAGCCCTAGGGCGCATGCCTCCTTCCTCTATCTTCCTATATATAAAAAATCTATTGGGGGTTCTTGGACACAGAAATCAGCCACATGCTACCCTCTTCCTATAGATCGTAGTTTCTGCTCTAGATCGTTTCGATGGTGCTTGGCGAAGCCCTGCCGAAATAGTTCCACCACCATCACGGCCACGCCGTCGAGCTACCGGAGAACTCATCTACCTCTCCGCTCCCTCTTGCTGGATCAAGAAGGCGGAGATCATCATCAAGCTGTACGTGTGCTGAACGCGGAGGTGTCGTCCGTTCGGCGCTAGATCGGGACGGATCGTGATTGGATCGCGGGACGCTCGGCGATTTGGATCGCGAAGACATTCGACTACATCGACCGCGTTTCTTAACGCTTCCCTCTTAGCCATCTACAAGGGTATGTAGATCCACTCTCCCCCTTATAGATGGTCATCACCATGGATAGATCTTACGTGTGCGTAGGAAAATTTTTGTTTCCCATGCAAAATTCCCCAACAGCTAGATGAAAAAGATATATGACTTCACAAACATTCATATACTCATCATATGAATGCACACCTTCACGTATTACTCCTTCGAGCACCTCAAAGAAAAAATGCTAAATAGACAGGCCTATTATGGAACGATTACAAGCCTTTCCAATAATACTTTTCATCTCCCCTGATATTCAAGTGGGTGGGGCCGCGCGTCTCCTTACACCAATATTTTTTTGTCATGTCAACATCAGCTCCATAAAATGCCTGTGAATCTCCATGTGTGTAGCATTGTTGCACCTCAAAGTCATTATAGGCACCTTTTCGTTGACGGGAACGTCTCTTCTCACTGAAAGCATAATGTCGAAAATCCTAAAATAAATCCAAAAATAGTGCAAGCAACATAACTTGAACCCTAATGGGCTAGGGATACAACTGTTCTTCTAACCATCCAATCACAAGTTGATACATGAAAAGGATATATGACTTAAAGTGTTGAACATACATTGACATTTGACATGTCGTAAATGCAATGGAACACAGATATTTACGTTTAAAATGTTGGACAAAACATTTGCCTAAGCATACAAAGATTTATCACTAATGTACGTGGATTCTTCTTCTCAATAGTTAGGTTGGCTTGTAACAGCATTATCCGTGTATTTCTCATTGTTTTAGCATTTGCCTATGCATACAAAGTTTTTTTAAATGAAGATTCAAGCAGCGTATGGCTTTAAATTAATAAAGCTAACATGGGCAGCATCCAACAACTACATGGTCCAGAAACAAAGGCAGAGCAAAACACAAAGATCACAAGGGCATACAAGTCCAGCACATGGAGAGGAGCACGCGGGCTCGAAAGCAAAAAAGTATGGCGTAGCCGGCTGACGCGCACAGATTTGGATATTCATGATCTTCTCCCAGGCTTCAAGCATGTTGTCGTCATCACGTTGTTCCCCCAATGGCTTCCAGGACTAATGAAAAAGATGGCATTTGAAGATCACGTCAATCGGGTGAAATGGAAAGTGGTGTTCGATAGTAAATTTGTTACGAATACTCCAAATAGCCCATAACAACGCCCCTATGCCACGCCACGCGATCGTAGCGGAAGCACCACGATGAGCACGAAGAATACTAAGGAGGTTAGCCGCGAAGGAGGGGTTCCAGTTGAACACTCATTCTCCTATAGTGACATGAGATGTAACATTTGTCCACTAGTACACAAATGCCCAAATCCATGTAGCCAAGTTTAACCACCTAAACAAAAAAGGGACATGAGACAGCCATACGACAATATATGTAAAGCACACCTAGCCTAATACATCATTCATGAGTATCCAATTGAGATATACATCATTCATGAGTAGCCCTCCATGTGCGATAGGTTTTTTTGGATCCAAAGCTCATCTACACCCGTTATGAAAAGTAAAATGAAAAAAATACTAGAAATATTCAAAACATTCCAATTTTATTTTGCCTGGTAGATGTTTCAATGCGTGAGGTCCTTGCCAAATTTCAACTTGTTTTTCATTGTTCACTACTAGGGAAAAGCCTAGTAGTAGCGCGGGTTTAGCGCCTACTAGTAGCGTGGGTTACCGCGCTACTAGTAAGGCGTTACAGCTATTACTTACCAGCAGCGCATGTAAGACACGCTACTGCTAAGACATATAGTTGTAGCGTGTATCATACAAGCACTACTGATAAGACAACTATTAGTAGCGTTCTTGCAAACCCGCGCTACTAGTAATTTTTTTTTCATTATTTTTAATTTTTAGTGTATTTATACGCCGTTATACATTTGATACAGTACCAATTAAGAGTTTGTTATATCATTATGTTCATGATGAATTATTATATCATTGTGATGAAGAAACATGGATTTTATTCATCCAAATGAATCAAAAGTGATCAAAAGTTGAATTAGTAGGACGTCGATCCTACTAATTCAACTTTTGGTCACTTTTGATCCATCCACATGAATCTAATCCGCTTTCCTTCCCCCAATGATACAACAAATCGTCATGATAATCATGATCAACATCATCATCATATTAATATAAAAACTCTTGCATCATATCATCACCAACAACACTATAGCTAATAATCTTCATAGTCATTACCACCAACACTATTTAATCATCATTTTCGTCAATGAGACATCATATAACAAGTTGGTCACTGGTCATAATCACAACTCCTCATCGTCATCATCAACAACTCTAACACATTGTAGCACATAATAACACATTGTACCTAGGACCTACTCCTCTCTCATAGGACCTACTCTACCCTCTCTAGGTACAATATCATAAAACAAGATAGGCCCTGCCTCTCCATTATGGAGAATGGAGATCATCCTGTCTCCAATTCTTGGCCTATGCACAATGTTTCTTCCAAGTAGCTCTCTACGATTGACCATACATTTTTTCCAATCTTTGATTGTCATGTCTTCATCGGTTTTAGAAATCCGGTATGGACAGGAGTGATGCGTAGGCTGACCTGGCTGTGCTGGTCGTAAGCTCATAACATCAACGCGACCTCTCAGAAACATCATATAAGGCACACAATACTTTGGGATTTTCTGTTGAAAAACATAGTAATAACTTTGTAGTTAGCAATGTAGTTTAGTTTTAGAAGAATTTATGCAAAAATGCACGGATGTCGTAATAGTAGAAAATCTTACCATGCAATCTCCATGGATGTTACCGTAGTTCACCACGTGCACTAGTGGCACATATTGACCATAATGTGGAGGAGTTTGATAATAGCTATTCTAATTCTCAAGATCATTAAGAAATGTGATAAGATGATCTTTCTCCTTATAAGTTAATTCTGCTTCATCATTGTAGTAGTAGGTTCTGTCTACCATCTTCCGTACATTTTTTGAAGAATGAAAATAAGCTGTCAATGGAAATAAGTTGTTAACTATTTTTAAATAAACAATATAAATTACTTAATAAATATGGTTGAGAAACTCACATAATGGTAGACCTGGAGGCGTCTGCACATCGACCCAGATGTCGATATTACCTTCAATTTCATCTTTCGGATGAATATCAAAGGTGATAAGCATATTAGGCTCAAATGCATAATCCTTGCATAGTGCTCTCCAACTTTGGCATTCGAAATAGGAGAAGGTGTCTGCATTGTACAATTTTATGGTGAAAGTATAACCATGCTCAGTCCTCAAGTGAACTCTCTTTACCTCCATACTTTTTTTAGTATTGAAACCAATCTTATCCAAGACATAAATTCTTGCATGGTAGGGGTTATGCTAGTAGAATAGTAAAAATTAAAATTATATGTTGAAGCAAAAGAAGCAGAAGTCATGCTTAATTACGAAAAAAGACTTGTCATTGTGACTTACGGTATCCACTTCGAAGGTCTCATCCAGCATGATGATGAAGCGCCTACCATCAACTAGGTAAGGCTTGTCACACAGGCTGCGCTCGTCTTTGCAGTATTCGCACATAGCGAATTCCCTTTCGTCGTCAGACATTTCCTATGTTCATAGTTGAAACATTTAAAATTGATCGAAGGAAACTACGAAAAAACTGATCAACACAGGTCACTATTACTCAATATGCAATATCTTGACTTTAGGTCTGTCGAGTCTTTCTTTCGTAAACTCTCATCTCAAGTATATGGTGGGAACTCCTTCTGATATTGCGACCATCGGTGATGGTGGCTCCTCCATTCGTCCACGAGTGCATTACACCAAAATGTCTAGCACACGGGAACGAAGGAGAAGCGACCCCCACGACAACATTCAGGATTCTTCCTCTCTCATATATATATGGTGGACACTCTCCCTCACTGAAAGACACACAAGGAGCCGAAACAGACCTAAAGTTAACCCGTTCCATATATCGAGCAATGACATAGAAAAAATGCCCTATGTTTTGCCGGAATGACTGGCAAATCACAAGCACTCGATATGTCCCACATTGTAGCACAAGTCATGCTAAAATTCATGAAACAAATTCGGCATGACCTTTACTAAAAACAAGACATATCGAGTGCCTAAAATTTGCCGGAACAGAAATGAATCAACATTCTGGCAAAACATAGGCCACTCGGAGGTACATTGCAAACAAGAAAAGAAAGGCATCCTCTATATTCAGAATGCATCATCATCGACATCAATGACATGGCGACTAGCACTAGAATTTTAATCATCGACATTTACAACACATTATCATCTATATGAACAACATGAGGATTTGGCTATTCTCACCTAGAGGTCTTAGGGGGTCGGCGATGGGGACGACTGTGGGGATGAGGCAGGCGCAAATACTTGATTTCTGCATAAACAAAATATATTCTATCAACATGTATCTGAGTAGTATTAACAAATATGACATGTTCATTCTATCAAATGAGTAAATAGTTTCAGGATCACTAGAAACTATCAACTATGTCTAAAAACTATCAACTATGTCTAAATTTTTACTAATTAGTTAATCATACTAAATCAAAATTGTTTTATATCAACTACAAACTATTAAGTAAATCAAAATGTTGCATATCAACTAGCCTACTAATTCAAAATGTAGCAGGGAGGATGGGTTGTGGATGGAGGAGGGAGGAGGGAGAAGGAGGGGTGACTGAAGGAGGGAGGAGGAAGGAGGACGAAGGAGGAAGGCAGAGCGAGGAGGGGCTGGCCGGCGGCGAATGGAGGAGTGGAGGGAGGATGGAGGAGGTGGGGCGGGGAGGAGGGAGGAGGGAGAAGGAGGGGTGACTGAAGGAGGGATGAGGAAGGAGGATGGGGGAGGAAGGCGGAGCGAGGAGGGGTCGGCCGGCGGCCAATGGAGGAGTGGAGGGAGGACGGAGGAGGTGGGGCAGGGAGGAGGGAGGAGGGGGAGGATTACCGAGTCTAGGGAGGAGGCGGAAGTGATGGCAGTAGAGGGAGGAGGGGTAGGCGAAGGCGGCAGCAAGCGGCGGGGGGGGGGAGAGGGAGCGACAGTGTGATGGGGGGAGTGAGGAAGAGAGGGAGCGCACGGGGTGGATAAGGTGGGCATAGCAGCAGCACGGGTTGGTTCCAAGCGCTACAGCTAAGTAGAATAGCAGTAGCGCTGGTTGAGGAAGGGCGCTACTACTATACCTAGCCTGTCAAGAATGGTGTGGCAATTATAGTAGTAGCACGTTTTATAAGTGCCACACTACTGATATGACTTTATTAGTAGCGTTGTTTTTGTACACGCGCTACTGCTAAGTAGCTGCAACGCCTCCTTTTAAAAAGCGCTACTGGTAAGCTTGTGTGTATAAGGTTTTCCCTAGTAGTGGTTGTAGCGTAGGAAATCATATATCATAATTTAGTAATGGTCTAGAAGAACAATCAATAAGACATGTATCGTAGGATGGAAAAATAATAGGAACCTTCATTCATCTACGTACACAATTATAGGAAGCATGTATAGCAAAAAAGAGTCAGTTCCATTTTTACCCTAAAATATATGTTTGTGAACGAAAGCATCATAAATCTGAAATCTGGCAAATCCCCTAATTTAAAGTTTCGTTTCACATTTTGCCCCCAGACACAAATTACCTCTAATTTTATTGCTCATCCCGATTTCGTGTTTATTTAGCATGCCATGTACGCATTTTATTTCTCAGTTATTCATTGTTCTGAATGAACTGGACCAGGAAATGTAAAAAAGACGTCCCTCGTAATGTGCAAGATGATGGGCAACGAAGCATGGAAAAAAATCCTACAAATACAGAAGATCCATGTGTGGAGATGCATACCAACGAGAGTAAGAGTGTGACTACGTACCCTTGTAGACCGTTAAGCGGAAGCGTATATAGTGCGGTTAATGTAGTCATACTCTTCATGATCCAACCGCGATCCGATCTGATCTAGCCCCGAACGGAGGACACCTCCCCATTTGGCACATTTGTGACTCGATAACGTCTCCGCCTCCTTGATCCAACACTCGAGGGTGGAGAATTAGATGGGATCTCGACTAGCACTACGGTACGGTGGAGATGGTGCTGGAGCAGTGCCAACAGGGCTTCGCCAAGTGCCTCCGGAACTGCGAACGAGGAAGAACGGAGAGATGGGAGGGAGAGGGCTGCCTCAATGGAGAGGACTTTTTGTATTCAGCCTTCCCCTCCCTCCACTATTTATAGGAGGCAAGGGGGAAGAGGGGCCCTAAGCCCTCCTCCAAGATAGGGGTGGCTGTAGGATCCAAAGTATGTCTAGAGGGGGTGGTGATTAGACTACTTGACCAAATAAAACTCTATTCTTTTCCCAATTTTAATTTTAGGCAAGTTTTAGCAATTATATCATGTCAAGCACACCCTACACATGCATGTCTACGAGTATAGCAGCAAAAAGTAAAGACAAGCACATTAAAGTAGAGGGTACGGATAGGAAGATCAAACGCAATTGGAGACACTGAGATTTTTCCCATGGTTCCAATAGGTGGTGCTATCGTACATCCATGATGATGGAGACTTCAACCAACGGAGGGTAACGGTCGCGAGAGTCCATAGAGGGCTCCGCCCATAAGGCTCCACAAAGTAGCAACCTTGTCTATTCCATCATGGCTACCATCCACGAACAACTAGCCTCACTATTGGTAGATCTTCATGAAGTAGGCGATTTCCTTGCCAGTACAAACTTCTTGGTTCAACTCCACACACAAACATGGAGGCTCCCAAACGACACCGAACAAATCTAGGAGACACCACTCTCCAAATGGTAATGGATGTGGTAGTATGATGAACTCCTTGCTCTTGTGCTTCAAAAGATAGTATCCTCAACATTCAATCACTCTCTCACAAATTTGGCTTCATAGAAGAGGATGATTGGGTGGAAAGCAACTTGGGGAGGCTAGAAATCAATATTCATATGATTGGGATGGAAGATCTTGATCTCAGCACATGAGTAGGTGGTTCTCTCTCAGAAAAATGGATATGACAAGTGTTGGTGCATTCCGAGTGCTTCTTCTACGAGTGAGAGGTGGTGGAGGGATATATATAAGTGTCTTCAAAAATCCAACTGTTACAACATTATTTACCAACTCGGTGAAACCAAAGTAAAAACTCGGTTGCAACGACTAGTGCAAAATGTGGCAACTTCTGGCGTTTCGGTGAGACTGATATATAAATCTCGATGGGGCCGATATGGCTGAACTAGGCAGTTTCCAAATCTCGGTGAGACTGATTTCTAAAACTCGGAAATTCCAATTCTTGAAAATGGATTACCCAAAAGTTGGTCACCGTTTTCGGTTGCACTGAATGGAAAGTTGATAGCAGCGAGAAGCTAGAGTTTGACATTAGATCTGTCTAGGGAAATGGTAGGGCCAAATGAGAAAGTTGGTGGCACCAAATTTTGGGCTTTTAGGGTTTGGACAAAATATTTGTGGGAGTATGGATGAGTATTTTTGGTGGCTAGTCTCTAAGCACTTGAGCAACCATATCATACTATTTACCTCATCGCCTTTTAATAGTATTGGCTTTCCTATGGACTCAAGAGTGATTTCTCGCAAAATGTAAAATGTAGAGTCTTCAAGCTTGTTGCCAATAGATGTTCCTTGCATCTAGGGAATCTCCTCACAATCCTTTGCCAATCCATCATTGAAATTTTCCTATAATATACTTGGTGGAAACATTAGTCCAATGAAATATATGTTGTTGTTAATTATCAAAACCACCTAGGGAGAAGTTGTGCTTTCAATCTCCCCCTTTTTTGGTAATTTATGACAACATATAGATCAAAGCTTTGACAAAAAATATAATCAATGAATAGCATCGTTGCTTTGAGAAGTATGTGATAAGCAAGATCTCCCCCTAAATTTGTGCACTATTGTTAAATTTGCATTTGAATGCAAATGCACAATCGATTAGGATCATGGGTCACTCTTCCATGTCACATACAACTTGGTTGTGCGCTCAAATGATATAAGTGAGTAACAATGGACATAACACCAAACATGAGTGAATGATCATAGTATAAATTCCACATGGATAGGAAATAGTATCATCATCAATCAAAGCGTATGATCACACACGAGGGAGTTTAAGACAAATGAACGATAAACCAAATGTTTTCAGGACGAGAGGAGCAAACAAATGCAAGACACTCACTCTCGAAGCCCTATGATCTATATACTTCTCCCCCTTTGGAAACAAGTTACCAAAAAGTTCAAATATTTAGATCTAAGTGTTGCTCTGGGCATGGCCTCCTCCGATAGCTGATTAATGACCCACAAGTATAGGGGATCAATCGTAGTCCTTTCGACAAGTAAGTGGCAAACCCAATGAGGAGCAGAAGGAAACGATAAGCAGATTTCAGCAAGGTATTCTCTGCAAGTGCTGTGAGTAACAATAGTAGATAGTTTTGTAGCAAGATAATTCATAACAAGTAACAAGTGACAATAGTAACAAAGGTGCAGCAAGGTAGCCCAATCCTTTTTATAGCAAAGGACAGGCCTGAAAGTACTCTTATATTAATCAAGTGCTCCCGAGGACACATGGGAATTTCTATATAGTCATGTTCGTCATATTGAGTTGATTCACATTCACTACTTTGATAATTTGATATGTGGGTGGACCGGTGCTAAGGTGTTGTTCTTACTTGAACTAACAACCTACTTATGATTAACCCCTCCTGCAAGCAACCGCAACTATGAGAGAAGAATTAAGATAAATCTAAGCATAGCACGAAACATTTGGATCCAAATCAACACCTTATGAAGCAACACATAAACTGGGGTTTAAGCTTCTGTCACTCTCGCATCCCATCATCTACTTGTTATTTGTCACACCCTATGTTTGTAGCACATTGATATGTTTGGGTTTATAAAATTTGGAGCCAACTAAAACTTTTTCTATGTGTTTGTGCTTTCTTGCTATGTTGTTTGCTTGCTTGTTGATTGTGTTTTTTGGCACTACTACGTTCTATTCCACTTCAAAATCATCTTCCTTGATCCAACCACTTGCCCAATGATCATTCCTTGTGAATAGTGCCCAAAACTATTTTTATCAAATTTTGTTTTAACTAAATATGATTTATTTACATTAAGTTTCCAAAAACCCTGAAATGAGGTTTGCACTGCAAGTCCTCAAATCAGGTGGACCCTTCTTTCCCAAAGGCTTTATTTCAAACCTACTATATATATGAATTCTCAAGACCACCAAATATTATTTTTAAAGATTATTTTCATATTTTATTTAAAGGCTTTTTCTTAAGGCCAGAAATGGTTTTTCCTAGGTAAAAATTATTTAAATGCTTTGAAAATATTAGAGAAAATTTAGAGAAACTCAGTGGACATGTATTTTCCATATATAAGAGTTTAAACACAAGGGCATGATCAAATCATGGGCAAAACCCCTCAAAACCCTTTCTATTCAAATCAAGCTTTTGGAATATTTCTATAAGAAATATTCTCAATAAATTCCAGGAAAATTCTAGCAAGTAAAAACTATCATAGGTGATGATCTTGCAAAGTTTAATCTCATCCAAGTTGGTTTGGTTCATCAAATCATCCCAAAACTATTCCTTTCCAGAATCAAATTTGAGCAACTTTACATTGTGAAGTGTCTCCCCTTGGCCTCAAACTTTGTGGGCATGCTCTAATGGCCAAATAGTGATGATACACTAAGTGGTGCATCAAGGGTTAAAGCCTAGCATCATTGGATCTATAGAAATCTGATTCTGCCAATTTCTAGGGTTTATCAAATTTCCATTGTCAACTTTTTCCTCTTGAGCTCAAACTTGGTGAATCCCCTCATTTTTACCTAGCCTTTGACCCTGGTAAATATCTCAGTAAGCTAGTAAATATTTCTTGCCCAAAACCTCATCAAACACCTTCTGGTGATTTTGCAAAACCAGCTTTTTCACCCCATTCCCTTTTACCTTGCCTCCAAAATTTTACCAGAGTCTCTTGTGATCACCTTTCACCCTCAGTAAGAATCTTAGGTCATCCAGCCACTAGTAGGTGGGGTAAAACCCCCATTTACCCCTCTGGACAGCACCATTTCTACCCCCCTCCCCATTTCCTTCTACCTTAAGTCTCCTCCAGAGCTCTTCCCTAGCTTATCCTAGCCTTTGGGCATCTCCAATACCCCAAGGCACACGAGGACATGCAGGGGGGCTAAAATAATGCCCTGGCATGTAGAGCTCGCGCTCTAGAGCGCGCTACAGTGCGCACCCACACTATAGCCACTGGCCAACGGGCAGCCCCGACCACCTCGGGCCGCCACAGCATGTCCCCTCTGCCCCCCTCGTTGTCCACAGCATGCCGCCCGGTCGCCCCCCTCTCTCCCCTCTCTCTCTCGTACGCGTATGGCGCCGCCCGAACCGGCCCGCACACCTCCAGCCCCCCCTCCTGGCTGCCTTCCCTCCTCCCGCGCGCGGACCGTGTCCAGGTAGCCCCAGACACGGCCTCGCCCGCCCCCGTGGCCTGTGGTGAGCGCCCCGTGCTCACCGGCGCACCGCGCCCATGATGGACCGGCGACCGCCTATAAATAGGCCGCCCCGCTCCCCTGACCCTCTCTCTCGCTCTCCCTCTCCCTGCGCGTCCTCCCCGTGCCCAGAGCGCTCTTCCCCGCTGTCGGGAGCCCTCGCCGCCATTGTCGGGTTTCCCCCTCACCGGCGTTCCCCTCTATCCCTGGCATACCCGCGACCTCCCTTCGACGCGAGACGCCACCAGGAGCACGCCAGTGCCCTCCACTCCGGTCGCCGTGGCTCGTAGCCTCCGGTGAGCTCCTCCTCTGCCCCTGTCGCAAGGAGAGGGATGATAGGTGGGGCCCACCTGTCATCCCCTCGCCCCCTCCCCCTCTCACTAGCAGGCCGGGCCCGTGGGCAGGTTTAAAACTAAACCTGCCGTGCATGGCTCCTCACCTGGGCCGGCTTCCTTCTTGGGCCGGTTCCGGTTGGGTGGTTCTGGCCCATTAGGGCACAGGACCCTTTTTTCCCTTTTTCTTTTATTTTGTAGACTTCCAAAAATCTCACAGTAATAAATATTTATCGTATGACAATATTTCTTCCACCAAAAATCTTAGAATATTCTATAGAATTTAATAGTGCCATTTATAAAAATGCTTGAAAATATTTTTAGTATTGATTTATTTTAAAACCTATATTTAGGCACCTTTTTGCCTCTATTATTTAATTTCTAAAATGTTTTTCACAACAAAACTCTAGGAGAATATTTTTAGTATGACATGTAGTATTTATCAGAGTAGGTTAACATTTTTGGTAATAGATTGAGTGCTCTGTTTTGTGTGATTGCTTATTTTTATCGTTTTATTTCGCGACGATAGATTGCGCGGTTGACGAAGAAGTTGGACCGAAGACTTCGAAGACCCCAGAGACTTTGTTGAGCCAGGCAAGCAGCCCTTTGACCATGATAAGAAACCATTTTATTGCATGCCATATAGCACTTTACTTTAATCATAATTGATCATGTGATGTGGTGTTCCCCTTCGGTGGGATGCCTCTGTACCTTTTCATTGACACTTGCATCGTGCATGACCCTACCACCTTATGAGGGTTGTGCGGGTGGCAGTAGTTAGGTTGCTAATAGATGCTATGCAAATGGGATGGGACTTATGCATAGTGATGGCAAGAAAGGAAATGATTTCAAAGATTTTTCGAAAACCCCGTCGAGTGCCACTAATGCCCGAGGGAGATGATGAGAAGATAGGTGACCACTTGAGAAAGAAGTGGTGTGCCGGAGCAAGTTGAGATTGTGTTTTTGGAAACGGATTAGATTTAAGATTTGTCGACCATCCCAACCTTACATGCGCAACCACGATACCCCTTATGGGAAGGGGCTTTGTTGATTACTATGGTTGGTACTCGCAAGGAGCCCACGTTACTAGCGGAGTGGTCACTCTTGAGATGGGGTCATCCCAGAGAGGAAGGTCATGCGCTATCTTTACAGGCACTGGGCACACTGTTGCGTGCCCTCATGGATAATACGAGTGATGTATATCATGAGGGATGGCACCAACGAGTGGACTCTTTGTTTAGTATCACCATGGCAAAGGCATCGTTCGGGTGCTTACCTCGGGTATGTTATATACCGCGAGTCGTGGATGACACGGAAGTTCCCCGAGTCTTGTGGGTAAAGTGCACAACCTCTGTAGAGTGTAAAACTATTCGAATAGCCGTGTCCACGGTTAAGGACAGTTGGGTGGTGCTGCTTAAACTACGTCCGAATGTTTTCGTGAAACTTGGTGTGAGAATGGTTGTGATGGTGACAAGAGGTCACATGAGCTGAGTCTGATGACTTAGCAAGGGAATTAAACTAAGTCTGATGGCTTAGCATGTTGAATGAACATGAGATGTTCTACCCCTACTTATGGTGATGTATGTCACTTGTTCACATGGACATTTGTTAACTATTGATGCATGCTTACTAGTTACTTGATCATGTCATTTGCATACAAAATTAGCTTTCCGCAGACTTACATACTTAGTGCTATATCATGCATCATTGTTACCTTGTTCCACAACTTGGGTTGCTTGCGTGTACATTCAAAGTACTCATTGTCTTGCCACTGGTTATTTAATTGGCCAGGCATGGAAGAACATGAATATGTTGAAGTGTTCATTGGAGACAAACATGCGAACTAGGACGCTTCCCAGTCAGAATGCCTATAGGTTAAGGCAGATGGCATGGGTTCACGCTTTCGACCAAGATTTCCGTTGCTTGTTCTAGTTTAAGTGTTTGGCCCTTGAGGCCCTATCTTTGTAAGACTTGACCTTCATGGTATTTATTTGTGTAAGAATTTAAGTGTGGATGTAAGGCTCTGTTATTCAGCTTCTGTGTGTTCAGTGAGCATTGATCTCTGGGATCACTGTACACGTGCATTCGGTGATCACGACTTATGAGTCGGGATCCCCACATTACTCCACAATGACTTCCCTTAGGCCCATAGCATGGTTAAGCATCATGTAGTCGATGTTCACATGACACCACTAAGATAAGTAACAACATACATATCATCAAAATATCGAACGCATACCAACATCACAAGATTACTTATAACAAGACTTCTCCAATGTCCTCAGGAACAATAGTAACTACTCACACATCATCAACATGTTCAAGATCATAGGTATAATAATGATTATAAAGGATCTAAACATAATCTCTTCCACCAAGTAATCCAACAAGCATCAACTACAAGATGTAATAAACACAACTAGCAACCCACAGGTACCAATCTGAGGTTTTGGGACAAAGATTAAATACAAGGGATGAATTAGGGCTGGAGATGAGGTGTTGTTGGTGAATATGTTGATGAATATTGATCCTCCCACAAAGGAGGAAGTGTTGGAGATGATGATGGCTTCGATCTCCCCCTCCCGGAGAGGGATTCCCCTGCAGGATGTGACTGTCGGAGTGCAAAAGGGCCTCTACCCAGGTTTCCGCCACGAGATGGCAGCGCTTCATCTTGAAAAGTTGCTTATGGTTTTTTCTAGGGTAAAACACACCATATAGGAGAAGAGGGGCATCAGAGAGCCAACATGGGGCCCACACGCCATCAAGGCGCGCAACTAGGGGGCGCCCTATTGGCTTCTGCCCTGTTGGGAGTCCCCCTCTGGTATATTTTTGCTCTAGAAATTCTTAAATATTTCAAAATTATTCTCCGTGAAGTTTCAGGTCATTCTAACACTAGTGATTTTTCTGCCTTTTTGTCGGTTTTCCGGTCCATAATTCCAGTTTCCAGATATTTCCCTCCTTATGATGTACGTTGACATAAAAGACATAAGAATTGTGTGATAACGTGGAATAATGGACAAGAATAAAGTAAATAATAGTAGGAATTCATGATGCAAAATGGACGTATCAACCCCCCCCCCCCAAGCTTAGACCTCGCTTGTCCTCAAGCGAAAGCCGAACTCTAAAATAATGACCACATAATTTGAGAGAGACGTGTCGATAAAAATAGAATATGGACATGAGAGCATCATGAATATCATCATAGCAGCAAGTTTTCAATCATATAACCTCTCATGAACAAGTAACAATCTATTCACAAATGAAGAAATATGAAGCATAATCTTTATTGGGAACCAACAAGCAATGCAATTAGTCCTTGATATAATCATAGCTTTTGCAATCGAGAGAAGAGTATATGTAAGAGCTTTGTATTTCGGTCTGCTACCGCTTGTGCTGGTGGAGGTCGTCCCCTCCCACGTGGCCGCGGTACTGCCGGTCCCTATCTTCGGTGGTTTCTTTGGTTCGGATGGCCTCGCTGCGTTTTCCTGGTGAGAAGACGGTGGTGTTCCCGTGACCGTGGTGGCGCATGTTGGTGGACGGTAGGAAGGCGGAGCCGATGGTTGGTCTTGGGTTGTGGTTTTGAAGGGACGGGAGAAATCCCTGTCGGGGCTGGCCGACACCGATGCGGTGACGCCCATGGGCGACATCTTCCTTCTTGAAGGGCGTCGGGAGTCCCTTCCCTCCGCTCCCCTCCGTGTACTGGGAGAAATCCTAGGATTCGTCCGGGCAGCAGTGTCATCGTCGTAGTCTTCTTGAAGGTGTTGCTTGTTACGCGGCGACTCGGTGGCATTAGAGCATGGCTGAATTTTCCGGTGGGTGCGGCAGTTGCGGGATACTATAGCTTTCGGTGATCCAGTGTTGCGAGCATTTTTTTCTCTTGTTTCTTCCTTTTGGGCATGATTGTGCTGTCTGCCCCAGCGATGTGCTACTTGTTGTATCGGGTGGTTGCTATATCTATATAGCGGGGCGAAAGCCTATTTCGAGAGCTTTGTATTTCTAGCAAGTTCACATATTCAACTATGATGTAGCCTTGCATGATTGCTAACATACATTGCATATTTTTTGGAACAAGTGATTCCGTGGGACACATAGGAAGATGGGGGCTTTACTATTCTTGCCACCCAACTTATCTACCTGAAGGATAATGTCAATTATAATGGAACATGATCATCTACATTCAACTGGATATATTTTGTGAATCTTTCCTCAACACATAATGCTTGCCACTAAAGAGTTTGAAGAATAAGGACAGGGGAAATATTATTGACTCTTGCATGAACATAAGACTTGTAAGAATGTAGAAGATAGGCCCTTCACAGAGGGAAGTGGAGATTTTCATGAGATTTTATTTGTTTGATATGTTCAATCTCTTAATGCAAAAGAACATCGCTTCATATTGCCCCTTGTGATAGCAAAATTTATTACGCACTCCGTTGCTTTTATTGCTTCACCATCACAAGATCATACAAAGCTTAATTTCCCTTACAATAAAGATCCTACATGATTAGAGGCCATTTTTGTTACCTTGTGCACCAATGACAACTTACTTCAAGGATCTTATTCAATCTATAGGTAGGTATGGTGGACTCTCTTAACAAGAAACTGGGTTTAATGGTTATGGATGCACAAGTAGTATCTCTACTTAGTGCAAATCTTTGGGCTAGCAAAAGATCCTAAGAAAGCATCACATGTTAAAGGATTCAATGCCATATAACTTCTATGCAAATGGAGACAGCCATGATCATCATGTTGTCTTCCATGTCCCACTTCGACACTTGGTCATTATGTAATATTTTGATGGAAGCTCACAATCATAGAAGGTGTTCATAATAGTGTATTTATATGTAAATCTCCTCTTCTCTACCGTACTTTTGCACAGATCATATCAATTACTAACATTTTTTTGTTAGTTTTCAATACTTCTTATTGCTTATACCTCTTTTCTATGTCAAGTCATTTCCTCTCAAGAGATAGGCATATGTTTCTTTTCTATTCTTTTTATTGCCATGCTAAGATGATGAGTGCAAGTGAGGAAGAGGCACACGATCCCAACTAACTTTATTATATAACACTTGCACTTGATTACAAGGATAGGTAGAACTAAAAGAAAAAATCTAAACAAAGTAAATCTGAAATTTAACTCCCTAAATCACGAAAAACTAAAGATCAAACTAAGATACATAATTGTGATAAAAAGTGATGGTGATAAGATACCGGGGCAGCTCCCCCAAGCTTGGGACAAGCCAAGGGTGGTACCCATACCCCAAGTGTTCTTCAGTGATGGCAGTGGTGTGCGGCAATCTCCATCTTCCAAGGCATAGGTTCCCCATCAAAGAAAGAAACTCTTGTCTTCGGGGTCCTGAAATCAGCAGCGAGGCTCATCCTTTTTAACCTAGATTCATACTCACAGTTTTAGAGTTGGCGTTCATAGAGTTGATCTTGGAGATGCTAAATCTGCTCTTGAAGCTTGAAGAGAGCTGCACCCACGCTCTTTGTGTCTTGTTTTCATGGATGAAGTCCGTGATCATAGAGTGATTAGCACTCAAACCACGTTCAACCATCCCTTGATAATTGAAGATTTCTTGCTCCTTCTACAATCCCGGCCTTCTCGCTTCCCTCCTTCTTGGGGCCATGAACATCCCGGATGTGGAGCACCCCCTCACACATCTCAATGGCTTGAGGGTGCTTCATAACCTCCGGCAAGTAGGGATTGATGCCTTCTCGAGGAACTTGTCCTTGGTTGGCTTAGGGGAAGTCATGGCGATCTAGGTCTATCAGAAAAATAGCCCAAAAAAAGATCAGAGGAAAATCTCGTGATGCGGTTGTCAAAACATACAAGTGTATATATAATGATTTTTTTCTAGGTCAGAATACATGTTCTGGAAGAAATCGGAGTCCGGAGGGTACGCGAGAGACGCACAAGCCATCAGGGCGGGCCACTAGGGGGTGCACCCTGTTGGCTTGTGCCTCCCCCATGGGTCCTTCTGTCTCCATTTTATTATTGTGATTTTTATAAAATAACAAAAATGAGAGAAACTATTTTTATGGAATTTTTGGAGTAGGTTTACTTACCATACCACATACCTACCCCTTTTCAGGTTTCTGGAGAGTTCCGTAAGACCTCCTTGATGTGTTCTTCCACTGTAATAAATTTGATGACATTTGTCTCTTCGTTAATGAGTGCACCTAAAATATAATTCTTAATTATGTGACCATTCACCACTCTCGAATTCTTTCCTTCAAAGTTATTATATTTTATTGCACTGGAGCGATAAACCTCCTCAACAACGTATGGGCTTCCCATTTGGAGAGGTGTTTTCCTGCAAAAAGTCTAGAATGAGAGTTGTACAAAAGTACTAAATCTCCCACATTAAATTCTCATTTTTGAATCCTCTTGTCATGGCATCTTTTAACTTTTTCTTTAATCAACTTAGCATTTTCATAGACTTGTGTTCTCTATTCATCAAGTGAGCTGATGTCAAATAACCTCTTCTAACCGGCAAGTTTCAAATCATACTTAAGTTCTCTAATTGCCCTATAAGCTTTGTGCTCTAACTCAAGAGGTAAATGACAAGCCTTCCCATAGACCATTTTTTATGTAGACATACCCATAGGATTCTTATAAGCAGTTCTATAAGCCCAAAGTGCATCATCTAGTTTCTTAGACCAATTCTTCCTAAATCTATTAATGGTCTTTTTGCAATATTAATTTATTTCTCGATTACTCAATTCAACTTTACCACTATACTGGGGATGATAAGGTGATGCAACCCTATGGTTAACATCATATTTAGCTAGAAGTTTACGGAAAGCACCATGAATAAAATGTGAACCACCGTCAGTCATTAAGTACCTAGGAACTCCAAACCTCAGGAAAATGATATCTTTAAGCATTTTAATAGAGGTGTTATGATCAACACTACTAGTTGGAATAGCTTCTACCCACTTAGTAACGTAATCAACATCAACTATAATATGAGTATATCCATTTGAGGAAGGAAAAGGTCCCATAAAGTCAAAGCCCCAGACATCGAATGGTTCAATAGCAAGTGAATAATTCATAGGCATTTCCTGACGCTTACCGATGTTACCAACTCTCTGGTATTCATTGCATGAAAGGACATACTTACAAGCATCTTTGAAAAGAGTAGGTTAATAGAAACTAGATGGTAATACCTTGTGTGCAGTTCTGTCACCGGCATGGTGTCCTCCATAAGCTTCGGAATGACACTTCCGAAGAATCTTTTCCTATTCATGCTCAGGCATACATCGTCCAATAATACCATCTACTCCCTCTTTGTAAAGATGTGGGTCATCCCAAAAGTAATGTCATAGATCATAAAAGAATTTTTTTTCTTTTGTTGATATGTGAAGCTAGGTGGAATGTACTTGGCAACAGTATAATTAGCATAATAAGCATACCAAGGAGCACTACGTGAAGTATTTGTAGTAGCAAGTTGTTCATCAGGAAAACTTTCATTGATAGGAAGTGGGTCATCAAGAACATTTTCCATCCTAGACAAGTTATCTGCTACGGGATTTTTAGCTCCTTTTCTATCAATGATATGCAAGTCAAACTCTTGAAGTAAAAGTACCCAACTAATGAGTCTAGGTTTAGCATCTTTATTTTCCATAAGATATTTAATAGCAGCATGATCGGTGTGAATAGTTACTTTGGAATCGACAATGTAAGGTCTAAACTTATCACAGGCAAAAACAACTGCTAAATAATCCTTTCCAGTAGTGGCATAATTCTTTTGAGCAGAGTCTAGCGTTTTACTAGCATAATGAATAAGATTTAATTTTTTGTCTATTGTTTGCCCTAGAACAGCTCCAACAGCATAATCACTAGCATCACACATAATTTCAAATGGTAGGCTCCAATCAGGTGGTTGAATAATAGGTGCGGAAATTAAAGGCTTAAGTATTTCAAAAGCTTTTACACATTCATCATCAAAAACAAAAGGAACATCTTTTTGAACAAGATTAGTTAATGGCCTAGAAATCTTTGAGAAATCTTTAATGAAATGCCTATAAAAACCAGCATGACCAAGGAAACTTCTTATACCTTTGATATCTCTCGGGCATAGCATTTTATCTATCGCATCAAATTTTGCCTTGTCTACCTCAATGACTCGTTCAGAAATTTTGTGCCCAAGCACTATACCTTCATTTACCATAAAGTGGAACTTCTTCCAGTTCCAAACAAGACTAGTTTCTTCACATCTCTGCAAAACTCGATCAAAGTTTCTCAAGCAATCATCGAGAGAAGTCCCGTAAACTAAAAAATCATCCATGAAGACCTCAACAATATTTGCACAAACATCAGAGAATATCGCCGTCATACATCTTTGAAACGTAACAGGTGTAGTGCATAAACTAAAAGGCATACGTCTGTAAGCATAAGTTACAGAAGGACAAGTAAAGGTAGCTTTCTCTTGATCTTATTTTGATGTAGGTATTTGATAAAATCCAGAATATCCATCAAGAAAGCAAAAGTGTGTGTTCTTACATAATCTTTCTAACATTTGATCAATAAAAGGCAAGGGGTAATGATCCTTTTTAGTAGCTTCATTTAATTTCCTAAAATCAATTACCATCCTATAACTAGTTACGAATTGATACATCTCCAACATATCTATAATTTTTGATTGTTCCATGCTGTTATATTATCAATCTTGGATGTTTTATAATCATTTTATATCATTTTTTGGTACTAACCTATTGACATAGTGCCAAGTGCCAGTTGCTGTTTTTCCATGTTTTTTCATTGCAAAAAATCAATACCAGACGAAGTACAAATGCCACGAAACTTCACGATGATTTTTATGGGCCAGAAGGAACACAACGGGCCCTGGCTGCGCCTAGGGGGTGTCCCGAGGGGGCACAACCCACCAGGGCGCGCCAAGAGGCCCAGGCGCGCCTTGGTGGGTTGTTCCCACCTCGGGTGCCCCCCGGACCGCCTCTTGCTCTATAAATACCCCAATATTCCAGAAGCACTAAGGGGACAGACGAAATATTCATCCAGCCGCCGCAGAGTCCAAAACCACTAGATCCAATCTAGACACCATCTCGGATGGGGTTCACCACCTCCATTGGTGCCTCTCCGATGATGCGTGAGTAGTTCTTTGTAGACCTTTGGGTCCTTAGTTAGTAGCTAGATGGCTTTCTCTCTCACACTGAATTCTCAATACAATGGTCTCTTGGAGATCCATATGATGTAACTCTTTTGTGGTGTGTTCGTTAGGATCGATGAACTTTGAGTTTATGATCAGATCTATCTTTTTATATCCATGAAAGTTATTTGGGTTTCTTTGATATCTTATATGCATGATTGCTTTGTATTTATTCTATGATATTTGGGTTTTGTTTGGCCAACTTGATATATTTATCTTGCAATGGGAAGAGGTGCTTTGTAGTGGGTTCGATCTTACGGTTCTTGATCCCAGTGACAGAAAGGGAAACGACACGTATGTATCGTTGCTACTAAGGATAAAAGATGGGGTCTGTCTCTACATAGATATATCTTGTCTACATCATGTCATCATTCTTATTGCATTACTCTATTTCTCCATGAACTTAATACACTAGATGCATGCTGGATAGCGGTCAATGTGTGGAGTAATAGTAGTAGATGCAGGCAGGAGTCGGTCTACTAATCTTGGACATGATGCCTATGTAATGATCATTGCCTGGATATCATCATGTTTATTTGAAGTTCTACCAATTTCCCAACAGTAATTTGTTCACCCGCCGTTTGCTATTTTTTCTCGAGAGAAGCCACTAGTGAAACCTATGGCCCCGGGTCTTTCTTCTCATATATTTGCCTTTGTGATCTACTTTTCCTTTGCTTTTATTTTCAGATCTATATTTCCAAAAACCCAAAAATACCTTGCTGCACTTTATTTTATTTGGCATTCGATCTATCAACATTTACAACTTTCTCCTATCTCCATGCCAACTTCTGGCGTCGTTACCCGAAAGGGATTGACAACCCCTTTAACACGTCGGGTTGCGAGTATTTGTTATTTGTGTGCAGGGGATGTTTACATTGTGTTGATTGGTTCTCCTACTGGTTTGATAACGTTGGTTTCATATCTGAGGGAAATACCTACCACCGCTGTGCTGCATCATCCCTTCCTCTTTGGGGAAATACCGACGTAGCTTCAAGCGACATCAAAAGGGATTTCTGGCGCTGTTGCCGGGGAGGATCAAGTCAAGATAGTCTCCCGGCCACGTGCCTTTCTGGCGCCGTTGCCAGAGAGGATCTTCAACATATACCAGGTTCCTAATCACAAATCTCATCTCCTTGCAATTTACATTGTTTGCCATTTGCCTCTCGTTTTCCTCACCCCCATTTCACAAAAAATTGTCATTTTATTCGCCTCTCCTTTTTCGTTCGTCGTTTTCTTGCCGAATCTGTTTTTGAGTGCAATCTTGTTGTGTGGTCATCATGACTCAAGAGAACACCAAGTTATATTATTTCTCAAATACCAAAAACAATGATTTTATCGGCACCCCGATTTCTCCTCCCGCCACTAGTGCGGAGTCTTGTGATATTAATACTGCTTTGTTGAATCTTGTTATGAAAGATCAATTTTCCGGTACTCCTAATGAGGATGTCGCGTCCCATCTTAATACCTTCGTGGAATTATGCGATATGCAAAAGAAAAAAGATATGGACAATGATGTGGTTAAGATGAAATTATTTCCGTTTTCTTTGCGTGATTCTGCAAAAAATTGGTTCTCTTCTTTGCCTCGCAATAGTATCGATTCTTTTATCACTAAGTATTTTCCTCTCGCAAAAAATATTTCCCTTAGAACCCAGATCATGAATTTCAAGCAACTTGAACGTGAGCATGTTGCACAATCTTGGGAAAGGATGAAAATGATGCTAAGGAATTGCCCAACTCATGGGTTAAATCTTTGGATGATCATACAAAAAATTTATGCGGGATTGAATTTTGTTTCTCGTAATCTTTTGATTCTGCCGCGGGTGGTACTTTTATGGAAATTACTTTGGGTGAAGCCACCAAATTGCTTGATAATATCATGGCAAATTATTCACAATGGCATACCGAAAGGGCTCCTACTAGTAAAACGGTTAATTCGGTTGAAGAAATTTCTTATTTGAATGAAAAAGTTGATGCTCTTATGAAATTGGTTGCTAGTAAAAGTGCTCCTATTGATTTTAATGATATGCCTTTGTCTACTTTGATTGAGCAAAATAGTGATGCCATAGATGTGAATTTTATTTCTCGAAACAATTTCAATAACAATGCTTATAGAGGTAATTTAATCCTAGGCCTTTTCCTAGTAATTCCTCTAATAATTATGGTAATTCCTATGGAAATCAATCTTATAATAATAATAGGAACACCTCTGATCTTCAGAATAATATTAAAGAATTTGTCAATACACAAAAGGTTTTCAACACTTCGATAGAAGAAAAGTTGAGTAAGATTGATGATTTGTCTAGAAGTGTTGATAAAGTTGCTCATGATGTGGAAAATCTCAAGATGAAATTTTTTGTGCCTAGGGTAGATGAACCAATTAAAGCTCTTTATGTTTCTATGGATGAAAGTAAGAAAAGAACCGCTATGCTTAGAGCTAAAAGAGAATTTTTAGAAAAAGTGTTTTCTAGTGATTTCTTTCCTAAAAGTGATGATGCTCTTAAAATGATTGGTGTTTCTTCTATTGATTCCTTGTTTCGTATAGTTAAGATTGATGAAAAAGGGTCTGGAGAAGAGTCAATTTTAGGTAAAAGGTGTCCCAATATTTCGGAGGGTGAAAATCTTGTTGAGAAAATTGATGAAAGTGGGTTTGGAGAGGTCAAACTTTAACTAGTGGTGTGCCCACTCTTTTGAATTACAAAGACTTTAATTATGATAGTTGATCTTTGATTGATTTTATTTATTTTTTGCAATCCATGATAAATGCACCCCATGCTTATGAACAAAATAAAGCTTTTACTAAACATATTGTTGACGCTATGATGAAAGCTTTCGAAGAAAAATTGGAATTAGATGTATCAATTCCTAGAAAATTGCATGATGAATGGTAATCTACTATCAAATTCAAGATTAAAAATTATGAGTGTTTTGCTTTGTGACACTTGGGTGCTAGTGTTTCTACAATTCCGAAATCTTTATGTTATGTGCTTGGTCTTACCGATATTGAATCATGTTCTTTAAATTTGCACTTGGCGGATTCTGCTATTAAAAAGCCTATGGGAAGAATTAATGATGTTATATTCTTGCAAATATGAATTATGTGCCCATAGATTTTATTGTTCTTAATATTGATTGCAATCCGTCTTTTCCAATTATTCTTGGTAGACAGTTTTTACGCACTATCGGTGCCGTGATTGATCTGAAAGAAGGCAATATTAAGTTCCAACTTCCTTTGAAGAAGGGTATGGAACACTTTACTAGAACAATAATTAGGCCATCATATGAATCAATCATGAGGGCATCTTATGGATCTCAGAACAAAGATGACAAAACTTAGATCCTTACTTCATGCCTAGCTAAGGGCGTAAAACAATAGCGCTTGTTGGGAGGCAACCCAATGAATAAAATTTATTTTTGCCTTTTGCTTTCTGTTGTTGAGTTTTTACACAATTATTCTACTGTTATGATTGTGTTTTTTGTATTTCAATTAGTGTTTGTGCCAAGTAAATCCTTTAGGATCTTCTTGGATGATAGTTGTTTGATCTTGCTGGAAAAAACAGAAACTTATGCGCTCACGAAAACAATTTTAGTAAATCACAGAAACGTGATTTTGATCTGAATTTTTATAGAAAATTTAGAAACAAATTAACTAGTACGTCCTAATTTAGTATAATTTTTTGAGTTACAGAACTATTCGAACAAATCAGATTACTACACACTGTTCTGTTTTGATAGATTCTGTTTTCTTTGCGTTGTGTGCTTATTTTGATGGCTATATGGTTTTCTTTGATGAGTTTTTGCCATAGAAAAGTTGGAATAAAGTAGGTATAATGCAAGAACAAAATATGAATTGGTTTAATACATTACTTATAGTAGTGATTTATTTTTCTTATACTAACGGATCTCACGAAGGTTTTGTTGAATTTTGTGTGATTGAAGTTTTCAAGTTTTGGGTTATCTTACGATGGAAGAAGGAAGGATGGAAGAGCCTAAGATTGGCGATGCCCAGGCATCCCAAGATATTATCCAAAAATGAGCAACCAACTAAGCCTGGGGATGCCCCGAGTGGCATCCCCGCTTTCTTCCAACGATCATCAGTATTTTCCTCGAAACTATATTTTTATTTGTTACATGATATGTGTTTTGCTTGGAGTGTCTTTTATGATATGAGTCTTCACTTGTTTTATTTTGTGTTTTAAGTCTTTATCCCTTGCTGGACACACCTATTTGAGAGAGCCAAAATTATTTCATGACTTGTTAGAATTGCTCTCTATGCTTCACTAAATTTTTTTATGAGCAATGGACTTGCTCTAGTGCTTCACGTATATCTTTTTGAGCACGGTGTGCTTAGTATTTTTGAAGAAATTCTCTCTTACTTCACTTAGATTTATTTGAGAGTTAGTAAAAGTTTCAAGAAATCCTCTCTTGATTCACTTAAATTATTTTGAGATAAAGAAGAAAAATTATGCTATTGATCTTCACCTATATTTGTTTGAGCTTATGAAAATTAACACATGAAAATTAGTCCCAAAGTGATAGATATCCAAGAAGGATATAATAAAAACTTTCATGAAGATCATTGGACAAATAAACTTGATTCTTAGTAATAGTTTTGAGATATGATGATGTGATATGTGAGTTATGTTGATGAGTAATTATGCTTTAGTAAGAATATTGGTGTTAAGGTTTGTGATTCCCTATGCAAGTACGAAAGTCAATAGTCATGCAATGAAATTATATCCTACTTGTGGTGCATTATTCGGTGTTATGTATGCTTAATGCTTGCTTATGAGATTATTCATTTCTTGGTTGGTCGCTTCTCAATCTTTTGCTAGCCTTCATTTTGCACCAATTATGAGCTCTACCTGTGCATCCAAATCCTTAAACCCAGTTTTTGCCACATGAGTCCACTATACCTACCTATATGCGGTATTTCCGTGCTATTCTAAGCAAATTTGTATGTGCCATCTTTCAAAATAAACTTCTCTTTTGTGTGTTTGTTTCACTCGCGGAGCGGTGAGGGGTGGCTAATATTTTCCATACTAGATGTGTTATTCTCACGATGAGTGTTTATTCACTTGTCATTGCACGAGAGTAAGGCAAAGGTATTAGGGATGCCCAGTCCCGAAATGCAAAAATGAATTTACTTTATGTTGTCAAATAATAAATTCCTTGGAAAGTGTTCGTATGGAGGGCACCCATGATACGGTTAGCCATGGAAAGTGAAAGTATGGTGGAAAAAGGAATAAACTTTATTTTCTATTTAGGAATCACCTATGATATATCTAGCATGGAAAGTGTTGGGAACTCTAAGTCGTTTTCATTGGTGGGATGGATACACCTCCCAAAATGTTTTTATCTCTAAGTTTTTCGCTTTGAGCTCTGACACCTCTATAAATCCCTACTTCCCTCTACGAAGAGCCTTTGTTTTACTTTATGCGATTTTTATTTTTGAATTTGAGTCTCCATCTTCTCTTACCAAATCACCAACTAGGAGGCAATATGATCGTACTTAAGTATTGGGTGTAGCTAATATTCGAGTGTGTTTCATGAATGGATCAATGTTTGAGCATGATGGGCTAGGGATAACTTATTTTAGCATTGATATTTTGAAAGACATGGTTGCTTGTTGATATGCTTGAGTATCTCAATTATTATGTCAAAACTAGACTATTGTTTTGAACAACTAAAAGTCCAAATGTCCATGCTATGAGGAAAAGAATATGATATGACATGTTAGGCATCATTCCACATCAAAAATTCTGTTTTTATCACTTACCTACTCGAGGACGAGTAGGAGTTAAGCTTGGGGATGTTGATACGTCTCCAACATATCTATAATTTTTTATTGTTCCATGTTGTTATATTATCAATCTTGGATGTTTTATAATTATTCTATAGTCATTTTATATCATGTTTTGGTACTAACCTATTGACACAGTGCCAAGTGCCAGTTGCTGTTTTTTCCATGTTTTTTACATCGCAGAAAATCAATACCACACGAAGTCCAAATGCCACGAAACTTCACGATGATTTTTTATGGGCCAGAAGGAACACAACAGGCCCTGGCTGTGCCTAGGGGGTGCCCCGAGGGGGGCACAACCCACCAGGGCGCGCCAGGAGGCCCAAGCGCGCCCTAGTGGGTTGTGCCCACCTTGGGTGCCCCCCCGGACCGCCTCTTTGATCTATAAATACCCCAATATTCCAGAAACCCTAAGGGGATAGACGAAATATTCATCCAGCCATCGCAGAGTCCAGAACCACCAGATCCAATCTAGACACCATCTCGGATGGGGTTCACCACCTCCGTTGGTGCCTCTCCGATGATGCGTGAGTAGTTCTTTGTAGACCTTCGGGTCCGTAGTTAGTAGCTAGATGGCTTTATCTCTCTCGCTAAATTCTCAATACAATGTTCTCTTGGATATCCATATGATGTAACTCTTTTGCGGTGTGTTTGTTGGGATCGATGAACTTTGAGTTTATGATCAGATCTATCTTTTTATATCCATGAAAGTTATTTGAGTTTCTTTGATATCTTATACCCGAAAGGGATTGACAACCCCTTTAACACATTGGATTGCGAGTATTTTTTATTTGTGTGCACGGGCTGTTTACGCTGTGTTGCTTGGTTCTCCTAGTGGTTTGATAACCTTGGTTTCATATCTGAGGGAAATACCTACCGCCGTTGTGCTGCATCATCCCTTCCTCTTTAGGGAAATACCGACGTAGCTTCAAGCGACATCACGATTCTTTGTGGAAAAAGCTCGTTTTTATCATTAGGAACAACAATATACCTCCTTTCTTAGGGACACAATGAACATGACTTACCCACCTACTATCAGTAGTAGGATAGATTATACCTGCCTCTAGAAGCTTTAGTATTTCAGTTCTGACCACTTCTTTCATTTTAGGGTTTAAGCAGCGCTGGTGATGAACAACAGGTTTAGCATATGGTTCCATATTAATCTTGCGCTGACATAGAGTGGGGCTTATGCCCTTTAAATCATCAAGAGTATATCCAATAGCAGCCCTATATTTCCTCAGAGTTTTAAGTAATCTTCTTTCTTCATGCTTAGAAAGGTTAGCACTGATAATAACATGATATATCTTCTTTTCATCAAGATAAGAATGTTTCAGAGTATGAGGTAAAGTTTTTTTTAATTCAAACACGGGATCTCCTTTGGGTGGAGGAGGATCCCCTAGGATATGAACTGGTAACCTGTGTTTCAGGATAGGTGTTTGTTCGAGGAGTATATTATCTATTTCATTCCTTTCATTTATTTGCATATCACTCTCATGGTCTAGCAAATATTGTTCAAGAGGATCAGTAGGAGGTACGACAATAGAAGCAAGACCAATCATTTCATCCTTACTAGGTAATTCCTTCTCATGTGATTGATTAGTAAACTTGGAGAAATTAAATTCATAAGACACATCACCAAAGCTTACTCTAACCTTATCAGTAACACAATTAATTTCAGCATTAATGGTGCTTAAGAAAGGTCTACCAAGTATAATAGCACAAAAGTTATCTTCTTCTGAACCAAGTACTAAGAAATTAGCGGGGTACTTGACCTTCCCACACAAAACCTCAACATCTCTAACGATCCCAAGTGGCAAAATAGTTTCTAGGTTTGCAAGTTTAATAGTAACATCAATATCTTCTAGCTCACTCGGGTGTTGTGTTCCTTAGGCGCCTTTACGGTCCTCCCAAGGAGTGTAGCAGACGCGAACAAATACTTCGCCTCTCGGGATGGGGATGTTGAGTCTCGGCTGTTCTGGGCACAGTTTCAAGCCCCCGAGCATCCTCCCCTCCTGAGCAATCAGATGAAACAATTGATGGAGATGCAGAGGATGGCGGAGCTCACCATGAAGGACCTCTGCATCTGGTTGTGGCTTGCAGAGCCGTTATCGAGTAGGTACTTTGGCTTGGTGCAGAAACTGTGTGACGTTATGCCTTGGATTGATGCTCTAAAGCATTCTACGTGCATCGAGGGAGCTCGGATGGCCTTTGCAAGGACCATGATGCACTAGCCGAGGCTTAAGCCGACCGAGATGGCCAACGTGCCTCCACCTCCTGGGAAGGAGCATAGGCGCCCCAAGCAATACTTTTCCATCATGATGGATGGTGCTCGGGCAATAGAAGCCAAATTCCCTAATGATGTATTTTATGAATGATTGTTTTGTCATGTGTTCGGTGACTGTTCTGCTTTATAATGCGGTTGCATGGTTTATCATGTCTTTAAGCTTTGTATTATTTTAACTCCTATGTGGCCGTTTTATCTGAAAGTTGCGAGTTGTCGGCTTCAACCCCCATGTATATCTACGCGAGGTGTTTCTACCTCCACACTGTGACCCTTAGCCGACGTATCGATGCCCGAAGGCGGTAGTGCAAGGGGAACAAGGCAATCGGACTATGATGATTTAGTGCTTTCACTTAGCCATAGGAGCTTGATTGCGGGGGTTGATGACTAGTCCCCAGTGTTTTGTGTTATTCGGATAAACTGAGGTTGAAACCATCATCAAATGGTTTGTAATCGTACAAAACCCTCGTATAACACGGAATAACCTCTATCAATTTATAGTTTGTCACTTATGCTCGTATTGTAGACCGGTTCGTGCTTATTATGATAGTCAGTTTTCAGCTTTATCCATTGAGGTACTTGACCAGGCAAGCTAGAAGAACAATCGTAGTGGTTCTCCCTTTGCCCTTTTAGCCGAACGAGTGGAACGTAAGAGGGCAAACACAGGAGCCGGGCAACCCAACCATTGACCAAAGAGATAATTCGAAACCGATTCATATAACGCAACATCCGAGATGCCGAACACATAAACAATAGTGTCGGGGTGATGCTTGGGGTGATTTTTATAGTCAAGCCCCCGGTCTATTAGCGAGTTGCATCGTAATATGTACTGAACAGCTTTGCTATCGGCATCGATGAGTAGAGAACAGAGTATGTGACATAAGATACAGCAAGGAGGCCGTAAAGGATGATCTTTATTTCCAATGAATTCTTATAACTCAAACTGCAGAAACAACTGTTACAGGTATTTTGAAATGAAAATAGAGTTTACAAAGGAGAGGTTTTATCCGGGGTTTTCAATGGGTGGCTTGACGTCCCCAATGTGCCCCCCGCATGTATGCTCCTTTGCTCCCAAGGGGGAGGCGTTCCTTTAAAGGTGATTGCTATCGGCGAACGGACCTTGGGAAGAAGATCTTGAGAAGTAGTCGCAGTGGGGATGACCTTTACGCTTGGAAGGTCCTAGATGGTACTTGTGGTTTGTCTGAAGACATGTGTTGGCAGTAGTTCGGTCCAGCCGAACACTTTCCCTTTGACAGTGAGTCCCCACAACTGCCCATGGTATTTTTAGCACGAATTTGTTCCTTCTTGGCCCATATTTTACGGGAACTAGGGCTATGTTGTGGGGGGCATATCCCTATTTTTGTTGGGCAGAAGATGATTCCAGGAGTTCGGGCTGAGACCGAGCTCGTTTACTAACCTGACGTGCCTTTATGGTAGATTTAGGCGTCGGCCTATCGTTGGCATACTAGAATTCGGCTGCCAGGGTCACTGTGTGTTCCTCAGTTCGGAGAGAGCGCACTGTGTTTCCACTTACAGTAATGACCCCCTTGGGCCCGGGCATCTTGAGCTTCATGTACGCATAGTGGGGGACGGTGTTAAAGCGAGCGAATGTTGTGCGGCCGAGTAGGGCGTGATAACCGATGCGAAAAGGGACGATGTCGAAGATCAAGTCTTCACTGTGGAAGTTGTCGGGCGAGCCAAACACTACTTCCAGATTCACGGTGCCCGAGCAGCGGGCTTCGACGCCCGGGATCACTCCTTTAAAGGTAGTGTTGCTAGGTTTGATCCTTGACAGATCTATACCCATCTTTTTCATCGTGTTTGAGTAAATCAGATTAAGGCTACTTCCTTTGTCCATTAGCACTCTAGTGAGGTGATACCCATCAATAATGGGGTCTAGGACGAGGGCTGCCAAACCTCCGTGACGAATACTGGTCGGATGGTCTCGTCGGTCGAAGGTGATCGGGCAAGCCAACCATGGATTATACTTCGGGGCTACGGGCTCTATGGTGTAGACCTCCCGAAGGGCACGCTTCCTCTCCTTTTTTGGTATGTGACTGGCATATATCATGTTCATAGTTTTTACCTCTGGAGGGATCTGTTGGGGAACATTGCATGGGAAACAAAAAAATTCCTACGCACATGCAAGATCTATCCATGGAGATGAGCATCTACGAGAGGGAGAGTGGATCTACATACCCTTGCAGATATCTAAGCGGGAAGCATTAAGAAACGCGGTTTATGTAGTCGAACGTCTTCGCGGTCCAAATCGCCGAGCGTCCCGCGATCCCATCACGATCCATCTCGCGATCCAATCACGATCCGTCCCGCGATCCTGATCACGGTCCTTCTGATCTATTGCCGAACGGATGGCACCTCCGTGTCCAGCACACGTACGGCTCGATGACAATCTCCGCCTTCTTGATCCAGCAAGAGAGAGCAAATAGGTAGATGAGCTCTCCGGCAGCACAATAGTGTGGTGGCGGTAGTGGTGAAATAATCCTGTAGGGCTTCGCCTAAGCACCGCAGAACTAATCTAGAGGAGAAACTGATCTAGGGAAGAAGATGTCAGCACGTGGCAATCAGGGTTGGGGGCTGCCCTCAAAAACCCTTAGTATATATAGGAGGGAGAGGAGAGGAGGCAGCCTAGGCCCTCCTACAAGGAGGGCTTCGGCCCAACTAGAGGGGAGGAGTCCACCTCCCTTGTGGGAGGTGGACTCCTAGTAGGACTCTTTCCTATTTGGCCCCTACTCCTTCCTCCTATGCATAGACCTTCTTGGGCTGGCTGACCAGCCCACCTGGGGCTGGTGCGCCACCACTAAGTCCCATGTGGCCCCTTGGGGTGTGATATCGCCACTTCGTGGTCCCCTAGAACCCATTCGTCACTCTCGGTACACTGTCGGAAATGCCCAAAACTTTTCCGGAGTTCAAACACCACTTTCCTATACAACAATATTTACCTACGGACCATTCTGGAGCTCCTCGTGACATCCTGGATCTCATCCGGGACTCCGAAAAACCTTCGGTCACCAACATATATAACTCAATACTACCGAAACGTCACCAAACGTTAAGTGTGCGGACCCTCCAGGTTCGAGAACTATGTAGACATGACCGAGACACCTCTACGGTAATAACGAATAGCGGGACCTGGATGCCCATATTGGTTCCTACATATTCTACGAAGATCTTTATCGGTTGAACCTCTATGTCAAGGATTCAGCTAATCCCGTATGTTGTTCCCTTTGTTCTTCGATATGTTACTTGCCCGAGATTCGATCGTCGGTATCTCCATACCTTGTTCAATCTCATTACTGGCAAGTCTATTTACTCGTTCTGTAATACAAGATTCCGTGGCTAACACTTTAGTCACATTTCTTGCAAGGTTTGTTGTGATGTTGTATTACCGAGTGGGCCCTGAGATACCTCACCGTCCCACGGAGTAACAAATCCCGGTCTTGATCCATGCCAACCCAACAGACACCCTCAGAGATACCTGCAGAGCACCTTTATAGCCACCCAGTTACGTTGCGATGTTTGATACACACAAGGTACTCCTCCCATGTCAGTGAGTTGCATGATCTCATGGTCATAGGAACAGATACTTGACATGCAGAAAACTATAGCAATAAACAGACACATTCATATGATATGTTTATAGTTTGGGTCTTGTCCATCACATCATTCTCCTAATGATGTGATCCTGTTATGAAATGACATTTCATGTCCATGGATAGGAAACCTTAACCATCTTTGATCAACGAGCTAGTCTATTAGAGGCATACTAGGGACATGGTGTTGTCTATGCATCCACACATGTATCTGAGTTTCTGACCAATACAATTCTTGAATGGATAATAAACGATTATCATGAACAAGGAAATATAATAATAACTAATTTATTATTGCCTCTAGGGCATATTTCCAATAGTTTCCCACTTGCACTAGAGTCAATAATCTAGTTCACATCACCATGTGATTTACATTGTTATGAATCTAACACCCAATGAGTTCTGGGTTTGATCATGATTTGAATGTGAGAGAGGTCTTTAGTCAAGGGGTCTACGACATTCAGATTCTTGTGTACTTTGCAAATCTCTATGTCATACTATAGACACTCCTACCACGCTCCACTTGGAGCTACTCCAAATGGTTGTTCCACTATACGTATCCGGATTGCTACTCAGAGTCATCCGGATTGGTGTTAAATCTTGCATAGATGTAACCCTTTACGACGAACTCTTTATCACCTCCATAATCGAGAAATATTTCCTTAGTCCTATAGTTACTAAGGATAATCTTGACCGTTGTCCAGTGATCCACTCCTGGATCACTCTTGTACCCCTTGAAAGACTCATGGCAAGGTACACACATGTACGGTACACAACATGGCATACTACACAGAGCCTATGGATAAGGCATAGGGGACGACCTTCATCCTTTCCCTTTCTTCTACCGTGGTCGAGCTTTGAGTCTCACTCAACTCCACACCTTACAAATCAGGCGAGAACTCTTTCTTTGACTGATCCATTTTGAACTCTTTCAAAATCTTGTCAAGGTATTTACTCATTGAAAAATCTTATTAGGCGTATTGATCTATCTCTTATAGATCTCGATGCCCAACAATTAAGTAGCTTTATCTAGGTCTTCCTTTGAAAAACACTTTCCAAACAACCGTTTATGCTTTCCAGAAATTCTACATTATTTCCGATCAACAATATGTTAACCACATATACTTATCAGAAATTCTATAGTGCTCCCACTCACTTTCTTGTAAATACAAGTTTCTCATAAACTTTGTATAAACCCAAAATATTTGATCACCTCATTAAAGTGTATATTCCAACTCCGAGATGCTTGCTCTAGCCCATAGAAGGATCACTGGAGCTTGCACACCTTTTAGCATTCTTAGGACTGACAAAACCTTCTGGTTGCATCTCATACAACCTTTCCTCAAGGAAGGAAATGATTTTTTGACATCCATCTGCCTGATTTCATAATTGAAAAACGCAACAACTGCTAACATAATTCCAACCGACTTTAGCATCGCTACGAGTGAGAAAGTCTCATCACAGTCAACTCCTTGAATTTATCGGAAACTTCTTTGCGATAAGGCAAGCTTTATAAATGGTGACATTCACCATCATCGTCTGTCTTCTTCTTAAAAATCCATTTGTACTCAACGGTCTGCCATTCAATGGGCAAGTCTACCAAAGTCCATACTTGGTTTTCACACATGGATCCTTTCTCGGATTTGATGGCTCCTAGCCATTTGTCAGAATCCGGGCCCATCATTGCTACTCCATAGCTCGTAGGCTCATAGTTGTCCAACAACATGACCTCTAAGACAGGGTTGTCGTACCACTCAGGAGCAGTACGCGCCCTTGTCGACCTACGAGGTTCAATAGTAACTTGATCCGAAGCTTCATGATCATCATCATTAACTTCCTCTTCAAATGTCATAGGCTCCACAGAAACATCTTTCTGCGATGCGCTACTCTCTGGTTGAAACAAAGGTTCAACAACCTCATCAAGTTCTATCTTCCTCCCACTCAATTCTTTCGAGACAAACTCTTTCTCTAGAAAGGACCCGTTTTAGCAACAAACATTTTGTGCTTGGATCTAAGATAGAAGGTTTACCCAACTATTATGTTAGGGTATTCTGTGAAGATGCATTTGTCCGTTCTGGGTTCGAACTCATCAGGTGAAACCCCTTTTTTCACATAAGCGTCGCAGCCCCAAATATTAAGAAATGACAGCTTAGGTTTCTGCCAAACCAAAATTCATAAAGTGTCATCTCAACGGACTTAGATGGTGCCCCTTTTAAAGTGAATGTAGTTGTCTCTAATGCATAACCCTAAAAATATAGTGGCAAAACAATAAGAGACATCATAGTTGACACCATATCCAATAGAGCACGACTACGACGTTCGGACTCACCATCATACTATGGTGTTCCAGGTGGCATGAGCTGTGAAACGAATTCCATATTGTCTTAAGTTGTATACCAAACTCGTAACTCGGATATTCTCCTCCACGATCATATCGTAGACATTTTATCTTCTTGTCACGATGATATCAAAACTTCACTCTGAATTTTCTTGAACTCTTCAAACATCTCAGACTTGTGTTTCATCTACTCAAATCATCAGTCAAGGTAAGAAAATAATGATACCCACCGCCTGCTACAACACTCACTGCATCGCATACATCAACATGTATCATTTCCAATAAGTTACTTGCCCGCCCCATAATATTGAAAAAAGGGGTCTTAGTCATCTTGCCCGTGAGGCATGGTCCGCATGTCTCAACTGATTCAAAATCAAATGAGTCCAAAGATCCATCAGCATGGAGTTTCTTCATGCGCTTTACACCAATATGACATTTAGCGACAGAGCCACAAGTATGTGGTGCTATCATTATTAACTTTGTATCTTTTGGCATCAATATTATGAACATGTGTATCACTACGAACAAGATTTCAATAAACCATTCTCATTGGGTGCATGACCATTGAAGGTATTATTCATGTAAATAGAATAACCATTATTCTCTAACTTAAATGAATAACCGTATTGCAATAAAAACGATATAATCACGTTCATGCTCAATGCAAACACCAAATAACATTTATTTAGGTTTATCACTAATCCCGAAGGTAGAGAGAGCGTGCGATGGTGATCACATCAACCTTGGAAACACTTCCAACACACATCGTCACCTCACCCTTAGCTAGCCTCTGTTTATTCCGTAGCTTTTATTTTGAGTTACTAACATTTAGCAACCAAACCGGTATCCAATACCCAGGTGCTACTAGGAGTACTAGCAAGGTACACATCAATAACATGTATATCAAGTATACTTATATCGACGTTGCCTGCCTTCTTATCTACCAAGTATCTAGGGTTGTTCCGCTTCAGCAACCGTTCTCCTCATAATAAAAGCACTTAGTCTCGGGTTTGGGTTCAACCTTGGGTTTTTTCACTGGAGCAGCAACTGACTTGCCATCCATGAAGTTTCCCTCCTAGCCCTTTCCCTTCTCGAAACTAGTGGTTTCACTAACCATCAACACTTGATGCTCCTTCTTGATTTCTACCTTCGCGGTGTAAAACATCGCGAATAGCTCAGGGATCATTATTTCCATCCCTGGCATTTTATAGTTCATCACGAAGCTCTAGTAGCTTAGTGACAGTGACTTGGAGAACTATATCAATCACTATCTTATCTGGAAGATCAACTCCCACTCGATTCAAGCGATTGTAGTACCCAGACAATCTGAGCACATGCTCACCAATTGAGCTATTCTCCTTCATCTTGTAGGCAAACAATCTTGTTCGAGGTCTCATACCTCTCAACACGGGCACGAGCCTAAGATCCCAATTTCAGCTATTAGAACATCTCATATGTTCCGTGATGTTCAAAAAGTTTTGGAGCCTCAATTCTAAGCCGTAATGCATGACGCACTGAACTATCAAGTAGTCATTGGAACGTGCATGTCAGATGTTCACAACATCTACAAACGTCGCTAGAGGGGGTGGCACACCGAGTGGTGCATTAAGGACATAAGCCTTTTGTGTAGCAATGAGGACAATCCTCAGATCACGGACCCAATCCGCATTATTGCTACCATCATCTTTCAACTTTATTTATCTAGGAACATATAAAAATTCAAGGGAGCTACAGCACGAGCTAGTAATCTACAACATAATTTGGAAAGACATTCTGACTATGTTCATGATAATGAGTTTAGTTAATCATATTACTTAAAAACTCCCACTCAAATTGGCATCCCTCCGGTCATCCGAGTGATACATGATCCAAATTCACCAACTCAAGTCCGATCATCACATGAGTTGAGGTGGTTTCAATGGTGAACATCATCATGTTGACCATATCTACTATATGACTCATGTTCGACCTTTCGGTCTCTTATGTTCCGAGGCCATGTCTGTACATGCTAGGCTCTTCAAGTTTAACCCGAGTGTTCCGCACGCGCAACACTGGCTTGTACCCGTTGTATGTGAACGTAGAGTCTATCACACCCGATCATCACGTGATGTCTCGACGGGACGAATTTCGCAATGGTGCACACTCGGGAAGAACACAATTCATCTTGAAATTTAAGTGAGGGATCGCCTTATGATGCTACCGTCGTCCTAAGAAAAACAAGGTGCATAAAAGGATTAACATCACATGCAAATCATAAGTGACATGATATGGCCATGAACTTGTGCTTTTGATGTCCATCTCCAAAGCACCGGCATGATCTCCTATCGTCACCGGCATGACACCATGATCTCCATCATCTTGATCTCCATCAATGTTCCTCCATCGGGGTTGTCGTGCCGACAGTTGCCTCCATGACTATTGCTAACTCATAGTGATAGAGTAAAGCAAAACGGCGAAAATAATTAAAGACAACCCTATGGCTCCTGCCGGTTGTCGTACTCATCGACATGCAAGTCGTGATATTCTATACAACACATGGTCATCTCATACATCACATATATCTCATCATGTAATTGGCCATATCACATCACAACATACCCTGCAAAAACAAGTTAGACGTCCTCTAATAGTTGTTGCAAGTTTTATGTGGATGCTAAGGGTATCTAGCAAGAATAATTCTCAACTATGCAAAAACCACAACTGTGATACATAAGTTGCTTTTCAACCTTCGCAAGGACCGCCTTTGTCGAATTTGATCCAACTAAAGTAGGAGAAACAGACACCCGCCAACCATCTTTGTGCAACGAAGTTACACGTCAGTCGATGGAACCAGTCTCTCGTAAGCTTATGAGTAAGGTTGGTCCGGGCCGCTTCATCCCACAATACCACTGAATCAAAACACAACCAAGGGAGGAAGCAATCTAAGCATCAACGCCCACATACTCCTTTGTGTTCTACTCGTGATCTCATCTACACATAGACCTATCTCATGATGCCACTGTGGGGAACGTTGCATGGGAAACATAAATTTTCCTACGCAGTCGCAAGATCTATCCATGGTGATGAGCATCTACGAGAGGGACAGTGTATCTACATACCCTTGTAGATCGCTAAGCGGGAAGCGTTAAGAAACGCGGTTGATGTAGTCGAACGTCTTCGTGATCCAAATCGCCGAGCATCCCGCGATCCCATCACGACCCATCTCGCGATCCAATCACGATCCGTCCCACGAACCCATCATTATCCGTCCCGCGATCCTGATCACAGTCCTTCCGATCTAGCGCCGAACGGACGGCACCTCCGCGTTCAGCACACATACGGCTCGATGGTGATCTCCGCCTTCTTAATCCAGCAAGAGAGAGTAGAGAGGTAGACGAGTTCTCCGGCATCACAACGGCGTGGTGGCGATGGTGGTGAACTAATCATGTAGGGCTTCGCCTAAGCACCGTAGAACTAATCTACAGGAGAAACTGATCTAGGGAAGAAGAGGGCAGCACGTGGCAATTAGGGTTGGGGGCTGCCCTCAAAAACCTTTAGTATATATAGGAGGGAGAGGAGAGGAGGCAGCCTAGCCCCTCCTACAAGGAGGGCTTCGGCCGAACTAGAGGGGAGGAATCCACCTCCCACAAGGGAGGTGGACTCCTAGTAGGACTCTTTCCTACTTGACCCCTACTCCTTCCTCCTACGCATAGGCCTTCTTGAGCTGGATGCCCAGCCCACCTGGGGCTAGTGCGCCACCACTAAGGCCCATGTGGCCCCTTGGGGTGTGATAGCCCCACTTCATGGTTCCTCGGAACCCATTCGTCACTCCCGGTACACTGCCGGAAATGCCCGAAACTTTTCCGGAGTTCAAACACCACTTTCCTATATATCAATCTTTACCTCCGGGCCATTCCGGAGCTCCTCTTGATGTCCTGGATCTCATATGGAACTCTGAACAACCTTCGGTCACCAACATATATAACTCAATACTACCAAAACGTCACTGAACGTTAAGTGTGCAGACCCTGCACGTTCGAGAACTATGTAGACATGACCAAGACACCTCTACGGTTAATAACCAATAGCGGGACCTGGATGCCCATATTGGTTCCTACATATTCTACGAAGATCTTTATCGGTTGAACCTCTATGTCAAGGATTCAGTTAATCCTGCATGTTGTTCCCTTTGTTCTTCGGTATGTTACTTGCCCGAGATTCAATCTTGTTACCGGCAAGTCTCTTTAATCGTTTCGTAATATAGGTTCCCGTGTCTAACACTTTAGTCACATTGCTTGCAAGGCTTGTTGTGATGTTGTATTACCGAGTGGGCCCTGAGATACCTCTCCGTCACACGGAGTAACAAATCCTAGTCTTGATCCATGCCAACCCAACAGACACCCTCAGAGATACCTGTAGAGCACCTTTATAGCCACCTAGTTACGTTGTGATGTTTGATACACACAAGGTACCCCTCTGGTGTCAGTGAGTTGCATGATCTCATGGTCATAGGAACAGATGCTTGACATGCAGAAAACTATAACAATAAATTGACACGATCATATGCTATGTTTATAGTTTGGGTCTTGTCCATCACATCATTCTCCTAATGATGTGATCCCGTTATCAAATGACATCTCATGTCCATGGCTAGGGAACCTTAACTATCTTTGATCAACGAGCTAGTCTATTAGAGGCATACTAGGGACATGGTGTTGTCTATGCATCCACACATGTATCTGAGTTTCCGATCAATACAATTCTTGCATGGATAATAAACGATTATCATGAACAAGGAAATATAATAATAACTAATTTATTATTGACTCTAGGGCATATTTCCAATAGGAACTGCTTTTGTCCTCCATTGCTTGGACCGCGGGGCTCGTCATCGTCCTTGCTACGTGGGCCCTTGCCTTGCTCTTCGGCTGCGAGTTTTCCAGCTTGTTTGAATACCGAACAATTACGGTTGGTGTGGATAGCGGGCTTGTCTTGGGTGCCATGGATCTGGCAGGGCCTATCCATTATTTTGTCCAGCGTGGTAGGTCTGTCTCGATTTCCTTTAAAAGGTTTCTTCCGCTATCCAGATTTGGGTTGCGGAAACCGGCATTAACGGTCGTGTCCTCAACGTCGTCGTGTTGTGCTGGCATTTGTTTTTGTTACGTCGTGGTTTCCAGTTTCCATCCCGGACCTCGGAGGTGCCGGGGTCTTCGGGGTTATGGCCTCGTCGAGCTAGCCAGTTATCCTCGCCCTTGCAAAAGCAGTTCATAAGTGAGGTAAGGGCGGACATTGTCTTTGGCTTGTCCTGGCCGAGCTGATGAGCTAGACACTCGTCCTGGATATTATGTATGAAAGAGGCTATTGCCTTGCGTTCGAGCAGTCAACGATCTGGTTTTTCTTGGTCAGGAACTGATTCCATAATTGCCGAGACGATTCACCTGCTTTCTGGACAACATTTCTCAAGTTGGAGGAGCCCGGTGGCCGGACATAAGTGCCTTGGAAGTTAGATCGGAAGGCATCCTCGAGCTCTTCCCAGCTCCCGATGGAATTCTCGAGGAGACTGTTTAACCAGTGTCGAGCTGGCCCCTTAAGTTTTAGGGGCAGATACTTGATGGCGTGGAGATCATCTCCTCGTGCCATATGAATGTGGAGGATGAAGTCCTCAATCCACACGGATGGGTCTGTTGTCCCATCGTATTGCTCTATGTTAAGGGGTTTAAACCCTTCAGGGAACTGATGTTGCATCACCTCGTCTGTGAAGCACAGTGGGTGGGCAGCGCCTCTGACCCGAGCTATGTCATGCCTATGATCGGCGGTCAATAGAGCTCGGTTTTGTTCTCGACCTCTATTGTTGCGGTCGAGCCAAGACTGATACCCGTCCCTTATAGCAGGGAAGTACCCTCTAGATCCGTAGATGGATCTTGTGTTGCATGCTCTATAATCCAGGTCATGTCATAAGTCATACCTGGCCTTAGGCTCTGCTGGCTCTTTTCCTCTCCTGTGGGGTATCACAGATCTATCAGCCTTGCCAGCCGTCCTATCCCGTCCTCAGGGAGGGCAGTCTGGCTGGTCGTACGGAGTATGCCTGGGAAATGATGTTTCAAGAACCTCGTAATCGAACTACGACAGCAGCCGCCGGCGTGGGTAACTCTTGGGTTGGTCTGGTAGATCGATATCGTACCCTTCTTTGGCTGCCAGGACCCTCGTCCATATATCATTGAGCATGTCTTGTTCGACTTTGAGTTGTTGTTGTTTTGCCTTGAGGCTTTAGGCGGTGGTTTAAAGCTGTCGCCTAAACCGTTCCTGATCTACAGGTTTTTCGGGGACGGCGAAGTCTTCGGCTTCCAGGTTGTCCTCCTCCTCGACACGGGAAGGTAGTAGTCATCCTTGGAATCATTAATCCTCGCTGTCGCGCTGATCTTCGGGCCTTTCTTGGCCCTCCAGTGGCTGTTCGGGGACTTCAGGGTCAACGAGGTCTTCTGGGATGTCATTTTCCCTGGTGCCTGCAATGGCTCCCCTTCCCGTGTTTGCCTTAGATTGTTTGCGTTGTTTCCGGCGCCTTGACGGCTCCTCACCGAATTTATCGCCATTCTTCTTAGGGGTGCGATCGCCCTTATCGTCGGGGGTGTCTACCATGTAGACGTTGTAGGTGGAGGTGGCAGTCCATCGCCCAGTGTTAACAGGGGCGGGGGTGGCGTCCTCTTCATCCATGTCTTCTACCTCCTCGGAGGCGTAGTTCAGCATATCGGTTAAGTCTTCAATAGTGGCTACCAAGTGGGTGGTGGGTGGGTCAACAAATTCCCCATGACCCGGCTTCAGACCAATCTGAACATGGTTCGAGGTCGGATAGTTTGTGATTTTTATTGATAGGATCCAATCCAGCGCCTCGTTGATCGTCGAGAGCTCGACCGAGTCGATCTGCCTAGGACTTTCGGAGTTAACCTCCAAAGTGTTCGTACAAAGAGTGTGTTCGGCAGGGGCTGGCCCGTGGCCTCAGGTACTGTAACCGGATCTGGACTAAGAGCGAGATCATTGGCAGGGATAGACCCGAGGGCAGAGTCGAGAAGGAGATCCAAAGTTAAGGCTTCGGAGACTTCGGGCTCGTTGGATGAGATCACGATCCCGGCGAATGAAAGATCGCCCCGAGAGTCTATGGAGAACTCTAGGTTCCTGAATCTGATCTCTTGATAGGGGGCGAGACTCCTGATCCAACTAGGGTGGATGGTCGGGTTGGCGTGTAGCATGATGTTGCCGAAAGCAAAAATTTGTCCGGGGGAGAAAGAGACCCCGCTACGGACTTCGTCGCTAATGATTAGACGAGCCATCAATTCCTCTTGCGATCACAACGGAACTCTCAATGAAAGCACCAATGTCGGTGTCAGAACCGGCGGATCTCGGGTATGGGGTCCCGAGCTGTGGATCTAGAATCGATGGGTAACAGGGGACGAAGGAGACGATGTTTATCCAGGTTCAGGCCCTCCTATGGAGGTAAAACCCTACGTCCTGCTTGGTTGTATTAATGTGTATGAAGATTACAGAATTGAGCTACCTCGAGATCAAGTAGCTAAACCCTAGATGAGTTCTTCTGCCCTCTACTATCTAAACCCCCTGGTTTATATAGACACCGGGGGTACCTAGGGTTTACATATGATAAGTCTCCAGTCGGAAGTAAAGACGTTGATCCTCTCATCTTGACTTGGAGTGCACCCCGAGTCTTCAGAGCTTTCCTTCTAGAACACGGGGTTGTCGCATATCTCGGCCCTTCCTGCGATAATCAGAGAGCGGCCCACCAACCCGACCTCTGAGAGATAGGCCGGCGGCCCGAGGACCCCTTAGTCTAGGACTCCCTCAGCAGGATTGCGCTCCCGCGGCCCAAACATGAGCACAATGCACCCAACACGGCAATATGGGTGTTGTGTTGGTCAAGCCGCCTCGTGAGGCGTCGGGGCACCGACCAATCCATGACCCAACAACCTCGCGAGGCCCTACCTCCTGAGGGCCGCCCTGGCACCCCCGTTGCCGCGTGTGGCCCATGCTGCTCGTATGCCGCCGATCCCTCTAGGCGGCTGCCCATGCAGCCTAGAGGGCCTGGCTGCGTGCTGCTTTGCTCGCGAGGGCGGTGGCTGTGCCATGCTCCCGCGCATCCCGGGATGCCCCCTCGTCTGTGCCAATGTGGCCTGGTGCCTCCTCAGTGGAAGCCCCTAGACCCGGCTTGGAGAGGACACCCAGGACATCTCCCTACTCCGGGAGGATGCTGGCACCCGCGAGGGGTGCGTGATCCATGGCGACATCTGCAGGTATGACAAAGCTCGGCACGTAGGCCTCTGTGAAAAGGCCTTGGCTTCCTCCTGAGCTGTTAGCGCGCGCCTCATGGGCAGCCTCCCTGGGCGGCAGGGCGATGCCGCTCTGTACGCGCGGCCCACAGACCCTCCGACTTCGAGCCTCCGCCCGCAGCTTCTTTCCTCTGCCATTGTCGCGTGGTGGGTCACTCATGCCTTGACGCGGGTAGCCTCCCTAGTCTTTCACCGCGCCTCCATTTTGGTTACCTGCCTGCCCGCGAGCCTGTGCCGCCTGGTCCCTGTGCCGGTTGGCGCGCTCGTGCCGGGACAACCCATGTTGTTGATGATCCATCGTGGCGTGAGTGCGCGCGTTGAAGCGTGCGTGGAACTCCCCATCATCTTCTTCGGATGTTCCACCAGTGGGGCTGGTCGGCGCTCCGAAGCCGGTCACCGAGATCCAGAGGAGGAGGAGCACGGCATGCGGCGGGCCTTGCACGGGATCACCCGGGCAAGGGGCGGGCACAACGTCTGCCGATGAGGTGAGCGGTACGATGAGCGAGGCCTCGGTGGCCTGTGTCGGGAGTCGAGAAGAGTGGTGAGGGGCCTAGGCCCTCCTCGTTATGGTGACTAACTCAGCGATGTGGTCAGCCCAAGCGTTGAAGCCCCCGTGCGTCGGGCGATGGCGAAGCAGCTCACTTGCCATCAGCAACGCATCGTACGCGTTAAGGTCTCCCACGTGGGTATAGGTTGATGTTGGTCCCGTGGGCGCCGCACGTCCGCCACGTGCTTGGACGGTACGAGCAGCAGCGATGGTGGAGGCGACGATGGTGGCCTGGTAATGACCACCAAGCACCGAGCTGCCAATGCGCGTGTCATGTGTAGCAGCGGCAAAGTTGGTGAAGACAGGTCCGTCAGGGCCAAAGGAAGCTTGCGGGCGTCGGCCATCGAAACGACGGAGCGGAGAAAGGCGAAGCTTGTGGAAGACTCCAACATGCCCCCTACCTGGCGCGCCAAATGTCGGATTTCGGGCTCCGCAAAACCCCAAGAGGTTCGAACTCAGGGGGCGTGTATGAAGATCACCACCAGCTCCGGCCTCAAGCTCACCGGCGACGACCTAGCCCGACGAACTCACAAAATCACGGGAAGAGGACCAGCACACAAGGATTTACCTAGGTTCGGGCCGCTGCGAAGCGTAAAACCCTACTCCTATCTTTGGATGGATTGCCTCACTCGGGAGGGGACCTAGGGAGGCCTCTTCCCCTCGGTGGTCTTGGCGTCGTTCTCTTCGCGAAGGTGGAGCCCCCGCAAGGACCTTGTTCTTGAGTGAGGCCGCGCTAGTCCATACTAGGTCGTCGAAGTGGGCCGCGTCCTGGGCCGCAGGCTGGTAGGTCTGGGTACCCCCGTTCCCAGAACGACGACAATACCCTCAGCCCCGAGGGTGAACTACTCCCTCCTCGTCATGGCCTCCGCCAGAATGATGAAGATGGCCACCGAAGATGACTTACCCACTTCGACAGGGTACTGGAAAGGCTCCAGATGGATTTTTCATCGATACAGAAAGTTACGATGGCGGAGCGAAGAGTTAGTAACTTTCTAGCTACCTTTTTTTTTTGCTCGGGTAGAAGGCAGAACTATGACTTAGTTAAATTTTGCGTAACACAAGTTTTCCATTCGCAAAAAAAAAAAAATACAACAGTAGTTACAAACTTTTATATGGTCCAATAATTCCAGTAAAAATATAGAATTAGTATTGAAATACATAGAATTACCGTCTTAAAACTTCAAACAAAGGCCTGCTTAGATGTTGAAAAGACGGGTCCATTTTACACAATTAGCATGCTTTCATGATTTCATAAAATAAAAACACTCCAGTTGTGTTATTTAGCATGTGGCATCAAACTTTCTTGTAACTTTGACCATCAATTTGATCCATAAATATGGGAAGTTACACCTCGAAATACATGGACACCATGTAAACGGGGATAGAAAGAGTAACAGCTAAATCTCGATTTGAATTAGGCTTTGCGCAAATAGAAGGGGATGCTCTTTCACACATATCGGTCTATCAGGCACTCATCTCGATTTGCGTTAGGAGGGCAATGATTATTTATACACTCAACAAATACATCTCTGAATAATCATGGTTCATAAGCCTAATTAACAAGTTAATGTACAACAAGGTGACCAAGACCAAGCCTTGGTTAAGCTAGAAAAAAAATTGTAGGCGATCCTCTATGGAAAACTGGAGACCTCATCATATGCTGTAACGTCCACATATTTAGTAACTGGTGCATGACCTGCAAGGAATTAGAAACAAAAGAACTCACATAAATTCAAAATGCGCTTCATAGTGTATAAAAGTTAACTACTCGTAGTTGGCAAACCAAAAACCTTTACAGCATAAAAGTTAACTACTCCTTGGTAGTGTGTAGTACCTTAAATGTCTGATTTTGTTATGCCTAAACTTTGTACTCATGAACACGAATCCACTTTGTAGATGACCATTTGTCACCTTTTATCACTGGACAACCACCTAAATAAAATTGCACGTAAACAGAACAGTCAATATATTGTTGCACAACCATTTAAAGCATAACAATTTTGTCATTACATCAAGTATTAGAATCTCACCATGGAGGCTTGTGGGATCCAGGGTTCCATCAGGCCTCATGCTCCAGAAAAGCAATGCATCTCCCATCTTCGGTTTGACAGATATACCCCGCTTTGCACATTCAGACAGCTCATTATAAAATGGTATTGAGCTGCTATTAACTTTAGCAGAAGGAAACACGGTCTCACCACCCTCTTCAACATCCGAACTAATTAATCAGTTGGAAAAGAAAAGTCAATTGAATCATCCATGTTGCATATTATATATATATAATGCATATATTTGTAATACATACAGATACATAAGAACAGTGGCTATGCGCTGGCCTCCATTTTTGGTGTTGAAATCATCATGGAAGTAATCAAAGTGAGGTTCATATTTCTGCCCAACTTCATAGTGGAGAACTTGAAGGCCCTCTCCGTTTTCTGCACAGATTATGGATAAAAACGACAAGAAGTTAGCATCAAATTTGAAGCAAACTTCCATGGAAAATATCAAGCAGCTACGGAATGAAAATAGTAGTGCTTCCATGCTTCAGTATTCAAATATTCTATAACTCAAAACGTGTAGGTAGAATACATAATTTATTGTGCAACTCTCATGTGGCGAAGCAGTGAATTTGGCAGTTCTTATTGACATTCAGCCATTCAGGGCTGGCCATGTGATTTTCTGCAGTGCACTAATTATTTTCCTACTAGAATAAACTGGAGTTAAGACAGCTCATGTGCCTTGTTGTTAGGCATGTGCATCATTTCCATTTTCATTCAAATGTACAATATGTCAAACTACCCAAAAGTAAGTAAAAACTACACTATGTACTGCCTTATAAAGCATAAAGAGGTTTTGAGGATGTGCTTAACATAGTGGAGTGCACAATTTAATGTGTATATCTTTTAGTATTATTTTTTGTAAGAGTAGACATGCACTGTCTAGTTAAATATGCGATATTTGACTTTGAGATGTACTCCCTCTGGCCTCTGTAAAAAAATATTAGTGACCTAAAAGATCTTATATTTCTTTACAGAGGGAGTACTACATCTACATCATGCTCTGCATGTAATGGCATGTAATATATGGGTGCTGTCTCAAGTGCAAATGTGAATTTTGTTAACTATTTCTGGCACAACCATGTCCAATAATTGCTGCACTAACACAATTTTCAAGTTTTGTCTGCTAGCACTTAACTCCGCCTATGTTGTCTCAACATAGCCGGTCCCAAGCCCGGGTAAAGGAGGAGGGTTGTGATAGGCTTGGCGAGCCAACGTGAAAACCCAGCCACTCTTATGGAGATGAAACCCAAAAGATTTTCGTTGGGGCGTAACCCTCTCAGCGACGCGCCAAATCGGAACCCGGGTGTGGTGGAAAATGGGCAAGGGCCGGGCCGTCACCCCCCAGGTGGCGCACCGTATCGTGATCTGGATACGGTCGCAAGTGAGCGAGGATCGGGTCGTCGCATCCTTAGTGGCGCGCTACATCGGCGCCCGGGTGTAGTGGAAAATGAGCGAGGGTCTTCGCATTTGACTCGACGAGTGCGAAGGGTAAGGAAGCTAGCCGAGCCTAGGAGGATTCGATTAGGTAGCTGGAACGTAGGGTCTCTGACAGGTAAGCTTCGGGAGGTAGTTGATTCAGCGGTGAGGAGAGGCATTGGTATCCTTTGCGTCCAAGAGACCAAATGGAGGGGACAGAAGGCGAAGGAGGTGGAGGGTACCGGCTTCAAGCTGTGGTACACGGGGACGGTTGCAAACAGAAATGGAGTAGGCATCTTGATCAGCAAGAGCCTCAAGGATGGAGTGGTAGACGTCAAGAGACGTGGGGACCGGATTATCCTGGTCAAGCTGGTAGTTGGGGACTTAGTCCTCAACGTTATCAGCGCTTATACCCCACAAGTAGGCCACAATGAGAACACCAAGAGGGAGTTCTGGGAAGGCCTGGAGGAGATGCATGGGGGATTTGGCTATGGCATCAGGAATCAAGAAGGAGAAGATGTCTTAAGCTTTGCGTTAGCCTATGACATGATCGTAGCTAACACCTTCTTTAAGAAGAGAGAATCACATCTAGTGACTTACAGTAGTGGGCAGCACTCTAGCCAGATTGATTTCATCCTCTTGAGAAGAGAAGACAGGCGTGCATGCCTAGACTGTAAGGTGATACCTGGAGAGAGTGTTGTCCCACAGCATAAGCTTGTGGTTGCTGACCTCCGTTTTCGGATTCGTGTCCAGCGGGACAAGCGTGCCAAAGTCGCTAGAACAAAGTGGTGGAAGCTCAAGGGGGAGGTAGCTCAGGTGTTCAAGGAGAGGGTCATTAAGGAGGGCCCTTGGGAGGAAGGAGGTGATGCAGACAACATGTGGATGAAGATGGCGACTTGCATTCGTAAGGTGGCCTCAGAGGAGTTTGGAGTGTCCAGGGGAAGTAGAAGAGAAGCTAAAGATACCTGGTGGTGGAATGATGTTGTCCAGAAGGCAATCAAGGAGAAGAAAGATTGTTTCAGACGCCTATATCTGGATAGGAGTGCAGACAACATAGAGAAGTACCAGATGGCAAAGAAGGCCGCAAAGCGAGCTGTGAGTGAAGCAAGGGGTCGGGCGTATGAGGACCTCTACCAAAGGTTAGACACGAAGGAAGGCGAAAGGGACATCTATAAGATGGCCAAGAGCCGAGAGAGGAAGACGAGGGATGTTGACCAAATCAAGTGCATCAAGGACGAAGCAGATCAACTCCTGGTGAAGAACGAGGAGATTAAGCATAGATGGCGGGAGTACTTTGACAAGTTGTTCAATGGGGAGAGTGAGAGCTCTACCATTGATCTGGATGACTCCTTTGATGATACTAGCAGGCGTTTTGTGAGGCGAATCCAGGAGTCGGAGGTCAAGGAGGCTTTAAAGAGGATGAAAGGAGGCAAGGCGATGGGCCCCGATTGTATCCCCATTGAGGTGTGGAGAGGCCTCGGGGACATAGCGGTAGTATGGCTAACCAAACTTTTCAACCTCATTTTTCGGGCAAACAAGATGCCAGAAGAATGGAGACGGAGTATATTAGTACCAATCTTCAAGAACAAGGGGAATGTTCAGAGTTGTACTAATTACCGTGGAATTAAGCTGATGAGCCATACAATGAAGCTATGGGAGAGAGTCATTGAGCACCGTGTAAGAAGATTGACAAGCGTGACCAAAAATCAGTTTGGTTTCATGCCTGGGAGATCAACCATGGAAGCCATTTTCTTGGTACGACAACTTATGGAGAGATATAGGGAGCAAATGAAGGACCTGCATATGGTGTTCATTGACTTGGAGAAGGCCTATGATAAGATTCCGCGGAATGTTATGTGGTGGGCCTTGGAGAAACACAAAGTCCCAACAAAGTACATTACCCTCATCAAGGACATGTATGATAATGTTGTGACAAGTGTTCGAACAAGTGAGGGCGACACTAACGACTTCCCAATTAAGATAGGACTGCATCAAGGGTCAGCTTTGAGCCCTTACCTTTTTGCCTTGGTGATGGATGAGGTCACAAGGGATATACAAGGAGATATCCCATGGTGTATGCTCTTTGCGGACGATGTGGTGCTAGTTGATGAGAGTCGGACGGGGGTTAACAAGAAGTTGGAGTTGTGGAGGCAAACCTTGGAATCGAAAGGTTTTAGACTTAGTAGGACTAAAACCGAGTACATGAGGTGCGCTTTCAGTACTACTAGGAACGAGGAGGGGGAGGATGTTAGCCTTGATGGGCAAGTGGTGCCTCAGAAGGACACCTTTCGATATTTGGGGTCAATGTTGCAGAAGGATGGGGATATCGATGAAGATGTGAACCATCGAATTAAAGCCGGATGGATGAAGTGGCGCCAAGCTTCTGGCATTCTTTGTGACAAGAGGGTGCCACAAAAGCTAAAAGGCAAGTTCTATAGGACGGCAGTTCGACCCGCAATGTTGTATGGCGCTGAGTGTTGGCCGACTAAAAGGCGACATGTGCAACAGTTAGGTGTGACGGAGATGCGCATGTTGAGATGGATGTGTGGTCACACAAGGAAGGACCGCATCCGGAATGATGATATACGAGATAAAGTTGGGGTAGCGCCAATTGAAGAGAAGCTTGTCCAACATCGTCTGAGATGGTTTGGGCATATTCAGCGCAGGCCTCCAGAAGCCCCAGTACACAGCGGACGGCTTAAGCATGCTGATAATGTCAAAAGAGGCCGGGGTAGACCGAACTTGACATGGGAAGAGTCTGTAAAGAGAGATCTGAAGGACTGGAGCATCACCAAAGAACTAGCCATGGACAGGGGTGCGTGGAAGCTTGCTATCCATGTGCCAGAACCATGAGTTGGTCGCGAGATCTTATGGGTTTCACCTCTAGCCTACCCCAACTTGTTTGGGACTAAAGGCTTTGTTGTTGTTGTTGTTGTTGTTGTTGTTGTTGTTGTCTGCTAGCACTTGGTATGCTGTATGAAAAATTGAAATTAATGACAATGAACTTGTTGGGAAAATAGCAGCCACAGAGCCAGGTCTGTGGTCCATGAGAAGGCGAAGGGGGCAAACCTGTTAGAAGCATGATGACTCTAAGAAACAAATGTTTAGCTCTACCAAGTGCCCATCATCTAAGCTAACTTAAGGACAAGATAGTGTGGCGGTGTATATGGGAACCAATATCTGTTTTCATCTACTGTGATGTGTAACTCCATTTATCAAATGAGGGTCTCAGACAATTGGGAGCGCAAGCGCCAACTAGTATTGGGACAAGGCAACGTAAACTTGAACATACTGGCAGTAGGATGTAAGCTAATATGAGACAAAAAGTGGAATCACTAGTGAAACCCTTGTTGCCAATTGGTATGGTCTTTGATAATTCTCGCTGAACAAAACTGTGAAAACACCAGATCACCAAAATGCACTGCAGTTGCACTGCATAACGTACAAATACATTACCTTGCATGGTTGGTTTAATAGCGCTATTCAAACTAAGCCACAACTCACGAGCAAGTGCACTTTTGGTAAATCAGTGGCACGTAACAATGCATGATAGTCAAAACTTTGGAATTATACCATCACGAAGACTACTGTGTCATGTAGGGCCTAAAACTGATGTTTACATATTACAGTTCATCTTTGGTAGGGGAACTATAGTTATAAATTTGAGTTAAACAAAACGGTACTTTTAATTGATTTTTCAGGTGACGGTTCAATCTTTTTATGCTAAAATTAAATCTGAAACGTTCTTCAAATGAACAGTACAATGTATTTGAAGTATATTCGGGCCTTAAGTCCAGCGGTAATGTTTTTCCAGGGCATGCTAGCAAAAAGATACTGTAGAAAGCTAAATACTTCGACTTTCAAGTATCATGGTATTGGTGGGTATGTCATACCTACAGGTATGAAGGTGAAATCTGATATTCTTTTCTCAATGGTGCGAACAATTTTGTCCTGGCCTCTTCTAAGAAATGTTCCTGAACTTGTTCGCACCCTGAATACATTTCATTAAGTATAAGTGGACATCAGGTTGCGATAACAGTTTCAAAAGAAAGAAGAATTTGCAATGTCCAAACCTGCTATCTTTACTCCCTCCAGTTGCAGAATCAACAACTGTCGACTTCTTCATGTGAGGCTTTGCCAATGAAATCAAATATTCACATTCTTCCTTGGACTGAGAGCAGCAGTAAAGTCAGCCACCCTGATCGCTATTTGAAGCAAACTAACATAGATGATAAATAGTTGCAGTAATACCAGCAGGTATAATAAATACAACAAATACTCATGACACTTCTTCAACTCCTATATTATGCAACATCATCAGAAGTAAGCACCTTTCAAAGGCATTTTGGATACCATCGTACCAATAATCACGATGCCAAGTTTCTAATGCAAGTATTGATGAAATTATCATCTGCCTACAATAAAGCATTCTTCGTCCCAAGCCCATGTGCCCGAACTTCTGAGTTTGAGACCCTGACTTGAAGGTCAAGCAGATTCGAAGCACAAATTATGTGTGACTATATGTATGAGGATTCCTATAGATGGGCAATACACATGTCGAACTCAGCAAGAGCCATGTCGGGACGCCCTGCATGTACAATAGGTCAATAGCCCTCCACAGCAAAATGCCAGTAGCGATTCAGCTCACATCTGGTTCCTTAGTGCAAATTTTTCTGTACCTAATTCGCATCATAACTAAACTTCATTCGGCATTCTTGCGACTGAAGTACAGGCATTTCGGATTTTACTTAACGAGCCTAATCTGGTACGGATGGGCCAATGTTTACACCGAGCTATCGACTGGGAATGCAACAATCGCCTAAAGTCACCGACAAAGATCTCGAGATCTCCCAACCCGCACCCTAGAACCGATAACAAAGCACGTAAAGAATAAAAGAGGCAGTCGTTTCGGCCCAGACCAAAAAAGCAGAATGGGGGCAAGGCAAGAGACTCACGAGGAAGTTGTGGTAGATGAACGCCCGTGGCTCCCAGGACAGGACCTCCGTCCAGGGCTCCCCTTTCTCCCCGCGCTTCTCCAGCCTCCTGCACAACGACAACGGAGAAGAACAAGCACCGCGTCAATCTCGGGAAAACGGACACGGCGGATCACGGAGGCGCGTGGACCACGGAGGGCGAACGGGAACGCACGACTCGAACGCGGATCTGCGGAAGCGCGGGCGTGGGAGCGAGAGGACCGCGCCGCGGCCGGAGCCGGCCGGCAGCGAGAGCGCGCCGAGCGCTAGGAGGAGCAGCAGCGCCACCGACGCCAGCAGCAGCGCGGCCAGGATCGCCTTGGACGGCTTCCCGCGCCGCCCGCCCCCGGCGCCGCCGCCCAGCAGCGGCCTCCCGCCCCGCCCCGCCGCCCTGCTCGCCATCGCGCCCGCCCGGGATGGGATGCGGCCTGGCCTCGGGTCCCGCGGCGCCGGCCCCGGTGGGTTTAGCGCCTCCTCTTCCTCCTCCTCGGCGTCCTCTGTCTCTCCTTCTCTCTCGCGCTCTGACCCGAGTCGTCGGTCTGTTTCGGGCTCGATGAGATACGCTGATGCTGCCGCTGCTGATGCATTTGTTCGGCTCGACGAGGTATGACACTGCCTGTACCGTGACTGCTGCTGCGTCCCGTGGGGGTCCCGTGGGTCCCGCGTGTGACGTGTCAGGACCGGGAGGAAGTGGGCCCCGCTGTGGGCAAAGTCCACTGGCCACGCGGTGAAAAAGAGTGGGCCGACAGGGTACAAATGCGTAGCCCAGCCACACGACCAAAATATGGATACTCCTTCATATCCATATTAAATATTCATCAAATACTTAATATGGATCGAGATGGGAGGACGCAAGCTTCAAAATTAATCATAACTATGTATAGGCTGTACAAACTTTTTCTTATCACTCAGATTATCCACGGCGAGACATATAGAGCAATGGCAAGATATCCATGTAATAGAGGAAAAATATGAATACCTATATTTTCCGCAAAAATGCTACATCTATGTAAATAATTAACGTAAACTTATGTTCCTTGCTGCCTCAATCAATCACCTGCCCTCTGATTTTAGGGGTGGCCCTGGGCTGTTTTTATCTTCCAACCAACTCATGCCACATCATCTGGTATGTACGTTTACGTTAAAAACCTACATAGATGTAGCAAAGACGTATTTTCCGACAAACCGGTTACATTAAGACTGTTCATACTGAAAGTAACTTCAGTAACTGGTTACACAAAGTATGTGACAATAATTTAATAAAGAAAGATAATTTGAGTAACTTAGGTAATTATTCATATCATGGGTAACATCTATACCTGGCCATGGGTCGAGCCAGGCCCTAAAGAGCCCACGGCAGAAAACTAAGGCCCAGGCCTTGCCATCGGGCCTACTTTGAAGCCCAAGCCCTCAAAAGCCCATCGGTCCTAGGGCCGCGGGCCGGGCCTCTTTCTTAAAATCCCAATTAGCCAAACCCAAGCCCGGCCCGGCCCTGTTGGTGGGCTCAAAACTCAGGGCCAAGCCCGGCACATGAGCAAGCCCGTCGGGGCTAGGCCTTGGGTTTTAGGGTCGGGCCTGGGCTGAGATGGCCACATATAGTAACATCACACATATAAAATAGGATGAGTCTACAACCTAATAAATAAAATGTTGCATGATATTACACACATGTTACTTTTCACTATAAAGATACTAGGAACATAGACTAGTAACATGTCTGTATTAATAATTTAAGCTACTCCCCACTATGGATAGTCTAAGACCAAGAAGCACATAAGGCTCAAGAAAGGGGTTCCCCAAATATTGGCTATTAAACAAGGTTGTATATTTTATGATAGGGAAGTATTTGAATGCCAGGAAAATGATTATACAAAGTCATTTTTTTTATTGGACATGGGTGCTAGTAGAATGCCCATACAAAGTCAAATTATTTAATTAGAGATATAGAACCCTAAAAGGGTATGGAAGATATAAAAAATACCTTTTTCTTTCTAGTGTTTTTACCCTAAAAAGAAATGGTCTTTTTTTATTCCAAATAAGATGATCAGATCACTTGCGTTGAAACCCCAAACCTGCTCATATTTGGCATGGGTGATCACGGTTTTATAGATTTATTTCAAGATTTAACAGCTTTATTGTTTCATTGGTAAGTGATGTCTCCGTCAGCTGCGAGATGCTTGCGATGACTGTACTGTATTTCACAAAAAGAAAAACTTGACGAAACGAAAGTTGGAAGGACAGAAGTTACCTCGCCTTGAAGAATTCGTCCATGGATAGACGGAGAAGAAAACAAAACAGCAGCACGGATGCGGACGGAAGGCACGAGTCGTGTGCAAAACAAGTGCATCTGCCGATGCCAGGACTAATCTGTACTCTGTATATAGAGCTAGCTAGACTAGTCTCTCTCGACACGGAATACGCAGCAACGCCTGATTACAACTACTTTCTTTTCGAGTAACGATTACAAATTTCATCATGTAAAAAAAAAGGAAAAACGACCGCAACTATTACTAGACGCACTACGGTCGACGGCACCAAACCAGAGTCTCCACTTGGGTGCGAGTAAATAGCATATAAAACTACTAATTTACAAGCTATGGTTCTAAAAAACTATCGGTTTTATCTTTTTTTTAGAAAACTACCATACGCGTGGTCGGTTGTTTCAAAAAACTCAAAATCGCGGTGACTAGCGTTTTAACTGTTTTTTGGCGGATTGGGCCAACCAGTCGGGCCACCTGGCCCAACGCGAGGACGGCGCGGCCGTTACGCCAACGCGGTCCGGTCGGAACGAACGAGTCAGTCGATCGCCCTCTCTCTCACTCTCCCCCTCCTCTCGCCCGCTCTCTGACCTAGGTGCGATGGCGGCGGCGCAGCCAGATGTCGTCGGTAGCGTGCCGCGGCTAGTAGGCGTCACCGGCGAAGAGAGTGGTAGGCATTCAGAGATAGACAAATGGCTAGGCAGCTCGAGCTTCCTGACGCAGCGGGCACCGCAGCCATCACCATCGGAGATCCAGCTAGATCTGGCATACCACGTGGCAATGGAAGTGGCAAGATGCATCCACGCGGATCCAGAGGGGGGCATAGGGGTGTGTCGTCATTTGGTGGAGTTGGGTAAGTAATTTCAGTTCCATTCATTCATACATTTAGTGTAGTATAGGAATTTCTTTGCTAGCATGCACATAGTTTGTCTATTTAATCTCATACAGCTTAGATGATGAGGTTTGGGAGGTGAGGTTGCATTTTCTAGGTAGAGACAATATGGAGAGAAAGTTTTCAGTTTCATATATCAGTCATCTGACCTTATTAGCACTGGTTGAGTTGGAGGGGTATGGACTGGATGCATATTTGACTTATGTTAAGAAAGAGGGAAAGGGCTTGGAGGGGGTGAAGGTCCTGGATAGTGAGGAGAAAGTAGAGGAAATGGTGAAATTATTTGTTGATAAGAAGGTCCTCAACATCACTGTAAGAAAAGCCACTGATCCAAGCCCAGCAGATGTTAATATGGATCACATCTTGCTTGAGGACCAGATTCCCATTAGTAATGTTGGTGAGCCAGTTGTTTACAGTGTTTCTCCAGAAGGTGTGCTCCATCCTGCCTCCAATTCATCTTTGCCACCAGTAATCCCTGAGGAGACCTATCTTAACACACGGCATAGTTGTTCAACAAGGGGGGAAATGCAGTGGAAGAAGATGAAGATGAAGATGAAGATGAAGATGGGATCGACAAATCTTCTTCAGATTTTGAATTTTTTTTCAATGGTGATTACAGAGGGCAGAAAATGTCATACAAGGCTTGGTCCAGGGGTGAAGATGAGGCTGGCACAGGGACAAGCCAAAAGCAGAGGGAAGAGGAAGATACTGGAGAGCACTATTTTGGTGGTAACTCAGAACCTTCTGGGTTTTGGGAGGAAGAACAAATCCTTTCTGAACATGAAGAACCTTCAGTTGTACCAAAGGAAGGAGCAATGAACCTTAAGCCTGTCAGAAAACCAGGCCCAACAAGCAAGTCACATAGTGAGCATGAACACCAGAAGTTTGAAGATTTTGTGCTTGAACCTGATGAATACTGCTTTCCAGGTGATTTTGGCATTCGTGATTAAGAAGATTTTCCAAGGTTGCCTTCTGGTAGGAAGAAAGTTGAAGAAGAAGAAGGACAGAATATGGTATGATCCATCATTGCCTGATGCACATGAGTATTTTGCAATGCATTTGTGCTTACAAAATGTTGTGGAGTTTAGAGAAGCACTTAGAAATTTCCATGTAAGGACACTTAGGAATTTTGAGTATCACAGAAATGAACCAACTAGGGTTATTGCTTGGTGCTTTGATAGAAATCAAGGATGTGAGTTTTACATAGTGGCTTCTAAAATAGCTAATGAGGCAACTTTCAGCATCAAGAAGATGAGCTTGGGTCACACTTGTGGAGCAAGTGGAGAGAGCACCAAGGTTACAGTTAATTGGGTTGCCAGGGTTTGTGAGGATACAATTAGATCAAACCCTGGAGTTGGTGTTGAGACAATTATGACATACACAAAGAAATTTTTGGTGTTCATGTGCCTAAAAGCTTGGCATATAGGGCAAGGCGGCAAGCAGTTGAAGTTGTGCAAGGAGATCACAAACTCCAATATCACAGACTTAGGGACTATCTTTGGTGTGTGTTGGATACTAACCGAGGCAGTAGATGCATAGTGACAACACAAGAGGACACAGAAAATCCATCTCCTATCCCCGGGTTTCACTACATGTTCTACTGCTTGTTTGCATGCAAGGAGGGCTTCCTAAATGGATGTAGGCCATTTATAGGCCTAGATGGTTGCTTCATCAAGCTGAGCACTGGACAACAGATATTGGTAGCTACATGTAGGGATGGGAACAAGAACATCTTCCCCATAGCCTTTGGTGTTGTTAACAAGGAAGAGACAGATAGCTAGACATGGTTTCTCACACAACTGAGAACTATTATTGGAACTAGGAACAAGTTTGGCAAATACACAAATATGTCTGACAGACAAAAGGGATTGTTGAATGCAATCAATGATGTATTCCCTGACTCTCCACAGAGGTTCTGTCTTAGACATATATATGCCAACTTCCTGTTGGGGAACGTTGCATGGGAAACAAAAAAATTCCTACGCACACGCAAGATCTATCCATGGTGATGAGCATCTACGAGAGGGAGAGTGAATCTTACCCTTGTAGATCACTAAGCGAGAAGCGTTAAGAAACGCGGTTGGTGTAGTCAAACGTCTTCGCGATCCAAACCGTCGAGCGTCCCGTGATCTCATCACGATTCGTCCCGCGATCCAATCACGATCAGTCCCGCCATCTCATCACGATTCGTCCCGCGATCCAATCACGAATCATCTCGCGATCTTGATCACGATCCTTCCGATCTAGCGCCGAACGGACGGAACCTCCTCGTTCAGCACACGTACAGCTCGATGACGATCTCCGCCTTCTTGATCCAGCAAGAGGGAGTGGAGAGGTAGAAGAGTTCTCCAGCAGTGTGACCGTGTTGCGGCGATGGTGGTGGAGCTATTCCAGCAGGGCTTCGCCTAAGCACCGTTGAAACCAATCTAGAGGAGAAACTACGATCTAGAGGAGAGCGTAGCACGTGGCTGAAAATCTATGTGCAAAAACCCTAAAACCTCTATATATATAGGAGGAGGAGAGGAGGAGGCTTGTCCACAAGGGCAAGCCCTCTTGGCTTCGGCCGAAGTGGAGGGAGGAGTCCAACTCCTCCACCCCTAGTCGGTTTAGGACTCCTTCCTTATATTAGCCTTTTTTCCATCTTTTCCACTTTGGATTTCCTTCCCAGACGCATGGTCCCTATGTGGGACTTTGGCCAGCCCACTAAGGGCTGGTATTCATCCTCCCACAGCCCATGTAGCCTATTGGGTCGAAATACCCCTCCCGATGGTCCCCCTGTACCCTTTCAGCACTCCCGGTACACTACCGATGAGCTCGGAACCTTTCCAGTGACCAAAATAGGACTTCCTATATATCAATCTTTACCTCCGGACCATTTCGGATCTCCTCATGACATCCGGGATCTCATCCGGGACTCCGAACAACCTTCGGTAACCACCATGCATAACTTTATACTACCGAAACGTCACCAAACCTTAAGTGTGCAGACCCTGCGGGTTCGAGAACTATGTAGACATGACCGAGACACCTCTAAGGTCAATAACCAATAGCGGGACCTACATGCCCATATTGATTCCTACATATTCTACGAAGATCTTTATCGGTCAAACCTCTATGTCAAGGATTTAGTTAATTTCGTATGATGTTCCCTTTGTTCTTCGTTATGTTACTTGCCCGAGATTCGATCGTGGGTATCTTCATACCTAGTTCAACCTCGTTACCGGCAAGTCTCTTTACTCGTTCCGTAATACAAGATCCCGTGACTAACACTTAGTCACATTGCTTGCAAGGCTTGTTGTGATGTTGTATTACCGAGTGGGCCCTGAGATACCTCTCCGTCACACGGAGTAACAAATCCAAGTATTAATCCATGCCAACCCAGCAGACACCCTCGGAGATACCTGTAGAGTACCTTTATAGTCACCAAGTTACGTTGCGACATTTGATACACACAAAGCACTCCTCCGGTGTCAGTGAGTTGCATGATCTCATGGTCATAGGAACATATACTTGACATGCAGAAAACCGTAGCAATAAACTCACATGATCATATGTTGCGTTTATAGTTTGGGTCTTGTCCATCCCATCATTCTCCTAATGATGTGATCTTGTTATCAAATGACATCACATGTCAATGGCTAGGAAACCTTGACCATCTTTGATCAATGAGCTAGTTCACTAGAGACATACTAGGGACAAAGTGTTGTTTATTTATCCACACATGCAATGTGTTTCCGAACAATACAATTATAGCATGGATAATAAATGATTATCATGAACAAGGGAATATGATAATAACCAATTTATTATTGCCTCTAGGGCATATTTCCAACAGTCTCCCACTTGCACTAGAGTCAATAATCTAGTTCACATCACCATGTGATTCACATTGTTATGAATCTAACACCCGATGAGTTCTTGGGCTCGATCATGCTTTGCATGTGAGAGAGGTCTTTTAGTCAACGGGTCTGCTATATTCAGATATGTGTGTACTTTGCAAATCTCTATGTCATACTATAGACACTGCTATCACACTCCACTTGGAGCTATTCCAAATGGATGCTCCACTATACGTATTCGGATTGCTACTAAGAGTCATCCGGATTGGTGTTAAAGCTTGCATCGACGTAACTCTTTACGACAAACTCTTTATCACCTCCATAATCGAGAAACATTTCCTTAGTCTTTTAGTTACCAAGAATAATCTTGACCGTTGTCCAGTGATCCACTCCTGGATCACTCTTGTACCCCTTGAAGGAATCATGGAAAGGCACACACAGGTGCGATACACAGCATGACATACTATATAGAGCCTATGGCTAAAGCATAGGGGACAACCTTCGTCCTTTCTCTTTCTTCTGTTGTGGTCAAGATTTTAGTCTTACTCAACTTCACACCTTACAAATCAGGCAAGAACTCTTTCTCTAACTGATCCATTTTGAACTCTTTCAAAATCTTGTCAAGGTATGCACTCATTGAAAGTCTCATCAAGCATCTTGATCTATCTCTATAGATCTTGATGCTCAATAATCAGGTAGCTTTATCCAGGTCTTCCTTTGAAAAACTCTTTTCAAACAACCGTTTATGCTTTCCAAAAATTCTACATCATTTTCGATCAATAACATGTCAACCACATATGCTTATCAAAAATTCTATAGTGCTCCCACTCATTATATTGTAAATACAAGTTTCTCATAAACTTTGTATAGACTCAAAAACTTTGATCACCTCATCAAAGCGTATATTCCAACTCCGAGATGCTTGCTCCAGTCCATAGAAGGATCACTGGAGCTTGCACACCTTTTAGCATCCTTAGGACTGACAAAAACCTTCTGGTTGTATCTCATACAACCTTTCCTTAAGGAAGGAAACGATTTTTTGACATCCATCTGCCAGATTTCATAATTGAAAAACGCAGTAACTGCTAACATAATTCCAACAAACTTTTAGCATCGCCACGGGTGAGAAGGTCTCATCGTAGTCAACTCCTTGAACCTGGCGGAAACTTCTTTGCGACAAGTCGAGCTTTACAAATAGTGACATTCACCATTAGTGTTTGTCTTCATCTTAAAGGTCCATTTGTACTCAACGACCTGCCGTTCAACGGGCAAGTCTACCAAAGTCCATACTTGGTTTTCATACATGGATCCTTTCTCGGATTTCATGGCTCCTATCCATTTGTTGGAATTTGGGCCCATCATCGCTTCGCCATAGCTCGTAGGATCATCGTTGTCCAATGACATGACCTCTAAGACAGGGTTGCCATACCACTCAGGAGCAGTATGTGCCCTTGTCGACCTACGAGATTCGATAGTAACTTGATCCGAAGCTTCATGATCATCATCATCAACTTCCTCTTCAACTAACGTAGGCTCCACAAAAACAACTTTGTGCGCTGCGCTACTCTGGTTGAAACGAAGGTTCAACATCCTCATCAAGTTCTATCTTCCTCCCACTCAATTCTTTCGATAGAAACTCTTTCTCGAGAAAGGACCCGTTTTTAGCAAAAAACACTTTGCACTCGGATCTGAGATAGAAGGTATACCCAATTGTTCTTAGGGTATTCCATGAAGATGCATTTGTCCGCTTTGGGTTCGAGCTCATTAGGTGAAAACATATTTCACATAAGCGTCGCAGCCCCAAACATTAAGAAATGATAGCTTAGGTTTCTATCAAACCATAATTCATATGGTGTCATCTCAACGGATTTAGATGGTTCCCTATTTAAAGTGAATGTAGCTGCCTCTAATGCATAACCCCAAAACGATAGTGGCAAAATGATAAGAGACATTATAGCATGCACCATATCCAATAGAGCACGACTATGACGTACGAACACACCATCACACTATGGTGTTCCAAGTGGCGTGAGTTGTGAAACAACTTTCACATTGTCTAAAGTTGTATGCCAAACTCGTAACTCAGATATTCACCTCCACGATCATATCGCAGACATTGTTATGTTCTTGTCATGATGATCTTAAACTTCACTCCGAATTTGCTTGAAATTTTCAAACGATTCAAACTTGTGTTTCATTAAGTAAATATACACAATATCTACTCAAATCATCAGTGAAGGTAAGAAAATAATGATATCCACCGCACGCTACAAGACTCATTGGATTGCATACATTAACATGTATCATTTCCAATAAATCACTTGCCCGCTCCATCAAAACGGGGTCCTTAGTCATCTTTCCCAAGAGGCATGGTTCTCATGTCTCAACCGATTCGAAATCGAATGAGTCATCAGCATGGAGTTTCTTCATGCGATTTATACCAATATGACATTTAGCGGCAGTGCCATAAGTATGTGGTACTATCCTTATTAACTTTGTATCTTTTGGCATCAATGTTATGAACATGTGTATTACTATGATCAAGATTCAACAAACCATTCTCACCGGGTGCATGACCATTAAAGGTATTATTCATGTAAACAGAATAACCATTATTATCTAACTTAAATGAATAACAGTGTTGCAATAAACACAATCTAATCATGTTCATGCTTAACGCAAACACCATATAACATTCATTTAGGTTTGTCACTAATCCTGAAGGTAGAGAGGACGTGCGATGTTGATCACATCAACATTGGAGACATTTCCTGTCATGCCCAAGATGAGCACCTATCCATGTTAAGGCACGGGGGCCTCGACATGGATAGAGGTGCACCTCGTCGTTCGCAAGTACGACATCATTAGATCATACATTTAGGAAGAGATGAGTATATGAGTTGGCTTACACTTGCCACATGCTAAATTACGATTCCACATCAAAGAGTTCAAGCATCAATCGAAGACAGGGTCCGGCTACAGACGAAAACAAACGATAAAATGAAGATGCAATGACACTGGCTTGCTAGCCCCGAAGATCACGACCACGGTCCTCTAATCATCTCGATAATTCATGTACATCCTCCCACGCTCCTCGTCATACTCCCACTGGAGCCGCGTCACATCATTTGGCATGACCTCATCTGTACCTGCACCTGGATTGTTGTAGTAATCTGTGAGCCACGAGGACTCAGCAATCTCACGCCCGAGTACCGAGACTATTCAAGCTCATAGGATTGGAAAGGGTATATGTTTAGTTTGCAGAAGCACTAAGCATTTATGGTGTCTAATCTTACGAAAACATGAAAGTAAATATGTGGTCTACGATAAGCGATCAAATCTAGAATAACCTCTAGGAGATCCTGAACACCTACTTAAGTCAATCATAACCCCACTGTGTTCTCTCTCGGTTCATGTTCACGAGCAGAGACGATCACGGTTACTCACACAGTTGGTGCATTTTATTTAGAGTTTACTTCAAGTTAACTATAACCGGGTGTTAAAAAAATATCCAAGTTGCCAAATAATCGCGGGCACGGCTTTCCGAAAGTTCTAACCCTGCAGGGGTTCTCCAACTAGTCCACCATAAATTAACCACACTCCGCGGGAATAGCCTCGACCATGGATCTCGTGAACATCCTAGGCAACTCCAAAGGAATTCCAACACCTCGAGATAGCCCGATGAAAGTCAGAGCCCCTCACGCAAGACACTCGATAAAGGTAAAACAAATCCAGCAAGACCACCCGACGTGTCCACGAACCCGATAAGAGCCGCGTATCTCGTTCTCAAGACACGATAGATAAGCTATGCGTACAGAGGCCTGATAGAAATCTCCCAAGTTTCCCCGAGTTGGCCCCGCACGGTGCTCTAGTTTGGACCAACACTCATGAGGAGCACTGGCCCGGGGTTGATCAATTGTCCACGGGGTTGCAAAGCCCTATGGAAATTTTATTAAATTATTAAAAAAATGTAGTACCAAAGTTGGGTCTTGCCAGACAAGTTTTAATCTCAACCGGATAAAGAAGGGGGTCCCCATAACAACCCTGAGCATGTTAGGAGCACAAAGTATGGAAACATAACACCGGTAACAAGAAACTATGGCGGTAACAGCGGAACAAAATACCTAGCAAAAGGCCAAGCCTTCCACCAATACCAGATGTATATGTGCATTAAATAAAATAACAAATAATATTGTGATATGCCAAATATCCATGTTATCACATGGAAACAACCTGCACCTGCAACTAGAATGCTATAAGAGGGGCTAAGCAGCGATAACTTAGCCAATCAAAGGTTTGCTAGGATGTGGAGGGGGTTAGAGGCTATCATGGCAATGTAGGAGGCTTGACATTCAAGTGGTAGGTAGCGCAAAAGTAACGATAAGAGCGAGACAACTAGCAAGCAAAAATAGTATCGGGATCCGGGTACGATCATCTTGCCTGTTGGTTCTTCAGAGGGACAAGTAGCGGGATCCACGTAGTGGTACTCTCCAGGATCTTCGTACTCAAGTTCAACGTTTGCGTCTACCCAAAAGAAACAGAAATAATAAACAAGCAACCAAGGTGCAATGCACAATCAAGAATGATGCATGGTTTATGTGAAGAATTTAACATGGCAATCCTAAACTAGTCATGTTCCACATGCAATAGTTTGGCTATTTACAATTCTAGATAGAACCTCATGTTAAGTTATTTAAACATGCATGATCATGGCAAATATGGATGCATCATGCAAAAACGATACAAATGCATATGTAGAACATAGGAAACGGAGTTACGATTCTCACGCTACGCTCACGACAAGTTACGAAGGCAAAACACAAAGCAAAGAAGGCCATGGGCTATTCCTTGGCATTCCAAGGTAGCCACTGGTTAGTTAATGAAAAACCAATCCCAATAGAGCCAAAGATCAAGCAATTCCATGGAGTATAGCTCCCACAAGTCACAAAACACTAAAACAAACAATGTGCCACAAAACAGCAACATAGCAACTTACACAGCCCACATCTAGAGCTACAGGAAGTCTCCAACCACAAATAGGTCATTGTCAGAAACTACATAACATGCTTAGCAACTTATCCAACTACTCAAACTGGAACGGAGTCACACATCAATAAGCATGAAGCCCACAAGTTGGCATGATGAAAGAGATTCCTGGGACAGTGAAAATAACAGTTTTCTGGAATCGGAGTTAAGCTGATGGCAAGTTGACAGCAAAAACTAATGGTGATAGAGACCACCTCATGGCATAAAAATTAACAGGATGGTAGAGGACAACTTCTACATCAAATCACTAGCACTGAGCTTGAGCTAATTCACAACATATCACAAGATAGCATCCACTCTTCATGACATAAAAATATTAACAGATTCTCAGACTTAGAAATATTTAGCATGTTTGAAAACAGCAACATTTTAGTGGCTACTTTAGAGCATGATTCCCACTTATATGCAAGTTTACCATGACAAAAATAAATACCATGGCATTCTACTCATCAAATGCTACCATTTACATGTTGGCACAAACATCATAGCATGCAAGGAATAAATACAACAAAAATGACAAAATGACACTTTGTCAAACTTGCTCAAATGCCCAAACAAGTCACACCAATTGATTCCTGAGATTTTTCTACCCCAAATTCATGTATCATACCCCTATACTTGCATGGAATAACATGGAAAAATACTAGGTAGAAAAATACCCCACATTCCTATAAGTGAAAACTTACTACAATTGTCCATGTGCACAAATGATCATGTCCAGATTTGGATACATTGCTAGAAATGGAAATGATCTAATTATAACAATTAAAACAATAATACTAATAAGATAGTGTATGACAAGTGGAGCCTGGCCCACTTGTCACACACACACTCATCTACATACACACAACACAACACAGACACACACTGCACTGGATCTGGTAGCCACACCAGATCCATCACCTACGCAACACACACTGGCACACAAACAGCAAGCACACAGCTGCATAGGATCCGTCTGTAGCCGCATCTGATCCGAACAGCACACACACCAGATCCACCAATCGAAAAACAGGAAAACAAAAAAGGGGGAACCGGGATCGAACCTGCGACCTGTCGGTCGTCTCCCGAGCGCAATACCACTGCGCCACTGCATGATTTCTGACCAGGAGAGGGGATCACTGAATACCTACTATGAGCACTGATCGTGAACTGACAAAACTGACGAACCGGCACCTACAGCAACAGCAAACGCAGTGGCGACTCCGGCGACTACAAACGGCAGCGAGGCTGCGGTGACTACTGGAGTCCACCCCCTGCTCGTCTTGCGACTAGGGGGTGGAGGTAGCGTCCCTCAAGGCCCTACCTTGACCAAGAGCGGCGACGACAGAAAATCCTACGGCGATGGCAAGCTAGGCACGGCAACAGGAGGGGAAATCGCGACGGCTTACCGAGGGGAGGATGGCGACGCCTGGAGCACGACGAAGAGGAATAAGCGGGGCGACGACGCGGCAGCAACGAAGAGGAAGAAGACCGGAAGCGAGCTTCGGGAGCGTGGTGATAGGGAGGAAGAAGCCGATGCCTTGGAGCTTCCCATGACGCTCTAACGGCGGGAACGGAACGCGGGGACAATCCGCGGCCGCCATGACATGTCGGGCGCGGAGGAGATCCACCGGAGACACGAGGAGGACGACGACAACCGGCGACCTCAATGACCCTCTCTGAATTCTCTCTGAGGCTTACCTGACAGAGGAGGAAGAGAAGGGGAAAAGGAGGAGGGGGGAGAAGGAAGCTGGCGGCGGCACGAGGAACCCTCGAGGGAAGGCACGCACGCCAAGTGGAGCCTAAATAGGACTAGGCTGATGGCGTCGCGATGGGGACGGACACGACGGCGACGCGCACTGCTCTCTCTCACTCTGAACCTGGTGGAAAGGGGGGAGACGGAGCAGGTGGTCGTTTCGCGTGGCTGGGCCGGCTTCGGCGCACTAGCTGGGCCGCCAGGGAAGGAAGGCCCAGCTCCCTCCTACTCACACACACAGAAAAGCTAGCAGGGTTTTTCCCTTAAAAATAAAATAACCACACAAATGAAAACCCCCAGAGAAAAATAAAAGGGTTTTTTTCAGAACAAAATACTTTTGCAAGAAATAAATGTGAGCTATTTAATAAAATTAACAAATGGATTTTTAAAGCAAGTATTTTATTACTTTAATGAAAACAGCTCCTCTGTTATTAACAACCCCAAAATCATAAAGCCCATAACACCAGAAGCACAACACACATAGGCTCAAAATAAAATTGGCTACCTCATGAACATTTTTTAACAAATTTAATAAAGCAATTAATTTTTGTTGAAGAATGGTAATAGGAATAAAAGGTTTTAGGTTTGTTTGTTTGAAATAATAAGAGAGGGGGAAGGAGTTGATCCCACTCAAGCACACACACATCCACAAGACCACTCTCATCATAACAAGGTCAAGAAGCACACCACATACAATGCATGACATGATGATAATGATATGATGCATGATGCAAGAATGCATGAGACAAGACATGACAAAAGAGCAAACTCATTTCATACAACTCATGACAGAAGGTCCCACATATGTTACATTCCATAAAAGGTAGGGGCAGCACTTGGGCTGTCACAACTCTCCCACACTACAAGACGATCTCGACCCGAGATCTAGGAACGAAAGAATTCTGGATATTTGGAATAGAGAAGATCCTCACGTTCCCAAGTAGCTTCTTTCTCAGAATCATGAGACCACTTCACCTTGAGGAACTTGATAGATTTGTTGCGAGTCTTACGCTTAGTTTCTTCGAGAATAGCCACTGGATGCTCACGATAAGAGAGGTCTTCTTGGAGATCAATGTCTTGGAGGTCAATGGTACACTAAGGAGTCTTGAAGCATCTCCGAATCTGAGAGACATGGAAGACATCATGCACATTTGCGAAGTTTGGAGGAAGCTCTAGTTTATATGCAAGTTCACCTCTCTTGCCGACAACTCTGAAAGGACCAACAAAGCGAGGAGCTAGCTTCCCTTTAATTCCAAACCGCTGAGTGCCCTTCATGGGAGAGACTCTGAGATAGACTAGATCATCAACTTGAAAGGAAACATCCCTATGTTTGTTATCGTAATAACTCTTCTGTCGGTATTGAGCTGCTTTGAGGTTCTCACGAATAACACGGCACATCTCTTCTGCTTTAGTGATCATGTCATTGCCCAAAATCTGACGCTCACTGGTTTCAGACCAGTTAAACGGGGTACGACACTTCCTGCCGTAGAGAATCTCGAAAGGGGCCTTGCCTGAGCTAGCCTGAAAGCTATTGTTGTATGAGAATTCAGCGTATGGAAGGCAGTCTTCCCATTTCATGTCAAACGAAATCACACAGGCTCTGAGCATATCTTCAAGGATCTGTTTGACTCTCTCAACTTGACCACTAGGCTACGGATGGAATGCAGTACTGAAACGGATCTTGGTACCCATAGCAGTCTAGAAGGACTCCCAAAACTTGGAAGTAAAGAGGCTTCCATGGTCAGATGAGATGAGCTGAGGAATACCATGCAAAGAAACTATCCTTGACGTATACAACTCTGCAAGCTGAGCTGCCGAGATAGATTCTTTGACTCGAAGGAAATGAGCAACTTTGGTCAGCTTGTCAATAACCACAAAGATGGCATTGTTGCCTCTCTTGGACTTGGGAAACCCAGTGACAAAATCCATCTCCACATGATTGAATTTCAACTCTGGGATAGGCATAGGCTGAAGAAGACCGATTGGACGTTGATGTTCTGCCTTCACTCTGCGACAAACTTCACACTCGTTCACGAACTGAGCAATTTCACGCTTCATGCGAGTCCACCAGAAGGTTTGCTTGAGATCCTTATACATCTTGGAACTACCTGGATGAATGGATAGAAGATAATTTTGTGCTTCATCCATGATAACCTTCCTGAGATCACCTTTTGGAACCACGAGACGGTCCTCAAAGAACAAGGTATCTTTGTCAGCAACTCGAAAGCACTTATACTTCGGAATGCCCTTGGACACACCTTTCTTCACTTTCTTCACCATAGCATCAATAAGTTGAGCTTGGTGAACCTGATCTTCTAGAGTCGGAGAGACTTGAAGATTGGCAAGAAATCCTTGCGGAATCATTTGAAGGTTGAGCTTGCGGAAGGCTTCACAAAGCTCGGGTTTAAGAGGCTTGAGAATGAGACTGTTGCAGTACACCTTTCGGCTGAGCGCGTCACCAATGACATTTGCTTTTCCAGGAGTATACTCAATGCTTGGATTGAAGTCCTCAAGCATTTTCACCCAACAAGACTGCCAAAGATTAAGATTGGTTTGAGTGAAAATGTACTTCAAGATTTTGTGATCGGTGTACACCTCAACTAGTCTACCCAACAACAAATGCGTCCAAGTCATTAGAGCATGCACAACTGCCTCCAACTCGAGATCATGAGTGGGGTAGTTCTTCTCGGCAGGCTTCAACTAACACGAGGTATAAAAAAAATCTTCTTATCTTGCATGAGAAAACCACCAAGACCTTGGAGAGAAGCATCACAGAAAACTTGGAAAGGCTTTGACCGCTCGGGAGGAACAAGAACTGGAGCTGAAGTCAGTCTCTGCTTGAGCGTATTGAACGCCACATCACACTCAGGAGACCAAACATACTTGACATTCTTCTGAAGGATATTAGACAGAGGCTTAGCAATTTGATAGAAGTTCTCCACATATCTTCTACAATAGCTTGCAAGCCCGAGGAAGCTACAAAGTTGCTTCACATTCTGAGGAGGCTCCCACTTCAAGATTGCCTCAACTTTCTCAGGGTGCACTTTAATGCCCTCGGCAAAGATCACATGCCCAAGGTACACCACTTCATTGAGCCAAAACTCACACTTGGAAAACTTGGCATAAAATTGATGTTCCCTTAACTTGTCAAGCACAAGGCAAAGATGCTCTGCATGCTCTTCTTCTGTCTCCGAGAACACAAGGATATCATCCAAATAGACCAAGATGAACTCATTCTTGAAAGGAGAAAATATGAAGTTCATCATTCTTGAGAAGGTTGGAGGAGCATTGGCAAGACCAAATGACATGACGGTGTACTCATAAGAGCCAAATCTCGTCCTGAAAGCGGTCTTTGGAATATCTTCTTCGCGAATGTGAATCTGATGATAGCCCATGCGAAGATCAAGCTTCGAGAAAACCTTGGCACCTTTCAGTTGTTCAAACAACTCACTAATGTTGGGAAGTGGGTACTTGTTTCTGATTGTCTTCTTGTTCAATGGACAATAATTGACACAAAGCCGGTCCGTGCCATCCTTTTTGTTGACAAACAAAACACCACAACCCCATGGAGAAGAACTTGGTCCGATCAGACCCAGACATTCTTGTTCATCTAGCTGCTTCTTTGACTCTTTCAGCTCTTCGGTGTCAAGTTTATAAGGGCGCTTGCAAAACGGTTCAGTTTCGGGCTCGAGGTCAATCACGAACTCGACTGGCCGGTGCGGAGGCATTCCTAGCAATTCTTCTGGAAAGACATCTTCATACTCACAAACCACCGGAATTTGAGAAATCGCCGAGATTTCACCCTTCTCGTTAAGAGCAAAGAGACGGATTGTGTCATCGCGAGCCGCGAAAATAATCACATCTTCTGAAGGATGAGTCAGCTTGACTTCTTTTGCTTGACAATCAACATAAGCCTTATTCATAGCCAGGAAGTCCATGCCCAAAATGAGATCAATGTCGAAATTTCCGAGAACAATTGGAGAAACCAGAAAAGAATAATTGCCCATCTTGATAGAAACATCTGGAACCACCTTGTTAGCTCTCATGAGAGTGTCGGGTGAAATAACACGCAAGGCCTAACTCAAATACTCAGAATCAAAATCATGCTTGGCGAAGAATGCTTTAGACATGAATGAATACGATGCACCAGTATCAAACAACACTTTTTTAGGAATAGAATTAACTGAGAGATTACCCATGATCACTTGATAAGAATCCTTTGCCTCTGTTGCGTTCACCATGTTCACCCTTGCTGACTTGGGATTATGCTTCACCATTGCATTGCCCGGAGGCCTGACTGGAGGAGGAGGTGGAAGACGCCGCTGGTTGCACTTGTTTGAGTAGTGACCCTTGTGACCACACTTGTGACAAGTAACCTCAGATAGCGGACAAAAGTTGCCTGGACGCCTGGGGTCTCTGCTTATATCCTGGGTTGGGTGGGTGGGAAAAATCACGACCACCGAACTGCTTCTGCTGCTGAGGAGGACGAAACGGAGGAGGATTAGGCACCCAATATTTCTGCTGCTTAGGAACCATCTGAGAGCTGGAAGAAGAAGAATATGAATCCCTTGAACGCTTCCTTGAGTTCTCCAACTTGAGCCGAGTTGCCTCGACCTTCAAAGCCATGTTGTAGAACTGATCAAACTCATGAGGCTCTTGAAGGACTAGACCTGGCAGAAGCTCATCCTTGATACCACCTCTGAACTGATAGATCGTCGCCTTGTCATCTGGAACATCTTACTTAGCATAACGGGCTAGATTCTAGAACTCGATATTGTACTGGTAGACAGACTTGCTCCCCTGCTTCAGGTGCCTGAACTTCTCATGCATCTCCTCGACAAAGCTAGTTGGAATGTAACGGGCCCTGAAGTCACGACAGAAGTCGTCCCAAGTAACAACATGGTCGCCCCTGGAATCCTTGTACTGCGGCCACCAATCTGCTGCCTGACCCTTGAGCTGGAATGGTGCAAATATGACAAAGTCCTCTGGTCTGACATTGCTGCACTCAAAATGCTTACTCATGTCATGGAGCCAATCATCAACATCAAAAGGCTGCTCACAATAGGTGAATGACTTGGGCTGGTTGGCAAGGAACTGGTTGAGCATCGCAAACTAAGGTTGATTTTGAAAATCCCCTTGAAAGCCTTGCTGACCCTGATCTCTTTCTTGCAACGGCCTGAGCAACATCTGAGTGTTCACATTGGTTGCGGCCATCACATCTTGCCAAGCTTCTGGAGGAGGAGGCGGTGGCGGGGGTGGTGGAATATCAGCCTCCTCCTTACCACGACCCGGATTCCCGCGAGTTGGTGGAGCCATCCTAGAGATGGACAAGAACATCAGCACCTCATTGACAAGATGAATTCAATAGCTAAATCAAATGCTTGAAAGAATGCACAAATAACATCACAACCTTCCTAATGAAAATTAGTAAGAATGCTTCTTTGGTTTGTGATAACATCATCAGATATTAGAAGCCACTTGCAATAACACAAAAGTATTGAGCTAATGTTGCTCGGAGAAAATGTATATGCCCACATACATCTGAAGAAGATGATTCTAGATAACTACATGAGTTCCCACCTAAGAACTTCCAAAAACTTTCTGGTTATGCAACCCGGTGTGGGGGATACAAGGAGGAAATATCTCACACAAATAGCAAACCTACATCCCAATTGTATCCATCCTTCAACACATAACCAGAGGCTTTTGCAAATCCATCTAACTCGAATCCTCGAAAGCACAACGATACTAAACCATGGTGGTACCCCGGACGCCTCCCTAGTACTGGATGACTCCGACCTTATCTCACCATGAAAAGTATTGAAGTAATTCCGAACACTCTCCGTCCTCAGATACTAAGGAAGCTGAATTATAACGATGTGCAAAAATTCCCTAGAGCTCGACTCCCCGGAAGAAATCAAGTCAGACAAGAGGCACCAAGACAGAACTCCGTCACATCGGTATCATATAGACTCCAAAATACCTGCGTGATCCTAAAAAAATTGAGCGGGAAGAGGAGTAGGATCAAAATTCCTAAGTCGAATACCTCACCAGAGCATAGAAGAGGAGTAAAAACAAACCTACTCTCCGATATAACTAGACTCAAAATAGTTTTACTAGACTCGACTCGGCCAAGTTCGATCAAGCAAAGGGCTCCTATGGTCGTATGGCTCTGAATACCAACTTGTCACGCCCAAGATGCGCGCCTATCCATATTAAGGCACGGGGGCTTCGACAGGGATAGAGGTACATCTCGTCGTTTGCAAGTACAACATCATTACATCATACATTTAGGAAGAGATGAGTATATGAGTTGGCTTACACTCGCCACATGCTAAATTACAATTCCACATCAAAGAGTTCAAGCATCAATCCAAGACATGGTCCGGATATGGACAAAAACAAACGATAAAATGAAGATGCAATGACACTGGCTTGCTAGCCCCGAAGATCACGACCACGGTCCTCTACTCGTCTGGATAAGTCACGTACATCTTGCCACGCTCCTCGTCATACTCCCACTGGAGCTGCATCACATCATCTGGCACGACCTCATCTGTACCTGCACCTGGATTGTTGTAGTAATCTGTGAGCCACGAGGACTCAGCAATCTCGCGCCCGGGTACCGAGACTATTCAAGCTCATAGGATTGGAAGGGGTATGTGTTTAGTTTGCAGCAACACTAAGCATTTATGGTGGCTAATCTTACGAAAACATGAAAGTAAATATGTGGTCTACGATAAGCGATCAAATCTAGAATGACCTCTAGGAGATCCTGAACACCTACTTACTTCAATCATAACCCCACCATGTTCTCTCTCAGTTCATGTTCACGAGCAGAGACGATCACGGTTACTCACATAGTTGGTGCATTTTATTTAGAGTTTACTTCAAGTTAACTATAATCGGGTGTTAAACAAATATCCAAGTTGCCACATAACCACGGGCACGGCTTTCCGAAAGTTTTAACCCTGCAGGGGTGCTCCAACTAGTCCATCATAAATTAACCACACTCCACGGGAATAGCCTTGACCATGGATCTCGTGAACATCCTAGGCAACTCCAAAGGAATTCCAACACCTCGAGATAGCCCGAAGAAAGTTAGAGCCCCTCATGCAAGACACTCGATAAAGGTAAAACAAATCCAGCAAGACCACCCGATGTGTCGACAAACCCGATAAGAGCTGCGTATCTCGTTCTCAGGACACGACGGATAAGCTACGCATACGTAGGCCTGATAGAAATCTCACGAGTTTCCTTGAGTTGGCCCCGCACTGTGCTCTAGTTTGGACCAACACTCATGAGGAGCACTGGCCCGGGGGTTGATTAATTGTCCACGGGGTTGCAAAGCCCTATGCAAATTTTATTAAGTTATTAAGCAAATGTAGTACCAAAGTTGGGTCTTGCCAGATAAGTTTAATCTCAACCGAATAAACAAGGGGGTCCCCATAACAACCCCGAGCATGTTAGGACCGCAAAGTATGGAAACATAACACCGGTAACAAGAAACTATGGCGGTAACAGCGGAACAAAACACCTAGCAAAAGGCCAAGCCTTCCACCAATACCAGATGTATATGTGCATTAAATTAAATAACAGATAATATTGTGATATGCCAGATATCCATGTTATCACATGGAAACAACCTGCACCTACAACTAGAATGTTATAAGAGGGGCTAAGCAGCGGTAACTTAGCCAATCAAAGGTTTGCTAGGATATGGAGGGGGTTAGAGGCTATCATGGCAATGTAGGAGGCTTGGCATTCAAGTGATAGGTAGCACAAAAGTAACAATAAGAGTGAGACAACTAGCGAGCAAAAATAGTATCGGGATCTGGGTACGATCATCTTGCATGTTGGTTCTTCAGAGGGACAAGTAGCGGGATCCTCGTAGTGGTACTCTCCTGGATCTTCGTACTCAGGTTCAACGTTCGCGTCTACCCAAAAGAAACAACAAGAATAAAGAAGCAACCAAGGTGCAATGCACAGTCAAGAATGATGCATGGTTTATGTGAAGAATTTAACATGGCAATCCTAAACTAGTAATGTTCCACATGCAATAGTTTGGTTATTTGCAATTCTGGACAGAACCTCATGTTAAGTTATTTAAACATGCATTATCATGGAAAATATGGATGCATCATGCAAAAACGATACAAATGCATATGTAGAATGTAGGAAACAGAGTTGCGGTTCTCACGCTAGCTCACGACAAGTTACGAAGGCAAAACACAAGGCAAAGAAGGACATGGGCTATTCCTTCGCATTCCAAGGTAGCCACTGGTTAGGCAATGAAAAACCAACCACAATAGAGCCAAAGATCAAGAAATTCCATGGAGTTTATCTCCCACAAGTCACAAAACACTGAAACAAACAATCTGCCACAAAACAGCAACATAACAACTTACACAGCTCACATCTAGAGCTACAGGAAGTCTCCAACCACAAACAAGGCATTGACAGAAACTACATAACATGCTTATCAACTTATCCAACTACACAAACTGGAATGGAGGCACACATCAATAAGAATGAAGCCCACAAGTTGGCATGATGAAACAGATTTCTGGGACATGGTGAAAATAACAGTTTTTTGTAATCTGAGTTAAGTTGATGGCAAGTTGACAGCAGAAACTAATGGTGATAGAGACCACCTCATGGCATAAAAATTAACAGGATGGTAGAGGGCAACCTCTACATCAAATCACTAGCACTGAGCTTGAGCTAATTCACAACATATCACAAGATAGCATCCACTCTTCATGACATAAAAATATTAACAGATTCTCAGACTTAGAAATATTTAGCATGTTTGAAAACAACGACATTTTAGTGGCTACTTTAGAGCATGGTTCCCACTTATATGCAAGTTTATCATGACAAAAATAAATACCATGGCATTCTACTCATCAAAGGCTACCATTTACATGTTGGCACAAACATCATGGCATGCAAGGAATAAATACAACAAAAATGACAAAATGTAACTTTGGAACAAAATGACACTTTGTCAAACTTGCTCAAATGCCCAAACAAGTCACACCAGTGGATTCCTGAGATTTTTCTACCCCAAATTCATATATCATACCCCTATACTTGCATGGAATAACATGGCAAAATACTAGGTAGAAAAATACCCCACATTCCTATAAGTGAAAACTTACTACAATTGTCCATGTGCACAAATGATCATGTCCAGATTTGGAAACATTGCTAGAAATGGAAATGATCTAATTATAACAATTAAAACAATAATACTAGTAAGATAGTGTATGACAAGTGGGGCCTGGGGCCTGGCCCACTTGTCACACACACACCACACACACACACACTCATCTACACACACAACACAACACACACACTGCACTGGATCTGGTAGCCACACCAGATCCATCACCTACACAACACACACTGGCACACAAATAGCAAGCACACAGCCGCACAGGATCCGGCTGTAGCCGCATCTGATCCGAACAACACACACACTAGCTCCACCAATCGAAAAACAGGAAAACAAAAAAAGGGTGGAACCGGGATCGAACCCGCGACCTGCCGGTCGTCTCCCAAGCGCAACACCACTGCACCACTGCACGAAGTCTGACCAAGAGAGGGGATCACTGAATACCTACTATGAGCACTGACCCTTAACTGACGAAACTGATGAACCGACACCTACAGCGACAGCAAACGCTGCGGCGACTCTGACGACTACGAGGCATCTCCGATGACTACAAACGGCTGGGGGGCTGCGGGGACTACTGGGAGTCCACCCCCTGCTTGTCTCACGACGAGGGGACAGAGGCAGCGGCCCTCAAGGCCCTGCCTTGACCGCAGCAACGGCGACAGAAAATCCTACGGCGACAGCAAGCTAGGCACGGCAACAGGAGGGGAAATCGCGGCGGCTCACCGAGGGGAGGACGGCGATGCCTAGAGAACGACGAAGAGGAAGAAGACCGGCGGCGAGCTTCTGGAGCACGGTGACAGGGAGGAATAAGCCGACGCCTTGGAGCTTCCCACGGCGCTCTAAAGGCGGGAACGGAACACGGGGACGATCCACAGTTGCCACGACATGGGAGATGCGAGGAGGACGGCGACGACGACCAGCGACCTCACTGACCCTCTCTGAATTCTCTTTGAAGCTTACCTGACAGAGAAGGAAGAGAAGGGGAAAAGAAGGAGGGAGGAGGAGAATGAAGCTAGCGGCGGCGCGAGGAACCCTAGAGGGAAGGCATGCCCGTCGAGGGGATCCTAAATAGGACCAGGCTGACGGTGTCGCGACGGGGAAGGACACGGCGGTGACGCGCACTGCTCTCTCTCTCTCTCTCTCTGAACCTGACGGAAAGGGGGGAGACGGAGCAGGTGGCCGTTTTCGCGCGGCTGGGCCAGCTTCGGCGCACTAGCTGGGCCACCAGGGAAGGAAGGCCCAGCTCCCTCCTACTCACACACATAGAAAAGCCAACAGGGTTTTTCCCTTAAAAATAAAACAACCACACAAATGGAAAGCCCTAGAGGAAAATAAAAGGGTTTTTTGCCAGAACAAAATACTTTTGCAAGAAATAAAATGTGAGTTATTTAATAAAATTAACAAATGGATTTTTAAAGCAAGTATTTTATTACTTTAATGAAAACAGCTCCTCTGTTATTAACAACCCCAAAATCATAAAGCCCATAACACCAAAAGTACAACACACATAGGCTCAAAATAATATTGGCTACCTCATGAACATTTTTAACAAATTTAATAAAGCAATTAATTTATGTTGAAGAATGGCAATAGGAATAAAAGGTTTTAGGTTTGTTTGTCTGAAATAATAAGAGAGGGGGATGTGTTGATCCCACTCAAGCACACACACATCCACAAGACCACTCCCATCACAACAAGGTCAATAAGCACACCACATACAATGCATGACATGATGATAATGATATGATGCATGATGCAAGAATGCATGAGACAAGACATGACAAAAGAGCAAACTCATTTCATACAACTCATGACAGAAGATCCCACATAGGTTACATGCCATAAAAGGTAGGGGCAGCACTTGGGCTGTCACATTTCCAACACATATCGTCACCTCACCCTTAGCTAGTCTCCATTTATTCCGTAGCTTTTATTTCGAGTTAGTAACATTTAGCAATCAAACCGGTATCCAATACCCATGTGCTACTAGGAGTACTAGCAAGGTACACATCAATAACACATATATCAAATATACTTCTGTCGACGTTGCCAGCCTTCTTATCTACCAAGTGTCTAAGGTTGTTCCGCTTCACCGACCGTTCCCCTCATAATAGAAGCACTTAGTTTCGGGTTTGGGTTCAACTTTGGGTTTCTTCACTGGAACAGCAACCGACTTGCCATCCATGAAGTTTCCCTCCGAGCCCTTGCCCTTCTCGAAACTAGTGGTTTCATTAACCATCAACACTTGATGCCCCTTTTTGATTTCTACCTTCGCGGTGTCAAACATCGCGAATAGCTCAGAGATCATTATTTCCATCCCTGGCATTTTATAGTTCATCACGAAGCTCTAGTAGCTTAGTGACAGTGACTTGGAGAACTATATCAATCACTATCTTATCTAGAAGATCAACTCCCACTCGATTCAAGCGATTGTAGTACCCAGACAATCTGAGCACATGCTCAATGATTGAGCTATTCTCACTCATCTTGCATGCAAAGAATCTTGTTGGAGATCTCATATCTCACAACACGGGCACGAGCCTGAGATCCCAATTTCAGCTCTTAGAACATCTCATATGTTCCATGACGTTCAAAACATTTTTGGAGCCTCAATTCTAAGCCGTAAAGCATGACGCACTAAACTATCAAGTAGTCATTGGAACATGCCTGTCAAATGTTCACAAAATCTACAGACGACGCTAGAGGGGGTGGCGCACCGAGCGGTGCATTAAGGACATAAAGCCTTCTGTGCAGTAATGAGGACAATCCTCAGATCACGGACCCAGTCCGCGATATTGCTACCGTCATCTTTCAACTGTATTTCTCTAGGAACATATAAAAACTCAAGGGAGCAACAACACGAGCTAGTAATCTAACACATAATTTGCAAAGACACTACTCACTATGTTCATGATAATGAGTTCAATTAATCATATTACCTAAGAACTCCCACTCAAATTGACATCCCTCCGGTCATTCGACTCATACATGATCCAAATTCACCAACTCAAGTCCGATCATCACGTGAGTTGAGGTGGTTTCAATGGTGAACATCATCATGTTGATCATATCTACTATATGACTCATGTTCGACCTTTCGGTTTCTTGTGTTCCGAGGGCCATGTCTGTACATGCTAGGCTCGTCAAGTTTAACCCGAGTGTTTTGCATGTGCAACACTGGCTTGCACCCGTTGTATGTGAACGTAGAGTCTATCACACCCGATCATCACGTGGTGTCTCGACACGATGAACTTTCGCAACGGTGCACACTCGGGGAGAACACAATTTATCTTGAAATTAAGTGAGGGATCACCTTATAATGCTATCGTCGTCCTAAGCAAAAGAAGGTGCATAAAAGGATTAACATCACATGCAAATCATAAGTGACATGATATGGCCATGAACTTGTGCTTTTGATCTCCATCTTCAAAGCACCGGCATGATCTCCATCGTCACCGGCATGACACCATGATCTCCATCAACATGTCGTCATCGGGGTTGTCGCGCCCACGATGCTTCTACTACTATTGCTATCATTTAACGATAAAGTAAAGCATTACATAGCACTTAATGATTGACATGCTGGTCATACAATAATTAAAGACAACCCTATGGCTCCTGTCGGTTGCCGTACTGATCGACATGCAAGTCGTGATATTCTATACAAAAACATGATCATCTCATACATCACATATATCTCATCATGTAATTGGCCATATCACATCACAACATACCCTGCAAAAACAAGTTAGACGTCCTCTAATTGTTGTTGCATGTTTTACGTGACTGCTACGAGTATCTAGCAAAAACAATTCCCACCTACGCAAAACCACAACGGTGATACATACATTGCTTTACAACCTTCTCAAGGACCGCCTTTGTCGAATCCGATCCAACTAAAGTAGGAGAAACAGACACCCGTCGGCCATCTTTGTGCAATGAAGTTACATGTCAGTCGATGGAACGAGTCTCTCGTAAGCGTACGACTAAGGTTGGTCCGGGCCACTTCATCCCACAATACCGCTGAACCAAAACACGACCAAGGGAGGAAGCAATCTAAGCATCAACACCCACAAACTCCTTTGTGTTCTACTCGAGATTTCATCTACACATAGACCTGGCTCTAATACCACTGTTGGGGAACGTTGCATGGGAAACAAAAAAAATCCTACGCACACAAGATCTATACATGGTGATGAGCATCTACGAGAGGGAGAGTGAATCTACATACCCTTGTAGATCGCTAAGCGGGAAGCGTTAAGAAACGTGGTTGGTGTAGTTGAATGTCTTCGCGATCCAAATCATCGAGAGTCCCGCGATCTCATCACGATCCGTCTCGCGATCCAATCACGATCCGTCCCGCGATCTCATCACGATTCGTCCCGTGATCCAATCACGAATCGTCTCGCGATCTTTATCACGGTCTTTTCGATCTAGCGCCGAATGGACAGCACCTCTGCGTTCAGCACACGTATAGCTCGATGACGATCTCCGCCTTCTTGATCCAGAAGAGGGAGCGGAGAGGTAGAAGAGTTCTCCGATAGCGCGACGGCGTTATGGCGATGGTGGTGGAGCTATTCCAGTAGGGCTTCGCCTAAGCACCGCTGAAATAAATCTAGAGGAGAAACTACGATCTAGAGAAGAGGGTAGCACGTGGCTGAAAATCTATGTGCAAAAACCCTAAAACCTCTAGTATATATAGGAGGAGGAGAGGAGGAGGCTTGGCCGCAAGGGCAAGCCCTCTTGGCTTCGGCCGAAGTGGAGGGAGGAATCCTACTCCTCCACTCCTAGTCGGTTTAGGACTCCTTCCTTATATTAGCCTTTTTTCCACCTTTGCCACTTTGGATTTCCTTCCCAGCCGCATGGGCCCTATGTGGGACTTCGGCCAGCCCACTAATCATCCTCCCACAGCCCATGTAGCCTCTTGGGTCGAAATACCCCTCCCGATGGTCCCCCGATACCCTCCCGGCACTCCCGGTACACTACCGATGAGCTCGGAACCTTTCCGGTGAACAAAACAGGACTTCCTATATATCAATCTTTACATTCGAACCATTCCAGAGCTCCTCCTGACATCTGGGATCTCATTCGGGACTCCGAACAACCTTCGGTCACCACCATGCATAACTTTATACTACCGGAACGTCACCAAACCTTAAGTGTGTAGACCCTACGGGTTCGAGAACTATGTAGACATGACCGAGACACCTCTATGGTCAATAACCAATAGTGGGACCTGGATGCCCATATTGATTCCTACATATTCTACGAAGATCTTTATCAGCCGAACCTCTATGTCAAGGATTCAGTTAATCCCATATGATGTTCCCTTTGTTCTTCGGTATGTTACTTGCATGAGACTCGATCGTCGGTATCTTCATACCTAGTTCAACCTCGTTATCGGCAAGTCTCTTTACTCATTCCGTAATACAAGATCCCGCGACTAACACTTAGTCACATTGCTTGCAAGGCTTGTTGTGATGTTGAATTACCGAGTGGGCCCTGAGATACCTTTCCGTCACACGGAGTAACAAATCCCAGTATTGATCCATGCCAACCCAGCAGACACCCTCGGAGATACCTATAGAGTACCTTTATAGTCACCCAGTTATGTTGCGAAATTTGATACACAAAAAGCACTCCTCCGATGTCAGTGAATTGCATGATCTCATGGTCATAGGAACATATACTTGACATGCAAAAAACCATAGCAATAAACTAACACGATCATATGCTATGGTTATAGTTTGGGTCTTGTCCATCCCATCATTCTCTTAATGATGTGATCCCATTATCAAATGACATCACATGTCAATGGCTAGGAAACCTTGACCATCTTTGATCAACGAGCTAGTTCACTAGAGGCATACTAGGGACAAAGTGTTGTCTATTTATCCACACATGCAATGTGTTTCCGAACAATATAATTATAGCATGGATAACATATGATTATCATGAACAAGGAAATATGATAAGAACCAATTTATGATTGCCTCTAGGGCATATTTCCAACACTTCCTATCAGCTGGTTTTAGAGGGGAGGAACTCAAGAAGCACTTAGATCAGGCTGCATATTCCTTCACTAAGCATGGTCATGATAAAGGCCTAGAAAATTTGAAGAAAGAAAGTTACGAGGTTTGGCAGTGGTTGTCTCAGATACTAGACCATACATGGGCAAGATACAGAATGTATACTCTTTGCAAAACTGACCTAGTTGTAAACAACCTTAGTGAAGTTTTCAATAGGATGATATTGGATGTTAGGAATAAGCCAATCAGGACTATGTTGGAGGGCATAAGAACAAAGTTGATGATCAAGTTTCAGAAAATCAGAGAGAAAACAGAGACTTGCAGATGGGAGATCAGACCAACATACTCAGAAATCTTAGAAGAAGGCAAGAAATAGGCTAAGTATTGTGAAGCATATATGGTAGGTCCAGGCACCTGGCAAGTTACTAGTAGTTCTGATAAAACATATTGTGTTAACTTGAACAACCATTCCTGTGACTGTAGGAGGTGGGACATGACGGATGTGCCTTGTAGTCATGTCATTGCTGCAATGCAGAAAGTGAAGCTACATCCTGAAGACTTTGTCAATGATTTCTTCAAAAAGCCCATGTAATGTGAAACATACAAGCATATAATTTTCCAGTTTGAGAGTAGCATACATATAGATTCTCATACTTAGGAACATAGCATTGGAGATCCATTACAACATACTTAGGAACATGGCATTGGAGATCCATTACAACATACTTAGGAACATAGAAAATATGGTTCTTACATAAGACACTAAAGTTCAAATGTAGTACCAAACCCTAGGTTAACTTCACATTCCCCCAAAATGTACACCGTGATGATCACTTGAGACAGTTAGGCCGCATCCTTATATAGGCCTTGGATGTACTTCACCACCATTTCACACCACTTCATGAATCAAGGATGGCCTTGATTTGCTCTAAATTTTCCTTGCTGCCATGCCCATCTCTTAGCAGATCACCAACAACTTGCTCAATCTTTGCCTTCTCCTTCTTAAGAAGATCTATGTCCACTTCAACATCCTTCATAGCCTTCCTGGTGTTCTTGATAATGTCAGCTTGGCTCTGCAAGATGCACCTCTCCTCCTTTGCAAGTTTAAGCTTTTCCATCTGCACCTCCAACCTAGCTTTCTCCTCCACCTCATCCTTCTTCTTCCCAAAGTCTTCTTCCATCTGCACTTCAACATCCTCCATTTGCTTCTGGTTCATCTTCCTGTCCACCTTACCATCCTGCAAATCAAACATTTTTGATACATCTTCAACAAGATTGTTGTACTCCATGGAAAGCTTGTCATTTTCAGTCTTGAGCTCGGCCAACTCCTTCTCAAACTTCTCCTTGTCAAGTACCCTTCCACAATTCTGCTCGTCGAACATTTCCCATAGCTTGTCCAAACATCTCTGAAGAACAGGAGGCCAAGGCCCATCAACCCACTCTACAACACCACAATTCACACCATTTTCCTGCATTTGTAAATAATATTAGTTATTACAATGCCATCATTAACTTCAAATTTTCTGAACATAACTGAAATATGATAAGTTATTGCAATCCATAGCTAAAACAGGAGAACATAACTTCAATTTTTCTGAACATAACAAGTTACAGTGTCATATCATGTGTTGCATTGAATATCCATATGTAACACACCAAAATTGACATCTAACCTAGACTGGGCAGCCATAGGACCGTCTTCCTGTTAAGGTGCCTTCAAAAGCCACACACTTAAGAGGCCTCATGTGGTGCAGAATGCATTTGGGTTCAGAAAGCTCAAGTTGGCCACAGAAAAGGGGCTCCACGATGGTGTCTGGTTCCTCCTGCAACCATAAAATCACAAACAACAATGCTTTCAATCACCAATATACTTGAACATCGAATTTATCCATAACATTATGTAAATCCCCAAATCAGCATGAACCCTAACACTGTACAAAGATGAACCCTAACTTAGCTGAATCCTACAACCAAGCCCCACCCTCCCTAACAATATCCATATCACACACACAATAAAATACCTAAACCCTAACCCTGGGTGGCAAGGAACAAAGCAAGATCCATGGCATTTATCCCTAACCCTAACCCTGGGTGGCAAGGAACAAACTTACCAGGAGTCCCATGTTCATGCTCATGGCCTTGCAGTCATCGTCGGAGCTCGTTTCCCCGTCGTTCCAGGAAGGCATGGCGGCAAGGAGGTCGACGGCAGCAGCTCTCGGAGACGGCGAGCGACGGTGAGCTCATACTGGAGCAGGGGAGTGGGAGCGGGGAGTGAGCGGGCAGGGGACCAAGCCAATGACCGGAGGGGGAGTTTTTACCTAGTTTGACCGGACCGGTCAGCGTAACGGCCGTTAACGACCGCGCCGTCCCCGCGCTGGGCCAGGTGGCCTGACCGGTGGGCCCAATCCGTTAGGAAAGCGGTTAAATCGCTAGTCACCATGGTTTTGGGTTTTTTGAAACAGCAAACCACGTGTTTGGTAATTTTCTGAGAAAAAATAAAATCCGGTAGTTTCCTGGAACCATAGCCTGTAAACTAGTAGTTTTATGCTATTTACTCCTTGGGTGCCAATCTGGAACCTCCTTCTTGGTGCTTTTTTATTTTTTGACGTAATCCTCCTCGGATACCAATCCGAACTGTAGGCGGCGTTCGACCGGAGCTATGTGGGCTGCGGCCCATAAGTGTGAGGTGCTATGTTCCAACAAAGCATTAAAAAAAGAAAATAGCAACGCTTTCAAGAAAAAAACAATTTCAGTATTTTTTATAGAGTACAAAAGATTCTTAGTTTAAAAGACACATATTTGAAGGAAAAAACTAAATTTTGAGAAAAAATCATGAGATTGGAAAAAACATTAATTTTTAAAAACTTTGTAGATTAAAAAAAGTTAATGGATTTGAAAAATATTCCTGGATTTTAAAAAATTCATGTATTTGAAAATTAACATATTTCAAAAAAAAATCTGAATTTGGAAATTGTTCAAGATTTAAGAACTTTGTAAGTTAAAAAATAAGAAAATATCAGACAATAAAAAAGAAAATGGAAAATATAAAACTAAACAAAAAAGTGAGTGATGGATGACAAAAAAAAGAGAATAAAAATCCAAGAAAAATTGAGAAGATTACACTATGCTCACAAAACCGGAAGAACCACACCGCAGGATCGCGACAAATTGTCTTCCAACATGGAGTAATAAGCAGAGAAGAACTCTGGAGGTTGTTGGCACATGTCCTGTGTGCGGAACCACTGATGAGTACACTTTCCATGCATTATGTACATGCATCAATGTGCGTCACCTATGGCATGCTATGGCTACTGAATGGGAACTACCGGATGTAACAAAAATCCTTCCTACCGGTGAGGAGTGGTTCGTTCAGCTAGCCTGTAGATTGCGAGAGTCTATGCGAGTTAGACTAATGATGATGCTTCTGTGGCGTATTTGGTACGTACGCAATGAAATTGTTCATCCAAAGCCAGCACCACCTTTGGATGTCTCTTGTCGATTCTTGGTGAGCTATCTAGCATCTCTACAGTCAATTTCTTTGGATCCAGAAGCTAACCTCAAAGGAAAATCTCCAGCTAGTACATGTTATCCTCTTATGACAGTCACATGCAATAAAAAGGACATTCCCAGTTTTCCATGATCCGCACCTGAAGCTGGCCGTGTTAAACTAAACACTGATGGATCAGTGCTTGATGGTGCAGCTGGCGTGGGTATGGTCCTTCGAGATCACATTGCGAATATTATCTTCAGCTCATGCTGATATCTTTTCTCGTGTGACGACGTGCTGGAAACAGAAATCCTTGCTATCAAGGAAGGGCTTATGTTAGCTTCACAATGGAGCAGTTTACCAATAGACGTAGAATCAGACTGCCTTGAAGCAATAACGATGATACAACATGAAGACATTAACAAGTCAAAGTATGCCTTTTTAGTGAAGAAGATCAAGGATAATCTAGATGAACGTAGATCTTGTATTACTCATATACGACGTAGTCAAACATAGCTAGTCACTCTATGGCAAACTTTGGCAGAACCCAAGTTAGAACTGCTGTATGGCTTGGATCTGGCCCAAAGGATGTCATCGACATTATTCGTCGTGATTGTAACAACTGAGTTTGAGTAATACAAAATTTCGCACAAAAAAAAACTGCGTCTGCAACGCGAAATAGATTTGTTAGACCCAACTTCACGCATCAGCTCAAAAGCCTTCTTTGATCAGAAAACTGACAAAGAAAGATAATAGACTCGCATGTTTGGGCCAGTTCAAATAGAACATGAATCGATTGATCACTTCAATTGCGGCGCTACCACAAGGGTCGCTTTTGATGGGCTGAAAGTGCGTCAGTTGCATGTTGGGCACTCCCTCGGGTTTTTTGTTTTTTCTATGTGTTTTCGGGTTTTACATGTTTTTTCCGGCTTTTTCGGGCTTTACCCGTTTTCCCCTAGGTTTTGGTGCAAAACTAATTCAAAAATTATATTAACGAAAGAACATGTTTTTCCTTTCGCGAGAGGCACAAATTTGCTCTGCCGAGAGACACAACTGTGCCTCTCGAAAAAAGAAAAAATGTTTTTTTCTTTCATGAAAGGTACACATTTAATTCTCGTGGAGTCACATATTGTGCCTCTTGGCAAAATAAAAAATGTATTTTTTTTGCTTCCGTGAGAGGCATTGATTTATTTCTCGTAGAGGCACAAATTTCCTCGGCGAGCGGCACAAATTTGTTCTTCCGCGAGAGACATAGGTTTACTTTCATGGAGGCACAAATTTGATTTCGCGTGAGGCATAATTTTGTCCCTTGAAAAAACACCTTTTCGCGAGAGGCACTGATTTGCTTTTCGTGACGGATTAGATTCGCTTTCGTGAGACGCATAGTCGTGTCTATTCGGAAAAGAAAAAAAGAAGAAAAAAGTGTGCTTCCGGTTAGCTTTTTTCATGATAAAAAAGTTTATCGAAATATATTAACATGAGATCTTATTTTAAAGACCTCGAAGCGAGGAATCCAATAATGAAACTGTCCAGGATTTAGATATATAGTTTAAGAGATAAAAAATTAATAAATGAATCAACGAAAAAATCAGGTTGTGACAAGTGATGCACGGGTCACTTGTCACAACCTAAAAAAGAGTACTTCTTTGATTTCGCTTTGTCTCGCCCTTACGATTCCTATCAGGACGCGTGCGCGGGATTGACTATCAGCCAGCCCATTATCCGTCTTCGCTCGTCCATGTCCAGTTGTTGTGTTCGATCGGTTCGGTCTGGTTTTCTTTTTTTTTTCTTTTTTTTTCATCAAGTTTCTTTTATTTATTTTCTTTCATTGTGTAACATGTTTTTAAATGTTACATAATTTAAAATAACCATTTACTTTTTTACTTGTCACAAATATTTCTCTCATGCATGATTAACATTTTCTATTTTGTTTCCATTCATATTACATGTTTTTCATATAAATCAGAAACATTTGTCACGTTTGCCATTTTTCAATTGCAAGATTAGCATTTTTCAAAATTTTATGTAAATTTATTTTACAATACATTTATTTAGATTATGTCGAAAATAAACAAAATTAAAAAAGTAAAGTAAAAAAGAAAAGAAAATCCGCACGTGGTTACCAGGCTGACCTACGGCTCTCTATGGGCGAGTTGTGCCTACGCGTCGCTGCGGGCCACTCATAGTCCCGCCCCACTTCAATCCCTCCATGAAGTGCAATTCTATCTCGGTCTTGGTGAGATGCGATGCAGCAACAGGTCAAGCCGCGCAGGATAGAGTGGTCAATGACGACAATAAGCTGACAACAGTTGCAAGGAGTGTCCTCTTTCTAGGCCTGGCCTAGCTGAATAGATTGGTAGCTTTGTCCAGGTAGTATGCATCCTCTTTTTCCAGCGGCATCAACCAAGGCCATGCGGCATCAACCAAGGCCATGCTAGTGCAGGACGAATACGTGACATGTGCGCCACGCAAGCCGCCCATCCAACACGAAGTTGTGGGTTAGGATGATGGCGAGTGTGGCCCCGAAAGGCCAAGGATGTCCAATATCGTGTAGCAGTGGTGGAGCTTCGCGTGGGGCACATGGACTCGGTGGCGCGGCCAGAGAGCTACAACACCGCCTCCTTCAACTCATCACATCGCCTTCATCTCCGCCTCCACTGGCACGGACTCTACCGTAAAAGCGGTATTGTAGGCTCCCTCCTTGCACCAATATGAGTGTGTCAACACCACATGCCTCCCCAACTCTCTCAACTAATCTATGGAGACAATGGTCAGAACGACAAAATTAATGACGACTGAAAGCACAACATGCTTCCTTGGTGGTTTTGATAATTCATGACAACATACATTGTTTTTTGGACTGATATTTTTACCTAGTGTATTTCAGATACAGTCTATAGAGAGGTTTGGCAGAAGGAGATTGTGGACATACCACAAGATGCAAGGAAATAGGTTGCCCAAGCTTCAAGCAAGAGGAGTCTATATTTTATATTTGTGAGAAATCACTTTGAGTCCATAGGAAAGCCAATACTATTAAAAGGGGGTAAGGTTTTGTTGGTGAACAATATGTTCAAACGTGCACAAGTGATAGTCGCCAAAAAAAACATCCACAAACTCTTCCACCAAAGTTTGTTCTATACCTAACACTCAAATTCGGTGCAACTAACTTTCCCATACCGGTGCCACCGATTCCAGAACCTAGACAGACTCTGCCAAACCCTAGACACTTCGGTGCAACCGATTCCATACCGGTGCCACCGAGTTTAGGTTGCCAACTTTCTGTTACGCAAATTCACATTTTCGGTCCCACCGAGAATGTTGGATCGGCGTCACCGAGATTGGAAATCTGACCGTTGGTCACCTTATCGGTGCAACCGAGTTTCCTATATCGGTCTCACCGAGATTCAAAAGTTGCCACCTTTTGGTCACTTCGGTACCACCGAGATTAACACATCGGTGTCACCGAGTTGGTCATTTTGTGTGTAACGGTTGGATTTTTGGGGATGCCTATATATACCCCTTCACCACCACCTACTCGAAAGAGAAGCACCCAGAACTATTCTATACCTATCCTATCAGATTTTTCTGAGAGAGAACCACCTACCCTTGTGTTGAGGTCAAGATCTTCCACTCCAATCATATGGATCTTGATCTCTAGCCTCCCCAAGTAGCTTTCCACTAATCCCATCTCTTCCACCATGCAAAATCTGTGAGAGAGTGATTGGGTGCTGAGGAGTCTATCATCTTGAAGCACAAGAGCAAGGAGTTCATCGTCATTACCGAGCCTATTACCTTTTGGAGGGTGGTGCCTTCTAGATTGGTTAGGTGTAGCTTGGGAGCCTCCTACTTCGTGTTGTGGAGTGAACCAAGAAGTTTGTAAGGGAAAGGAGATCGCCTACTTCGTGAAGATCTACCCATAGTGAGGCTAGTCCTTCGTGGACGGAAGCCATTATGGAATAGTCAAGGTTGCTACTTCGTGGACCCTTTTGGGTGGAGCCCTCCATGGACTCTCACGACCGTTACCCTTCATGGATTGAAGACTCCATAAATGTGGATGTACGATTACACCAAACCATGGACCGCGAAGGTACGTAACATTTGGAGACAACTCCAAGGGTAAGGTACTTGGTCTTGGTAAGGTGGCCATATCCCATGATAGTTCTATTCAAAATGTTATGCTTGTTGAATCTCTTAGCTATAATCTTCTTTCCGTGTTTAGACTTGCCGACTTCGGTTTCAATGTGTTATTCACGAAAGTAGATTGCCAAGTGTTTCGTCAAGATAATCATAAAATGGTCTTTATCGGTATCTGTAGAGGTGATCTATGCATTGTTAATTTCACTAAGAGATCCAAACCTCGCACTTTTTTAATTGTTAAATCTTCTAAAGGTTGGCTTTGGCATAGAAGATTAGGACATGCTGGCATGCGTAATTTTGACAAACTTATCAAAGGTGATCATATACTTGGTGTTAAAGACGTTATCTTTGACAAAGATAGACTTTGTAGTGCTTGTCAAGCTGAAAAGCAAGTAGGTGGAAGTCATCCTGTTAAGAATATCATGACTACTAGGAGACCACTCGAGTTACTTCACACGGATCTTTTCGGTCCCAATGCTTACAAGAGTCTCAGTGGAAATTCCTATGGTCTAGTTATAGTTGATAATTTTTCTAGATTTACGTGGGTATTCTTTCTTGATGATAAGTCACAAGTTCAAAAGATCTTCAAGAACTTCGCTCGCAAAGCGCAAAATCAGTTTGAAGTCAAGATCAAGAAGGTTCGGAGCGATAACGGATTGGAGTTCAAGAACACCCATGTGGATACCTTTCTTGACGAAGAAGGTGTCTCACATGAGTTCTCGGCTACGTACACGCCTCAACAAAATGGAGTTGTTGATAGGAAGAACTGGACACTCATTGAGATGGCAAGAACGATGCTTGACGAATACAAGACGCCAAAACACTTTTGGGTAGAAGCCGTGGAAACAACATGTCATGCCACAAACCGACTTTACTTGCACAAGCTTCTCGGTAAAACGGCATACGAGCTACTCATCGGTAACAAACCCCAAGTTGGATACTTTCGGGTATTCGGCTCCAAGTGCTACATTCTTGATAAGCATCGTCGTACTAAATTTTCTCCTAAATCTCATGAAGGATTCCTACTTGGTTATGGATCAAACTCTCACACTTACCGTGTCTACAACAACTTCACTCGAAAAGTTGAAGAGACGGTAGATGTGAAGTTTGATGAATCTAATGGTTCGCAAGTCGAACAATTGCCAAATGATATAGGTGATAAGAATCCTTCGGAAGCTATCCTAGATTTACCCATCGGCAAGATTCGCCCCATGGAGGTGAAGGAAAGTACTTCATCAACTCAAGTGGAAGCCCCTACTTCACGACAAGGTGAACCACAACATCATATGGAGGCATCCACAAGCGGTACACGGCAAGATGATGAAGAGGAGGAAGTGCATCATGAAGATCCACCACAACCTCCTTCACCACCTCCTCAAGGGAACGACACCTTCAACAACAACGAAGATGAAGGAGATGATGATGAAGAAGAAGCTCCACCAACCAACAATCGGAAGTCGACCCGAGTTCGAGCACAAGTGACCAAGAACCATCCCCTAAATCAAATCTTTGGTGATATACAAACAAGGAGGATCACTCGCTCTAAAACTTGTCTAGCAAACTTCTATGAGCATTATTCTTTCATCTCTAGCATTGAGCCCTTGAAGGTAGAACAAGCTCTTGAAGACGTGGATTGGGTGAACGCTATGCATGAAGACCTTCACAACTTTGAATGGAACGAAGTGTGGACACTCGTGGAGAAGCCCGAGGATGAAAACAACATCATCGGAACCAAATGGGTATTTCGGAACAAGCAAGACGAAGACGGTCAAGTCGTGCGCAACAAGGCTCGCCTCGTAGCTCAAGGATATACGCAAGTCGAAGGTATGGACTACGGTGAGACCTACGCCCCCGTCGCTAGACTTGAAGCTATTCGCATTCTTCTCGCCTATGCCAATCACCATGATATCACGCTTTATCAAATGGATATTAAAAGTGCATTTTCAAATGGTGAGATTGAAGAAGAGGTTTATGTTAAGCAACCACCTGGCTTTGTGAATCCTAAGAAACCTAATCATGTTTACAAGCTAAAGCTCTTTATGGTCTTAAGCAAGCCCCTCGTACTTGGTACAAATGTTTAACGAAGTTTCTTATCAAAAAGGGTTTTGAAATTGGTAAAATTGACGCAACCTTATTCACTAAGAGAGTTAATGGTGAATTATTTGTGTGCCAAATCTATGTGGATGATATTATCTTTGGTTCCACTAACCCTCAATTTAGCGCAAGATTTGGAAGGTTGATTTCCGAGAAGTATGAGATGTCCATGATGTGTGAGCTGAAATTATTTCGCTTGCAAAATCAAGCAATCAAAAGAAGGAACTTTCATCTCTCAAACTAAGTATACCAAGGACTTGATCAAAAAGTTCAACATGGAGGAGTGCAAAGGTATGAAAACCCCTATGCCTACTAGCGGACATGTTGATCTTACCAGAGAGGATGAGCCGGTTGATCAGAAATTTTATCGATCTATGATTGGTTCATTGTTATATCTATGTGCATCTCATCCCGATATTATACTTAGTGTTTGCATGTGTGCTAGATATCAAGCTGCACCGAAAGAATGTCATCTTTTGGCTGTAAAATGCATTGTGAGATACTTGATACAAACGTCAAATTTTGGCATTTGGTATCCCAAGGGATCTTCTTTTGACCTTGTTGGCTATTCTGATTCGTACTATGCCGGTGACAAGGTTGATAGAAAATCAACCTCGGGTACTTGTCAATTTTTGGGCAGATCTCTTGTATCTTGGTCCTCTAAGAAACAAAACTCGGTATCTCTATCGACTGCCGAAGCTGAGTATATTGCTATTGGATCTTGTTGTGCGCAACTACTTTGGATGACACAAACACTTAAGGATTATGGAATTCATGTTAAAATGTTCCATTACTTTGTGACAATGAAAGTGCTATTAAAATTGGTCATAATCCTGTGCAACATTCTCGAACTAAGCATATTCAAGTTCGACATCATTTCATTCGTGACCATGTTGCCAAAGGAGATATTAATCTTAAGTATGTTTGCACAAACAAGCAATTGGCCGATATCTTTACTAAGCCACTTGATGAGAAGACATTTTGTCACTTGAGGAGTGAGTTGAACATCATCGATGCTTCAAACTTGAGCTAGACTCACTCGGTTGCATGCAAGGGCATGAACTTTCTTGATATTTCCATGTGTCTCAATATTTCATATTATGCCATGGAATTCTATGCTCCCTTGTACTGCATCTAATCTCTTGTAGGTGCTTGGAAGGACTTCATTCCACAAGATTGGCATCAACTCCAATCATAAGCAATCTTGTCATTGCCAAGTATCCACGACCCTCTTGATGATGGAAGGAAGAAGGCCACTCAACCATATCCTCGACATATACTTGATCAAAATTGCACACTCTCAATTGGTATGTCAATGGGATATATCTATTGTTCTTCCTTGCATGACTAATCTTTGTAGGTAACCAGTGTACTAGAACAAGAAGGATTGCTCAGAACTCAAGATGATCTTCATCAACCTCGAGCATCCTCAACAAGTTCATCTACAAGCTACGTCATCAACATCACTCAAAGGTATGTACTCATGTCCTTGAAAAGGCTTTACTCCAAGAAATGAGCTAAAGCAACTCAAGTGATATGAAGACATTAAAATGCTTAATCAAAAAATGGTAACCCCATTTTGAGCTTAACGTAGAGTATGACCTATGATCAAGTATTCTTGCTTGGCTCCTAAGTCGATATACTCTAATATAGCTGACCTAGTCACCGCCCATCATCTAGTTAAGAATCTGGTGTGGTCTGCTCTCTATTGCATGATTTCTCATAACCACTCCAATCTTCTGTAGTTGATGTCCCTTGTAAAAACTTCATATTTCATTGAAAATCTTTCTCTTGACTGTGTGAAAACAGAAACTTGGTTTCTCTTTCGGAGCCGCCGACTCAAATATCTCGATTCTACCGAAATTGCAGACAAGCTGCACTACAAAATCTCGGTACCACCGATCTATCTATCTCGGAGTCACCGATTTTCATTCTGTCTCATTCGAATTCATTTTTGCAATTCTGTGTTTTCTTAGTGATCTTTCTTGTAATACTTATGTTACTTCGATGATCCCTAATAATAATAATATTAAAAAAACTTTGTATTACTTAGGGAGAGAAAAACTAAAGTTAATCTCGAGGAGAAAATTTCTTTATTCAAGGATTCCTATCTTTGATGAAGAAAGGAGGAGAAGAACAAAGTCTTACAACATCTCAAAGGGAGAGAAATCATTTTCCATGACTCTCTCAGTTTTCATTTCTATGAATCCTACATTTCTATGACCCTTGTTCTCAAGGATCCCTTCTCAGTCAATGATCCCTGTATCTATCCCTGTTTTTGACCTTTTTGGAAATTAATGCCAAAGGGGGAGAAGACCAAAGCTTCATGCTAAAAGGGGAGATACATGCTTATGCAAAGGGGGAGATATGATCAAGGGGGGGAGCCAATATCAATACTCATACCTTTATAAATAGGGGGAGAATATCAAAGTAGGGGGAGAAGAAAATTGTTGACCTTTCTCACCTTATCCAATCCTAATATCTACATGCTAAGATTCAGGGGGAGAGGATAAGCTATTTTCATATCTACGGTGAGAAAATTCTCAATGATCTTGGAGACATATCTTATCTTGGAAATTTTGAGTTCTGTTGCCTTGCTGTTGGGTAGAATACTCTTGTGTTTCCTAACATTATTTTCTCAAGTGTGTTTCTATTACCAGGATGCTCAAGAACTCAAGGTAAGTATATGCATCATATCCTTGGTCAAGATGATCTCTTGCTTCTTGCACATATTATTTGCAAGAATGGTGTCTTGAACAAAGATACATCTCATTCATATATATTTGATGCATATAGCCAAGATACACATGACATGTTATATCCCTTCTACCTTATGTGTGTTCATGCATTCAAAAGCAACTATCATTTAAAGGACTGCACACATTGACGGGGAGCAAGTCTAAGTCATGTGTCTCTGAAAGTCTTTAGTATAACCATGCATATCTTTATTTGAAGGTTTGATTGTATGTTGTCATCAATTACCAAAAAGGGGGAGATTGAAAGCACAACATGCTCCCTTGGTGGTTTTGATAATTCATGACAACATACATTGTCTCTTGGACTGATATTTTTACCTAGTGTATTTCAGATACAGTCTACAGAGAGGTTTGGCAAAAGAAGATTGTGGACATACCCCAAGATGCAAGGAAATAGGTTGGCCAAGCTTCAAGCAAGAGGACTCTACATTTTATATGTTTGAGAAATCCCTTTGAGTCCATAGGAAAGCCAATACTATTAAAAGGGGGTAAGGTTTTGTTGGTGAACAATATGCTCAAACGTGCACAAGTGATAGTCTTCAAAAATAACATCCACAAACTCTCCCACAAAAGTTTGTTATATACCTAACACTCAAAATCGATGCCACCAACTTTCCCATACCGGTGCCACCGATTCCAGAACCTAGACAGACTCTGCCAAACCCTAGCCACTTCGGTGCAACCGATTCCATACCGGTGCCATCGAGTTTAGGTTGCCAACTTTCTGTTACGCAAATTCATATTTTCGGTCCCACCGAGAATGTTGGATCGGCGTCACCGAGATTGGAAATCTGACCGTTGGTCACCTTATCGGTACAACCGAGTTTCCTATATCGGTCTCACCGAGATTCAAAAGTTGCCACCTTTTGGTCACTTCGGTACCACCGAGATTAACACATTGGTGTCACCGAGTTGGTCATTTTGTGTGTAACGGTTAGATTTTTGGGGATGCCTATATATACCCCTTCACCACCACCTACTCGAAAGAGAAGCACTCAGAACTATTCCATACCTATCCTATCAGATTTTCTAAGAGAGAACCACCGACCCTTGTGTTGAGGTCAAGATCTTCCACTCCAATCATATGGATCTTGATCTCTAGCCTCCCCAAGTAGCTTTCCACTAATCCCATCTCTTCCACCATGCCAAATCTGTGAGAGAGTGATTGGGTGCTAAGGAGTCTATCATCTTGAAGCACAAGAGTAAGGAGTTCATCGTCATTACCGAGCCTATTACCTTTTGGAGGGTGGTGCCTCCTAGATTGGTTAGGTGTCGCTTGGGAGCCTCCTACTTCGTTCTGTGGAGTGAACCAAGAAGTTTGTAAGGGCAAGGAGATCGCCTACTTCGTGAAGATTTACCCATAGTGAGGCTAGTCCTTCGTGGACGGAAGCCGTTATGGAATAGTCAAGGTTGCTACTTTGTGGACCCTTTTGGGTGGAGCCCTCCGTGGACTCTCGCGACCGTTACCCTTCGTGGATTGAAGACTCCATAAACGTGGATGTATGATAGCGTCACCTATCGGAACCATGGAAAACATCCATGCGTCTCCAACTGCGTTTGATCTACCTATCTCAACACTTTACTTCATATGCAATGTCTTTACTTTCTGCTGCCCTATTTGTTGACATGCATGTGTAGGGCTGTTAGACTTGCTAGCTTTGCTAAAACTGTTAAAATCTGCCAACCAATTAACTTGGGAAAATGTTAGGTTTTAAATTTTTGCTAGTAGTCTATTCACCTTCCCCCCCCCCCTTCTAGACACTCTTCTAGTGATCTCTCAACGACATCACCGCCAATTGAACGGATGTCCACAGAGCAGTGCCTCGTTGTCGGCACATTCCTTGTTGATTCCCCTTGTCATAGTGCTCCTCTTGGCCCCCCACACGACACACCTTCTTCCTCTACTGAGTCGGCCTCACCATCATCGTAGCCTAAACAAGCTCAAACTCCAACGAGGTCACCGTGGTCCCATGTCTCCTCTTCTTTTAGCGGAAGATTAAGAGATGGATCGCAAGTGAGAAGGATGGTCCCACCAAGGATGTTTATGCAAAAAAAAATTTACTCGGTTGTCTTTGGTGGGACCCGTGTTGACGTGGCAATGATCAACACGCTACGCAAGCGTGCCAAAGGTTCTCTAAGCTGCTTAGGACACAAGATGAACAACTAACAAACTTTTGAAAACCAAATATGCAATTTTCAAGTTTTAGGACATACCTTGAATAGTTTTAGTACCTTGGATGCATTTTACTCTTTCGTGGAAAATAGAGGCATAGAGGAAGAGGAGGACGACGACGAATGAACTATACTGCCACCAAGTGGTCTATTAGAAGTGGGCCGGTTCATGGTAAGAAAATAGAACATTGGACTGTGATGAAATTGGAAAATTGGAAAAATTCCGAAGAGCGAGATCTGTCTGTTGTGTTGGAGAAACATGGTCCCTGCTCCTGCTCCCCCGGCGAGGCGAGACGGAACAAAACCGGCCCATCAAGGCACAACTCACTAGAACCGTCCCGATCGACCATCGGCGCCAACAGCGACCACCAACATTTACCTCAGAACCCTTCCATTGTGTACACCAGCTAGCCAGGAACGCGGAGGGCATTTTCCCGTGACGGGAATCCAGCCAGAGGAGCCCCATTGGCCGCGCCGCTGCCAGGTCGGCGCCATGTGGCACCGGCCCGCCTCCCCCTATCACCTTATCGCCTCCGCTCCCATAAATGGCGCCGCTCCTTCGCTTTCCCAAGCCTTTCCAAGAGAGCTCACTGCCTGCCATCGGCGCTATCTGATACGCTCATTCACCGCTGCGCTGCTCGCCGGCTCAGATGGCTCTTCAGGCGGCCACTTCCTTCCTCCCGTCGGCCCTCTCCGCGCGCAAGGAGGTTTAATTTTCTCAACTTCTCCGGGGAGTTCAGTTCTGGTGCTTGGGGTTTCTTCCCAATTTTGGTGCTGATTTCGTGGCTGTGTGGTCCGTGTGCAGGGAGCGGCCAAGGACTCGGCCTTCTTCGGCGTTCGTCTCACCGATGGCCTCAAATTCGACACCACCTCCCTCGGCCTGCGCACCAAGGTAAGCTCATCAATTCTTTGCATTTGGGTACTGATATTCATGCCGATGCATGTGTGTGCACTCTGCCTCGCTAGCTGCTGCTCGTTTGCGTAGTCCTCGCTCCGTTTCAAAATAACTGTTTCAATTTTATACTACTCTAATACAAAGTTATATTAATTTTAAAACACTTATTTTAAGACCGAGGGAGTACTTATTTGGGGAATTGCAGTTAGTAACATAGTCGAGCAATGGACAGCCGAATTTTATGGTTAGTTAGCTGGGTGCTTGGGCCAGACTGTGGACTGTGCTCTGATAGCCGCGGCTCGTTCTGACGGACATGCGTGTGACGAACCTACGCAGAGAGTGAACACGTCGACGGTGGCCATCCGCGCGCAGGCCGCGGCGGTGTCCGCGCCGACCGCAACCCCGGCGTCGCCGGCCGGCAAGAAGACCGTCCGCACGGGCAACGCGATCATCACGGGCGCGTCGTCGGGTCTCGGCCTCGCCACGGCCAAGGCCCTGGCGGAGTCAGGCAAGTGGCACGTCATCATGGCGTGCCGCGACTACCTCAAGACCGCGCGCGCGGCCAGGGCGGCCGGCATGCCCAAGGGCAGCTACACCATCGTGCACCTGGACCTGGCCTCCCTCGACAGCGTCCGCCAGTTCGTCAAGAACGTGCGCCAGCTTGACATGCCCATCGACGTCGTCGTCTGCAACGCCGCCGTGTACCAGCCCACCGCCAAGGAGCCTTCCTTCACCGCAGACGGCTTCGAGATGAGCGTCGGCGTCAACCACCTCGGCCACTTCCTCCTCGCCCGCGAGCTCCTCGAGGACCTCAAGGCCTCCGACTACCCCTCCAAGCGCCTCATCATCGTCGGCTCCATCACCGGTAATATATACTACATGCATGCGCGATCCTCTGTTTCTTTGCCGTCGTGGTCGTCGTCGTTTCAGACTGTGACCTTCAACTCATTTCTGCGTGCAGGGAACACGAACACGCTGGCGGGGAACGTGCCGCCGAAGGCCAACCTGGGGGACCTGAGGGGCCTGGCGGCCGGGCTGAACGGCGTGGGCAGTGCCGCCATGATCGACGGCGCGGAGTTCGACGGCGCCAAGGCGTACAAGGACAGCAAGGTGTGCAACATGCTGACCATGCAGGAGTTCCACCGGCGGTACCACGAGGAGACCGGCGTGACCTTCGCGTCGCTCTACCCGGGGTGCATCGCCACCACGGGGCTCTTCCGTGAGCACATCCCGCTGTTCCGCCTCCTCTTCCCGCCGTTCCAGAAGTACATCACCAAGGGGTACGTGTCCGAGGAGGAGGCCGGCAAGAGGCTGGCGCAGGTCGTCAGCGAGCCCAGCCTCACCAAGTCCGGCGTCTACTGGAGCTGGAACAAGAACTCGGCGTCCTTCGAGAACCAGCTCTCCGAGGAGGCCAGCGACACCGAGAAGGCCAGGAAGGTGTGGGAGCTCAGCGAGAAGCTCGTCGGACTCGCATGATCACCAACTGACCGGCCCTCCGGCGAGGTCTCAAACCGCGATCGATCGTCATCCGCACCAAATGGCGAAATTTTGTGCTTCTTTCTTTTCTCAAGCAGAAAAAGGAAAAACAATTGTAGGACACGTTTCGCACAAACTGCTAGGTTAAGTATGTGGCGCGCCCGATCAAGTCCGAAGTGGTTACAGTTCACAAGTGAGTTTAAGCCTGTAAAACTAGTTCTTTTTTGCTTTGATTTGGTAATAGTGACAATAAAGTGTATTGGGCGGCCAAATAGTGGAAGTGCAGTTCGACTTTTTTGGTCTGTTTGGTTGCCTTGAGTGAATATAACTACATTTCAGTCACATTTCATTACAGTCAGGTTTAGCAAAAACAAGCAACAAATCAACATCTGCATGTTGTTTGGTTGCGTGCATTGCATCAAAGGCTACTTTAGGACCGACTATTTGGTTGCATGTATTTGTGTTAAGGAGTGAGCATATGCAAACCACATTTGTTTGGCTGCATACATGTTTATGTTTTGATCACCCCATTCAAATGTGACGACCTTACCATCACATTATGCACAACAACATGAACATCACTAACAGCAGCTAAACAAGATTAACAACAACAAACAACACAAAACAAACAGATAAACAACAGATAAAACATACTGCTAAGTAACTAGCATCAACAAAAGTAAGTTTTATGACAGTAAGGGCATCCCATGCCCCTTTCTTCAACACGGGGTGTTGAACCCTTGCAAAATATTAACAAGTTCCTAGCAATGTCTCACACCACCACCTCAAACTAACTACAAGTTCAGAGGGAGAAAGCAACGTCCCGATGCGGGTGTGCCTGCTGCAGCACACCCTACATCCGATGGAGCTGTCGTAGTTGTAGATTTGAACCTTCATGCTGAGGCCAGAGATACATAGCACGATGAGGTCGTCGGGGACGGTCATGTGGCCGCGACAGAAGTACTCCCAGCCCCTGCCAAGGACCATCCGACCCTCGAAGTTCTGGACATGGACTGGGAACTCACACCACTTGTTGGCCGAGAGCCTCACCACACGCGAGAGCTTCACCGTCGGCCACTCCTTCATCACCTCCATGAACTTGGGAGCAATGATGAGCACGGCGAGGTCCTCCTTGTCCATGATTTGCATGTAGAAGCGGAAAGGCTCTCGGGACCCCTCCTCGTGGCCGGTGCGAGGAGCTCGTCCCCTTGAACGCGACTGCCTCATAAAGGCGACCCTGCCAGGCAGGTTCACCATTTTGCAATCATAAGTGGGTTGCTTGTTCAAGTAAGAACAACACCTTATAATGCTATCGTCGTACTAAGCAAAATAAGATGCATAAAAGGATTAACATCACATGCAAATCATAAATGACATGATATGGCCATGAACTTGTGCTTTTGATCTTCATCTCCAAAACACCGGCATGATCTCCATCGTCACCGGCACAACACCATGATCTCCATCATTGTGTCGCCATCGGGTTGTCGTGCCCACCATGCTTCTACTACTATTGCTACCGCTTAGCGATAAAGTAAAGCATTACATAGCGCTTAATGATTGACACGCAGGTCATACAATAATTAAAGACAACCCTATGGCTCCTGCCGGTTGTCGTACTCATCGACATGTAAGTCGTGATATTCTATACAAAACATGGTCATCTCATACATCACATATATCTCATCATGTAATTGGCCATATCATATCACAACATACCCTGCAAAAACAAGTTAGACGTCCTCTAATTGTTGTTGCATGTTTTACGTGGCTGCTACGGGTATCTACCAAGAACAATTCTCACCTACGCAAAAACCACAACGGTGATACACAAATTGCTATTCAACCTTCTCAAGGATCGCCTTTGTCGAATCCGATCCAACTAGAGTAGGAGAGACAGACACCCGCTAGCCATCTTTATGCAACAAAGTCACATGTCAGTTGATGGAACCGGTCTCTCGTAAGCGTACGAGTAAGGCTGGTATGGGCCGCTTCATCCGACAGTACCGTTGAATCAAAAAACGACCAAGGGAGGAAGCAATCTGAGCATCGATGCCCACAAACTCCTTTGTGTTCTACTCGTGATCTCATCTACACATAGACCTAGCTCATGATGCCACTGTTGAGGAACGTTGCATGGGAAACAAAATATCCTACGCAGATGCAAGATCTATCCATGGTGATGAGCATCGACGAGAGGGAGAGTGGATCTACATACCCTTGTAGATCGCTAAGCGGGAAGCGTTAAGAAACACGCTTGATGTAGTCGAACGTCTTCGCTATCCAAATCGTCGGGCGTCCGTGATCCCATCTTGATCCTTCTCGCGATCCAATCACGATCCATCCCGCGATCCCATCACGATCAGTCCTGCGATCAAATCACGAATCGTCTCGTGGTCCTAATCATGGTCTTTCCGATCTAGCGCCAATCGGACGGTGCCTCCGCGTTCAGCACACGTACAGCTCGATGATGATCTCGGCCTTCTTGATCCAGCAAGAGGGAGCGGAGAGGTAGATGAGTTCTCCGGCAGCGCGACGGCATGGCAGCGATGGTGGTGGAACCATTCCGACAGGGCTTTGCCTAAGCACCGCCGAACTAGACTAGAGGAGGAAACGATCTAGATGAAGTAGAGGGAGCACGTGCCAATTAGGGTTAGCTCTCCCCTCTAAATCCTCTAGTATATATAGGAGGGAGGGAGGGGATGAGGCAGCCTCAAACCCTCAAAGGTTGGCCGAAATTGGAGTTGGAGGAGTCCTACTCCAATCCTACTAGGAGTAGGATTCCTCCTCTCCACTTGGAAGCCCTTTCCACCTTTCCACCTTTGGGTTTTTCCAACCCCTAGCCGCATGGGCCTTAGTGGCGGGTTCAGCCAGCCCACTAGGGGCTGGTTTGACTCCTCCCACAGCCCATGAGGTTCTTTGGGTCGAGACACCCCTCCTGATGGCCCCCGGTATGCTTTCGGCACTCCCGGTACACTACCGAAGTACCCCAAAACTTTTCCGGTGACCAAAACAGGACTTCCTATATATCAATATTTACCTCCAGACCATTCCGGAGCTCCTAGTGATGTCCAGGATCTCATTCGGTACTCCTAACAACCTTTGGTCACCACCATACATAACTCTACTATACCGAAATGTCACCAAACCTTAAGTGTGCAGACCTTGTGGGTTCGAGAACTATGTAGACATGAACGAGACACCTCCACGGTCTATAACCAATAGCGGTACCTGGGTGCCCATATTGGTTCCTGTTAGGGAACGTCGCATTGGAAACAAAAAATTTCCTACGCACACGCAAACCTATCCATGGTGATGAGCATCTACGAGAGGGAGAGTGGATCTACGTACCCTTGTAGATCGAAGCGGGAAGCGTTAAGAAACGCGGTTGGTGTAGTCGAACATCTTCGCGATCCAAATCGCCGAGCGTCCCGCGATCTCATCACGATCCGTCCCGCGATCCAATCACGATCCGTCCCGTGAACTCATCACGATCCGGCTCACGATCTTGATCACGATCTGTCCCGCGAACTCATCACGATCTGTTCTGTGATCTCATCACGAACTGTCTCGCGATCTCGATCACGGTCCTTCCGATCTAGCGCCGAACGGACGACACCTCCGCGTTTAGCACACGTGCAGCTTGATGACGATCTCCGTCGTCTTGATCCAGCAAGAGGAGGTGGAGAGGAGATAGAGTTCACCGACAGTGTGACGGTGCTCCGGTGATGGTGGTGGTGGAGCAATTCCGGCAGGGCTACGCCTAAGCACTGCGAAAAACCAATCTAGAGGAGCACCGGTGGAACGGGTAGCACGTGGCTGCAATTGTTAGCCAAACCCTAGCTATTCCACTAATATATATAGGAGGAGAGGAGAGGAGAGGCAGCCAAGGCCTTTGGTTCAGCCGAAATAGGAGGTGGGAAGCAATCGTACTTCACCTCCAATCCTAGTTGGAGTAGGATTGCCTCCTATTGGCTGATTTTTCACCTTTTCCTTAGCCTTTTTCTCTCCCTGCGCCATGGGCCTTTTGTGGCTGATTTACCAGCCCACAAAGGGCTGGTTAATACTCTCCCACAGCCCATGGACCCTCTGGGGTCGAAATACCCCTCCCGGAGGTCTCCCGGTACACTACCGGCACTCCCGGTACACTACCGATGAGCCCGAAACTTTTCCGGCGACCAAACTGGGACTTCCTATATATGAATCATTACCTCCGGACCATTCCGGAGCTCCTCGTGACGTTCGGGATCTTATTCGGGACTCCGAACAACCTTCGGTCACCACCATACATAACTCTACACTACCGAAATGTCACCAAACCTTAAGTGTGCAGACCCTGCGGGTTCGAGAACTATGTAGACATGACCGAGACACCTCTACGGTCAATAACCAATGGCGGGACCTGGACGTCCACATTGGTTCCTACATATTCTACAAAGATCTTTATCGGTCGAACCTCTATGTCAAGGATTCAGTTAATCCCATATAACGTTCCCTTTGTTCTTCGGTATGTTACTTGCCCGAGATTCGATCGTCGGTATCTCCATACCTAGTTCAACCTTGTTACCGGCAAGTCTCTTTACTCGTTCCGTAATACAAGATCCCGTGACTAACACTTAGCCACATTGCTTGCAAGGCTTGTTGTGATGTTGTATTACCGAGTGGGCCCTGAGATACCTCTCCGTCACACGGAGTAACAAATCCTAGTCTCGATCCATGCCAACTCAACAGACACCATCGGAGATACCTGTAGAGCACCTTTATAGTCACCCAGTTACGTTGCGACGTTTGATACACACAAGGCACTCATCCGATGTCCATGAGTTGCATGATCTCATGGTCATAGGAACATATACTTGACAATGCAGAAAACAGTAGCAATAAACTGACACGATCATATGCTACGTTTGTAGTTTGGGTCTTGTCCATCACATCATTCTCCTAATGATGTGATCCCGTTATCAAATGACATCTCATGTCCATGGCTAGGAAACCTTAACCATCTTTTGATCAACGAGCTAGTCTATTAGAGGCATACTAGGGACATGGTTTTGTCTATGTATCCACACATGCATTTAAGTCTCCAATCAATACAATTATAGCATGGATAATAAACAATTATCATGAACAAGGAAATATGAAAATAACTAATTTATTATTGCCTCTAGGGCATATTTCCAACAGTCTCCCACTTGCACTAGAGTCAATAATCTAGTTCACATCACCATGTGATTCGCATTGTTATGAATCTAACACCCACTGAGTTCTAGGGCTTGATCATGCTTTGCATGTGAGAGAGGTCTTATAGTCAACGGGTCTGCGATATTCAGATCCGTGTGTACTTTAGAAATCTCTATGTCAAACCGTAAACACTGCTACCAACATCAACGGTGCATTAATGACATAAGCCTTCTGTGCAGCAAAGAGGACAATCCTCAGATCATGGACCCAGTCCGCAATATTGCTACCAACATCTTTCAACTCTATTTCTCTAGGAACATAAAAATTAAGGGAGCTACAGCGCGAGCTAGTAATCTACAACATAATTTGCAAAGACACTATTGACTATGTTTATGATAATGAGTTCAATTAATCATATTACTTAAGAACTCCCACTCAAATTGACATCCCTGTGATCATTCGAGTGATACATGATCCAAATTCACCAACTCAAGTCCGATCATCACGTGAGTTGAGGTGGCTGTAATGGCTAACATCATTATGTTGATCATATCTACTATATGACTCATGTTCGACCTTTCGGTCTCTTGTGTTCCGAGGCCACGTCTGTACATGCTAGGCTCGTCAAGTTTAACCCGAGTGTTCTGCACGTGCAAATCTGGCTTGCACCCGTTGTATGTGAACGTAGAGTCTACCACACCCGATCATCACGTGCTGTCTCAACATGACAAACTTTCGCAACGGTGCACACTCGGGGAGAACACAATTTATCTTGAAATTAAGTGAGGGATCACCTTATAATGCTACCGTCGTCCTAAGCAAAACAAGGTGCATAAAAGGATTAACATCACATGCAAATCATAAGTGACATGATATGGCCATGATCTTGTGCTTTCGATCTCCATCATGAAAGCATCGGCATGATCTCCATCGTCATCGGCATGACACCATGATCTCCATCATCTTGATCTCCATTAGTGTGTCGCCATCGGGGTTGTCACGCCCTGCATGCTTATGCTACTATTGCTACCGTTTAGCGATAAAGTAAAGCATTACATAGCGCTTAATGATTGACACGCAGGTCATACAATAATTAAAGACAACCCTATGGCTCCTGCTGGTTGCCATATTCATCGACATGCAGGTCGTGATAATCTATACATCACATGATCATCTCATACATCACATATATCACATCATGTAATTGGCCATATCATATCACATCATACCCTGCAATAACAAGTTAGACGTCCTCTAATTGTTGTTGCATGTTTTACGTGGCTGCTATGGGTATCTAGCAAGAACAATTCTCACCTACGCAAAAACCACAACGGTGATACAGTAGTTGCTTTTCAACCTTCTCAAGGACCGCCTTTGTCAGATCCGATCCAACTAAAGTGAGAGAAACTGTCACCCGCCAGCCATCTAGGCAACAAGTTGCGTCGAGGGAACCGGTCTCTCGTAAGCGTACGAGTAATGTTGGTCCAGGCCACTTCATCTCACAATCCCGCTGAACCAAAATATGACCAAGGGAGGAAGCAATCTAAGCATCAATGCCCACAAACCTTTTGTGTTCTACTCGAGATCTCATCGAACCATCAACCTAGCTCATGATGCCACTGTTGGGGAACGTCGCATTGGAAACAAAAAATTTCCTACGCACATGCAAACCTATCCATGGTGATGAGCATCTACGAGAGGGAGAGTGGATCTACGTACCCTTGTAGATCGCTAAGCAGGAAGCGTTAAGAAACGCGGTTGGTGTAGTCGAACATCTTCGCGATCCAAATCGCCGAGCGTCCCGTGATCTCATCACGATCCATCCCGCGATCCAATCACGATCCGTCCCGTGAACTCATCATGATCCGTCTCACGATCTTGATCACGATCTGTCCCGCGAACTCATCACGATCTGTTCCGCGATCTCATCACGAACTGTCTCGCGATCTCGATCACGGTCCTTCCGATCTAGCGCCGAACGGACGGCACCTCCGCGTTCAGCACACGTGCAGCTTGATGACGATCTCCGCCGTCTTGATCCAGCAAGAGGAGGTGGAGAGGAGAGAGAGTTCACCGGCAGCGTGACGGTGCTCCGGTGATGGTGGTGGTGGAGCAATTCCGGCACTGCGAAAAACCAATCTAGAGGAGCACCGGTGGAACGGGTAGCACGTGGCTGCAATTGTTAGCCAAACCCTAGCTATTCCACTAGTATATATACGAGGAGAGGAGAGGCAGCCAAGGCCTTTGGTTCAGCCGAAATAGGAGGTGGGAAGCAATCCTACTTCACCTCCAATCCTAGTTGGAGTAGGATTGCCTCCTATTGGCTGATTTTTCACCTTTTCCTTAGCCTTTTTCTCTCCCTGCGCCATGGGCCTTTTGTGGCTGATTTACCAGCCCACAAAGGGCTGGTTAATACTCTCCCACAGCACATGGACCCTCTGGGGTCGAAATACCCCTCCCGGAGGTCTCCCGGTACACTACCGTCACTCCCGGTACACTACCGATGAGCCCGAAACTTTTCCGGTGACCAAACTGGGACTTCCTACATATGAATCTTTACCTCCGGACCATTTTGGAGCTCCTCGTGACGTCTGGGATCTCATCCGGGACTCCGAACAACCTTCGGTCACCACCATACATAACTCTACACTACCGAAACGTCACCAAATCTTAAGTGTGCAGACCCTATGGGTTCGAGAACTATGTAGACATGACCGAGACACCTCTACGGTCAATAACCAATGGCGGGACCTGGACGTCCACATTGGTTCCTACATATTCTACGAAGATCTTTATCGGTCGAACCTCTATGTCAAGGATTCAGTTAATCCCGTATAACGTTCCCTTTGTTCTTCGGTATGTTACTTGCCCGAGATTCGATCGTCGGTATCTCCATACCTAGTTCAACCTCGTTACCGGCAAGTCTCTTTACTCGTTCTGTAATACAAGATCCCGTGACTAACACTTAGCCACATTGCTTGCAAGGCTTGTTGTGATGTTGTATTACCGAGTGGGCCCTGAGATACCTCTCCGTCACACGGAGTAACAAATCCTAGTCTCGATCCATGCCAACTCAACAGACACCATCGGAGATACCTGTAGAGCACCTTTATAGTCACCCAGTTACGTTGCGACGTTTGATACACACAAGGTATTCCTCCAGTGTTAGTGAGTTGCATGATCTCATGGTCATAGGAACAAATACTTGATATGCATAAAACTATAGCAATAAACTAACATGATCATATGCTATGTTTATAGTTTGGGTTTTGTCCATCACATCATTCTCCTAATGATGTTATACCATTATCAAATGACATCTCATGTCTATGACCAGGAAACCTTGACCATCTTTTATCAATGAACTAGTTAACTAGAGGCATACTAGGGACACAATGTTGTCTATGTACCCACACATGTATTTGAGTTTCCAATCAATACAATTATAGCATGGATAATAAACGATTATCACGAACAAGGAATATAATAATAACAAATTTATTATTGCCTCTAGGGCATATTTCCAACAGTCTCCCACTTGCACTAGAGTCAATAATCTAGTCCACATCACCATGTGATTTACATTGTTATGAATCTAATACCCAATGAGTTTTAGGGTCCGATCATGCTTTGCATGTGAGAGAGGTCTTTAGTCAACGGGTCTGCGACATTCAGATCTGTGTGTACTTTACAAATCTCTATATGATACTATAGACACTGCTACCACAATCACTTCTATCTATTCCAAATGGCAGCTCCACTATACATATTCAGATTGCTACTCAAAGTCAGCCGGATTGGTCTTAAAGCTTGCATCGACGTAACCCTTTACGAGGAACTCTTTATCACCTCCATAATCAAGAAATATTTCCTTAGTCCTCTAGTTGCAAAGGATAATCTTGACCACTATCCAGTGATCCACTGCTGCATCACTCTTGTACCCCTTGACAGACTCATGGCAAGGCACACACACGTGCGGTACACATCATGGCATAATATACACAGCCTATGGATAAGGCATAGGGGACGACCTTCGTCCTTTCAATTTCTTCTGCCGTGGTCAAGATTTGAGTCTCACACAAATCCACACCTTACAAATCAGTCAAGAACTCTTTCTTTGACTGATCCATGTTGAACTCTTTCAAAATCCTGTCAAGGTATGTACTCATTAAAAGTTTTATCAGACGTCTTGATCTACCTCTATAGATCAAAATGCCCAATATTTAAGAAGCTTCATTCTAGGTTTTCCTTTGAAAAACTCCTTTTCAAACAACCCTTTATGCTTTCCAGCAATTCTACATCATTTCTGATCAAAAATATGTCATCGACATATACTTATCAGAAATTCTATAGTGCTCCCACTCATTTTATTATAAATACAAGTTTCTCATAAACTTTGTATAGACTCAAAAACTTTGATCACGTCATCAAAGCGTATATTCCAACTCCGAGATGCTTGCTCTAGTCCATACAAGGATCGTTGGAGCTTGCATATATTTCAGCGTCCTTAGAACTGACAAAACCTTCCAGTTGCATCACATACAACCTTTCCTCACGGATACCGTTAAGGAAACGATGTGTTGACATCCATCTGCCAGATTTCATAATCGAAAAATGCAGCAACTGCTAACATAATTCCAACAGACTTTAGCATCGCTATGGGTGAGAAAGTCTCCTCGTAGTCAACTCCTTGAAGTTGTGAAAACCCTTTGCCACAAGTCGAGCTTTATAAACGGTGACATTACCGTCCGCGTCCATCTTCCTTTTAAAGATCCATTTATTCTAAATAGCCTTTCACCCTTAGGGTAATACTTCCAAAGCCCATACTTTGTTTTCTTACATGGATCCCATCTCAGATTGCATGGCCTCTAACCATTTCTTGAAATCCAAGCCCATCATCGCTTCTCCATAGCTCATAGGTTCATCGTTGTCCAACAACATGACCTCTAAGACAGGGTTGTCATACCACTCAAGAGTAGTACACCTCCTTGTCGACCTACGAGGTTCGATAGTAACTTGATCCGAAGTTTCATGATCATCATCATTAACTTCATCTTCAACTAGTCTAGGCTCCACAGAAACAACTTTCTACACTGCGCTACTCTCTGGTTGAAACAAAGGTTCAATAACCTCATCAAGTTATATCTTCCTCCCACTCAATTCTTTCGAGAGAAACTCCTTCTCGAGAAAGGACACGTTTTAGCAACAAAAACTTTTTTGCTTGGATCTAAGATAGAAGGTTTACCCAACTATTACATTAGGGTATTTTATGAAGATGCATTTGTCCGCTTTGGGTTCGAGCTCATTAGGCGAAAACCCTTTTTCACATAAGCGTCGCATCCCCAAACATTAAGAAATGATAGCTTAGGTTTCCGCCAAACCAAAATTCATATGGTGTCATCTCAACGGATTTATATGGTGCCCCTTTTAAAGTGAATGTAGTTGTCTCTAATGCGTAACCCCAAAACGATAGTGGCAAATCGATAAGAGACATCATAGTTCGTACCATATCCAATACAACATGACTGCGACGTTCAAACACACCATCATACTATGGTGTTCTAGGTGGCATGAGCTATGAAACAAATTCCACATTGTCTTAAGTTGTATACCAATACTCGTAACTCACGTATTTACCTCCACAATCATATCGTAGGCATTTTATCTCCTTGTCACGATGATCTCAAGCTTGACTCTAATTTTGTTTGAACTTTTCAAACGTTCCATACTTGTGTTTCATTAAGTAAATATCCCCATATTTACTCAAATCATCGGTGAAGGTAGGAAAATAACTATATCCACCACATGCTACAACAATCATTGGACCGAATACATCAACATGTATCATTTCCAATAAGTTGTTGGGGAACGTTGCATGGGAAACAAAAAAATTCCTACGCACACGCAGATCTATCCATGGTGATGAGCATCTATGAGAGGGAGAGTGGATCTATATACCCTTGTAGATCGCTAAGCGGGAAGCGTTAAGAAACGTGGTTGGTGTAGTCGAACGTCTTCGTGATCCAAATCGCCGTGCGTCCCATGATCCAATCACGATCCGTCCCGCGAACTTGATAATGATCCGTCCCACGAACTTGATCACGATCCTTCTGATCTAGCGCCGAACAGACGGCACCTCCGCGTTCAGCACACGTATAGCTTGATGACGATCTCCGCCGTCTTGATCCAGCAAGAAGGAGCGGAGAGGACGAAGAGTTCTCCGGCAGTGTGACGGCGCTCCGGCGATGGTGGTAGAGCTATTCCGGTAGGGCTTCGCCAAAGCGCTTCAGAAAACCGATCTAGAGGAGAAACTATGCACTGGAGGAACGGGCAGCACGTGGCTGAAAATTCTGTCCAAAAACCCTAAAACCTCCAGTATATATAAGAGGAAGAGAGGATGAGGCTTGGAGTCGGCCGAACCAGGTGGGAGAGGTGGAATCCACCTCCAATACTAGTAGGACTAGGATTCACCCTATTTTTGCCTTTTTCCACATTTTCTCTTTGGGTTTTTTCTCCCTAGCCGCATGGGATTTGTGTGGGACATCCACCAGCCCACTAAGGGCTGGTATTCACTCTCACACAGCCCATGTTGCCTCTTGGGTCGAAATACCCCTCCCGATGGTCTCCCGGTACACTACCGGCACTCCCGGTACACTACCGATGAGCCCGAAACTTTTCCGGCGACCAAAATAGGACTTCCTATATATCAATATTTACCTCCGGACCATTCCGGAGCTCCTCATGACATCCGGTATATCATACGGGACTCCGAACAACCTTCGGTAACCACCATACATAACTCTATACTATCGAAACGTCACCAAACCTTAAGTGTGCAGACCCTGCGGGTTCGAGAACTATGTAGACATGACCGAGACACCTCTACGGTCAATAACCAATAGCGGGACCTAGATGCCCATATTGGTTCCTACATATTCTACAAAGATCTTTATCGGTCGAACCTCTATGTCAAGGATTCAGTTAATCCCGTATGATGTTCCCTTTGTTCTTCGATATGTTACTTGCCCAAGATTCGATCGTCGGTATCTCCATATCTAGTTCAACCTCATTGCTGGCAAGTATCTTTACTCTTTCCGTAATACAAGATCCCGCAACTAACACTTAGTCTCATTTCTTGCAAGGCTTGTTGTGATGTTGTATTACCGAGTGGGCCTTGAGACACCTCTCCGTCACACAGAGTAACAAATCCCAGTCTTGATCCATGCCAACTCAACAGACACCCTCGGAGATACCTGTAGAGCACCTTTATAGTCACCCAATTACGTTGCAACGTTTGATACACACAAGGCAATCCTCCGATGTTCGTGAGTTGCATGATCTCATGGTCATAGGAACACATACTTGACATGTAGAAAATAGTAGCAATAAACTGACACGATCATATGCTACGTTTGTAGTTTGGGTCTTGTCCATCACATCATTCTCCTAATGATGTGATCCTGTTATCAAATGACATCTCATGTCAATGGCTAGGAAACCTTGACCATCTTTTATCAACGAGCTAGTTCACTTGAGGCATACTAGGGACAGTGTGTTGTCTATTTACCCACACATGTAATGTGTTTCCAATCAATACAATTATAGCATGGATAATAAACTATTATCATGAACAAGCAAATATAATAATAAACACTTTATTCACTGCCTCTAGGGCATATTTCCAACAGTCTCCCACTTGCACTAGAGTCAATAATCTAGTTCACATCACTATGTGATTTACATGGTAATGAATCGAACACCCATGCAGTTCTGGTGTTGATCATGTTTAGCCCTTGGAAGAGGTTTAGTCAACGGGTCTGCAACATTCAGATCCGTGTGCACTTTGCAAATATTTATATCCTTCTCCTTGATGTAATCACGGATGGAGTTGAAGCGTCGCTTTATGTGTCTGGTCCTCTTGTGAAACCTTGGTTCCTTGGCCAGAGCAATGGCACCAGTGTTGTCACAGAACAGGTTCATTGGATTCAGTGCACTGGGCACTACTCCAAGATCTGTCATGAACTGCTTCATCCAGACACCTTCCTTTGCCGCCTCCGAGGCTACGATGTACTCTGCTTCACATGTAGAGTCGGCTACCACGCTTTGCTTGGAACTGCACCAGCTTACCGCTCCCCCATTGAGAATAAATACGTATCCGGTTTGCGACTTAGAGTCATCCGGATCAGTGTCAAAGCTTGCATCGAAGTAACCCTTTACGACGAGCTCTTCATCACCTCCATAAACGAGAAACATTTCCTTAGTCCTTTTCAGGTACTTAAGGATATTCTTGACCGTTGCCCAGTGCTCCATTCCAGGATCACTTTGAAACCTTCCGGCCATACTTATGGCAAGGCTGACATCGGGTCTTGTGCATAGCATTGCATACATGATAGAGCCTATGGCTAAAGCATAGGGGATGACACTCATCTTTTCTCTATCTTCTGCAGTCACTGGGCATTGAGTCTTACTCAACTTCACACCTTGTAACACAGGCAAGAACCCCTTCTTGGACTGATCCATTTTGAACTTCTTCAAAACTTTATCAAGGTATGTGCTCTGTGAAAGTGCTATTAAGCGTCTCGATCTATCTCTATAGATCTTAATGCCTAATATGAAAGCAGCTTCTCCTAGGTCCTTCATTGAAAAACTCTTGTTCAAATATTCCTTCACGCTTTCCAGCATTTCTATATTGTTTCCAATCAGCAATATGTCATCCACATATAATATTAGAAACGCTATAGAGCTCCCACTCACTTTCTTGTAAATACAAGCTTCTCCATAAACTTGTATAAAACCAAACGCTTTGATCACCTCATCAAAGCGCTTATTCCAACTCTGAGATGCTTGCACCAGCCCATAAATGGATCGCTGGAGTTTGCAAACTTTGTCAGCATTCTCTGGATTGACAAAACCTTCCGGTTGCATCGTATACAACTCTTCCTCAAGGAAACCGTTGAGGAATGCTGTTTTGACATCCATCTGCCAAATTTCATAGTCGAAATATGCAGCTATTGCTGACATGATTCTGACGGACTTAAGCATCGCTACGGGTGAGAAGGTCTCATCATAGTCAACTCCATGAACTTGTGAAAAACCCTTTGCCACAAGTCGAGCTTTATAGACGGTGACATTATCGTCCACGTCTGTCTTCTTCTTAAAGATCCATTTGTTCTGAATGGCCTTTCGCCCTTCAGGTAATAGTTCCAAAGTCCATACTTTGTTTTCATACATGGATCCCATCTCGGATTTCATGGCCTCTAACCATTTTTCAGAATCCGGCCCCATCACCGCTCCTTCATAGCTCATAGGTTCATTGTTGTCCAACAACATGACCTCCAAGACAGGGTTGTCATACCACTGAGGAGTAGTACGTGGCCTTGTCGACCTACGAGGTTCAATAGTAGCTTGATCCGAAGCTTCATGATCATCATCATTAACTTCCTCTTCTACCATCATAGGTTCCACAGAAACATCTTTCTGTGTTGCGCTACTTTTTGGGTGAAGTAAAGGTTCAATAACCTCATCGAGCTCTATTTTCCTCCCACTCAATTCTTTCGAGAGAAAATCTTTCTCAAGAAATGTTCCGTTCTTAGCGACAAACACTTTGCCTTCGGATCTGAGATAGAAGGTATACCCGACTGTCTCTTTCGGGTATCCTATGAAGACGCATTTCTCCGCTCTGGGTTCCAGCTTTTCAGGCTGAAGCTTTTTGACATAAGCATCACATCCCCAAACTTTAAGAAACAACAACTTTGGCCTCTTGCCAAACCACATTTCATATGGCGTCGTCTCAACAGATTTCGATGGTGCCCTATTTAAAGTGAATGCAGCTGTCTCTAATGCATAACCCCAAAACGATACTGGCAAATAAGCAAGAGACATCATAGAACGCACCATATCTAATAAGGTTCGATTACAATGTTCGGACACACCATTACGTTGTGGTGTTCCGGGCGGTGTCAACTGTGAAACAATTCCACACTATCTTAAGTGACTGCCAAACTCATAACTTAGATATTCACCTCCTCGATCGGATCGCAGGAACTTAATCTTCTTGTTATGATGATTCTCAACTTCACTCTGAAATTGCTTGAACTTTTCAAACGTTTCAGACTTGTGTTTCATCAAGTAAATATACCCATATCTACTTAAGTCATTAGTGAAGGTAAGAAAATAACGATATCCACCACTTGTTGTAACATTCAATTGACCGCACACATCAGTATGTATGATTTCCAATAAGTCACTTGCCCGTTCCATTGTTCCCGAGAACGGCGTTTTAGTCATCTTGCCCATGAGGCATGGTTCACATGTGTCAAGTGATTCAAAATCAAGTGACTCCAAAATTCCATCGGCATGGAGCTTCCTCATGTGTTTTACACCAATATGACCTAAACGGCAGTGCCACAAGAAAGTGGTACTATCATTATCAACTCTACATCTTTTGGCATCAATGTTATGAACATGTGTGTCATCACTATCAAGATTCAATATGAATAAACTCCTAACATTGGGTGCATGACCATAAAAGATATTACTCATATAAATAGAACAACCTTTATTCTCTGATTTAAATGAGTAACTGTCTCACAATAAACAAGATCCAGATATAATGTTCATGCTTAACGCAGGCACTAAATAACAATTATTCAGGTTCATCACTAATCCCGATGGTAATGGAAGAGAGAGCGTGCCGACGGCGATCACATCAACCTTGGAACCATTTCCCATGCGCATCGTCACTTCGTCCTTCGCCAGCCTTCATTTATTCCGTAGTTCCTGCTTTGAGTTGCAAATGTGAGCAACCGAACCGGTATCAAATACCCAGGCACTACTATGAGAGCTAGTAAGGTACACATCGATAACGTGTATATCATATATACCTTGTTTGTCATTGGCCGCCTTCTTGTCAGCCAGGTACTTGGGGCAGTTCCGCTTCCAGTGACTAGTTCCCTTGCAATGAAAGCACTCAGTTTCTGGCTTGGGTCCATGCTTGGGCTTCTTTACAGGAGTAGCAACTGCTTTTCCATCCTTCTTGGTTTTACCCTTCTTGCCCTTGCCCTTGACCTTGCCATTTTTTCTTGAAACTAGTGGTTTTATTGACCATCAACACTTGATGTTCTTTCTGGATTTCAGACTCAGCGACTTTTAGCATCACAAACAGCTCGACGACTGACTTGTTCATCCCATGCATGTTATAGTTCATCACAAAGCTCTTGTAACTAGGTGGCAGTGATTGAAGAACTCTGTTAGTGATCGCCTCTGGCGGAAGGGCAATTCCCAACTCCGCTAGACGAGTTGAATACCTAGACATTCTGAGTATATGTTCACTGATAGACCCGTTCTCCTCCATCTTGCAGGCATAGAACTTATCGGAGGTTTCATACCTCTCGATCCGGGCGTTCTTCTGAAAGATAAACTTCAACTCCTGGAACATCTCATATGCTCCATGACGTTCAAAATGTCTTTGAAGTCCCGGTTCTAAGCCATACAATATTGCACACTGAACTATTGAGTAATCTCCAGTACGTGCCTCCCAAGCGTTCTTAACGTCTTCGGAGGTCATGTCTTCTGGTTGGTCACCAAGCGGTGCATCAAGGACATATGATTTCTGGGAAGCCGTGAGGATAATCCTCAGATTACGGGCCCAGTCAACAAAGTTACTTCCATCATCTTTCAACTTAGCTTTCTCTAGGAACGCATTAAAATTCAGGGGTGCTACTGCGCGAGCCATTGATCTACAACATAAATATGCAAAGTTTACTTAGACTATTGTTCAAGATAATGAGTTTAGTTAATCAAATTACTAAAGCTCCCACTCAAATTGACATCCCTCAGGTCATCTGAGTGTCACATGATCCAAATCCACCAACTCAAGTCCGATCATCACATGAGTTGAGGTGGCTTCAATGGTGAACATCATTTATGTTGATCATATCTACTATATGACTCATGTTCGACCTTTTGGTCTCTTGTGTTCCGAGGCCATGTCTATACATGCTAGGCTCGTCAAGTTTAACCCAAGTGTTCTGCACGTGCAACACTAGCTTGCACCCGTTGTATGTGAACATAGAGTCTATCACACCCGATCATCACGTGGTGTCTCAACACGACGAACTTTCACAACGGTGCACACTCGGGGAGAACACAGTTTATCTTGAAATTAAGTGAGGGATCACCTTATAATGCTATCGTCGTCCTAAGCAAAACAAGGTGCATAAAAGGATTTACATCACATGCAAATCATAAGTGACATGATATGGCCATGTGTTGGAAATATGCCCTAGAGGCAATAATAAAATGGTTATTATTGTATTTCCTAGTTCATGATAATTGTCTATTATTCATGCTACAATTGTGTTAAACAGAAACCGTAATACATGTGTGAATACATAGACCATCGCATGTCCCTAGTGAGCCTCTAGTTGGCTAGCTCGTTGATCAATAGATGGTCACGGTTTCATGACCATGGACATTGGATGTCGTTGATAACGGGATCACATCATTAGGAGAATGATGTGATGGACAAGACCCAATCCTAAGCATAGCACAAGATCGTGTAGTTCGTATGCTAAAGCTTTTCAATGTCAAGTATCATTTCCTTAGACCATGAGATTGTGTAACTCCCGGATACCGTAGGAATGCTTTGGGTGTGCCAAACGTCACAACGTAACTGGGTGGCTATAAAGGTACGCTACGGGTATCTCCGAAAGTGTCTGTTGGGTTGACACGAATCAAGACTGGGATTTGTCACTCCGTGTGACGGAGAGGTATCTCTGGGCCCACTCGGTAAGACATCATCATAATGAGCTCAATGTGACTAAGGAGTTAGCCACGGGATGATGTGTTACGGAACGAGTAAAGAGACTTGCCGGTAACGAGATTGAACAAGGTATGGCGATACCGACGATCGAATCTCGGGCAAGTACCATACCGATAGACAAAGGGAATTGTATACGGGATTGATTGAATCCCTGACATCGTGGTTCATCCGATGAGATCATCGTGGAGTACGTGGGAGCCAACATGGGTATCCAGATCCCGCTGTTGGTTATTGGCCGGAGAGGTGTCTCGGTCATGTCTACGTGTCTCCCGAACCCGTAGGGTCTACACACTTAAGGTTCGATGACGCTAGGGTTATAAGGAAAAGGTATACGTGATTACCGAAGGTTGTTCGGAGTCCCGGATGAGATCCCGGACGTCACGAGGAGCTCCGGAATGGTCCGGAGGTAAAGATTGATATATAGGAAGTCCAGTTTTGGTCACCGGAAAGTTTTCGGGCTCATCGGTAATGTACCGGGAGTGCCGGGAGGGTGCCGGAGGACCCCCGGGAGGGGTGTGACGACCAAAGGACCACATGGGCTGTTAGATAAAGTGTGCCAGCCCTTATTGGGCTGGGCAAGACTTTTGCTAAAGGCCCATGCGGCTGGAGATAAGGAGATAAGGCAAAAAGGATTTAAAAGGAGGAGATCCACCTCCCTTGTGGGAGGTGGACTCTCCCTTTAATTCAGCCGGCCATCTCCTCTTTGGAGTAGAGGCCAAGCCAGCCCTCCACGTCCCTCCTCCTATATATACTTGAGGTTTTGGATGTTTTGAGACAGGATTTGATCTCTCTCTCTCACGGCGAAGCCCTACCTCTCTTCTTCCTCCTCCGCAGCGCTTAGGCGAAGCCCTGTCGGAATAGCTTGCTACTCCACCACCACCACGCCGTCGTGCTGCTGTTGGAGCCCTTCCCCAACCTCTCCTTCCTCCTTGCTGGATCAAGGTGTTGGAGACGTCACCGGGCTGCACGTGTGTTGAACGCGGAGGTGCCGTCCGTTCGGCACTTGATCGGATCTACCGCGATCTGAATCGCTGCGAGTACGACTCCATCAACCGCGTTCTTGTAACGCTTCCGCTTAGCGATCTTCAAAGGTATGAAGATGCAATCTCTCCCCTCTCGTTGCTGGTTTCTCCATAGATAGATCTTGGTGAACGTAGGAAAATTTTGATTTACTACTACGTCTCCCAACAGTGGCATCATGAGCTAGGTCTATGCGTAGAATCTATGCACGAGTAGAACACAAAGCAGTTGTGGGCGTCGAGTTTGTTAATTTGCTTGCCGCTACTAGTCTTATCTTGATTCGGCGGTATTGTGGGATGAAGCGGCCCGGACCAACTTTACACGTACGCTTACGTGAGACCGGTTCCACCGCCTGACATGCACTAGATGCATAAGGTGGCTAGCGGGTGTCTGTCTCTCCTACCTTAGTCGGATCGGATTCGATGAAAAGGGTCCTTATGAAGGGTAAATAGCAATTGGCAAATCACGTTGTGGTGTTGACGTAGGTAAGAAACGTTCTTGCTAGTAACCTATAGCAGCCACGTAAAAACTTGCAACTACAAATTAGAGGACGTCTAACTTGTTTTTGCAGCATGTGCCTTGTGATGTGATATGGCCAAAGGATGTGATGTGATGCATTGTGATGTATGAATTGATCATGTTCTTGTAATAGGATTCACGACTTGCATGTCGATGATTATGACAACCGGCAGGAGCCATAGGAGTTGTCTTATTTATTGTATGACCTGCGTGTCAATCATAAACGCCATGTAATTACTTTACTTTATTGCTAAGCGTTAGCCATAGTAGTAGAAGTAATAGTTGGCGAGACAACTTCATGAAGACACAATGATGGAGATCATGATGATGGAGATCATGGGGTCGTGCCGGTGACAGTGATGATCATGGTGCCCCGAAGATGGAGATCATAGGAGCAAAATGATATTGGCCATATCATGTCACTATATTGATTGCATGTGATGTTTATAATGTTTACATCTTATTTGCTTAGAACGACGGTAGTAAATAAGATGATCTCTCAATAAAATTTCAAGAGAAGTGTTCACCCTAACTGTGCACCGTTGCTAAGGATCGTTGTTCCGAAGCACCACGTGATGATCGGGTGTGATAGGTTCTAACGTTCGCATACAACGGGTGTAAGCCAGATTTACACACGCGAAACACTTAGGTTGACTTGACGAGCCTAGCATGTACAGACATGGCCTCGGAACACGGAAGACCGAAAGGTCGAACATGAGTCGTATAGAAGATACGATCAACATGAAGATGTTCACCATGGATGACTAGTCCGTCTCACGTGATGATCGGACACGGGCTAGTTGACATGGATCATGTATCACTTGGAAGACTAGAGAGATGTCTGTCTAAGTGGGAGTTCATTAATTTGATTAAATGAACTTAATTATCATGAACTTAGTCTAAAACTGTCTTTACAATCTATGATGTAGATCCAATGGCCAACGCGAATGTCACCCTCAATTTCAACGCGTTCCTAGAGAAAACCAAGCTGAAAGATGATGGAAGCAACTATGCGGACTGGGTCCGTAGCTTGAGGATCATCCTCATAGCTTCCAAGAGATTGTATGTCCTAGATGCACCGCTAGGTGACGCACCCGTTCTCCCAGCGGAACAAGATGTTATGAACACTTGGCAATCACGCTGCGATGATTACTCCCTTGTTCAATGCGGCATGCTTTACAGTCTAGAACCGGGGCTCCAAAAGCGTTTTGAGCAACACGGAGCATATGAGATGTTCCAGGAGCTGAAACTGGTTTTTCAAGCTCATGCCCGGGTCGAGAGATATGATGTCTCCGACAAGTTCTTCAGCTGTAAGATGGAGGAGCATAGTTCTGTCAGTGAGCACATCCTCAAGATGTCTGGGCTACACAGCCGCTTGACTCAGCTGGGGGTTAATATCCCGGATGACTCGGTCATTGACAGAATCCTCCAGTCGCTTCCACCTAGCTTCAAGAGCTTTGTGATGAACTACAACATGCAAGGTATGGAGAAGTCCATTCCTGAGTTGTACTCGATGCTGAAATCAGCGGAGGTCGAGATCAAAAAGGAGCATCAAGTGTTGATGGTGAATAAGACCACTAGTTTCAAGAAAGGCAAGGGTAAGAAGAACTTCAAGAAGGACGGCAAAGCTGTTGCCGCGCCCGGTAAGCAAGTTGCCGGGAAGAAGAAGAAAAATGGACCCAAGCCTGAGACTGAGTGCTTTTATTGCAAGGGTACCGGTCACTGGAAGCGGAACTGCCCCAAGTATTTAGCGGATAAGAAGGACGGCAACATTAAAGGTATATGTGATATACTTGTTATTGATGTGTACTTGACCAGCGCTCGTAGTAGCTCCTGGGTATTTGATACCGGTGCAGTTGCTCACATTTGTAACTCCAAGCAGGAGCTGCGGAATAAGCGGAGGCTGGCCAAGGATGAGGTGACGATGCGTGTCGGGAATGGTTCCAAGGTCGATGTGATCGCCGTCGGCACGTTACCTCTACATCTACCTTCGGGATTAGTTTTAAACCTTAATAATTGTTATTTAGTACCAGCTTTGAGCATGAACATTGTATCTGGATCTCGCTTGATGCGAGATGGCTACTCATTTAAATCCGAGAATAATGGTTGTTCTATTTATATGAGAGAAATGTTTTATGCTCATGCCCCGCTGGTCAATGGTTTATTTTTGATGAATCTCAAACGTGATGTTACACATGTCCATAGTGTGAGTACCAAAAGGTGTAAAGTTGATAACGATAGTCCCACTTACATGTGGCACTGCCGTCTTGGCCATATTGGTGTCAAACGCATGAAGAAGCTCCATGCTGATGGACTTTTGGAGTCACTTGATTTCGAATCATTTGACACATGCGAACCATGCCTCATGGGCAAGATGACCAAGACTCCGTTCTCCGGAACAATGGAGCGAGCAACTGACTTGTTGGAAATAATACATACCGATGTATGCGGTCCAATGAGCGTCGAGGCTCGCGGTGGCTACCGTTATGTTCTCACCCTCACTGATGACTTGAGTAGATATGGTTATGTCTACTTAATGAAACACAAGTCTGAAACTTTTGAAAGGTTCAAGGAATTTCAGAGTGAGGTCGAGAATCAACGTGACAGGAAAATAAAATGCCTACGATCTGATCGTGGCGGAGAATATTTAAGTCACGAGTTTGGCACGCACCTTAGGAAATGTGGAATTGTTTCACAACTCACGCCGCCCGGCACACCCCAGCGAAATGGTGTGTCTGAACGTCGTAATCGCACTCTATTGGATATGGTGCGATCTATGATGTCTCTTACCGACTTACCGCTATCATTTTGGGGATATGCATTAGAGACTGCCGCATTCACTTTAAATAGGGCACCGTCTAAATCCGTTGAGATGACACCGTATGAATTGTGGTTTGGAAAGAAACCTAAGCTGTCGTTTCTAAAAGTTTGGGGATGCGATGCTTATGTGAAGAAACTTCAACCTGAGAAGCTCGAACCCAAAGCGGAAAAGTGCATCTTCATAGGATATCCCAAGGAGACTATTGGGTATACCTTCTACCTACGATCCGAAGGCAAAGTCTTTGTTGCCAAGAATGGATCCTTTCTCGAGAAAGAGTTTCTCTCGAAAGAAGTAAGTGGGAGGAAAATAGAACTTGATGAGGAAATTGTACCTCCACTCGAACCGGAGAGTAGCGCAGCACAGGAAGTTGTTTCTGTGGAGCCTACACCGGCTAGAGAGGAAGTTAATGATGATGATCATGAAACTTCAGATCAAGTTGCTATTCGAAGGTCCATCAGGACACGTTCCGCACCAGAGTGGTACGGCAATCCTGTCCTAGAGATCATGTTGTTGGACAACGGTGAACCTTCGAACTATGAAGAAGCGATGGCGGGCCCGGATTCCAACAAATGGCTTGAGGCCATGAAATCCGAGATAGGATCCATGTATGAGAACAAAGTATGGACTTTGGTGGACTTGCCTAATGATAAGCGAGCCATTGAAAACAAATGGATCTTTAAGAAGAAGACTGACGCGGACGGTAATGTCACCGCCTATAAAGCTCGGCTTGTCGCTAAGGGTTATCGACAAGTTCAAGGAGTTGACTACGATGAGACTTTCTCACCCGTAGCGATGCTAAAGTCAGTCCGAATCATGTTAGCAGTTGCCGCATTTTATGATTATGAGATCTGGCAAATGGACGTCAAAACGGCATTCCTTAATGGCTTCCTCAAGGAAGAACTGTATATGATGCAGCCGGAAGGTTTTGTCGATCCTAAAGATGCTAACAAGGTATGCAAGCTCCAGCGCTCCATCTATGGGCTGGTGCAAGCATCTCGGAGTTGGAACATTCGCTTTAATGAGGTGATTAAAGCGTTTGGGTTTGTACAGGTTTATGGAGAACCTTGTATTTACAAGAAAGTGAGTGGGAGCTCTATAGCATTTCTTATACTGTATGTGGATGACATGCTGATAATGGGAAATAATATAGAACTCTTGGAAAGTATCAAGGCCTACTTGAATAAGTGTTTTTCAATGAAGGACCTTGGAGAAGCTGCTTACATATTAGGTATTAAGATCTATAGAGATAGATCGAAACGCCTCATTGGTCTTTCACAAAGCACATACCTTGAAAAGATATTAAAGAAGTTCAATATGCATCAGTCCAAGAAGGGGTTCTTGCCTGTGTTGCAAGGTGTGAGATTGAGTACGACTCAATGCCCGACCACGGCAAAGGATAGAGAAGAGATGAGTGTCATCCCCTATGCTTCAGCCATAGGCTCTATCATGTATGCCATGCTGTGTACCAGACCTGATGTGAACCTTGCCATAAGTTTGGTAGGGAGGTACCAAAGTGATCCCGGAGCGGAACACTGGACAGCGGTCAAGAATATCCTGAAGTACCTGAAAAGGACAAAGGACATGTTTCTCATATATGGAGGTGCCGAAGAGCTCGTCGTAAAGGGTTACGTCGACGCTAGCTTCGACACAGATCCGGACGACTCTAAGTCGCAAACCGGATACGTGTATATTTTGAATGGAGGGGCAGTCAGCTGGAGTAGCAGCAAGCAAAGCGTCGTGGCGGCATCTACATGTGAAGCGGAGTACATAGCTGCTTCGGAAGCAGCAAAGGAGGGAGTCTGGATGAAGGAGTTCATCACCGACCTAGGAGTGATTCCAAATGCGTCGGGCCCGATGACTCTACTCTGTGACAACACTGGAGCTATTGCCCTTGCGAAGGAGCCCAGGTTTCACAAGAAGACAAGACACATCAAGCGCCGCTTCAACTCCATCCGTGATTACATTCAGGAGGGAGTCATAGATATTTGTAAAGTGCATACGGATCTGAATGTCGCAGATCCGTTGACTAAACCTCTCTCACGAGCAAAACATGATCAACACCAGAACGCTATGGGTGTTCGATTCATCACAATGTAACTAGATTATTGACTCTAGTGCAAGTGGGAGACTGTTGGAAATATGCCCTAGAGGCAATAATAAAATGGTTATTATTGTATTTCCTAGTTCATGATAATTGTCTATTATTCATGCTACAATTGTGTTAAACAGAAACCGTAATACATGTGTGAATACATAGACCATCGCATGTCCCTAGTGAGCCTCTAGTTGGCTAGCTCGTTGATCAATAGATGGTCACGGTTTCATGACCATGGACATTGGATGTCGTTGATAACGGGATCACATCATTAGGAGAATGATGTGATGGACAAGACCCAATCCTAAGCATAGCACAAGATCGTGTAGTTCGTATGCTAAAGCTTTTCAATGTCAAGTATCATTTCCTTAGACCATGAGATTGTGTAACTCCCGGATACCGTAGGAATGCTTTGGGTGTGCCAAACGTCACAACGTAACTGGGTGGCTATAAAGGTACGCTACGGGTATCTCCGAAAGTGTCTGTTGGGTTGACACGAATCAAGACTGGGATTTGTCACTCCGTGTGACGGAGAGGTATCTCTGGGCCCACTCGGTAAGACATCATCATAATGAGCTCAATGTGACTAAGGAGTTAGCCACGGGATGATGTGTTACGGAACGAGTAAAGAGACTTGCCGGTAACGAGATTGAACAAGGTATGGCGATACCGACGATCGAATCTCGGGCAAGTACCATACCGATAGACAAAGGGAATTGTATACGGGATTGATTGAATCCCTGACATCGTGGTTCATCCGATGAGATCATCGTGGAGTACGTGGGAGCCAACATGGGTATCCAGATCCCGCTGTTGGTTATTGGCCGGAGAGGTGTCTCGGTCATGTCTACGTGTCTCCCGAACCCGTAGGGTCTACACACTTAAGGTTCGATGACGCTAGGGTTATAGGGAAAAGGTATACGTGATTACCGAAGGTTGTTCGGAGTCCCGGATGAGATCCCGGACGTCACGAGGAGCTCCGGAATGGTCCGGAGGTAAAGATTGATATATAGGAAGTCCAGTTTTGGTCACCGGAAAGTTTTCGGGCTCATCGGTAATGTACCGGGAGTGCCGGGAGGGTGCCGGAGGACCCCCGGGAGGGGTGTGACGACCAAAGGACCACATGGGCTGTTAGATAAAGTGTGCCAGCCCTTATTGGGCTGGGCAAGACTTTTGCTAAAGGCCCATGCGGCTGGAGATAAGGAGATAAGGCAAAAAGGATTTAAAAGGAGGAGATCCACCTCCCTTGTGGGAGGTGGACTCTCCCTTTAATTCAGCCGGCCATCTCCTCTTTGGAGTAGAGGCCAAGCCAGCCCTCCACGTCCCTCCTCCTATATATACTTGAGGTTTTGGATGTTTTGAGACAGGATTTGATCTCTCTCTCTCACGGCGAAGCCCTACCTCTCTTCTTCCTCCTCCGCAGCGCTTAGGCGAAGCCCTGTCGGAATACCTTGCTACTCCACCACCACCACGCCGTCGTGCTGCTGTTGGAGCCCTTCCCCAACCTCTCCTTCCTCCTTGCTGGATCAAGGTGTTGGAGACGTCACCGGGCTGCACGTGTGTTGAACGCGGAGGTGCCGTCCGTTCGGCACTTGATCGGATCTACCGCGATCTGAATCGCTGCGAGTACGACTCCATCAACCGCGTTCTTGTAACGCTTCCGCTTAGCGATCTTCAAAGGTATGAAGATGCAATCTCTCCCCTCTCGTTGCTGGTTTCTCCATAGATAGATCTTGGTGAACGTAGGAAAATTTTGATTTACTACTACGTCTCCCAACACCATGAACTTGTGCTTTTGATCTCCATCTAAAAAGCACCGGCATGTTCTCCATCGTCACCGGCAAGACACCATGATCTCCATCATCTTGATCTCCATCATCTTGATCTCCATCAACGTGTCGCCATCGGGGTTGTCGCGCCCAACATGCTTCTACTATTATTGCTACCGTTTAGCGATAAAGTAAAGCATTACATAGCGCTTAATGATTGACACGCAGGTCATACAATAATTAAAGACAACCCTATGGCTCCTGCCGGTTGCCGTACTCATCGACATGCAAGTCGTGATAATCTATACATCACATGATCATCTCATATATCACATATATCACATGATGTAATTGGCCATATCACATCACAACATACCCTGCAAATACAAGTTAGACGTCCTCTAATTGTTGTTGCATGTTTTACGTGGCTGCTACGGGTGTCTAGCAAGAACAATTCTCATCTACCCAAAAACCACAACGGTGATACACTAGTTGCTTTTCAACCTTCTCAAGGACCGCCTTTGTCGAATCTGATCCAACTAAAGTGAGAGAAACTAGCACCCGCAAGCCATCTATGCAACAAGTTGCGGTCAAGGGAACCGGTCTCTCGTAAGCGTACGAGTAATGTTGGTCTAGGCCGCTTCATGTCACAATACCGTTGAACCAAAATCTGACCAAGGGAGGAAGCAATCTAAGCATCAACGCCCACAAACCTTTTGTGTTACACTCGAGATCTCATCTACACATATACCTACCTCATGATGCCACTGTTGGGGAACGTTGCATGGGAAACAAAAAATTTCCTACGCACACGCAGATCTATCCATGGTGATGAGCATCTACGAGAGGGAGAGTGGATCTACGTACCCTTGTAGATCGCTAAGCGGGAAGCGTTAAGAAACATGGTTGGTGTAGTCGAACGTCTTTGCAATCCAAATCACCGTGCGTCCCGCGATCACATCACGATCCGTCCCGCGATCCAATCACGATCCGTCCCGCGAACTTGATCACGATCCATCCCATGAACTTGATCGCGATCCTTCCGATCTAGCGTCGAACGGACGGCACCTCCGCGTTCAGCACACGTACAGCTTGATAACGATCTCCGCCGTCTTGATCCAGCAAGAAGGAGCCGAGAGGAAGAAGAGTTCTTCGACAGCGTGACGGCGCTCCGGCGATGGTGGTAGAGCTATTTCGGCAGGGCTTCGCCTAAGCGCTGTAGAAAACCGATCTAGATGAGAAACTATGCACTCGAGGAACGGGCAGCACGTGGCTGAAAATTCTATCCAAAAACCCTAAAACCTCCAGTATATATAAGAGGAAGAGAGAAGGAGGCTTGGCCCAAGGGCAAGGCCTCTAGGAGTCGGCCGAACCAGGTGGGAGAGGTGGAATCCACCTCCAATCCTAATAGGACTAGGATTCATCCTATTTTTGCCTTTTTCCACTTTTTCTCTTTGGGTTTTTTCTCCCTAGCCGCATGGGCTTTGTGTGGGACTTCCACCAGCCCACTAAGGTCTGGTATTCACTCTCCCACAGCCCATGTTGCCTCTTGGGTCGAAATACCCCTCCCGATGGTCTCCCGGTACACTACCGATGAGCGCAAAACTTTTCCGGCGACCAAAATAGGACTTCCTATATATCAACCTTTACCTCCGGACCATTCCGGAGCTCCTCATGACATCCGGGATCTCATCCGGGACTCCGGACAACCTTTGGTCACCACCATACATAACTCTATACTACTGAAACGTCACCAAACCTTAAGTGTTCAGACCCTACGGGTTCGAGAACTATGTAGACATGACCGAGACACCTCTACGGTCAATAACCAATAGTGGGATCTGGATGCCTATATTGGTTCCTACATATTTTATGAAGATCTTTATCGGTCGAACCTCTATGTCAAGGATTCAGTTAATCCCGTATGATGTTCCCTTTGTTCTTCGGTTTGTTACTTGCCCGAGATTCGATCGTCGGTATCTCCATACCTAGCTCAACCTCGTTACTGGCAAGTCTCTTTACTCATTTCGTAATACAAGATCCCGCAACTAACACTTAGTCACATTGCTTGCAAGGCTTATTGTGATGTTGTATTACCGAGTGGGCACTCAGACACCTCTCTGTCACACAGAGTAACAAATCCCAGTCTTGATCCATGCCAACTCAACAGACACCGTCGGAGATACCTGTAGAGCACCTTTATGGTCACCTAGTTACGTTGCGATGTTTGATACACACAAGGCAATCCTCCGATGTTCGTGAGTTGCATGATCTCATGGTCATAGGAACACATACTTGACATGTAGAAAACAGTAGCAATAAACTGACATGATCATATGCTACATTTGTAGTTTGGGTCTTGTCCATCACATCATTCTCCTAATGATGTGATCCTGTTATCAAATGACATCTCATGTCAATGGCTAGGAAATCTTGACCATCTTTGATCAACGAGCTAGTTCACTAGAGGCATACTAGGGACAGTGTGTTGTCTATTTACCCACACATGTAATGTGTTTCCAATCAATACAATTATAGCATGGATAATAAACGATTATCATGAACAAGGAAATATAATAATAAACACTTTATTCATTCCCTCTAGGGCATATTTCCAACATAAGTTACTTGCCCGCTCTACCATACCGGAAAACGGGGTATTAGTCATCTTGCCCATGAGGCATGGTCCGCATGCCTCAACCGATTCGCAGTCGAATGAGTCCATAGATCCATCAGCATGGAGTTTCTTCATGCATTTTACACCAATATGACATTTAGCGGCAGTGACACAAGTATGTGGTACTATCATTATTAACTTTGTATCTTTTGGCGTCAATATTATGAACATGTGTATCACTACGATGAAGATTCAATAAACCATTCTCATTGGGTGCATGAAGTTTGAAGGTATTATTCATGTAAGCAGAATAACCATTATTCTCTAACTTAAATGAATAATAGTATTACAATAAACATGATCTAATCACGTTCATGCTCAACGCAAACACCAAATAACATTTATTTAGGTTCATCACTAATCCCGAAGGTAGAGAGAGCGTGCGATGGTGATCACATCAACCTTGGAAACACTTCCAACACTCATCGTCACCTCACCCTTAGCTAGCCTCCGTTTATTTCATAGCTTTTGTTTTGAATTACTAACATTTAGCACCCAATGAGTTCTGGGGTTCGATCATTTATTGCATGTGAGAGAGGTCTTTAGTCAACGGGTCTGCGACATTCAGATCGTGTGTACTTTACAAATCTCTATGTCATACTGTAGACACTGCTACCACACTCCACTTTGAGCTATTCCAAATGGTTGCTCCACTGTATGTATCCGGATTGCTACTCAAAGTCATCCGGATTGGTGTTAAATCTTGCATCGATGATGAATGTGACGAACAAATGAATCAAAAGACGAGAATGGAAATAAAAGAGGAATCTTCTAGAGCGTCGGTCTTTGGCTTTTACAAGAAGGTTGATACTTCGTGTACCCTTCGTGCGTGGAGCCCTCCATGGCCTCTCGCGACCATTACCCTCTGTGGGTTGAAGTCTTCATAAACGTGGATGTACGATAGCACCCCCTATCGGAACTGCGGGAAAAATCTTCGTGTCTCCAATTGTGTTTGATCTTCTTATCCCTACCCTCTACTACATGTGCTTGTCTTCACTTTCTGCTACTATATTCATAGACATGCATGTGTAGGGTGAACTTGATTTGCAACAATCGCTAAAATATACCAACCAATTAACTTGGGAAAAGGTTAGGTTTTTATTTGGTCAAGTAGTCTAATCACCCCTAGCTCCTCTTGCACAGCTCCAGCAGTTCCTCCTGCACCTCAAGTGTCTACTCCACCACCTCAGAGGACTTCAACTGAAGAATTGTGGATTCTCTTCTCTCGACTCCTTCGATAGCTATAGGGGCTGCTTCATCATCTCATGGAGGAGACCAAGCCCAAAGCGACGATTAGCTCTATAGCTTTGAAATTTTTGGTAACTTGTTGCCAAAGGGGGAGAGGTTATAGATCATAGGAATTTGAGAGTGTGTGTTGCATTTTGGTTCCTCTCTGCAATTTGAAAACATTTGGTTTATCGCTCGTTTGTTTAAAACTTTGTCGGTGTTTGATCATATACCTTCGTGTGTCATTAGTACCCAGCCGAGTAGCTTCATCAAGTCATGCGTGTTGTACTCATCATGGCCTTCTTCCTGGCCCCTCAACTATGATTGCTCTATCCCCAAGAGGACCTGGGCTGATGCCTCTGAAATAATAGCACCAACGATCTTTTCTCTACCAGAAAGCAACAAGTTGCCTGCCAGTAAAAGGTCTCGACTTGATGAAGAGTCTCAAGCTCCAGAGGAAATCCACAACAAAACAGAGCATACATGCAATGTTAAGAGGAGAAGGAAAGTTGTCAAGCTTGTGCGAGAATCAGAGACTCATCTAATCAGAAGTGCAAGAACGACTAAATACGATGGGTTTAAGGTAACAAATTTCTCTGAAAAACATACCACTAAATCCAAAGTAATGCTCAGGGTTACACCATCTATGACTTTCTCTGCTAAACAGAGTGACCCTGAGATGGAGATGAAGAAGGTGCCTGCGCACACAACCCTCACCACCATTCAGCACATTATAGTGCACCTGTGCGGAGTAGATGCGGTGGAGTTGTCTGAACCAATCCTTCAATTAGAGGAGCTGGAGGAGGATGCTGCAAGTGTTGAATCGGCTGCAGAATGACAACCAAGAATTGGAATGTACTGTCTTGGAATGTGTGTGGCATGAACTCTAGCAAGAAACTATTAGCTATCCACAATTGCATTGAGTCTAGTGGTTGTGATACTATTTGTTTGCGAGAAACCAAATGAATGTCTTTTGATCTTATGCCCACTGAAAATTGATAAGTATGCTTTTGTCCCTTCGAGAGGTGCCTCTGGTGGCATCATTACACTGTCGAATAGTTCAATCTTTATTGGCACTGTTAAATCTTCTGAATTTTTCACGCACATTATAAACTTTGTGTCCAATCAATCAGGAGACAGCTGGAACCTAGTAAATATATATGGACTGTGCGATGGACAGGACCGGGTTATCTATACAAACTGGTTGTTTGATCTACAATTCTACATGTACCACAGAATGAAGATTGGTTGCTGCTGGGAGACTTCAATTACATTCACTCACCAGATGACCGTAATAAACCAGGCGGAGATCACAATGATATGCTCAGGTCTAATGAAATGATCAGGGAACAATGCCTCATTGAAATCCCAATCAAGGGGAGAAAGTACACGTGGAGTAACATGCAATCTGATCCTCTCCTGGAGAAACTTGACTGTTTTTTCACATCTAATCACCGGACGACCTCTTTCCCAAACACCAAAGCCCAAGCTATTGCCAAAGTGACATCCGATCATATGCCATGCATGATCAACATCTAGACCAAGATCCCACAAAGCAAGGTATTTAGGTTTGAATCATTTTGGATTAAGCATCATGGATTCCAAGAGGTGGTTAAACAATGTTGGGACAAACCTTGTTATTTAACCAACAATGCTGCACGAATCTGTCATAAGATGAAAAGGTTCAGATATACACTTAAAAAATTGAGTAAGGGATTATCGAGGCTGAAAATCCTGCTCAAAAATACTGAGAAGGCAATCAGCGAACTAGACACAATAGAAAACTTCAGACAGTTGACTGTGCCAGAGGGAAATTTCAGGACTATCCTCAAGAAACATGCTCTGAAACTTCTTGCCTACCAAAATCAGTATTGGAAAGACAAATGCACAATTGGGATCAGAAAATATGGTGATGAAAACACTATTTTTTTCACAGGATGGCTACTAAAAGATACCGTAGCAACTCAATTACAGCTCTGAAAAATCGAGATGGGGAGGAAATACACGATCATGTTGGAAAAGAAGCAATCATGTATACTGCCTCCAAAGATAGATTGGGATGTCTTCGGCCTGCAAATCATAAATTCAACCTGTCGTTGATCATAAAGTTTGTCGACCTTAAATGTCTCTATACCATTCACGCACTCAGAAATTGATGAAGTGGTGAGGAAGATGCCATCAGACAGAGCACCAGGTCCGGATGGATTCTCGGGGTATTTCATTAAGGCTTGTTGGGATACTATTAAAAATGATGTTATCAGCGTTGTGATGATTTTCACGATGGTAATCTTGACATTGAGAGTATTAACTATGGGTATATAACCCTCATCCCCAAGATCAATTCACCAAGTAGCCCTAATGATGTCAGACCTATCACTTTACTTAATTGCTGCCTCAAAATCATTACAAAGGTATTAGCAAACCGGCTGCAACTGGTCATCCTAAACATAATACATCAAAACCAATATGTATTCCTCAAAGGGAGAACCATACAGTATTTCCTAGCCTGGGCATTCGAATATATCCACCAATGCAAGTCCTCAGGGTAGAAAAGTTTTATTCTGAAGTTGGATTTCTCCAAGGCTTTTGACACCGTCCAACATTCCTCAATGATTGAGATTATGGACGCAATGGGTTTCAATGAAAAGTGGCTTTCTTGGATGAGATATATATTCAAATCTGGGAAATCATCGATGCTTTTGAATGGAGTGCCCGACCGGCAATTCCAGTGTTTGACAGGGGTGAGACAAGGAGACCCGTTGTCCCCACTCATCTTTGTTCTTGCGGTTGACCTGCTTCAAGCAGCGATCAATGATGCGATGCACAACCAGTTGATAACTAGCCCCATCCCTGCAACAGACGGCTCTAAATTCCTGGTTATCCAATACACGGATGACACTATCATTGTCATGAAAGCCTGCGAAAGACAAGCCAAAGTGATGAAAGAAATTCTGTTGGACTATGTTGAGTCAGTTGGGCTGAAGATTAACTTCCAGAAATCAACCATAGTGCCGATCAACCCATCACAAGCGGAAACAGATGGATTGTCGGCCATCTTTCAATGCATAGTAGGTTCGATGCCTTTCACTTATCTCGGCCCGCCGATGGGTACCACCAATCCTATAGTGACAGACCTAATGCTGATGGTCTGCAGAGTTGAACGGAAACTGTCGTCCACTCTCTACATGGCTTCCTATGGTGCCAGGATCACCCTGGTTGACACAACACTCACGTCAATAGCCATATTCGCTATGTGCGCAATCAGAATACCACCAAAAATACTTGCACACTTGGACAAGCTCGGGCGCCTATGTCTATGGAGAAAGAAAACTGAGCGAGGGACCACTTCGAACTCATTAGCGGCATGGGACATGGTGTGTAAACCAAAAATGAAAGGAGGACTGGGGATCATTGATACAAAGGCTCTAAACACAGGGCTATTGCTGAAGTCCTTGGACAAGTTTTATAACAGGCTTAATGTGTCGTGGGTCAACCTCATATGGGACATATATTATACAAATTCCATTCCTCATGCGGCCGGAGCCCGTGGATGTTTTTGGTGGAGGGATCTGATCCAATTGATGCCAATATACAGGGGTGTGACGCATGTGGAAGTGGGCAATGGTCTAACAACTGTGTTTTGGAAGGACCGTTGGTGTGATCAAATACTAAACAAGCATTATCCGAGAGCATTCTTGTTCGCTGTCGACAAAGTTATGTCTGCTCATGATCTCCTGCTGGCAAGTTCACTTGGTGACAATTTCCATCTGCCACTGTCGCCATAGGCGATCGTAGAGGTTCACCAACTGCAGATTGAAACTGCAAAAGTGCAGATTATAAACAATCAAAATGATGTCTGGGTGTATGACCGAGGAGGCAAATACACATCGTCCAAGTTCTACCAATACCGCTTCAGAGATATCTGAGTGCATGACTCCTTTAAATGGACATGGAAGTCCAAATGCACGATGAAACTGAAGGTGTTCACATGGATACTGCTCGTAGACCAACTCAATACAAAAAACATGCTACGCCATAGACACTTTGTGGTTGCTGGGCAGGGCCCCCGCGTGCATGATTGCGTCCTATGCCAAGTCCGACAAGAAGAGACACTAGAACATCTGTTTTTTATGTGTTCATTCTCGAGGGACAGATGTTCTGACCTGTAGCTGGATTGGGGGGGTGGCAGATTTGAATAGCTGGCAAGTGGGAAGAGTAACTAGGCCCAACCCATGTTCGTGGAAATTTTTATAGTGTCGGCCTGGTCCTTATGGAAAGAGTGAAACAGGCTGATTTTTGAACACATCCAGTCTTCCCGCGCATCCTGGATGAGGAGGTTTAAAAAAACACTTCAGTGCTTTGAAGCACAGATCCAAAGAAGGCTTGCATGACTTCATTGCATCCTTCGCTGCTGGTGTGTGCTGAACACATAAAAGGAGGACTCCTACCCGAGCTTAGGCTTTAGTTCCCCCTGCACACATGGACAATTTTTTTGACCCCCCATAGACTTTTTGTTTTTCCTTTGTTGACTCATAGTTAGATAGTGTTTCTTTTCGCATTCTACCCCCCCCCCACACACACACCCTTGTAATCTACATGTACTCTTGTTGACCCCCCCCCATTACTTAATATAAAAAGGTTGTAGGAAACTCTCCTACAGTCATCCAAGGTTCATATACCTTTGTGTGATCCTACTACTTTTTTCTCTTTGAGATGTCTATATGATGATCATTCACTTATTGTTTGGTGTGATGTGCTTATGTAATTCACTCGTATTAATTTTTGCACACCACCAAGTTGTATGTGACATGGAAGAGCGACCCATTATCCTAATCGGTTGTGCATTTGCATTGAAACATAAATTTAAATGATGCACAAATTTAGGGGGAGCTCTTTATTTTCACATACCTCTCAAAGTGACGATGCTTTGATCTATATGTTGTCATCAATTACCAAATAGGGGGAAACTGAAAGTACAACTTCTCCCTAGGTTGTTTTGGTAATTAATAACAAAATATATTTCATTGGACTAATGTTTCCACCAGGTGTATCTCACGAAAAAATTCAATGATGGGATGGCTAAAGGATTGTGTGGAGAATCCCCTACCCCCAAGAAAAGGTTAGGTTTTTATTTGGTTAATTAGTCTAATCACCCCCCCTCTAGACCTAGTTTCGATCCTACACCTTTGCATAACATGTTCCAAGGTCAAGTTGGTTTGATTAACGATAATGGGTGGTGTTCCAGCAAGATTTTCAATTATGTTATAAGCATCCAAGGTGTGACACATTAAGAAGTTACCGCTGGTGATGGTATCAAGGACAGACCTATACCAAGTTGTCACACCAACGTAAAAATTATGAAGCAAGGTAGTGGTGGATAGCTTATTAGTTGCTTTATTTTAAGCGTAGAAAATCCTATACCATGCATCCTTCAAACTTTCTCCTCCCCTTTGTTTAAAGTTGACTACATCATTATTGGGAGTAACTCGAGCAGAGGAAGAACTAGCCATGACTTCAAACAAGAAAACTAGTAACTAGAAGAGATAAATATTTTTGTAGTTTTGATTTTTATGAGACAAACTAAATATAACAGAAAATAAAAATAAGAACAAGTGAATTATAATTTATGTGAAGTTACTTGATAGTTGATGAAGATATTCCCCGGCAACGGCACCATAAATCTTTCCTAATACTTGTGATCTGTGTTGGGTTTTTCGTGAAGAGGAACGGGTTATCATAGCACAATGTGGGTAAGTATTGCCCTCGGTTATGAAACCAAGGTTTATCAAACCAATAGGAATTTTAATCCTCAACCGTCTTCAACATCTGCACACAAAAGAGCAAACAACTTGCACCCAACGCTAGCAAGAGGGTTGTCAATTCCCTTGGTCTCGTTATTTGCAAGCAAGTGAGTTGTGTAGATAATTGTAAATTGCAAAATAAAATAAAATAAATGGCAGCAAGGTAATAGTAGCATTTGTAGTTTTCTCTAGTGTCATATATATAAGTGAATAGACCTGGTGGCCGTAGTTTTCTCTAGTGGCATCTCTCATCAAAATAGCATATGGTGGGTAAACAAATTACTGTTGGGCAATTGATAGAAAAGCGGATAGTTATGCGATTTTCACGGCAATGATCATGTGTACATAGGCATCATGTCCATAAGCAAACATGCCGACTCTTGCCTGCACCTATTACTATTACTCCACTCATCGACCACTATCCAACATGCATCTAGAGTATTAAGTAAGATAGAGTAATGCTTGGAGAACGATGACATGATGTAGACAAAGTAAACTCAAGCAATATGAATAAAGCCCATCATTTTATTATTAGTAGTAGAAACACAAAGATGCATCTTGTCCCCTACTTTTTCACTGGGATATAGAAACTCGCCATGTTGAACCTACTACAACGCACCTCTCTCACTAAAGAAATATCAATCTTATTGGGCAAACTATTTCAATAGAATGGAGAGAATTACGAAGCTATAATGATCATGCAAATAAGAATCATAATATTTCAGAAGTGAATGAAATAATTTTCATGAATAATCTAAACATAAACTCACAATTCATCGGATCCCAACAAATGCACCATACAAAGGGATTACATCGAATAAATCAAGGCAAAGATGAGATGAACATTGTATTGAAGATCAAGAGAGAGAGATTGATATCTAGGTACTACCTACGAACCCGTAGGTCTGTGGTGAACTACTCACACATCATGGTGAGGGCAACAAGGTTGATGAAGAAGCCCTCCGTGATCGATTCCCCTCCGGCAGGGTGCCAGAACAGAGGTGTAGATGGCCTCCCATCGGAGCAGAGACTTGTAGTGGCGAAAAAGGCGTTTCAAGAGCGCTCTTAGAGTTTTAGGGTATTTGTGAATTTATAGGCCAGAGAGGGTCGTCGGGAGGCAATCGAGGGGGACACCACATAGTAGGGCGCGACCCCACTAGTGACGCGCCCTGATGTGTGGTGGGTCCCTCGTGCACCTCCTGGCCTCCTTCTGAAGCTTCTAGGTCTTCATATGGTCTAGAAAAGTATCATCAAAAAGTTTTGTGGCAATTGGACTTCGTTTGGTACTGTAACTCTACAAAGGCAAAAAGATGCAGAAAACAACAACTGGCACTGGGCACTAGGTCAATAGGTTAGTACTCAAAAATATTATAAATTGGTAAATAAATACCCCCAAAGTATCCTAGAATGATAATATATTAGCATGGAACAATCAAAAATTAGAGATACGTTGGAGACGTATCAGGGGACAAGACTGCTACCTATCCTAACAAAAGTAGTCTTGCCTGTAAAGGCCTCCTGTCGTGACGCGTTGGTGGGCTCGGCTATGACATCGATCTTGTAGAGCCCCCACTCCTGTCTCCTTCCGTCGAACGGAACGGGAAAACGTAGGAGTCCGCTTTTGGAACTACGAGGCTGGTCTGTCTCCCTTATCACCAAAGGGGAAAGATCCCATCGTTCGTGCCGACTAGCATGCCCCTGGCACTGCTAAACACGACACATGCCAATTGTCATGGTTTTGTCATGGCATATGTCCTTGTGTAAGGGCTTAGGTGTGAGGCCATCACCGACGGGTGACGACTCAAAGAGATCAAACTAGAACGGGAGGCGGGTTTACCCAGGTTCGGCCCCTCCGATGGAGGTAATAACCTACGTCCTGCTTTGTGTCTATATTAATGGAGATCTCAGTTACAAGGATGCGGGATTGCTAACCTAGCTTTCCAGGGTGTCTAACTTGAGTCTTTCTACCCTAGAGACTCACCTTTATATACAGGTCGAGACCCCAGGGCTTTACAACAGAGCCCAGGACATAAGATGGCTCGTAACCTAGCATGTCTCTACTACATCTTGTCTCCCAAGCAAGGAGCCCATCAATGTCTTCTGCCTCGTGGGCCTCAAGCCACAGATTCCTTTGTGCTTGGGACGCTCGGCGGCTTACCCAACGATTATTGTACTCTTGTCTTCATGGTGCGGTCTGTCTTAATCTTGACTCCCGAGCCACCACCTTATCGACCCGACCCAACAGGGTGGGTCATACCATGGAGTTATATCCCTGACATTAGGCCCCAGATTGATTTGAATGCATTCAAGTCAACTTCCCTTGTTCTCCTTTGGCGGCTTAACACCTATATCCCTCACGGGTTTAAAATGTCGGCTTGCAATACTTCTGGACTTGTTATTCTTCCAAGGTTTGTCTTTCGAGGATGTCACCTTTGTCGGTCGTTGTTTTCTTTAGTCATCATGGCCAATCTTTTGAAAACCTTTCCAAATCTAGGCCGATGCGAAAATCAAGGCATACTTCTAGCCACAAATTTACTGCAACCGTTTCGTCTTTTAACCGCATCACTTTGCTTTCTCCCTCATAAACAAGTCCACTGCGCCTTCGCAGTAACTTTCCTTTGTCTTCCTCCTTCCAGTTCTTCTCCGTCCGAGCTTTGCCGGAGAACCGCGAGCGCCACTAGAGCCCTGTGTTCCTTCTTCAACATCCCCGAATTTCTTCGCAATCGTAGGAGCGGGTGCGTCCATCTCCATTCCTGCCGCAACAAAATCGGGTACCAACCTCTTCCCATTAGGGTTTGTTTCGTTCTACGTTCATACCGAGTTCATCGCGTTCATCAAATGCATAGCCAGTAGATTTATGCATCCAACATGTCTCTCAATACCGCATAGTTTCCAGCTTCGTCTCCATCTTATTTGTCCCCAAAATAGATACAGGAACGGGCCTCCAAGAATGTCCTTTGAATGTCGTAGTCTTAGCCCTTCCGTCCGCGAGAAAACATATTACCTCACTTTTTCCTTCATTTGCTAGATTTCTTCGAAGGAGAACTTTCATAGGAGGCTATTTATGAAACATTACTTTTCGTTAAGTGTTTTCCGAAAAATGCTCCCTGCTTTCTTGACTTTGCCAGCTTAAAAAAGAAACTAGCTTAGGAGACTTAAATCCCATTCCAGCTTATTTTCTTCATTGCCTTTGTAGTTGCTTCCTCACTCGCCATGGCACCCAAGCATTCCAAAGCTTGCAACCGGGCCAAGTCCAGAGAATATAGACTTACTTTAGATAATCTTGTGGATCAAGGCTTTTTGCCGGATCAGAGGTCATAAGATGGCGAGCTCCTGAAGAAGAGCAGTTTCCATAGTCGCAACAGGGGAAGTCATTGTTTTCACTGATCACCTACGCAGAGGAGTTCATCCCCGTGGCTCAAAAAAATTCAAAGACCTTCTGCATTTCTTCGAGCTCAGGCCCCAGTAAAAGACGTGGATGTCACCTATAGAGGGGTGAATAGGCACTTTAAAATAATTGTGTTTAGGCTTGAACAAATGCAGAATAAAACTAACGTTTAATATGTCAAGCACAAAACCTAAAACAACTAGGCTCACCTATGTACACCAACAACTTATGCTAAGCAAGATAAACAACTATGTGATAGCAAGATATATATCATGAAACAATATGGCTATCACAAAGTAAGGTGCATAAGTAAAGGGCTCAGGTAAGAGATAACCGAGGCATGCGGAGACGACGATGTATCCCGAAGTTCACACCCTTGCTGATGCTAATCTCCGTTTGGAGCAGTGTGGAGGCACAATGCTCCCCAAGAAGCCACTAGGGCCACCGTAATCTCATCACACCCTCGCACAATCCAAGATGTCGTGATTACATTAAGGGACCCTTGAGGGCAGTCACCGAACCCATACAAAGAAGGTTGGGGCAAACTCTGCAACTTAATTGGAGGCTCCCAACGACATCACGAAGCTTCACCGCAATGGACTTTGGCTCTGAGGTGACCTCAAATGCCCAGGGCAATCTCCACAACCTAATTGGAGACCCCGATGCTTGCCCAGAGATTTACACCACAATGATTGAGCTCCAAGGCAACACCAACCGTCTAGGGTGCCAAGGCACCCAAGAGGAACAAGCTCTAGGGTGCTCAAACACCCAAGAGTAATAAGCTTCAGAACTTCTCACTTCCGCGTATCGTTGTGGAGAACTCAAACCTATGCACCAAATGCAATGGCAAGGGCACACGAAGTGCCCAAGTCCTTCTCTCCAAAATCCCACCACAACAACTAATGCTATGGAGGAAATGAGAGGAAGAACGAAGAAGAACACGAATAACTCCAAGATCAAGATCCAAGGGGTCCCCCTCACAAAGAGGAGAGAGTGATTGGTGGAAATGTGGATCTAGATCTCCTCTCTCTTTTCCCTCAAGAACTAGCAAGAATCATTGGAGGGATTGAGAGTAAGCAAGCTCTAAGAAGGTTAACAATGGGGGGTAAAGACAAGCTCAAAGGTTGGGGAACCATTGGGGAAGAATACCCCTTAAATAGGTTCCCCCAAATCCAACCGTTATGTGCACAGGTCGTGCACAAGCAGTATTACTGCTTGGCTGAGCGGTACTACCGCTTAGTGCGGTAGTACCAGGGAAAAACACACAGAACGGTAGAAACCTCAAGGCGGTAGTGCCGCCAGAGCGGTACTACCGCCCTACCCAGCGGTACTTCCGCTCGGAAGCACTACGACTCCAGAACCCAGAAACAAGTGGTAGTAGCAGCGGTACTCGAGAGCGGTAGTACCGCGTGGGCGGTACTACCGCCCTACTACTACCGTTCAAAAAACCATTGGACCAAAGAGCAAAGAATAATGGAAGTAACAGCGGTAGTACACATCGGAAGTACCGCCCAAGCGGTACTACCGTGGTACCAAGTGGTACTACCGCCTGTTCAAAGAAAATCAGCTCTGGCACTGAAACTGCCATAATTTCTGCAAATGAGCTCCGAATTGAGCAAACTCAAGCTTGTTGGATTCAGCATGACAATGATATAGAGATGTGAAACCTCTATGAATGAAGAACCGGCAAAAACACCAACATCAAAAACATTATAGAGGATTCATATGAACTCCGTTTTTTATTAACTCGAGCTTGTCATGAAGATGATGATAAGCTCTAGGACTCACAAAGAGAAACACCAAACAAGAACCAAGAAAGATGATGCAAGTATGCAAATGGTTTGAGCTCTGAATGAACAATACGATCGAGCTACTCACTTGCGGGCCCCCCTTGATAGTATGGCAATCGATCATATAACCCGGTCTCCCAACTACCACTATGAGACCAGTAAACCAGAAAATCTATCAAGGGCAAACCTATACCTTGCACATGGTCCCTTTGAGCTAGATAATGACGATCTTGACTTCCTCAAGATGGACCGCCTTTATTGATTGTGTTGGCTCGATTAAGACTAGTTGATTGCTCCCCCATACTCCACTATGGGTGATCCACTCTTCAGCACGTCTTCACAAGTCCATTGTCACCACAATGGACGGCAAGCTTCAAGCATGATATCTTCGTGATGCTCCACTTGAACTTGCACACCGCAACCTAGATGACAATCTTTGGATAAATCCTTGAATACCACCTTGGTCATCAAATAAACTCCTTGAAACCAACAAATGAACTTCAAGAAGTGCATATGGACAAATCCTTCGAATATAACTCAAGGCAACCATTAGTCCATAGGGATTGTCAACAATTACCAAAACCACATAAGGAGAAATATGCTCTAACACCCAGGATATCAGCCCCAACTCCATGACCAACATATCGCAATTTTAGGTGTTATGTGACGTGTACCTCTAGATTGAGCCATTTGTGACCCTCTTCAGGGTATTTTCCTACATCAACTGCCATACCGAAGTAAAGAATGGCTCTGCTTGCGAACTTGGCAAGATTACTATTCAGAAGAGGAAGAATGGCGGCTTCCCTGAGTCGAAACTAGCAAGTCATCCCAAAGGGTGGAATAGAACATGGTTTTACTTCAGGAACACTGCACCAAAGGGAGAAAATCCCCTACCGGGTTTCAGACCGGAAAGACTCAGGAACAAAGTAAAATTTCCGGGTTGGCCAACTGATGAGGAAATGGCTCCATCAGCTCCTCTTCACACAAAGTTGAGATCCCTGACCGCACATGCCTTAACGGGAATTGATTTGATCAGGTGTTGGTTAAAATGGCGGATCCAACCTGTTAGTGTAAGGGCAGCTTGATGTGTGAATACTCACACGACTGATGATGCCCATAATGGAGAGATAAAAAGATTCTTCACTTACCCCAAAGAGAAATGCAGTGTCACCGGCTTGGGCCCATTTTATCTACTCAACGCGCCTCCTCTAGTATTTTAACCTTTTACACCGTCCTTCATTATTTTATTCTGACCGGCCATATCTCACCATGTGCTTTTGTAGGAGAAATCTCTTTTCTAGAAATTCACCCCTAAATCTCGTGCTCATTCATTGGGCAAAAAAGATGACCCAACCCTTGTGTCATCGTGTCATCTTCTGAAGAAGAGTCCGAAGTAGAGAGCAACTCTCTTGGCCACCTATTTTTTGAGCTTGCTAATGCGCCTTGTTCCCAGGATGACTCGAAATCCAGCCAAGCCGGTGAAATTGAGGTAACTCTCATATCCACCAATTCAGAAACATCCGTTCCTAGAAAACCCAAACGAGTCGTTCGAAAGGTTAAACTAACTCATCTAAACGTTTACTTGGCTTCCAATTTCCTTTCGAAGAGAACTCAATTTGCTAGGTCATTCAAACGTAAACTCCAGGTTGATTCGGATGATTCAGAACATGGCTTGTCTAACGTGCCTCCACCTCATAAACCTTGCTTTGAGGTACCTCAGAGTTCAACAAAATATCATCCTAAAGCTAGCTTATTTAAACAACCTATTAGTCCTTCGAATTTGCTTTACCAGGCCGCCCATTCATCTTCGGGTGATTCGACGGCCACGCAACTTCCTGATTTTACTATCAACCATGGGTAAGTCTCTGAATTTACATTTGTCTACTTATGTTAATCTCAAACCTTGAGCTATACTTTCCTTAGTATAATATTTAATCTTTGCAACCATAGGGCGAAGGCCACCTTGTCAAAGAAGGTTGGCGGGTCATCTTCTGGTACTATAAACTGCAACACGTCAGCTTTCTCACCAATGAGAACTGACCCTGCTGCAAAGAAAGTCCGGATAGGACTGCTGAAGCGGTAGATGACATTGAGATGCCTAGACCAAATGAGGCGATTTTCATGGAAATACAAACTGAGGCTCGAGACGCATCAAATGAACCGTCTATCATACCACCCAACCCGGTTTGCTCTCCTCATTCAGCGGCTCATTTGGATGACCACAAGAGTTTGATAGGGCGAGATAATCCAGATATTATCATTGTGAAGGAAAATTAGCAAGTTCCAATTGCATCCACCTCCTTGGCTAAAATCGTGGCCAAGGAAGAACAGGTTGGTTTAAACAAAGGAAAAACAACTCTGGAACTTCATGAATTGTCAGTGCTTGGTATTGAAGACTTACGCTAGCAGTTCTTAACTCAGTTGTCTAAGAGATGGGTAATTGAAGTGAGTATGATAACTACTATGAAGGAGAAATATGAGGTATACTTCCTTGTTTTGCCGCTAACTATGTATTGTCATTAGCCTCCAAGAGCCAATTTACTATGATAAACTAGGTCATAAAACACTCTGAACTATAATTGTAGCCCCAAGGGCCAGCTCATCTTCATGAGCTGAGTCGGATCTTATAATATTTTGAATAATTCGACCTGTAGCCCCCAAGGGCCGGCTCATATTCATGAGATGAGTCGTGTCTTGTAATATTTTGAAGAATTCGACCCGTAGCCCCCAAGGGCCATCTCATCTTCATGAGATGAGTCGGGTCTTAAAATATGTTGAAGAATTCGACATGTAGCCCCAAGGGCCGGCTCATCTTCATGAGATGAGTCGGGTCTTAAAATATGTTGAAGAATTCAACCTGTAGCCCCCAAGTGCCGACTCACCTTCATGAGAAGAGTTGGGTCTTAAAACATGTTGAAGAATTCGACCTATAATCCCCAAGGGACGACTCATCTTCATGAGATGAGTCGAGTCTTTGCCATATCAGGCTTGATAAAACTGATATGCATTATCCCCCAAGTGTCAAGGATACTGCTTTTAGTTTGCGTAGGACTTAATAAAAAACTATCCGCCGGAAGATGGCTTAAAGCTATTAGTAAGAATTTCTTGTTGATAATTTATTCTCACATCTTCCAGGAATATGTTGAAGACGCTGAATTGGTTGTTGTGAAGCTACAATAGCGGCTCAACAAAGATATGAAGCTAAAAACCGATGCTCAACTTGTGGCGGCTCAATTTCAAGAGTCTGCGCATCAAGCTAATGAGTGTTTGGAACAAGCCATAAAGCTGTTTGAAGCTAACAAGGCCGCTTTGGCGAAATGTGCGGACAAAGCAAAAAAGAAATTTGAACCATTGCAGGAGAAGTATGCCACTCTCGTGAAACAGATTAATGAAATGCTGACGGCATTCTGTGGTACATGTTTTTCTTCCTTCTATAACATATCGGCTTGTGATTGAATGATAGCTTATTAGCCTTTGCTTGTTTACCAGGACGAACAAACCATAACCTTGTAGCGCCCCCTATTGTGAAGTTTAAGGCCATTTTCTCCCACATAGAAAAATCTTTCACCGACTCTGTATACTCCATCATGGCGGTGAAAAATATGAAGCATCCTCCAATAAATTTCAAGGATATGTTGAAACAGCTTTCCATTGTTCCCCAATGGGTGACTGAGACCCAAAAATTAGCTGCCCGAGGTGGTGCTAACATGGCTCTGGCTCGAGCAAAATCATACCTACCTGAATTGGATGTGGAGCTACTACAAGGCGGCTTTCCTGAGTTTAAACTTGATGGCTCCAAATTTACTCAAGCAGACTATGTGAAGTGCATCATAGATACACATCATTTGGCGACTTTAGTAGCTAAGAGGATCGATCTAACGAAATATCATGCTACATATACCAATGACAATGAACATATCAACCTGCCCAAAGATGACCCAACAGAATTGATTCCCCCAAGATACAAAGGATCTATTGCCTCCGAAGCTGGTTCATCGTCTTCTACTGAGAACACTTCGAATTTCTAGTCGTTGAACTCAATTCGATGGCAACACAAGTATCAACAGTTTGACGAGGATGAAGAGCCGGCAGGTGCTGACCCAAAGGCGGCCGATAAGAGGGTATGAAGGATGAGCGGGTTGCCATACAGGGTCAGCCCCCAAGTAATTTAGAAAAAAAATCAGTATTTTGAAGCTCCTTTGCGGGCTTGTAACGGTGGTAGTTTTGAAACCTTCCTTGAATTTTTGGTCATGCCATCATGCATGTATGCTTGTTTGCTGGTGTACAGTCCTTCGAGGTTTGTTGCTGAGACATGATTTTACTCTTTCCCTTTTATGCTTGTGTCTTTGTGCTCAGATAAACATTGATCCAAGAATAAGCCAACAGTTTAGGTATGAGCCAGAATAAAGGCAACACCATCTTTATTGTATTTGAACATAAAGAAATTTACAGAATGTGTAAAAGGAAAAATTACATAGCGAGAGCCGATAGCCTTTCTAAGTATAATAAGGTCGTAGCTGGGCGATGTTCCAGGGGCGGCTTGTCTCTTCCTCAAAAGTGTATTTTCCTTCTCGTAAGTCCACCAAGTAATATGACCCGTTGTTAAGGTTCTTGCAGACAACGAAAGGACCCTCCCAAGGCAGTGAAAGCTTATGCATCCCCATCTGATCTTGAACCAGGCGTAGCACCAAGTCTCCTTCTTGAAAAGTTCGGCTTCAGACTCTACGACTATGATAGTGACGTAGGTCCTGCTGATAAATGGCAGATCTGGATACTGCCAAATCACGTTCTTCTTCCAAGGCATCCAAGGAGTCTTATCGCTCTAGTTCATTTTCCGCCTCAACATAAGCAGTAACTCGAGGCAAGTCATGACGAATATCGCTCGGCAAAACCGCCTCGGCCTCGTATACCAAAAAGAAAGATGTGTATCAAGTAGACCTGTTTGGCGTGGTGCTAATGCTCCAGAGTACAACAGGGAGTTCTTCAACCCAACAACCCGGTGTATGCTCAAGTGGTACCGTAAGCCAGGGTCTAATGCCTTTGAGAATCTCTTTATTGGCTCGTTCGGCCTGTTTGTTGGACTGTGGATGCGTCACTGCTGCGAAGTCAAGTCGGATATGTTCCCGCTGGCAAAACTGTTCCATGGCCCTATGAGTATCGCATGAGTGTTAGCAATTATGAAAGACCAAAAGATGATTGAGTATGTGGATTTTCTTTACAAGCTCTTATATTGACTCTTTCCGATGTCATGATAAATTGCAAATTGTTTCAATGACTGTGACCATAGTTTGTTAATTGTCAATAGAGTTCTTGGTTCATACTTACCCTATGAATGAATTGCTACTCTAGTATAAGAAATTATATATTGATAAGTGTTGTTGTTCTAAAGATGATCATGATTCCCTCATGGCCGTATTTTATTTTATCGACACCTCTATGTCTAAACATGTGGACATATTTATTGATCTCGGCTTTCGCTTGAGGACAAGCAAGGTCTAAGCTTGGCGGAGTTGATATGTCCATTTTGCATCATGCTTTTATATTGATATTTATTGCATTATGGCCTATTATTACACGTTATGTTACAATACTTATGCCTTTTCTCTCCTATTTTACAAGGTTTGCATGAAGAGGGAGAATGCCGACAGTTGGAATTCTGGACTGGAAAAGGAGCAAATCTGGGAGGCCTATTCTCCACAACTCCAAAAGTCCTGAAAATTTATGGAGAATTATTATGGAATATATAAAAAATATTGGGCGAAACAAATAGCACAGAGGGCCCACCAGGAGGTCACAAGCCTGCCAGGCGCGGCCACCCCCCTGGCCGCACCTAGGTGGCTTGTGACCCACCTGGAAGGTCCCCGACACCCATCTTTTGCTATATGAAGGGTTTTGACCTGGAAAAAAAATCAGAAGAGAGCTTTCGGGACTTGGGCAGAAGCAATCTAGAGCTCCGACGGAGCTGTTTTGCCGTGGAAACTTCCCTCCCGGAGGGGGAAATCAAATCCATCGTCATCACCAACGATCCTCACATCGAGAGGGGGTTAATCTCCATCAACATCTTCACCAACACCATATCCTCTCCAAACCCTAGTTCATCTCTTGTATCCGATCTTTTTCTCAACCCTCAGATTGGTACGTGTGGGTTGCTAGTAGTGTTGATTACTCCTTGTAGTTGATGCTAGTTGGTTTACTTGGTGGAAGATCATATGTTCGGATCCTTTATGATAATTAATACTCCTCTGATTATGAACATGAACATGATTTGTGAGTAGTTATGTTTGTTCCTCAAGACATGGGATAAGTCTTGTTATAAGTAATCATGTGAATTTGGTATTCGTTCGATATTTTTATGAGATGTATGTTGTCTCTCCTCTAGTGGTGTTATGTGAACGTTGACTACAGAACAGTTCACCATTATTTGGGCCTATGGGAAGCCATTGAGAAGTAATAAGTAGATGATGGGTTGCTAGAGTGATAGAAGCTTAAACCCTAGTTTATGTGTTGCTTCGTAAGGGGTTGATTTGGATCCATATGTTTCATGCTATGATTAGATTTATCTTAATTCATCTTTCGTAGTTGTGGATGCTTGCGAGAGAGGTTAATCATAAGTGGGAGGTTTGTCCAAGTAAGTGCAACACCCAAGCACTGGTCCACCCACATATCAAATTATTAAAGTAGCGAATGCGAATCAAATGAACATGATGAAAGTTAGTGTGACAGAAATTCCCATGTGTCCTCGGGAGTGCTTTGCTTCATATAAGAGTTTGTCCAGGCCTATCCTTTGCTACAAAAAGGATTGTGCTACCTTGCTGCACCTTTGCTACACTTGTTACTTGTTACTCGTTACAAATTATCTTATCACAAAAGTATATGTTACTGATAATTTCAGTGCTTGCAGAGAATACCTTATTGTAAACCGCTTGTCATTTCCTTTGGCTCATTGCTGGATTTGATACTCTTACTTACCGAAAGGACTACGATAGATCCCCTATACTTGTGGGTCATCACCACCCACCACCCACTTAGTAGCCACTGTCGAAGACTTAACCGATATGTTGGACTACGCCTCCGAGGAGGCATAATACATGGATGAAGTGGATTGCACTCCTGCCCCTGTTAATACCGGGCGATGAACCGCCACCTCCACTTATGACGTCTACATGTTGGATACTCAGATGATAAGGGCGAGCACACACCTGAAAATGATGGCGATAAATCCAGTGAGGAGCCCTCAAGGCGCCGGAAACAACGCAAACGATTGAAGGCCAAAAAAGGAAGGGTAGCCATCACTGGCACCGGGGAAAACGACACCCTGAACATCCGCTAGAGGATGAGGAGAGGCTAGAAGATTAGCGCAACCCCGAGGATCCAAGTGATTCCGAGGATGACAACTACCTCCCCCCTTGTCGAGGAGGAGGACAGCCCGGAAACCGAAGACTTCACCGTTCCTCAAAACCTTGAGGATTAGGAACGGTTTAGGCAACAGATTATAGCCACTACCCGAAGCCTGAAAGGCAAAGTAACAGCAACTCAAGGCCGAATAGGATACCCTCAATGATAGATGGAGGAGGGTCCTATCAGGTGAGGAAGGATACGGTACCGGTCTATTGGACCAACCCAAGAGCTATCCACGCCGATGACTGCTCCCACAGTTTGACGACGAGGTTTCTGATACACCGTCTCCCAAGTACACTCTGTACGACCATCTGGACCGCCCTCCCCGAGGACGCGATAGGACGGCTGGCAATACCGGTTATAAGCTGGTGATACCCCGGAGAAGGAGAAAGGGGCCACTAGATCCCGAGGACAGGTACGACCTGCGACACGACCTGGATTATAGAACATGCCACACCAGATCCATCTACGGATCTAGAGGGTACTCCCCCAATAGAAGGGACGGGCACCAGCCTTGGCTCGACAGTAATAATAGAGGTTGGGAACAAAATCATACTAGATCAGACGCTGATCAACAGCGCAACATAGCCCGGGTCAGAGGCGCTGCCCGCCCACTATGCTTCACCGACGAGGTGATGCAACATCAGTTCCCGGAAGGGTTTAAACCCGTGAACATAGAAGAATACGACATAACAACTGACCCAACAGTGTGGATCACGGATTTCCTCCTCCACATTCATATGGCACGAGGAGATGATCTCCATGCCATCAAGTATCTACCCCTAAAGCTTAAGGGGCTAGCTCGATAGTCATTAAACAGTCTCCCTGAGAATTCAATCGGTTGTTGGGAGGATCTAGAGGATGCATTCTGAAAGTGTTCGGCTAGACCGAACTACTACCAGTACATGTCCTCGAACAAGCCATAGGCACCATCAAGGACCTGCTAAAGTGTAAAGCTCATCCATACTTCGGCGACTTCTCAAGATCTTCTTCACAAGGTCCGCTCGTCGATGCTAATGACCCTTAGAGGAACGCAACTCCCTACGAGGCAAAAGAGCGGACAGGCAACATGGCACATCGAGGACATCAGGACACCTATCGAAGATCTCTGGTAGAATCTCTCCTATGTAAGCTTTATATTTCATCTTCAAATACCTGTAAACAGTTGCTTCGGCAATTTGAGTTTTAAGAATTATTGAGCAAATAAAAAGACCGTTTTGCATGGCCTATTTGTTGTATTTTATGCTATATACTCTGTTCTTCTCTCATCACTGCTTCTGGCAAAACTGTTCTGTATACATCATGATGCAACCGGCTAATAGACCGGGGGCTTGAATTTAAATATCGCCCTAAGCATCACCCCGACACAATTAATCATGTGTTTGGTATCTTGGATTTTTGCTTTATATGCATTGGATTTGAACTATGTCTTGGGTCAATAGTTGGGTTGTCCCGCTGTTGTGTTTGCCCTATCACGTTCCGCTCGTTCGGCTAAAAAGGCAAAGGGAGAACCACTGCGATTGTGCTTCCAGCTCGCCTGGTCAAGCACCTCAGGGGAGAAAGCCAAAAACTGAATGTCATAGTAAGCAAGAACCGATCTGCAAATCCGAGCATAAGTGTCATACTACAAAATCGATAGAGGTTATTCCATGTTATATGAAGGGTTTCGTGCTTGTAGAAACCATGTGATGCTGGCTTTAGCCTCGGTAAATCTGAACATCACAAAACACCGGGGGCTAGTCATCGGCCCCCACTTTTTTTAGCTCCTCGACTAAGTGAAAGCGATAAAGCATCATAGTCTGATTGCCTTGTTCCCTCGCACTACCGCCTTCGGGCACTGATATCTCGGCTAAGGGTCACAGTGCGGAGGCAAAAACACCTCGCGTAGTATCTATGTGGGGGCTCAAGCCGACGACTCGCAACTTTCAGATAAAACGACCACATGGGAGTCAAAATTAATACCAAAACTTAAAAGACATTATAAATCATTCAACCTCATTACAAAGTGTTAATAGTCTTCAGACATATTACATTGCGCTCACTCAAAAAAGCATCCTTTGAGCATTGGGCTTCTATCGCCCGAGCACCCTCCATCACTGCGGAGAAGTATCACTCGGGGCGCCTATACTCCTTACCAGGGGCGGAGGTGCGGTGGTCATCTCGGCCGACTTGAGCTTTGGCCGGTGCACCATGGTCCTTGCAAAGGCCATCCGAGCTCCCTCGATGCATGTAGACCGCTTTAGCACGTCAATCCGAGGAGCAACATCGCTCAGCTTCTGCACCAAGCCGAAGTAGCTGCACGACAACGGCTCCTCGGGGCATAGCCGGATGCAGAGGTCCTTCATGCCGGCTCCGCCATCCTGTGCAGCTCCATCATTCGCTTCATCTGCCTGAGAAGGGGAGACGCTCGGGGGACTCAAACTGTGCCCAGAATAGCCGAGCCTCGTCACCCTCCTCCCGTGAAGCGTAAAACTTGTTCGCATCTGCCACGCTCTTGAGGAGGTCCGAATAGGCGCCTGAGGAACACCACACCTGGGTGAGCAACGTGAACTTGCTATCACCAAAGGCACACTGCAATAAATACGGCTTACCATCCATGACAGCCTTGACTTGACGAACTTCTTCAAAAAAAACGCCTGTCCACCCGCTCCTTTTGCAGCTCGGACTTCAACGTGGACAGCTCGGTGGCCTGCTCTTTGCCTTTCTGCTCAAGGGCCTCGCACTTCGTGCTGGCATCCTTGAGCTCCTGTTGCACCTCCTCCACCAGAGCTTCATGCTTATCACTCGTGGTTTTCAAAAGCGAACAGTGCGGTCGCTCCTTGTTCGGCAACTGCCTTCTCTTCCATGGCCTCCTACTTCATCTTTCGTAGCTCGGCCTTAAGGTTCTCGACCTCCTTAGCAGAAGATGTGGAAGCAATAAATAAAAATTACATTGGGTTACTAGTACGGATCATTAACGATCGACAGTCCGGATGTGACAATTCGGCTTACCTTGCGCCTCGCCAAACCTCTTGTTTAGGCTGTCAAGCTCCTCTACGGAGAGCTTGAGCTTCCGATTTAGCTCGGCAAGCTTCGTGACATTAAGGCCATCGCCGATGATGAGGCCTACAAAAAACAAACGAATAACAAGTTATGTGCGATCTCAAACCCCCGAACTGTCAAGAATACGACTCTGTGCTCGGTCATCTTAAGGACTTTTGGAACAATGTGAGGCAAGTGGTGCCTTATGCTTTGTTGGACACTCCTGGGTATTTGACCCCCGGTTGTGTTTTTCCCAAATCCTCCCAGTGCTTGGGGGCTACTACACATATAATGATAGCACAAACACAATAAAATTAAAATCTTTCGGGAAAAGGGTATGACGTGAGTCACCTTGAAGCCCGTCAAAAGACCGTTGAAGGCCTCTTTCAGTCCGCTGTCAATGGACTGAATGCCTTGCAAAACCGCACTCATAAGAGTGCGGTGATCCTCGGATACTGAGGCGCTCGATAGAGCCTCCTCCATCATGACCAGCCACCCAGTCATGGGTGGCGTTGGTGGTGACCAGCGAGCCCGATCCGTGATGGGGGACTGAGTCGGCGGCTCTGGAGAGGTCCTCGGAGGGGACTAGACGTTCTTTTGTTCTCTCTCCTCAGGGACAAGGAGGGGATCCTCCCCCTGATCTTCGACGGCTGAGGCATTAACCTTGGCCATGACTTCGTCGCCCCCACCGCCAGTGTTCGGCTCTGAAGGAGCCTGGCGTGATGACACTTTTATGGCCTCTTTTGAAACCCCTGGAGGCGCGGGGAGCGATGCGGACCCACTCTCCGCCATCTCGGTGGGTGGAGACTCCCCATCCGATATCTGGTTGGTGGGGAGAACGCGTGGTGGGTTGCAGATTAAAAGGCAGTTGTCCGTTAAGACATTAAAAACTTCATATAAGCAACCCAGGGGGAGTCTTTGGATTCATACCTTTGGGCTGGGGGCTTAACCCTTAGGTTCCTTCGGGGAACCCGCTCAAAGTCCTCGGACTCGGCGTCGGAGTCCGAGATATCGCCGGGGAGGATCAACCTTGGTCGGCACGTCCTCTTCGAAGCAAGAGGAGGAAGATCCTCCACGGAGGCCGGCGACGCCGCCCTCTTTCTTGTGAGGGGGGAATCGCCGTCCCCCTCGTCCGTGTACTCCTCCTCATGAGTGGAGGAGGCATAGGTTTCCTCGGACATAGTGTCCGGTAGATCCCTTATGCGGAGGCCCTCTCTAGCCTTCTTCTTTTTCTTGTCCCTCTACTCTGGCGTCGTGTACGGCGCCACGACGAGCACCTCCGGCAGCAGCTCCGACCTGGGGTCTTAGGGCTGCGGGGATGGGCAGTTGATTCCCACGACCTTGCTTAACCATTTCTGTAAACATAAAGGAGAGGTTTGTTCAGATCTTTGTTAGACAACAGGGCCGAAGTATTGAAGTTGTACCGTACCTGGGTGGGAGGGTTATCAGTGGTTAGGCCCGAGTCTTCCTCCTCGGCTGGCCAGCTCTTCTAGGGCTTGAATAAGGCCTTCCACAACTTCTGCTGGTGGTGCGGAAGAAGCCCTTCACCATTGGATCGTCCCCGAGCTGATGAGCCCACAATGGAGAGGCCCGGCGCTGGCAGGGAAGAAGGCGGGGTGGAGCATGATCTGAAACACATTGGCCAGCCCGACCTTGGCCGTGACCATCGAGGAAATGCGCTTATGCAGCGCTTTCACCTCCGCATCCGAACCCAATCGAGGCCCTTCTTGAGCCATGAGGTTAGCCTCTCAGGGGGTCAAGATCTGAACTTGATGGGCGCCTCCCAGATTTCATCCCTTGGTTCGGTGATATAGAACCATTCTTTCTACCAGATCTTGATGGTGTCGATGAAGGTGTCGGTCGGCCACTCGACGCGCGCGAGCTTGCTACTTACCGCCCCTCCACAGTCCGCATGCTCACACGTGACTGTCTTTGGCTTGACGTTGAATACCTTGAGCCATAGGCCAAAGTGTGGCTTAGCCGACAGGAAGGCTTCATAGACAAGTATGAAGGTCGAATATGCATGAAGTAGTTTGGGGAGATCGTGGAAGTCCAGGCCGTAGAAGAACATGAGGCCCCTGACGAAGGGGTGGAGCGGAAAGCCCAGTCCTTGGATGAAGTGGGGGACGAACACCACCCTCTCGCCTAGCTTGGGGGTAGGGACCACCTGGTTCTCCTCTGGAGCGCGGTGGAAGACGTTGGAGGGGAGGTAGCCAGCGAGCTTCAACTCCCAGATGTCATTGTCGGTGACCATCGAGACCTCCCACTTGCCCATGGAGCCCGAGCCCGCCATGGCTAAGCTTGCCGGAGAGGTTGTGGAAGAACTGGATATGGGCTCTTGGAGCTTGGGAAGATTGGGAATCAAGGGATGTGAATGGGAAGCGTGAACAAGCCCTGGTTTTTTCCCTTTTATGAGGCGTGACGCCGATGAGTCTCCCTCTACTGCACCACAAATCTTTCTGTTACCAAGACGTGTGTGTCGTTATCCACGCGCGAAGTAACCTAGGGAGTTAATCGTATCCCGTGTGAAATGGAGCATGATCTACACGTTGATGAGTCGTGCCAATATATAAACGGCCTTGAACCGCTAATCGAGTTTTCATAATTGGTTCAGTGTTCATAATAGGCCACGACACTTCATCGGAAAGGCTGTCAGGAAACACCGTATATATGCTTTGATGTTTGACCTTTGAGGCTAAGTAACTCACGGTGTTCATACGACTATATGTTCGGGAGTATTACACGTCATCGAAAGCCGGACTAGTCTATGCCGATCATTGGTGGGAGGAAGAACTCACCCCGCAAGCCGAAGACTCCGATCACATGAAGTTGCTAGTGCTGTGACCCTTGGCGTTGGGGGATAGTTCGGGGGCTACTGAGGGAGTCCTGGACTAAGGGGTCCTCGGGCTGTTGGCATGTTTCCCGATAAGCCGACTTATGGGCCGCTCTCTGATTATCATAGGAAGGACCGGATACGCCACGATCCCGTGTTCTAGAAGGAAGTCTCGAAGGCACGTCATGCACTCCAAGTCAAGATGAGGAAATCGGCATCTCCATCCCTAGGAGGAGACTTATCATACACATCAATATAAACCAGGAGGGTTTTAGATTGTAAGACAGAGAAACTCTTCTAGGGTTTTAGCTATACGATCTTGAGGTAGATCAACTTTGTAACCTTCATACACATCAATATAATCGAGCGGGACGTAGGGTTTTACCTCCATAAGAGGGCCCGAACTTGGGTAAACATCGTCTTCTTCGTCTCATATTATCATCAATCCTAGAATCATAGCTCGGGACCCCCTACCCGAGATCCGCCAGTTTTGACACCGATAGGGGTCCCACCCGGGGGCAGCACGGCGCGTTGCTAGGGGTTTAGAGGAAGCATAGATGGACTGCCAAGGACAAGTATGCTTCTCACTTCTCCCTCGACCATTGTTGCGTGTCCGGACTCCTGATCCTTTTTTCTCTGCACGCCTACTTCGGGCAAAAAGTCTAGGCTGCTTCCGGGCATGATGCCTTCTCCCCCATTGCCCCTTGAGACCTGGAAGGGCGGGGTGCACCCCGTCAAGGCACGGCTAGCGCATCGAGGCACGAGGCGGTCTCACCGCCCCTTGTCGAGGGGCGGGCCTTGGGACGACAATCCCCCTACTTCCCCCATTGTGGATGCCACTCACGGTGACGCGCCAGCACGTCCCCAGGTGGCACCCTCAGGGGGCCTGCTATCCATCTTGAGGGGCACCCGTGGCCACAGCGGGTGGTGGGCGGATGGAGGTGGAGCCGCCGGCAGCTAAGGTCAAGCCTTCGAGCCCCAACATCCCGAGGGGGACTCCAAGCTCGTGGCGCCTGCTGCACCACACGGGGGGATTGGACTAGCACCTACCGGTCCTTAGCCCCCGGTGAGTGACACCAGGGCTCCCCGGGTGGGAGAGGGTGTGAGGCCCGGCCTGGACTGGGCACTGGCACTCATGAGATCCCGAACTGCAGTCCAGCACGGCCTCTTTCGAAGCATTGCGGACGCACTGGGCCAACTGGAGGCGGAGCTTCATGACATCGAGGCATGCTTCACCGAGGAGCGGCTGCACCTGGCACAGGGATGGCATTAGCTTGAGGTCGCCACCAAGCTGAGTCGTCGCCAGCATGAAGCAGTACGCCTGAAGGGCAAAGCACCCGTTGCTGAGGCGAAGATAGCGCTCGAGCATGCGCGCAAGGAAACTATGGAGGAAAACCGGCGCCATGAAGCGGCAAAGGCTCGGGAGCAAGTACTCCTGGCCTCAAACACCGCCTTGGAGGAACGTCTCCGCGATGGGGGGCGGCCTCTCTACTTCCTCCAAGGAGCTGGCGGCACGCGAGGCAAGCCTCCGGGCCCTCGAATAGGATCTCACATGGACATGCTTGGGGCAATGCTCGGAGCGGAAGTGGTCGAAGGAGATGAACTACGACGTGATCGCTGCCCATGCCTCCTTCGATCGGCGCTTGAAGGAGGCCAACGCCCGCCTGGCGGCCAAGGAAAAGAGGATCCAAGAGGACGCCGATTCAAAGGTCGAGTGGGCTCGCAAGGCCCTCATGAAGGAGTGTCTGTTGGAAATCTGCCCTAGAGGCAATAATAAAGTAGTTATTATTATATGTCCTTGTTCATGATAATCATTTATTATCCATGCTACAATTGTATTGATTGGAAACTCAAATACATGTGTGGGTATATAGACAACAATGTGTCCCCAGTGAGCCTCTAATGGACTAGCTCGTTCATCCAAGATGGTCGAGGTTTCCTAGCTATAGACATGAGTCGTCATTTGATAACGGGATCACATCACTGGGATAATGATGTGATGAACAAGACCCAAACTATGAATGTAGCATATGATCGTGTCAGTTTATTGCTATTGTGTTCTGCATGTCAAGTATATGTTCCTATGACCATGAGATCATGCAACTCACTGACATCGGAGGAGTAACTTGTGTGTATCAAATGTCGCAACGTAACTGGTGACTATAAAGGTGCTCTATAGGTATCTCCGAGGGTGTCTGTTGAGTTGGCATGGATCAAGACTGGGATTTGTTACTCCGTGTGACAGAGAGCTATCTCAGGGCCCACTCGGTAATACAACATCATAATGAGCTTGCAAGCAAAGTGACTAAAGAGTTAGCCATGGGATCTTGTGTTACGGAATGAGTAAAGAGACTTGCTGGTAACGAAACTGAACTAGGTATGGAGATACTGACGATCGAATCTCGGGCAAGTAACATATCGATGAACAAAGGGAACTACATATGGGATTAACTGAATCCTTGACATCGAGGTTCGACTGATAAAGATCTTCATAGAATATGTAGGAACCAATATGGGCATCCAGGTCCCGCTATTGGTTATTGGCTGTAGAAGTGTCTCCGTCATATCTTCATAGTTCTCGAACCCGCAGGGTCTACGTTTGGTGCGATATAAGTATAGTCGAGTTATTATGTTGGTGACCGAAGGTTTTTTGGAGTCCCGGATGAGATCCCGGACATGACGAGGAACTCCGGAATAGTTTGGAGGTGAAGATATATAGGATAAAGGGTATCGGAGTTCGGAAGTGTTCTAGGGCATATGGGGGGACCGACGAAGTACCGAAAGGGGTTTCGGGGGGGCGGCAAGTGTTGGGGGCCTCGTGAGCCAAGGAGAGGGGTGCACCATCCCACAAGGGGTTGGGCACCGCCCCAACCTCAGCCCACTCAGCTGGGAGGTGGGCATCACCCCTAGTGCCGCCAGCCACCCCTAAGTTGGGAGGCAAGGCGCCTTGGGGGGCACCTAAACCCTGGGCGTCACCCCTTGGTCGTCGGACCCTAGGGGGAACCCTAGGGCGCCCTCCCCTCCTCCCTTCCCCCTATATAGAGAGAGGGAGAGAGAGGGAAGCCAAACCACAATGTGCTACGGCGCTGCCTCTCTTCTAACTCGTAGTTCTTCTCCTCGCCATAAACACACGGTGAAGCCCTACTGGGTTTTCACCACCACCACCTCACCACACCGTCGTGCTGCCAGAGGACTTGGGATACTACTTCACCATCACTCGCTCGATCAAGGAGGTGAAGGCATCATCAAGCCGTACGTGTGTTGAACACGGAGGTGTCGTCCCTTCGGCACTTGATCAGGAGTTCATGAGACGGACCATGATTGGATCATGAAGACGTTCGACTACATCAACCGTGTTTCTTAATTCTTCCGCTTAGCAATCTACAATGGTATGTAGATGCAATCTCTCCTCTCGTAGATGTTCATCTCCTAGATTGATCTTGGTGAACGTAGGAATTTTTTTGTTTCCCATGCAATGTTCCCCAACAGTGGCATCATGAGCTAGGTCTTTGCGTAGATGAATTCACAAGTAGAACACAAAGGAGTTTATGGGCGTTGATATTCATATTGCTTCCTTCCTTGATTTTCTCTTGATTCAATGGTATTGTGGGATGAAGCGGCCCGGAGCAACTTTACATGTCCACGTACATGAGGCCGGTTCCATCGACTGACATGTGACTTTGTTGCATAAGATGGTTGGCGGGTGTCTGCCTCTCCCACCTTAGTTGAATCGGATTCGACAAAGGCGGTCCTTGTGGAAGGTTAAATAGTAACTTGTATATCACTGTTGTGGTTCTGCATAGGTATGAATCGTTCTTGCTAGATACCCATAGCAGCCACGTAAAACATACAACAACAATTAGAGGACTTCTAACTTGTTTTTGTAGGGTATGTTGTGATATGATATGGTCAAAGTCATGATGAAATATATTTGATGTATGAGATGATCATGTTTTGTAATAGTTTATATCGACTTGCATGTCAATGCATACGGCAACCGGCAGGAGCCATAGGGTTGTCTTTAATTATTGTATGACATGTGTGTCAATCATTAAGCGCTATGTGATGCTTTACTTCATCGCTAAACGGTAGCAGTAGTAGTAGAAGCATGGTTGGTACGACTACCCTAATGGAAGCACGATGATGGAGATCATGGTGTCATGCCTGTGACGATGGAGATCATGCCGGTGCTTTTGAGATGGAGATCAAAAGCAGAAGTTCATGGCCATATCATGTCACTTATGATTTGCATGTGATGTTAATCCTTTTATGCATCTTATTTTTCTTAGGATGACAGTAGAATTATAAGGTTATCCCTCATTAAAAAAATCAAGATAAAATTGTGTTCTCCCCGAGTGTGCACCGTTGCGAAAGTTCATCATTTCGAAGCACCACGTGATGATCGGGTGTGATAGACTATACGTTCACATACAACGGGTGCAAGCCAGTTTCGCACATGCGGAACACTCGGGTTAAACTTGACGAGCCTAGCATGTACAGACATGGCCTCGGAACACAAGAGACTGAAAGGTCGAGCATGAGTCATATAGTAGATATGATCAACATGGATATGTTCACTGTTAAAACCACCTGATCTCACGTGATGATCGGACTTGGGTTGGTGAATTTGGATCATGTAGCACTCGGGTGACCGGAGGGATGTCTATTTGAGCGGGATTTTTTAAGTAATATGATTAACTAAACTCATTATCTTGAACAATAGTCTAAGTAATGTTTGCAAATTTATGTTGTAGATCAATGGCTCGCACGGTAGCACCCCTGAATTTCAATGTGTTCCTAGAGAAAGCCAAGCTCAAATATGATGGAAGTAACTTTGTAGACTGGGCTCGTAATCTAAGGATTATCCTCACGACTTCCCAAAAGGCTTATGTCCTTGATGCACCGCTCGGTGCGCCACCCGCTCCAGCATCATCTACAAATGTTGTGAACGTCTGGCAGGCCCGTTTCGATGACTACTCGATAGTTCAGTGTGCAATGTTGTATGGCTTAGAACCGAGAATTCAAAGGTGTTTTGAATGTCATGGAGCATATGGGATGTTCCAGGAGTTGAAGTTTACTTTTGAAAAGAATGCCCAGATCGAGAGGTATGAGACGTCCGATAAGTTCTATGCTTGCAAGATGGAGGAAAACGGGTCTGTTAGTGAGCACATACTCAGAATGTCTGGGTATTCCAACCATCTGGCTGAGTTGGGAATTACTATCCCGCTAGAGGCGATCACCAATAGAGTTCTTCACTCACTTCTACCTAGCTACAAAGTATTTGTGCTGAACTATAACATGCAAGGGATGAACTAATCGATCGCCAAGCTGTTTGTGATGCTGAAAGTCGCTGAGTCAGAAATATAGAAGGAGCATCAAGTGTCGATGGTCAATAAAACCACTAGTTTCAAGAAGAATGGAAAAGGCAAGAGGGGTAACTATAAGAAGAGTGGCAAAGAAGTTGCTCCTCCCGAGAAGAAACCCAATGCTGGACCCAAGCCGGAAACTAAGTGCTTTCCTTGCAAAGGAACTAGCCACTGGAAGCCGAACTACCCCAAGTATCTAGCCGACAAGAAGGCGGCCAATACCAAACAAGGTATATATGATATACATGTTATTGATGTGTATCTTACCAACTCTCGTTGTAGTGCATGGGTATTTGATACCGGTTAGGTTGCTCACATTTGCAACTCAAAGCAGGAACTACGAAATAGACGGAGGCTCGCGAAGGATGAAGTGACGATGCGTGTGGAAAATGTTTCCAAGGTTGATGTGATCGCCGTCAGCACACTCGCTCTTCGATTACCATCAGGATTAGTGATGAACCTAGATAATTGTTATTTACTGCTTGCGTTAAGCATGAACCTTATATCTGGATCTTGTTTGATGCGAGACGATTACTCATTTAAATCATAGAATAATGGTTGTTCTATTTATATGAGTAATATCTTTTATGGTCGTGCACCCAATGTGAGGGGTTTATTCTTATTGAATCTCGATAGTAATGATACACATGTTCATAACATTGATGCCAAAAGATGTAGAGTTGATAATGATAGTACCACTTTCTTGTGGCACTGCCGCTTAGGTCATATTGGTGTAAAATGCATGAAGAAGCTCCATGCTGATGGACTTTTGGAGTCACTTGATTTTGAATCACTGACCCATGTGAACCATGACTCATGGGAAAAATGAATAAGACCCCATTCTCTGGAACAATGGAACGGGCAAGTGACTTATTGGAAATCAGACATACTGATGTGTGCGGTCCGATGAGCATTGTGGCGTGCAGTGGATATCATTACTTTCTCACCTTCACCGATGACTTAAGTAGATATGTGTATATTTACTTAATGAAACACAAGTCTGAAACATTTGAAAAGTTCAAGCAATTTCAGAGTGAAGTTGAGAATCATCATAACAAGAAGATAAAATTCCTACGATCTGATCGAGGAGGAGAATATCTGAGTTATGAGTTTGGCAATCACTTAAGACAATGTGGAATTGTTTCACAGTTGACGCCACCTGGAACACCACAGCGTAATAGTGTGTCCGAACGTCGTAATCAAACCTTATTAGATATGGTGCGTTCTATGATGTCTCTTGTCGATCTGCCACTATCGTTTTGGGGTTGTGCGTTAGAGACAGTTGCATTCACTTTAAATAGTGCACCATCTAAATCCATTGAGACGACACCATATGAACCTCGGTTTGGCAAGAAACATAAGTTGTCGTTTCTTAAAGTTTGGGGATGTGATGCTTAGGTCAAAAAGCTTCAACCAGAAAAGCTCGAACCTAAAGCTAAGAATTGTGTCTTCATAGGATACCCAAAAGAGACGGTTGGGTATACCTTCTATCTCAGATCCGAAGGCAAAGTGTTTGTTGCTACGAATGGGTCATTTCTCAAAAACGAGTTTCTCTCGAAAGAATTGAGTGGAATGAAGATAGAACTTGATGAGGTTGTTGAACCCTCACTTCAACCAGGGAGTACCACAATGCATAAATATGTTTTTGTGGAACCTACATTGGTTGAAGAGGAAGCTGATGATGGTGATCATGAAGCTTCAGATCAATTTACTATCGAACCTCGTAGGTCGACAAGGGCATGTACTACTCCTGAATGGTACGGTAACCCTATCTTAGAGGTCATGTTGTTGGACAACGATGAACCTACGAGCTATGGAGAAGTGATGGTGGGCTTGAATTCCGACAAATGGTTAGAGGACATGAAATCCGAGATGGGATCCATGTATGAAAACAAAGTGTGGACTTTGGAAGTATTGCCTGAAGGGCGAAAGGCCATTCGGAATAAATGGATCTTTAATAAGAAGACGGACGCGGACGGTAATATCACCGTCTATAAAGCTCGACTTGTGGCAAAAGGTTTTTCACAAGTTCAAGGAGTTGACTATGATGATACCTTCTCATCTATAGTGATGCTTAAGTCCATCATAATCATGTTAGCAATAGCTGCATTTTTCAATTATGAAATTTGGTAGATGGATGTCAAAACAGTGTTCCTCAACGGTTTCATTAAGGAAGAGTTGTATATGATGCAACCGAGAGGCTTTGTCGATCCAGAGATTCCTGACAAAGTTTGCAAACTCCAGCGAGTGGGAGCTATATAGCATTTCTAATATTATATGTGGACGACATATTGCTGGGTGTAAACAATATAGAATTTTTCGAAAGCTTGGAGGAATATTTGAACAAGAGTTTTTCAATGAAGGACATAGGAGAAGCTGCTTTCATATTAGGCATCAAGATCTATAGAGATAGATTGATACGCTTAATAGGACTTTCACATAACACATACCTTGATAAAGTTTTGAAGAAGTTCAAAATGGAACAGTCAAAGAAAGGGTTCTTGCCTATATTGTAAGGTGTGAAGTTGAGTAAGACTCGATGCCCAGTGACTGCAGAGGATAGAGAAAAGATGAGTGTCATACCCTATGCTTCTACCATAGGCTCTATCGTGTATGCAATGGTGTGCACAAGACCTGATGTCAGCCTTGCCATAAGTATGTCCAGAAGGTTTCAAAGTGATCCAGGAGTGGAGCACTGGAAGGCGGTCAAAAATATCCTTAAGTACCTGAAAAGGACTAAGGAAATGTTTCTCTTTTATGGAGGTGATCAAGAGCTCGTCGTAAAGGGTTACGTTGATGCAAGCTTTAAGACTGATCCGGATGACTCTAAGTCTCAAACCGGATACGTACATATTATCAATGTGGGTGGTAAGATGGTGCAGTTCCAAGCAAAGCATGGTAGCTGATTCTACATGCGAAGCGGAGTACATAGCTGCCTCGGAGGCAGCAAAGGAAGGTGTCTAGATGAAGCAGTTCATGACGGATCTTGGAGTTGTGTCCAGTGCATTGGACCCAATGACTCTGTTCTGTGACAAAACTGGTGCCATTGCTCTCGCCAAGGAACCAAGGTTTCACAAGAGGACTAGACACATAAAGCGACGCTTCAATTCCATATGCGATCACATCAAGGAGGAGGACATAAATATTTGCAAAGTTCCCATGGATCTGAATGTCACAGACCCATTAACTAAGCCTCTTCCATAGGAAAAACATGATCAGCACCAGAATTGTATGCGGTTTAGATTCATTACAATGTAAATCACATAGCGATGTGAGCTAGATTATTGACTCTAGTACAAATGGGAGACTGTTGGAAATGTGCCCTGGAGGCAATAATAAAATAGTTATTATTATATTTCCTTCTTCATGATAATCGTTTATTATCCATGATATAATTGTATTGATTGGAAACTCAAATACATGTGTGGGTATATAGACAACAATGTGTCCCTAGTGAGCCTCTAATGGACTAGCTTGTTGATCAAAGATGGTCGAGGTTTCCTAGCCATAGACACGAGTTGTCATTTGATAACGGGATCACATCATTAGGAGAATGATGTGAGGGACAAGACCCAAACTATGAACGTAGCATATGATTGTGTCAGAGTTTCTTGCTATTGTTTTCTGCATGTCAAGTATATGTTCCTATGACCATGAGATCATGCAACGCACTGACATTGGAGGTGTACCTTGTGTGTATCAAACGTCGTAACGTAATTGGGTGACTATAAAGGTGCTCTATAGGTATCTCCGAGGGTGTCTGTTGAGTTGGCATGGATCAATACAGGGATTTGTTACTCCATGTGATGGAGAGGTATCTTAGGGCCCACTCAGTAATACAACATCATAATGAGCTTGCAAGCAAAGTGACTAAAGAGTTAGCCACGGGATCTTGTGTTACGGAACGAGTAAATAGACTAGCCGGTAACGAGATTGAACTAGGTATGGAGATACCAATGATCGAATCTCGGGCAAGTAATATACCAATGAACAAAGGAAACTACGTATGGGATTAACTGAATCCTTAACATCGAGGTTCGACTAATAAAGATCTTCATAGAATAAGTAGGAACCAATATGGGCATCTAGGTCCCCCTATTGGTTATTGGTCGTAGAGGTCGTAGAGGTGTCTCGGTCATAGTTCTCGAACCCGCGGGGTCTACACACTTAACGTTTGGTGACGATATAAGTATAGTGAAGTTATTATGTTGGTAACCGAAGGTTGTTTGGAGTCCCGGATGAGATCCCGGACATGACAAGGAACTCCGGAATAGTTCGGAGGTGAAGATTTATATATAGGATGAAGGGCACCGGAGTCCGGTAGTATTCTGGGGCATACCGGGGGATCAACAGAGTACCTAAAGGTTTTCAGGGGGGCGGCAAGTGTTGGGGGGGTTCGTGGGCCAAGGAGATGGGTGCACCAACCTACAAGGGGCTGGGCGCCACCCCAACCTCAACCCACTCGGCTCGGAGGTGGGACTCACCCCTAGCACCGCTGGACACCCCTAACTTGGGAGGCAAGGCGCCTAGGGGGCCACCGAAACCCTAGCCTCCACCCCTTGGCTGCCGGCCCCTAGGGGAACCCTAGGGTGCCCTCCCCTCCTCCCTTCCCCCCTATATATAGAGAGGGAGAGAGAGCAGCCGGACGACAACGTGCTACGGCGCTGCCTCTCTTCTCCCTCGTAGTTCTTCTCCTCTCCATAAACGCACGGTGAAGCCCTGTTGGGTTTTTCACCACCACCACCTCACCACATCATCGTGCTGCCAGAGAACTCGGGCTACTACCTCACCATCGCTCGCTAGATCGAGGAGGTGAAGGTGTAATCAATCTGTAGTGTGTTGAATGCGGAGGTGCCGTCTGTTCGGCACTTGATCGGGAGTTCGCGGGACGGATCGTGATTGGATTGCGAAGATGTTCAACTAGATCAACCATGTTTCTTAACACTTCTACTTAGCAATCTACAAGGGTATGTAGATGCAATCTCTCCTCTCATAGATGTTCATCTCCTAGATTGATCTTGGTGATCGTAGGAAATTTTTCGTTTCCCATGCAACGTTCCCCTAACAGTGTCATGATAAACTCATGCAGCAGGACAACCGCTTCAAGGCGTAGTGCCAAGGGCTACAGCTAGAGATAAACAGCCCCCAAGAGATGTTGACCGAGGCCGAGAGGTGGCGGGGGGTCACCCTGAAAGCCCAAGCCGACGCCGAAGCTGAGCTGGCGTCCTGATACGTCTCCAACGTATGTATATTTTTTTATTGTTCCATGCTAATATATTATCATTCTAGGATACTTTTGGGTATTTATTTACCAATTTGTAAATTTTTTAGCACTAAGCTATTGACCCAGTGCCAGTTTCTATTTTCTTTGTGTTTTTGCCTTTTCAGGGTTACGGTACCAAACGTAGTCCAATTGCCATGAAACTTTTTGACGATTTTTTCTGGACCAATACAAGACCTAGAAGCTTCGTATGAGGGCCGGAAGATGCTCTAGGGCCCCACCACATATCCATCCATGACACCAGGGGGCACGGCCAAATATGTGGTGGCCCCCTTAAGCATCCCCCGACATTGTTCTCTGGACTATATATTCTCATCTACCATAGACACACCAAAAGCGCTCCCGAAACACTTTTTCCGTTGCCGCAAGTCTCTGTTCTGACGAGAGGCCATCTACACCTCCGTTCCGGCACCCTATCAGAGGGAAGAATGATCACAAAGGGCCTCTTCATCAACCTTGCTACCCTCACCATGATGTGTGAGTAGTTCACCACAAACCTACGGGTCCGTAGGTAGTACCTATATGACTCTCTCTCTCTTGATCTTGATCTTGATCTTGATCTTCAATAAAATATTCATCGCATCTTCGCCTTGATCTATTAGATGTAATCCCTTTGTATGGTGTGTTTGTTGGGATCCGATGAATTTTGAGTTTATGTTCAGATTATTCATGAAACATATTTGAGTCACTTATGAAATATTATGATTCTTATGTGCATGATCATCATATTTTCGTAATGCTCTCCTATCTATTCAGATAGTTTGGCCAAGTAGATTGATATTTCTTCGACGAGAGTGGTGCGTTGTAGTAGGTTCAACCTGACGAGTTTCTATATCCCAGTGAAAGAAGGGGACAAGTTGCGTCTTTGTGTTGCTGCTACTAAGGATAAAACGACGGGGTTTATTCATATTGATTGAGTTTACTTTGTCTACATCATGTCGTTGTTCTCCAAGCATTACTCCGTTTGTCATGAACTTAACACGTAGTGAGGCAAGCATGGAAGCGCTCTTGAAGTGGAGTAATAGTAATAGGTGCAGACATGGATCAACCTATTTGCTCATGGACGTGATGCCTATATACACATGATCATTGCCGTGAAAATTGCATAACTATTCGCTTTTCTATCAATTGCCCAATAGTAAATTGTTTACCCACCGCATGCTTTGCTTATGAGAGATGCCACTAGAGAACTCTACGGCCCCAGGGTCTACTCACTTATATATTCACAAACGCTATCATTACCTTGATGTTATTTATTAACTTTTATTTTATTTTGCACTTTACTATTATCTACAATTATCTACACAACTCACTTGCTTGCAAATAACGAGATCAAGGGAATTGACAACCCTCTTGCCGGCGTTGGGTGCAAGTTGTTTGTTCTTTTGTGTGCAGACACTGAAGACGGTTGAGGATTGGTATTCCTATTGGTTCGCTAAGCCTTGGTTTCACAACTGAGGTAAATACTTATCCATTTTGTGCTGCGATTACCCGTTCCTCTTCACGGAAAACCCAACAGAGATCACGAGTATCGGGAAGGATTTCTTGCACCGTTGCCAGGGAATACCATCACAAACTATCAAGTAACTTCGCACAAAATTTCATTCACTTGTTCTTATTTTCATTTTCTATTATATCTAGTATGCCTTGTAAAAATCAAAAATACAAAAATATTTAGCTTTGTTTGTCACTGGTTTGCTTCTTTTGCTTGCTTGTTTGCTTGAAAGTTGCTATCATGTCTGAATTTGAGAAAGTTATCATTGAAAGTGCTAGTGAAGGTGGTACTAGTGACTTGGATGAACAAAGACAAAAAATTATTGATTCCACTTATGACCTCTTAAAAGTAAAGTCCCCATTACTAACACTCACACTGTCCTAAATTCCAAAATTTATCATGTGGGTAGTGGGAACATCATTGGAAAGCATGTTATTCAAGAATTATGTGAACATTGAATAGTCTCCCCACATATTAAAGGATATATACTTGATGAAACAAATTGTTATGGAAATGCTATTTCTATGCTTATATTGAAATTTAAAAGGAAGTTTGTGCACATCCATCCTATGCTTCAAAAGATATTTTTGGGACTTCCTAGCATAGACAATCCTGAAAAATTTATTGATTCCACTTATGATCCTCTTAAAAGTCAAGTCCCCATTACTAACACTCACGCTATCCTAAATTCCAAAATTTATCATGTGGATAGTGGGAACATCATTGGAAAGCATGTTATTCAAGAATTCTGTGAACATTAAATAGTCTCCCCACATATTAAAGGATCTATACTTGATGAAACAAATTGTTATGGAAATGCTATTTCTATGCTTATATTGAAATTGAAAAGGAAGTTTGTGCACATCCATCCTATGCTTCAAAAGATATTTTTGGGACTTCCTAGCATAGACAATCCTGAGATTAAGAAAATTGCTACCAATATCCTTATGCATGAATTTTATTATATTGTGCATGAAGCTAAAGATATTTTTGCCTTCTATGGAATAAAATCTGAACATCCTCCTATAGAAGTAATCCTCCATAATAGAGATTCTTTGCGTAGGTTGGAATCTAATGATTGTCAATAATTTGATGAGAATATGAGAAGGAATGTCCTTCCCAAAGAGTTGACACAATCCCTGTTTCTCCACACTTGTCATAAATTTGAATGGATCGATAAGGCAAACAATGAAGGGTTTAGGGTTAGTTTGGTTGGCATCCTCGTGCCATCCGGCCTAGCCTGAAGCTTGCCTGGTGTTTTGAGGAACTCTTTTGGTTACTGTCCTGGAAATGCCTGAGGTAGCCTGGGTGAGCAATGATTAGCCTGGTAGGAGAATCTAGGCAGCTTGTTAGCCTGGTCCATGCGCAAGGAATCTCATGTATGGTGACCACCAATAGCTGCCTGGGAGCTAAATGAAGGTAATACATCTTGATGTATGAGCTGATGGGCTAATTTTTTAAGATATACAACTTGTCAGGCGAGGAAGGCAACCAAACGTCTTTCACCACAGGCTGCCTGACCAGGCAAAAGTTTCTTCACATTTCAAGCCACACCAGGCAACACTTTTTCTCAGGCACAAGACCGTGGATTCAATCCAAACTAGACCTTAGTAAGGATTGGCATGAAAATATTGTTAGAGAACCAATTAGTGATGAAATCCATGTTCTCTATGAGGATGCTTATGATGAAAATAATGATATTAATGATGTTAGTAATGATTTTATAACTTCCTTTGGACACTTGGTCTCTTCTACCAGCTTTGAGAAGGGTGATTTATTAAGTAAGATTTTGGAACATCAAGTCTTGAAGGACAAAGGTATCCAACACTTGAAACTATGCATTATGCCTAGCTAGGGGCATAAAACAATAGCGCTTGTTGTGAGGCAACCCGATATGTATCTTTATTCTTGTTTTTCCTTTCTCTTTTTGTGTGATAACATGATTGTTGCCTCTGTAATGATTATGTTTTGATATTTTAATTAGTGTTTGTTCCAAGTAAAGCCTTCGGGATGACCCAAAATATGAGTAGAACCGATGTAGAAACAAAAACAAAAACTTTGACTCCAGTGCAGGTATTTTCATTTTTTACTAGAGCGTGATAATGATCTAAAATGTTAACACGGTATTGTCATACAAATTCTTTATGGTGTCCTAATTTTTCAAAATTTCGAGAGTTTCAGAAGTATATGTCATCTACATATTGCTACAAATTGTTCTGTTTTAAACAGATTCTGTTTTGCTTGCATAGTTTGCTTGTTTTGATTATGCGATGGACTATATCGGGGGGTGTAAGCCATGGGGAAGTTAGAATATAGTACCTGTTATGCAAAAATGAATTTTCATCAATTTATCACAATACCTAAAGTATGCAATGTGTTTCTTATACTAACGGATCTCACGTAGCTTTGTTGAGTTTTGTGTGATTGAAGTTTTCAAGTTTTGGGTGTGATCACGATGAACTACGGAATAAAGAGTAGCAAGAGCTTAAGCTTGGGGATGCCCAAGGCATCCCAAGTATAATTCCAAGGAGACTCAAGCATCTTTGTGTTATTGCTACTAAGGATAAAACGATGGGGTTTATTCATATTGAGTGAGTTTACTTTGTCTACATCATGTCATCGTCTCCAAGCATTACTCCGTTTGTCATGAACTTAATACATAGAGAGGCAAACATAGAAGTGCTCTTGAAGTGGAGTAATAGTAAAAGGTGGAGTCAAGAGTTGGCCTATTTGCTTATGGACATGATGCCTATATACACATGATCATTCCGTGAAAATCGCATAACTATTCACTTTTCTATCAATTGCCCAACAGTAATTTGTTTACCCACCTTGTGCTTTGCTTATGAGAGATGCCACTAGAGAACTCTACGGCCCCCGGGTCTATTCACTTATATATTCGCAAACACTATCATTACCTTGTTTTTATGTATTACCTTTTATTTATTTTTGCACTTTACTATTATCTACAATTATCTACACAACTCGCTTGTTGTAGCGATCGAAAGTAGGTCTAGAGGGGGGTGATTAGACTAGTTTACCAAATAAAAAACTAACCTTTTCCCAAATTAATTGGTTGGCAGATTTTAGCAATTCTAGCATATCAAGTACACCCTACACATGCATGTCTACGAGTATTGCGACGGAAAGTAAATACACACATATGTAAGAGGATAAGGGTAGGAAGATCGAACGCAATTGTAGGCACGAAGATTTTTCCCGTGGTTCCGATAGGTGGCGCTATCATACATCCACATTTACGGAGACTTCAACCCACGGAGGGTAACGGTCGCGAGAGTCCATAGAGGGCTCCACCCATGAAGGGTTCCACGAAGAAGCAACCTTGTTTATACCATGATGGTCTACATTCATGAAGGACTAGCGTAACTCACGGTAGATCTTCGCGAAGTAGGCAATCTTATTGCCCTTACAAAATTCTTGGTTCAACTCCATAACACGAAGTAGGAGGCTCCCAAGCGACACATAACCAATCTAGGAGGCACCACTTCCCAAAAGGTAATAGGCTTGATAGTAACGATGAACTCCTTGCTCTTGTGTTTCAAATGATAGTCTTCTAAACACTCGATCACTATCTCATAGATTTGGCTGGGGGTATAAGAGATTGCTTGGATGGAAAGCAACCTGGGGAGGCTATAAATCAAGATCCATATGGTTGGAGTGGATGATCTTGACCTCAACACAAGGGTAGGTGATTCTCTCTCAGAAAATTCGATATGGGAAGTGTGGGTCTGTTTTGAGTGGTCCTCTTGCGAGTGGGATGCGTTGGAGGGGTATATATAGGCATCTCCAAAAATCCCACTTTTACAACATTATTGCCCAACTCGGTGAAATCAAAGTGAAATCTTGGTTGCACCGACTAGTGCAAAATGTGGCAACTTTGGCGTTTCAATGAGGCCGATGTATAATTCTTGATGGTACTGATACGAGTGGTCGAGGGCATATGCACAACTTGGTGAGACCGATTCGCAATTCTCGGAAATTCTGATTCTTGCAAATGAGACACAAGCAAGTTGGTCACTAAAACTCGGTTGCACCAAAGTGAATGTTGGTAGTATCTAGAAGTGGGTTTTGGATAGGGTTTCTGTCTAGGGTATTAACTTGGTGTAGCCGACATGGAACTGTTGGTGGCACCGATTTTGAGTGGTAGGTTCTAGAACAGAATCTTTGTGGGAGAGCTTGTGAGTGTTTTTGGTGACTAACACTTGATCGTTTGGAGCAATTCATTCACCATTAATACTTCACCCCCTTTTGATAGTATTGGCTTTCCTATGGACTCAAGGTGATTTCTCACAAAGTAAAATGTAGAGTCTTCATGCTTGTAGCTTGGCCAATTCTATGCTTGCATCTTGGGGTCTCCTCACAATCCTTTGCCAATCATAACATTGAAATTTTTCCTAAAATATACTTAGTGGAAACATTAGTCCAATGAAATATATGTTGTTATTAATTACCAAAACCACCTAGGGAGAAGTTGTGCTTTCAATCTCCCTCTTTTGCTAATTGATGACAACATATAGATCAAAGCTTCGATAGAGATATAATCAATGAATAGCATCGTCGCTTTGAGATGTATGTGATAAGCAAGAGTTGCCCCTAAATTTGTGCATTATTTTAAATTTGCGTTGAATGCAAATGCACAATCGATTAGGATCATGGATCGCTCTTCCATGTCACATACAACTTGGTGGTGCACAAAGATTAATATGAGTGAATTACATTAGCACATCACACCAAACATTAAGTAAATGATCATCGTCTAAGCATCTTAAAGATAAGCAATAGTAGCATCACACAAGTGTATATGATCAAACTCTGACAAAAGTTTGTAACACCAAATGATAAACCAAATGTTATTAAAAACAAAGAGGATAAAAATGCAACTCTCTCTCACTCTCGAAGCCCAGTGATCTATAACCTCTCCCCCTTTGGCAATAAGTTACCAAAAAGTTCAAAGTTATAGAGCTACTAGTCGCTTTGGGAACGATCTCCTCCTGTGCCAGTCGATGGACTCGAGAGAACTACATCTGCGAAGGCTTCAGCTGAAGTCCTCTGAGGTGGCGGAGTAGACAATGAAGCTGATGGAGCTGAAGAAGCTGCTGGTAGTGTTGAAGAAGAAGGCATCATCTCTGTGGCTGGCACTATAGGGATTCTGGCTTGAGTCGTGAACTGAGTGCTGGTCTTGAGGGGTGAACTCCTATCATCATCATCATCTGAGTCTGAAGTGTTGGTGATAGGAACTGCATCCACTTACTTCTTGAGCTCATCCACACTTTTGGTCAGCCCATCTACTTTGTTGTTCAACATGGAAAACTTGTCCTCCACAATCCTCACAAGGCTCTCCCCATTGAGTTGGATGGTCTCGATGTCCTTCTGCATGCCCTGAATGGTGCTAATAAGAAGTTCCATCTCCTCACTCTTGGTCCTTGGCACCTGAGCACTAGCGGTTCCGTTTGCCTTAGCCTCTGCCTGTGTAGTAGATGAAGTGGGGTGACTTGGACTCATCACCACGACATTATCCTCAAACTATAGCTAGAGTGGCAAATGTGGGCGATCAAGTGCATATACATTATTCTCTAACTTAGAGTTGATAAGCATCTGAATGTATGGTGCATATCCACATGAACTCTTCTGATCTGCAGTTGTTCTCTTCATAGTCTCAGCAATAAGATCCATCACCCTAAACCTGGTGTGGGTGTCAATGAGGTGCATCATGTTGATTTAGTAGCCACGGATCATATTCTCATCTCCTGACTTGGGCATCAAAGTGTATCTCAGTATGGTGTTGGTTGTAGGCAATCCTGCTTGCAGATAATATACTGAGCCAAATTTATGTGAATGCACATAATATGCAGGGATCTCCTTGTACATCCTTGCCATGGAGTTGTGGTTCATCTTGGCTTCAGTGTGCACATCCAAGTCACCATCCTCAACTAGTGGAGCTCCTAAGACGGTAGCCCACTCTTCAACAGCAAATTGGTACCTTGTACCCTCAGTCATCCATACTATCCTGCCATCCGGATAGAAGTGAGCGGTGGAGTAGAACCGCATGATCATCACATCATTCCAGGCAGTGAACTCCCTTCCAACAAAGTTTGCAGTGTTAGTGAACTGGAAGTTGTCTTGCACACTTGGAAAATAGTCTTCATTTTCCTTGATATATGCCCAGTCAACATATCTCATGTCACTGACTGTTGGGCTCTTGTCCAAAAGGAAAGTCTCATAGAAATCTTGTTGTTCCTTGGTGTGGAATCTGGCATCCACATCAGTTCTTTTCCTGGAGGCATATGGGTCATTTGCTCTCCACAATCTCAGTCCTGAGTCCTTCCTCTTCTTCATGTCCTCGGCTAAAGGATGAGCATAATTATGCTCTGGAAGATGGAGCCTGAGCTTCCTCAATACTGGCAAGTCTTCCTCAGCATCTCTGGAGGTTGATGTCTTGTTCTTGGCGGCTAGAGGGATGTCTCTAGTGGTTTTCTTGGACTTTGGAGCGGTTGACTTCTTGGGTGCAGATTTCTTGCTCTTTAAAGGAGCCTAACTAGACATAACATCTACAAGAAGTTTCTTCTTCTTGGCAGGAGGAGCTTTGGCAGTTGGTTCTTCCTCCACTTCCACCTCTACAGCTTCTGGTGGATCCTTACGCACGGATGTGGGTCTGCCAATGATATGTACTATCCTCTTCCTTGCTCTTTTCTTCTCACCTGCCTTCTTGATTGGAGATTCAAGAGTCAATCCATGCTTGTCCTAACACACTCAGGTGCTCTCATATCATCAGCACTCGCATAAACCTTCTTGACAGGCCTCTTGGAAGAAGTGGCATCGATGTGCTCTTGGCAGCCTTCTCTTTTTGCCTCTTGGCAACATCTTCCTCTGGCACAGAATCAAAATCTTCCTCATTAGAATTCAGCTTCTTTCTTGCCCTGGTGGCATCCTTGGGCAAATTGGGCGAGCTAGGGTTATCATCATAGGAAGATGAATATCCTCGGGACTAGTGTCTGAACTCATCTCCATATTCCTTTCTCTAAAGTTGTTCTGACTATCATATGATCCTGACATGCTGACCCTATGAATAGAGCATAGAATAGCAAAGAGATTGAGCATCACAAAATAGAGAAGTTTTTCTTAAATTTGAACTTGAATTCTTAGTTTTGAATTTCAGCTAAGTGGGTTTTGGTACCATCGACTTAGAAAAATCAAAGCCACCAAGACGGAAACTCTCCTTACACAAGAACTTGGTAGCCCTTTTCGATGAGACCAAAAAGAGTTACCAGTTCCATTGAGAGCGTTCTCGGTTGCCCTAGTTCACATATCGGTAAGACCGATATTTTCAACTCGATGTCACCGAGACACACATGGCAGAAACTCAACCCTATTTTTTTTGTTCTTCTACTATAAAGGAAGTTTTTCGAGGATGGATCAATCACATACTATGGCTTATAGATAAAACAACCCTAATGCGCTAGAATTGGATTGAGGAGCGCAAAGGGGATCGAAATATCACCCTAATTAGGTGAAGAGTTCACTACGGCAAATGCGGCGGTGATGATTCTATCGACGGCGAGGATCCCAGTGGCGAGGGCACACAGAGAGGCAAGGGCGACGACCAGGGGTCCACAGCACGAGCTAGGGCTTGGAGGAAACTAGACATTTGAAGATTTAATTTCAAAAGTCGGGTCCGCCACAATATATATCCCTCGCTGTCGGTGACACCGGTTCAAAATTACCGATCCCACCGAGTTCCTCAACTATCAATTGACAGGGAAACTCGGTGAAACCGAGAATATGGAATCAGTGTTACCGAGATTGGAAACCAGATCAACCCGAGGCACCGGTGAGACAGAGATTTTTGTGTTGGTTCCACCAAGATGCACTTGGGAGCTTTTGGTGGTCAGCTCTTGACAAAATGGAACTCCGAGTGCTCCTCACACAGAGGGTTCGAGAAGTGCTTTCTCAAATTTTGTGATGTAGCATGAATAGAATTTGAGACAAGAAAGCATAGATAGATAGAGAGGGGTCCTAGGCATTCTTGTATATCCAATTGGCCAAATAAAATTGAAAGCCAAATAACAACAATTGGATATCCTCGAGTGAGAAAATATATGCATACCAACATGCTCATACAATAAGATGTGAAATGAAATATGGCAAACATGCAAAACCACTCTAGTATCTACCAGGCACTTTGGCAATGACAGAGTCATCTATATATGAATATATTGACTTAGGATCCAAGTAAGAATACTTGATCATAGGTCATACTCATCGTTTAAGCACATGTGGGGTTACCACTTTTACATAAAGCATTTAATGTGTTCACATCTTTAAGAGATGCTTTAACTCAAGTCTTAGAGTAAAGCCCCCCCCCCCTTGATGTGGCATCCCCCCTAAGAGGGATAAACTAACCTTGGGTTTGTCATAGAAGACTTCATGTGGGTGATGTAGTGGTGGATGCTCATAATTGATGAAGATCATCTTGAGTTGGGAGCAATCCTCATTGTTTTTTACTCTTCTCACCTACATGGGTTAGTCCCTAACAAGAGACAAATACAAGGATATCTATGGACATGGAGTGCAAAGCATACATGATGATGTCCATGGACTCATTGATTACAGTCCCTTGCTTACCTTTGAGGGAATGTGTGACTCCTTTAACTATTGCTAAAGTTGGAGTTGATTGCAAATAGTCCTTGAGAAAAATGAATGTGAGTGAATTTTGTTGGCGGAGTCACCCCTCAAGAACTTCTCTAGTTCTTATTCTTTGGGATCCACATCAACTTGATGGGGAGCCTTGGAGTTGAAGTAGCACTTGTAGAAGTTGAGCTTGTAGTAGCCTTGGGAACCCACTTGACCATTGCTTGGGATTCATCTTCATATGAGTCAATTTCCTCTTGAAGCTTATCCTTGCCCTTGAGCTTGTGGTCTTGTGGTGGAATGTTATCTTGAGCTTTTGTTCCCTTGGGAAGAGTATGTTCATACTTCTCCCTTTGAGTAACAGTCGGGCTTGGGGTATTGACCTTCTTCCCATTCAAATCCATTTGTGTCGAAGTAGCCAATGCCATGGTACTTCTGGTATCCTCCATGCTTGCGTACAATTTCCTCAAATTGCTTACATCCGGCAAGAATTTTGTAGATAGATTTTTCTATACTCCCTTCCAATAGATCATTTTCTCACTCAATTGTAACTTGGCTAAGAGAATCGTTAGTGGAATCAATTGAAATACTAGAATCAATGTTATTGGATTTATCATTTTTATTGCTACTAGTTGAAGAACCTTTCTTGCCTTTGTTACTAGTTTTCTTAGCCTTAACTTGTGGAATGAATGTAGACAAGAGTAGTCATTTGTCTAGATAAGAGGAAGTCTTCTTTAGAAGGTTATAATTGATAGATTTGAGGAATTCATGCTCTTGCTCCAAATTGAGCGTCTCGAAGCGGAGCTTCTCATTAGTACTTACAAGTTCTCTATGATCTTCTAGAGTAGACTCGTGGTCTAACTTAAGAGTGTTTAGTTCTTTAGTTAGTCGCTCTATTCCAACTTATCATCATCACATGACTTATCTTGACTAGAGTGATCACTAACAAATTCATTTTGACTAATATCACTAGATTTGTCAAATAGCAAGTCATCATCTCCAAGTAGGTCATCCTCATCACTATTAAAGTAAAGGTATTCGGGGTGTGATACCTTGGGACCTTTAGCCATTAAGCAACTTCCGCTCCCTTCATTTGGTGAATCAAATATGTTGTAGGAGTTATAGGAAATGAGTGCAAGTCCGGCAACACCTTCATCTCGAGTATAGTCGGAGTCGGAGTGATAGCTTCTCTTGGAGTGGTTGTCGGATTCGGATTCGGAAACCCATCCACCAACATAAGCTTGATGTCTTCCTCTTGCGTAGCTCTTGCTGTACTTGTCCTTCTTTTCCGAGTCTTTGCTTCTTTGGGAGGTCTTCATTCATAACGATCATCTCTACTCCTTCTCTCTCTTCGAGGAGACTCGTCTCTTGAGCTCTTTCTTCTAGGTGACTCTTCACTTCTTTTGTGGGGGGGCGTGCACTCGTTGGAGTAGTGTCCGGTCCTTCCACAATTATAAAAATTTCAGACACAACTAGATGAACACTTCTATTCATATCTTGAGTTGGAGTTTCTCTCGTTGCCTATACTCTTGTACAACTTATTGAATTTCTTGACCATGAGGCACATATCTTCATTGGTAACAAGGTTGTCTCTTGATGTAGCAGGAGTGTCACTTGAGGCTTTGTAAGCACCGCTCAGCTTGTTGTGAAGTTCTTCCTTGTCCTTGAGTGACATCTCATGAGCAAAATTCCTTCAAATCACTTTCGTAGGCTTGAGATCTTTGTAGTTTGGCATCATTTCGATCAACATGCACACTGCATCACACTTTCCATCCAAGGCTCTAAGTATCTTCTTGATGATGAATTTATCGGACATTTTTTCGCTTCCTAAGCCGGCAATCTCATTTGCGGTGAGAGCAAGCCTGGAGTACATTTTGGCAACTCCTTCACCATCCTTCATCTTGAACTTGTCAAGTTGACTTTGAAGCATATCCAACTTAGATTCCCTGACGGAGTCGGTACCTTCGTGCATATCAACCAAAGTGTCCCAAATTTCCTTGGCATTCTCAAGACGGCTGATTTTATTGAATTCTTCGGGACATAGGCAGTTGAATAGAATGTCACATGCTTGAGCATTGTATTGCAACATCTTCAATTCTTTCGCGATCGCTTCACGATCCAGTTCCTTTCCATCACCAAAGAATTCACCTTGCAAGCCAACGCGAACAACAACCCATATGGCGGGGTTATGACCAAGAATATGCATTTTCATCTTATGTTTCCAACTAGCAAAGTTAGTGCCATCCAAATATGGACCTCTACAGCGATAGTTTCCCTCACTAGACGCTATACTCTCCTTGGTTGTAAGACCAATGCAATGGAAACCAAAGCTCTGATACCACTTGTAGGGACTGAAAGTAGGTCTAGAGGGGGGTGATTAGACTACTTGACCAAATAAAAACCTAACCTTTTCCCAAATTAATTGGTTGGCAGATTTTAGCAATTCTGGCATATCAAGTACACCCTACACATGCATGTCTACGAGTATTGCGGTGGAAAGTAAAGACAAGCATATGTAAGAGGATAAGGGTAGGAAGATCAAACGTAATTGTAGACATGAAGATTTTTCACGTGGTTCCGATAGGTGGCGCTATCGTACATCCACGTTTATGAAAACTTCAACCCACAGAGGGTAACGGTCGTGAGAGTCGACGGAGGTCTCCACACACGGATGGTTCCACGAAGAAGCAACCTTGTCTATACCATGATGGTCTACATCCACAGAGGACTAGCCTAACTCGGGGTTGATCTTCACTAAGTAGGCGATCTCCTTGCCCATACAAACTTCTTGGTTCAACTCCACAACACGAAGTAGGAGGCTCACAAGCAACACCTAACCAATCTGGCTCCCTTATCACCGAAGGGGGAAATCCCATCGTCCATGCCGGCTGGCGCGCCCTTCGCGCTGCTGAGCGCGGCGCACACCACCCATGTGACTGCCCGAGGCTCCACAGCCCCACTGAACCACCTGCGACTTGTTGGAAATATGCCCTAGAGGCAATAATAAATTAGTTATTATCATATTTCCTTGTTCATGATAATCGTTTATTATCCATGCTATAATTGTATTGATCGGAGACTTAGATACATGTGTGGATACATAGACAAAACCATGTCCCTAGTATGCCTCTAATAGACTAGCTCGTTGATCAAAAGATGGTTAAGGTTTCCTAGCCATGGACATGAGATGTCATTTGATAACGGGATCACATCATTAGGAGAATGATGTGATGGACAAGACCCAAACTACAAACGTAGCATATGATCGTGTCAGTTTACTGCTACAGTTTTCTGCATGTCAAGTATATGTTCCTATGACCATGAGATCATGCAACTCACGAACACCGGAGGAGTGCCTTGTGTGTATCAAACGTCGCAACGTAACTGGGTGACTATAAAGGTGCTCTACAGGTATCTCCGAGGGTGTCTGTTGAGTTGGCATGGATCAAGACTGGGATTTGTTACTCCGTGTGACGGAGAGGTATCTCGGGGCCCACTCGGTAATACAACATCACAATGAGCCTTGCAAGCAATGTGACTAATTGTTAGTTGCGGGATCTTGTATTACGGAACAAGTAAAGAGACTTGCCAGTAACGAGGTGGAACTAGGTATGGAGATACCGACGATCGAATCTCGGGCAAGTAACATACCGAAGAACAAAGGGAACATTATACGGGATTAACTGAATCCTTGACACAAAGGTTCGACCGATAAAGATATTTATAGAGTATGTAGGAACCAATGTGGACATCCAGGTCCCGCCATTGGTTATTGACCGTAGAGGTGTCTCGGTCATGTCTACATAGTTCTCGAACCCGCAGGGTCTGCACACTTAAGGTTTGGTGACGTTTTGGTAGTATAGAGTTATGTATGGTGGTGACCGAAGTTTGTTTGGAGTCCCAGATGAGATCCCGGACATCACCAGGAGCTCCAGAATGGTTCGGAGGTAAAGATTCATATATAGGAAGTCCCAGTTTGGTTGCCGGAAAAGTTTCGGGCTCATCGGTAGTGTACCGGGAGTGCCGGTAGTGTACCGGGAGACCTCCGGGAGGGGTATTTCGACCCAAGAGGCTTCATGGGCTGTGGGAAGGTATTAACCAGCTCTTAGTGGGCTGGTGGAATAGCCACAACAGGCCCATGCGTCTAGGGGAAGAATCCCAAAGAGAAAAGAGTGGAAAAAAGGAAAAAAAGGGAAGAGTCCTACTCCTACTAGGAGTGGAGGAGGAGTAGGACTCCTCCTCCTTTGGCTCGGACGACTCCTAGATGGCCTTGCCCTTGCGCCAAGGCTGCCTCTCCTCTCCTCCTATATATACTGGTGGAATAGAGGATTTTTGGACAAGGATTTTCAGCCACGTCTAAACCCTACCTCTAGATCAAGTTCCTCTAAACTAGACTAGTTTGGCAGTGCTTAGGCGAAGCCCTGCCGGCACAGCTCCACCACCATCGCCCGAGCGCCGTCATGCTGCCGGCGAACTCTTCTACCTCTCCGCTCTCTCTTGCTGGATCAAGACGGCGGAGATCGTCATCAAGCTGTACGTGTGCTGAACGCGGAGGTGCCGTTCGTTCGGCGCTAGATCGGAAGGACCGTGATCGAGATCGCGAGACGGTTCGTGATGAGATCACGGAACGGATCGTGATGAGTTCACGGGACAGATCGTGATCAAGATCATGAGACGGATCGTGATGAGATCGTGGGACGGATCGTGATGAGTTCATGGGACGGATCGTGATTGGATCGCGGGACATATCGTGATGAGATCGCGGGACACTCGGCAATTTGTATCGCGAAGATGTTCGACTACACCGACCGCGTTTCTTAACACTTCCCGCTTAGAAATCTACAAGGGTACGTAGATCCACTCTCCCTCTCGTAGATGCTCATCACCATGGATAGATATGCGTGTGCGTAGGAAATTTTTTGTTTCCCATGCGACGTTCCCCAACAGTGGCATCATGAGCTAGGTCTATGTGTAGATGAGATCTTGAGTAGAACACAAAGAGTTTGTGGGCGTTGATGCTTAGATTGCTTCCTCCCTTGGTCATATTTTGGTTCAGCGGTATTGTGAGGTGAAGCGGCCCGGACCAACATTACTCGTACGCTTACGAGAGACTGGTTCCCTCGACGCAACTTGTTGCATAGATGGCTTGCGGGTGCCAGTTTCTTTCACTTTAGTTGGATCGGATTCAACAAAGGCGGTCCTTGAGAAGGTTGAAAAGCAACTAGTGTATCACTGTTGTGGTTTTTGCGTAGATGAGAATTGTTCTTGCTAGATACCCGTAGCAGCCACGTAAAACATGCAACAACAATTAGAGGACGTCTAACTTGTTTTTGCAGGGTATGTTGTGATATGATATGGCCAATTACATGATGTGATATATGTGATGTATGAGATGATCATGTGATGTATAGATTATCACGACTTGCATGTCGTTGAATACGGCAACCAGCAGGAGCCATAGGGTTGTCTTTAATTATTGTATGACCTGCGTGTCAATCATTAAGCGTTATGTAATGCTTTACTTTATCGCTAAACGGTAGCAATAGTAGTAGAAGCATTCAGGGCGTGACAACCCCGATGGCGACACGTTGATGGAGATCAAGATGATGGAGATCATGGTGTCATGCCGGTGACGATGGAGATCATGCCGGTGCTTTCTAGATGGAGATCAAAAGCACAAATTCATGGCCATATCATGTCACTTACGATTTGCATGTGATGTTAATCCTTTTTATGCACCTTGTTTTGCTTAGGACGACGGTAGCATTATAAGGTGATCCCTCACTTAATTTCAAGATAAATTATGTTCTCCCCGAGTGTGCACCATTGCGAAAGTTCGTCGTGTTGAGACACCACGTGATGATCGGGTGTGATAGACTCTACGTTCACATACAACGGGTGCAAGCCAGTGTTGCACATGCAGAACACTCAGGTTAAACTTGACGAGCCTAGCATGTATAGACATGGCCTCGGAACACAAGAGACCGAAAAGTCGTACATGAGTCATATAGTAGATATGATCAACATGATGATGTTCACCATTGTAGCCACCTCAACTCACGTGATGATCGGACTTGAGTTGGTGAATTTGGATCATGTATCACTCGAATGACCGGAGGCATGTCAATTTGAGTGGGAGTTCTTAAGTAATATGATTAATTGAACTCATTATCATGAACATAGTCAATAGTGTCTTTGCAAATTATGTTGTAGATTACTAGCTCGCGCTGTAGCTCCCTTAATTTTTATATGTTCCTAGAGAAATAGAGTTGAAAGATGATGGTAGCAATATTGCGGACTAGGTCCGTGATCTGAGGATTGTCCTCATTGCTGCATAGAAGTCTTATGTCCTTAATGCACCGCTCAGTGCGCCAACCCCTCTAGCGTCGTCTGTAGATGTTGTGAACATCTGACAGGCCCGTTCTGATGACTACTTGATAGTTTAGTGCGTCATGCATTACGGCTTAGAATTGAGGCTCCAAACGTTTTGAACGTCACGGAACATATGAGATGTTTCTAAGAGCTGAAATTAGGATATCAGGCTCATGCCCGTGTTGGGAGATATGAGATCTCCAACAAGATTCTTTGCCTGCAAGATGAAAGAGAATAGCCCAATCGTTGAGCATGTGCTCAGATTGTCTGGGTGCTACAATCGCTTGAATCAAGTGGGAGTTGATCTTCCAGATAAGATAGTGATTGATATAGTTCTCCAAGTCATTGTCACTAAAGCTACTAGAACTTAGTGATGAACTATAAAACGCCAGGGATAGAAATATTGATCCCTGAGCTGTTCGCGATGTTTGACACCGCGAAGGTAGAAATCAAGAAGGAGCATCAAGTGTTGATGGTTAATCAAACCACTAGTTTCGAGAAGGGCAAGAGCAAGGAGGGAAACTTCATGGATAGCAAGTCAGTTGCTACTCCAGTGAAGCAGCCCAAAGTTGAACTCAAACCCGAGACTAAGTGCTTCTGTTATGAGGTGAGCGGTCGCTGAAGCGGAACAACCCTAGAAAGTTGGTAGATAAGAAGGCTGGCAACATCGACAGAAGTATATTTTATATAACGAGTTATTGATGTGTACCTTGCTAGTACTCCTAGTAGCACCTGGGTATTGGATACCGGTTCGGTTGCTAAATGTTGGTAACTCGAAATAAAAGCTACGAAATAAACGGAGAACTAGATAAGGGTGAGGTGACGATATGTGTTGGAAATGTTTCCAAGGTTGATGAGATCAACATCGCACGCTCTCTCTACCTTCAGGATTAGTGACGAACCTAAATAAATGTTATGTTGTGTTTTGCATTGAACACAAACATTATTAGATCATGTTTATTGCAATACGGTTATTCATTTAAGTTAGAGAATAATGGTTATTCTGTTTACCTGAATAATACCTTCAATGGTCATGCACCCAATGAGAATGGTTTGTTGAAATCTTGATCGTAGTAATACATGTGTTCATAACATTGGTGTCAACAGATACAAAGTTAATAATGATAGTACCACATACTTGTGGCACTGCCGTTAAATGTCATATTGGAATAAAGCGCATGAAGAAACTCCATGCTGATGGATCTTTGGACTCATTCGATTTCGAATCGGTTGAGACATGCGAACCATGCCTCTTGGGCAAGATGACTAAAAAAACCCGTTGGATGGAGCGGGCAAGTGATTCATTGGAAATGATACATGTTGATGTATGCAATCCAGTGAGTCTTGTAGCATGCAGTGGATATCGTTATTTTCTTACCTTCACTGATGATTTAAGTAGATATAGTGTATATTTACTTAATGAAACACAAGTCTGAATCGTTTGAAAGGTTCAAGAAAATTCAGAGTGAAGTTTCAGATCATCGTGACAAGAAGATAAAAATGACTGCGATATGATCGTGGAGGTGAATATCTGAGTTACGAGTTTGGCATACAACTTAAGACAATATGAAATTTGTTTCACAACTAACGCCACCTGGAACACCATAGTGTGATGGTGTGTCCGAACATCATAAGTCATACTCTATTGGATATGGTGCGTGCTATGATGTCTCTTATCATTTTACTACTATAATTTGGGGGTTATGCATTAGAGACAACTATATTCACTTTAAATAGGGCACCATCTAAATCCGTTGAGATGACAACGTGTGAATTATGGTTTGATAGAAACCTAAGCTGTCATTTCTTAATATTTGAGGGGCTGCGACACTTGTGTGGAAAATGTTTTCACCTAATGAGGTCGAACCCAAGGCGGACAAATGCATCTTCACAGAATACCCTAAGAACAGTTGGGTGAACCTTCTATCTCAGATCCAAGTGAAAATGTTTGTTGCTAAAACGGATCCTTTCTCGAGGAAAAGTTTCTCTCGAAAGAATTGAGTGGGAGGAAGATAGAACTTGATGAGGTTGTTAAACCTTTGTTCAACTAGAGAGTAGCGCAGCGCAGAAACATGTTTCTGTGAAGCCTATGTTAGTTAAAGAGGAAGTTAATGATGATGATCATGAAGCTTCAGGATCAAGTCACTATCGAACTTCGTAGGTCGACAAGGATGTGTACTGCTCCTAAGCGGTACGACAACCTTGTCTTAGGGGTCATGTTGTTGGACAATGATGAACCTACGAGCTATGGAGAAGCAATGATGGGCCATGAAATCCGATATGGGATCCATGTATGAAAACAAAGTATGGACTTTGGAAGTATTACCTGAAGGGCAAAAGGCCATTCGGAACAAATGGATCTTTAAAATGAAGACAAACACTGATGGTAAATGTCACCATTTGTAAAGCTCAACTTGTTGCAAAGATGTTTGTGACAAGTTCAAGGAGTTGACTACGATGAGACTTTCTCACTCGTAGCGATGCTAAAGTCTGTTGGAATTATGTTAGTAGTTGCTGCATTTTTTAAATTATGAAATCTGGCAGTTGGATGTCAAAACATCGTTTCCTTAACGGTTTACTTGAGGAAAGGTTGTATGTGATACAACCAAGAGGTTTTGTCAGTCCTAGGGATGCTAAAAGGTGTGCAAGCTTCAGTGATCCTTCTATAGACTGAAGCAAGCATCTCGGAGTTGGAATATACACTTTGATAAGGTGATCAAAGTTTTGTAGTTTATACAAAGTTTATGAGAAACTTGTATTTACAATAAGGTGAGTGGGAGCACTATAGAATTTCTGATAAGTATATGTGGATGACATATTGATCGGAAATAATGTAGAATTTCTTGAAAGCATAAACGGTTGTTTGGAAAGTGATTTTCAAAGGAAGACCTGGATAAAGCTACCTAATTGTTGAGCATCGAGATCTATAGAGATAGATCAATATGCTTGATGAGACTTTCAATGAGTACATACCTTGACAAGATTTTGAAAGAGTTCAAAATGGATTAGTCAAAGAAAGAGTTCTCGCCTGATTTGTAAGGTGTGAAGTTGAGTGAGACTCAAAGCTCGACAACGGCAGAAGAAAGAGAAAGGACGAACGTCGTCCCCTATGCCTTAGCCATAAGCTCTAAATTATGTCATGTTGTGTACCGCACCTGTGTGTGCCTTGCCATGAGTCTGTCAAGGGGTACAAGAAGTGGTCCAGGAGTAGGATCACTGGACAACGGTCAAAATTATCCTTAGTAACCAGAGGACTAAGGAGATATTTCTCGATTATGGAGGTGATAAAGAGTTCGTCATAAAGAGTTACGTCGATGCAAGCTATAACACCAATCCGGATGACTCATAATAGCAATCTGGATACATACAGTGGAGTGGCCATTTGGAATAGTATCAAGTGGAGTGTGGTAGCAGTGTTTACAGTTTGACATAGGGATTTGCAAAGTACACACGGATCTGAATGTCGCAAACCCATTGACTATAAGACCTCTCTCACATGCAAAGCATGATCGAGCCCCAGAACTCATTGGGTGTTAGATTCATAACAATGCGAATCACATAGTGATGTGAACTAGATTATTGACTCTAGTGCAAGTGGGAGACTATTGGAAATATGCCCTAGACGCAATAATAAATTAGTTATTATCATATTTCCTTGTTCATGATAATCGTTTATTATCCATGCTATAATTGTATTGATCGGAGACTTAGATACATGTGTGGATACATAGACAAAACCATGTCCCTAGTATGCCTCTAATAGACTAGCTCGTTGATCAAAAGATGGTTAAGGTTTCCTAGCCGTGGACATGAGATGTCATTTGATAACGGGATCACATCATTAGGAGAATGATGTGATGGACAAGACCCAAACTACAAACGTAGCATATGATCGTGTCAGTTTACTGCTGCAGTTTTCTGCATGTCAAGTATATGTTCCTATGACCATGAGATCATGCAACTGACGGACACCGGAGGAGTGCCTTGTGTGAATCAAACGTCGCAACGTAACTGGGTGACTATAAAGGTGCTCTACAGGTATCTCCGAGGGTGTCTATTGAGTTGGCATGGATCAAGACTAGGATTTGTTACTCCGTGTGACGGAGAGGTATCTCGGGGCCCACTCGGTAATACAACATCACAATGAGCCTTGCAAGCAATGTGACTAATTGTTAGTTGTGGGATCTTGTATTACGGAACGAGTAAAGATACTTGATAGTAACGAGGTGGAACTAGGTATGGAGATACCGACGATCGAATCGCGGGCAAGTAACATACCGAAGAACAAAAGGAATATTATACGGGATTAACTGAATCCTTGACATAGAGGTTCGACCGATAAAGATCTTTGTAGAGAATGTAGGAACCAATGTGGACATCCAGGTCCCGCCATTGGTTATTGACCGTAGAGGTGTCACGGTCATGTCTACATAGTTCTCGAACCCGCAGGGTCTGCACACTTAAGGTTTGGTGACGTTTCGGTAGTATAGAGTTATGTATGGTGGTGATCGAAGTTTGTTAGGAGTCCCGTATGAGATCCAGGACATCACGAGGAGCTCCAGAATGTTTTGGAGGTAAATATTCATATATAGGAAGTCCCAGTTTGGTCGCCGGAAAAATTTCGGGCTCATCGGTAGTGTATCGGGAGTGCCGGTAGTGTACCGGGAGACCTCCGGGAGGGGTATTTCGACCCAAGAGGCTTCATGGGCTGTGGGAAGGTATTAACCAGCCCTTAGTGGGCTGGTGGAATAGCCACAACAGGCCCATACGGCTAGGGGAAGAATCCCAAAGAGAAAAGTGTGGAAAAAAGGAAAAAAGGGAAGAGTCCTACTCCAACTAGGAGTGGAGGAGGAGTCCTCCTCCTCCTTTGGCTCGGCCGACTCCTAGAGGGCCTTGCCATTGCGCCAAGGCTGCCTCTCCTCTCCTCCTATATATACTGGTGGAATAGAGGATTTTTGGATAAGGATTTTTAGCCACGTCTAAACCCTACCTCTAGATCAAGTTCCTCTAAACTAGACTAGTTTGGCAGTGCTTAGGCGAAGCCCTGCCGGAACAGCTCCACCACCATCGCCGGAGCGCCGTCACGCTGCCGGCGAACTCTTCTACCTCTCCGCTCTCTCTTGCTGGATCAAGACGGCGGAGATCGTCATCAAGCTGTACGTGTGCTGAACACGGAGGTGCCGTCCGTTCGGCGCTAGATCGGAAGGACCGTGATCGAGATCGCGAGACGGTTCGTGATGAGATCGCGAAACGGATCGTGATGAGTTCGTGGGATAGATCGTGATCAAGATCGTGAGACGGATCGTGATGAGATCACGGGACGGATCGTGATGAGTTCATGGGACGGATCATGATTGGATCGCGGGACGAATCGTGATGAGATCGCGGGACACTCGGCGATTTGGATCGCGAAGATGTTCGACTACACCAACCGCGTTTCTTAACGCTTCCCGCTTAGCGATCTACAAGGGTACGTAGATCCACTCTCCCTCTCGTAGATGCTCATCACCATGGATAGATCTGCGTGTGCGTAGGAATTTTTTTGTTTCCCATGCGACGTTCCCCAACATGACTGCCCCACCCCACGAGGGACTCGGGAGACTCCTTCGCGGAGAGGCCACGTGGGCCCCTTAGTGATGTCGCTCGCGGTGTGCCTCGCGAGGCACAGGCCCTCACGAGGGCCATGTTCACAAAGTTCCCTAGCAGGTCGCGCGCTGCTCAAGGCCCGTGCCGCGTCTTGGGCCGTAGGTAGACGGGCCTAGATACCCCAGGTCCCAAAGGCCCAACAATAACTATATGAAATTTTTGAAATTGGTACTCTTCTACCCTAAACACAATTTTAATGTTGTTAGACAGGAAAAGTAATGCCACCATATTATTCTACATTTTTTCTAGACAAGTTACATATAAAGTTCATTTAATTCAGAGCTACGATTATTTAGTTAGGAAATAAACCATTTTAGCATGTCATTTATATAAACTAATGCAAACAACATTTTTACATATTTTTATCATGGATGCAAGTTGCATATTGTGAAACTACATAAAATTCTACCCAAGTTACATATATGACATGTTTTATTTGGATGCATGGATATTTAATCATTGCCATTTCAAAATCATGGCATTTTACTATAATTAGGCGTGCACCGAATAATCGTTAAATTCGCAGCAGTAGGAAAAAACTATATACGGGCCGAATCTGTGCAAAGCAGGCTGAAGCGTGTGGGCAATGGATAACATATGAGTCGCAACAGGGCATCACATGGGAAATAGAGAGGTGGGATGGGTTGAGGCTCACCTCGCGTGCCTTTTGCCCAGCTCGGTGGGGGAGGCCGGCAGGCCAGCAACGCTAGGCTGGGCCTTGGACGCTAGCGCAGCCCACGCGATAGTTGTAGGCAGGGTGTCGCCGTCATCCTCCCATCCTCGATTGGATCAAGGCGGGGGAGGCCAGGCGGTGAGGATGGCATGGCGGCGCACCAAGGGATGGTCGGAGGAGGCAGATAGGATCGGGATCACCGAGAACAGGGCCTGGGAAGCCGGATCTGCGAGTTTGGCGGCAGATCTATCTAGTGGTGAGCTTCAAGGGGCGGCGACGTCATGTGGGGTGGGTTGCTGGACAGAGAGAGAGAGAAATGAGAAGGGGAGGAGAGAATAGGTAGGGGCGTCGTGTCTCGACCTGCACGGGGTCGATGTCGAGGTTGCCGGCGAGGTCCAGTGAGGTCACCGACGGGGCAACATCAATGGCGGTGAGGTCCTTGGCAGGGTCGCACGAGGCAGGGCAGAGGTTTGAGGGAGCTCGGGGCGAAACGGCGATGAATGTGGGTTGCGTCGGCCCGGATGGGCCCGCAATGGGATTCACAGGGTCGCGACGACTGAAGGTGGGAGGTGGAGAGAGGTGGTGGCGGCTGGTTGGGGTGGCATGAAAAACAAGGAGGAGGCTAGGTTTCCATATTAGGCACGGTAGGCTTCCTTGTATAGGCACTGACCTAGGGTTTGAGGTTTTGGGGGCGATTTCAAGCCGTTCGATCTCCATCGGACGACTTCGGTCCAGGGGATTAGCTAGGTGGGTTGTGTAGATGGGCTAGGATGAGAAGAGAGGGAAGACATGCATGATGACAACAAGTTTTAATTTGCGGAAACATCTGACGTTTAGCCTGCAACAAAGTAACACAAGTTTAACCGTTGGGGTATCAAACAATCTCCGAATGCGACGAAATTTGGCAGGCGATCTACCTACAATATATTAAGACCACTTGACAACATTCCACCCATTTCGAGAACGTTTCATTTCCACTTATAAAATAATATTGTAGATATGTCACGTGCGTGTGCGAGTGTGGTTGGTCTCAAAGCGGTTAACAAAGACAACATGGAGAAGCAGCAACTACAAATGGATGCACATTTCAAAAAATGACGACAGCGGATTGTCGATGCAATGTGAATGATGCGATGATGAATATGATAAACAAATGAATCACACGACGATAAAGAAACAAAACGGAAAGCATCTGGAGCGTCGGCCTCGGGCTGATACAAGCTGAGACCTCAACCAAAATAATCAAGGTGGAGCACAAGCTCACTGGGATCCGGCTTTGGCGAACACTCCATGAATAGAGGACTCCGGTAGGCCAAATATGAAGGGAATGGCCCCTCGGCCTTCAAACTCTAGACATCCCCGTATGAAACAAGGGAGCGGGACCATGTGTGGCATCCGCTTCGTCGATCGATAGCAGTTTACTAACGATGACGAACACCCTTTTCTCTCTTTTTCCCAGCCTTTTTGGTTGCTTGCACGTCTTTGCCGTGACCGTGGGATGAAGAGTTCATCTCGTGCATCGCTTTGCGCTCGGGAGAATAGATGACGGGCCTAGAAGCTACAAATGTCACAATGGCGATAGCAGAGAGGGATCACGTTAGTTGGATGTGAGGAAGAAGACATGAGCGGAATGGGAAGCATCTCCCTCTCTCCGCCGCTCTTATGGCCAACCGCGATGCGCGCAAGGAATCGAGGCATCACTGCACTCCATGTTCCCCCACTTTCCACTACTGCAGCCACTCCACGAGACGTGGGCATGATAACCCAGGCATGATTGCCATAATGAGAAGAGACCCAGTCGGCTTTTCCCCTGCTGACACTAACAAGACCGCCGACAGACTTGGCTCCTCGGGGAAGTAGGGGGACGACTGAGCCTCCCACACCTCGAAGGATGCCAAGGGAAATCAAGATCCAACAACACATGATCCGCGACCCATTTTGCAAACAACAAGCCCTAAGGGCTCGATGAAGTAACTACCAAGTGACTCCTAAGTCGGGCTTCCAAATAAAAAAAACTATGCTAAGAAGAAGACAAGAGCCCGTCGGTTGTCTCAAAGAGGTCTCTCGCGACCTCCACGGATCTCGGGGGGCTACTAACGGTGTCCTACACTTGTGGTGACTCTCCCAAGGGAGCCCGACCTCGGTGTCTACCAAGGGACCACGAGGCCCAGGGCAAAGGAGAAGCCCTAAGGAAGCGCCGATGACCTTCTTGCCCTCCAAGACAAGGGTGCCGCCGTCAAATATCACATCTACCATTGTATAAACCTTAAACCTCCCTGTCTTTATAAAGGGAGGTCAGGGGAGCCTCTAGGGCATCTAATGTCATATAACAACTCTCTGTAGCAACCTCATACACCATTGCAACCCCTCGCATGAGGTATCCCTCCACCATGAATAACAAAAGCAAGTAGGACGTGGGTTTCACTCTAGGGAGGCCCGAACCTGGGTAAAGCCTTTGTGCGAACTCCGATCCAAGACTTCCAACTACGCTCGGACCCCTACCGAGGGATCTGACATTATTTTGCACCATCACCAAAATACTCCAACTCTAGACATGCTCGGGGGCTACTAACGATGGAATACACCGGGGGTGGCCTCTGGAGGGAAGCCCGACAATAAACCTGCCAAGGGGGGCATGTGGCCTGGATAGAGCCGAGCGATATGAGGGAGCCGAGAGGCACATATAGAGCTCGGAGACCATCTTGGGGTGCAAGCCAAGTTGGTGGCGACGTGAGATCGAATAGGTCCCCTGTAAACCCTAGCCCTTATCGCCTATATAACGCAGGGCTATGGGTAGTCATCCCCATCTACAACGTAGACTCAACTCTTTGTAGTCATAATCACCTCCCTTGTAACCCCGTTACACAAGGAAATCCATCATGAATACAAAATAGAAGCATGATGTAGGGTGTTACCTCAATACAAGGGATCAAAACTGGGTGAACCCCCTGTGCGATCTCCCCTTTGGTATTTCTGACCGTATCCGCCACTCTACCGAGGGTACCGATAGCTTTCCAAACCGAAATTGCGGCCTTCAACATTAGCAAGGAAGCGGATGCTGGGTGAGTTGAAATTTTTGGCTTGCCGCTCCTGGGCCCGACATGACACCAGGCTTTGGACGACATGATCGTCGGGCGAATCCGTCACGTATCCACATTGCCAAATTGAATGACCTGTCCTCGAGCGTAGCTCTCAACTAGGCATAGGTGGTCGGTCGAGCCGGCGACATGGCATATGGCGCCAAAAAGGAAGATCTTACCCAACACGTAGATCCTGCCGATGTCAACCGACAATCCCAGTCGATCTTTGAGTTCACCACGCGAGATTTGTATGGGCCACCGATGTCAAAGTAGATTTTGACATATCCCTCTATAGGGTGTCCCGGCGAGGTGAGTGGATGAGAGGAGAAACATGAGACCAGATCTACCTAGGTTCATGCATGTCTTGCGTGGTAAAACTCTACTCATGCTTGTGTTGTGTACTGCAATAGGTTATCTGAAGTATAAGGTATATTTGAGGGGTTGTACGTTGTTTATCGACTAGCTCGACCCCAACTTATATAAGATACAAGGGCCCTAGTGTTACATGAACTTAGTCAGCTAAATCGATGGAGGGGAGTCTCCACGAATTCACTTCCTCGTCTTGAATAGCAGGACTTCCAGAATCTTCCTTCTAAATGGCATAGGGGGCTTGACAATGGCATAAGGGGGCTTGGTCCAGCCTACTTGGCTGACAACCAGAGAGGTGAGGTACCCTTGGGCCGTATCACCGTCATACATGGTCAATATTTGTGAAGACAATCACAAATCCTTGAGGTTATAACCAATGTCGATTTCCTGTTTGTCAAGAAGCTTGCCAGAAGGACATTAAGAGAGCTTTTCTGTGTATTGCATGCTCACTTTGCTATTGTTCAAGGTCCTGCTCGTTTATGGGGGCAATGAATCCCTCACCAACATCATAAGGACTTGTGTGGTTCTTCACAATATGACCATCTAGAACGATAGATGCTTGGATTTGGACTTTAAGTACGACAATGTTGGTCACCGTGTGAAACCTTGCAGGAGCCCGGATCGGATCCAAGCTTCTTTGAAGACATACCGACAGATTGAAGACCGGGCATCGCATATTCAGTTTCGTGAAGATCTAACTGAGCATCAACGATAGTTACCTTGGAGATAGTCTCTTTTTTTTGACTCGGAACACCATGCATTCCATTAAGAGGTGGACACGGCAATATTGCCGGCCACAGCAGTAGTTACATCAGAGGGAAAGTCCGAAAGCCACATAGTGTGGTTTTCATTGGGCACTCTGGCACCATAACCCGCGAGCAAATGGGCAGGGACATTACATGTACGCTCACAAAACTCAACCTTAGCCTCAATGAATTCTGCCTGGAGGAGGATCCTTTTATTTGACCGAGCCTACTCGTTTCATTCGTGTTTTTTTTTTCTTTCTAGATGGACATTTTATTCATGGTTGCTTTGGACCCTAGACGCTGAGCAGCCGAGGAAGCTCAAAACCGTGCGCACAAGTATCATCATCAAAACCAAGATAGAGTAGATGAACAATCTGACGGTCGAGAAGCGCGTCGAGACGCCGCGGCCATTTCGATTCAAACCAAGGCCGTGCTTTACCTTGGGTTACTATTAAACCTGGCCTGACACGCGGTAACTAACCCCAGGCGCAAAACCAAAACCAGCAGCAGCGGCAGTAACCAACGCACGAAACCAGCTCCCCTCCCAGTCCCAGGCCAGAATCCCCAAATCCAGATCAGCCGCAAAGCAAAACGTTCGAAACCCAGACAGAGACGCCCAAGCCCACGCCCACGCCCAAATCTCTCTCTCCCCCCTCGCATGCGCGGAGGCGCAGCTACCCGCAGCAGCCAGTCGCCATGATCGTGCGCACCTACGGCCGCAGATCCCGCACCTTCTCCGGCGGCGGCGGCGGCGGTGCCGGCGGAGGGGGAGGCGGAGGAGGGGAGCGCGGGCTCTCGTCCTCGCAGGACGCGTTCGACTTCGACGGCGGGGACGGGGACGACGACCTCGCGGTGGGGGCGCTGGGGTCGCAGCCCTTCCCGCCGTCGCAGGAGTCCTCCTCGATGTGGGACTTCGACGAGGACCCGCCCACGCAGCCGCCGACGACCCGGCTAGAGGGGCCGCGCCGGAAGGGGGGGCGCCGCGGGAGGCACGCCGACCCCGAGCCCGAGGCGGCCACCGCCACGCTCATGGAGGCCGAGGAGTACGGGGAGATGATGGAGAGCGTCGACGAGGTCAATTTCGCGCTCGACGGGCTGCGCCCCACCGCGCCCAGGCGGGTGCGCCGGGCCAGCCTGCTCGCGCTGCTCGGGATCTGCGCCTCCGCCGCGCGCCGCCGCGTCCTCCGGGCTCAGGGGTCAGTACACCTTTCTCCTGCTGCTCCGTGGAGAACAACAAGTTGGTTTTTTCTTCTTCTTGGTGGCCAATCTTGACTCCCCGAGTCGAGAACCTCGGGTTAGGGTTACGAAATCGGGGCTTCTTGCGGGCGACCTCGGTTCAAAGATTGGGATTTTGCACGATTAGGGTTCAAGAACTTCGGTTTCTTGGGGAAAGGAGCCACCTTTTGGCCTTCAAACCACGAATGATGAATAGCTATATTCATGCAGCTAATTCGCGAATGCAAATCTTGTTTGCTTGCCTGGCCTGAGCTGTTAGTTCGATGAGTGTGCTTTGTCGGGGTTATGGTTGTAGAATCAAGACTTCACATATCGTGGAGAATCCCCATTGATTAACTATCACAACTGGGCTTAAGAAGGAAGATGGTGATTGATTGGAAATGTCTAGAAATACATCTTCCCTGTTGAATTAGGATTTGCTCGGGCCTATAGATACGTCTGAAGAGCATTGTTGGTAGAAGTGCCATCCACTGAACTCGAGCCTAATAGTTCTCATGTGTCCAGGAGAGCTTTAACCAAACGTGCAGTATTTAGGGGTGTGTCTATAGCTCAGTCAACCTAAAAATAGTTATTTCTCAGTCAACATTGATAGCCATCTGATCAAGATCATCTCACCCCCTGTGTAGTTGCACAATCTTGACATTAAGACCAAACTATTTTTAGCTGGGACTCACTTGCCTGGGAAATGGCAATACCGTTTAGCGAAACAAAGGGCATGCTTGAAGTGAGGATGTTACCTCTGGAATTACTAGATTCTTGCAATGTTTTACCCATTTTTACATCTGTAGATGGTTAACATTGCTGAAAGTGAATTCTCATTGAACACAGTTATTTTAACATGTAACCATGTAATGTTCATCTCAGTAATCTATTGAGTCTGAGAAGTACCAAAATTAAAATCACCGTTTGGCAAACATTTCATTTTTTCTTTCAAATATTATGCGTATCCCATCTTATACTCACAAGTGTATTTTTGTTATTTCCTGTAGATTGGTAAAGCAAATTATAGATAATGTTTTGGCTCTGAACATTGATGATCCTTCGTGTGGTGTTGCGGCGGCAGCTCTTTTATTTGTTTTGGCAAGTGATGTGAGTACCTCTCAATCCCTAACCACCAGATGTGATATGTTTCTGTGCATGCTGCTTTCCGTGCATATTAAATATTCTCTTCTCATGAATCAAAAGATACTCATGTCGTGGCAAAGTTATTTATTTATTTTTCTTGTAGAAGTATTCGCTTTCTTTCTCAATACTAATGCATGATAAAATTTAACTTTAGTTCAGCAACGTTATGTTTTATCTTTTATTGACAGCTGAACTATAACTTATTATTTAAATTTTAGCTAGTTTGATATTTACTATTTTCATTTTCATTTGTGAATTACATATATTGCTCTTTGAATGCGTTTTCCCAACAGTTGCTGCTCTTTTAATACTTCTGAGTTCTAATGAGTATTCCTTCAGCTTCAGTTTCTTCTTATGATCAATCTATCCTTTCTTGTTGTTATATTCAGGTACAAGAGAATCATGTGCTAAATTCAGAATCGTGTATTCGGTTTCTTCTAAAATTATTAAATCCTCCAGTGGATGCAAATGATGTCAAAGCACCATCTATAGGTTCCAAACTCCTTGGAATCAGTAAAGTTCAGATGTTTAATGGCTCAAATAAGGATTCTGATTCCAGTTCAGAGGATATCACATCAAAAGTTGAAGAAATCCTCTTAAGCTGTAAAGAAATCAAGCCACTTGACAAGGATGGCAAGAGAACATCAAGGCCAGAATTATGTTCAAAATGGCTTGCTTTGTTGACAATGGAAAAGGCATGCTTGTCAGCCGTCGCATTAGAGGGTATGGTTTTTAATCAATTTCTTGACCACGATTGCCGTATTGCCATTATGTCATTCACCGTTAAGTACACTGTCAGTTCACAAGTTAAGCATTGCATGCTTACTTTACATGGATGCCTTTGCCTAGCCCTTGTTTCACTTGTGTTTGAGTTTTCAGTGATGGCTGCCTAGCCCAGAATTATGCGTAGTAACTTTTTGTTTTTTGCTATGGTTACTGAAATATTACTCATTTTAAAATGTTTATTTTTTCAGAGACTTCTGACATGGTGACTAGAGTTGGAGGGGATTTCAAAGAAACATTAAGGGCATTGGGTGGTCTTGATAATATTTTTGATGTTATGGTAGATTGTCATTCCTCACTGGAGGTATGATCTTGCTTATCTTTTATTTATTTCATAAAATAAATCGGTATTGTATTTTATGGTAATTGCCCTTTCGGCACAGGTTCACATAAACAGCATGCAGGCTGTCAATTATGTGTTCTGTCACAATGCTGAAGAATTGTTGCATGTTTTTGTAGTCTGTACATTTTAAGCCCTGACATGCTTGAAGCTGCACACTAAAACTTTGCTGCACCACAAATTATGCTGTGAATGAGAATTTCAAATCCTGAATGCAGTCTTAGAGTGATTCATGAATGTCATTTTGAATACGATGTCAAGCATTGATTTTTGATTTTTGAATCTCTAGTGATTATATGTGTCCAAGGTGATAATACTTGCATAGGTTTCATGGCATGGAAACATTAATATGATTATTATCCTGTTGAATGCTACAGTTTCCAGCTACACAAGCCTTTCTTGGAGTTTAAGTGAATTGAAGCCACTTGTCATATTTCTGGTTTGTGTAGTTTATGACCTGGGTCTCCCGATGTGTACAATTTATTTTCGCACTGAATTATTCCGCTTGTCCTTTCCCCATTTCACATACGTTGCATTTCATACACCAGTTAAGCTAACAGAATATAATATGCTTATGCTGGCCAACCTTGTTTATCAGGGAATTGTAAAGGATACCTCCACTCTGTCCTTGGACATAAAGGAAGGAACATCTTTGCAAAGTGCTGCACTCCTCCTGAAATGTTTGAAAATTTTAGAGAATGCCACATTCTTAAGTGATCAAAACAAGGTAATTTTCCATATCTTGGAAATTCAGGTTGTGAGCTTTATCAGTTCAGTGCAATGATTGTAATGCCATGTACTACTTGTTAACTCCACTCTTGACTCATTTTGATCCTTTCAGACCCATTTGCTCAGCATGAGTAGAAAATTGAGTCCCAGAGGCTCTACAGTTTCTCTTGTTGGTGTCATCATCAATATTATTGAATTATTATCAGGTAATTTTGCATTAGATTTCAGTATTTTTCCTATTCCCATATAATGTAATGTTCAACATCCACTTTGAAAACTTGCAATCTCATGCCTATTTTCTTTTGCTGCAGTACTGTCTCTCCTTCAGAATTCTTCCACTGTTTCCAGCAGTACAGATAAAAAATCTTCCAAAGGTTGTAAAGGGGGCTGCTCTGGTAGTCACAAGTCACAACCACCAAATTATTTGAACTTCTGTCTTCCTGTGAACTTTCTAAATCTAGGGCAAATATAATATTTTTAGTAGATTCAATACTTTACCGATATATTTTCAGTCGTTTTCTATATTGATGACCCAAGGTATCCTATCTGGGTGCAGCAATAAATTTGCAAGGCAGTTAGGGTATCATGCATGTGCACAAATGTTCACTGTACACAAAACTATGATGTTCATCTTCTAGTCTCATATAAAGCACAAGGATATATATCCTCGATACAAGTTTAATATGGTCTCACGTTCGAAATTTTCTTGCGCAGCAGACATCAAGGGTGCAACTACATTGAATGGTCATGGCAAGGGCAAAAACTCAAAGAAAAATAACCTTTCGCTGAACCAGAAATGCCAAAATTGCTCATCTTCCAAATCAGATGCTTCTCATATTAGTATATCTTCTACCAGTGATGTTGGCCTATCACAAATGACACTTGATTGTTCCCAGTCTACTTCAAGCAACAGGGCATCGAGTGGTTCATTAGGTGAGAAGCACAGCAATGGTCTTGGTCTGAAGCTTAATATAAGAAAGGAACGTGGTAAAGCCAACCCAATTAGAGGCTCAAGTGGATGGGTTTCTATAACAGCACGTAGTTCTGATGGAACGTCCAGAGAAATGGCAAAACGACGACGTCTGTCTGAAAATGGCAACAGTGATTTGAGAAGTGGCAGTGGTAGTGATCCTTTTGCATTTGATGATGTTGATCAGGAGCCTGATCTATTTGGTAAAAAAAAAAGATCAACACATGTACATCAAGCAAAATCAGTGAATGAGAAATTGTCGGACGATTGTGGGATTGCTGCGAGTGGAAGTCAGGAACCATATCAACCTGAAGATAATCATCAGGGTGCAACATTCCATTCTAATGTTGACGATGATTCCAATCTTTTGGAAGACTGCCTTTTGGCATCAATTAAGGTAAGCCTTCGTGACTTTTGTTGGCTGGCATATTTTTGTAAAGAAGTATTGCATCCCTTTGAAATAGGTTTGTCCATTTGTGAATGCTTTGTTAAACCTTTGGCACATTTGTTCAATGAGTGAAGTCGTATGGTCGCATGTACTGGAAGATCTTTCACCATTTATACCATGCAGTAACTGTTTGTGGAATTGTGACGTGTCCCTTGGTTGGAAATTTAAGAGAGTATTAAGACAAATATACATTAATATGTTGTAGTATCTGCTTCACTCCGTGCATCGGTGCATAGGCTGAGCCTGATGCTTAAGTTTGGAGTTCAGTTTATGGTGCCCGATTAACACTTTTACTTAACCTGAAACCTGCTTTAGTTTGGTTTAAGCATTAACATAAAGCTGTCTCAGGCTTGCCTCCTATTGAAGGTTGAAGGTTATGCTAAAAGTTACTCCCTCCGTCCGAAAATACTTGTCCAAAAAGTGGATGTATCTAGACTTATTTTAGTTATAGATACATCCATTTTATTCATTTTTAGAACAAGTATTTCCGGACGGAGGGAGTACAATAAGCTTATTAAACTGAAGATAAAAATTAGAACTTCCATCCTGAGCTTGAATGAACTTGCTTGTATGGTAAGTCCCAATTGTGATCAGCCCAGATGCTTTTCTAAGCTTACCACCTTTAAATGGTTTTAGGTGCTCAGCCTGTTAAGTCACTTTGAAAATATGTTTCAGTATTAAATTTAGCCGTGACAATAGGAGGCCTAGTCTGTATGGATAAACTAGATGTTGATCTTGTCTCAACTAATTGTGGGCCTAAACTAAACTGTACATACCTATGTATTGCTTCTTCTGACAGTATTTGTGAGATATCTCATAATAATTGTAGTCCCTTATCATTTTCTGCTCCTTACTAGGATATTTGATGAAAGATCATTGCACCTTTACCTTATCATTCCTAAAAGAAACTGTAACCGTCCAAAGGGTCTAATCTTAGTCTCGTCCCTTCTATTTTGCTGTGCACTGTTGAAACTTTTGAACAGTTGGTGGATGGTTTTTTATGATAGAAAAATGTTATGTTGGTGTTACTTTTGCAATGGCATGTATTTGATTTTCCCATGTTTTTTCTGGCAGGTTCTTATGAACTTGGCAAATGACAACCCATCTGGCTGTGAACATATTGCATCATGTGGTGGACTTAACACCATGGCCTCCTTGATCATCAAGCATTTTCCTTCATTTGATTTCTCTGTGGACACTGACCGAGATGTCGAACTTGAACAAGACCTAACCTATTCTGAGAACAGCAAGGCATGCCAAGTGAAAGCTAAGCAACTGCGAGACCATGAGCTTGATTTTCTGGTTGCCATATTGGGCTTGCTTGTCAATCTCGTGGAAAAAGATAGCCTTAATAGGTAAGCCTGTTACTTTCTTCCTTTCCATTTGTTCGATTCATGCCTGTGTTACTGTTCTGCTTCAGCTAGTTCCTTGGGGTCAGGAGCAGTTATATATACCAACTAACAAATGTCTAGTTCTAAATGATTTAATGACCTGGCTATAGGGTACGGCTTGCATCTGCCCGTGTTTCTGTGGATCTGTCTAAGAATCCTCAGAGTGAAAAGGCACAGAGGGATGTTATACCACTCCTCTGTTCAATCTTCTTAGCAAGTAAAGGTTCTGGGGAAGCTTCTGCAACTATATCACCGGTAATTCTAACCTTAATTTATATATATATATATATATATATATATATATATATATATATATATATATTGAAACATGGCAAAGCTAGATGTGTATTACTATTAGCCCGTCTTCGTTTCCAAAGTACCTTCTGTTTGGCAGCATATTGAACCCCTTAGTTTAAAATGCATGAAATGGAAATTAATGCATATAGTATAATGTTATTCATGCCAGACTCATTTAATATACATTCCGGTTTGGTCTAGCCCACCTACTATTACATTTGTAGGCTTTGATATCCAGTCAATTGACATAAATAGACGAGTACCATTCCATTTTAAACCTCATCTGAGTGCATTCTGTTATTAGCCCTTTTGGGGGATCTTTGTTACGAATGTGTTGTTTGACGTCCTACCATTCCATTTTAAACCTCACCTGAGTGCATTCTATTAGGATCTTTGCTATGAATCCAGTGCATGACGTCCTATATAGTACCTTCTACCTAGCAGCTAGCAAATCATATTGTATGGTGTCCTGTAGCTCATTTGATTGACTGCTTATAATAACTAACCAGGATGATGAAGAGTCAATGTTGCAAGGAGCACGGGAAGCTGAAATGATGATCGTGGAGGCCTATGCAGCCCTCCTGCTTGGCTTTCTTTCGATAGAAAGGTTAGTAATCTGTGTTGTCTGTAATGTTCCATTATTGGCGAGTTGATCGCACAATGTCAGCCTCAATGGTGTTGGACTTGTTAACGTTTTGTCTACCTCAACAGCATGAAGGTTCGAGGAGCGATTTCCAGCTGCCTTCCAAATAACAACTTAAAAGTTCTTGTGCCTGTGCTAGAGAAATTTGTGGTATGTCTCTTGTCCAGTAGATATTACCCTTCTAGGAAGCTTATTTTCTTCTTCATTTTGGCATTTTACACATGTCTGGTTCTGTGTGACTACATGTGTGAGATTGCCAGTCTATAGCCAACCTCTTAGCTTATAAGGACACGTTTTTAGGGGGAAAAAGATGTTCCATGAACTTGATGCACTAGTAAGTAAACCACTACACATACTATGCCAAAGAAGCCATAATCATGAACTAGTTGAGCCATGAACAGCCGATGACTTCCAGTTCCAGTACAGCACGGGACTGAGCTAGCACATCATCTAGTTCACTACAAATTCGTTTTCTTACAACAGACCTAATCTGCTCACCATCCCAGATAAAATTGGTGTCCAATCTCTAAAACGATGTAGTGAATACCGAGTTTGGCCTTGAGATCCAGTCGGTTTTGATCGGCACATCGTCTACTTTACACTTTTCTACTGCTGCTGCTCTATAATAATCCATTTATTTATCCCTTTTACGTGTGCAGGCGTTTCATCTGCAGCTTAATATGATGACAGACGAAACACATTCATCTGTTACAGAAGTCATCGAAAAATGCAAACTATGATAGAATGGTGAAGAGGTCTCTTTGTATAGACTGACTGGCCTCTTCGCAGCCGAGGCACACACAAGTGTTCCTCCTGTCTCCTCGTGCGCCGCAGATGACCTGGAGTCGTCTCCGGAACTAACCAAACATGGTGTCATTCTTTCTTTTCCTTTTGCCCCCTGTTGTTGTCGCCGATGTTTTGTGTGTGCTCCCTCTTCTCATCTCTGAAAACACGTTGTTTACTTAGCCAATTCAATTGAATGTAAAACAACATAGGGAACGTAGTGTGTGCGCGTCCGTGCTGTGTTTGTAATTTGTACTGGTACCAGTCAATAGTCAGTCACCACACATGCCTAAATCTGAAGAAGCTTAATGGAACGTATTGTCGCCATGCCATTTTGGTTTGTGCCTTCTGTGTCTCGACAAGATGTTTTGTACTGCTTCAGACACCGGATTACATCTCAGCAGAAGGATTTTATTTCGAGAAATTTGTAATAGCTGACTGGCGATCCGCCGATTGGCTTTTCAAAGCCTTTCAGTTTGAGGAAAATATAGTCAATTAGACAATAAAAATTGAACAAAAAAGTTCTTACCTGCAACTTCTACAAACTTTGTACTTCAATTGGTAACTACACCTTCGATTTTAGCTAACCATCATGTATTTGGACGAGTACGTATCCTATTTGTAGAATCCTCACGTAGGAATAGCATAACTTCAAAATTTAAATGGATATAGTGACACATTGAAAAAGGGTAGTTGGGCATATCTTAAGGTGCGATCCGTTGTAGATTAAAAGTACAACTACACAAAGAAAATACGAGTGTCGGCTGATTTCAAATCAAATCTTTAAAATAAAAAAAGTGAACATACAAGTAAAATGGTTCAAATAAATACAATTACACATGACGGATATAGAACTTGAACATTTTTAAATGTGTGCCGGTGCAAAATAAATGTTCAAGTGTAGAGCAAATAGACAAAATAGAGAATATGACTAGCAAGCATCTAGTAAAAATTAACTAAGTAGCATCTAACTCTTACTTCCTTTGTAAACTAATATAAAAGCGTTTAGATCACTTGATTAGTTTACGGAGGGAGTACATCATTTGATTTTAGGCGAAGATTTATATGGATCTTTTTTTATTCAGTTAATTGAATGATATAGGTGTTAGGTCAGACTTTGCCAATTCACACCTAGCAATTTTCAAAAATATATTTTAGCAGATTAGCAACAGATTGATGGATCGAAAGCAGATCAATAATGATATTGTCTTATTTTGAGCTCAATAATAGACTAGTTCCTATTTCTTACAACATTAATAATGTGGCAGGTCATGTTTTTAGTCGCGATCATATTTCAACTCTGGAATAGCAAGAGTCCGCGTAAATATGAAGGTAGGACCTAATCGCTAGCCACCACTTCCTCCCATCGCCGCCAGGGTTAACCGCCCAGGCAAAGCCCGTGTGGCGTCGCCGCCGCTCATCAGGAGCCCGATATGGAGAGCTGGTGGGCTGCTGCAGGACAGGATGGTGATGCGTGGTTGTGCTGTAGCTGTCGGCAGATGATGCTCGTTGGCGGCGTTGGTGATCCAATGCAATAATCTTCAGCGGCGATACAACCTGGCTAGGTCACCGAAGAAGTGGGAGTCAGTGCATGGTCCTGGATGACGACGAGGTCGACATCTAGCCTGAACCTGTCGTGCAACAACATGGATGCTTTTTTTCTTTTCAAGGTTTTCTTTAGAGAGTCTTCGAGTTTGTTTTGGGGTGCTAGGCGGCAACACTGCCCTCGTGTAGGAATAAAATGTTCTCTCCGCTCCTTCCCGTTTCGTTGGTGTGTTCATCACCGATGGAGAGCGTGTTGAGCCATGTCTCATGCAGGTCTTCCGGGACCTCACAGAACTACATCAATTTTTTCTGCCGGTGGAAACAGTTGAAATTCTGAAAATTCGACCATCACCGCGTTTTAGTGAGGGCTTCCTGGCCTGGGCACCAGAAAAATCAGGAGTCTTTACATTAAGAAGCGCTTACAAACTTGCTTCTGATGAGGTACACAATAGCTCTGTTGCTACGTCTAGCAGGCAGGCCGACGGCAGTCACGATGGCTGGAAGTGCATTTGGTCTACTCCGGCTCCACCAAAGGTACTAAATTTCGCTTGGAGACTAGCTACAGACTCCCTTGCTACTTGGAAAAATAAACAGAAATGTAATCTGGAGATTAGTGCATTGTGTCCGATTTGCTCCTGTGAGGAGGAAGATTCGTTCCATACTTTTTGCTCTTGCATCAATGCAAAACACTTATGGAAAGCAATGTCCATTGAATGGGATCTCCCAGAGGTCACCAATATCCTTCCCACGGGCAGAGAATGGCTTGTTCAAGCTATCTCTGATTTGACTGAACCTATTCGGCTTCGTTTCATGATGCTTCTTTGGTGGATCTGGCACGTTCGGGATGAGTTAGTCCACCACAAACCTGCACCTCCAATTGATGTTTCCCTGCCGCTTTCTATCTAGGTACGTCGCCTCGCTGAACTCCATTGCAACAAATCCAAATGCTGACCACACAAAAGGGAAGTTCTCAGCTCAAGTTAGTTACCCTCTGATGACACCCACATGTGATAGGAGGCGTCAAGAACACAGTCCTTGGTCTTCACCAACGGTTGGACGGATGAAGCTCAACACAGATGGGTCTCTTTTGAATGGTATTGCAGGAACATGTATGATCCTTAGGGAACAAAGTGGTAGCATCATATTCAGCTCATGCAGATTTTTCTTTTCTTGTGATGACGTGCTTGAAACCGAGATTTTGGGCATTCGGGAGGGCCTCTTACTCGCTTTGCAATGGAGCAATCTACCTATTGATGTTGAATCGAACAGTTTAGAAGCAGTAAAGATGATTCAACAGGGAGATGATAATATATCTAGATATGTCTTTTTAATAAAGGAGATCAAAGATAGTTTGATCGAGCGTAATTCTTGTATTAATCATACTGCCCATATAAAAAAACAATGCTAGTCACTTCCTGGCAAGTTTTGGACGATCACAATGCCGAACTGTTGTGTGACTTGGTTCGGGTCCGGATGAACTCCTCGACATTGCCAGCCAGTGGCGGAGCTTGCCAAGAATCTAGGGGGGAGGGGCGCAAAGACAAAAAAGTTAACCTACTGAGCCTCCAGGCAAATGTATACCTACAGTGAGGTCGCAAAATACATATATGATTAGCAACATACACTTCATAAGAGAACTAACTACACCAAAATATTATTTAGTTTTGACTTGTCGACTTGGATATGCCTCTCAGCCTTCAAATTTCGAAGACATTCTCAGAGTCAACTAGCAAGTAAATAAAAGAAGTGATATACTACAGAAAAACTATGAATAGAACAAAAGTGAATAGGCAACTAGCATCTAGTACTACTTAGCAGAACATGGGTGGAGCAGGGAGCAGTCATGCCGAGCGTGATTAGAAAATAGAAAATTATAAAAACAGAGGCGACATAGTCAAGCAACCAAATAGGAACGTGTTCGTATATGTGACGGGGCTTTTCCAAAAGCTGCAGGGGCCATTACTACCTAGTAAATAAAAAACTTCAATTGGGCTGGGGGCCAGCCCGCCTTATACTTATTACACGTAGCTTTTTCGTTTTTTGAGCATAGTGCAAACGTAAGCATTCATATACATTCACCCATATAAACGCAAAAAACGTATACGTTACCTTTATGAGCACCTTTAAAAGACTAAGTCGAGTTTTGCCGTTGTTGCGAGTATTCTTTTGTGAAGAATTTAGGACTTTATTCAAGCTTCTCTAGCTCCAGCACAATCAGCCATAATGTTGGTTATGAGGAAACTAGGAGGGAAGACACTACTGAAATCAAACAATTTGCCGTCTGTCAGCTCTTTGTCGTCCGCTGGCGGACGACAAAGAGAGCCTTTGCATTCAGCTAGCTCGAAGCGGACGGCAAAGAGACGGTGGACGGCACAACTACAACGGCCCACCACCCCACCTCTTTGTCGTCCGCTAGCGGACGGCAAAGAATATACCTAACCTAACGTTAACGGTGCACCCCACGCCCGTCGCCCCCATCGTCTCCCCCCTCCCGCGCCCGCACGCCCGCCCGCCCCTCCCCTCGCCGCGCCCCTGCTGCCGCCCCGCCGGCCGCCCGCGCCCACCCCGCCCGCCGACCGCCCGCGCCCCCCCGCCCCGCTGGCCGCCCGCGCACCCCCCGCCCGTTTGCCGCCCGCAGGGCGCCCAGCCCCCGCCCGCGCCCCTTCGCCGCCGGTCGCCCCGCCCCGCACCCGTCAGCGCCCCTCCGCCGCCGGCCGCCCCGCACCCGCCCCCGCCCTCGTCGGCGCCCCTCCGCCCGCCAGCCGCCCCGCCCCCGCCCGCGACCCTCCGCCGCCGGCCACCCCGCCCGTGCCCCTCCGCCGTCGGACGCCTCGCCCCCGCCCCCGCCAGCGCCCCTTCGCCCGTCGGCTGCCCCGCCCCCGCCCCCCAGCGCCCCTCCGCCCCGCCGGCCACCCGCGCCCACCCGCCCGCAGGCCGACCCCGCCCGCCGCCCGCCCGCGCCCCCTGCCCCCCGACGCCCCACAGCCGGCCTCCACCTACCCCACTCCGGTGAGCCCCCTCCCCCTCTCTATTTTTATTTTTTAAATATTCTTGTTAGTAATTTAGTTAGTTATTAGTTGTAGTTAATTAGATTGGTTAGTAATTTAGTTAGTTAGTTGTAGTTAATAGTTTAGTTTAGTTAGTAATTTAGTAATGTAGTTAGGTTAGTTAGTTAGTAATTTAGTTTAGTAAGAAGAAGAGGAGGAGAAGGAGATGAAGAAGAAGAAGAAGAAGAGGAAGGAGAAGAAGAAAAAGAGGAAGAAAAGGAGGAGGAGGAGGAGGAGAAGAAAAGAAGAAAAAGAAGAAGGAGAAGAAGAAGAGGAGGGGGGTGCGTCGGCGCCGACGTAATCCCGACACCCCGACATGGCACCCCCGACCACGACACAGCACCCCGACCCCGACACGACAAACCCGACACCCCGACCCCGACACGACACCCCCGACACGCCGACCCCACCTCATATATTTGTGAATTATGAGTTAGCTAGGTTATACAGAACATCATATTTATGTTGATCAGGTGGATTTAAATGTGCAGTTGTTTCGTCGCTGCGAGGGTCTGGTGTTCGACGACCTCCCCGTGCGTTCGACGAGCTTCGCCCCTGCATTCGTGGGTGAGCACAAATTACATCTCCTCCTGCACCCTTCATTTCCTCTGTTCCGGTCTTCGTGCCGATGAAACTTGCTAGCTATAGGTGTCTTGAATCATCAGTATGTATAACCACTATGCGTCTCCCGTTCGAAAGGGTTACATTTATAAATATGCATTCATTAGCATATTTATAACCGTGATTCTTTCGAATTGTTCAACGTTATCCATGGACAACCCGAGTATGTGTAGATTGGGTTCGTTTTCCCATATGATCTGCTCCGGATCCGATGCACAATTTCGTCAGTGCCTCCCTATTGTTCTCCAGGTACACAATTCTCGGCTGGAGCGGTGATCCAAAAGGATTCCATCGAAGAGTATGAGCTTCTGGCAAAGCATGGAGGCGGCTATCCCGGTTTCATCTCTTGGTTCAAGCAAACGGTAATTTCCATTAATTAGACGATTTCATTTCTTCGTCTAGTTTGCGGCTTATGCAACAATCCTTTGGTATTAAACTTGTAGGCTAATGCAGAGTCTATGGACTCCGAATTGAGATAAGTCACAAATGGTTTTGACTTTAAGGTCCGTTCATTTGACAAATACGACATCAATGGGTATCGCTTTCGTACTTATGGCAAAGAGCTATCTATGGCCAACCGAAAGACTACAAATTGTTGTGTCTTCGCTGTCGGCGAAGGAGGGGTCGAGTATTATGGAAGAGTTGAAGCAATTTATGAACTTACATTCTTTGGTGAAAACCCACCAAACGTCGTAGTCTTCAAATGTTATTGGTTCCAACCGAAGGAGACTGGAAGGACTCATGAACATATAAGGCTAGTCGAAATCAAACAAAGCACCCATTTGGATGTTCCCGATGTCTATATTACGGCTCAACAGGCGACCCGAGTTTTCTATCTACCATGAGCCTGCCAAACGATCCAAATTTGAAAGGTTGGGATGTCGTTTATGATGTGCCGCCACATTTTAGACCACCTCCCCTCAATGAAGATGATTATGAACCTCACATTAACCCAGACACATATGAAGGAGAATTCTTCCAAGAAACACGTGTTTCCAAAAAACACTTCAAGAACCGCTCTACTTCACCCCAGAACATTGAGTTCGACGGCGACAGTGAACCCAACTTCACCCCTGAGCAGGAACAAGAAGAGACGAAAGAAGAAGAGGTTACTGCTACGGATGACCTGACAATGCTTGACCGATTACATAGAGGCCTTCCACATGTTGATGCATTTATTGATGATGCTGATGAGCACGTCATTACTGATAGTGATGATGATTATGCATTTATTGATCCCGGAGCGTATATAGATGATGAAGATTAATATTAGTAATGTGAGGTATTCAATTATTATTATGTACATATATATGTTATTACATATTTAATTTTTTTATGTTGAACTAATTTCGTTCACTCTTTGTCATTGCAGGTGTTGACAGATGGTGGGCGGGGGTCTAGAGCGCTCTGAGCCTCCTTCCTCGGGGCGTGCTTAACTTAAGTTGATGGTAATTTTTCCTAAGTGTTTTCATTAAAAAATGCATATTTAGCTTAAGAAATGACCTACTTAGCTCCAAAATGACCTATACTTAGCTTATTTTCCTCAAAAATGACATGATATGCTTAGTTAGCTAGAAAATGGTATATTCTACCTAGGATAGCTATAAAATGACCTATACTTAGCATTTTTTCCTCCAAAATGACTTGATATGCTTAGTTAGCTAGAAAATGGCATTAGTACCTAGTATAGCTCAATAATGATCTATAGCTAGCTTAGCTAGTTCATTTATTACATAATTAGCTCACTTAGGTATAAAATGGCATAACTACCTATGATAACTCAATAATGATCTATAATTAGCTTAGCTAGTTCATTTATGACATAATATGCTCACTTAGGTAAAAAAATGGCAAAATAACCTTGGTTTAGCTCCAAAATGACCTATACTTAGCTTATTTTTCTCAAAAATACATAATAACCTTACTTAGCTCCAAAATGATACATTCTACCTAGGATAGCTATACTTAGAGGAGAGGAGAAAAAGAAAGAGAAGATAAATTCTTCTTCTTTTCTTCTTTTTCTTCTACCTAGTCTTCTTCTTCTTCTAACTCTCATCTTTCCTACTTTGCAGATTTGCTATAGATGATGAAGCTTGCATTGATGGAGTGTACTCTTCTACTTCTGCTTCCTTTGTGTTGATTGGATATGTTGGAAACTTGTTTTGGATATGTATGTTGGACACTTGTTTTCGATATGTATGTTGGATATGTTGTTCGAAACTTCTATATGTTGTTGGAACTTATTTGGTATGCTTGTTGGAACTTGTTGAATGATATGTATGTTTTGGATATGTATGTTGGATATGTATATGTTGGCTATATATGAATATGTGGCCACGTGGCAGCTACCTGTGCAAACTGGGGCTGGCCTAGGTGGGTTCTTTGCCGTCCGCTGGCAGATGGCAAAGCACGCCGTTAAGCCCCTAACGGAGCTAAGTGGCCACGTGTGCCGTCCAGGCCCTTTGTCGTCCGCTGACGGCCGGCAAAGATTCAAAGGTCTTTGCCGTTCGCCAGCGGACGGCAAAGAGGCCTTTACCGTGACTCATTCAGCCGGATGGTTTGCCGTCCGGGATTCATGCCTTTGCTGTCCGGGATGGCGAACGGCAAAGTATCTGTTTCCTGTAGTGAGACCATCCAACAACTCGTGGCCCCCAATGTGCTTGCATGTTTTGCACAGAGGTGGGCTGAAGTATTAGCATTTCTAGATACATGTTGAACAATAAAAGACTGGAAAGATGAGGTTAGTCCTTCAATTTCCATAAGAATTGGCGCTACGAGCGAGCGCGACAAAGTACATGAGGTCCAAAAATCAACCACCTCCTTGCAGTCAACCTCCAGCACCACACGCGAGTAGTCCCGGAGCTTCGCGAATCGGACACCATCACGCATGGCCATAGCTTCTACTACCAATGGTTCTGTAATTCCCGGTAAGGCTTTCTCCAGGCAGCGAGGAAATCAGCGGACGGCCGGGCAATGCCCCCCTCCACCTTTGTTTTCCTCTCGTGACACACCCGCATTGGTGTTGATTTTGATCCAATCATCTTCCGGCGGTCTCCAGCCATAACCGTTCCTGACTTTGGTGTGTTCCAATGGGATATCAAGCACAACCAAAGTCTCCTTGATCAATCAGATAAAATGAGCTAGGTTCGATCCTTCCTTATCATGTGTAATTTGTTTCTGGAGGTCCAGATCGCCTACCTCACTGAGATAATCTTGGCCCTGTCGGCCATGTGGAATCTCTGGTCACACAAGATGTCCTTCGCCCACGTCTCTGGATGGAGATCGAGGAGTTTCACCTGCAGCCAGTCTCGAGCTCCCATCCAAAATCGTTTCACATGAGAGCATTTCACCAACGCATGCATCAGGTCCTCGTCTGCATCGAGGCAGACTTTGCATCTCTCCATGGTGACAATGTGTCTGTGCTGCAGTGTTCGCTCCACCGGGAGTATACCCCGTATAACTCGCCACCAGAACACTCACACCTTAGGCACCACTGGGAGTTTCCACAACACTGTCCATAGCTGTTTATCAGTCGCTGAAGTACCCGTCATCTTCCCTTCCTCTAGAGCGGAATGCTCGTTGCGAGTCATAAGAGCACGATAAGCAGATTTTACAGTATAGACATCCGTCTTCTCCCATGCCTATGCCCAGAAGTCCTCACCTCCCTTGTCGCAGCGGTATGTTCAATATAGCATCAACATCGGGAGCGGTGAACTTGTTTCTGAAAATATCCTCTTTCCAAGACCAGGACTCACTATCGATGAGATCGGACACTCTGTGAAGTGTGACATTTCCAATCTGCACCGCCGATTGCATTGAGAGTTTCCCTGGTATCCAGCTGGCATTCCATATAGATACTGAAGTGCCATCCCCAATACGCTTAATTAGGCCGGCGCTGAGCGCCTCCCTGCCTGCTATGATCGCTCGCGAGGTAGCCGAAGCATTCTTCGGCACAGTGGCCTGCATAAAATCAGAAGTCGGGAAGTACTTTCCCTTCAAAACTCGAGCACACAAAGAGCTCGGGTTAGTGGTCAATCTCCATCCATGCTTACCGAGCATAGCAAGATTGAACATCTGCAGGTCCCGAAAACCTATACCTCCATGTATCTTTGGTGATGTAAGCGTTTTCCAATCCACCCAATGCATGGAGCATCTATCTAGAGAGCTGCTCCACCAATATTTTGCCATACTAGAGGAGATCCCCTTACATACCTTCTTTGTCAATTTGAAGCAACTCATGGAGAAGGTGGGTATTGCTTGTATGACAGATTTCAGTCGCACCTCCCGCGCTGTACATGAGACTAGCCTCTCTATACCTCCATTTAACTTGCTTCTGATTCTTTCCCATATGTGGTCAAATGTCCCGCTGGTAATGCAGCCAATTGCTGTTGGGAGACTGAGGTATCTTTCATTGAAGGCCTTCACAGTAATACCCAGCAGACTTTTCACAACATGGCGATCCGTGTTAGAGGTGTTTGGACTGAAAAAAATTGAGCGCTTATCCCTATTCACACACTGACCAGAGCAGTCACCATATATTCTAAGGATGTCATTTAATCGCCTAGCGCTTTGCTACTTTGCCTGCATGAAGATCAGGCTATCGTCTGCAAAGAGTAGATGGTTGATCCATGGTGAGTGCACACTCACCCTAATACCTTTGTCCACGTACGGCCGGCCAAAATTATTCAGCAAGGTTGTGAAACCCTTCGCACACAACAAGAAGAGATAAGGTGACACAGGACATCCTTGAGAAAAAAGGCAGCAGTTCCCCGTTCACACGAATAGCAAATCTCACCGAAAAGACACACTTGATGATGAGACTAATAAGAGAGTGACTGAAGCCTAGACCTGCCATAATTGTTTCAATATAATGCCATTTGACTCGATCATATATCTTCATCATGTCTAGCTTCACCGCACACACACTGTTATTTTCATTCCTCATCTTTCTCATTGCATGGACACTCTCATAGGCGATAAGAATATTGTCCGTGATTAGGCGTCCCGGAACAAACGCACTCTGTTCTCCACCTATGATTTTCTCCAAGAAGATACTCAATATGTTTGCTATGCACTTAGCAGCAATTTTGTATAAAACTGGACAGAGAGAGATCGGTCTATATTGATTAATACGCTGGGATGTCTCACCTTGGGAATTAGAGTTATCACGGTGTCATTCAAACCCACTGATAGATCGCCCCCATTAAGAAATTCCAACACAGCCGAGATGATATCATCCTTAATCAAACTCCAGTGCCAGTAGTGATTGTAATCTTTGAGTGTTGAATAATACAAGTATTATCCCGTAAAAGAAAAAGAATGTAAAACACGAAAGGTAGATAAAGCGAACCGGGCCACATAATGTAGAAATGAACTTGGCAAACACCGCCGAAACAAACCACCGCCGGCAGCCGCCGGCCACCGTCGCCCGAGTCCAGTCACCTCCCTCCACGCCTCCACGCCCGTCCGCGCGCGCAAGCGCATCCAGTCAGCGCGCGCCCGCCCGCCCGCTTCCGCGCTCGCGACTTTATCCACTCTCACCAATCACCAACGGAGCTTCGCCCAGCGCCACCCCTCCGCCTCCGGACCGGACTCTCTCGCCCCAGACCAGACCGAACGCCCCCCACGTTCGCCACGTGCGCGCGCGCCACCGCCCCGCCGTCCCAGCCAATGATCTAGGCCCCCGCGGATCTGACGCGGCGCCCCCGCCCCGCCTCCGCGGTCCGGTCACCGTCTCGCTTGCCTCTCCGCCCGCCGTTCGTGCCGGCGAGTCCGTCCATGGGGACGCTCGTCTGGCTCAGGCCGACCGCGGTCCCGGTCGTCCCCGCCGGTCCCTCCGCCGCGCACGGTACGCGACACGGCTCGACGATTGCCTCCGGAGAAAGCCCCCGCGATGCTGCTGCTGCTGCTGCCGCTGCTGATCCTATTTTATCTGGTGTCTGGTTTCTGTTTCGCTCCTCTGCAGTGTTGGCGGCCGCCGGTGGTGTGAAGGGCCGGCCTCGGCGGGTGTCCGTGGCGTCCCGCTTCCCGAACCCGCGGGCGCTCCAGTCGGGGAGGTGCCGGTGGCTGGTTGCGAGGTCGGGTGTCACCGCCGCTGCCGCCGATGACCCCGAGGATTCGTCGCGGCTACCAGGTTTCAGGCCTCCTCCCCTCTCTAGAGCCAAATGCGTTGAACTTCTTAAGCCAGTGCCCGCGTAGCTGAGCTGTGCTAGCTAGAAAATTACATTGACATGTAGTTTCACGAAATATGGAAGCCATGGAGCGTATGTGAACCTGCAATGTTGCCGTTGCTAGTGCCAGTGATATGTGAGCTAGGTGAATTTTGATAAACCAACAATGCAGAAACTCAAACTATTGTCCTGACCCTTCATTTCACTATGGACCAGACACCAGAGGCTAGGATTTGATACTTTCCTTCCTTCTGTTTAACCAATATATGATGGACTGTAGGCTTATAATTGTTACTTCTACTCATGTGAAAGGTGTCATTAGAGTTTTTAGATTAATTTCAGAGGGAGAACAGCAGTTGTTAAGCCATTTATAAACCCTGTGGCAGCTAATGCCAGTTGCATGTTTAATGAAATTTAGGTACTAGACCCTACCGACTAGAATATACTCCCTCCGTCCGGAATTACTTGTAGAAGATACGTTCATCAATTTCTTTGACAAGTAATTCCGGACGAATGGGTACATATTAGGAAAATCATCTCCACATATTCTGCAAACAATCTGTGGGTGAAAATGAAATAATTCAAATTATATACTAGCTGGATTTTTTTTTGTGCTCACTTTTTGTTGTTGTTGAGAAAACTTACTTATATTTTTTTATTTAACCAGAGCTGCAAGTGGCTTCAAGGATCAGAGGGGTCTTCTTCTACATGGTGACTGCGGTTGCGGCGATCTTTTTGTTTATAGCTATGGTTGTGGTTCATCCACTTGTGCTCTTGTTTGACCGACACCGTAGGAGAGCTCAGCACCATATTGCAAAGATTTGGGCTACTTTGACAATTTCCATGTTCTACAAGCTTGAAGTCGAGGGAACGGAGAATCTACCTCCCAATAGTAGCCCTGCTGTCTATGTTGCTAATCATCAGAGCTTCTTGGATATCTACACCCTTCTAACTCTAGGAAGGTGCTACAAATTTATAAGCAAGACCAGTATCTTTATGCTTCCAATTATTGGGTGGGCAATGTATCTCCTGGGTGTCATTCCTTTACGACGTATGGACAGCAGGAGTCAGCTGGTATGGCCTTAGCCTTATCCCTTCCTTTTTCAGTTGACTCTGAAATTTCGATATTGTGATTGAGTATAAGTTGTGGATTACCTGTAATTTGTGCCACTGAAGAAGTTCTTATTTGGTAATTCCTTTGCATATCCTTTTTGTTAGCGCAGCTCCAGCATCTTATGTGAAGCGTACAGCCATGCACCTAAACCTGATAACCAATTTTGTGTAGTTTAGTTTTCAATATTAATGTCATTTTTTGTTAAATGTCTTCCTATTATAGGATCTACCCACTTTGCACTCCATGTTGAACATATTATCTATCCTCTAAATTCAGGACTGTCTTAAACGGTGTGTGGATTTGGTGAAAAGGGGGGGCTCTGTATTTTTCTTTCCAGAGGGTACTCGAAGCAAAGATGGAAAGCTAGGTATATTCAAGGTTAGGTTCTGTTGAAAGAGATTCTACTCGTGTGTACTATGCTCTTAACTTTCAATTCGGTGAAGTAATGTCATTTTATAATTATCCCCAGCGAGGAGCATTTAGTGTCGCAGCGAAGACTGGGGTTCCTGTGATACCTATTACTCTTCTGGGGACAGGGAAACTGATGCCTCCTGGAATGGAAAGCAACCTTAATTCTGGTTCAGTAAAAGTCATTATTCACCATCCAATTGAAGGGAATGATGCAGAGAAATTATGTACCGACGCAAGGAATGTGATAGCAGACACTCTTCTTCAACATGGTTATGGAGTGCACTAACGGAAGTGGGTGATTTTTCCTATTCAATGGATATGGAACCTAGTTTGCCGAAACGTGTCGACTCAATGCAAAGATATTACAGGTACCGGTTACTGACTTGTTCGATATTTTGAGAGTCATTAGGAAATGCTATTTGCTTCGAAGAAGAACAACTTTTTTGAAATGAACAAGTTTCCACGGGCGTTAGATATTACCTCTCCAAATAAGGTTCATGTAGCATAATGGCGCGAGACATATCTTCAGTTTTAACTTTAAGAAAAAGGACTCCTTCAGTTTGAATATTTGCCCCACATTTAGAGGTTTGAGATTGTTATCTCCACCACATGGAGGTGTGAGACGAGTGTCGTAATAAGAGACTGAATATAAGACAGATGTATTTGGTGGAGGAAATACTTGTAAGTACAATTTTTTTTAAAGGAAGAATTCCAAAAGATCCACCCTTGTCTGTGCAGCTGGTACATGCTCTGAGTGTAGGGACTGCAGGCATTCTTTTTGCTGCAGAATGAAGACACAGGCTGAAGGAAGAATAAGAATGCCTTGGTGCTTGTTAGTTGTTGTGTGTGACTTGTAAAATAGGATTTGATGTAGTTTATCTTTCACAAATTGTAGTTTGCATTTCTTGCCTTGTTCTTATATTTAACATGACAAAGATGTGATGTGGCGAAGAACTCATCTGGATTTAGATGATCTTGCCATATTCTATATACTGAGAATTTTTTTTTTTTTTTTTTTTTGCGGGTGAGAAGATAATAAAATTTGCACGTGATTTCCTTTTGAGAAGATAATAATATTTGACGGTATTTTGGCCTTTTCTTTTTTATCATAGCAATTTTATTCAGTGGATAAAACCATGCTAGCAAACTCCATGGCCATGAGAGAACACTCTGCAATGATTGGAACATCAGTTCCCATATAAACATTTGGATCAGAGATAGCCGTTCCCATATAAACATTTGGATCAAAGATAGCCTCCACACGCCATCATACCGTCAGACTCGGATGATGAGTTTAGTCCACCCTATTTTTTCTGCTAGGATCAAGCCACTTCGGATAGCCATATCTTGTGCTGAATCTGCATTAGAAACACGGGGTAGCAGTAGCACACAAGTCTTTGCTGTGAGAAAATTACCCGGTCCAAACCTTTGATGCCCGGGAACATGTGAACAAGCAGTGTTGAATGTCCTCAAGTCCGATCTTACAAAACAGACATTGAGGAATCAGTGGAACATGTCTGCCTGCTAGCACTCCATATCACGGTAAAACCCCCTTAAGAACTTTTCCAACCAAAATGTTTAATCTTTCCCAGGAGCCGAAGTTGCCACAACTCCTTCCAAATAATATTCAGATGAACATTACCCGGGTAGCATCCAAACTGATCATCATCAAACTCCACATGGTAGGCTGGCCAGACTGAGAAAGTTCCGGATCCAGTAGAGTGCCAAGCTACAAAGTCGTCAACAAATTCAACATTAACGGGACACAATGAATATCACCGAGTACGGCTTCTCATCTAGATCAATTTGATCCCGACTCGGAAACTTCCCCTGCGATGCTCATCTAGGTCTTGTCTCCTCGTCTGGTGATTCCGTAACCAACGAGTCCCCTACTCCTTTTACTTCCCTACCACTCCTTTTGATTCCCGTCTAGATAAAAAAATTCAATAGAAAAAAATGTAGAACAAGAAGAAAATGAAAAGAGAGGGGACACAAAACTGGATGAAATGTTCCTAAAACCAGTCCTGCACTCTCGTGGGGCTAGCCCAGTAATGCTGCGAGCTAGAGATCGATCTCTCTTGCGATTTTTTTTTTAAAAGTACTACCTAATTTGTACCAAATTCGAAAAGCATATGTTCAAATTGGGATTTTTTTTTCAAAAATAGCACCCCGTCGGCCTCCGGGGGGACGAAGAAGGCCCCGTCGGCCTCGTACAGGCCGAAGAGTGTCAGAGGCACAAAATGTAATTAAGATGACCTCAAATGAAAAAGTTTGTGGACGTTGATGCTTAGATTGCTTCCTCCTTTGATCGAATTTGGTACAAACTAGGTAGTATTTAAATTTTTTTTTCAACATTTATTGCTCCCGTGGGTGCGCAAATGATATGCATCGCTCACAGCGATGCACATCACCGTGTTGCCCACTAGTGCATGAACATGGGCAGCCCACAAGGAACCGAACGCTCGGGCATGTTAGGTGTCGAACGTTTTCGAGCTGGTTTCTGGAACCTTCAGTCTGGTTCTTTCCACCTATATTTTTTTCTTTTTCTTTTTTGCTTGTTTCATTTGTTCTCTTTATCGGGTTCTTTGCCTGGTGTTTTGGTTTCTGGCCTGTTTTGTTTCTACGAACAATTTGAGCTAGTTTTCTGGGAACCTTTCATTTGTTTTTTCACCTGTTTCCGTTTTTATCTTTTTTTTCACCCAGTTTTCTTTGTCGATTTTCTGGTTTCCTGGCCATTTTTCCCCTTCTAAGTTTATTATTTATTTTTTAAAATTTCAATTTTTCTTCATGTTTTTAAAGTTCATTCATGTTATTAAAAAGATGCTTGAGTTTTCAAAAAAAGTACACAATGTTAAAATATCTTTGAAATTTCAAAACATTGTTCACACTTTGCAAAAAACTATTTGTAGTTTCAAAAATTGTTGGATATTATAAAAAAATAATCATGACATTTTTAAATCATTAATTAATTAAAAAAATTTCGAATTCACAATTTGTTTCTTAATTTGGGAACATTTTTTTAATTTCACAAACCTTTTTGAATCCACTGACCTTTTTAGAATTCACACACATTATTTTAATTCAATTTATATTCTATTTAATTCACAAAGTTTTCTTGTATTCGTGATTTTTTTCAAAATGAAATTGAGCTGCCCGAAAAAAAACGATTTGTTTTAGGGGCGGATAAGAAAACGAAATGAGAAAAACAAAAGCTGACGACGTGCGTTCTCTCGATGGGCCAGGCCCATCCCGCGCGGGCGATACAAGCAGCGCCCCTCGTGTGGGTGCGCGCTGTCTTCTTACCCGGCGAGGTGGTTACCGCCGAGCGCCGCCAGCATGGGCTTTACCTTCACCGCCGCTGCCGCCATGGCATCCACCGGCGCCACCTTACCCGGCTGGCTGATGCTCGACCGCTTCGTGTTCAGGAGCGAGAACTTCGCCTTCCCCAAGGACGCCGCCTCCACCCTGGCCTCGGGCAACAACTCCATGGACCAAAAGTTCCGGATCTGCTTCAAACTTGTCGAGCCGCCGGAGGTGTCCCGCCTTTACCTGCAGATGGAGGAAGGCCTGTGGCAGCACAATGGCTTCGACATCGTCGCGGCCCACCGCGCCGCGCTGCTCCTCCAGATGAGCTACCCCATCCAGGTGCCAGGCTACGACGCCATCGTCCCGATGATCGACCACTTCCTCTACCGCGCCGCCACCGGCGGCTCTCCGCCGACTCTGGAGCGGCTCCCCGCTCTTGACGGGACCGTCGCCCAGGTCCAGGACCGGATCAAGGCCAGGGCCGACGCCGTCACGAACCAGCTTTTGCGCGGGCTGGACGGGCTGGACGTGGGCGTCCTGTGCCGCGGAGGGGGCGAGGTGGCCGTCGCACAGCTCGAGATCACCGGGTCCATGGCGCCGCCCAAGCTCCACGTCCTGCGCCCGTCCATCTCCGGCGGCTGGGAGGTCACGCATCCGCCCATCGTACCCTGCGACGATGCCAAGGAGTTTGATCTGGAGGAGTTCTTGAGGTGCTTTGATGCTTACACCGTCGTCCCCTTCAAGAATTACCTATGCTGGGTCGATTACTCCCTTGGTATATTGCTCTGCGATGTGTTCGATGAGAGCCCCAACCTCCTATACCTGGAACTCCCAGCTCAGTTGCCACAATTGTATTGCGAAGTCATGGGCCGAACATGGATGGAGGCGCACCACACCGTCGGCGTCGCCGAGGGCGAGGTCATGAAATTTGTCAAAGTTGTCTGTGCCAAGGACGAGCTTTCCGAAACCATCGCGCCTGCCACTGATGCTTTCACCGTCACCTCCTGGGCACTTAAAATAACGGAAGGCGACGGCATGATGAAGTGGGAGCAGGATGCATTCCTTAGATCCAGCGAGATCGGGTTTGATGGATTCACACACCTTCCTCGCACCCCATGGCAATTCCCTGCCATCAGCACGCATGAGCCCGGTGTCATTTACTTCATGGTCGGGCATGACCGGGCGGCGGACATGTATAACAAGGCATGGATTGTCGCCATTGACATTGGCAACGGCAAGGTGAAGTCGTCGTCTGCATACATCAATGGCGCAGAACCGGTGGGGGACCTCTGTGGTGAGGAAGCTTTGTACTTTGCCACAGAAAAGCCCCGGTTTTACACTAGCTTTCTTCCTGCCGAGTTCTCCAAGCACCTTAACGTGCTTGGAACCAGGTATTTGCTTTTCATGTACTCCCTCCCTATCAAAATATAAGACGATAGTGTCAAAAAGGTTTCAATCAAGGTTATTTGGTATTTGTGTCAATCAAGGCTAGTCTTGATCTTACTTCCAGTAAACAAAAATAACCTGGGATCTAGAGTTTAGAATTTGGATCAAATTTTTGAAGTGAGTTGTTAGTTGGCTGTGACCGAGAGGAGTACTATCTTCCTCTCAGTTCTTCTATCGTATTACTTGTCACATCTGTACGATGGCCATTCTTCAAGGCTTCAACCAAATATATCTCGACCTGCAATTTCCAGCAAATTAAGCTGCACCTTCTACCACCGAGGCTTTTCGAGACACTGTTGGTGGGAGAGACACATGGTAAAGATGATGCCCTTTAGAAAAAAGAAAACCGTCAGAGAAGGGAGTACAAGTCCCTGTTGTTTACTGTTTTGTTTGGTGTCATCTTTTAGCAGCTGGATCCATAGTTTTTTATATAGTACCGTAATACAGTGCCCTTAGTTTTTGTTTGTTCCTTGGTGGGTTCCTTGTGTTTTCCTTGAGCTCGAGACAACGCATTCACTCGGAGTAGGGAATTCTATCCGACCTGGACGCCACCAATTTATCTGGCACTGCACCACCTTGTTACTGTAGTTTTATGTTCTGCGTATGGAACTCTGTGTTCTGCTTGTGCTGTAAGGATGGTTCGTGTTAGGTTGCAATGCGCTTTGCTCTTCAGAGGCATATGCTTCGACGTGATAACTGGTTCACTGCATTCGTTGTGCCTAATGTAGTTTATGGTGAAGTGCAGCCTTTGTTTTCATAGTTGCAAGTACGTTTTAACATCCTCGTTGATGATTTTCTGCACTGTGCCTATCTGAATCAACCACGGGCGTTCTACTAACTCGGCAGTGTTCTTGCAGGACAGGTCTTCTCCAAGGAGGGTAACGATCACGCCGTCGTCGTTGCAGCACCTGAGAAGAGGAGAAGGTTAATGTGATGGAAGTAATCAGTTTGATAGATAGATGTACCATCCAGCTTGCCGAAACGTGTCACCTCTATCACTGTCACGGCAACCCCACCAGCCAACTTGCCTTAGTCTACTAGTACTACAAGCTTGGTTCTGAGTTCTGACGACGAAACAAACACCGATCCTGCTATGCATTGGCTGCACGGAGGCAAGGATTTCAGTTAATGCGCATGCAATCTTCTGAATAATAAGCTGGAGACTTAGGAATTAAGAAGAAGAAGAGGCGGACCAGGACAAGGTCTTGGGCCGTCGTGTCCTACTCAGTCGTGAAGCACGAGTGAGTGATCTAAAAGGCGCCCGCGCACTTTCTGCGCCGACCTTCCTCGCCGGTTTCTGTCGTCGTCGTCCGCCACCACCGCAGTAAACAAATTGTACACGCGGTGGTGGGAGTAGTTGCATACCGTGCTCTCCTTCCCCTCTTCTTCTACCGCAAGTTTCCGCATGGTACACTTTATTGATTGATTCATGGGTGTCTAGCCGTCGATCGACCGTTATAGTAGCTTGTAAGAGCATCCCCGGAAAGCAAAGCCGGATACTCTAACACCAACGTCTTTGCGAATAATGACCGGTCACATCTTAAATTTCCTTTTCTCCGCATAACCCATGAAAGCTTAAATTCATACAAATTATATAAAAGAGTAAATCTACGTATTACGTAGATTAAATAACCTATACTATCGTGATCCTCGTTGAAGATGTCTATTATCCCCGTGCCAAGCTCCGGGTACATGGACGGCAACGGCAACTCCGGCTCCCGCGGTTGCTTCACGTCGAGTTCGACAAAAAGCGCGTCCGTAGCCGTCTGTTCATGTCGGATGAACGGTCGGTTGACCTCGACATAGACCTCATCCTGGATGTACTCCGTGATGTCATGTTACTCCGTCATCTCTGTCGCTTGGACGACCGCAAACTCCGTCATATGGCGTGTTTCATGCCGAAGCCCACAGTCGGCGCCAGCTCCTCCGTCTCATCTTCCTCCGGATGCTTCATTGGAACCGGCTCCGGCTCCTCCTCCTCCTCCTCCTCCTCCTGCTCAGACGAGCCCGGATCTCCTCCTCGATCTGGAAGCAGCGCTCCGATGTTAGCATAACGTAGGTGGTCTTCTTCTACCGGGCCATGTCGGACGGCAAGGGAAGAGGGAGATGGATACAGAGAGAAATGTGCTCGGGCTGGAGGGACGGAGAGGGATGAAGAGGTTGTGGATAGGGTTGGGGGCGCCGGCCGGCCGACTTAAATAGCTGGACTTTGGCCTCAGGCGGCGAGCTGGAGCGGCGTTCACACCCTCACCAGAGGAGACGCCCGTCGGGCTGTTGGGTTTTCGGGCAATTCATGTGGGACTCGGACATCAGCATGATCAGGTAGACGCGCCCGGGCCTCCCCATATTTGGGTTGGATATGAGGGGTGCCATTCAGCCCAGTCCGAGCCCCGTTTGAGGCGCCCGTGTGGATCGTTTTTTTTGGCGGGTCACTGACCGAACCATCTACCCTGAGTGTAGGGGGGGTCCGGTTGTAGATGCTCTAACCAACTATAAGTTGAAACATAGTGTGTTGTGCTAAAAAATCAATTATGTGTAACCTTGAATATCGGTATGAACAAAAGCTCAAAGTGCTCAACACCGTCAGGCCGTGCGGAAAATCATCATTGGATGACACATCCCCTACTGGCGAAACCATGCCCCTCGTTACTGTACTAGCTCAACACCGGTGTGGTTAGCTCTCATCTAGATGAGAATTAACTAAATAAACTTTCATATTATATCCTAGAAAAGGACCGGATTAATACCACTATCAACAATAACGAAATAGAAGAATTAACTAAGCCTCATCTTACTCATGCACCATTTCATCTTACATTGAGATTCTTGCGACTTTTTCTTGAGCAAATCCCTATTGTTTGAGAATTTTTTGTTGTTAAGGCAAAATGATAGAAGAAACAAATGTGTATGAGAGAGGAATCAAATGGATATTTATACTAGAGGTGGACCAAAAACTCGTAGCTCGTGAGCTTAACCACCGCTCAGTATCTCGTGTGGTTAAGCTTGCAACTCACTTCGTAATGAACAGAGACAAACACCGGTTTCAACTTGTTAAACTTAACAAGGTTACACGACGTGACACATGTGGTAAGTAATCCAAACTATTAGAAAAACTTAACAAAGTTAACGAATGAACTAAATAGTTTCAAAAGCAGATCGTTATGCTTGTTAATACAACACATCGTCGTTAACCCACCCCTATTTTGATGGCGAAAATCCTATCTTCCCTAATCTGCAACCATAATTTGAACATCGGTCAGTAACAGTCCATATATAAGAATCTGTCAATAGGTGTAGCTTCCCTCATGATTGTATCATCTTCCTCACCAGATATCAAAACCCCATCCTTTGTTGTTTGTATCTCGGCAAGGCAGAAATGATCTCCAGTGGCAGGAATGGTTCATGGCTGTTGATATGATACCTAACCTAAGCGCTTGCTACGAATGATTTTAGGGCATTATTAGAAAAGCGAGTACTTGAAACACTAGCTGTGCCTCTTACCACGACGAACACGTGGCCCTGACTGTACTCTCCAAAAGCAAAAGCGCGCGCGATTAGGGCCCCCACCCACGTCGTCAAATCGTCGTTCCACGTAGTACGTACGCTTGCTTGGTGCAAAGCTTTCCCGTTGCGCGCGCAGATCGCCGTCCCCTCCCTCCACTATGGCCTTAACCCCTAAGCAAACAAGCCGCCTCTCTCGGATCTCTCCCCCTCCCTCCCTCACCTAATCGAAGCTCCCGCTCCCGCTCCCTATATAACCAGCGCAGACACGACCGCCGAGACGCCTCCGATTCACGTTAGCTTCCCGGCGACAGCCACCACCGTCTCAGTCTCACTAGCCATCGCCACCTCTCGCAGTCACAGCTGTTTGTAGCGCAAGCAAGGAGATCGCGCGCACCGGGGCAGGGGAGGGCAGCTGCGGCGGCAGACCGGCCGGTCCGAGCGACATGCACAGAGCCTCACCGTGGAACTCCTCTTCTTCCACCTGGTCGTCGTCGTCTTCCTCCCCGCGCAGCAGCAAGCGCGCCCGCCTCGCCTCGGCCGGCACCAGCAGGCTGCTGCCCTGGCCCTCGCCGCGCGGACCGGCCAACCATGGCGTCGCCCTTTCTGCCCGGCTCTTCTTCCTCTTCCGCTTCGTCGCCCCTCTCTTACCTGATCCCTAGGCAGCCGCCGCCCTCCTCCGTCGTGGCGCAGGGCTTCTCGTGCGGCGCCCTGGCGCAGCAGGCCGGAGGATTGTACGGTGGCAACGGCGACGGCGTCGGCGCGGCGGGCGGCGTCGAGATGGTGGAGGTGAGGCAGGCGGGCAGGCACGCGGGCCACCCGCCGCTGCCGCGCCCGCCGCCGCGGCAGTGCCCGCGGTGCAGGTCGGCCAACACCAAGTTCTGCTACTACAACAACTACAGCCGCAAGCAGCCGCGCTACTTCTGCCGGGCGTGCCGCCGGCACTGGACCGAGGGCGGCACGCTCCGCGACGTGCCCGTCGGTGGCGGCCGCAAGAACAGGCGCAGCGGCGGGGGCAAGGGCGGCGCCAAGGCCCCCTCAGCCGTCACCACGGAGGTGTCTACTGCGGCGACGGCGGCTGCCCAGGACAGCAGCGCAGGCGGACCGGCCGGCGCCGTCGACGCGTTCATTCCGGCCGACATCCTGAGGCAGATGCTGTCCCAGTCGGCAAGCTTCACGGCCGGCGGCTACGGCATCGACCTGAGCGCGTGGCAGCAAGTGACCGGTGCCGCAGCAGCACCGCAGGGCGCCAGCGATGTTGGCGCGGTCGGAGAGACGGCTCCGGCGGCAGATGCCAACTGCGGCACAGGTGCGCAGTACTGGAGCGGATGGAACCTGCAAGATGACATGCCCGGATTCGACGGGACTTTCTAAGTGGTATGCGAGCTTCAGGGTCAGGAGGTTCCACCGTTCGTCCAGCTGCCCGGCCTTGCCCGTAGATCGTTGGCCGAATCCCACGATGTTCCGGACGAAACAATGACAATCACTTTGGGTTGTGGTTTTGCGGCTAGGACTAGGAAAAAGCTATTGGATCTGCCACTAGTAAGAAGATTGTATAACAGTGTGAGTATTTTCCTTAATATATATGTAAAATGTTGTAGAACGGCCGACCGCCCACCTCTCCCGGCCGGCCGCACGCGCGCCCTCCGATTGCGGCGTGATTGGTGTACATGGTAGTGGGGCTCATGCGTCGCTCATGCCGTCTACCTCATCTCTTCACACAGGGTACTCTCCTTCACTCGTTTTCTTCTCGCGCAGACGCAATCCTTTCCTTTTGCTTTTTCTCTCCCAATTCAAGCCACAACGAGCCGCCGTGAGTTATCCCAGCCACTATCACCGACTCATGACCATGCCTGCACCTTCCTTCTTCCACCTCCCACTTGGTGTATTGACAATTCTATTTTTTTTCAAGTTATACACGTCTATGAAATGTTTTCACTCACCAACATCACATGGCACAAACATATCATAGGATCAAATTGTCGGGTTTCAAGGAGGTGGTTCAAGGGGCTTGGAGTCAAGATGTGGATCATATTGACCTATTAACCCTTACCATGTCCTTTTTCACAATCTCAAACGACAACTTGGAAGCTCAGAAAATGTAGCAAGTCGATCTTTGCACATTCAAAAATCCAAATGCACATGGCCATGGAGGTCATTCTTCGGCTAGATGTGAGTCAAGACCACAAGGCGTTAAGTGTTGAAAATGACTCAAGAGGAAGGTGATCAGTATGGTCGTGCTTGATCGTGCACGAAAAAGGCAAAGCTCCAGGATTACCTACCTAAAAGACCGAGATGCAACGACCCCCCCTGCACCGCCCTGCTTGGGCGACTCGGGGGTGAAAACCCTAGCCGCGCCGACCCCCTCCTCCTCCCAAGTCTCCCTCGCCGTCGCCGGAGGCTGCCGTCGGGCAAGCCCGGGGTGCCGCCAAGGATGGTGGCAGCGAGGCCTCCTACTGCCCTGCTTTCCCGCGGGGAGCTTTGGATCTGGAGCGGCGGCTCCCCTGGTGAGGCTCTGCCAGCACTACGGCGAGCGGTGAGGCGGGCGTTGGATCCGATGCCCCTGGCCGTGCGAGCGATGGGAGCTCAGTGGTTGCGAGTGACGCGTGGTGGCTGCTTCGGCATCCGGCGACACTAGATCTGGCGCTCTCCCTCCCTTCCTCGTTGGGCGTGCGTGCTCCGCTGGCTTGGCCGTGCTCCCTCGGGTCGACGGTTTCGGGCATGGGTGCTGGTGGTGGTGGGGAGCTTAGGCCCGGAGAAATCCTTGGCTAGCAATGGCCGATCACGACGGCGGCACCCGAGGGCGCCGTTCCCCTCCCTGGAGGCATCGACTTGGCCTGGCTACCCCACTTCCCCATCTCCTTGGTCTCCCGAGCGAAAGCCTAACTTTGTTGAGCGGTGGCGAGGATTTTAGCACCATTCCCTTCTTGAAGGTTCCGCTTTGGGAGCCGTTGGGTGGTGGGCGCCTTCGGGTGGAGAGTGGCGGCGTTGGTGTGGCCCTCTTCGTCTTCGTCCTGGCATGAAGCTTCCCCTCCTCCGATGCTGGATGCGTGCAACGGTAATGTTCTTCTCAAGGAGAGTCCCCGGTGGCTCAGCAGGGATGCGCTGACCCCCTGTATGTGACCATCTTCTGGCGGCATCAACCCCATCCTGCGACGGTGCGACGCCTTCGATCCAGCGAGTAGGTAGCGGCCTTGTTCGAGTATGGTGTGTTGGATGTGCCTTGCCGGGGTCCGTAGCTGTCGGGCGACGACATGCCTTGCTGGTGTCGGATCCTCTCTTCTTCGAGCCGGTGTGCTCTTGTTCCTGGTGTAGCATTCACGTAGGAGGACCTCGACGTCTTAGGCTCCTCTCATTGAGTATCTCCGTTGTTCGTACGTTGTAGGTTTGGTTTGGAGTTGTCCAATGTTTTTGTATCTTACCACATTGTATGTCTTTCTCTTTGCCCCTTGTTAATTCAAAGTCGGGCTATGCTAGAGCCCCATCTCGGGTTCGGTTGATGCCTTTTCTCTAAAAGACTGAGATGCTAACACCCGTTTCTTTCATCTGCATGTTAACCAACGAAGGAGAAAGAACTTCATTCATCGCATAAAGCACAACAATGGTTGCATCACCAACGATGATCGCAAGAAGTCCATCATCCAAAACTGTTTTGCCGAGGTCAGTGAGCATAGGCTGCCCGAACACATTGACATCAATCAGGACAACATACCCACACCCACTCATGATTTCTCTTAACCTGGGGCTGATTTTGTCGAGGAGGAAGTCAAGGCGAGTATTTTTGGCCTTCCTAGTGGCAAAGCACTGGGGTTGATGGCTTCTTGAGGGCCTTTTTCAAGGATTGTTGGGAAATTGTTAAGGAGGATATTATGCGTGTGGTCAAACGTTATGTCTCCAACGTATCGATAATTTTTTATTATTCCATGCTATTATATTATCAATCTAGGATACTTTATATGCAATTATATGCTATTTTATACTCCATCTGTTCCGGAATATAAGGTGTATTGATTTCCGTGCAAGTCAACCATTTAAAACTTTGACCAACATTATAGAATAAAATAACAACATCTACAATACCCAATAGATAAAATACGAAACTACTTTTAATGATGGATCAAGTGATATAAATTTTGTATTGTGGATATTGATATATTTTGCTAATAATTCAGTCAAACTTGCACTCATTTGACTGTTGAAAAAACAAATACACGTTATATGAAGGAAAGGAGGGAGTATTATTTTTGGGAACTAACCTATTAACCCAGTGCCTTGTGCGAGTTGCTGTTGTCTGTGTGTTTTTGGCTTTTTAGGAAACAGTACCAAACGGAGTCCAAACGCTACACATTTTTTTGATGATTTTTCTAGACCAAAATACGAGCTGGAAGCTTCAGAGGGAGACGAGACGACACATGAGGAGATGACAAGGCAATAGGGAGCGCCCAGGGGGGGTAGGCACGCCCTGATGCCTTGTGGGCCCCTCGTGGCTTCGTCTAACCTAATTCCACCCCTATAAATTCTCTAAAATCGGGAAACCAACAGAGAGCCACACGAAATACTTTCTCCATCGTGATTCCATTTAGAGACCTTTTTCGGTGCCCTACCGGAGGGGGAATAAATAACGGAGGCCATCTACATCAACCTTGCTGCCTTCATGATGTTGTGTGAGTAGTTCACCTCAGACTTATGGGTCTATACCTAGTACCCATCTCTCTCTCTCTCTCTCTCCCTCCGAGCTTCAATACAAATTTCACCGCGATTCCCACAGTGATCTATCCAATGTAATCTTTTTTTGCGGTGTGTTTGTTGGGATCCGATGAATTGTGCGGTTATAATCAGATTATTCATGAATATTAATTGAGTCTTCTTTGAATTCTTTTATGCATGATTGTTATAGCTTCTTATTTCCGATCTATCGGTTTGGTTTGGATTTATCTTCAGTGGGAGTGGTGCGTCGTGATGGGTTCAATCTTGCGATGCTCAATCCCAGTGACACAAAGGGACATGCCATGTATTGTAATGTTTCCATTAAGGATAAAACGACGGGGTCTGAACATATTACCTGTCTTACTTTGTCTACATCATGTCATCTTGCTCCAAGCATTACTCTATTTCGTACTTAATACTCTAGATGCATGCTGGATAGTGGCCGATGAGTGGAGTAATAGTAGTAGATGTAGGCAGGAGTCAGTCTACTTGTTTATAGACGTGATGCCCATATACATGATCATTGCCTTGAATAAGATGTCATAACTATGCACTATTTTGTCAATTGCCCAATAGCAATTTGTCTACCCACTGTATGCTATGTTCGAGAGAAGCCTTTAGCAAAAACTATGGCCCCAGGTCTACTTAAAACATATTACTAAAAACCTCAAAAATATTTCTGCCATTTATTTTCTATTATTTACTTTTATATTCATATTATCTATCTATCAATATTTAGTCCTTGCAAGTAATGACTTCAAGGGGCTTGACAACCCTCTTGCCCGTGTTGGGTGCAAGTGTTTGCTTCTGTGTGTGTAGGTGCTGCTAAAGGGGGTTTGAAAGATTCTCCTATTGGTTCAATAACCTTGGTTCTCACTGAGGGGAATACTTATCTCTATTTTAGTGCATCTCCTCTCCTCTTCGGGGAAAATCCCAATGCAATTTACAAGTAGCAGGAAGAATTTCTGGCGCCATTGCGGGGAGACATCATCAAATTCTTATCAAGTAACTCCACAAAAATTGTCATTGACTTGTTCTACTTCTTATTTGCCTTTATATTTTCTTGCTTAAAAATATAAAACACACAAAAAATCTATCTTGTTTGTTAGTTTACTTGCTTTATCGCCATGTCTCAAGAAAATACTAAACCATGCGACTTTCAAATACCAATAATAATGTTTTTATTAGTAATCCTATACCAAGTGCAGAGTTTTATGATATTAATGTTGCATTGCTAAATCTTGTTATGAAAGAACAATTTTCCTGAAGTCCTAATGAGGATCCTGCTTCACATCTTAATACCTTTTGAACTATGTGATATGCAAAAGAAAAATGATATGGATAATGATGTGGTTAAGTTGACATTATTTAATTTCTCACTAAGATATAAAGCTAAATCTTGGTTTTCATACTATCCTCGTAATAGTATTGGAACATGGGATACGTGTAAAGATGCTTTTATTGCCAAGTATTTTCCTCCCTCTAAGTTTATTTCTCTTAGAAATCAAATTATGATATTTAAACAACATGAGCAAGAACATGTTGCACAAGCATGGGAGAGAATGAAATTGATGATTATAAATTGTTCCACTCATGGCTTAAGTTTATCAATGATAATACAAAATTTCTATGCGGGACTAAACTTTGTGTCGAGAAATATTCTAGATTCTGCTATAGGTGGTACATGCAAGTAAGTTACGTTGGGACAAGCTACAAAACTTCTGGATAATATCATGAAAAATATTCTCAATGGCACACCGAGCGAGCTCCAACTGGTAAGAGAGAAACTCTGATAACCCACAAGTATAGGGGATCGAACAATTTTCGAGGGTAGAATATTCAACCCAAATTTATAGAGTCGACACAAGGGGAGCCAAAGAATATTTGAGAGTATTAGCAGTTGAGTTGTCAATTCAACCACACCTGGAGATTAAATATCTACAATAAAGTGACCAGTAGCAGAGTAATATGATAGTTTGATAGCAGTGATAACAGCAGTAGTAACGGTAACAGTGATAACAATGGTTTTGTAGCAAGTGTAACAGTGACAACAACGATAGTAACTTAGCAAGAAAAATATGTGGAAAACTCGTAGGCGCTAGATCGGTGTATTCGTTGGATGATATTCATCATATAACAATCATAACCTAGGGCGACACAGAACTAGCTCCAGTTCATCAATGTAATGTAGGCATGTATTCCGTAAATAGTCATACGTGCTTATGGAAAAGAACATGCATGACATCTTTTGTCCTACCCTCCCATGGCAGTGGGGTCCATAAGGAAACTAAGGGATATTAAGGCCTCCTTTTAATAGAGAACTGGAACAAAGCATTAACACATAGTGAATACATGAACTCGTCAAATTACGGTCATCACCGGAAAGTATCCCAACTATTGTCACCTTGGGCTTTACGGATCATAACACGTAATAGGTGCATATGACTAGGTAAGATCGGATCAAGAACATAAATATAATGGTGATAACATAAACGGTTCAGATCTGAAATCATGGCACTCGGGTCCTAGTGACAAACATTAAGCATGGCAAAGTCATAACAACATCAATCTCAGAACATAGTGGATACTAGGGATCAAGCACTAACAAAACTAACTCGATTACATGATGAATGTCATCCATCCTCACTGACTAGCAAGCCTACAAAGGAATTACACACTCCCGGTGGTGAGCATCATGGAATTGGCGATGAAGGAAGCTTGATGATGACGAAGACCGAAGATTCCTCTCTCCAGAGCCCCAAACGGGCTCCAGATCTAGCCTACCGATGAAGAACAAGAAGTGGCAGCGGCTCCATCTCGTGAAACTTGATAAAACTTCCTCTCTGATTTTTATCTCCGGAATAGGAATTTATATTGCCGGAATTAGGGTCAGCGTGGCCACGAGGTGGGCACAACCCACCAGGGCACGCTTGGGGGGGGGGGGCTAGCGCGCCCTGGTGTATCGTGGCTAGCCAGGCCCCCTCCTCGGTGGTTCTTGGATCTGGTATTTTTTATTTATTCTGAAATAAATCTCCAAAAAGTTTTGTTCGATTCCAAGAACTTTTATTTCTGCACAAAAACAACACCATGGTAGTTCTGCTGAAAACAACGTCAGCCCGGGTTAGTTTCATTCAAATCATGCAAATTAGAGAACAAAACAAGAGCAAAAGCGTTTGGAAAAGTAGACATGACGGAGACATATCAACTCCCCAAGCTTAAAGCATTGCTTGTCCTCAAGCAATTCAACTGACAAAATAAAAGTGATAAAGAAAAACTTTTACGAACTCTCTTGTTCTTGTTTACATGCATATGCTTAAGTAGCACCCACGTTTTCAGCAAAGGTTATGACTAACCATGTCAACAATAACTCTTAAAAATTATATTAACTCATATCAATGACATAAGAAACCGGCGAGGAATAATAAAACATCTCAAATGCAAACACTTCGTCAAAACAATCATGATATAATATGACAACAGTGGTATCTCGCTAGCCCTTCTTGAGACTGCAAAACATAAATGTAGAGCACCTCCAAAGTTCAAGCAATGACTAAACATTGTAATTCATGGTAGAAAAGATCCAGTCATGATGCATCCAACATTAACTATACACAATGCATGAGGATGACAATCGTGCTTTCACATCTGACGCTTATTTGAGAAGGTGATTATCGGTGTCGAAACCGGCAGATCTCGGGTAGGGGGTCCCGAACTGTGAGACTATGATCGACGGTAACAAGAGACAAAGGGGACGTGCGTTTACCCAGGTTCGGGCCCCTCCTATGGAGGTAATACCCTATGTATCGCTTGATTGTATTGATGGTGTAAGGGGTTACAGAGTTGATCTACCTCGAGATCGTATGTCTAACCCTTGATGAGTTGTTCTGTCTCTATACCCTAAACCCTCTGGCTTATATAGACGCCGAGGATGCCTAGGGTTTACACATGGTCGGTTACATGGCGAAGAGATAAACTTGCCTAACTATTACATCAGCCGTGGAGCACAAGCCATGTTTCCCGAAGCTTCCATCTTGGAGATTGGGCCTTCAAATCCTTCAGTGCTCGGTAAGTAGACCTCATAGTCGGGCCCATAACAATAGGTCAACTATCCGAGGACCCCCTAATCCAGGACTCCCTTAGTAGCCCCCGAACTTGCCTCCAATGCCCAGGGTTTTCAGCTCCGACTGCTTCGCGAACAGAGTCTTCTGCTTGTGAGGTGAGTTCCTTCCTACCGAACCATAGTTCGGCCTCCGATGACAAGTAGTTTCCCGCATAGTGGCACGTCCGAATACTATAAATCTATTGGCTTTGAAGCCCAAACTTAGGGGATAAACAACGGCCCTCTGACGACCTTTCTAACAAAAGGTTACGGCCCACCACGATCACCAGACCAGTCGCATAGACTCGATTCGCGGTTCGAGGCCATTTTAATCATCATGATCTATTAATATACCGATCATGTCCCATTTTATACGGGATATACTTAACCATGTGCATGCAACAGCTCGCGCATCTCGAGAAGTGGAGGGATTCACTGCGTGGCGAGGGGAATCCACATTGACAGGCCTCATAAAAAGAGAAGGAAACACCCAAAGGCTTTTTTACACTCTCCATTCGACTTCTCTGCCTCCCATTCCCTTGCGCCTCTAGAGCACAGATCTAGGTCTCTCCACCCCCACCTTCGAGCTCGTCAATGGCGGGTTCCAATGGCCACTGGGAAGCTTCCACGGTCACCAACAAGGACATACTCGACCTTAAGAAGGCCGGTTACCTCCCTACCAACATCCCTCACCGCGCAGCGGTGGAGGGCCATGTAATACCCACCCCCAGGCCCGGCGAGAGGGTGGTGTTCATCCCCCACTTCATCAAGGGGTTGAGCTTCCCACTCCACCCCATCGTCAGGGGGTTAATGTTCTTCTATGACCTCGACTTCCATGACCTGCCGCCGAACTCCATCATGCACATCTTGGCGTTCATCCTCGTCTGCGAGGCCTTCCTGCGCGTCGAGCCACACTTTGGGATCTGGCTGCAGGTCTTCAACATCAAGCCCAAGTGCGTCAGCGGCAAGCACACAGACTGCAGCGGGGCAGTCATCGGCAAGCTCGCCCGCGTTGGGTGGTCGTCGGGCACCTTCATCGACACCATCAAAGGATGGCAAAAGGAGTGGTTCTATGCCACCGAACCACGAGAAGAGGGCCAACTCCTCGTCACCGCATTCAGATCCAGCCCCCCCCACCAGACTGGCTTCGTGGCCCGAAAAGGGCCTGGTCCGGGGACCAAGCAAAGAGGTGACCGATCTGCAGAAGCGCCTCCGCTCCCTGGTCAAGGGGGGCATCAAGCTAGCCGATGTGATCTAGGTGATGCTCCGAAGACGCATCCTCCCTTGCCAGCGTTGGGACACTCCCTTGTGGGCTCGAGAACTCGAAGCTGAGCCCACAGTCTAGAATCTCTTCCGCACTACGCGGGAGAAGCTGTGGAAGGCGTTCTTCAAATCATTGAAGAGCTGGCCATCCGAGGAGGAGGACAAGGGTCTTCATGCCGCCAAGCCCGATTCTGAGGTATGATATTCCCTAGCTTGGTTGGCTTTACTACACAGAGAATCCTTATATCCTCTTATCCGATCTGTTCTGGCAGAGATGGCAGAAGAAAGCCATCAACATCAACAGTCCGGCTCCTCAGCCCGAAGACGAGAGGATTGGGCTGTTAGACAAGATGCTCGTGGAGAAGCCTTACGAGGCTCCCACGAAGAAAGAGAAGAATAAGAAACCAGGCCAGACTAGCCTTCGCATCAGGGACCAGCCTGATGCCGCATCTGAAGACACCCCCGCCTCCTCAAATCTTGAGGAGGTCGAAGAGGAGGAAGAAGAGTAGGAGGAGGTCAAGAGCGAGGGGAGGCAAATCCCCCCATACCAAGAAGAGAGCGGCATCTTCGGACGCCCTAGGACAGGTAGCTTCTCCTGCCTCGAAGAGGGCGCGGCTGGTTCGGTTCGATGACAACTCAGACTCGAGCTCCGCGTCCGAAGACCCCGAGGAGGTTCCACGAAGGAGCCTAAGGGTCAAGCCCCCTCCATCCAGGTTAGGTTCCGAAGACCCTCCTACCTCTAACTAGTAGATTCAGAGTTTGCTAACACGCAGGTTATTGATCCTACAACCCCATCGCGCGTTATCCCCACCGAGGTGGTATCGGATGGGGAGACCCCGCTTGCCTAACTGGCGGAGAGCGGGGATGCCTCGCACCCCACCACTCCAGGCGCCACGAAGGACGCCATGGATGTGTCGTCCCAGCCTACTCCAATGGAGGCGGACACAGGGGGCGAGGGAGATAGCACCGTGGCCGAGGCTAATGCTTCAGCCACCGAAGACCGGGGGACAACGCCCCGCCCGAACACTAAGGAGGCCGGACGAGCGGGCAATCAGTCCCTTCGGAGGCATCGGTCCAGTCCCCGATGGGTGATCGAGAAATCCAATCATCCCCGGCACCGCCGACCAACAGGTGGTCGGCCATGGAGGAGTCTCTATCGAATGCCTCCATCCCTGAGGATCACCTTGGACTCAAAGGCTCAAAGCGTCCAGTCTATTGACAACGGACTGAAGGAGGCCTTCAAAGGTCTCCTTGCAGGTTTTCAAGTAAGTCACCCAATGTTTATGCAAGGATTTTATTTATTCGTATTGCATACATGGCAGCCCCCGAGCCCTAGGTGGGGTGAACAAGCTCACCCAAGGGTCACATGTGAATCTGACAACGCACTAGAAGCACTTTAAGTGTTCAACATGCTAGAATAAATCGGTATATGACCGGATTGTCTATAATTCGGGAAGTGAGTGCCGATGTGATGTATAAATTGTATGTGTAATGTAGGCTTCGTCATCAGCGGCGGCCAAAAATGGTGCCGAGTTGGATGAGCTACATCGGAAGCTCAAGCGCTCCGAGGATGAGGTGGAAGACCTCAACAAAAGGTTCGACGAGGCACAGGGTAAGTCCGAACTAAAGACGAATACTTTCCCCCGAATACTGTCAATGCAGATCCCTTTTATAAAAAGGTTTATCGTTTTGTAGCTTCGTCGAAAGAGATAGAAAAGCTCAAGGCCGAGCTTCAACATGCGAAGGACGAAGCAGTGTTGAGAAGGCGACGGCCAAAGAAGCGGCCACCACACTCTTCGCCCTACGAGCCACCAGCGATAAGCATCAGGCTTGTGTGGTGGAGATACAGGATGAGCTCAAGGACGCTAGCAAAAAGTGCGAGGCCTTGGAGCAAAAGAATAAGGCGAGCTCGACCGAACTGTCCACTATGAAATCCGATCTTCAGATGGAGCGGATGGACAGACGATTCTTCGAGGAGCAAGTGCGCCAAGCCAAGGAAATAGCCGATGGTAAGCCATACTCCCTAAAGTGCGTGTTAGGGGATAGCAGATTTGAATTGCTGACCCGAGTGTGGGGATCCTCAGGCACATCCTCCGATCTCCAGAAGAGCGTTGCGGATGCCAATCAGATGTTCGCCTCGCAGGGAGAGGAAGATGAAGCTCGGACGTTCTGGGCACAGTTCGGAGCCCCCGAGCGTCCTCCTCTTCTGGTGGAGCAGCTGAAACAGCTGATGGAGTTGCACCAGATGACGGAGCCGGCCATGAAGGACCTCTGCATCTGCTTATGGCCCAACTAGCCACTCCCAGGCAGTTACTTCGGCCTGGTGTAGAGACTGATCGCTGCCACGCCCCGCCTCGATGCCGTCAAGTGCTCTTTCTGCATCGAAGGAGTCTGGATGGACGTTGCCAAGGCCAAAGTGCACTGGCCGGGGCTCAATCCGATGAAGGTTGCCACCGACCCGCCGCCACCCGGGAAGGAGCACCGATGCCCTGAGCTATACTTTGATGGAGTGATGGAGAGTGCTCGGGTGATAGCGTCGTAGTGTTCGGGTGAAAAATTATTGGAATGAGCTTGTAACGTGTCCGAAGACTCGTGATAACTTGTAATGATATTATTATCCGCTCTTATATGGTTTTGCATTCCTTTATAACTCCTGTGTGGTCGTTTAATACTAAAAGATGCGAGTCGTCGGCTTCAGCCCCCACGTATATACTACATGGGGTGTATAGGCCAATGCATCGTGTCCCTTAGCCGTATTATCGGAACCCGAAGGCGGTGTAGTGCGGCAGACTAGGCAATCAGACTATAGTGCTTTATTTCTTGCACTTAACCAAAGGGGCGCGAAAAGGACTATGGGAAGCGTACGATTAGCCACCAGAGTGTTTGCGATGTTCGGACGAACCGAGGCCGAAGCTGGCATCATAATGTTTGCACAAAGGGCAAGTTCCTCGTATAACACGGAATAACCGCTTACGAGGATTGAAGTATAGTACTTCTAGCTTGGGGTTCATAGACCGGATCGCGCATACTATGACAGTCCGTTTTCGGCTTTCTCCACCGAGGTTCTTGACCGGACTATCCGGAAGCACAATCACAGGGGTGCTCCCTTTGCCCTTTTAGCCGAACGAGCGGAACATAAAGGGGCAAACACAGGAGCCGGGCAACCCAACTTAATGACCAAAGACATAGTTCGGAACTGATGTATATAAAGCAAACGCCAAGACGCCGAACACGCGATGGTTAAGGCGATTTGTGTTTGAAATCGATCCCCCGGTCTATTAGCCGGTTACCTCGAGTCATACCGAATAGGTTCATGAGAAGAGGGAGAAAAGAAAAAAAAAGTATGCGTTAAAAATAGTACAAATGAGGCATACTTGCGCCACACAATTTTGCATTTCCTCAACAACTCTTATAACTCAGATTGCCGAAGCAACTATTTACATGCATGCGAAAGAAAATAAGAAATAAAATCATACAGGAGTTGTTGTACCAGGGGTCTTCGATTGGTGACCTGACGTCCTCGATATGCCCCCTTGCTAGTTGACTCTTGCTCTTGGAGGCACCTTGATGGGTGTTAGTGTGGGATGATTTTGCTAACAAAATCTTGAGAGGCCGCAGCATTATAGGTGAGCTTTACGCCATAGGCAGACTCTTTTAGGAGCACCTGCGTCTTGTCCGAAGACGTATTGGTGGTAGTAGGTCGGGGCAGCTGACCACCCACCTTTTTTTCCCCATCGCTTCCCATGGAATCTTAAGTGCGAAGTTGTGCCTCCTCGGCACATACTTTGCTAGTCCAGAAATTGTGCGGTGGGGGGCGAGTCCCTATAAAGGGGAAGATGAAGGATCCGAGTTTTCGGTCTGAAGCCAAACTCACTTCCTTGCTTTATGTGCCTTTATGGCGGATATCGGAACTTGCCGATCTTCTTTATAGCTGAATTCGGCCGCTAGGGCCAGTGCACGTTCCTCAGTTCTAAGGGAGCGCTCGGTGTTGCCGTTGACACTAATGACCCCCTTGGGGCCCGACATCTTGAGCTTGAGGTATGTGTAGTGTGGGACCGTGTTGAAATGAGCGAACGCTGTCCATTCAAGCAGTGCGTGATAGCCGCTGCGGAAGGGCACGATGTCAAATATCAAGCATTCACTGCAAAGTTGTCGGGTGAGCCGAACACGACCTCTAGAGTTACCGAGCCCATGCATCGGGCCTCAACGCCTGGGATCACTCCTTTAAAGGTAGTGCTGCTGGGTTTGATCCTTGATGGATCAATGCCCATATTTTTCACCGTATCTGAGTAAACCAGGTTAGGGCTACTTCCTCCGTCCATTAGGACCTTTGTGAGGTGATACCCATCTATAATGGGGTCTAGGACGAGGGCCGCCGAACCGCCATGACGGATACTGGTCGGATGATCACGCCGATCAAAGGTGATCGGGTATGCCGACCATGGGTTGTACTTCGGGGCTATGGGTTCCACCGTGTAGACTTCCCCGAGGGCGCGCTTCCTCTCCTTCTTCGGTATGTGGGCGGCGTATATCATGTTCACCGTTTTTACTTCAGGAGGGAACTTCTTCTGTCCGTCACCAATTGGACCCCGAGGCTCATCTTCGTCCTTGCTGCGCGAGCTTTTGCCTTGGTCTTCGGGTTGTATCTTGCCAGCCTGTTCAAGCACCCAACAGTTGCGCTGTGTGTGGTTGGCAGGCTTTTCCGAAGTTCCATGGATTTGGCAAGGCCTTTCCATGATCTTCTCGAGCTGAGTGGGTCCATCACGATTGCCTTTAGGGGGCTTCTTCTGCTGCCCAGGTCGGGAGTTGCAGAATTCGGCATTAACAGGCGTGCCATTGGCATCACTATTATTGTGTCGATGCTTATTCTTATTGCGCTTTGGCTTTAAGTTGCCATCCTGGGCTTCGGGTGCCACGTGATCTTCAGAATTGTGGCTACGTCTAGCCAGCCAGTTATCCTCGCCCGCGCAAAAGCGGATCATGAGGGAGGTAAGCGCGGACATAGTTCGAGGCTTGTCTTGGCCTAGATGGCAGGCTAGCCATTTGTCCCGAATATTGTGCCGGAAGGAGGCTATGGCCTCAGCATCTGGACGGTCGACGATTTAGTTCTTCTAGTCAAGAACCGATTCTAGAACTGCCGGGCGGACTCGTCGGGCTTCTGGACGACGTTGCTAAGATCGGAAGAGTCCAACAGGCGGACATAGGTCCCGTGGAAGTTAGAGTGGAACACGTCTTCCAGGTCTACCCAGCATCCAATGGAGTTTTCGGGGAGGCTGTTTAACCAGTGCTAAGCTGGCCCCTTAAGCTTGAGAGGTAGGTATTTGATGGCATGGAGATCATCTCCTCGTGCCATGTGGATATATGGAGGAGGAAGTCCTCGATCCATACAGTTGGGTCAGTGGTCCCGTCGTACTGTTCTATATTCACGGGTTTGAACCCTTCGGGGAACTGATGCCGCATTACCTTATCTGTGAAGCACAGAGGATGAGAGGCGCCTCTGACCCATGCTATGTCGCGCCTGTATTCGGCGTCTATATGGGGCCAGTTGCATTCCCAGACTCTATTGTTTTGGTTGAACCATGGTCTGTACTCACCACGTCTATCGGGCGCGTACTCTATGGATCCATAGATGGATCTAGTGCGGCCTGCTCTGTGATCTAGGTCATCTCGCAGGTCAAACCTGTCATTAGGCTCTAATGGCTTCTTGCCCCGTCTTCTGGGCACTACCGGCATGTAACCAGCGTCGTCGGCTGTCCTGTCTTGACCATGAGGGGGGCGGTCCGGCTTGTCATATGGAGTATGGTTTGGAGATGGAGTATCAATAAGTTCGTCGTTGAATTGCGGCAGCAAGCTTCTCCGAGGGTAGCTTTTGGGCTGGTTTGATAGACCAGTGCCGTATACTTCCTCAACTAAGAGGAATTTCGTCCATTGATCATTGAGGTCGGCCTATTCGGCTTTGAGTTGTTTCTTTGGCCTTTAGGCTACGAGCCGTTGCTGTGAGCCATTGCCTGATTTCTTCCCGATCCTTGAGGTTATCAGGGATGTACAAGTCATCGGATTCCGGTATATCTTCCTCCTTGACAGGGGGAAGGTAATCGTCGCCTTCAGGGTCATTGACGGTATCAGGGTCGTTTTGATCCTCAGGCTCTTCCGGACCATCAAACGGGTGCTCGGGGATATCGGGATTGTCATGATTGGCGAGGGCATTACCTTCCCCATTGCTTATAATAGCTCTTCTTCCCTTTTTGCTTTTGGACCGCTTATGCGAATTCTGGCGCCTTGATGGCACATCACCCGATTTGTCACCGTCGTTGTGAGGCGTATTGTTGCCGTTGGTGGCCGGAGTATCCACCATGTAGACGTCGTTTGTAGAAGTGGCGGCCCAACTCCCGATGTTAACAAGGTTGGGAGCACGGTCCTCTTCATCCATGTATTCTGCCTCCTCGGAGGCATAGTCTAGCACGTCGGTTAAGTCTTCGACGATGGCTATCAAGTGGGTGGTGGGTGGGTCGAATAATCCATCCCTGCCCGAACTGTAACAGGGCCTGGCGTAGATCAGGGCTGGATCGTCGGTGATCCTCATCGATGAGAATTGCTCCAAGGCCTTGTCGAGAGCCGAGGGCCCTATCGGATCCAGTTGTTCAGAACTCGTGGAGTTAACCCCCGTGAAGTCCACTCATGGGGAGTGTTCGGAAGGAACGCATGTTCGGTCTTATGGCTCGATGGCCAGACGGGGATGAGAGATAAGACTGCCTCCATGGGTGACCCCATTGGCATGTCTGAAGAAGGGGCTCAAGGTTAAGGCCTCAGAGTCCTCGGGGGCTACAGGGGAAGCCGTGAGCCCGATTAGTGACAAGTCACCCCGAGAGTCGACGGAGAAGTCTAAGTTTCCAAATCTGACCTCTTGATTAGGGGCGAAGCTCTCAACGTGGCCTAGATGGCCGGCGGAATAAGCATGCAGCATAACGCCACTGAAGGCGAAGATCTGCCCGGGGAAGAAAACGTCCATGTTGCGGACCTCTTCATTGATGACAAGGCGAGGCGTCGATTCCATTTCGCTCACAGAGGATCTCTCAATGAAAGCACCAATGTCGGTGTCGAAACCGGCGAATCTCGGGTAGGGGGTCCCGAACTGTGAGACTAGGACCAACAGTAATAGGAGACAAAGGGGACACACGTTTACCCAGGTTCGGGCCCTCCTATGGAGGTAATACCCTACGTCCTGCTTGATTGTATTGATGGTGTAATGGGTTACAGAGTTGATCTACCTCGAGATCGTATGTCTAACCCTAGATGAGTTGTTCTATCTCTATACCCTAAAACCCTCTGGCTTATATAGACGCCGAGGATGCCTAGGGTTTACACATGGTCGGTTACATGCCGAAGAGATAAACTTGCCTAACTATTACATCAGCCGTGGAGCACAAGCCATGTTTCCCGAAGCTTCCATCTTGGAGATTGGGCTTTCAAATCCTTTGGTGTTCGGTAAGTAGCCCTCATAGGACGGCCCATAACAATAGGTTGGTTATCCGAGTACCCCCTAATGCTGGACTCCCTCACTGATGACTCAACAAAAAAGTATATAGATAGTCCCTTCATAGAGGGAAGCTGGGATTTGCAGAGGTGCCAGAGCTCAAAGCTTAAATTAGAGATAAGTATAATTTTGGGAGGTGCACCCTTCTGGTCAATGTCACGACCAAGAGTTATCAATATCTTCCATGTTAAACACATTAGCGGCGGTTCCCAAGCGGTAAAAGTAAAGGTTTACCCCCTCCACCTACAAACACACTCCACAGCTAGCTGAATCCACGGGTACCGTCCATACCAACAACATTCCTAGGGGATTTTTTTTAATTATTTGCATTTCTTTTTGATTTCGGGACTTGGATCCCTATTACCGCCCCTCTCGTGCAAGGACGAGTGAATAAACACTCATCATGAGAATAGCCCGCTTAACATGGAAGATACTGACCGCCCCTATCGCTCCATGAGCGGTCCATGCACACAAAACTAATGTTCATTTGAAATTTTAGAGGTGGCACATTCAAATCTACTTGGAACTGGAGGGTAATACCGCATATAGGTATATATAGTGGACTCATCTGAAATAACTTTGATTTAAGGATTTTGACGCACAAACAGTGTTCCCTCTTAGTACATGTGAAGGCTAGCAAATAGATTGAGAAGCGTCCAGCTAGAGAGCGAAAACGGTCATGAACATGCATTATGAATAATAAACATCGAATGCTATCATCATTAGGATATGGACACCATGAACATAAATATCATGAAGGCTATGTTGGTTTTGATTCAACTACATGCGCGAACATGTGCCAAGTCAAGCCACTTGAAACATTAAGAGGAGGATAGCATATCATCATACTACATCACAACCATTTTAATGCATGTTGAAATCAAAGATAAATCCTTATCCACTACTAGCTACTTGAGCATGACATGAGAAACTATAATCTCTAATTGTCATTGCAGACATGTTTGATCATAATAGGCTAAATCATGGATAGTAGGTTAAACATATTTACAAAAACAAAAACAAGTTGAGTTCATACCCGCATCTCTCTGCCACAGTCACTTCATCAAATATCGTCATTATTGCCTTTCACTTGCACAACCGAATGATATGAAAATAATAATAGTGCAAGAGTGTCGTGGACTAAGCTGAAATCTACAAGCATTTTATTCAAGAGGAGAAGACAAAGTAATATGGGATCTTTGTTAGATCAATAGTAGTGCATATGAGAGCCACTCAACATTTTCATCGTGGTCTTCTCCTTGGTATGACTCAATAAAAGGAAGTGAGTTTTAGAGAAACACATTGAAATATTTTTGGAATTTTTAGTTTTTCTCGAAGAAGGCAAATAAAAAGAACAAAAAACAAAACGAGAAAAACAATTTACACGGGAGAGCTCCCAACAAGCAAAAGAAGAAATAAGAAACCTTTTTGGGTTTTCTTTTAATACTACAACTAATTGAACTAGAAAGAAAAACCAAAAAAGCAATAAATATTTTTTGATTTTCTCATTTTTCAAACACACAAAAAGAAAGCAAGAAAATAAACCTAGCATGGACAATACAATAAAAAAGTGTGGACACCGACAACTGGAATGAAATGTGTGAACATGAATATTATGTCGGTGGAAATACGTACTCCCCCAAGCTTAAGCTTTTGGCCTAGCTTGGTAATCACCATCCTTGATAGCCATCTGGTCCCATGTAGAAGTGCTATGGCGACGACACCTAAGCGTCCCACTCCTGGGAGTGCTCCTCTGCCGCTGCCTGGTTGTTCCGGTAGGCAATAATGTCATCTGGCATGGCCCTATATCCGTTCCTAGCAGTAGAATCAAACAAAGAAGGTGCTGGCAACGGGATAATATCACGGGTAACCATGCTGAAAACTAATTTGTAGCGAATACTATGAAAATAATCAGTTACATCAATAAATTGATGGTCCTCCAATGCCTTGTGATCTAGATAAAATCGGGGAAATGATTTTCATGTGGGCGTATCTGAACATTAAAATGATTCGCTAAGTGGGCAACATAAATACCATCGTGTATCTTTCCCTTATTCCTATTAAGGTGTAGGCAACGTGCAATGATATCCCCTAGGCTAAAGGTGTGATCAGTGTGTAGAGCACAACGTATAATAGCTAGGTCGGGGGCACTGAGCACACCGACCTTCTCCCTAGCGGTTAAACACTTCGCGATGAATAAAGCAAAGTAATGCACAGAAGGAAACTGCAAACCGGTGAAAGTTGCATTTGACACGCCTCTTTCATCACCCACTGTCAAAGTTAGGAGAAAGTCCTCAAACTCTACTGGTCTAGGCTCTCTTAATTCCCCATCAAAAGGGATTAGACATATGTCACAAAAGTCAGTAAGCGGTATCTGATGGGTTTCAACATATAGATCAAACTATACCTCTGGAGTATTATTCTTACTCAAAAAATGAAAATTTTGCACAAAGGAATTTGTAAGGAGGTGGTGTTGGTCACACACATCTACGAGGAAGTCGTCCAGCCCAACATTTGCAACGAATTAAGCAAACTCTTGATGGAACACCGACCTCCTCCATAAAGGGATTATGCGGCCATTCACACGATCGCACCTCTGCCTTCCTCGGAGTGTTGAGGTCATTGTCCAACAATTCCCTGATGACTCCTTTATTATTCCTCTTTGAGGAAAACTTCCTAAAGAAACACATCCTATTCCTATAAATCAATTTCTAGAAATTTTAGACTACAATCTTATTTGTCAATTAAACTTCATAAGATTGATAGCAACTACCCCTAAGGATGCCTAGAGGCTATAACAAGCATTCAAACTACTTAGAACTCTAAGAATTAAACATGCAAGCCCATCTACAGCAGCACCAAGAGTTGCTAATTATTCTGAAAATAAACCACTAAAGCAAAAACTAATTTGAGCAATGGGGGAGCCACATACCAAGAAGCGATCCCCCAAAACAGTTTCGGAAATGGATGTTCGAGCAAAGAGATCGAAATCCATGGGTTTGTGAGCAAGAACACGAGAGTGAGAGTTATGTTTTTTTTCCTGATGGTAGGAGGTGACATGGGCTAAAGAGGTAAGTGAGGGGACCCATGTGGGGACCACAACCAACCAAGCCATGCTTGGGGTTGCTGGCATGCCCTGGTGTCTTGTGGACACCAGGTGCACCCCTCTAATGTTATTTGCACCAGAAATTCAGAAATATTCAAAAAAAACCGTGTTAAATTTTCAGGACATTCTGAGAACTTTTATTTTTGGGTCATTTTTATTGCAAGGAAAAATCATAAAGCAAGATAAACATGGCATTTTATTTTATTTAACTAAGAAAAACAAAAAAAAAGTGGTTAAGGTGGTGTCTACTAAATCCATCAACTTCATATCTCTCAAAAATGATCCATTAATAAGATTGATCAAGTCTTATTAACAACCACTTTCGATTAGCATGAAACCGAAGAAATTTCGTAAAACACCAAGTTACCTCAATGGGGATATGCATATCCCCAACCATAAGTATATCATATTTCTTTTTGGCAGTATGTTGAGGTAGTTCAAAACTTCCAGTAGTGAGTGTCAGAGAATTTTCAATAACATTTACGCCATTCACTTGGAACTGTTTCTTCAGATAGTGCACCATATGCTCATTACCATTGATATGAAGAGTGACTTTGATTTTATTGCAATCAATAAAAAACCCTGCATTATTTAAAAAGGGTCTAACAAGGATAATCGACATGTTGTCGTCCTCGGGCATCTGAAGAATAACAAAGTCTGTTAAGATAGTAACATTTGCAGCAACAATGGGCACATCCTCACAAATACCGATAGGTATGGCAGTTAATTTATTAGCCATTTGCAAAGATATTTTAGTAGGCGTGAGTTTATTCAAATCAAGTCTTTTATATAAAGAGAAAGTCATAACACTAACACCATATCCCAAATCACAGAAAGCAATTTTGACATAATTTCTTTTAATGGAGCAAGGTATAGTTGGTATTCCCAGATCTCCAAGTTTTTAAGTACTACATCCTTAAAAGAAGAATTAGCAAGCATGGTGGAGATTTCAGCTTCATGTGTCTTTATTTTATTAGAGATGATGTCTTTCATGTATTTTGCATAAGGGGCCATCCTTAAGATACCATTTAAGTTGGTGCGCAAAAGACTGGCCTAATCATTTCAGCAAAGCGTTCAAATTCTTCATCATATTTTGTCTTAGATGTTTTAGGTGGAAAAGGCATGGGTTTCTGAACCCATATCTCTCTTTCTTTACCATGTTTTCTAGCCACAAAGTATTTTTATCATATCATTTATTTTTTAGGTTGGGAGGTATCAACATCAACAACAGGTTCTATTTCTACATCATTATCCGGTTCTTTATCATTGTTTAGTGGAGTATCCTTATGAACATCATCATTATTATCACTAGGTTAATGTTCATTACCAGCTTGAGTATCATCATCATAAATAGAGACATTATTATCTTTTGGAGGTTTTTCTATCTCAGGTTCACAAGACATATGCAAAGTCCTATCATTTTTCTTTTTCTTTTTCTTTTTAGAAGGACTAGGTGCATCAACATTAATTTTCTGAGAGACTTGTTCAATTCTTTTAGGGTGTCCCTTAGGATAAAGTGGTTCCCGAGTCATCTTACCTCCTCTAGTTGCTATTCTAACAGCGAAATCATTCATGTTATTATTCATTTCATTAAGCAATTCTCTTTGAGATTTAGCCAGTTGTTCTAACTGGGTTTGAACCATAGAGGTATGTTTTCCTACACCTCTAACATCATTACCAATTCTAAATAACAAGTCACTCAAGCGAGCAATCATAGCAGAATTATATTTCAATTGTTTCAGAACATTTGCATTGAAGTGATCTTGTTTCCTAATGTAATTATCAAATTCATATAAGCACTGACTAGGATGTTTATTGTAAGGAATGTCACCTTCATCAATCTTTAATAAAGAATTTACCTCTACCACCTGTGGAGGTGATGGTGTGTCAAGACCATGAATTTCTTCAATAGGTGGTAAATTCTTAACATCCTCGGCTTCAATACCTTTTTCCTTCATACATTTCTTTGCCTCTTGCATATCTTCAGGACTGAGAAATAAGATACCCCTTTTATTCGGAATGGGTTCAAGTGGTGGTTCAGGGAGAGTCCAATCATCATAATTCTTCAATATATTATTCAATAGTTCCTCAACTTGTTCAATAGCTCGTTCCCTGAAAATACAACCAGCACAACTATCCAGGAAGTCCCTAGAAGCATCAGTTAGTCCATTATAGAAGATATCAATTATTTCATTTTTCTTAAGAGGGTGATCAGGACAAGCATTAAGCAATTGGATAAGCCTCCCCCAAGCTTGTGGGAGACTCTCTTCTTCAATTTTCACAAAGTTAAATATTTCCTGTAAGGCAGCTTGTTTCTTATGAGTAGGAAAATATTATTCAGAGAAGTAGTCAATCATATCCTGGGGACTATGCACACAACTAGGAGCAAGAGTATTGTAACATATCTTAGCATCACCCTTTAAGGAGAACGGAAATAATTTGAGAATATAGTAGTAGCGAATCTTCTCATCATGAGCAAAAAGGGTAGCTATATCATCCAACTTAGTAAGATGTGCCACTACAGTTTCAGTTTCATAGCCATGAAAAGGATCAGATTCAACCAAAGTAATTAACTCCGGGTCAACAGAGAATTCATAATCCTTATCAGTAACAAAGATAGGTGAAGTAGCATACTTAGGGTCACATTTAATTCTAGCATTCAAAGTCTTTTCTTTATACTTGCATAGTAATTTCTTAAGATCATTTCTATCCTTGCAAGAAGGAATGTCTCTAGCTACTTCTCCATCCATAACATAACCCTTAGGTATCTTATGCATTTCAAATCTAGGAGAGCTAGGTCTAATAGGTGTTTCATAATTATCAGTTTCAAAGACTTCATTAGTTTGAGTAGTTTCACCAGTTTCAAAAAATTTCATTTTCTTTAGCTCTAGCAATTTCTTCATCAAGAAATTGACCTAGTGGCACAATATCATCAAGCAAGGTACTAGCATCATCATAAGTATCATTCATAGCAGAAGTAGCATCATCAATAACTTGTGACATATCAAGATTAATAGCATGTGGTGGTGTTGCAAGTCTACTCATAACAGAAGGTGAATCAAGTGCAGAGTGTGATGGCAAATCCGTACCTCCCCTCGTCTTAGAGGGAACGATCTTGGTTCTTGTATCCTTCAGATTCTTCATAGTGATAAATTGATATAAATCCCAAGTCACTTAGAAAATATAGCTATGTTCCTCGGCAACGACACCATAAAAAGGTCTTGATAACCCACAAGTATAGGGGATCACAACAATTTTAGAGGGTAGAATATTCAACCCAAATTTATAGATTTGACACAAGGGGATCCAAAGAATATTTGAGAGTATTAGCAGTTGAGTTGTCAATTCAACCACAACTGGAGATTAAATATCTGCATCAAAGTGATCAGTAGCATAGTAATATGATAGTTTGATCACAGGGGTAACATTAGTAGTAACGGTAGCAATGACAACAATGGTTTTGTAGCAAGCGTATAAGTGACAACAACAATAGTAACTTAGCAAGAACAATATGTGGAAAACTCGTAGGCGCTGCATCGGTGTATTCATTGGATGATATTCATCATATAACAGTTATAACCTAGGGCGACACAGAACTAGCTCCAGTTCATCAATGTAATGCAGACATGTATTCCGTAAATAGTCATACGTGCTTATGGAAAAGAACTTGCATGCCATGTTTTGTCCTAACCTCACGTGGTAGCGGGGTCCATAAGGAAACTAAGGGATATTAAGGCCTCCTTTTAATAGAGAACTGGAACAAAGCATTAACACATAGCGAATACATGAACTCCTCAAATTACAGTCATCATCGGAAAGTATCCCAATTATTGTCACCTTGGGGTTTACGGATCATAACATGTAATAGGTGCATATGACTAGGCAAGATCGGATCAAGAACATAGATATAATGGTGATAACATAAACGGTTTAGATCTAAAATCATGGTACTTGGGCCGTAGTGACAAGCATTTAGCATGGCAAAGTCATAGCAACATCAATCTCAGAACATAGTGCATGCTTGGGATCAAGCCCTAACAAAACTAAATCGATTACATGACGAATCTCATCCAACTCCTCACCGACCAACAAGCCTACGAAGGAATTACTCACTCCCGGTGGGGAGCATCATGGAATTGGTGATGAAGGAAGGTTGATGATGATTAAGACCAAAGATTCCCCTCTCCGGAGCCCCAAACGGGCTCTAGATCTGGTGTCCTGATGAAGAAAAGGAGGTGGCGGCGGCTCCGTCTCATGAAACACGATAAAACTTCCTATATGTTCTCTCTCTCCAAAAATAGGAATTTATATTGCCGGAATTAGGATCAGTGGGGCCTGTGGGGGCTAGCGCGCCCTGGTGTATCGTGCCCAGCCAGGGACCCTCCTGCGGTGGTTCTTGGCTCCAGTATTTTTTATTTATTCTGAAATAAATCTCCAGAAAGTTTCGTTCGATTCCGATAACTTTATTTCTGCACAAAAACAACACCATGGTAGTTCTGCTGAAAACAATGTCAGTCCAGGTTAGTTTCATTCAAATCATGCAAATTAGAGTCCAAAACAAGAGCAAAAGCATTAGGAAAAGTAGATACACCGCCGTTGTATCAAACTCCATCGAAGAAAAATTGCAACTTTGAGTGATAAAATGGATGCTCTTGTGAATATGGTTGCTAATAAACATGCTCATGTTGATCCTAATGATGTTCCACTATCTACTTTGATTGATAAAATGATTATGCTATTTGTCTCTCAAAATAATTTCAACAACAATGCTTATAGAGAGAATTTTAATGCTAGACCGTATCCCAGTAATTCCTTTAATAATTATGGTAATTCCTATGGAAATTCATCAAATAATAATAATAGTATACCATTTGATCTTGATAACACCATTAAAGAATTTATTAGTTCTCAAAATATTTTCAACACTATGGTAGAAGAAAAACTACATAAGGTTGACGATATGGCTAGAAATATGGACATGATTTCTTATCATGTGGAAGCTCTCAATTTTTTTGTCACCTAAGCATGATATTAATAAGTCTATTAAATCTACCCAAGTCTCTATTAATGAAAGTAAGGAGAGGACCGCTAGGTTGAGAGCCAGTCGAGAATTCTTGGAAAAAGCTCTGCCACTCGGTTTTTACCGTAATCATGAAGACATTAAAACAATTGGTGTTTCTTCTATTGAATCTTTGCTAAATAATCTGAAAATTGATGATAAAGGGACCGTAGATGATTCAATTTTAGGTAGAAGGCGTCCCGCTTGTTCGGAGGGTTATGATCTTAATGAGTTGTTTTTGAAAAAATGGGTTTGGAGAGGTCAAAACTTTAGCTAGTGATGTCCCACTATTATGGATTACAATGAATTTAATTATCGAAGTTTGTATTTAGTAGAATGTATTTCCTTGTTGCAATCCGTAATTATCTCACCCAATGCATATGAACAAAATAAATATTTTACCGAACATATTATAGAAGCTATGATAAAAGCTCATAAGGACAAACTTGAGTTAGAGGTTTCAATACCCAGAAAGCTGCATGATGAATGGGAACCTACTATTGAGATTAGGCTTAAATATAATGAATGTAATCCTTTGTGTTATCTTGGTGCTAGCATTTCCACTATACCTAAAATCTCTACGTGATGTGTTAGGTGATACGTCTATTTTGCATCATGATTTCCTACTAAATTTTGTATTGTTCTTGTTCATTATTCCATTTTGTGATACAATTCTAATGACTTTTCTCTCTTATTTAGAAAGATCTAACACAAAGAGGGAAATTGCCGGAAACTATAATTCTGGACCTGAAAGCCATGGAAAAAGCTCACAGTTTTCCAAACTCCAAAGGACCTGAAACTTCACGAGTATTCTTTGGAATATATCTAAATTATTGGAGCGAGGAAACACCAAAGGGGGGGGGGCACATGTGGCTCCCAAGACAGTAGGGCACGACCACCGCCCTAGGGCATGCCCTCATGGATTTGTAGGCCCACAAGTAGGCTCCAGCTCCCCTCTTCTGCTATATGAAGGGTTTTGACCTAGAAAAAAATCAAGAGGATACTTTCAGGACGAAGTGCCGCCGTCTGGAGGCGGAAACCTGGGTAGGATCCCTTTTTCTCTCCGACAGAGAGATTCTACCGGGGAAACTTCCCTCCGAGAGCGAGAAATCAATGCCATCGTCATCACCAAAGCTTCCTCCTTAGTGGGCGGACCAATCTTCATCGACATCTTCACAAACGCCATCTCATCTCAAACCCTAGTTCATCTTTTGTTTTCAATCTTTGTCTCAAAACCTTGGATTGTTACCTAGGGGTTGCTAGTAGTGTTGATTACATCTTGTAGTTCATGCTTGTTGGTTTACTTGGTGGAATATAATATGTTCAGATCCTTTATCATATTCTACACCTCTGATCTTGAACATGGTGATGATTTGAGAGTACTTACTTTTGTTCTCGAGGACATGGTAGAAGTCTTGTTATAAGTAATCATGTGAAGTTAGTAGTCATTTGATATTTTGATGATACATATGTTGTCGCTTCCTTTAGTGGTGTCATGCATGTGATCATAGACTACATGACACTTCACCATACTTTGGGCCTAAGGTAAGGAATTGTGGAGTATTAAGTAGATGATGGGTTGCGAGAGTGACATAAGCTTAAAACCTAGTTTATGCATTATTCCATAAGGGGCTGATTTGGATCCATATGTTTCATGCTATGATTAGATTTATGTTAATTCTTATTTCGTAGTTGCGGATGCTTGTGAGAGGGGTTAATCATTAGTAGGCCATTTGTTCAAGTAAGAACAACACCTAAGCACCGATCCACCCACATATCAAATTATCAAAGTAACAAATGCGAAACAACTAAACATGATGAATGTGACTATAAGGAAATTCCCATGTGTCATCGACAACACTTTTCTTCATATAAGATAACTTACATGCATGTACTTTCCTATAAAAAGGATTAGGCTACCTTGCTGCACACTTGCTCCTTTTGTTAATTGTCATCTGTTATGAATTATTGCTACAAAACTATCTATCACTATTACTTACAACACTCATAGAGAATACCTTGCTGAAAACTACTTGTCATTTCCTTATGCTCCTTGTTGGGTTCGACACTCTTACTTATCGAAAGTACTACAATTGATCCCGTATACTTGTGAGTCAACACTAGGCCTCACTGATACAAATGAATGTCCCCTTAACTTGCATTTAGAGGATTCCAGTATTAAAAAACCATTGGGTAGAATAATGATGTGCTTATTCTTGCTAATAGAAATTATGTGCCAGTGGATTTCATTGTGCTTGATATTGAATGCAATCCGTCTTGTCCAATAATACTAGCTAGACCTTTCTTACGTACTATAGGTGCTATTATTGATACGAAGGTAGGAAACATAAGATTATAGTTCAAATTGAACAAAGGATGGAACACTTCCCTAGAAAGAGAATTAAACCACCTTATGAATCTATTATGAGGGCCACTTATGAACTGAATGCCAATGATGACAATACTTGATACTATGCATTATGCCTAGCTAGGGCCATAAAACAATATCGCTTGTTGGGAGGCAACCCAATAGTAATATTAAATTTTCTGTTTTTCCTTTTTTTAGTGTGTTTACATGATTGTTGATACTGTAATGACTATGATTTTTTGTTTTAAATAGTATTTGTGCCAACTAAAGCCTTTGGGATTGATTTAGATGATAGTATAATTGATACGGTGCAAAAACAGATTATGTTGCGCCCATTAGAAGTTTTTCATTTTTTACTGGAACGTGATAAATTCCTGAATTTTTTACAAAGTATTTCTCTGCAAATTTTTCAGGTTTTCCTATTTTTTCAGAATTTTTGGAGTTACAGAAGTAAGGTTTTGGTTCTGATCATTACAGGCTGTTCTGTTTTAGACATATTCTGTTTTTTTTGCTTGCATAGTTTGCTTGTTTTGATGATGCTAGGGATGATATCGGGGGATATAATTCATGGTTAGAATGCAGTAAATTATGCAATAACTAAATACAAATAAATTTATAACATTACCTTAAGTTTATGATTTACCTATTATACCTACGGATCTCACGAGGTCTCTATTGAGTTTTGTGTGCTGAAGTTTTCAGGTTTTAGGTGAGACCACGATGGATGTAGAAATAAGGAGTGGCAAGACCCTAAGTGGGGATTCCCAAGTCAATCTAAGGTAATATTCAAGGAAGACCCAAGCATCTAAGCTTGGGGACGCCCCGGAAGGCATCCCCTCTTTCGTCTCCATTCTATCGGTATGTCACTTGGAGTTATATTTTTATTCATCACATGATATATGTTTTGCTTGGAGCTTCGTGTATTATAGTTTGCTTTATTTTTAGTTTGCCACAATCATTGTTTTCTGGACACAGCTAATTGAGAGAGACACATGTTCATCATAATTTGTCAGAATACTCTATGTGCTTCACTTATATCTTTTGAGCTAGACTGTTGCTCTAGTGCTTCACTTATATATTTTATAGCACAATGATGTGCATATTTTATAGATATAATTGTACCCTCTTTCTTAACTTAAATATGTTTGAGAGTCTAAGAAATAGTGATAGTAATGTGCACGTGTTATAAGAGTAGTCTCGAAAGGTTATGTATTCAAGGGGGATATAATAAAAACTTTCATGTAGATCACCATATAAAAAAACTATGGGTTAATGATATTGATGTAGTAATATGAAAGGGCATGAGTACATGATCATTGGTAATAAAAAATATCGGTAATAAAGCTTCTTATTTGTTGTTCATCTAAGTGTTGGTTATGGTATGTGAAATCACAACTTCTCTCTGGTGGTTTTAGTAATTAATATCAACATATAGTTCATTGAATTAATGAGCCTATCAAGTATATTACAGGAAAAGTCCAATGCATGGATTGGCTAGGATTGCGAGGAGGATTCCCTAGATGCAAGGAACATCAATTGGCAAGAGCTTCAAGACTCTACATTCTATCTTATGTGAGAAATCACAATTGAGTCCATAGGAAAGCTAATACTATTAAAAGGGGATGCGGGATCTAAGATGATCTGGTTGCTCAAAGTGCTTAGAGATTTGCCACCAAAAGCCTCCACTATTCTCTGGCAAAACATTCTATCCAAAACCTAAGTGATCAAATTCAGTGCCAAAAATATTTTCTATTTCGACCGAACCAAGTTTTCCTTAGACAGAATCCAAGCCAAACCCTAGCTATTCAGTATAACCGAGTTTTTATTCGGTATAGCCAAAAAGCAGTGACCACCTTTCTGGTATATAATTGTAAAAAATTAGAATTTCCGAGTTTTTCTTTTCGGTGCCATTGAGTCACTGGAACTTCCTAGGCCAACCGAATCGGACTCACCGAGTTGCTTGGTATTGGTTCCACCGAGAAGCCAAATGTTAGGACATTTTGCACTAGTCGGTGCAACCGAGTTTTTACTTTGGTTCCACCAAGTTGGGAAATAATGTTGTAATGGTTGGATTTTTGGAGATGGCTATATATATACCCCCTCCACCTCCCTCTCATTCTTAGAGAGAGCACTCAGAACAATCAAACACTTCCATCATTCATTTTCCAAGAGAGAACCACCTACTCATGTGTTGAGATCAAGATCTTCCACTCCAACCATATGAATCTTGTTTTCTAGCTTCCCTAAGTTACTTTCCACCCAATCAATCTCTTCTACCAAGCCAAATTCTATGAGAGAATGATTGAGTATTGATGATACTATCTTTTGAAGCACTAGAGCAAGGATTTCATCATCCATACCACATCTATTACATTTTGCAGAGTGGTGTCTCCTAGATTAGTTAGGTGTCTTTTGGGAGCCTCCAAATTGTCTGGAGTTGAACCTAGAAGTTTGTAAGGGCAAGGAGATTGCCTACTTCGTGAAGATCTACCCTGAGTGAGGCTAGTCCTTCCTAGACGCAAGCCATGAAGGAATAGATATGGTTGCTTCTTCGTGTACCCCTTGTGGGTGGAGCCATACGTGGATTCACACAACCGTTACCCTCTGTTGGTTGAAGTCTCCATCAACATGGTCGTACGATAGCACCACCTATCGAAACCATGCCAAAAATCTTCCTGTCTTCATTGTGCTTGATCTTCCTATCCATGCTCTCTACTTACACTTGCATGCGATTACTTTCCACTGCTATAATTGTAGACTTGCATGTACATGGTATCCTAGATTTGGTAAAATCGCTAAAACTTGCCAATCGATGAAATTAGGAAAAATTTTAAGTTTTTTATTTGGTCAAGTAGTCTAATCACCCCCCTCTAGACATACTTTCGATCCTACAATATGGTGATGATGTGTGAGCGTTTTTTATTTCTGATTGAAAACCTACCGTGTTGTTCGAGTGGGGGGCACGCGATGGTTAACTGCTACCAAAATCCTCCATTTGGGCATGCGTTAGTGCTTTGCTTTGAGAGAGCTAATAAGGATTTACAATAAGTATATGCGTTATTTCTGACTAATGTGAATCCATGGATGTACGCACTCTTACCTTTTCGTAATTTTCTAGCCTCTTTGGTACCGTGCATTGCCCATCCTCACCTCGAGGATTGGTTGCAACCTTCGCCGGTGCATCCAATCCCCGTGATATGATACACCTTATCACACATAAGCCTCCTTATATCTTCCTTAAAACAACCACCATACCTACCTATTATGACATTTCTATAGCAACAAAGGGGGAGAAATTTGAGTTAGTCTTCAAGCGGGTCTCTATATTATGGGATGTTTTTGTTTAAGTTATAACTCTCGCTCTTCTGATGCTTTTGTTGATTGGGTTGTAAATTTAAGTCCGATGGTGGTTTGACACTTTTGAACTGCTTTCCGCATGCTTATTTCCTCAAGTACCTTAATGCATGCATACTGAATTTCGTCAGACACCATTTTTCATCATGCATTTCAATTCCTCATGTCATATATTAAATGCATGTATGAATTACAAGATATAGGGGGTGTTCTCCATGGTTTAACCTGCCTTGTGCATTTGCAGTCCAAAGCAAATTCTTCAAATATGCACATCTTTAGGGGGAGTTCTTCTATATCTTGCAATCAAATTCCTCAAACATAGTACTTACACTTCATATGTTTATCCCCGTTGAAAACTTCACCTATTTTTTATCAATCACCGAAAAGGGGGAGATTGTTAGTGCATCTAGTAAACCTTAGTGATTTTGGTGTATTGAAGACTTATAGGTTAAGGAACTAATGTGTTTGTGAGTATACACAGGTTCTATAAGTCGATGATGAGTTTGATATATTCGGAGAATTTTGACCCCTAAAAATGAATGTCTTCAGCTTAAGACTTTGGTGAAGACTTTGGTATTCCCTGAAGACTTTGAAGCTGAAGAATTCGGTGTGACCTTGAAGATATTAACGAGGACTATGAAGCTTGAAGAATTTTTTTTTCCGTAGTTTCATATCCTTTCTTTGATTCATAGGAAATACCGTACTATTAAAGGGGGCCGAGGTAATACTAAGGAAAAATTTCCAACTGATTCTCAACTCAAAAGCCTCAACACAACCCAATCCTTCAATAGAAGCCTTTGGAAATCTCTTGCGGTTCAGTTAAGTTCTTCAATGACAGTGATGATGTTCTTCTGGTCTCTGAGGAAATTGGTCTGACCGAGGAGTTAGGATATCGCCAATGCGAATTTCCTACAGCGAGGAATATGATAAGCCCTAAGGAATTTGAAAGTTCAAAGTCCGACCATTACTGTGCTTTGTGCCAGCTATCCGGATATTTTATCCACCTAACGGTCATATAATTGGGGAGGGGCATTTATGTCTTATCATGTCGGGTTGCACCCTGGCTATAAATAGCCACCCCTACAACCACTAGTTGGTTGGTTGTTCCAAGAGAGAACTTGACACTTGTCATTTGAGATCAACCCATCCTCTGAGGACTCTGAGAGAAAATAATCAGTGAGGGTGACCGAGTTTGTGAGGGTTTCGGAAGTCTCCCCTGAAGACTTACCATGAGTGTTGGGAGAGGCCTGTGTGACCTTAGCTTAAGGAGAATACAGTAAGGACTGTGTGTCCTGGGATTGTGTGTCCTTTGGTTTAAATACCAAGTCGCTCCAAACCAGACGTACGACTGTCACAACAGTTGGAACTAGGTCATCAAACCATTGTCTTCACCGAGCTACCTAGTTTCATTTCCTCAACCCTTCTATTTTCTGGAATACTTGTTGCTGAAATTGATCGTTACTATTTGAAGAATTTGACTAAAGACTTTCTCAATTTCCTCATCTCAAATTCTTCAGTCACCTTGTTCTTCACCTGCTTATCTTGTATCACGCTACTTGTAATCTGTGCATGTTCTCTTTCATTATGATGACTAGGCACTTGCTCTATTTCACATGCACTTGAGTACTTATTCTGCTGCTAGTAGTTCATTACATTTCAAATTCCTCAAGTTGAAATTCCTAAGTGATGAATTTGGAAAAATCACCTATTCACCCCCTCTAGTCGATATAATGCACTTTCAATTGGTATCAGAGCAAGGTACTCCCTTGTTCTGTGTGATTTTGGTTTAACCACTTGCAGTTCTTGTTATGTTGACTACATGTATGATCAAGGTTTCCACAGGATGTCCTACCTTTGATGCGCATGCATCTTGAGGCAATTGACAACAATCTCTGGTATGATGTGGAAAATGGCGTTCCCTATGTTACTACCACGATCAACGCTGCTGATGTGAAGAGATTCAAGCAACTCGATTCACAAGTGAAGAATATCATCTTGGCCATCCGAGAAAAGGTCTGTATGGCAGAGTGAGTGCTTTGGAATCTGCTAAGCTTATCTGGGATATGCTGTCCAAAGTCAATGAAGGTGTTTCAACTCAACGTGACTCCCGAGTTGATGTTCTTCACAATCTCTTCAACCGCTTCAAAAGACTCAACAATGAGAATGTTCAACAAACTTTTGATCGTCTCACTGATATCTCCAATGAGCTTTAAGCACTTGGTGCCACTGACATCACCGACCACGAGGCGGTGAAGAAACTGCTAAGATCTCTTGATTCCTCATTCGATACACTAGCTTTGACGATTCAAGAGCATGGACACTACAAGTCACTTGTCCTGCTGATATACTTGAGAGACTCAATACTCATGAATTCCAACAAGCTGAGAAGAGAGACCTATACGGGCCAAGCTATGGAAGATCTCGTGCATTGAAGGTCAAGGCAATTTCCTCATCCCAAGGTGAAGAATCTGATAATAGCCTTGGTGATCCTGAAGAACCGAGTCAGGAGCTGGCAATGCTCGTGAGGAAATTCCAGAAGTTCTCAAGGAGAGGTCGGTTTGGAAAGTCATCAAAAAGTGGCTTGAAGAAATCGAATTTTTCATCAAGCGACTACAAGAAGAGAACTTGCCACAAATGCAAGAAATCTGGTCACTTTATCTCTGACTGTCCTCTTTGGGAAAAGAATCAAGGATGAAGAAATACAAGGATGGCAGTTCCGATGACCCGAAGAAAAAGAAGAAATCTTCAAAGTCCTCATCTTCAAAGTCCTCATCACACAAGAAGAATGGTTCCAGAAAGGCTCGGCTTTCATTGGCAAGGAAATGGATTCTGAAGAAGAATATGAAGAATATGAAGAAGAGGAAGAATCTGAGGTGGAGTCAGAATCTAGTGTTGCTAGCCTTGCACTCACTACTGCTTTCGTCAACAAGTCCATCTTCTACAATGAAGAAAATGCCAACTCCAACGACTCTGACGTCAGCAATGATGACTATGCTCCCACCTATTGCTTCATGGCTAAAGGTTCCAAGGTTCTCAAACATCATTCCTCCTCTGAATCTAGTGAAGGTGAATCTGATAAATATGTGAAACCTAGCTATTCCAAACTTGCTAATATTGCCACTAAGCAACAAAGTGCTCTTGAAAAGCTTCAGAAACTGGTAGACAAAATCGATGACTATTGAATGAGTAAGTGGATCGGACTCAAACTCTGACTTATGATCTCAAAAGTCTTCAGTCAAAGTATGATAACCTTGAAAGTCATCATAATGCTCTCTTAGTTGATCATCAGAAGCTTTCTTATAAATTTCTTCAAAGAAAGCAAGATCTTGAGAAACTAAGAGTGTCTCATGAGGATCTTCCAAGGGACAACGATTCCTTTCTTTCTCAACAGACCAGTACCGCTCAAGAAGATTTCATTCCACTCTGTTTGAAATGCATCGAACGTGAAACTACTAATTCTTCACCTAAAAGTTCAAATGCTTATGTTGCTGCAAACTCTTCAACTATTTCCGTCGTCACAAATTCCTCATCTAAGCATACCACAAGTATCACTGACGAAAATGCAGGGTTTAAGGAATTGTATGTGACGGGCATATACAAAAGTCTCAAGGGGCATCAAACCCTTTGCGATGCTAAAAAGTAGATACTGAACATGAACCCTAGGAAAGAGGGTATTGCATTTGAGAGAAAACTCAATGCTAATGGATCCTACTGGAAACCTGAGAAGTATCCCAAAACCTCATGGGTTGCTGCAAAAGGACCTCTTGTAGAACCATCCACTTTATCTGGCTTTACTTGTGAAACTTCATATTCCTCTGATGAGTCATTTGACTCCAACCTTAAACTGTTCAAAAATCAGAATGATGAAGTATTTGTCAGATATGTTGGAACTAACTGCAGGAACGGTTCTCCTATGAGGAAAATCTAGGTTCCCAAGAGCTGCTTGGAAAGTCTTCAAGTGAATGTCCTCATGACACCACCAATGAAGAAAAGGAACCCTAGATCAAATTACTCTTATGGACCAAAGTCTTCACTTGGACCAAATTCCTCAAATGGTCAAAAGTCATATCATTCTCGTGCTAATGCATCTATTTCGCAAGGAAAACCCCTCTCTTGTGAAACGAAGTGCACTAGCTTCAATGCCTCCCTTCTCATATGGAGACCTGAGGTGTATCTCAGAATGATGAACTCTTTGCCACCGCTTCAGATGCGGGTGGTGAAGAAATTGAACTAATCTCTTATGTAGGGTCAGGTCTCTAGATGAACTTAAACATCTGATGAATTTTCCAGAGACCTGAGGAAATGCTTGAAAGGACACAAGCTAATCATACATAAATGAATTCCTCATTTCTCACGTCCTCACACTACTTTACTTACTATGTTGTGTGATGAAATTCTGTCTGATGAACTTGATGTCATATTCTTCACATTGCAGCATATGAGTTCGTAAGTTGTACTAGTTCATCTGCAGGATGAAACTCCAAAAGCTACTGAGTGGGTCCTCGATAGTGGATGCACAAACCACACGACTGATGACAAGAATCTACTGATGAATATACCACTTGCCCCATCTCATCTGAAGCATATCACCTACGCTGACAAAGGGTAAAACAAGGTATTGGGCCTAGGTAAGGTTGCTATCTCGAAGGACCGACAGATGGATAAGGTGATGCCTGTCGAATCCCTCAGATTCAACCTCATGCCTATCTCAATGCTTTGTGATCTTGATATGGTTTTAAATCTTTGAAAATATCGTTGTGTTGTTGTCATGGAATCTGACAAATCCAAAGTCTTCAAAGGCTTTAGGAGAGGAGACTTGTATATTGTTGATTTCTCTACAGGTCCTCAGCTTGCCACGTGCCTACTTGCAAAAGCTTCAGAAGGCTGGCTATGGCATCGACGACTTGGACATGCTAGCATGAGGAACTTGCACATGCTTGTGAAGAAAAAGCACGTCATAGGCATTGAAGGTGTCAAATTCCTCAAGGATCATCTCTGTGGTGCTTGTGAGTCTGGAGAGATGACTAGATCCAAGCATCCCTCGAAGACAATCATGACCACTACTCGAATCTTTGAATTGCTTCACATGGATCTCTTTGGCCCCACTCATTATGCCACACAAACAAATACTTCATGTTTGTATGGATTTGTTATTGTTGATGACTACTCTCATTACACTTGGGTGCATATTATCCTGTACAAGTCTGAGATGCAAAATGTCTTCAGACGATTTTCTTCAAGGGCCTCAACAAACTTCGGTGTCAAGATCAAGCACATCAGGAGTGACAATGGGACTAAGTTCAAGAACACTGGTCTTGATGAATATCTTGATGAACTTGGTATTACTCATGAGCTATCTGCCCCATGTACTCCTCAGTAGAATGGCATGTGGAGCGCAAGAACATGACTCTTGTTTAGATGGCTCACACTATGCTTGATGAATACAAGACTCCTCTCACTTCTGGCCCGAGGCAATCAATACTGCTTGTCACATCATCAACAGGGTATATCTTCACAAATTCTTCAAGAAGAGTTCTTATGAACTCATCACTGACAAGAAACCCAATGTGAGTTATTTCAAAGTCTTCGGTGCTAAATGCTGGATTAGAGATCCTAACCACAGTTCTAAATTTGCACCGAAAGCACATGAAAGATGTATGCTTGGTTAGGAAAGGACTCACACACATACAAAGTCTTCAGCACCTACCACAACAAGGTTGTTGAAACTATATATGTGCGGTTCGATGAAACGAATGGCTCGTAAAGAGAGCACCTGCCTCCTGTGCTAGATGAAATGTCTCCTAAGGAAACCATTAAGTTGAAGGCAACTAAAGATATCGTACCCAATCAAGAACCTGAACCTATTAAGGAAGTTATCCCAACCAATGAAGACATTTATGCTGATACACCTGAGGAAAATGGTGTTGAAGAAAATCCTCAGCCTCGTCAACCTGCTCATCCAAGAGTAGCAAATGAAGTGCAGATTGGCAAAGTTCTCGATGACATCAATGCACCACGTCCCCTCACTTGCTTAAAAGCTTCACATTTGTCTAACTTTTGTGGGCATTTTGCTTTTGTCTCTATCATAGAGCCCACAAAAGTTGATGAAGCATTCATGGAGCCTGAGTGGATTCAAGCTATGCAAGAGGAATTGCATCAATTCAAGCTCAACAATGTGTGGAAACTTGTCAAGCAGCCAGATCCTCACAAGCATAACATCATAGGTACCAAGTGGATCTACCGCACCAAGCAAGACGAATAGGGACTAGTGGTTAGGAATAAGGCTCTTCTTGTAGCTTAGGGCTACACACATATTGAGGGAATTGACTTTGATGGAACTTTTGCACCTGTTGCTAGAGTTGAAGCTATTCGCATATTGCTTGCTTATGGTAACCATCATGATATCATCTTATATCAAATGGATGTGAAAAGTGCATTCCTCAATGGTAAGCTTGAGGAAGAAGTATATGTAGCTCAACCCCAAGGTTCTTAAGACCCTAAGCATCCTGATAAAGTCTTCAGACTCAAGAGGGCCCTCTATGGGGTCAAGCAGGCCCCTCGGGCGTGGTATGACACTCTGAAGGAATTCCTCATGAAGAGAGGCTTCAAACCTGGTTCACTCGACCCAACTCTTTTCACAAAATCCTATGACAATGAATTGTTCATGTGCCAAATATATGTAGACGATATTATCTTTGGCTATACTAACAAACACTATAATGACGAATTTGCTTATATGATGAGTGAAGAATATCAGATGTCTACGATGGGGGAGGTGAAATTCTTCGTAGGGCTTCAAATTCGTCAGCAACACAATGGCATCTACATCCCTCAAGAGAAATACCTCAAGGATGTCCTGAAGAAATTCAACATGCAAGACTGCAAAGGCGCCAAAACACGAATGCCTTCAAAAGGCCACCTCTGCATTGATGAAAATGGTAAAGATTTCGATCGGAAGGTATATCACTCCATGATTGGCTCATTATTGTATCTATGTGCATCTAGTCCAGATATTATGCTTAGTGTTTGCATGTGTGCTGGATTCCAAGCAACACCGAAGTAATCACACCATAAGGCTGTGAAGCATATTCTTTGATACTTACCTCACACACCAACGCTTGGATTACGGTATCCCAAGGGCTCAAATCTTCACCTCATCGGATACTTAGATGCTGACTGTGCTGGAGATCATGTGGATTGCAAGTCAACCTTGGGCACATGTCATTTCCTCGGACAATCCTTGGTCCGTTGGTCCTCAAAGAAGCAGAACTGCGCGTCATTATCTACTGCTGAAGCTGAGTACATTGCTGCTGGTTCCTGTTGTGCTCAGTTGCTATGGATGAAGCAAACCCTCAAGTACTATGGCATCAATATGAAGAATGTGCCTCTCTACTGCAACAACAAGAGAGCTATCAAGATTGCTTACAACCCAGTTAAGCATTTTAAGACCAAGCACATCCAGATTCGTCACCATTTTCTCCCAGATCATGTATTGAAGGACAACATCTCCATCGACCATGTGAACACTGAAGAACAATTGGCTGATATCTTCACTAAGACCTTGGATGAAAAGAGATTTTGCAAGTTGCGGTGTGAGCTAAATATCTTTGAGTCTTCGAAAGTTCTTTGAAAAGACACACATCCTAACCCTTATGCAAAATTGATGACTTAGATGTGCAGCACACGAAGTACCTTTTTTCTTCAATCAATGAAGAATAACATTCTAAGTGTGAAGAAATTAATGAAGAATTTGATTCTCACAACCCTACGACAATTGTACGCGGTGTCGGAAATCATCATTCTTATACGGTGGGTCACTCCACCAACCATAGTTGAAATTCTTCAAAGTTGAGGTTTTCGTCATTTTGCAAATTCTTTAGATTTTCAAATTCCTCAAGTTTGCAAGTTCCTCAAATTTTCAAATTCTTCAAGTTATGCAATTGGTGTTCTTGTTCTGCATTGACTATACACACACACACTTGAGTTTTCAATGTCCTCAACAACATTCACTTATTGCTAATTCTTCAAGTTGATTTTCTTCTAAGTGAATGTGATCTGACCCATTCCCCCTCTATGCTAAACTCAACCCAGTCTGTTCAAAAATTATTCATATGCTTTCTACTTTGAAACTCGTTCAAAGTCTTCAGTAAGTCCTTGTCAGCTAAAGAATTTGCGAACGGAAACTTTAAAATTTCCACTTTCAACTTTTGGCGGTTGCCGCTCAAACCGACTCCTATTCCCACGACTGGATAACCCACGATCCCCCACTATCTCCACTTCTTAGTACATGGGTGACACATGTCGCGTGGATAGCAAGGGTCAGGGGTATACTGGTACAAAATCATCGGGTCAGTTGGTTTTTGCTGCTGCTATAAATACCCCCTCCCTTCCACTTGCTCGCGTTACTCCTCACTTCCATCTCTGCCGGGCTCAAGACCTAGCGCTGCCGCTAACATCATCATCGCCGGAGAGGAAGAGCTTCGCTGCCTCGACCTTGCCATCATCGTACCCGCAGCGACCGCAGAAGTCTTCACTTCGTCGCCGCTGTAGCTGTCTCCCTCTGCCAAGCTAGGGTGTGAGAGATCTGACTGACGAACTCCAACATTTCACTTATCTGTCCGTCGTGTTCTACATTAGGGTAATTAAAATCTAATTTTATTTCCCTACTTTGATTTTCATGATTTTCAAAAAATCCTCAAAAGCTGTTTATTCTTCAAGAATCCACTTCTTAAACACCTTATGTGTTTTATTCCCTTGATGTGTTTCTCTAAGTTATGATTTTCTTGAAGATTCCTCAATTGTGTGGATCCTCAAATCTGCACACCTCGGAAACCTAAGACAAGAACACTTAGTGAAATTCCTCAAGCCATCTATGGTCAAAAACCTCAACTTGATATATTTTGAAAATTTCTGAGAACACATATGACCTCTTCAAATTCTTCGCACCTATACTCTGTTCACATGTACAAAATGTCTGCTGATGAATCATTAAGTTCTCATTAACTTAACTCATTTGCAGCGTTCCTTGAACAAAAATTGCATACATCTTCAGAATCATCAGAAGTTCAAAGTCATCAAGTGAAGAAAATGGCAGATGGCGTAAGGCCTCAGAAAGGTGGAAAGAAATCAGCCTCAAACACCGCATTAGATATTCCTGAGGGTATATATGCTGAGTACTGCAACCGTGATGAGGAAATATATGGGAAGAAAACCAGTGAAAAGCGCAAAATCCGCATTCAAAGGATTGAAAGGAGATGGGTGAAGGAATGGAGAGAATATCGTTATGTTAACCCAAAGTACATGAAGAATTTTGCTCTCAAACCTCCTTGCAAAAGATCTCCTCCTGCTGGTGATCAATAAGTTGATCCTACTAGCATTTCTCATGGTGAGGACTTTCCTGCTGAATGGGCAAAATATCAGAAAAATCTTTAGAGGATTTCCAAAGCAGCAATGAAGAAATTCAATGAAGATTCTGCTGCTGCCGCAGCTACTGCCTCTGCAACTGTTGTGCCGAAGAAATCAGCAGCAAAGGCAAAGTCCTCAAGCTCAATGCCCTCACGGCCAAGCACCTCAAATTCAAAATCCTCGCTACAAAATCCTCAAGCCACTTCTTCAAAGGTTGTTGCAATGCCTTCAGTACCTGCACAATCCTCAGCCGCAGCCACAAAGTCCTCAACTCCAGTGCATCTTGCAACAAGTCAGAGGACTACTGGTTTTTCAATTGCTTTAGGGGCTTCTGCAAGTTCATCAGCCCAAGCACATTCATCAACCAATCCTTCTTTGCTAAATAAGACTACTGCTGGACAAGGTTCTCGACCAAGTCCTCATCTGAAGAAAGTGGTGTTCCAAGTTTGTTCAAATTCTCAGGATGATGAAGCTGATGATGAGGAACTTGAGGAAATCATCAAAAACAAGCAAGAGAGAGTAGCTCAGGCAAAGGGCACTCAAATTCCTCTCTTCTTGGACCCAAAACTATGCTCAACTTCATCGACATTTGGCATAAGGACCCTTACCCTCCACTTGATGATTTGAACCTGCCTCCTGGAGCAGATCTTGTCCTCACTGCTTTCATAGCTGAGGAAAAATGGAAGTATGGGAAGGCTAGACTAGCCAAAAAGGCCTAGTACAAGAAGGAGCGATTCATGAAGAATCATGTTCCGAGTCTAATTCCAAAACAACTGGTGTGTGTATAAAAGGAGATCAAAGGCTCAATGATGAATTTGATCGCTACTATGCTGATTGGCAAGGAGCCATGGTGAGATTTGTCGAAGTGGCTGACAAAGCCATCAAGGAAAACAACAAGAGGGTTGCAACTCGGTCACAACCACAAACTCCTTAGGCTGGAGCTTCTGCTCAGCCTGCTGAAGAAACTGCAAGTGCAGCTGAAGAAATTCAGGCTGCTAAAGAACCTGCGAGGGAAACATCCACTCTTGCGCCTGAAGAAATTGCCAGGCTAGCAGAAGCTTTTGTTGCGCCTGAAGAAATTGAGACTACAAGGGCGACTGCATCAGTCGTGCCTGAAGAAACTGCTCCAACTTCACCCCATGCTCACTCTGCAAAGTCTTCAAGGGTGAAGAATATCAACCTTCCTTCTGCATCAGAAGTGAAGAAAATAAAGGCAAAGGAGAAGAAGGCTGCACTGAAAAGAGAAGCATCACCCTCTTCAGATTCCTCAGTTGTGAAGAAGTTGAAGACTATGCCAAGTCCTTCATTTGAACCTATTGATGCAACACCTATCTCCTCCGTGCCTGCTTATGAAATTGTTCCATTTGGTGTTGACTATGTCATCCCTAATGAAGAAGATGAAGAGAGTCACTCTACTGCTTCCTCAGAGCAGATTGACGAAGAAATAGAGGTGGAAGCAAATGCTTCAACCCCTTAGGTATCATCGCCCTAGCCTCAGTTAACTCCTGAAGAAGCTGGTGTTGAAGAAATTGATGAGGATGCTGATATTGGAAGGCTGCACACCCCAATTCCCTAATGACCACTCCTCTCACACAAATTCCCCAGTCACCTGCTCAGACCGAGGAAATTCAAAAAGGATCTGAAGGATTGGCCACTCCCCTCATAACTATTCCTGAAGAAAGTCCATCTGCAACAGCTGACTCCTCCTGAGGAAATTGCTGCACATGTTCCTCATACTGAAGAAATTGTTGTTATGCCTAAGGAGATTGCGGGCTGCTTCAAGCCAAATCTTCAGCCGAAGCCAACACTGCCATTCAAAGGCACAAAGCGCCCCAAATTCACCAAGGCGAATTTCTTCGATGAACACATTTTTTTCACAGGGCCAAATCCATATTACTCAGCAAGGGCCAGACGCTCAAGATTCTAGACTTCTTCACAGATGAATTTCTACGCTGCAGTTCTGTTTGACAAACAGAAAATCTTCGAGCATCAACAAATTCCTCATGTGGATATGGAGTCCATCCCTTGCTTCAACCCACTTCTTGCTATTCTTCATATGTAGGGCTTCTTCCCTTCTGCACTGATATTGCACATTTCTGGTGAAGCTTCTGATGTCAACTCATGGATCCTGGAATGGATGACTGGAATCACTCACTACACTGCTCCAGGCACTAAATTGCTTCGGGTTGTGCCAATTGTAATTCCTTCAGAAGGACCAAGATGCATCTATGATGAAATCGAGCTTCCCGATCACATGATGCAAGTGCTGATGAAGCCTTTGGCTCCTGGAAAACCTCCAAGCACCTCCTTTGCAAGTGAAGGATTTATTATATGTGCCCAGGACCATCTATCGCATATTGACCAAAACCCTCAGTCCAATCAAGGGCCACACCTCTAAAGAAGAAGAAGTTGTGGGTGTCATGAAGAATTTGCTGTTCAACATCATTCATGGGATTCCCATCAATTATCACGATTTCTTCATGAGGACTTTGGCCAATACAGTTGTGTCACCATCTGAGTTGAAGCCTTATGCTCCCTGGATCATGAAATTAATCAGATCGAGGTCAGCAATTCCCTTCAAGGCCGACTTTCAGAATCACTTCAGTTTTCTGCCTCCGATTGAAGTACTCAAGAATACATTTTGTTCAGTTGAAGGAAAAGGCAAAGTTATTGTTGATGAAGGCACTCGTCCATTGGATGGTCAATTCTGCAAAGCTGCATCCTATTCCACCAATGACGACTCAGCCACCCAAGATTCTGCTGCAAAAGCCTCAGCTCAAAATCCTCAAGCTTCTGCCCCTCGTGTGATGACCGATCGCGAGCTTCTCCTAAGTCTTCATTAGAAGGTTGATCGTAATCACAAGTGGGTCAAGCGTCAGTTCAATTCAATTCTTTAGAACATGACTGTGACCCTGAACTAAGTGAGGAAAAATCATTACTATGTGCATGAAATCTACGATCGCACTTGGGCCATACTAACACATCTCAAGAATCCTGAGGAACTCAATGAGATGGACTTTTAGCAGAACTTTGACTGGTCTCATCCTCCTCAGAAGAAATTCAAGAGGTTAAAGTTCCTCTGCTGGTCACAAGCTCATATTCTTTATCGAGCGCGACGGATGAAGCTGAGGATCTTGACGACACTATTGTGGGCCCTGAATCGACAAACGACCCCGACAATGCTGGCGCTCCTCCACCACCTTCAAGATGAAATTCTTCAGGGGCGTTAGTCCTCATCTTTTGCCCCTTTTGGTCACCGGTGACAATGGGGGATAAATTTGAGTTAGTCTTCAAGCGGGTCTCTATATTATGGGCTGTTTTTGTTTAAGTTACAACTCTTGCTCTTTTGATGCTTTTGTTGATTGAGTTGTAAACTTAAGTCCGATGGTGGTCTGACGCTTTTGAACTGCTTTCCGCATCCTTATTTACTCAAATACCTTAATGCATGCATGCTGAATTTTGTTAGACACCATTTTTCATCATGCATTTCAATTCCTCATGTTATATATTAAATGTGTGTATGAATTACAAGATATAGGGGGAGTTCTCCATGATTTTAACCTGCCATGTGCATTTGCAGTCCAACACCAATTCCTCAACTATGCACATCTTCAGGGGGAGTTCTTCTATATCTTGCAATCAAATTCCTCAAACACAATACTTACACTTCATATGTTTATCCTCGTTGAAAACTTAACCTATTTGTCATCATTCACCAAAAAGGGGGAGATTGTTAGTGCATCTAGTGCCCCTTAGTGATTTTGATGTATTGAAGACTTATAGGTTAAGGAACTAATGTGTTTGTGAGTATACACATGTTCTATAAGTTGACGAGGAGTTTGATATATTTGGAGAATTTTGACCCCTAAAAATGAATGTCTTCAGCTTAATACTTTGGTGAAGACTTTGGTATCCCGTGAAGAGTTTGAAGCTGAAGAATTCGGTGTGACCTTGAAGATACTAATGAGGACTATGAAGCGTGAAGACTTTTGTTTTTGTAGTTTCATTTCCTTTCTTTGAGTCATAGGAAACACCCTACTATTTAAGGGGGCCAAGGTAATACTAAGGAAACATTTCCAACCGATGCTCAACTCAAAAGCCTCAACACAACCCAAGCCTTCAGCTGAAGCCTTTGGAAATCTCTTGTGGTTCAGTCAAGTTCTTCAATGATAGAGACGGTGTTCTTCTGGTCTCTGACGAAATTGGTCTGACTAAGGAGTTAGGATTTCGCCAGTGTGAATTGCCTACAGTGAGGAATATGATAACCCCTGAGGAATTTGATAGTTCAAGTTCCAAATGTTGCCGTGCTTTGTGCCAGCTGTCTAGATATTTTATCCACCTAATGGTCATATCATTGGGGGCATTTATGTCTAATCATGTCGAGTTGCACCCTAGCTATAAATAGCCGCCCTCCAACCACTAGTTGGTTGGCTACTCCGAGAGAGAACTTGACACTTGCCATTTGAGAGCAACCCATCCTCCGAGGACTTTGAGACAAAATCATCAGTGAGGAAAAACCCAAAAACCAAACCACCAAACCCAAAGTGACTGAGGATCATGAAGAGATTGTTACTGTGTGGAACCAATGCTTGTTACCTTTGGAGACTGTGTATCTTCCAGATGGTTAAGCGGCATGGTCTAGAGCATCCAGCAGTCAATTGTGGATCGTCGGGTGACCGTGTTTGTGGGTTTTGGAAGTGTGCCCTGAAGACTTACCACGAGTGTTGGGCGAGGTCTGTGTGACCTTAGCTCAATGAGAATACGGTAAGGACTGTGTGTCCTTTGGTTTAAATACCAAACCACTCCAAACTTGACGTACGACTGTCACAATAGTTGGAACTGGGTCATCAAACCATTGTCTTCACCGATCTACGTGGTTTCATTTCCTCAACCCTTCTATTTCCTCCAATACTTTTTGATGAAATTATTCGTTACTGTTTGAAGAATTTGACTGAAGACTCTCTCAATTTCCTCATCTCAAACTCTTCAATCACCTTGTTCTTCACCTGCTTATCCTGTATCACGCTACTTGTAATCTGTGCATGTTCTATTTCATCATGATGACTATGCTCTTGCTCTGTTTCACATGCACTTGAATACTTATTCCATTGCTAGTAGTTAATTACATTTCAATTTCCTCAAGTTCAAATTCCTTAGTGATGAATTTGTAAAAATCTCCTATTCACCCCCCTAGTCAATATAACGCACTTTCAAATATGACTATTGCTTTGCAATTAGCTGTTTTTGCCTTTGTACTTATGCGATGAGGATGGAGTCATGCCATGCTAATATGATAAAATGAGTAGGGAGTAATGATAACCCACAAGTATAGGGGATCGTTTGTAGGATTTTTCGATAAGTAAGAGTGTCGAACCCAATGAGGACCTAAGAGTATAATTAATATTCTCTCAAGTTTAATTGACCACCGATACAACTCTATGCACGCCAATGCTTACTTTATCTAGAAAAAGAATAAAACTACTTTGGAGGAATATAACTAAGAAGTACTTTGTATGTGTGATAGGATAGTTTTGCAACATAATTAAATAAAATTTAGGGGTTAATTATAGAAATATGAATTCAATTATTTGTTTAATAGAAAGCTTTTTATAACAAAAGAGAAAGATTTGTCCCTAGGCAATTGATAACTAGACCGTTAATCATTACTGCAGTTTTATATGAGGGAGAGGCATGAGCTAACATACTTTCCGTACTTGGATCATATGCACTTATGATTGGAACTCTAGCAAACTTCCGCAACTACTAAATAGCATTAAGGTAACAGCCAACCATAGCATTAAGTAACAAGTCGCCTTTACTCCCATACATAAACAACCCCCTTACTCGTGTGTAAGCTTCTATCACTCTCGCCACCCATTATAAGAGAATCATGAACACATTGCAACACCCTACAATGGTAATACCGCATGCTTGCGCGACACGATAGGCACCATAGGACGGCGGCAAAACAAAACATACAACACAAACCAATCACGATCATCAATGAACCCATAGGACAAAACAAACCTACTCAAACATCATAGGATAGCCACACATCATTGGATAATAATATATAGTATTAAGCACCATGTTTAAGTAGAGATTACATCAGGGAAAAGAGGTGTTACACCACTACATAGAGGGGGAGTGAGTTGGTGGAAATGGCGGCAAAATTGTTGGTATAGATTGCCGTCACGATGGTTGCCCCGGCGGTGTTCCAACGCTATAGGGAGAGAGGGGGAGAGAGACCCCCTCCTTATTACTATTCCTTGGTCTCCCCATAGATGGGAGGAGAGTTTCCCCTTTGGTACATGGCCGCCATGGCCCCCGGAGGGGAGGAGCCGCTCCGAGATTGGATCCGTCTCTCTGTTTCTCTTTTGTTTTCGCATCTATTTGCTAACTCCTTCACCGTTTCTTTAATATTTGAAGATCCGTAACTCCGATTGGGATGAAATTTTGATGTGATTTTCTCAGGAAATTATATTTCTTGCGGCAAAAGAAGGGCCCCAACCAACTTATGAGGTGGTCCCAAGACATCAGGGCGCGACCCACCCCCTGGTCGTGCCCTATTGGCTTGGGAGCACCTCGGGCACCGTCTTGCTCTGATTCTTCTTCCCAAAATAAATCTACGTAAATTTTTACTGCGTTTGGACTCCGTTGGATTTTCTGCTAAACATGCAAAAACAACAGGAAGTGGCACTAGGCACTAGATCAATATGCTAGTCTCAAAAATATTATAAAATGTTGCCAAAGTATATGAAAGTTTTGGAATATTGACATGAAACAATCCAAAATTATAGATATGACGGAGACATATCAGCCTCCCCAAGCCTAATTCCTACTCGTCCTCGAGTAGGTAAGTTATAAGAAGATAATTTTTGATGTGGAATGCTACCTAACATAATATTGAACAAATGTCTAATCGTGGCATGAATATTAAGATACAAGTGATTCAAGGCAATAGTCTATCATTTGGTATAAAGACATCAATACTCATGCACACCAACAAAAAACATTTATTTCAAAATAGCAATGCTAAAAACCGCTATCCCTACAAAACATATAGCCTGTCATGCTTACTCTTCCTAGCATAAAGTATAAATCATGAGCACCCCTGTGTCAAGCCAAGCAATTGACTCGTACTTCTAACGCGCTTCAGCATTTTCAGCCCCACTCAATACATGAGAATGAACCATGGATATATCATATGGGTGGAATAGAGTATGATGGTAGAGATCAAAAGGAGTCAAAGTGGAGAGAAAGTGTCGCATCAACTAGGCGGACCAACGGGCTACGGGGATGCCCATCAATCAATATCAATGTGAGGAGTATAGATTGCCATGCAACGGATGCACAAGAGCTGTAAGTGCATGATAGATCAACGGAAGCTAAGTGGGCATGCATCCATCTTGCTTGATCATGAAGACCTCGGGCATTTGAGGAAGCCCATCATCGAAATATATCATCCAATTTCTATAATGAAAAATACCTAGTAGCATATGAAAATGACAACTTAGGAGACTCTCTATATGAAGAACATGGTGCTCCCTCTAAGCACAAGTGTGGAAAAAGATAGTTTCATTGCCCCTTCTCTCTTTTTGTCTCTTTCATTTTTTTCTTCATTTTTTCATTTTTTCTCCTTTTCTCCCTTTTTTTATTTTGTTGGCGGGCTCATTTGGCCTCCCCCATTTGTTTTTCATTTTCCGTCCAGAGCTCATCCCGATTTGTGGGGGGATCATTACTCCATCATCCTTTCCTCATTGGGACATTGCTGTAATAATGATGATCATCACACTTTTATTTACTTACAACTCGATATAACAACTCAACACAAAACAATTATGACTCTATATGAATGCCTTTGGCAGTGTACCAAGATGTGCAATGATCTAGCATAACATGTAACCAATGATGAACGGTGGCTTTGCCACAAATACTTAATTAGCTATATGATCATGCAAAGCAATATAATGATGAACACACAAAGTCATGTGATGTAATGGTGGACGTTGCATGGCAATATATCTCGGAATGGCTATGGGAATGCCATGATAGGTAGGCATGGTGGCTGTTTTGAGGAAGATATAGGGTGGATTATGTGTGATAGAGTGTATCATATCACGGGGTTTGGATGCACCGATCCTCAAGGTGATAATAGGCAAATGCACGATACCGAAGAGGCTAGCAAATATGGAAATGTGAGAGTGTGTATATCCATGGATTTACATTAGCCATAAAGAACTCACATACTTATTGTAAATCCTATTAGCTCTCTCGAAGCAAAGTACTACTCGCATGCCCCTAGGGAGGAGGCTGGTAGGATTTAACCATCGCCTGCCCCCGATTATAACAACACAAAGGATTTCAATCAAGGATAAATTATGCTCCAAATTCATCGCATGACTAGAGACTATACGTGCATGCTTTGGAAATCACAAACCTTAACATCAATATTGTTACTAAACCACTATCATTCACTAGCACCCCACATATTTCCATCTTAATATCACAAATCTATTGGAACGAATCAAACATATCATATTCAGTGATCTACAAGTTTTATGTGGGATTTTATGACTAACCATGTGAATGACCAATTCGTGTTAACTCTCTAAATAGGTATACGTGAAGCATGAGAGTTTAATTATTTCTACAAAATACCATGCTCTAATAAATATAAGTGAATAAAGAGAGCATTATACAAATAATAGTTTTCTATATGTAGAGAAACATGCATCCAAACATCAAAAGATATAAGTGAAGCACATGAAGCATTCTATAAACCCATACTAAAAAAAATATAAGTGAAGTGCATGAAGCATTCTATAAATCAACCAAGTACTATCCCATACCAGCATGGCACATTGCTAAAATATAAATAAAAGGCACACAATTCTCCAAGAATTTACGCATATCATGTGAATAAGACAAAAGCCAAGACATGTTGATAATTGTTGAGGAAAGAAGATGGGAAGCCTTCCGGGGCATCCCCAAGCTTAGATGCTTGAGTGTCCTTAAATATTTACTTGGGGTACCTTGGGCATCCCAAAGCTTTAAATCTTGTTTCTCCTTATTCTTCTCATATCGATACCTCCTCAATCTTCGAACACTTCATCCACACAAAACTAACATAACTTTCATTAGAAAGGTTAGTACATATAATCATCAAATCCTATCATGTCCTACCATAACATTAGAGTATAATTATAAGATAACATTACCGAGTGTATGCTATCACAATTCTATGGCTCCTAGGTCAATGGGCCTCAACAAGAATTCAAACATGAGTAGACAAAGAAACTATAACAACAATATGTGAAAAACAGGACAGTCTGTAAAGATGTAGATCAAACCTATACTTATATAAAACAAATAACTATGAAAAATTAGGACATAATAAATTCACCAAATCATCATGTTTGATGGTAAAATGCAACTCATGCACAACATAAGGAAATGTAGCAAGTTCATATCCATAATCATAATTCATATTGGCATCATCGCCACAAGCATAGCAAGCATGAAGTTCATCAAAAAGGGATATTTCAAACGAATCCAAGGGGTCATAGCAATCATCATAGCATTCATCCTTCGTTAAGAACGAAGGAAAATTAAACAATGTATGAGTTTAAGAGTTACTCTCATTAGAAGGTGGGCACGAGTAGCTAATCTGCTCTTCCTCCTTTTGTTCTTCGTTGTCCTCCTCATCTTTTTCATCTAATGAGCTCACAGTTTCAACAATTTATTCTTCCACAGATTCATGCAAATTATTAGTCTGTTCCAAGGCAACATACATTCTCTTAATAAATTCTTTAACATAAGCATTAGAAGCATAGTTTTCATAAAAATATTTATGTATGGAAATTTTTTCAGATTTGTAAAGAATAACACCATACTTTTAAACCAAAGAAGCAATTTCATATGCACCCTTAGAAGCAACCAATTCTTCAATTTGTTCAATATCATAATAACATAGACATCCTTGGCATAAGAAGATAGTATTTCATTACCATTAAACTCACATTGGTAGGGAAGGTGTTTTTAGTGTCTTCCGAACAACATGTAAAGTCATGTATTGGACATAAATTCCAAGCATAACAATTCAAATATTTAATTTGATGCCATAAGAGTTTCCCTTTTTGAGATAAATAGTGTCACACAAAATAAGCGTGCTCATTTATTGATTCTCACTCAACTAAGCTATTTGGGTTTTCAGCACAAGCACAAAGGGATCAAAAATTATCCAAGTAGAAAGCTTCAACAGTATGATAGATTTTGGGTGGTTCCTCAACCATTGGGTTAGCAAGTACAACTATTTTTTTGGTATTTGGCATTTCCTACCCATAACTAAAGATAGGAAAAAACTTAGAACATGAAATAAAATCACTTAGTGATAAAGAAAACAAGCACACACGAGAATATCAGACACATGCTATTGCTCTGCGACAACGTCTCTAGAAAAAGGTCTTGATAACCCACAACTATAGGGGATTGTTTTTATACTTTTTCAATAAGCAAGAGTGTCGAACCCAATGAGGATCTAAATGTAGAATTAATATTCTCTTAAGTTCTATCGACCAGTGATACAACTCTACACATGCCAATGCTTTCTTTACCTAGAACAATAATAAAACTACTTTGCGGGAAAATAACTAGAAGTACTTTGTATGTGTGATAAGATAGTTTTTCAACATAATAAAGAACAAGTAAATAAAATTTAGGGGCTATTTAGATAAAGATTAGTTAAGTTATTTGTGTAATATAAAGATTTTTGTAACACAAGATAAAGATTTGTCCCTGGGCATTTGATAACTAGACCGATAATCATTATTGCAGTTTTATATGAGGGAGAGGCATGAGCTAACATACTTTTTGTACTTGGATCATATGCACTTATGATTGGAAATCTAACAAGCGCCCCTAAACTACTAAATATTATTAAGGTAAAAGCCAACCATAACCTTAAGTAACAAGTCCCCTTTACTCCCATACGTAAACACCCCCTTACTCGGGTGTAAGCTTCTGTCACTCTCGCCACCCACAATAAGAGAATCATGAACACATTCCATCACCCTAGAGTGGTAATACCACATGCTCGCGTGACATGATGGGCACCATAGGAAATCACCAAAATAAAACATACAACTCAAACCAATCATGATCATCAATCAACCCATAGGATAAAAGAATTCTACTCAAACATCATAGGATAGCCACATCATTGTATAATAATATATAGCATTAAGCAACATGTTTAAGTAGATATTACAACAGGGAAATTGGGTGTTACACTGCTGCATAGAGGGGGAGAGAGTTGGTGGTGACGGTGGCAAAGTTTTTCGTGTATATCGCCATCAAGACGGTTGCCCCGACGATGTTCCGGTGCCACTGGGAGAGAGGGGGGAGAGAGAACCCCTCCTCCTTCTTCTTCTTTGGTCTCCCCTATATGATAGGATAGTTTCCCCCATGGTCCATGGAAGCCATGGATCCCATAGGGGAGGTGCTCCTCGGAGATTGGATCTCTCTCTCTCACTCACTCTCTGTTTCTCTTCTGTTTTCACGTCTGTTTCATGACCCCTTCACCATTTGTTTAACATCCGGATATCCATAACACCATTTGGGCTGAAATTTTGAGAAGATTTCTCAGAAAATTTTCTTTCTTGCGGCTAAAGAAGGGCCAGACCGACTTACGAGGTGTACCCAAGCCATCATGACGCAACCATGCCCTTGGCCACACCCTGTTGGCATGGGAGCACCTCAGGCACTGTATTGTGCTGATTCTTGTTCCCAAAATTCACATATATTCCAAAATAAATCTTTGTAAATTTTTATCGTGTTTGGACTTGACACTTGTGATTTGCGTTGAGTTGTCCGTGAAGAGGAACGCGTGATGCATCACAATGTAGGTAAGTATTTCCCTCAGTAGAGAACCAAGGTTGATCGAACAATTAGGAGTAACAACCAACCCCCATCTTCAGCGGTTGCACACAAAGAAGCAGACACTTGCACCTAACACAAGCAAGAGGGTTGCCAATCCCCTTGGACTCGTTATTTGCAAGCTTATAAGTAGTGTGGTTGGTAGTGGATAATTGTAAATTGCAAAATAAACAGGAAATTAATAAATGGGTAATAGTAGCATTTGTAAACTTATAACTGAATAGACCCGGGTGGCATAGTTTCCCTAGTGGCATCTCTCATGTAGCAAGCATACGGTGGGTAAACAAATTACTGTTGGGTAATTGATAGAAAAGCGCATAGGTATGTGATATTCATGACAATTATCATGTGTATATAGGCATCACGTCCATAAGCAAATAGGCCAACTCTCGCCTGCACCTATTACTATTACTCCACCCATCAACCGCTATCCATCATGCATCTAGAGTACTAAGTAAACAGATTAATGCTTGGAGAACAATGACATGATGTAGACAAAGAGAACTCAATCACTCTGAATTAATCCCATCGTTTATCTATAGTGGCAACAATACAAAGACATATCTTGTCCCCTTCTATCATTGGGATATAGAAACCCGTCGAATTGAACCCACTACAGCGCACCCCTCTCACTGAAGAAAGATCAATCTACTTGGCCAAAGAAAATCATTAGATCGGAGAGATTTATGAAGTTATAATGATCATGTAAATAAGGATCATAATAGATTTCAGAGAAGACTCAATTTTTTTTCATGAATATTCTGAACATAAACCCACAATTCATCGAATCCCAACAAACACACCGCACAAAAGAATTACATCGAATAGGTCAAAGCGAAGATGCGATGATCATTGTATTGAAGATCAAGAGAGAGGGAGAGAGCCATCTAGGTACTAACTACAGACCGGTAGGTCTATGGGGAACTACTCACACATAACCATGGGAGCATCAAGGTTGATGTAGAGACCCTCTGTGATCGACCCCCCTCCAGTAGGGCACCGGAATAGGGCTCCAGAAGGGCACATGGCAGAACAGAGACTTGCAATGGCGGAAAAAGTATTTCGGGAGGCTTTCTAGGGTTTTGGGGATATTAGATGATTTATAGAGCGAAGAGAGACGACGGGAGGTGCCAGGGGGGCCACCACACAACAAGGCGCGACCACCCCCCTAGGTGCGCCCTGTTATGCGGTGGCGCCCTCACGCAGCCTCCAGTCTCCTCTCAAAGCTTCCAGGTCCTCTTTTGGTCTAGAAAAAATCATATTAAGGTTTCAGGGCAACTGGACTTCATTTGGTACTGTTAACCTGAAAAATAAAAAACATGCAGAAAACAACAACTCGCACCGGGCACTGGGTTAATAGGTTAGTGTTCAAAAATAATATTAATTGTTAAATAAATACCCAAAAAGTATCCTAGAATGATAATATAATAGCATGAAACAATAAAAAATTATAGATACGTCGAAGACGTATAAGGACTGCGTTGGATTTTTCGTAAAATGTGCAAAAACAATAGGAACTGGCAGTGGGCAACAGATCAATATTTTAGTCCCAAAAATATTATTAAATATTTCCAAAAGTATATGAAAGTTGTAGAATATTGGCATGAAACCAAAAAAAAACAATAAATACGATTGAGACGTATCAAGTAACATTCTTTAAGGATCGTATATTCTGAAAAGTAATGATTGTTCTATTTATGTTTATGGATATTATTATGTTGGTGTTAATTAGTTCATCGTTTATCAAAGATCATACCTAGAATTGATTACATGTTGGGTAGCAAGTCACTTCTAAAATTCTGTTTTTATCATTTACCTACTCGAGGACGAGCATGAATAAGCTTGGGGATGCTAATACGTCTCCAATGTATCACTAAATTTTCTTGTTCCATGCTATTATACTACCAATATAGGATACTTTATATGAAATTATATGATATTTTATATCATCTTGGGGAACTAACCTATTAACCCAGTGCCTAGTGCTAGCTGCTATTTTCTGCGTGTTTTTGGCTTTTTAGGAAACCGGTACCAAACGGAGTCCAAACTCTATGAAAATTTTCTTGTTTTTTCTAGACCGAAATAAGACCTAGAATCTTTGGAGGGAGACCAGATGACGCACAAGGAGACGACAAGGTAACTGTCGTGGATTTATCAAGGCAAGATATCTGGGTTGACGGACTTAGGTGTGAGGCCATCGCAACTATGTGGCAGCTTGCGAGGGGTTGATCGGAATTGAGAGATGCGAGTTTACCCAGTTTCGGCCCCTCAAGAAGAGGTAAAAGCCTATGTCCCGCTTTGTGTGTATTGATGATGAGGATGATCTCGATTACAAGGGTGAGGGATCGCTACCTCTAATCTCGAGAGCCTCTAATCTGTCTATCTCTTTTGACTTGAACTTGTCAACTTTTCCCTCTTGGGGCGCCATACCCCTCCTTATATAGGTGGAAGGGGTAGGTTTACATGTAGAGTCCTACTGGGGGTAGGACTAGGACTAGTCTTTCATGAATCCTAATCCGTCTCTTGTTTCCTTTGTGAGGGAATCCTTTTCTCTCCTTGGGCCCTCTCTCGTGAACCGCCCCTCCAAGCCCCTCCATGAACCGCCTTGCACCGGCTCGCACGCTGGGCCATGGGCCTGGTCGTCCTGTGACCCGGTAAGAGAGGTGATGCATGAGCCGCCATATTATGAATCGGGTCATACCTCCGGCCGGGTCACCAATGAATCGTCAAGTTTGGCCAGGGCTCCAGTGAGTCGCCAAGTCCCGATCGGGTCATACTTCAGGCCGGGTTATACCACGGGGTATATCCTGGACATTAGCCCCCAGGTTAGCTTCAATTTATTCATGGTAAGCTCCTGAAATAAGAATAAATATGTTAAGTGACCGGCTCACTCCCCTGGCCGGCTTATTTCACTGAAGTGGATCCTCAAAAATCCGGGTTTCTTCTTCATATGGATTAGTCGTCTTCAACATCGTTTGCAGGTATGTGTCCTTTGCAATAAAACATATTGGGAATAAAACATCCATATGCCATTGAGTCGGCCTCCAAAACTTTGGCTTGATGAAATTATTGCAAATAAGAAAATCATATGAAGTTGAGTAAGCTTCCATTGCTTCGTCTTGATAAAAATATTGAGAACAGAAATTCATCCATTGTTACAACACCTGAACCTCTGAAGCCGGGTTGCTCATATAGAATCTGTCAGGTCATGATCTTTTGATAATGCCGGGTCATGATTGTTGGTGACGCCGGGTCAAACAATTGGACTCCAGCTGACTTGATAAAATTATTGGGAATAAAGAAATCCGTGTGATGCTGAGCTGGTCTTTCAATGCTTTGGCTAGATAAAAATATGTTGAGCCAGTCTCACTCACAATTGACATTTTGAAAGCTCTCTTCAAGGTTTTGATATGTCCATATTACCTGTAGCCCCCAAGCTCCAAGTTTATCCATGATGACTTGGTGCTTTGCAACAATATCTGTGATTGTGTAGCCCCCAAGTACTAGGTTGTCTTGCCTGTAGCAGCCTGGGACTTGTAACTATCTTATATTTTATAAAGCTTCGGCTGGTGTAGCCCCCAAGGGCCGGCTCATCAGTTTGTGATGGGTCAGGTCTTCAATTTGAACCTCATAATCTATTAAGCAGCTGAATACTGTAGCCCCCAAGTGCCGGGTCAGTAAGAAGTACTGTGCTGGGACTTAGAAAATATAGAAAGGCTGGCTCATATCCTTGAGACAACATGATCTGTTGACCATGTAATGATTTGAAAAGAAACTTGCATTAGCCCCCAAGTGCCATGATGCATGCTTGCACCGACATGGGAGTTGCATACTTGATATAAATTGGACTTGAATAATGTAGCCCCCAAGTATCGGGCCGTCTGCCTGCGGCGACTCGGGACTGTGTGAGAATAATATGACTCATCATAATTTGTTGAATGAATCCTTGACCGTGGTTGTAACCCGGTATTTTGTCGAATATCCTGGAATAATGCATTTACCCATGAAAATGAAAATCCCTTCTCCCAGTTGCGATGCAACCCAGCAAATATATGTCTGAGAAATCCATGAGTGTTGTAGTATACTACAGAGCACATGTTGAATAAATCCAATAGCTGGTCAATTAAATAACACAGCCTTATATCTGATAGGCGACTCTTAAAAAATAATCAATTCTCCAAGCTGACTTGAAAAACCCTAAGCATTTAATACTGGTTATGATAAACCATGATGAAGATCCAGCCATGTTGGCTATTAAAGATCTATTTGTTCCTGCAGAGGTTACGATGTAACCCGGTTTGGTGACCGACTTTCCGCAGCATAAACAAATATGGATATGCATGATATGATGATGCAATGCAGGATGATGTAATGCAAGATGCAATGTATGACTCAAGCTTTTTATTTTTTTCGAAAACTCATATGCCGGCTCTCCATGGCATTCGTTGTTTGAACTCTTAATAGTACAGGGTCTCTGGTGAGAGTGACCGTGAAATACTTTGAGCGGATCAGGGTCTCTAGTCGAGATTAACTGGTAAGAGTACACTGAGCCATATAATGGAAAGGCGCAGCAGGGCATGAGTACCCCCGGCCCATAAGCTACTTCTCACGTGACATAAATCCGTTGTTTGAACCTTAAACAGTGTAGGGTCTTTAAAAAAGTAACTGTTTAAGAGTACGAACATGCCACAAAGTGAAGAGTCTGCAGCATATGTGTGAATTTATCCTCGCTTTCCGTAAGTCGGCCCTCACATGACAAGAGCCACCGGTTTAACCTTGACCAGTACATGGTCTCTAGTGAGAGTGACTGTCAAATACTTTGAACAGCTCAGGGTCTCTAGTCGAGATAAACTGGTAAGAGTTCGGTGGGTCACCTAGCGGAGCAGCAACAACATACATGCAGGTTTAACTCGAACTTGCGGTGGTTGGATAGCCGATCAAGAGGGTGTGTAAGCTAAACTCGGTGGGCTGGAAGCCCCCAAATGATGTGTTGATGGAATCAACTTTTGGGTATATAACCCAGCCTTGCGGTGGAAGAAGAGCCGATCAAAAGGGTGTGTAAGCTAAACCTGGTGGGTTGGAAGCCCCCAAATGACCTTATTGATGGAGTCAACTTTTGGGTATACAACCCGGCCTTACGGTGGCTGAAGAGCCGATCAAGAGGGTGTGTAAGGTAAACCCAGTGGGTTGGAAGCTCCCAAATGACCTTGTTGATAGTATCAATGATACGTCTCCAACGTATCTATAATTTATTAAGTATTCATGCCATGTTTACAATAATTCTATATGATTTTGGTATGATTTTATTAGAACTAACCTGGACTGACGCCGTTTTTAGCAGAACTACCATGGTATCGTTTTTTGTGCAGAAATAAAAGTTCTCGGAATGGGCTAAAAATTTAGTATGATTTTTTTGGAACAAAAGAGATTCCCGAAGCATTGGAGTTGGGCCAGAAGAGCCCCGAGGAGGTCACAAGCCTGCCAGGTGCAACCATCCCCTGGTCGCGCCTAGAAGGCTTGTCACCGCCTCATGGCCCCCTTGACGTGAGATCGATGCCAAAAATTCCTATAGATATAGCAACCTCCGAAAAGAAATCTAGATCAAGACTTCCGCCCCAATAAGCCCCCAAAGCCACGAAAAACCAATCGGGAGCCTGTTTTGGCACCCTGCCGGAGGGGGAAACCATCACCGGATGCCATCTTCATCATCCCGACGCTCTCCATGATGATGAGGGAGTAGTTCACCCTCGGAGTTGAGGGTATGTACCAGTAGCTATATGTTTGATCTCTCTCTCTCTCGTGTTCTTGAGATGGCACGATCTTGATGTACCACGAGCTTTATTGATATAGATTGAATCATATGAATTTCCCCTGTCTCTATCTTGTTGTGATGAATTGAGTTTTCCCTTTGAAGTTTTCTTATCGGATTGAGTCTTTAAGGATTTGAGAAAATTTGATGCATGTCTTGCGATGGGATAACCGTGGTGATAATGGGATGTTCTATTGATCCACTTAATGTATGTTTTGGTGATCAAATTGCGAGTTCCGTGACCTTGGGAATCTATGCATAGGGGTTGGCACATGTTTTCGTCTTGAATCTCCGATAGAAACTTTGGGGCACTCTTTGAAGTTCTTTGTATTGGATTGAACATGATGAATCTAAAATTGTGTGATGCATATTGTATAATCAAGCCCATGGGTACTCGTGGTGATATTGGAATATCTAGGTGACATTAGGGTTTTGGTTGATGTGTATCTTAAGGTGTTATTTTATTACGAACTCTAGGGTTGTTCGTGACACTTATAGGGATAGCTCATAAGATTGATCGGAAAAGATAACTTTGAGGTGGTTTCATACCCTACAATAATTTCTTCGTTAGTTCTCCTCTATTTGTGACTTTGGAGTGAACTCTTTGTCGCACGAGAGGTATTTACATATGATTCAACTATGTCAGTATTGTTGAGAAAATTGCACTAGTGAAAGTATGAACCCTAGGCCTTGTTTCTAAGCATTGCAATACCATTTGTGCTCAATTTTATGATTAGTTACCTTGCTGTTTTTATATTTTCAGATTACAAAAACATATATCTGGCATCCATATTATACTTGTATCACCATCTCTTCGCCGAACTAGTGCACCGATACAATTTACCATTGTATTGGGTGTGTTGGGGACACAAGAGAGTCTTTGTTATTTGGTTGCAGAGTTGTTCAAGGGAGACCATCTTCATGCTACGCCTCCCACGGATTGATAAACCTTAGGTAATCCACTTGAGGGAAAATTGTCGCTGTCCTACAAAACTCTGCGCTTGGAGGCCCAACACGAGTCTACAAGAAGAAGGTTGTGTAGTAGACATCAAGCTCTTTTCTGGCGCCGTTGCCCGGGAGGTGAGTGCTTGAAGGTATATCTTTAGAACTTGCAATTAAATATTTTAGTTTCTTGTTTTTCACTAGTTTGATTTTATAAAAGAAAACTACAAAAACAATGGAATTAAGGTTGCCTCATATGCTTCATCTTTTTAATTTCTTTTGTGAAAAGGATGGAAAGGAAAATTGTGCTCAAGTGTTATAAGAAGAAGTTATTAAAATGTTTGATGCTAAATCTTTGAGTGATGAGCATGATTGCAATGTTGTTAGTATGAATTCTTTGAATATTCATAGTACTAATGATGATTGCACTAGTCATGATAAAAAATTCTTACAATTTTTGTGGAGTGCATAGAGTTTGTCAAGACATTCTTAAAAGGGAATATAGATTTTGTAAGAGACATAAGTATTTAGAAACCAAATGTTTTCAAGGGAGGCTATATGTATGTGCTTAAAGACTTAATATTTCTCGTCGTCCTTGTGAACTTTGCAATGAAAGTGGCCATTTTAATTTGCAATGTGAATTATTTCATGATCGATTTGTGTCCAACAATTGTAATAACCTCAATACCCTTGAGCATCATAATGAACTTAGTATATTTTTGGGGTATGAAGAAATGAAACATTAAACTAAGGATGTGTCCAACAATTGTAATAACCTCAATACCCTTGCCTATTGCTTGTTGTGATAATTATGATTGGGAAGATAATGATACTTCTTATAATCTTGAAAATATTTATGGCACCAACTTGGAGGATGATGATAATAATTGCTATACTATTGGTTCTATTCATACTATTAATTGTGAGAGTGATTATGTTTATGATATACAAAGCCACAAGCTTGCGGACGCTATGTTTGATGAATATGATATTTTTAGTCCCCCAAGTTTTGATGAGCAAAACTATTATGATGACGGCATGCCTCCTATATATGATGATTATTGTGATGAAACATATGCTATAAAGGGTAATGACAACCATGAAACGTATTATAATGATTTTAATATTCATTGTGGTTATGTCAATCAAGTGTCACATGATAGTTATATTGTTGAGTTTGCTCCCACTACTTTGCATGAGATGAATATTGCTTGTGTAGGTAGTAATAAAAATTCTATGCTTGTGCATCATGAACATAATGCTTTATGTGCTGGTTATATTATGGAATTCCTTGATGATGCTATTGAAAATTATTATGAGAGAGGAACATATGCTTGTAGGAATTGCAATAATATAAAGTTTCCTCTCTATGTATTCAAAGTTTTGAAGTTATGCTTGTTTTGCCTTCCTATGCTAGTTGATTCTTGATCCCATAAATTTTTTTCTCACAAAATCCCTATGCATATGAAGTGGGTTAGACTTAAATGTGCTTTTCATGAGATTTATAATGCTCTTTTACATGTTTCAGATACTATTCTTATGTGAGCATCATTGAAATCATCATGCCTAGCTAAAAGGCATTAAAGAAAAGCGCTTGTTGGGAGACAACCCAACACTTTTACTTTCTGTTTTGATGTGTTCACATGATTAAGATACTTTAGTAATCATGTTTTGTGTCTTTTATTTAAATAAAGTGCCAAGTAAAGCCATTGGGATAGTGTGGATACTTACTTGTTTGCTTCTGTGCAAAAACAAAAAGTTTTGCGTCCACTATATGAATTATCTGATTTTACTGGAGCGTCAAAAAATTATATTCATTTTTAAAAAACATTTATATGCAAATTCCTTGAGTTTTCCTAATTTTTCAGAATTTTTATAGGCAGGGAAGTATGGTGATCATTCAGATCTTTATAGACTGTTCTATTTTGGAGACATTCTGTTTTGCATGCATAGTTTGCTTGGGTTAGTGTTCCCATAGCTTATATTAGATGATATAAATTGTGGGAATGATACAATACAGTAGGTGTGCTGTGGGAACAATTATGAATATGTCTTGACGGTACCTAAGTGAATGATTTATCTTTATTACACTAACCCTTCTCAGAAAGTTCCGTTAAGTTTTGTGTGATTGAAGTTTTCAAGTTTTGGGTGAGACAATGATATGAGGAGAATAAGGAGTGACAAGAACCTAACATTGCGGATGCCCAAGGAACCCCCAAGGTAATATCCAAGGAAGACTCAAGCGTATAAGCTTGGGGATCCCCCGGAAGGCATCCCCTCTTTCATCTTCAACACTATCGGTATATCTTTCTTGGAGCTATATTTTCATTCGTCACATAATATGATTTTTGCTTTAAGAGTCATTTTATTTTGTTTTTATATGTTAGGTGTTATTTATAATCTTGTTTTTCAATAAAAGGTTCCAAGAATTGCCTTTAGGATGCTTGAATTGCATGTTTGATGTGTGCTGTGTAAAAACAGAAACTTCTGGTGTAGTGTTTGAATTTTCTTATTTTACTGGAACATGGAAAGTTTCTGAAATTTTTCACCATATTTTGATATAAATGTCTTAGAGTGTCATAAATTTTCATAATTATTTTAGTTACATAAGTACACTGTTTAATAAATTGCTACAAACTGTTCTATTTGGACAGATTGTTGTCATAGTTTTGCTATCTACTTATCCTGTAGTTTCCATAGCCTATATTGATAGATATAAATTGTGGAAATGATAGTATACAGTACCTAATGTTTGAAAATTATTGTGCAACTTGTCTTGGCAGTACATAAAGAGTTGATTTATTATTAAGTGTACTAACCTATCTCACAAGTTCTTTTTGAGTTTTGTGTGGATGAAGTTTTTGAGAATAGGTGAAACCATGATATGCGAGGATTGAATGAGATACAAAAGCTAAAGATTGGGGATTCCCAAGGAACCCTAAGTAAATATTTCAGGAAGTCTCAAGCATCTAATCTTGGGGATGCTACGCATCCCATCGCTCTTCATCAACAATTATCGGTTAGCCTATGTTGAGCCTAAATTTTAATTTGTTCACATGATGTGTGCTATTCTTGGAGTGCTATTTTTTTTCTTGCTGTTTAAATAAAATATTAATATCTTAAAATCTTTATTGAGAGAGAGAGAGAGTCCTGACATAGCTACTTAATTGTTTGACTACTCATTGATCTTCACTTATATGTTTTGGAGTAGTTTTGTCATTTACTCTCGTGCTTCACTTATATCTATGAGTAAATGGTTGAATGATTGAATATCATAAATCTGAAATTATATATGTTTTATATGCTTATACCATGGGGATTAATGACTTCAGATATAAGAAGTATAGGTGGTAAAATTTATTGAAAGTTAACAAACACCGCATTGGTCACTTGAACCATTCATGAAACAATATTGAAGGAAGAGAAATTTCACATATAAATATACTATCTTGGACATCTTCTATGATTGTGATACCCATTAATTATTTTCAAACTTGAGTAAATTAGTTGAAGTTGGACAAGGAAACAACGTAATGAGTTATGCTTAGGTATATTTGTATAGAAGTTATATTGTTATGGATCCTCCAACATGTGGTGCTTGCTTCCACCTCATATTAGCCAAAAAATTCTACACCAAGTAGAAATACTACTTGTGCATCCAAACACCCTTAACCCAAAGTTGTTCCATATGAGTCCACCGTACTTACCTATATGCGGTATTTACCTTCCGTTCCAAGTAAAATTGCATGTGCCAAACTCTAAACCTTCAAATAATATTCTGTTTTGTATGTCCAAATCGCTCATATAGTAACTAGGGGTTGTCAGTATCTTCCATGCTAGGTGGGTTATTCTCACGATATGTGTTGATTCACTATCATTCACGAGAAAGTGGTTGGTAATAGGGATTCCGAGTCCCAAAATAAAAAATGCAAAAAATTAAACAAAACTCCCCTAGGAATGTTGTTGGTATGGATGGTACTCGTGGATTCGGCTCACCATGGAGTGTGGTTGATTGGTGGAGGGGGAGTAAAAACTTTACCATTCTTTTTGGGAACCACCTATAATGTATCTAGCATGGAAGATACTGATATCTCTCGGTTGTTATGGTGACAATGAAAGCATACCGCTCACAATTATTATTCATCTCTATTTTAAAAGCTCGAGCTCTGGCACCTCTGCAAATCAATGCTTCCCTCTGCGAATGGTCTGTCTTTTACTTTCATGTACTTACCTTTATGCAAGAGTCATGGTGATCTTCACCACTTCCTATATTTCGCCTTTTTCCTTGGAAAGCGTCATCCGTTGGGGAAAGATCCACGCATATATGGCCATTCAAATATATTTGATCATGAATTATTATTGTTGACAATTATCTATATGATAAATAAGTTGGGAGGCAAAACTTTAAGCCCCTATCTCTCTTTGTGTTCGATGGATGCCATTTTCTCTAACAATATGCTTTGAGTGCTAGCAATGATGGAAGACTATATGATAGTTGAGTATGTGGAATTTGCTAAATCAACGCTCTTACATAGACCCTTCCCAAAAATAAGATGAATTGCAATTGTTTGGTGACTGAAAGCATAGTTTGTTAGTCTATACTTTAACATGTGGATATCTTGTTACTTTATCATGAGAAGTTTTTTGAGATGAGCTACTGTTTATGATATATAATGATGCTAGAAAAAGTGATTGGAACTATCATTGATCAAACTTCTGCACTTGCTAGAATTCACACTCCATAAATTATTTCTTTTATCATTTACCTACTCGAGGACGAGAAGGAATTAAGCTTGGGGATGCTGAAACATATCCAACGTATCTATAATTTATGAAGTATTCATGCCATGTTTACAATAATTCTATATGATTTTGGTATGATTTTATTAGAACTAACATGGACTGACGCTGTTTTTAGCAGAACTACCATGGTGTCATTTTTTGTGCAGAAATAAAACTTCTCAGAATGGGCTGAAAATTTACTATGATTTTTTGGAACAAAAGAGACCCCCGAAGCATTGGAGTAGGGCCAGAAGAGCCACGCGGAGGTCACAAGCCTGGCAGGCGCGACCACCCCCCTGACCGCACCTAGCAGGCTTGTCACCGCCTCGCGGCCCCCCTTGACGTGAGATCGATGCCAAAAATTCCTATAAATATAAAAAAACTCTGAAAAGAAACCTAGATCGGGAGTTCCGCCACCACAAGCCTCCAGAGCCACAAAAAACCAACCGAGAGCCCATTCCGGCACCCTGCCGGAGCGGGGAAACCATCACCGGAGGCCATCTTCATCATCCCAACGCTCTCCATGACGAGGAGGGAGTAGTTCACCCTCGGGGTTGATGGTATGTACCAGTAGCTATGTGTTTGATCTCTCTCTCTCTCTCTCATGTTCTTGAGATGGCACGATCTTGATGTGCCACGAGATTTATTGATATAGATTGAATAATATGGAGTTTCCCCTCTCTATCTTGTTGTGATGAATTGAGATTTCCCTTTGAAATTTTCTTATATGATTGAGTCTTTAAGGATTTGAGAACACTAGATGTATGTCTTGCGATGGGATATCCATGGTGACAATGGGATGTTCTATTGATCCACTTGATGTATGTTTTGGTGATCAACTTGTGGGTTCCATGACCTTGAGAATCTATGCATAAGGGTTGGCACATGTTTTCGTCTTGAATCTCCGGTAGAAACTTTGGGGCACTCTTTGAAGTTCTTTGTGTTGGATTGAACATGATGAATTTGAAATTATGTGATGCATATATTATAATCAAGCCCATGTGTACTTGTGGTGACATTGGAGTATCTAGGTGACATTAGGGTTTTGGTTGATGTGTATCTTAAGGTGTTATTTTAGTACGAACTCTAGGGCTGTTCTTTGTTGATGATCTTCAGTACCTGCCCAGAACCCTCTATCATATACTTCGCCACACCATATGGCCGATCAAAGGGAACAACTCAACTCACAAGATTGAAGGGCCTATAAAGACATTGCTCTACAACACTTTTTATGGCATCAGGTTCAATCTTCAAGATTTGTTCCTTCACAACCTTGCAGTCAATGGTATCAATGTCCTCGAGCCGAAGATATATGCTCCCTGGATTATGCGCTTCATCAAATACAGAACCAACACCAGGTTTCTTCCTTCTGCTCACAACCATGGCATTTGTCTTCCAGATATTGAAGTCGTGCAAGGATATCTATACCCATCCAAGAGTAAGAACTCCATTGTTGGAGGCACAAGTGGAACTACCGATGTTCAAGGTCTTCACATTCCCTCCGATCCTACAAGGGCAAGGCTTATTGGTGCGATTCGGCAACCAAGACCTAGTGCCACCAATATTGAAGCCACTGCTAGCACCCTGCCTCGTCAATGCCCGCCTAGAAGAGAGCATGCACTCACTGATTGTGAACTTCTCATTTCACTGATCCAGAAGAAAGTTAGGCATTATGAATGGACATGACTCTAGACATAGTCTATGGTGCAAGACCTCAATCATGTTCGCAATTTGGCCACCAAGAATGCCTTCATTTCCTATGGAACTAGTCGTCGCTCATGGAGTACCTTGACCATGCTGGCACCTAAGGATGAGCTTCAAGAAGATGGATATCATCCACACTATAGATTTGGTGCACCACCTTGCATCGCGGAGAAGTGGCACAAGACTCCATCGATCGAAGATAGTGACTTCTCCTCTTCAGCTCCTTCCACCAACGTCAGGCTTGCAGATGAAGCTGATGATGCAACCTCTCCGCCTCCATCGACTCAGCGTTGCAACACTGCACCAAGGTCCACTACACCAGCACCCCAAGACTCCACTGCACCACCTTCATTAACACCTGCTGGGGATGTATAGTTTTTCATTGTCTTTGTTCCTTTTTGGTCATTCGATGAGAAAAGGGGGAGAAGCACTGGATGATAGTCTTCAAACGGGTCTACTAATATGGGCGGGGTATTATCTTTTGCTAAGTTTACAACTCTAGTTTATGAACATTTGCTATTTTCGGGTTGTAAAACTTAAGTCCTGACAGACGTCTGCATTTTATATTTACCATACTCTTTGCCGCTTTTTCCAGTTATTTTATGCGCCTGAAGTCATTCTATAGACGCCCATTTTTCATTATGCATTTCATTATCTTCGACGTATCAGTTAATGCATAGTGATTGGATTACATGATATAGAGGGGAGATCTCCACAAACTACAACCTGACATGTGCACTTGCATTCCAAGCAAAATCTTGATATGCACATCTTCAGGGGGAGCTCTCTATATATTGCAATCATAATATTCAAAACTTGATCTTCACATATATTTATCCCGTTGAAAACTTCAACCAGTTTCTCGTCAATCACCAAAAAGGGGGAGATTGTACGTGCATATAGTGCCACCCTTTGTTGGTTTTGGAGTATTGAAGACAAACGTGGTTGAGGGACTAATTTGTTTGTCAGAATTCACATGTTAACATAGATAGAAGTCCCTGAAGTTTCGGTTTATCCATTGAAGATGACCCCCAAAAATGTTCGAAGACATTGATCACGGCTGAAGCCATTGGTGGGATCCGAAGACATTCGCCCTAAAACAATGAAACGCAAAGACAAAGTCTTTTTGTAGTTTTGTTTCTTCTTTCCTGAGTCATAGGAACCACCGTACTATTAAGTGCGGTCGAAGTGATTCAAGTCAGATGCTGACGTGATGCTCAACCCATACCTATATCTTCGAGTGAATACAATGAGAGGAAAACTCTTCCAGAGCTGGTTGAGTCTGCTTTACTTGTATCCCAAGTAAAGTTGTCGTGTGCGTTCAAAGTCTGACCGTTGTGACACATGTCAGTTGGCCATTGACCTAGGGTCATTTCGGTCATATCAGGTCGGGTTGCCCGCTGGCTATAAATAGCCCACCCCGTACACCATGAGAAGGTGGCTGCTCAGAGAGAGATACGATTGTTGTCATTTTGGAGCAACCCACCTCGAATACATTGAGAAAGATACATCCTGCGAGGATATACCTAAACACCTAGAGCTAGTGTGTTTGAGCATCATAGAAGACTTTCTATTCTGAGAGAACTAAAGACTTATTACATTTGAAGACTGTGATCTTCAAGACGGTTAGGCGTCTGGGTCTAGAGCTTCCAAGAGTCAATGTGGACTGCTGGGTGACCAAGTTTGTATGGGTTTCGGAAGGCTCCCTTGAAGACTTACGTGGGTGATTGGGCGCTGTCTAAATGACTTCGGCTCAAGGGGAATAAGGTGAAATGAGGTCTTGTGAGTTCAGTCTCAGCCTCCCTAACTAGACGTATAGTTGTCACGACAACTGGAACTGGTCCAACAGATGCCGAGTCTTCGCCAAGCAACTGGTTTTATCCTTCACTCTCTTGCACTCCTATTCTGAATTGTGAAGTCATTGCTTGTACGTTGCCAGAAGACTTTCTTCGAAGACAATCATATCCACTACCTATCTTCATACTATCTAAGTTTGTCTTCGACTCATCTTACTGTGCATGATGATGATGCTTGATTTGTCTGTATGTCTTCACTGTGTCGCATGCCTAGACTAGATCTTTGATTACTATCCCTACCTGATCCTAGTTATGTTTCCGCATTATTTGAATACATTCATTGTTTTGAAAACTTTCATAAAAATCACCTATTCACCCCCTCTAGTCGATAACTAGCACTTTCAATTATTGTTACATTTATCACAAGATTGCTCATCCAACATTGAGATGTCCTGTTCTAAAACTTCCTAAACCCACGGATTTTGTTTCGGGAGTAGGAGATGAAGAGACTTATTTTTCTCAATTGCCTGATTGTGTTGTGAAAGATCACTTGGCACCGGCTCAGTCTCCTATTGCTTGTGTTCATGCTAGTGGTATTATGGTGCCTGCTTCTGTTATTGAGAGCCAGATCACAAGAAGATGTCCGGTTTAGATACAATGGAAGTGGGAGGCTATACCACATGGGGATGACGCATATATTGTTAGTTTTCCTTCTTTTGAGGATTTAGACAAGCTTGATGGTATTTAGATGAATGTGCCACCGGTTAACGCTCCGATCACAATCTCTGCATGGAAGTCTCAAGAGATCCCGCATAAGTTGGAACTCAAGCAGGTTTGGCTCCATGTTGAGGGTGTTCCACACACAGTTCGTCATTTTTTGGGATTGTGGGCGGTGGGCTCTCTAATGGGCAAAGCCATTGATGTCGACCTCGTCAACCTGAGACGTCGTGGGGTTGTTCAGATTCTTGTGGCCATAACAAATACTCATATTTTACCGAAGGAGAAAGATGATGTTAGGCATTCATATCCACAGATGTGGTTGTTAAACTCAAAGGATATGTATTCACTTTCAGGAGAGAACCAATGGGCTATGTTCCAGACCCGGATTTTACTTTGTTTATTTGAAAGCGGAAGGGAGATGATATTGCTGATGATAGTACTCCCTCCGTCTCGGTGTATAAGTCATCTTACGAAATCTAAATAATCCCAAAACACTAAGGCGTGGTGCATTAACTTTCACCTTGTTTTTGGAATCAACCAATGAAAGACATGGAGTTAATGACTTGAGACTAACTAGCACAACATGCATTGGTCAATTCATTGCATACAATGGTATTAATTAGCAACTTAACATTAATTTCTCTCGTTTTCCTCTCCATCTTGGTCACGGTGCACAATCTAAGATGACTTATACACCGAGACGAAGGGAGTACAAGAAACAAGAAGGAAGATGAGATGGATACCTCACAACTAACTGGGTCTTATTCCAACGAGACACCATCCAGCTCTGCAGTCACCAGTGGTGTTCATATGTCATATGTTTGTGGACATGGCCTTGGTGGCGAAGTTTCCTCAATGGCACCGGGTACTGGCTCTATAGTTATGGCGGTGACTCCTTTTTAATCCCAACCTACACACTCCTCGAGGCATTTAATTAGCTGCGAACCTAAGAGCGAACTCAGCTTTGTGTAGTTGTCTTGAACCATCTCTGGAGACGCAGCATCGCGAGGTTTCGTTGGAGACGTCTCACATGCCGGTGCATCTACACAATAATACGACAATACAATCTGCAGTTGAGGTATGGGTGCAACCAGTTCAAACGCACATGCATGCATTGGGACGGACGTGCATGCATGCATTAGCCAAAACACAAGACGTCTAGGCCCAGCCTAAGTGCGCCCAGGTGGGGCTTCTTGTCTCTGGCTTGGCTCGTCCAGACTTGGATGGTCATGCCCCGCACCCGACCACTTCAACACTGAAATTGGGGGAGTCGGTCGGGCCTGACTCGTCGCCGGCGGACCTGGGAGGTCAGGACCCCGACCCGGCCATTCCTGTATAGGAGTTGGTGGAGCTAGTTGGGGTTGTTCCTTTGACAACGGTGACTAGTTCTTCATCGACCACTACGACGATGGTCGCTGCTGGAGAAGGGGTCTCTACACCACCGCCATCCCCTCCGTCGGCAGCCAACACACGTCCAGCATCCATCTTCAGAGGTAACGCTGTCTCGTCGTAGTGGACGACATATGGTGGCTAAGGACGGGAGGATGGACACGGATGATGACTCGTTGGCGAGGGCAATGCGTCGTAAGTCTATGCATAATCTCGGCAATAAAGGTACGACGTCACCATCAAAATATTTTTTATCTTTTTCTTCTAATGCCATGATAACTAAGTTAAATAATATTCGTGTTAGCCTAGGAAGTAATAATAAGGATATTTCTGTTTCGATTTATGCATTGAGACACATGGAGTATGACCGATTAAAAGTTACTCCACGAGTCTCTACCAAGTCTATTTAATCATAGCTAGATAAGGAGGAGCTGCATGCCACAATAGATGGTCAGCCTCTTGCTCATGTAGTGGGTAAGGTTTCAGATGTGGGCTTGGATGAACCTAGGCTTAGTTCACTAAATGAACTTACAACATTCAGACTTAAATCTAAAGCTTCTCACTCAAAAAGGACCAAAAGTCCTCTAAGATGGTCAAAATGTATAAATCTCCCATTGTTTCCCAATGAATGGCATGTTTTACAATAGCAGAGGTCTTGAGGACTTGGCTAAACATTTATTCATTGCAGACTGTAATAGGGAGCAAAATTTTGATTTTTTGGCTATCTCTAAACTGGGTAGATATGATTTCTCGGTATGACTGCTCAACCGTCTCTCTTGCGACATAGACTTCACATGGATTTCACGTCCACCTAGGGGTCGTTCAGGGGGCATTATACTAGGCGTGAATACGGGGACTATGGATGTGTTGACTAGTTATGATGGTGAGTACCATATTACGCTCCATATCCACAACGAAGCCAACAATTTCACATGGACTCTCATCACCGTGTATGGTGCAGCCCAGCATGAATTCAAGGCCGATTTTCTTCGTGAGTTGGTGAATATGGCAAAAGATAATCCCTATCCTATTCTAATAGGTGGCAATTTTAATTTGTTATGGTGACCAAACGAGAAAAGTTGTGGTAGGTTTGATAATCATTGGCCTTTCCAAAACGATGTTATTGACAGTATTGATTTGCGAGAGGTTTCCATGATTGGAAGAGAGTTCATGTGGGCAAACAATCTTCCCGAACCGACATATGGGAAATTAAATCGTGTGCTAATGGATACCGAATGGGAATCTAAATACCCTACAGTTTCCGTGCGTGCATTACCTCATGTTGAGGCTCTATCAGACCATGTCCCCATCCTTCTAACCACTGGTTTGCCATGACCAGAGAGTAGACGCAAGTTCAAGGTTGAACTTGGTTGGTTACTCCGTGATGGCTTTCATGATATGGTCAAGGAGGTGTGGGAGAAACCTATTGCTGGGCTTACTCCAATGCACAAAAGGAATAACAAAATACGTGCAATACGTAAATTCCTGGGTGGTTGGGCTAGCCATACTACAGGTATCCTAAAAAAAGATCTGCCTCACGACTATTATTGGTGATTTAGAATCTCTGGCAGAGGTGCGACCATTATCGGAACATGAAATTTAAATCAAGAGTCAATCGAATGCACAAATAGCTTGACTTCTGAGGGAAGATGAACTCAAATGGTACCAACATTCAAACTCTCAATTTATCCTTAAAGGGGATTCGAATACTAGATACTTCCTTGGTGTAGCCAATGGTCGGCACCGGAAGAAACTAATTCATTCTCTTATACAGGAGGAGGGTACGATTCAAGGTTGTGAGAAACTCAAATCGTATATTACAAACTATTATAAAAATCTGTTTGGGGCTCCAGAAGAGGGTAACTTCCCGATGGATGAGTCTCAAATAGATGATATTCCCCAAGTTTCCCTTGAGGAAAATAATCTTCTAACCGCTCCATACTATGAGGAGGAGGTAAAGAAGGCAATTTTCCTAATGGAACACAACAAAGCCCCGAGTCCGGATGGTTGGCCAGCTGAGTTTTATCAGAGCTTGTGGGAGGTTATCAAACCGGACCATCTAGATTTGTTTGGCCATCTCCATGCTGGAAAACTAGAATTGTTTCAGCTAAACTTCGGTGAGATTATTTTATTACCTAAGGCTAAGGGGGTGGTAAGGATACAACAGTATAGACCTATTTTCCTCCTTAATGTTAGTTTTAAAAATCTTCACGAAAGTTGCGATGATTAGGGTAAACTTGGTGGCTGTCCATGTGGTTCGCCCTTCCGAGACAGCTTTCATGAATGGTAGAAACATCCTAGATGGGGTGGTAATCCTTCATGAAATGGTTCATGAATTACATCGGAAGAAATTGAATGGGGTAGTCTTCAAAATTTATTTTGAGAAATCTTATGATAAAGTCAAGTGGTATTTTCTTCGACAGACTCTCAGAATGACTCTATAGAGTGGCGCGCTCTCATCCATAGATTTGTTTTCAAAGGTAGTGTGACCATCAAAGTCAATGATGACGTTGGCCGCTATTTCCAAACAAAGAAGGGATTCAGACAAGGTGACTCATTATCGCCCATCCTATTTAATATAGTGGCAGATATTTTAGCTATCATGATTGAGCGTGCCAAGGCCGATGATCAAATTGGTGGGGTAGTTAATCATCTTGCTGATGATGGACTTTCTATCTTGCATTATGCCAACGGTACGAATCTCTTTATGGAGCACGACCTAGAGAAAGCGAGAAATCTGAAATTAATTTGTCAGCATTCGAGCACCTCCCAGGTCTAAAAATATATTTCCATAAAAGTGAATTATTTTGTTTTGGCGAGGCCTAAGACAAGGCCCACCTATATGCTGATTTGTTTGCCTGTGGGTTGGGTCAGTTTCCAATCAGTTATTTAGGGATACTGATACATTATTGGAGGCTCACAAATGCCGAATGGAAACACGTCGAGGAGAGACTATAAAAAAGGTTAAGTAGTTGGAAAGGTAAATTGGTATCTTTGGATGGAAGCTCGGTCCTCATAAATTTAGTGCTAAGTAATATGGTACTATATATGATTTCCCTCTTCCAACTGCCTAAAGGAGTCTTACATAGATTGGATTATTTCCGATCAAGATTCTTTTGGTAGGGAGATAGTGAGAAAAAGAAATATCGACTGGCCAAATGGAGTGTGGTTTGCCATCCCAAAGACCAAGGAGGGCTGGGTATTCATGATCTTGAGGTTAAAAATACTACCCTCCTCGGAAAATGGCTATTTAAACTACTTACAGAAAATGGTGTACGACAAACACTCCTAAGGAGAAAATACATTGGCTCAAAGGCATTGTCCCAAGTATATTGGAAGCCTGTGGACTCGCACTTTTGGGCTGATCTAATGGCTATGAAGAAATACTTCTTCTGCTATGGATCCTTTGCTATTAAAAATAGATCAAAAATTAGATTTTATGAGGATAACTGACTAGGCAATGCTACACTCCGTGAACAATTTCTGACTCTATACAATATTGTATGTCACAAGGGTGATACTATCGTCACTGTTCTGGAATCCTTTCCGCCAAATGTGACGTTTAGAAGAGATTTAATTGGTCCTAGACTTGTATCGAGGAACACTTTGTTACTACGACTATGCATACTACAACTGTCACAAGGAGTCAACGAATTTCGTTGGAATCTACATGTGAATGGTAAATTCATGGTGGACACTATGTATAGTGCTCTGATCCAGCCAGATGTGCTAGTTGATCATAATAAGAAGATTTGGAATATGAAGATACCACTTAAGAATAAAATCTTCGCGTGGTATCTTTGTCAAGGAGTCATTCTTACGAAGGATAACCTTATCAAGAGGAATTAGCATGGAAGTACGCATTGTGTTTTTTTGTCATGATGATGAAACAACTAAACACTTGTTTTTTCCATTGCAAATTGGCTTGTTCTATATGGTGAGTCATCCAAGTAGCTTCTCGCTTGTATCATCCATGTAGTGTTGCTAACTTATTTGGCAACTGGTTACATGGGATAGATCACAAGTTTAGAATACTTCTCAGTGTGGGAGCGCTTGCCATTATTTGGTCGCTTTGGCTATGTTGAAATGATAAGGTGTTTGACGATGAAAGTACTTCCTTTATGCGGGTTATCTACAGAGGTACCGGGACACTCCATTTATGGTCATCACTACAACATGTGGAGAATCGAGACCTGTTTATGGAGGTATGTACACGCTTGGAGAACATAGCGAGGGATACTTTTACCCGACATGGATGGCAGCATGATCTTAGGATTGGCCCTCCCATAGTTTAGACGTCATATAGTTTGAATACTTTTATCTCGTCCTTTTGTTTTATGAGACAAAACTTGATTTGGCTGTGTGCATCTTAGTTATGGAGAGGCCGGGTGTAATGCTTAAACTGTTAAGTAATAAAGGCCCTTTATCAAAAAGAAAATGAGGCACCACCTCTGAGCGGCACGACTCCGAACCCGGTCGATCAACGTACTTCCACCTAGGATGCGTGGAGATCGACAAGTGAGATGCAGGACCTGAACGGGCCGAAGGTGACATCCATGGGGGTAGCACCGACGAGGGAGTACATAGCGTCCGGATGATGCTGAGTGTTTCAGATAAACATCTAATATAAACCAATTTTGAAATCTACTAGTTGTTACCTTGAAATTTTTCGAAGTGTCATTTTTAAGAACAAAAGAACCCCTCCTATGATAATGTTCTTAAAAGTGTTGGTGGATATTTAGTTGTTAACTTGATAAATATAGAATGTAGTAAAATATATGCATAAAACATGATTCCAAATACCAAGGTGGGATACTTTCAGTTTGTAATTGTTCTTGTATACATGTTTTGTAATATTTTTTGTGCTGAACATTATATTGATAGATTACATATATAGTAAAAAAAATTCCTATTAAAGTTATGTTGGAACATAACTTTGCCATACAAGATTACTAGTTTTCAAAAAAAATGAGTCACATGATTACTAGTTTTCAGAAAAGGGTCAGTAAATATCTTGAAGGGCAGCCGTAACGTGATATGCACCCATACTCAACCATCACTCGGTGGCGATTATTTGTAGTCGAAAGAACCATCACCATGAGTCAATAAGGGCGCGTTTGTTTGCCCACAAAATTGCAACTAGGCCTAGTTGGCTCATTAAATGTGTGTTTGGTTGCGAACATAGTGGGTTGGCTCGCATCCTATTTGGCAGTTTCTAGCAAGCGAGGCTACGGACGGCACAAGCTCACATGTCAGGGGGCAGGGCGAAAGCGAGTGGGGATAGCGAGAGATGGAAATCAGGTGCAGAAGCACGGAAATCTACCCCCCCATCATTTACTCAATCACTGCTACCTCCGGGATAACCTCTTCATGTAGCCTCACCACCACAGGTGGCGGCTACTCAGATCTGTGCAAGCGACGACGACGGGGGCGGAGCGCGATGGCGGCAGATCCGACAGTAGGAGCTACTGCTGCTCTTCCATTTGCCACCGTTTGGTCATCGTTGACTCATCCATGCCCCCCCTTCACCATCCTCGTATCCGATGTTGATAAGCAACACCGCCTCTCCTATGTTAGGTATGTTGTTAGGCTGTTAAGCAAGTTGTAGAATCGGTTTCCCCATTGCTCAACGCACCCTCGATATGGATTATGTTATGGATACACGGATACAGTTGGTAGTTCAAGCAACAACACTGATAGCTGTGATTCATGCATGGTTAATATTCATGCACAAGATAGTCGTTAGTCGTGGTGAGACACCTGCCATCAGATATGCTCCAATGCTTATGCGAGAGCAGAGAGGACTGCCAATCTGAACTACATATACAACTACAACAACATAAAGGCTCTATGAATGCTTAGAATGAAAAGATCATCATTTGCCAAAATTTTCCAGACCTTCAGTAGCAGGGGGATGCTAGAAGATGGCATCCACACCGGTATGGAAGAGAAAGTGGCCATGTCCCTTCATGTTGTTGGCCATAACCAGAGGTTCAGGTTTATCCACAACACGTTCGGGAGATCAATGAAGACCATCTCAAGGTACTTCAAGCAAGTGTTGTATGTTGTTGGGGAGCTCATAGAAGAAACGATCAAGTCACCAACTTGTCGGACTCCTACCAAGATTCGCACTAGCCTAAGATGATATACATACGTCAAGGTGAGCACTAAAGTATGTAGTTAATTGCTTGATATGCTTGGATTGTTCAAGGTGAGCACTAACACGATCTGGTATTGCCATTTCAGGATTGCATTGGGGCAATAGATGGTACTCATGTCACTGCTAGAGTGTTGTTGTCACAAGCTGCATCATATAGGGGGGAAGCATTACACAAGACAGAATGTGTGTACTGCTTTTGACTTTGATTTGAGGTTCACCTTTGTGTTGCTTGGCTGGGAAGGGTCAGCACATGACACTAGTATCAAAATGGCTAGCCACAACTTGTGTTGGTGGCACACAAATTTCGCACAATGACACCACTATTTTTTTCTAATAGTGATGGCATTGGACGAATTGGTACGCCAACGTTGTGCAGTTAGTGCTGGCACGGATATAAAGTGGAACACCACCAAAATGTGGGCCATGCTGAGCTAACCACTTGGAATATATTCCTGGCATCAGATGTCCTAACACGCCATAGCTATATTATGTAGTGCTAGCGTTCACTATTTGTGGATGCCAGCATTAAGTTTGCCTATATAAGCTAGTGTTGGAAGCCCCTTTGTTACTCAAAATACATTCACTTCCAATTCTTCTCCCTAATAACTAGTTAGCTCCTCTAAGTTATGGACCCACGTCGTCGGAGCGTGTCAAAAGTTAGGGACTCCACCGCCTTGGCCAAGATCCCATCTGGTCCTGTTGGCTACACCATGAGCTTGCCACGACCAATGCTGTCAGCCCTGTCCAGCAAATCATCCCACTGCAACATCGTGACTTCCATTCAATCCAGTAGCTACACCATCAGTGTCAAAGATACCGGCCATGTGCTTCTTTGTGGCTTGATGTCTACTACACAACCTTCTTCTTGTAGACTCGTGTTGGGCCTCCAAGCGCAGAGTTTTGTAGGACAATGGCATTTTCCCCTCAAGTGGATGACCTAAGGTTTATCAATCCGTGGGAGGCGTAGGATGAAGATGGTCTCTCTCGAACAACCCTGCAACCAAATAACAAAGAGTCTCTTGTGTCCCCAACACACCCAATACAAAGGTAAATTGTATAGGTGCACTAGTTCGGCGAAGAGATGGTGATACAAGTGCAATATGGATGGTAGATATAGGTTTTTCTAATCTGAAAAATATAAAAACAGCAAGGTAAATAATGGTAAACAGCGAGAAAAACGTTGTATAAATGCTTGGAAAAAAGGCCTAGGGTCCATACTTTCACTAGTGCAATTTCTCTTAACAATACTAACATAGTTGAATCATATGTAAATACCTCTCGTGCAACAAAGAGTTCACTCCAAAGTCACAAACAGTGGAGAACTAACGAAGACATTATTGTAGGGTACGAAACCACCTCAAAGTTATCTTTTCTGATCAATCTTATGGGTTGTCCCTATAAGTGTCACAAACAGCCCTAGAGTTCGTACTAAAATAACACCTTAAGATACACATCAACCAAAACCCTAATGTCACCTCGATACTCCATTGTCACCACAAGTACCCATGGGCTTGATTATACGATATGCATCACATAATTTCAGATTCATCATGTTCAATCCAACACAAAGAACTTCAAGGAGTGCCCCCAAGTTTCTACCGGAAAGTCAAGACAAAAACGTGTGCCAACCCCTATGCATAGATTACCAAGGTCACGGAACCCGCAAGTTGATCACCAAAACATACATCAAGTGGATCAATAGAACATCCCATTGTCACCAGGGATATCCCATCGCAAGACATACATCAAGTGTTCTCAAATCCTTAAAGACTCAATCCGATAAGAAAACTTCAAAGGGAAAACTCAATTCACCACAACAAGATAGAGAAGGGAAAACTCCATATGATTCAATCTATATCAACAAAGCTCGTGGTACATCAAGATCGTGCCATCTCAAGAACACGAGAGAGAGAGAGAGATCAAACAAATAGCTACTGGTACATACCCTCAGCCCCGAGGGTGAACTACTCCCTCCTCGTCATGGAGAGCGTCGGGATGATGAAGATGGCCTCCGGTGATGGTTTCCCCTTCGACAGGGGGACGGAACGGGCTCCCGATTGGTTTCTCGTGGCTCTAGAGGTTTGCGGCGGTGGAACTCCCGATCTAGGTTCTTCGTTGTGGTTTTTGAGACTTATAGGAATTTATGGCGGTGGAAATGAGTTAGGATGGGCCACGAGGGAGTCACAAGCCTGGTGGGCGCGCCCAGGGGGTGGCCGCGCCCCTGAGGCTTGTGACTGCCTCGTGGGTCTTTTGGCCCAACTCTGATGCTCTGTGGGTCTCTTTTGGTCTATAAAATATCATCGTAAATATTTATTCCGTTTGGACTCCGTTTGATATTTTTCCTTTTCTGTAAAACTCAAAAACATGGAAAAACAGGAACTGACACTGGGCTCTAGGTTAATAGGTTAGTCCCAAAAATAATATAATGTTGTAGTAAAATGATTGTAAAACATCCAAGAATGATAATATAACAGCATGGAACAGGCAAAAAATATAGATATATTGGAGACGTATCACGGCTGTCGACGCCCTCTTGATAAGCATATTTCACACACGGAATGGAATCCAAAGCGAGAGTTCTACATATACGCCAACCATGTAAAGGTACATATGTACATATTGATTGGCTTTCAGCTAATTTGCACAATTCAACTCCTCTAGTGTCGCTCAAATAAATATGTGTGTGTATTGTGATCTAGAGAAAACAAGGGAAAATATTACTTCACATGGATATGGGTTGATCTCGTCCAGAAATACCTAAGCGCGTTGCTCAACTACTCCATTGGACCTTTCAGACGACAGATAGACGAGATGCAACTCAAGAACGATGTGATGCGAGGCCAAATAAAAAAAATCAAGATGCTTCGATATGCTCTTTTATCCGGTTGCATGTTTGGCCTATTTATCCTAGCTGGATCGATGACACCATTTCTTCTGGTGGCCGTCATCACATTGATGATATTCTTAGTCTAGATGTAGTAGTAAATTATAATTGTTATTTTTTATTATTCTTCGGTCATTTATGCAAGCAGGCCAGATTAATTAATGAAATCTATGATGTTCATCTATATGAATTATATTTTGAACTAATTTTAATTATGTATATATATATTCACAAAAGATGAAAATAAAAATAAAAATAAACTGAAATTGTGTTGGCCACGTGAGCCAACACTATCAAACACACCACCGCCCATCAAATCCAACCACTCGTATATATACACCCGGATCTAATCCCCACACAAATGCCCCCAAATCAATCCCGACTCACCGTTGTCGCTGCCGCCAACGACCTAGCCCCCCGTCTGTCATCGCCATCTTTGACTCCACATCGTCGTTGTCTCCCTCTCAATCTCCACCTTCGCTGTCGCCTTCGCCATGCCCTTCACCGTTCTCTTCATCTCTACGCTTCTACCCTCGTCGCCGTCTCCTCGCCTCCACCGTCGTCATAGATTTTTTGGGTAATTGTAATTTCAGATTTTTAGTGTAGTTGTGTAATGCAGATTTGTGTTGTAATTGTAGTTTCAAATTTTTGTGTAGTTGTGTAGTTTCAGATTTTAATATAGTTGTGTACTTTCAGATTTAAGTGTCGTTGTGTAGTTTCAGATTTTAGTGTAGTCGTGTAGTTTCAGGTTCTACTGTAGTTGTGTAGTCTCAGATTTTTAGTGTAGTTGTGTAGTTTCAGATTGTCGGACTTCGGGCTCCGCAAAACCCCAAGAAGTTCAAACACAGGGGCATGTGCGAAGATCCCTAGCAGCCTCACCCTACCTAGCTCGCTACTCGATGATTTCTACGACAAACTCACACCATGACGAGGAAGCAGATGCACACGATGATTTACCCAGGTTCGGGCCGCCTGTGAAGTGTAAAACCCTACTCCTGCTTTGGTGGATTGCCTCACAAGGAGGTTTGTGGATGAACTAGTACATTGGTGGCTTGCCTTGCGAGGGCACTTAGGTGGCATTGCCTCTCTTCTTCTATCTCTCTGTTTTGTTCCCCCTCTCTCTGGTGTAGCCTAGCCTCTATTTATAGTGCCCCGGGTCCTCTTCCCTTATCGCTATGAAGGGATCCCACAATGGCCAAACCCAAAGGGGGACATGAGTACGTCTTTATCCTGACGAAAGGTGGTCTTCGCCTACAAAGTGGCTATTGATGATGCAAAGGTGGGCTCAGTGATGACATCTTTCCTGTTGGGCTCATGGTCGTGGTCTTGTTGGACTAGAATGGAAAACTTTGGGGGCGCTTTGGGAACCCGCGTACATTCTTTCTCCCTTTGCACCAAAGGGGAAACTATACCGCCTGGCGCGTTGGAGCCCGCCTGTCCTACCTTGCATCATCCTCGGCCTCCCGAGGCCAAGCGCTACATAGAGATCTTCGCCGCTCCGAAGGGGGGCTGAGGAGGCCCATCCCCGCTGGTCTTGATGTTGCTTCCCTTGCGAGCCTAGGGCTCTCGTGAGGACCTTGTCTTAAGTCCGGCCGTGCTAGGCCATACTGGCCGGCGGAGTGGGCCGCACCTTGGGCCATAGGCTGGCGGATCTGGGTACCCTCGTTCTTAGAACGCCAATAGTAGCCCCCCAGCCCAAGACGTGCCCGAGTTGGCTTCTAGGCAAAGCCGTTGAAGGTGGCCCTAACCGCCACGGGCCCCTATTGCCTTTGAGCCAGGCTTAACACGCGGCAATCTCCGAGAGGCCGTTGCCTCCTCCTCTTCACGCTGGCTCAGCAATTGCCAGGTTTGTCAAATTGTTTGGCGCATGCCAACAAGCCGTCTTTGTTCCCCATCGATCTTGCCATCTATTTCCCCCTCTTTCGTGGCTTCTGCCCTCTTCGCCAAATCCCCACATGCGCGCCGCCCCAGTCTCCTGCCATGGACCCTAAGAAGAGAGAGGGCGAGGGCTTCACGGCGCCGGCGACCACACCGGCACCGGAGCCCGTGTTGGGCCGGTCCATGGTGGTGAATCTTGAGGGGTTGGAGAAGGTTCAACTGGTGGTCGTGGCCAGTTCCAACGAATGGGGGGGCAACCAGGATCCGGCTGGGCTCGCGGCCTTGGAGCAAGCTCGAGGCCCCTGTCGTCCCCCTTCATCTCCATGCCCTACTCTTGGGCTTGATTCCGCCATTCTCGGGCTTCATCTCCGCCATGCTTTCGCATTATCGGGTCGACGTGCTCCACCATGACCCATGCTCCCTTGCCCTCCTTTCGGCCTTCGCGTTTCTGTGTGAGGCCTTCGTTGGAGTCTTACCTTTTGTGGCTTTGCTTTGCCACTTCTTTTCCCTTGAGCTGGTCCCGGGGGAACAGTGCTCCGGATACGTGTCCCTGAGAGCAGCCGACACATCGGCTGATGGGCCCCTCGATGCCAAACTCTCCCAGAAAGCAGAGGGATTCCAGCGGCAGTGGGTGTACGTTGATGCTGCTGAGGCCAGCCCCCTGTTTCAACATCTGCCGGCCCCTGTAGTGCCAAATCCTGGGTGGACGCATGAGGAGCTCGCCGACCCGCGGCTTGTGCGGCTCCTGGTCAGGCTAGCGGAGCTGAAGAAGGCGGGCCTGACGATGGCGATGGTGGTGTGGGAGTTCACATGCGACAAATTGCTCCCCTGCAACGCCACTCTTGCTCGATGTGGGCCTTCACAGGCCATCACGATTCCATGAGGATCCAGGTCCCGTCTCTTTCTCCTGGTGTGCTGCGCAAGCTGCTCCACCGCCTGACCAACGATGAACTGGATGAGCTCCCCCAGGGCGGCCTCCCCTTGCACGACTACAAGGACCGGGAAGCCCTCGTTCTGAAGATGTCGCGCTTCAATGAGTGGGTATTCCTTCCTCCGGAGGGAGCGCGTTCCCAGGGTGACCCCTCGCGAGGGCCTAGAGCCCCGGGGACCCTAGTGTAGGTTCGAAAGTAGGTCTAAAGGGGGGGGTGATTAGACTACTTGACCAAATAAAAATCTACCTTTTCCCAATTTTAATTCTTGGCAGATTTTAGCATTCATAGTATGTCAAGTACACCCTACACATGCATGTCTAAGAGTATTGCAGCGGAAAGTAAATACATTGCACATGTAAGTAAAGAGAGGGTAAGGAAAGCAAACACAATTGGTGACACGATGATTTTTCCCGTGGTTTCGATAGGTGGTGCTATCGTACATCCATGTTCATGGAGTCTTCAACACATAGAGGGTAACGTTCGCGAGAGTCCACGGAGGGCTCTACCCATGGAGGGTTCCACGAAGAAGCAACCTTGACTATACCATGACGGCCTACGTCCGCGGAGGACTAGCCTTACTCGTGGTAGATCTTCACGAAGTAGGTGATCTCCTTGCCCTTACAAACTTCTTGGTTCACTCCACAACACGAAGTAGGAGGCTCCCAACTGACACCTAACCAATCTAGGAGGCACCAACCTCCAAAAGGTAATAAGTTCGGCAATGTCGATGAACTCCTTGCTCTTGTGCTTCAAGATGATAGACCCCTCAACAAACAATCACTCTCTCATGGATTTGGCTTGGTAGAAGAGATGGGATTGGTGGAAAGCAACTTGGCGAGGCTAGAAATCAAGATCCATATGGTTGGAGTGGAAGATATTGACCTCAACCAAGGGTAGGTGGTTCTCTCACAGAAAACTGATAGGATAGGTATGGAATGGTTCTGAGTGCTTCTCTCTCGAGTAGGTGGTGGTGAAGGGGTATATATAGGCATCCCCAAAAATCCAACCGTTACACACAAAATGACTAACTCGGTGACACCGATGTGTTAATCTCGGTGGTACCGTAGTGACCAAAAGGTGGCAACTTTTGAATCTTGGTGAGACCGATATAGGAATCTCGGTTGCACAGATAAGGTGACCAACGGTCGGAATGCCCATTCTCGGTGATGCCGATTCAACAATCTTGGAGGGACCAAAACTGTGAACTTGCATAACAGAAAGTTGGCAGCCCAACTCGGTGGCACCAAAAATAGTATCGATTGTACCAAAGGGTTAGGGTTTGGCTGAGTCTGTCTAGGGTTTGGAATCGGTGGCACCGAATGTGGAATGTTGGTTGCACCGATCTTGAGTGTTTGGCTTAGGACAGACTTTGGTGGGAGAGTTTGTGGGTGTCTTTGGTGACTATCACTTGTGCACGTATGAGCATTTTGTTCACCAACAAAACTTTACCCCCCTTTTAATAGTATTAGCTTTCCTATGGACTCAATGTGATTTCTCACAAATATAAAATGTAGAGTCCTCTTGCTTGAAGCGTTGCCAATCCATTTCCTTGCATCTTGGGGTGTTCCACAATCTCTTTGCATACCCATCATTGAACTTTTCTGAAATATACTTGATGAAAACATTAGTTCAATGGCTTATATGTTGTTATGAATTACCAAAACCACCAAGGGAGCAAATGTGCTTTCACCTGGAGCTGTGACCCCTCCCGCGACTGAGGTGGGGCATCCTTCACCGCCCGCTCCCCCGGTTCCTGCTTCAGGCCAGCTCGGGGTCAAAGGTGACACCCCGTCGATGATGTAGGTCGCCGTCTCCACTGCTGGGTGCTAGGTGTCGGTCGTCCATGCATTGTCTCCTGGCCTCTGCACCGGACAAAAGAGGAAGGCACCCAGGGCCGGCCACTCCTCGGAGCCGTGGGCGCCGATGAAGAGGAAGTAGATCACCGTGGATGAGTAGGTGCCTGCGTCCTCTCAACCTTCCTTTTGCACTCTCCTTTTGAGTTTCTGTTTTGCGGGCTCCCCACTGGTGAAGAGGGAGCCAAGTCACTGTCGCCCACTTCTGGGGCCGTTGGGCCCCTTGCGGCCACATCTTTTGTCGGTTGCGGGGTTCTGGCTGCTAGGGCGCCCGTACCCAAGCCTCCTCGGCCTTCAGGAGGCCTCGAGCGTGAGCCTCCTGCAATCTTCTTCACCCATGGCCTCCAGCTCCCAAGGGTGGGGCTGCGTCCCCCGCTGATGGCCTTCCCTGGGGGGCGTGTTGTGTTGTGTCCTTGGACCCCCTTCGCTCGATGATGTGGGGCCTCAAGGGGGCGCGTCCTTCTTCTTGGGCGGACAGGCTGGAGCCCCTAGCCCCTAAACAAGCCTCTGGGCTGGGTGGCCCCTCGCATGCCTCCCCCATCCATCCTGGGGAAGGCTGAGATCCTGGCTGGGCCCTTGAGCTCGCAAGTGACCAGAGTGCGTTGCGGTGGGGTTTTCTCCAAACAGCGACGGAGGCACTGGGACGCCTGGGGTGGAGCTCGCCAATAACGACGCCCGCTTGGAGATGGAGTGTCAACGCCTCATGCAGGAATGACATCGTCTTGAAGTCACCGTGATTTCGGCCACCTGTAGCGCAAGCACGCTCGTGCAGACGCTAGGGTGTCAATTGCCGCGGCGATGGAGGCTCGCGAGCACGCCTTCGCTAAGGCTCAGAAGGCCGATTGGCGATGCAAGGCCTTCGAGGAATGCCTTGAGGAGCTTCAAGCCTTCAACGTCGCCCTTGAAAAGCAGATTCAGGCACGGAGGGCCACACTTGATGGCCCGGCAATCGAGTTCCTCGCTGCTGGTGCAAGCCCTCGTGTGCCCAAAGACGCGTTGGTGCTGGAGGCGCTGGAGCAGAGCCTAGAGCAGCAAAGGCTGGAGGTGAGGGAGCGCCAGGTGTCGCTTGTCGAGGAATCCCTTGAAACCCGCGAGGCACAGGCTCAGGAGGAGATCAATGACAAGGTGACAGAGGTTTGGCGCTCCCTTCTCCAAGATTATCATGCCAAATTGAAGCTTCAGGAGTCTTGTTTCTACAGGCGATGCGACCAGTTGAAGGGCAAAGCGAACGGTCTAAGGAGGAGGTTAGCGGCAGCGAACCGACGTCAAGAGGCTGCGGTGGATGCCCAAGCGACTGCCGAGGCCGAGCTGTCCTCCCTCTTCAAGCAGGTGAAGGGACTAACCTCCCTCACGGAGAAGGCTTCGGACGAGGCGAGTCGGGCCCGCGGCCTTCAGCAGACGCGCTCCAAGATGTTCCAGTCCCTCGAGAGGAGGGCCCATCGGGCCTTGAGTGACATTTGTGGTGAGAGCATCGCGAGCCCCCTCGTCCTCGACGATGCTGGGTACTTGAGCTTCTTCTCCAGGGTTGTGGAGTGCCATGAGAGGGACGCAGAGAAGATCAGTGACCTTGTGGAGTAGAAGCGTCGTGATTCCCTTGCGCAGGCGGCCTCGCGCGTCTTTAGCCACCTCCTTTGCTTCGACCTGCACTTCAACTTCGAGGCGGTGCTTGGTCCCGTACCTGAAGTGACTCGTGTTGCCTTGCCGGGGGGGTCGAGGACCATGTGGAGGTCTTGATAGAAGAGCTTTCTTCTGATGAACCCGAGGGCCATGCTGGAGCCGACGAGCACGAGGCCGACGGTGGTGGTGATGACGAGAGCGGCGGCGACTGCATGTCCCCTTGAGTAGTCTTCTTGTTTACCTGGCATGGTTATTCATGTGGCCTAGTGGCAACTCTAATGTATTTTGGAAAATACCCTTGAATGTTCTCCCGAATGAAGACGTGTGCTATGTCGCGCTCCCTCTTGCTCGAGGTTCCTTCCACCCCGATTGACATGCTCACGGTAGGCTTTTGTGTCGGGGAGATTTAGAAGTGGTGCTTGGGGGGTCCGGAAGTCCTGGGGGCTTCTTATTCTTATGAGTGAGGCAGTTTGGGAGCCCTTTTGACACTCTGCATCTGCAGGCCCCAGTCCCGCACATTTCTCGACCACCGTAAGGGGCGTCCAGATCACCAGGATGCAACTACGGGGTGAGGCCTCGTCACCCTTGATACTGACCGGATCGCCAGGATGACATCATGGGGCGAGGGGCTACATGACCGGTAAGGCTCATTAGGCGCGCTGCTCAGGAGCCTCCTTTGACGCTCAAGTAGCTCTACGTCGGTAGGTCCCAGTCCCACACATTCCTCGACCACCGTAAGGGACATCCGGATCACCAGGAAGCGACTATGGGGTGAGGCCTCAACACCCTTGATATTGACTGAGTCGCCAAGACGACATCAAGGGGCGAGTGGCTATATGACCGGTAAGGCTCCTGAGGTGCGTTGCTCAGGAGACCCCTTTGACGCTCAAGCAGCTCCCAAAAAAAATTTGTTTCCTGCCTTGGGAGGTGCGAGCCTCCAGAGGCTCTAGGATGACGCATCAGGCCGTGGGCAGAGCCCCCGAGCGAGCATAAAGCGACGCGCGCCTGCTGACCTTCTCGGGAGCGCCACGCGAAGATCCGAGCGCCAAGGCCTTGGTGTGGTGCGAGCATCGTGCCCCCCAACCCTCGCTCGTGGGGTGCAAGGTGGAGGGGAGCAGGCGAGTGCTTGCCCTGAAGAAAGCGAGGCGTAACACACGAATTGTTATCAATGAGAACGACATCCCTTCCCTCTAGAAGAAAAACGCAAAAACACCAAATTTTATTCCAAAAGGCGGCAAGTTCGAGTACAAAAAGGATTCTGAAAGGCAGCAATTTCGAATAAAAAAAGGAGCAAGCAACAACGCGTCCCGCTCTTAGGGTAGCCTTTGTCTTTGTCTTCCCCCAACGAAGAGCATAGGGCATCCACGTTGCGTGTGCACAGCCATTGCAGGGTAGTGTTGTCCGCCAGCGCGGAGCATAGGCTTCCACTTGGGCGTGGGAGGGAACCCCTCCCCGTCCTCGGGGGGCTTCGGGTGTATACATCCCACTCATTATTACGTGATAATGTCATGGGTTAGTCCTAGGGGTGTACAGGGAGCTCCATGCCCCGCGGACATGACGCCCACTTCCAACCCCAAAGCTTGGCGTGGCGAAGTAGGGTTGGCTCCGGACGGTCCCTCGAGCATAGGGGGAGCCCCTCGCGCTCTCCGATGGTAAGGCCCGCCCTGGTAGAGGGCCTTGGGTATCCTAGAGCCCGTGGCCGGATGCCGTTATCGTGGTGATGGCGCAACCCCCTGCACCGCGGGTCGGGCCCGGTGCAACCCTTTCGTTGCGTGCTAGGCCAACACCCAGGGCGGTCCCCCAGCGCACCTTGCTGGGGCGCCTGGGGTCCCCACGCAAGTACCCAAGACCCTGCTCCCAAGCAAACCGAGTAGGGCCTAGGGACATGGGCGAGTACGTGGTCCCCCGCTTGTGATCAAACGAAGCCCAACCCGGAGACATGGGCGTGTGTTCCACCCTCCGTCTCCAAGCAGGCATCGCGCGCCCCGGAGACATGGGCGTGTGTTCCACCCTTCGTCTCCAGGTTGGGATCATCTAGCCTGAAGACATGAGTGTGTGTTCCACCCTCCATCTCGAGGCTAGGGCCATCTGACCCGGGGACTTGGGCGTGCGTTCCACACTCCGTTCCCATGCAAGTGACCCCCCCGGTCCCCTGACCCAGATGCCTACTCAAGGCAGCTCCCTACCAGCGGGTGCGCCTCACGAAGCTGCTAACGCCGGGCATCCTCGCGAGGCCAACCCCTCAAGCCGCCCTCGCGAGGCTGTGCGTACCAGCCTGGATGAGAGCCGCTCGCATGGTCGCGTACGCTCCTCTCGTCATCGTGGTAACAGGCGTTGCTCCCTTCATGGCCCGGACGCTCATTACCATGGTCGTTGTAGAGTTGCTCGAGCCCTCGGGCGCTAGCATAGTCGAGTTCTGCCGCTCCTCCCTGGTCTCGGTGGACGCGCTGGGAGGCATGAGGCATCACCCCTCTCGCGCAGCCAGCCCCCCCCCCCCAACAGTCTCCACTCATGCCGGCAGGCAGCTCCTCCATCCCTGGCGACTCGGGCCAGACTCCCAGCAAGCGCGGGTCACAACGGACTCCCCAAGCGTGCCCATGTGACCCCGATGCCGGGCCAGTCAGTTGACTGAGTCCGCGGGCACGAGCCCCATTGAGATACGCCTGGGTCTTGCCGGTGGTGGTGACGCGCCTAGGGGCACGTCTGGCCCAGTCGTTGTGGAGACCGCACGTAACGCGATGGCACCGTAGCTCATGTGCCACGAGGAGAGCGATGACTACTATGCAACCTTCTTCTTGTAGACTCGTGTTGGGCCTCCAAGCATAGAGTTTTGTAGGACAGTAGGAATTTTCCCTCAAGTGGATGACCTAAGGTTTATCAATCCGTGGGAGGCGTAGCATGAAGATGGTCTCCCTTGAACAACTCTGCAACCAAATAACAAAGAGTCTCTTGTGTCCCCAACACACCCAATACAATGGTAAATTGTATCGGTGCACTAGTTCAGCGAAGAGATGGTGATACAAGTATAATATGGATGGCAGATATATGTTTTTGTAATCTGAAAATATAAAAACAGCAAGGTAACTAATGATAAAAGTGAGCACAAACGGTATTGCAATTCTTAGAAACAAGGCCTAGGGTTTATACTTTCACTAGTGCATTTTTCTCAACAATACTGACATAGTTGAATCATATGTAAATACCTCTCGTGCGACAAAGAGTTCACTCCAAAGTCACAAATAGAGGAGAACTAACGAAGAAATTATTGTAGGGTACGAAACCACCTCAAAGTTATCTTTTCCGATCAATCTTATGAGCTATCCCTATAAGTGTCATGAACAACCCTAGAGTTCGTACTAAAATAACAGCTTAAGATACACATCAACCAAAACCCTAATGTCACCTAGATATTCCAATATCACCACGAGTACCCATGGGCTTGATTATACGATATGCATCACACAATTTCAGATTCATCATGTTCAATCCAACACAAAGAACTTCAAAGAGTGCCCCAAAGTTTCTACCCGAGATTCAAGACAAAAACATGTGCCAACCCCTATGCATAGATTCCCAAGGTCACAGAACCCGTAAGTTGATCACCAAAACATACATCAAGTGGATCAATAGAACATCCCATTATCACCATGGATATCCCATCGCAAGACATACATCAAATGTTCTCAAATCCTTAAAGACTCAACCCGATAAGAAAACTTCAAGGGAAAACTCAATTCATCACAAGAAGATAGAGAGGGTAAAACTCCATATGATTCATCTATATAAATAAAGCCCATGGTACATCAAGATGGTGCCATCTCAAGAACACGAGAGAGAGCGAGAGACCCAACACATAGCTACTGGTACATACCCTCATCCCCAAGGGTGAACTACTCCCTCCTCGTCATGGAGACTGCCAGGATGATGAAAATGGCCTCCGGTGATGGTTTCCCCCTCTGACAGGGCGCCGGAACGGGCTCCCTGTTGGTCTTTCGTGGCTCTGGAGGCTTGTGGTGGCGTAACTCCTGATCTAGGTTTCTTTTCGTAGGTTTCTTGATTTATAGGAGCACTTGGCGTTGGAATCACGTCAAGGGGACTCCCGAGGGGCCCACAAAGCCTGCTAGGTGCGGCCAGGGGGTGGCCGCACCCTGGTGGCTTGTGGCCTCCTCGGGACTCCTCTCCGGTATATTTTTTCTCCAATATTTTTTATATTTTCCAAAAATATTCTCTGTAAATTTTCAGCCCATTCCGAGAACTTTTATTTTTTCACAAAAATGACACCATGGTAGTTCTGTTGAAAACATCATCAGTTCGGGTTAGTTCTAATAAAATCATACCAAAATCATATAGAATTATTGTAAACATGGCATGAATACTTAATAAATTATATATAAGTTGGAGACGTATCAGCATCCCCAAGCTTAAATCATGCTCGTCGTCGAGTAGCTAAATGCTAAAAGAAATAATTTATGAAGTGTGAATGCTAGCATAGTGCATAAATTTGATCAATTCTAGTTCCAAACACTTTTTATAGCATCATTATATATCATAAACAGTAGCTCATCTCATAAAACTTCTCATGATGTAGTAACAAGATATTCACAAGTTAAAGTATAGACCATAAAGTTTCTTGAAAACTAATAAACTATGCTTTCAGTCACCAAGCAATTGCAATTCATCTCATTTTCGGGAAGGGTCTATGTAAGAGATTTGATTTATCAAATTCCACATACTGAACCATCATATAGTCTTCCATGATTGCTAACACTCAAAGCATATTTTTAGACCAAATGGCATCCGTCGAACACAAAGAAAGATAGGGGCTTAAAGTTATGCCTCCCAACTTATTTATCATATATATAATTGTCAACAATAATAATTCATGATCAAATATATTTGAATGTCCATATATGCTTGGATCTTTCCACACCACATGATGCTTGCCAAGAGAAAAAGGCAAAATATAGGAAGTGGTGAAGATCACCATGACTCTTGCATAAAGGTAAGTACTAGAAAGTAAAAGATAGGCCCTTCGTAGAGGGAAGCAAAGATTGTCATGCGCTTTTTGTTTTTGGATGTGCAAACCCTTAATGCAAAGGAACTTCACGTTGTATTTCCCTTTGTGATAGCAACCTTTATTATGCAGTCCGTCGCTTTTATTTCTTTACCATCACTAGTTCGTACAATGCTTAATTTCCCTTACAATAAAAGATCATACATATTTAGGAGCAATTTTTATTGCTTTTTGCACCAATGACAACTTACTTGAAGGATCTTATTCCATCCATAGGTAGATATGGTGGACACTCATGGCAAAACTGGTTTAAGGGTGTTTGGATGCACAAGTAGTACTTCTACTTGGTGCGGAAGTTTTGCCTAGTATGAGGTGGAAGCAAACATCACATGTTGGAGGATCCATAACAATATAACTTCTATACAAATATACCCAAGTATAACTCATTACGTTGTCTTCCTTGTCCATATTCAACTAATTTGCTCAAGTTTGAAAACATTTAATGGGGCTCACAATCATAGAAGATGTCCAAGATAGTATATTTATATGTGAAATCTCTCTTCCTTCAATATTCTTTCAAGAATTGTTCAAGTGACCAATGCGGTGTTTGCCAACTTTCAATAAATTTTACCACCTATAATTATTATATGTGAAGTCATTACTCCCCATGGGATAAGCATATAAAACCTATATAATTTCATATTTATGATATTCAATTCATTCGCAATTTACTCATTGGATATAAGTGAAGCGCAAGAGTAAACATTAAACTACTCTCAAAAGATATAAGTGAAGATCAATGAGTAGCCAAACAATAAAGTAGCTATGTGAGGAATTTCTCTCTCTATCTCTCAATAAAGATTTTCAGATCTGAATATTTTATTTAAACAGCAATAAAAATAAAAATACCACTCCAAGAATAGCATGCATCATGTGAACGAATGAAGATTTAGGCTCAACATAGGCTAACGATAGTTGACGAAGAGAGGTGCGATGCGTAGCATCCTGAAGGTTAGATACTTGATAGTTCTTGAAATATTTACTTGGTGTGCCTTGGTCATTCCCAATCTTGATATTTTGTATCCTTTTCAATCCTCCCATATCCCGGTTTCACCTATTTTCAAAAACTTCACCCACACAAAACTCAAAAAGAACTCGTGAGATAGGTTAGTAGACATAAGAACAAATCAACACTTCATGTACTGCCAAGATAATTTGCACAATAATTTTCAAACATTAGGTACTGTATACTATCATTTCCACAATTTATATCTACCAATATAGGCTATGGAAACTATAGGATAAGTAGATAACAAAACTATGACAGCAATCTGTCCAAACAGAATAGTCTGTAGAAATTTATGGAAACAAGGTACTTCTGTACGTCAAAAAATTATGAAAATTTAGGAAACGCTAAATAATTTGTATGAAAATACTGTGTAAAAATTTCCGAAACTTTCCATGTTCCAGTCAAATAGGAAAATTCAAACAGTACAATAGAAGTTTCTGTTTTTACACAGCACACATCAAACATGCAATTCAAGCATCCTAAAGGCAATTCTTGGAACTTTTTATTGAAAAACAAGATTATAAATAACACATAACATATAAAAACAAAATAAAATTATTCTCCAAGCAAAACACATATTATGTGATGGATAAAAATATAGCTCTAAGTAAGATATACCGATAGTGTTGAAGACAAAAGAGGGGATGCCTTCCGGGTCATCCCCAAGCTTAGACGCTTGAGTCTTCCTTGAATATTACCTTTGGGGTGCCTTGGTAATCTCCAATATTAGTTCCTTGATGCTCCTTATTCACCCAATATCGGTGTCTCACCCAAAACTTGAAAACTTCAATCACACAAAACTTAACGAAACTTCATGAGAAGGGTTAGTGTAATAAATAAAGATCATTCACTTAGGTACTGTCAAGACAAGATTCATAATTTTTATCACATAATTACTACTGTATTATATCATTACCACAATTTATATTACTCAATATAAGCTATAGGAACACTTGAAACAAGCAAAAAATCCATGCAAAACAGAATTTGTCAAAAACAGAATAGTCTGTAAATATTTGAATGATCACCAAACTTCCTTGACTCTAAAAATTCTGAAAAATTAGGAAATATCACATAATTTGTGTAGAAATGTTTTTTAAATATTTCAGAATTTTTTACTCTCCAGTAAAATCATATAATTCAAATACTAGACGCAAAACTTTCTGTTTTTGCACAGAATCAAACAAGCAAGTATCCACACTATCCCAAAGGCTTTACTTGGAAATTTATTGAAATAAAAGACACAAAATATGATTAATACAGTATATTAATCATGTTAAATCATAAAAAATAAGGTAAAAGTGTTGGGTCATCTCCTAACAAGCGCTTTTCTTTAATGACATTTAGCTAGGCATGATGATTTCAATGATGCTCGTATAGGAATAATAATTGAAACATGCAAAATAGCATCATGAATCTCATGACAAGCAAATTTAAGTCTAACCCTCTTCCTATAAATAGGGATTTTGTGAGAAAATAATTTATGGTAGCAAGAATCAACTAGCATAGGAAGGCAAAACAAGCATAACTTCAAAACTTTGAACACATAGAGAGAAACTTGATATTATTACAATTCCTAGAAGCATATATTCCCCCCTCATAATAATTTTCAGTGGAATCATGAAGGAATTTCACAACATAACTATCACATAAAGCATTATCTTCATGATCCACAAGCATAGAAAATTTGTCACTCTCCACATAAGCAATTTTCTTTTCATTCATAATAGTGGGAGCAAACTCAACAAAATAACTATCATGAGATACTTGATTGACATAACCACACTCAATATTAAAATCTTGATGACAAGTTTCATGGTTACTATAAATCTTTATAGCATACATGTCATCATCACAATCATCATATATAGGAGGCATGTCATAATCATAATAAATTTGCTCATCAAAACTTGGGGGACTAGAAATATCATCTTCATCAAACATAGCAACCCCAAGCTTGTGGCTTTTCATATCATTAGAATCATGGATATTCAGAGAATTCATACCAACAACATTTCAATCATTCTCATCACTCAAAGATTTAGTGCCAAACATTTTAATAACTGCTTCTTCTAATACTAGAGCACAATTTCCTTTCCATCATTTTCACGAAAGACATTAAAAAGACGAAGCATATGAGGCAACCTCAATTCCATATTTTTTTTGTAGTTTTATTTTATGAGACCAAACTAGTGATAAAACAAGAAACTAAAGGATTCAATTGAAAGATCTAAAGATATACCTTCAAGCACTCACCTCCCCGGAAATGGCGCCAGAAAAGAGCTTGATGTCTACTATGCAACCTTCTTCTTGTAGACTCGTGTTGGGCCTCCAAGTACAGAGTTTTGTAGGACAGTAGAAATTTTCCCTCAAGTGGATGATATAAGGTTTATCAATCCATGGGAGGCATAGGATGAAGATGGTCTCTCTCGAACAAACCTGCAACCAAATGACAAAGAGTCTCTTGTGTCCCCAACACACCCAATACAATGGTAAATTGTATAGGTGCACTAGTTCAGCGAAGAGATGGTGATACAAGTGTAATATGGATGGTACATATAGGTTTTTGTTATATGAAAATATAAAAACAGCAAGGTAACTAATGATAAAAATGAGCACAAACGGTATTGCAATGCTTAGAAACAAGTCCTAGGGTTCATACTTTCACTAGTGCAATTTATCTCAACAATACTAACATAGTTGAATCATATGTAAATACCTCTCGTGCGACAAGGACTTCACACCAAAGTCACAAATAGCGGAGAATTAACGAAAAATTATTGTAGGGTACGAAACCACCTCAAAGTTATCTTTTCCGATCAATCTTATGAGCTATCCCTATAAGTGTCACGAACAGCCCTAGAGTTCGTACTAAAATAACACCTTAAGATACACATCAACCAAAACCGTAATGTCACCTAGATACTCCAATGTCACCAGGAGTACCCATGGGCTTGATTATACGATATGCGTCACACAATTTCAGATTCATCATGTTCAATCCAACACAAAGAACTTCAGAGAGTGTCCCAAAGTTTCTACCGGAGATTCAAGTCGAAACATGTGCCAATCCCTATGCATAGATTCCCAAGGTCACGGAACCCACAGGTTGATCACCAAAACATACATCAAGTGGATCAATTGAACATCCCATTGTCACCACAGATATCACATTGCAAGACATACATCAAGTGTTCTCAAATCGTTAAAGACTCAATCCGATAAGAAAACTTCAAAGTGAAAACTCAATTTATCACAAGAAGATAGAGAGGGGAAAACTCCATATGATTCATCTATATCGATAAAGCTTGTGGTACATCAAGATCATGCCATCTCAAGAACATGAGAGAGAGAGAGATCCAACATATAGCTACTGGTACATACCCTCAGCCCCGAGGGTGAACTACTCCCTCCTCATCATGGAGACCACCAGGATGATGAAGATGGCCTCCGGTGATGGTTTCCCCCTCTGGCAGGATGCCGAAACGGGCTCCCGATTGGTTTTTCGTGGCTCTAGAGGCTTGCGGCGGCGGAACTCTCGATCTAGGTTTCTTTTCAGAGGTTTCTTGATTTATAGGAGCACTTGGCATTGGAATCACGTCAAGGGGACTCCCGAGGGGCCCACAAGCCTTCAAGGCGCGACCAGGGGGGTGGCTGCGCCCTGGTGACTTGTGGCCTCCTCGGGACTCCTCTTCGGTATCTTTTTGCTCCAGTATTTTTTATATTTTCCAAAAATATTCTTCATAAATTTTCAGCCCATTCCAAGAACTTTTATTTCTGCACAAAAACGACACCGTGGTAGTTCTGCTGAAAACAGTGTTAGTCGGGGTTAGTTCTAATAAAATAATACCAAAATCATATAGAATTATTGTAAACATGGCATGAATACACTATAAATTATAGATACGTTGGAGACGTATCAGAGCGCAACACACATGTGCATCGGGTCGTGGCAGAACCGGAAGGGCGACAACGTGGCCCGGATGCGGGGAAGGTCCGGGGCGGCGAGGGCGTGCCGTGCGGTTCGTGAAGGCGGCAACCCCCGGCGCCTGTTGAGGGCCTGACTGGTGATGGCGCCCGCCGATGGGGAGGCGGAGCGATGCGGGGTGGTGAGGCCCGCTGGCGCCGCCCGCGCCACACGAGCAGCCTGCCGCTCGGCACGGGCTCGGCGTCCTTTTGCCATGGGTGCAGCATGCGGAGGCGAGGCGAGGCTTGCGCGTGGGTTCCGACAGGCCCCCTACCTGGCGTGCCAAATGTCAGATTTCGGGCTCCGCAAAACGCCCAAGAAGTTCAAACACAGGTGCATGTGCGAAGATCCCCAACAACCTCACCCTACCTAGCTCGCTACTCGATGATTTCTACAGAACTCGCACCATGACGAGGAAGCAGATGCACACGATGATTTGCCTAGGTTCGGGCCGCTGTGAAGCGTAAAACCCTACTCCTGCTTTGGTGGATTGCCTCACGAGGAGGTTTGTGTATGAACTAGTACACTGGTGGCTTGCCTTGCGAGGGCGCTTAGGTGGCGTTGCCTCTCTTTTACTATCTCTGTGTTTTGTTCCCCCTCTCTACGCTACAGCCTAGCCTCTATTTATAGTGCCCCGGGTCCTCTTCCCTTGTTTCTATGTCAGGAAGGGATCCCACAACGACCAAATTCGAAGGGTGACAGGAGTACATCTTTATCCTGACGAAAGGTGGTCTTCACCTGCAAAGTAGCTGTTGATGATGCGGAGGTGGGCTCGGCGATGACATCCTTCCTGCTGGGCTCGTGGTCGTAGTCTTGTTGCACCAGAATGGAAACCTTTGGGGGGTGCTTTGGGAACCCGCGTACATACTTGCTCCCTTTGCACCAAAGGGGAAACTATACCGCCTGGCGCGCTGGCGCCCGCCTATCCTACCTTGCGTCATCCTTGGCCTCCCGAGGCCAAGCGCTACATAGAGATCTCCGCCGCTCCGGAGGGGGGCTTAGGAGGCCCATCCCCGTTGGTCTTGATGTTGCTTCCATCGCGAGCCCAGGGCTCTCCCGAGGACCTTGTCTTGAGTTAGGCCGTGCTGGGCCGTACTGGCCAGTGGAGTGGGCCGCGCCCTGGGCCACAGGCTGGCGGGTCTGGGTACCCCCATTCTCAGAACACCGACATAGACTTTAGTGTAGTTGCATAGTTTCATATATTTAGTGTAGTTGTGTAGTTTCAGATTTTAGTGTAGTTGTGTAGTTTCAGATTTTTGTCTAGTTTTGTAGTTTAATTACATTGTCTATAAACTGTATACACACACACACACACACACACACACACACACATATATATATATATATATATATCTGTGTGTGTGTGTGTTGTAGGTATAGTCAGATGGCTTCGAAGTTTCGTGGTGTGCGACAAAAGGATACTAAGTACTATACAACCATCATGAAGGACAATGTCGTCCACCAGCTTGGCCATTGGGACACCCCTAGAGTTAGGGACGCACGTCTACGATGCAAAGGCGGTTGAGTATCAGAAGGAAAAAGCGATTCTAAACTTCCCTGATTGTCGTGAGTATGTGCAGTTCCTTGCGCTAGAGAACATAAGGATATGCACTAGGGCTGAGGAGAAGGAGAACCTCTAGGCCGAGCAACAATTGTTCGACCCATTAGTGATGGAGCTTGCCAGAGATGACAAACTCTTGGAAACCAACAAGATGATGCTCCTTCAGTATGCAACAAACAAGGGTGCAGAGGAGGACATATATTGGGATAAGCTCGAGGAGCGGGAGGAGCATGAGGAGGAGGAGGTTCAGTCGCTACTGCGCCATCGTAGGTCCACCAGGGACGACCACGAGGTTGGCCCCTCTGGCAGATAGCTTCCTAGAGATGGACGTAGCATTAGTTATTTCGTATATGAATGACTGTTTTGTAGTATGAAAGTAGGTCTAGAGGGGGGTGATTAGACTACTTGACCAAATAAAACTCTAATTTTTCCTAATTTTAAGTGTTGGCAGATTTTAGCATTCACCACAAGTCAAGCACACCCTACACATGCATGTCTACGAGTATAGCAGCGGAAAGTAAAGAAAAGCATGAGTAGTAAAGGAAGGGTAGGAAGATCAAACGCAATTTGTAGACACGAAGATTTTTCCCGTGGTTCCTATAGGTGGTGCTATCATACGTCCATGTTTATGGAGTCTTCAACCCATGGAGGGTAACGGTCACGAGAGTCCACAGAGGGCTCTACCCACGGAGGGTTCCATGAAGAAGCAACCTTGACTATACCATGATGGCTTATGTCCATGGAGGACTAGCCTAACTCGGGGTAGATCTTCACGAAGTAGGCGATCTCCTTGCCCTTACAAACTTCTTGGTTCACTCCACAACACAAAGTAGGAGGCTCCCAAGCGACACCTAACCAATCTAGGAGGCACCACCCTCCAAAAGGTAATGGGCTCGATAGTGTCGATGAACTCGTTGCCCTTGTGCTTCAAGATGATAGACTCCTCAAGACTCAATCACTATCTCACAGATTTGGCTTTGGTGGAAGAGATTGATTGGGTGGAAAGCAACTTGGGGAGGCTAGAGATCAAGATTCATATGGTTGGAATGGAATGGCATGATCTCAACACATGAGTAGGTGGCTCTCTCTTAGAAAATCTGATAGTATAGGTGGGGATCTGTTCTGAGTGCTTCTCTTGCGAGTGAGTGGTTGTGAAGGGGTATATATAGGCATCTCCAAAAATCGAGCAGTTACACCTTAAGTGACGAACTCAATGACACCGATGTGTGAATCTCAGTGGTACCGAGTTGCTCCAAAGGTAGCAACTTTTGAATCTCGGTGAGACCGATATATAATTCTTGGTGGTACGGATTAGGTGTCCAATGGTCAGAATCTGCATCTCAGTGACACCAATCCAAAAACTCAGAAATTCCGATTTATGGATCGAGGCAACCGAAAGTTGGCAACCTGAACTCGGTGGCACTGATGCAGAATCAGTTGCACCGAATGGATAGGGTTTAGCATAGGTCTGTGTGAGTTTATGAATCGGTGGGACCGAGTGGAAAATGTTGGTTGCACCGATTTTGGATATTAGGCTTAGACAGAATATGTGGAGAGTTTTTGGGTGTTTTGGTAACTATCACTTGTGCACGTTTGAGCATTTTGTTCACCAATAGTACCTTACCCCCTTTTAATAGTATTGGCTTTCCTATGGACTCAAAGTGATTTCTCACAAAGAAAAATGTTGAGTCCTCTTCTTTGAAGCTTTGACAATCCATTTCTTTGCATCTTGGGGTTTCTCCACAATATTTTTGCCAACCCATCATTGAACTTTCCTGAAATATGCTTCGTGGAAATATTAGTTCAATGATATATATGTTGTTATTAATTACCAAAACCACCAAGGGAGCAAATTTGCTTTCAGTCTTCCCCTTTTTGGTAATTGATGACAACATATAGATCAAAGCTTCAACATATTGTATAATCAATGAATGTAACCGTCGCTTTGAGAAGTATGTGATAAGAAAGAGCTCCTCCTAAATTTGTGCATTATTTTGAATTTGCGTTTGAATGGAAGTGCACAATCGATTACGTACATGGGGCACTTCTTCCATGTCACATACATCTTGGTGGTGTGCGAGAATAATAAGAGTGAATATCATAGCACAACACAATCAAGCAAAGTGAATGATCATATCATAAGCATCATAAGGATAGGAAATAGTTGCAACACACATTAAGTGTATGATCAAACACCAACAAAGTTTAACACATCCAAACCAAAAGATAGCAAATCTTGTTGAAAAAGCGATAAAAACCAACGCTCTCTCTCTCTCTCGAAGCCCTAATGATCTATACAACTTCTCCCCCTTTGGCAACAAGTTACCAAAAAGTTCAAAGGTATAGAGCTAATCGTTCTTCTGGGGCCGATCTCCACCAGTAGCTGAAGTTGGAGTCGAGAGAACTGTGTCCGGAAGACCTCGGTTGATGTCATGGATGGAGTAGGTGTAGCAACTAGAGGAACTGGTGGAGCTGATGGAGCTGAAGTGACTATAGCCGGTGCTGATGAAGATGGTCTCATCTGTGGAGCTGGCACTATGGGTGTCCTAGCCTGAGTCCTGAAGTGAGTAGTCGTCCTGACGGGTGCACTATCCTCCTCATCATCATCATCAGTGGAGTGTGGTATAGGCACATTATCAACTTCCTGCTTGAGCTCCTTCACTATCACTAAAAGTGCATCCACCTTGTTGTCAACAATCCTAGAGAGGCTCTCTTGGTTCTTCAGGATGTTGGAGATGTTCTTCTACATACTAAGCATAGAAATGACAAGAAGATCCATCTTCTCACTCCTGGTCATGGGCAACACAACACTAGTGTCTCCAGTTGCCTCAGCACATGCCTGTGCTGCAGCTCATGTGGGATGATCTGGGTCCATCACCACAACGTTGTCTTCGAGCTCCGACAGCAGTGGCAAATGTGGTCGATCAAGCGCAAAGATGTGCTTCTCCAACTTGGAGTTGATGAGCATCTAGATGTATGGTGCATAGCAACATGAGCGCTTCTGGTTAGCAGCAACCTTCTTCACTGTCTCCACAATTAGATCCATCACCCTGAATCTCGTATGCTGGTCTACAAGAAGCATCATGTTGATGGAGTAGCCTCGGATCATCTTCTCATCTCCTGACTTAGGAATCAAAGTGTGCCTCGGATTGGTGTTGATCGTGCGAAGACCTGTCTGGAGGAAATAGATTGATCCTGGCTTATGAGACTTCAGGTGTGCAGCAGGGATCACATTGTACATGTCCTTCATGGCATTGTGGTTTTCCTTGGGCTCAGAGTACACGCAGATATCTCCATCTTCCACCTCTGGGACTCCTAAGATGGCAGCCCACTCCTCAACAGTGGACTCATATCTGGCACCTTCAGTCATCCATACAATTCTACCATCCCCATAGAAATGAGCTGTAGAGTAGAATTGCATGATCATCTCGTCATTCCATGCAGTGAACTCCGTGCCAACAAACTTGTCTAGTCCAATGCAGTGAAAGTTGTCTTGCACACTCGGGAAGTAGTCTTCATTCTCCTTGATATACTTCCAATCCACATGCCTCATATCAATGACAGTTGGGCTCTTGTCAAGCAAGACGGACTCATAGAAATCTTGTTGTTCTTTGGTGTAGAACCTGTAGTCAACAACAGTCTTTCTCCTCTATGAGTATGGATCAGCAGCTCTCCACTCTCTCAGACCTGAGTCTTTCCTCTTCTTCATGTCCCCGGCAACCAAGTGACTGGCATTGTGCTCTGGAAGGTGTGGTCTCAGCTTCATCAAAGCTGACATAGCATCCTCATCTAGATCTTTGGAGGTAGATCCCTTGTTCTTCTCAGCATCTGGGATGTCTCTGGTAGTCCTCTTGGGCTTGGGTGCATCTGGCTTGATCTTGGGTGCAGACTTCCTGGGCATAGCATCATACAACAATTTCTTTTGCTTCTCCTTGGGAGGAGCCTTTGCAGCTGGCTCTTCCTCTTCCTCAGCAGCAGTAGTCTCTTCGGGGTCCTCAAACATGGAGGTAGCTGCCAACAACATGGATAATCCTCTTCCTGGATTTCTTCTCACCGGCCTTCTTGGGAATAGACTTCCTAGGAGGCTCAATAGTCATGGTGCCTCTAGAGCTCTCAGGTGCTCTCATAGTTTTAGAGAGGGCATACTACTTGATGACTGTCTTCTTCTACTTGGAAGATGTAGCCTCAGCAGTGGGCTTCCTGACAGTCTTGTCCTGCTTGTACTTGGGAGGCACTTCATCAGGTATGAAGTCCTCATCTTCCTCATCATAATTGAGCTTTCTTCTTGCCCTAGTTGCAGCTCTGGGCAGATCAAGTGAGCTAGGCACATCATCAGAAGAGGATGAGCTCTTGTCTGGACTAGTGCCAGAGCTCATGTCAACATTTTGCTCCTTCAAGTTCTAACTATCCTCTGAAGCAGACGTCTCTGACCCTGTGAAAAGAATATAAAGGAGCAAAAGGGATGAGCATCACAAAACATAGAGATTTTAAAAAAAATTGAACAAGGAGAACATTAGTTTTAGTTTTCTACAGAAGGTATTTTGATGTCACCGAGTGGTATTTTTCGGAGTCACCGAGACTGACCATATGCATCAACAGAGACCAGGCAGCCTTTTCGGTGGAAGCGGAAAGATTGACTCGGTATCACCAATATGGTTGTCTGTAACCCTAAAACACAATCGGTGGAACTGATTTTTGCGACTCGGTGGTACCGAAATGCAATCTGCGGACAGCTAACTCTAAAATTTTCATCGTTTGCTAACCTACGAGATCTCTGGTGGATAGGGAGGATTGCATACAGTGGCTTATAGATAAGAACATCTCAATGCGCAAGAATTATACGATGGAGCGCAAGAGAGGATCAGATCCGTACCCTAGCTTGGTGACGGGCCACTATGACGAAGACGGCGGCGGAGATGCTCGTCGACGGTGAGGATCCCAACGGCGGAGGAGCATGGGGAGGCAAGGCCGAGGACCAGGGGCCTTTTTGGCAGCTTAGGGTTTTGGAGCGTGACAGTTTGAAGAGTGGATTTCAAAGCGTCGGGTCCACAACATATATACCCCTTGTTGTCGGTGACACCAATTCTAAGTTTTTGGTGTCACCGAGTTTCTCAACTGTCAGTTGACATAGGATCTCGGTGTAACCGAGAAAATTGAATTGGTAGTACCGATGTGAAAAATCATATCAACCCTAGGCAATCGGTGAAACCGAGAAATATTTGTTGGCCACATCGAGTTGCACATGGGAGGTTTTGGAGTGCAGCCCTTTTCGACAGGGAACTCCGAGTGCATCTCACACAGAGGGATTGAGAAGTGCTTGTTCAAGTTTTGTGATGAAGCATGAATAGAACTTGAGATGAGAAAGCATAGATAGCTAGAGGATGGTCCTAGTCATTCTTGTCCATCCAGTTGGCCAAGGATAAATGAAGAACCAAATAGCAACAATTGGATGTCCTCGAATGGATAAAGAAGTGCATACCAACATGCTCACACAATAATATGTCAAATGAAATCATGGAAAATAAGCACATACATACTAGCATCTATCAAGCACTTTGGCGATGACGTAGTCATCTATATATGAGTATATTGACTTAGGAGCCAAGTAAGAATACTTGATCATAGGTCATACTCATCGTTTAAGCACGAGTGGGCTTACCACTTTTACATATAGCATTTAATGTTGTCACATACTATGAGATGCTTTGACTCAAGTCTTATAGTAAAGCTCCCCCTTGATGTGACATCCCCCATAGGAGGGATAAACTAACCTTGGGTTTTGTCGATGAAGACTTCATGTAGGTGAAGTAGTGGTGAATGCTCAATGTTGATGAAGATCACCATGAGTTGGGAGCATCCTTGTTTTTTCCTTACTCTTCTCTCTTACATGGGTTATTCCCAACACACAAGAGACAAATACAAGCATATGTATGGACATGGAGTGCAAAGCATACATGATGATGTCCATTGATATGTTGATTACCTTGTCCCTTGCTTTCCTTTGAGGGAATGTGTGACTCCTTGAACTATGGCATAATGTTGATGTTGATTGCAACTAGTTCTTGCCAATATTCAATGTGAGTGAATTTCATTGGTGGAGTCACCCCTCAAGAACTTCTCTAGTTCTTCTTCTTGGGGACCCACATCAAGTTGATGGGGATCCTTGGTGTTGAAGTGGCACTTGTAGAAGTTTAACTTGTAGTAACCTTGGGAACCCACTTCACCAAAGCTCGAGATTCATCTTCATATGAGTCAATGTCCTCTTGAAGCTTGTTCTTGCCCTTGAGCTTGGGTCTTGTGGTGGAAGGCCATATTGAGCTTTTGTTCCCTTGGGAATAGTATTTTCATTCTTCTCCTTTTGAGGAACAAACTTGGGCTTGGGGTATTGACCTTCTTCCCATTCAAATCCATTAGCGTTGAAGTAGCCAATGCCATGGTTCTTCCGGTATCCTCCATGTTTGCGTACAATTTCCTCAAATTTCTTACATCCGGCAAGACTCTTGTAGATACCTTTCTCTATAATCCCTTTCAAAAGTTCATTTTATTGTTCAAGTGTAACTTGGCTAAGAAAAGAGTTAGTGGGATCAATAGAACTATTAGAAGCAATATCATTGGATTTATCATTTTTATTGCTACTAGTAGAAGAACCTTTCTTTCCTTTGTCACTAGTTTGTTTAGCCTTAACTTGTGGAATGATTGTAGACAAGAGAAGTCGTTTGGCTAGATAAGAGGAAGTCTTCTTTCGAAGATCGGCATTGATAGCTTTAAGGCACTCATGCTCTTTCTCTAAATTTAGCTTCTCGAAGCGAAGCTTCTCATGTGTCCTTTCAAGCTCTCTATGATCTTGTAGAGTAGACTCATGAGCTAACTTAAGAGTGCTTAGTTCTTGAGTTAGTCATTCTATTTCCAACTTATCATCAACACACAACTTATGTTGACTAGAGTGATTGCTAGCAAGTTCATCTTGATTAACATGACTAGATTTGTCAAATAGCAAAGTCGTCATCTATTAACAAGTCATCCTCATCACTATTGAAATCAAGATACTCGGGGTGTGATACCTTGGGGCGTTTAGTGTTGGGGAACGTTGCATGGGAAACAAAAATTCCTACGCACACGCAAGATCTATCCATGGTGATGAGCATCTACGAGAGGGAGAGTGGATCTACATACCCTTGTAGATCGCTAAGTGGGAAGTGTTAATAAATGCGGTTGATGTAGTCGAACGTATTCGCGATCCAAATTGCTAGTCGTCCCGCGATCCGATCATGATCTGTCCCGACCTAGCGCCGAACGGACGGCACCTCCGTGTTCAACACCGATACAGCTCGATGATGATCTCCGCCTTCTTGACCCCGCAAGAGGGAGTGGAGAGGTAGATGAGTTCTCCGGCAACACGATAGCGTGGCAACGATGGTGCTGGTGCTATCCCGGCAGGGCTACGCCTAGCGCTACCGAAAACGTGAGCGGAGGAGAAAACGATCTAGGGAGAAAGAGGGGCGCCAAGGGCTTCGTGTGTGTGCTCTTGGGGTGCCCCTCCCCTCTATATATAGGTGGAGGGGCGTGGAGATCAGCCCCTCCAAGCCCTAGGGCGCAATCAAGGGGGAGGAGTTGGACTCCTAGTCCAATTCCCTCCCTTTCCAAAACCAGGTGGACTTTCCACCTCTCCCAAGCCACATGGGCCTTGAGGGACTTGTGTGCCTGGCCCAATAAGGCCAGGGCACCTCCCCTCAGCCCATGCAAACCCTTGGGACGTGGTGGAACCCTTGGTGGACTTCCGAACTCCTCTGGAAGTTTCCGGAACCTTCTAGAAGCTTCCCGATACAATACAGGAAAACCCGAAACTTTTCCGCTAGCCAAAATATGAGTTCCCATATATAAATCTTTACCTATGGACCATTCCTTAGATCCACGTGATGTCCGGGATCTCATCCGGGACTCCGAACAACCTTCGGTCACTAAAACATACATAAATCAATAATAGCAAATCGTCACCGAACGTTAAGTGTGCAAACCCTGCGGGTTCGAGAACCATGTAGACATGACCGAGACAACTCTACGGTCAATAACCAATAGCGGGACCTAGATGCCCATATTGGTTCCTACATATTCTATGAAGATCTTTATCGGTTGAACCTCCATGTCAAGGATTCAGTTAATCATGTATGTTGTTCCCTTTGTTCTTCGGTATGTTACTTGCCCGAGATTCGATCGTCGGTATCACCATACCTAGTTCAATACCGTTACCAGCAAGTCTCTTTATTTGTTCCGTAATACAAGATCCCGTGGCTAACTATTTAGTCACTTTGCTTGCAAGGTTCATTATGATGTTGTATTACCGAGTGGGCCCTGAGATACCTCTGCATCGCACGGAGTAACAAATCCCAGTCTTGATCCATGCCAACCCAATAGACACCCTCGGAGATACCTGTAGAGCACCTTTATAGTCACCCAGTTACGTTGCGACATTTGATACACACAAGGTACTCCTCCAGTGTCAGCGAGTTTGCATGATCTCATGGTCATAGGAACAGATACTTGACATGCAGAAAACTATAGCAATAAACTGCACAATCTTATGCTATGTTTATAGTTTGGGTCTTGTCCATCGCATCATTCTCCTAATGATGTGACCCCATTATCAAATGACATATCATGTCCATGGCTAGGAAACCTTGACCATCTTTGATCAACGAGCTAGTCTATTAGATGCATACTAGGGACATGGTGTTGTCTATGTATCCACACATGTATCTGAGTTTCCGATCAATACAATTCTAGCATAGATAATAAACATTTATCAGAACAAGAAAATATGATAATAACTAATTTATTATTGCCTCTAGGGAATATTTACAACATTTAGCCATGAACAAACATCCACTCCCTTCATTTGTTGAATCAAATATGTCGTACGAGTCGGTTGTCACTAGTGCAAGCCTGGCAACACCTTCATCTTGACTATAGTCGGAGTTGGAGTGATAGCTGCTCTCGGAGTTGTTGTCGGAATCGAAGCCGGAAACCCATTCACCAACATGAGCTTGATGTCTTATTGTTGAGTAGCTCTTGGTGTACTTGTCCTTCTTCTCTGAGTCCCTGCTTCTCCTTGAGGGTCTTCGTTCAGAACGATCATCTCTACTCCTTCTCTCTCTTCGAGGTGACTCATATCTTGAGCTTCATATTCTTGGTGACTCTTCTTTCCTTTTGTAAGGAGACGTGCACTCATTGGAGTAGTGTACGGTCTTCCCACAATTGTAGCAGTTTCGGTCATGACTTGACGAACGCTTCTCTTCATATCTTGAGTTGGAGCTTCGATCTTTGCCTCTATTCTTGTAGAACTTGTTGAATTTTTGACCATGAGGATCTTTATCACTTGAAGTTACGGGAGCATCACTTATGGCTTTGTAAGCACCGCTAGATTTGTTGTGAAGCTCTTCCTTGTCCTTGAGTGTCATCTCATGAGCAACAATCCTTCCAATCACTTTCGTAGGCTTGAGATCTTTGTAGTTGGGCATCATCTGGATCAATGTGCATACGGTGTCATATCTATCATCCAAAGATCGAAGTATCTTCTTGATGATGAATTTGTCGGTCATTTCTTCGCTTCCTAAGCCGGCAATATCATTGGTGATGAGAGCTAGCCTAGAGTACATCTATGCGACTCCTTCGCCATCCTTCATCTTGAACTTGTCAAGCTGACTCTAAAGAACATCCAACTTGGATTCTCCCATGGATTCGGTACCTTCATGCATATCAACCAAAGTATCCCAAATCTCTTTTGCATTCTCAAGACGGTTGATTTTGTTGAATTCTTTGGGGCATAGGCAGTTGAAGAGAATGTCACATGCTTGAGCATTGTATTGCAACATCTTCAATTCATCCACAGTCACTTCACGATCCGGTTCCCTTCCATCGCAAAGAATTCACCTTGCAATCCAACACGAACAACAGCCCAAATGGCGGGGTTATGACCAAGGATATGCATTTTTATTTTGTGCTTCCAACTAGCAAAATTAGTGCCATCAAAGTACGGACCTCTACGGTGATAATTTCCCTCACTAGATGTCATACTCTCCTGGGTTGTGAAACCAATGCAATGGATACCAAAGCTCTGATACCACTTCTAGGATCGAAATTAGGTCTAGAGGGGGGTGATTAGACAACTTGACCAAATAAAAATCTACTTTTTCCCAATTTTAAGTGTTGGCAGATTTTAGCATTCATAGCAAAGTCAAGCACACCCTACACATGCATGTCTACGAGTATAGCAGTGGAAAGTAAAGACAAGCATGAGTAGTAAAGGAAGCGTAGGAAGATCAAACACCATTTGGAGGCACGAAGATTTTTCCCGTGGTTCCGATAGGTGGTGCTACTGTACGTCCACGTTTATGGAGTATTCAACCCACAGAGGGTAACGGTCGCGAGAGTCCATAGAGGTCTCTACCCATGAAGCGTTCCATGAAGAAGAAACCTTGACTATACCATGATGGCCTATGTCCACGGAGGACTAGCCTAACTCGGGGTAGATCTTCACGAAGTAGACGATCTCCTTGCCCTTAAAAACTTCTTGGTTCACTCCACAACACGAAGTAGGAGGCTCCCAAGCGACACCTAACCAATCTAGGAGGCACCATCCTCCAAAAGGTAATGGGCTCGATAGTGTCGATGAACTCCTTGCCCTTGTGCTTCAAGATGATAGACTCCTCAACACTTAATCACTCTCTCACAGATTTGGCTTTGGTGGAAGAGATTGATTGGGTGGAAAGCAACTTGGGGAGGCTAGAGATCAAGATTCATATGGTTGGAATGGAATGGCATGATCTCAACACGTGAGTAGGTGGCGGTCTCTCAAAAAATCTGATAGGATAGGTGGGGATCTGTTTTGAGTGCTTCTCTTGTGAGTGAGTGATGGTGGAGGGGTATATATAGGAATCTCCAAAAATCAAACCGTTACACCTTAAGTGACCAACTCGACGACACTAATGTGTGAATCTTGGTGGTATCGAGTTGCTCCAAAGGTAGCAATCTTTGAATCTTGGTGAGACCGATATATAATTCTTGGTGGTACCGATCAGGTGTCCAACGGTTAGAATCTGCATCTCGGTGACACCGATCCAAAAACTCAGAAATTCTGATTTTATGTATCGAGGCAACCGAAAGTTGGCAGCCTGACCTCGGTGGCACCGATGCAGAATCGGTTGCACCGAATGGCTAGGGTTTGGCATGGGTTTGTCTGAGTTTATGAATCGGTGGGGCCGAGTGGGAAATGTTGGTTGCATCGATTTTGGATATTTGGCTTAGACAAAATATGAGGAGAGTTTGTGGGTGTTTTTGGTGACTATCACTTGTGGACGTTTGAGCATTTTGTGCACCAACAGTACCTTACCCCCTTTTAATAGTATTGGATGTCCTATGAACTCGAAGTGTTTTCTCAAAAGTAAAATGTAGAGTCCTCTTCTTTGAAGCTTTGCCAATCCATTTCTTTGCATCTTGGGGTTTCTCCACAATCTTTTTGCCAACCCATCATTGAGCTTTCCTGAAATATGCTTAGTGGAAATATTAGTTCAATGATATATATGTTGTTATTAATTATCAAAACCACCAAGGGAGCAAATGTGCTTTCATGTTTAACTTTATGCATGGTATTATATGTTTGAACCGTGCATCGTTTGTAGAATTTTGTTAATTACTAGTGCATATACATTCTATTTTGATGTGTTAGTTATTTAGTTTAATGATATATGCTTACTTTGATCAACGATATTGACAGGGGTATATGGATGCCCCGTGTAAGATATGGTGCTTTGAGATGCTAGAAGGATAGGAAGTTCTTCACCAATCTTCCGAAGGACTTCATTCCTAAGACGGTGTATATATGATTTAGTTCAACATGCTCTGATTGAGTTTCATATGGTACGTTTGTGGCCAAAATTGTCTAACTAGTTTTTTTTTAAATTTTTTGCTTAGATCATCCCTTGGAGGGCAAGGCGTGACTTCTTAGAGAAGTTCCGAGTTTCGCTTGATGCAACTATCACGTTCCAATGCGCCCTAATGAAGATGGTGACGGTCGAACGCTTCAATTGTCTTGTCACCAATGAGTCGGACCGCACCTATTTCGGTTGCCCTAGTTGGACATCTCTTGCAACTGCTTACGACATGGAAGCTGGGGAGAGAGCCACGTTCTACCTTGACTGCGATCGTGACAAGATCATGGTCTACTACAGGCCTACTGGCAGCGATGATGATGGTCCACTTACTCCAGACTTGATCTTGACTCCGCCGCCAAAATGTCGAGTTAGCTAGCTAGTAGGCATGCATAGCATATCTTATGGTGTCTTACCACCTCCTGTTAATTTAGCAGAACTTGTGTGTACTTGTGTTATATGCCTTTTTTTGATACTTTTCAGAATAATATCAATAAATAATGACTAATAATGTCAATAAATAATGAATCTTGAACTTAGATTTTAGTATTTGCAATGTACTGTTTAATTACTGTCTAAACCTTTGATTATGTTCTTATTTTTGTTGTCTCGCGCTGCTATACAAATTTAGTTTAAAACTGAAAATTACATTGCTAGCATAGCACTAACATCCAATGGCACTACTGACATATATTACTGCTGGCGTTGGCCACATTGCATGCCATAAACGCATGGAATAGTGTCGGTGTAGTACCCAACGCCAGTAGTATTATTTTAACTGTGGCGCCTTATTGGTGACGTCGGGTGTCCACACCAGCATGGCCATTTTTGCCACGCCATAGCTAGGCTTTTCTGCACTAGTGTGATGTTAACATACTCAATGACAGCATGAGTCATCTTGATGGCATAAACATCCCTGATGGCAAGTTCTACCTAGGAGATGCTAGCTATGATGCATGTCAGCCAGGTGTTCTTCCACACTTCAGGAAGACCAGGTACCATCTGAACGAGTTCTATGGTAGGAACTATCCTAGGACTCCACATGAGTTGTTCAATTCCAGACACTCCAACCTTAGATTAACTATTGAGAGGGCATTTGAAGCTCTGAAGAAAAGGTTCAAGATCCTGGATCAGAAGCCATTTCACCCTTACCCCACCAAGGTTAAACTTGTTCTTACATGTTGCATTCTGCATAACTGGATCCTGTAATGAGGTTGTGATGAATTGATGCCTGAGGGGAAAGATGCCACGCCTAACGACGTTGACCTCTATGGCCATGGTGTGGAGGCATTTGATAACGAAACCTGGAAGACCAAAAGGCTGGAGTGGCCACAAGCAATGTGGGATAGCGGAGGCCAGACAAGAAGAAGAGCAAGAGTAGCAGCAGAGGAAGAGAAACAACAACATAAGTAAGAGAAAGAGAATAGATGATGAACCTTTTCCATTTAGCCATTTGACTCTTAATAATGTGTACTGTCATTTGACAGTAGGTAGGATGAACCGTAATTTGTTTCATAGCTACAAGTGAAATTGTTAAAATCGTATGTGCTAAGGTCACCACTAGTGAAAAATGGTGACGACACCTAATGCAAGTTGCAACCAAACATCGTGTCCTATGTGCGTCTAATGCTATGCAGTCAACCAAATAGCGAATCAAAATTAGTTTCCTCATGCAACTAAGCTATACGCAGGCAACGAGCTAACCTATATGCAGACAACCAAACAATATGCAGATGGTGATTTATAGGCTGTTTTTTCTCAACCAGGCCCATCAGTCTATGCAAACACGTCAAAATCAGTGTGGACCATCAAACACGCCCTAATGGTTCTTAAAGACAACTTACCCAACATAATATGGCTGCATCCACGATTTTAATGTAGAGGCCGAGGCGACCCTCCTTTTATATTAGATGGCAAAAAGTAAACAATATCAGTTATCTGACGGGCTATGAGAATAGATCAAGGCGATATCTCTCTCACTCTCCTACTTTATCTCAATTTAATTGTGGCATAATTGCACGAGTTCTCAGCGAAATTACTTCATACTGTATCACAAATCAGTAATGCTAACAGAGTGGCATAGTTGCATGAACTCAGAAGTTCTAGGAGGCTTGCAAGCCTGGATTAAGCAGGTAACTACAGAACCAAAGCGGCAAAGGCATCAAAACAGCATCGTGCTCCAACAACATTGCTTCGTCCAGTCAAAACCACATATATCAGACTATCGAGGGCGACTGAGCTTTAACACCTGCAATCAGACAAAAAATTCACCCCTTAATTCAAATACAACAACTTACAGAAAACTGAAGCGCCGTATTAAGCTGATTTGGCAGCTGCATGCCAACGGCTCGACAACTGCAAGAATGAAGACAACAAAACCTACGGCGCTTCATAAAAAATATTTCAAACCAAGCTTGAAAGTAGCATTTTTAGGCCATGTTGGAAACTACTATTGTTACTAGAGAAAATAAAGAGTGGTAGTCAACACTTTGTTCATACTAATCTACTAGAAATCTCAAGCATCTTATCAAGTAGAGTGGACACAACAATCTGCAATTGTCTTATTGATGTAAATTAGAATAAGCCTACATAACAAATCATACAAAGCAACAGTGCATTTCATGCTACAATTATTAGCAGATTGATGCATCTAATGATAGTATCATAGCACTAGCTGTTGCAAGACACTAATAAAATTATGTAAAGAACAAAAAACATGCATGTTACCATACTTGCTTCACCAATGTCCCCAGCTGTCAGTTGCTTCTTTGTAGCTGGATAGTCCTCCATCTGTTCTGTCATTGGTCTCTTTCTTGGATGAGAACCCTGACGAGCACTCTCAGTAAAACAAACTTCTTGAGCTATGTCTAGCCAAAATAATAACATAATTAAGGTCATGGAGTAAGTATCAGCTAGACAAATACACTTAAAAACAAAATGTTATGCCTGATATTCTTAACAGGTGAGAGCATTTCAAGGACCTCCGATCTCCAAAAAGCAACCGTTTCAATTACTAACAGCTAAATCATTTGGTTAAAATAGAAATCCCAAGCATATTACAACGTAAAGTGGACACAGCAATCTGCAACTGTCTTATTGGTGTAAAGTAGGAATAACCCTAATTATCCCATCAGATATATACAAAAGCAACAGTACATTTCGTGCTTAACAGCTTGTTGCATCTAATGATAATGTCGTATTACCGGCTGTTGTAAGATGCTAATAAAATCGTATAAGAACTAAAACCCAGTATGTTACCGTACTTGCTTCACCATGGGTCCCAGCAGTCAGTTGCTTTTTTCTAGCTAAATAGTCCACATGCTGTTCTGGTGCTGGCCTCTTTCTTGGATGTGAACCTTGACGAGCACTTTCGGTAACACAAACTTCACGACCTGTGCCTGGAAAAATGATTTTAAATACAATTAAGATCACTGGATTAAGTATCAGCTAGACAAATACACATAAAACTAAATTTGTATGCCTGCTGATGTTCTTAATAGGTGGCCTGTGTTTCGAAACAGCAGTATGCAGCTAGTATACTTGCATTAGCCTCAGATGAGATCTCAGAATATTGGGCAGAACATAAAGTAGATCAAGTAGTTGCATCAAAATTTGCAGCACATGATATTAATGCAATGCATGTGTTCAAATGCAACTACAGGCCCATGCAGGACTTCCTCCACATTATTTCAGAATTAGCTTTCCTTGGGAACCAAATAGTAGAAAGGAGCAGAAGCAGCATGGCCAGTTATCTAAGTTAGTGCATCTGAAACATGGTAATCAATGAACAAAATACTACTCTAAATAATGCGCATAGCTATTCACTAGTAATGTACTCCCTCCGTTCCTAAATATAAGACCTTTTAGAGATTTTACTATGAACTACATACGGATGTATATAGACAAATTTTAGAGTGTAGATTCACTCATTTTGATCCGTATGTAGCCCATAGTGTTATCTCTAGAAGGTCTTATATTTAGGAATGGAGGGAGTAGAATAGAGAGGTCCTTCAAAAACTTTTTCATGATTCAACTGTGCAGATGGATATTTATCTTGTTGGTGGGGCAATTTATGGATTTTGGTCACTGGTGTCCGATGGTCGTTCTTATTAAAATGCCACAAAAATGTTGTTCCTGTTGGTTGAGTTTTTTTTTTTTGGTCTTGTTTTGGAGTCAATGGGGGGTATTCAACTAATTTACCTGCAGTTGGAGTAGATATGATCTGAGAATTTTTAGCAGAACATGCCATGGTACCTAACATAATGCGGGAGATTGCAACATCTGCAGTAAGTTTGGAAGTTAGAAATACAGCTAGAAGTGCAAGAAGAACATCACGCAAAAAACATGTCTCGACCAGAGATCTTTAACAGGCAAAGAGCCAAAGAATATACACAGAAACCAAACGCTAAGAGGTGCAAAATAATGTTACATTCAACGAGGACATAAGCCATGGCATAGGCAGGACCATTAGTTACGTAAGGAGGCCCACGATGTAATAAGAGCCTTTTAAATTTTGGAAACCAGATAGCATTGTTATATTTCATTGTCTTATTTTTAGCAAAAGCAATATACCTACAGTATTTCCACGATTCAAAGTAGTGAAGAGCAAATAATTGTTCTGTAAGGACAAGGTAAAAGAAAGCACAATACACCCTCCAGTCCAAACTATTTGAAGTTCTAGTTTTGGGCTAAGTTAAACTTCTTTAAGTTTGAAGAAGTCTAGAGAAAAATATAATAACATCTACTACACCAAATTAGTTTCATTAGATTCGTCATAAATATTTTCATACTGTTTATATTGGATGTTACTAATTTTGGCATGTTCTCCTATATACACGTCAAACTTAAGTATTCTAACTTAAGGACAAAACTAGAATCTCAAGTAATTTGGAACAGAAGGAGTAATCATGTATCGACAGCCACATACAATGCATCAAAGTAAGCCAAGAGTTACTATTCTAATTCTGCAAAATGATTAACAACTGGGTGCTAACTTCTCCAAAAATATCTGATGTGAAAATCTAGCAAATCAGAGATGAAAAGCTGTCTGAAATAACGTCATGACATTGTTACCCAATAGGATTTAACGTAGCCCTGATATCATGTGGAAAGAATGGCAAGTGCTCATGGCGAAATTAAAGGTTTCGTGGATAAACAAGTGCAAATTTACCTTCACGTGCCCTCGATTGAAGCGCACACCCTTCATTAAGCTCCAGACATGTAGCAGCTTTAACACATTCCTCTGGATATTATCATATCACACTAGTTCATCAGTAGATACTAATAAAATGTGTCAGCATTGAACACATAATGTTATCCATCGGAAAAGTTGAAAACATTAGGATAGTTACTCAAGCGAAGTAAAGTAGAAGTTGATTACAAACTTAGGCCATGCGTTTACACAGTTTGTTTTTCCAGTTTAATTTAGCATGGTGCTAGGCTGCTAGCTAGTGTTTTCTCTTAACGAAAGAAACTTTATTACGATGGCAATAGTGTACCTTAATCAACAATACTTTAATGAGCAAATTTTGTACCCATTTAATATTGACGAATATTGAAACCTCACCTGCTGCTCCCCTTACAAACCAACCGTTATGGCCTTTTTCTGGGTAGTCAGTGCTATGCATTCAGATGTTTGATAACAGTTTTATAAAATGACACAACTTAATGGGTGTACGAAATCGATGCAAGTGGAGTTTAAAAACTAGGAGAGCAGTAGGGGCTCTACAGAGATCAAAACATAAATGTGAATACTACTAGTGAACATAATTTTAATGCCCAATGCTTATACTGACTGAAACCAGAGACAATTCTTTACCCATAATTCTCGTAAACCAATCATCCCACGCCTTAGCTATGATTTCTGCAATCGAGATATAAAAATATAGTTACGTGAGGCTACACTATTACTCAATGGCAAGACGGTTGCACGGATATAATCTAGCCAGGAAGCAAGTATACCAGGTGCCAAGTCCTGGGTGCTGTGGCAGCAAGAAGGCAGGCTGGAAAAGAGCAACGAACCATGCTTGAGATCATGTGTGTAAAGACATGTGTGCTGGTCGAATTGAGCAAGGATGATTGTAATATTACCTCATCCTCTTGTCAAAATAGATATTAGCTACCCGACGGGTATGTTGTTGACGTGCAAGCTTGCGGGTAGGACGGGTATGTTTCTTGGCGTGCTGCCTCCGACGGAAAGGAGCAAAGCTGGTGGCCCGGATGCAAACAATCAAATGAAATTGATTAGTAAATCGTCACGTGATCATCGACTACATACTCTAGCTATGCACTTGACGTGCATACCCGAAGCCAATGGGGAGTACATGCTGTGGGTCCATCGGGCCGTCTGGTAGTAGCAGCCGGTCTTTGAACTCTGGAGTCCTGTTGCCCAAGTCCCGGACGATCTCTGCTGCTTTAGCCCACATGGTTCTCCGGTCCATAGAAAACTTACTGATCCAGAGAGGAGTGCTCTATGAGTAAGAAGATTTGTTTCATCTGCATATTAATTGCGGGAGAAAGGGATACGAAAATACTGACTCCAGGTGCCTGACTACTTCCCACTCGAACAAACGTTGCATGCGGAGAAACTTGACAAGGACGCGGGCCTCGAGGCTTGGCGGCGAACGGGGGACTCGCGGCAGGAAGCGAGGGATGATGTAGTCCTGTGACACCAAGTGCACCAGATGGATCACGCAGAAGTAGGACTTTGTCTGCTCCAGCATCCTACATCCATGCATTCTGTAGATCAGCAAGCAATAGTTTTGTTTTTGCCAATTTTCCTTATGCAATTTTCAAAGTGGCAATTGTGGTAAATTGTCAAAAGCTGAGAGTGGCAAAAGTGAAATGAAATTATTTTGCTTTTGCCACGGAATGGCAATTGTGATAATTGTCAAAAGCTAAGGGTGGCAAAAGTGAAATGTCAAAATCTAGAGTAGCATAAGGAAAATTAGCAAAATCTAGCAAAACCAAAATTTCCCCGTAGATCAAAGCACTGGCAAAGCAAAAGAAGGGTGGTGGGTGCATACGCAACGAAGGTGTAGCCATAACCTTGGAGCCACAGGAAACTGAGGAGCCGCCGGTAACGGAACCGCCTCACACAAGGGTACTCTCCAGGGACGAACAATCGCAGCTCCTGGCCGCACTCTACCGCTCGCCTCCTCATCATGGAGGATCCCCGATTTGCTGCATCAGTTGCTAATGGGACCGAAGAACATTGAGGCTTTGCCACATTGCCAGTAGCAGGAGTACCTACAGCAGTAACACTTTTAGGTATTAAATGTGTATGCAGAGGACTTCCCCAGTTCAAAAATGATCGATAGTGTTTAGTTTCACTTCTTCCTTTTTGCGAACAAATGGGGTAAGGGCAATGTGCATAGCGACCGGGAGTGCGATGGTGTTGAGTTCAGTATTACATGTGTATGTACATAAGCATAGGTGGAGCAATACAGTACAAATAATGGAAAAAATCAGAGCAGCAAAGAGCAAATAATTATTTTTGCAGCGATGAACTAGTGGGATGAAGGTAACACAATTACACAACGCACGATGATGGCAAATTTAGAGCAAACATAAAGAGCATCAAATAGACCAAGAGTTAGTTAGTTCTAATTCTGCAAATGATTAACATGCGAGTACTACCGTCTTCAGAAAAAAATCTGGTGAGAAAATCTAGCAAAGCAGAGATGAAAAGTTGTGTCAGCGGTTTTGTGGCGTTCAGTGACCAGGTCAGCCGGTGGTGCCCATGTTCCTTGTAATGTGGGCGTGATTGTCTTGGTTTTTTGCACGGCTTTCCACAAATTAACCAGAGAATCTCACTCTCTTCTTAATTAGTGAACTGGCAAGTCTTTTGCCTTGTTAAAGAAAAGTTGTGTCGTGACAATGATCACCAATAGCATTCAATGTGGCCCAGATATCAAGTGGAAAGAATGACAAGTGCTTATTGGCTAAATTTAAGGTTGGCTGGATAAAACGATTGTGAATTTACCTTCGCTTGCACATGATTGACGTGCACACCCTTGATTAAGCTCCGGGCATGTGGCGGCTTTAACACATTCCTCTGAATATTAGAATAACACACTAGTTCATCAGTTGATATTGATAGAAAGTACCAACATTGAACACATACTGTTGGCCATTGGAAAAGTTGAAAACATTAGGATAGTTAATTCATTTCTTCGGTCTTTTACAACGTTGCTAGCTAATTTTTTTGTCAACAAAATTAACTTGATTATTATGACAACATTGTCTTAATCAACAAAATTATAGTATCACAGAGAACAAATTTTGTGCCCCTTTAATTTATAGAAGAATATTAAATCCTGACCTGCCCCTGCCCCTAGCAACCAATCCCCTTATGGCCTTTTTTCTGGCTAGCGGCCTAGTTGGTACTACTATGCATTCAGATGTTTGGTAACGGTTCCATGAAAAGATGCAGCTTGATGGGTGCACGGAATTGATACAGGTGGAATTTTGAAATGAGGAGAGCTACACATGTGAATATTACCAACGGACAGAAGGTTAAGTGCAAGGTTCGATGCTTGTAGAGAGTGAAACCAGAGACGAATCTTACCCATAATTCTCCTGAACCAATCATCCCGCGCCTTAGCTATGATTTCTGCAATTGAGATACAGAAATATCGGTACACGAGGCTACAGTATTGCTAGAATGGCAAGATGGAGAGAATCTAGCGAGGAATTTGGTATACATACCAGGTGCCAACTCCTGGGTGTTGTGGCAGCAAGAAGGCAGGCTGGAAAAGAGCAACGAAACATGCTTGAGATAGTGTGTTTGTATGTGTCAAGAAATCAGAAAATGCATCAAGCTAGGATGATTGTGGTATTACCTCATCCTCTTGTCAAAATAGAGTTTAGCTACCCGACGGGTATGTCGTCGACGTGCAAGCTTGCGGGCAGGACGGGCATGGTTCTTGACGTGCCGCCTCCTACGGAAAGGAGCAAAGCTGGTGGCCCGGATGCAAACAATCAAACGAAATTGATCAGTGAGTTGCCGCGTGATCACCGACTACATAGCCTAGCGATGCGTACCCGAAGCCGATGGGGAGGACGTGCTGCGGACCCATCGGGCCGTCCGGCAGCAGCAGCCGGTCTCTGAACTCCGGGGTCCTGTTGGCCAAGTCCCCGACGATCTCCGCTGCTCTAGCCCACATGGCTCTCCGGTCCAGAGAATGTTCGCTGATCCAGAGTAAAAAGGTTCGTTTGATGTGCATAATGAATTATTGATTGCGGGGGAGAGTGGATCAACACGGAAATACTGACTCGAGGTGCCTGACTACTTCCAGCTCGAACAAATGCTGCATGCGGAGAAACTTAACGAGGACGCGGGCCTCGAGGCTCGGTGGCGAGCGGGGGACTCGCGGCAGGAAGCGTGGGATGATGTAGTCCAGGGCCTCGGTCCACTGCCCCTGCGACACCAGGCGCTCCAGATGGAACACGCACAGGTAGGCGTTCGTCTGCATCAGCATCCTGCGACCCACGCATTCCGTCGATCAGCAAGCGAGCGCGACGTACGTACGTAGCAGAGCAGGAGAAGGGTGCGTACGCGACGAAAGTGGAGCCGTAGCCTTGGAGCCAGAGGAAGGTGAGGAGCCGCCGGTAACGGAACCGCCGCACGCAGGGGTACTCTCCGGGGACGAACAGTCGCAGCTCCTGGCCGCAGTGCACCTCTCGCGTCCTCATCTCCGACGGTCGCCGGTTTGGGGCTGGGGATTGGGGTTCAGGATGGGGGAAGGAAGGAAGGATGCGGGATATATAGAGGGCGCTGCGGGGGTGGGATGGGACCCACGAATGAATGCTGGACCTCCGCCGGGAGGAGGGAGGCGGAGGCGGAGCAGTTAATGCTCGGTGGGACCCGCCCTCACTTTGGACTTGGACAGTCCAGAGGGAATATAGACAGCTCAGTCGGTTTAGCACGAACATCCCGAGCCTCCGCGTGCGCCACGTATCAGCGAGCAATCCTACGCATACGAAAAGCTAGAGCAAGTGTGATAGTCCAATCTTAGAGCATCCACATCGGACATAGAAAATACAAGCTTTCAAATATCCGTCGACGTGTCATCAACAACCCCTCAAATATTCATAGACCCATCATCGGATCAACGTTTCATCTACGGGCAAAAAGAGCATAATTCATGGCAGATTTCGTTAATGCCGCGTTTAGATGTCTGAATTGGGCTCTGTATTGGATTTGGTATTGGGCTGTCCCATTTCAGATATTTAGATATACTCTGAAACAGCAGACCGAAACGGTAACGAATACGCAGAAGTTTTCGCTCGCACGCGTCCACTCCTCGCGGCAATCCGGAGGGCCGCACCTTCGATTTCAGCCGAATTGGATCAAGCCCGCTAAAGAAAACGATTCGGGCCTTTCTTTCGTCCCTTCGCCCCTTCACCATGAGACAACCTTCGTCCCTCTAACCAGATCGAAGACGACGGTGCCCAGGCAAATCGAAGACGACGACACCTCGTAGATCGATGCCCTCTCGTTCCCTTTTTCCTCTATCGTCGATCTGTCCTCTCCTCCGGTGCCCCTTCTTGTTGTCTCCGGCCATGCTCACCGCGGCTAGATCCCATATGACCTCTGATAGCTGCGGCTACAGTACCTTCCTCCCCAGTACTGCGGTGACCCATCGCCGAAGCCCATCTCCTCTCTCTTATGCCTCCTTAGCCGAGACATGGATCCCCTTCTTCCTGGTCCTCCTCTGCCCAGCTAGTTACCGTCGTATACCAAGACGGCTCCCCTTATTCCTGCATCAACATGTCTCCTCTTCTTCCTCCACCATTCTAGAATATTTGATTTTTTGTTGCTATATAATCATCCAATATTAGTCACGCAGTATATAGCTTCTGTTTTGATGCATATACTAATGTTGCTATGCAATTCCATAATTTGACATCCAAATATGATTCTGTATTGAAACCTCGGTAAGATTTCGAGACTCAGTTCAGTTAACACCCAAACAACTGAATTTGTATTCATGTTCATTACAGTTTCCTAGATGAAATGGAATTGAAACCAATACAATATGGAGGTCTCCAATACATACATCCAAACACGGTGTAAATGAAATGTTCCTTTCGTTCCAGACCCATCACTCAACAGTTTCAACGGCAGACCGTGCAAATTCATACCACAAACTACTTAAAACATAGTTAAAATATATAAAGAACGGGTAAGGGCGGAAGAAATCACCGTTTCCTCGCCGGTCCCTTCCCCTTTCGAGTGTCAACACGTGTAGACATCAGCGAGCAAAGGTGCATTATCGTCGGAGCTGGAGATGGAGTTGTCCGTCATGTAGGAGTCGGAGCTGCACCTCATGCCCGACAGCCTATGGAGCAGGCGGTCCTGCTCCTTCGTATGGCGGGCCGCCTTAGCCTTCCCCGTCGCCTCCTTGTTTACCTCGCGCTCCGACAACTCGATGGCAAGTCAAAGCGCCTTGGCATTCTTGTGGCGGAGGCGTCGTGCATCTGTCTCCGCCATCGTGAGAGAGTGGCGAAGGACCAACACAAGGAGCATGTCCCCGGGATCGACCGACGTGCAGACATCACCTCCCCTTTCTCCCCCACCCGGTGTCACCCGTACTGGGCTACACGTGCCTCGGACTCAGGCGTCCTCATGAACCCTGGCCCCGACACGGGCATGAGGACCCAACGATGGTCGGGTACCAATTCCGGACCAGAGGGTGGTGGAGGTGGGCAGCGAACCTACCGGAGCAGAGCGGAGCTGCTGGAGCTGCATGTCGGGCCAGAAGGGCTGGCGACATCGACGGTGCTGCATCGACGGGCGATGGGCGCTAAGGAAGATCCACCGTTGTCGGGGCCGCCTTGCTCGAGTAGTGACCTGCTAATTGCGACGCGGAGGGTGAGATCCTCCACATCGATGTTTGAGGCATCAGATTCTCCGTCGGAGCAACTGCTGCTTTCATCGCCGGCTATCGGATAGGAGGAAAGGGGATCGGAAGTGGAGTGGAGTTCAGATTGACCGATGCCTAGGGTTTGTCGGATGGGGATATTTGTGGGGTCGGGGTGGGTCAGGTTGGGCCAAGCCGACGTGGCAGACGCGCTCGGGCGCTCTCGGGCCGCCCTCATATCTGCCCCATATTTAGGTTGGATATGAAGGGTGTCGGTCAGCCCGGCGTTTGAGGCATGTTTGAGGTGCCCGTTTGGGTCAGATTTTCGTGACCGGTTAGTGAATGGATGGGCCGCCTGGGCGTTTGAGGTCGGTTTGGGGCGCCCTGCTGTAGATGCTCTTACATGGCAATTTTGTCTATGTGGAGAAAAGAAACATGAAAAAATGAGAGGGGGTGGGCTCTCATACAAGAGCCTAGCTATATGTGTGTTCCTAGGCAAATATAATAAATGTGAAGAAAAAGGTAGAGAGAAGGTGAAAACACGTTATACTCTTATAGCCAACCTTACATCTAACCTTATCGTATGAGTGACTAAAAACGATGACTATATATGACCAGATCTCCACACCGGCAATCAGCCTGATTTTTTGTTGCTGTCATCGGTCATTGGTGTGGACCTGTCACACTCCGATCTGTTAGCACCATGAGGTACGCAACGACATATTTACCGGCGATTACTGTGGTATTGATAATGATAGGTAATGGCTCATGTTGAGTTCGAGACTTCAAGTGATGGGGGATGCGAGTTTGGATGTGGTGAAGATTGTGGACCGGATGATCGGTGTTTTGCAGCAGTCTCGGCTAGCAGGGCGATAACATAGCGGGACTTCTTCTTGGTGGTGCTTTCTAGGCACAAAGTCTTGACTTCCGGGGTGAAGACCCTAGGTCTGACCTTCACTGGTTGTATCTGGCAATGGCGGATCTCTATTCGTGTCCTTGTTGAAGGCATTGCTTGGATAGTCGAACTTTCTTCAGGGTGAAAATCAATGATCTATGATCAGGCAACGACGGTGTTGGTGCATGGTTTTCTTCTTGGAGGCATCGTTCTTGGAGAACCTTTTTCGCAGTCTGGGTGTGGCCTCTGGTGGTGGCAGTTCCTGCTCTCGGCAATTTTTCTCTTTTTTTCTCTTGGTTGTGTGCATCCTTGATGTCTCGACTAGCTCCTGACATTATGTTGTTGCAGAGGCCATGTGTAATTGATATCTGCTCGATATTAATATATTCCCATGAAAAAATATATGACATGGCAACATCATATACCCAGCAGTTGGCTATACTATTAACCATGCTCTTAGGTAAGGAGTTTATGTAAATGTTGTGGAGTTCTATGATTGGGAATAGGGAAGAGGAGGGCCCCACCACGGTGAAATTCAAGGGGCGCGGGAGGTGGGGGTGGAGTCGGGGTACTAATGCCAAGTTAGCATCTTAGAATCACGCATGTCGCATCAAATGCAGCGAACGAGATCAACTACATATCCTCTTACCCATTATGACTCACACCACACTCCCCCCTCTCTTGTGCAACTCTCTCTCGTGATCTTAGCAAGGTGTTGCGGCGATATCCACGGATCCTAATGTTCATGCGGGATGTGCGAGCGGAGGTAGGTTGGCTGGGAGTGACACCGTGGGGTGGCTGGAGCACATAATCCTGGTTGGTGCAGAGTGATGGTGTCCAGTGCCTCCCTAAACCACCACGAGGCGACACCGGCTAAGCGGATTCTTAGGCATTTCTCTTATGTCTCCATCGATGACCTAGTGTCGCTACTCACGACGTTTAGGAGAAGGGTGTTTGATCGATGTTCCGCATAAAGAACAATGATTGGGTTTTTTCACGAATACGCAAACATTGTGTATCATTGTATTGATAGGAGAGGTGGAAAAGTAAAATTTCGGTTACAATAGTCCCACGTACATAGCCGGCGCAGGCACATAGAACCGTAGCAGTAAGAGGTAGGGGTTGCTCATCCCCTAGTACATCAAAAGAGTTCTATCTCTAAGAAATCAGGATTGCCAGGTCATTGGCGCTGACGCTAGCCTATAGGCGCGTGTCTTCTTGGATCCACAGTGAGTGCAATAGTCTCTCCATGGATGGCTAGAGGTGATTGAAGATACAACCGTTCTGGTGCTTCCAGATCACATGTGTAGTGAGTGCTATAATGGAGTTGAGCCCTTTTCAGATGGTGGCGGGGGATGACGAGCATGTATTGATCCATCATTCTGCGAATGGTGTGTCCGGGATCGGGATCGTAGCAGTCGAGTGACACCATGATAGGACCTCATGCCATACCTATTGCAAGAACGAGTAGGCAGCATAGAGGTGTTGCATGTCCTCGGTAGCCTGGTGGCGGAGTGCACACCTGTCGTTGTGTGGCAGCCCACGTCGAGCGAGATGGTCCGCCGTCCAACAACGATCCTGCAAGGCAAGACACATGAAGACCTTGATGCATAGGGGGGACCAAGTCTTCCATGTTAGCTTCCAATATACATCGAGCATAGAGCCATGGAAGAGGGCCAGGTAATATAATTTGCCTGAGTAGATGTTGGACTCCGTCCATCTCCAGCGTAGCTCGTCCGAACCAGCCTCAAGGATTATGTGATGCAGCATGCACCAAAGCTTGACGTACTACACAATGGCCGCGGGGCCAAGGGCACTGATACGTCTCCAACATATCTATAATTTTTTCTTGCTCCATGTTGTTATATTATCAATCTTGGATGTTTTACAATCATTTTATAGCAACTTGTTGGGGAACGTTGCATGGGAAACAAAAAATTTCCTACGACACGCAAGATCTATCCATGGTGATGAGCATCTACGAGAGGGAGAGTGTATCTACGTACCCTTGTAGATCGCTAAGCAGGAAGCGTTCAGAAACGCGGTTGGTGTAGTCGAACGTTTTCGCGATCCAAATCGCCGAGCGTCCCGCGATCCAATCACGATCCGTCCCACGAATTCATCACGATCCGTCCCGCGAACTCATCACGATCCGTCCCACGAACTCATCACGATCCGTCCCACGAACTCATCATGATCCGTCTCGCGAACTCATCATGATCCGTCCCGCAAACTTATCACGATCCGTCTCACAAACACATCATGATCCGTCTCGCGATCTTGATCACGGTCCTTCCGATCTAGCTCCGAACGGACAACACCTCCGCGTTCAGCACACGTACAGCTTGATGACGATCTCCGCCGTCTTGATCCAACAAGAGGGGGCAGAGAGGAAGAAGAGTTCTCCGGCAGCATGACGACGCTCCGGTGATGGTGGTGGAGCTATTCTGATAGGGCTTCGCCTAAGCACTGCAAAAAACCGATCTAGAGGAGAAACTATGCACTAGAGGAACGAGTAGCACGTGGCTGAAAATTCTGTGCCAAAACCCTAAAATCCTCTAGTATATATAGAGGAGAGGAGGAGGAGGCTTGGCTGCCAAAAAGCCAGCCCTTGGGTCAGCCAAAGTGGGGAGGAGAGGAGGACTCCTCCTCCAATCCTAGTAGGACTAGGATTCCTCCTTTTTTTGGCCTTTTTCCACCTTTTCCCCTTTGGGATTTTTCTCCCAGCCGCATGGGCCTTGTGTGGGACTTCCACCAGCCCACAAAAGGCTGGTATTTACTCTCCCAAAGCCCATGAAGACTCTTGGGTCGAAATACCCCTCCCGATGGTCTCCCGGTACACTACCGGCACTCCCGGTACTTACCGATTAGCCCGAAACTTTTCTGGCGACCAAAATGGGACTTACTATATATCAATCTTTACCTCCGGACCATTCCGGAGCTCCTCGTGACGTCCGGGGTCTCATCCGGGACTCCAAACAACCTTCGGTCACCACCATACATAACTCTATACTACCGAAACGTCACCGAACCTTAAGTGTGCAGACCCTGCGGGTTCGAGAACTATGTAGACATGACCGAGACACCTCTATGATCAATAACCAATAGCGGGACCTGGATGCCCATATTGGTTCCTACATATTCTACGAAGATCTTTATCGGTCGAACCTCTATGTCAAGGATTCAGTTAATCCCGTATGATGTTCCCTTTGTTCTTCGGTATGTTACTTGCCCGAAATTTGATCGTCGGTATCTGCATACCTAGTTCAACCTCGTTACCGGCAAGTCTCTTTACTCGTTCCGTAATACAAGATCTCGTGACTAACATTTAGTCACATTGCTTGCAAGGCTTATTGTGATGTTGTATTACCGAGTGGGCCCTGAGATACCTCTCCGTCACACGGAGTAACAAATCCCAGTCTTGATCCATGCCAACTCAACAGACACCCTCAGAGATACCTGTAGAGCATCTTTATAGTCACCCAGTTACGTTGCGACATTTGATAGACACAAGGCACTCTTCCAGTGTCCGTGAGTTGCATGATCTCATGGTCATAGGAACACTTACTTGACATGTAGAAAACAGTAGCAATAAACTGACATGATCATATGCTATGTTTGTAGTTTGGGTCTTGTCCATCCCATCATTCTCCTAATGATGTGATCCCGTTATCAAATGTCATCTCATGTCAATGGCTAGGAAACCTTAACCATCTTTGATCAACGAGCTAGTCCATTTAGAGGCATACTAGGGACATGGTTTTGTCTATGTATCCACGCATGCATCTAAGTCTCCGATCAATACAATTATAGCATGGATAATAAACGATTATCATGAACAAGGAAATATGATAATAACTAATTTATTATTGCCTCTAGGGCATATTTCCAACAGTCTCCCACTTGCACTAGAGTCAATAATCTAGTTCACATCACCATGTGATTTGCATTGTTATGAATCTAACACTCAATGAGTTCTGGGGCTTGATCATGCTTTGCATGTGAGAGAAGTCTTATAGTCAACGGGTCTGCGACATTCAAATCCGTGTGTACTTTGCAAATTTCTATGTCAAACCGTAAACACTGCTACCACACTCCACTTGGTACTATTCGAAATGGCTGCTCCACTATACGTATCCAGATTGCTACTACGAGTCATCTGGATTGGTGTTAAAGCTTGCATCGACGTGACTCTTTACGACGAACTCTTTATCACCACCATAATCGAGAAACATCTCCTTAGTCTTTTAGTTACTAAGGATAATCTTGACCGCTGTCCAGTGCTCCATTCCAGGATCACTTTGAAACCTTCTAGCCATACTTATGGCAAGGCTGACATCAGGTCTTGTGCACAACATTGCATACATGATAGAGCCTATGGCTGAAGCATAGGGGATGACACTCATCTTTTCTCTATCTTCTGCAGTCACTGGGCATTGAGTCTTACTCGACTTTATACCTTACAAATCAGGCGAGAACTCTTTCTCTGTTGATCCATTTTGAACTCTTTCAAAATCTTGTCAAGGTATGTACTCATTGAAAGTCTCATCAAGTATCTTGATCTATCTCTATAGATCTTGATGCTCAACAATTAGGTAGCTTTATCTAGGTCTTCCTTTGAAAAACTCTTTTCAAACAACCTTTTATGCTTTCCAGAAATTCTATATCATTTCCGATCAACAATATGTCAACCACATATGCTTATCAGAAACTCTATAGTGCTCCCACTCACTTTATTGTAAATGCAAGTTTCTCGTAAACTTTGTATGGACTCAAAAACTTTAATCACCTCATCAAAGTGTATATTCCAACTCCAAGATGCTTGCTTCAGTTCATAGAAGGATCACTGAAGCTTGCACACCTTTTAGCATCCTTAGGACTGACAAAACCTTCTGGTTGTATCACATACAACCTGTCCTCAAGAAAGGAAACGATGTTTTGGCATCCATCTGCCAGATTTCATAATTGAAAAATGCAGCAACTGCTAACATAATTCTAACAGACTTTAGCATCGCTACAAGTGAGAAAGTCTCATCGCAGTCAACTCCTTGAACTTGCCGGAAACTTCTTTGCGACAAGTCGAGCTTTATAAATGGTGACATTCACCATCAGCGTCTGTCTTCATTTTAAAGATCCATTTGTACTCAACGATCTGCCATCCAACGAGCAAGTCTACCAAAGTCTATACTTGGTTTTCATATATGGATCCTTTCTCGGATTTCATGGCCTCTAACCATTTGTCGGAATCCGGGCCCATCATTGCTTCTCCACAGCTCGTAGGTTCATTGTTGTCCAACAACATGACCTCCAAGACAGGGTTGTCATACCGCTCAGGAGCAGTACACATCCTTGTCGACCTACGAGATTCGATAGTAACTTGATCCGAAGCTTCATGATCATCATCATTTACTTCCTTTTCAACTGACGTAGGTTCCATAGAAACATCTTTCTGCGCTGCGCTACTCTCTGGTTGAAACAAAGGTTCAACAACCTCATCAAGTTCTATCTTCCTCCCACTCAATTCTTTCGAGAGAAACTTTTTCTCGGGAAAGGACCCGTTTTAGCAACAACCACTTTATGCTTGGATCTGAGATAGAAAGTTCACCTAACTATTCTTAGGGTATTCTACGAAGATGCATTTTTCCGCTTTGGGTTCGAGCTCATTAGGTGAAAACATTTTCCATACAAGAATCGCAGCCCCAAACATCAAGAAATGAAAACTTAGGTTCCTATCAAACCATAATTCACACGGTGTCATCTCAACGGATTTAGATGGTGCCCTATTTAAAGTGAATGTAGTTGTCTCTAATGCACAACCCCAAAATTATAGTAGCAAAACGATAAGAGACATCATAACATGCACCATATCCAATAGAGCACGACTATGACGTTCGGACATACCATCACACTATGGTGTTCCAGGTGGTGTGTGTTGTGAAACAACTTTCACATTGTCTAAAGTTGTATGCCAAACTCGTAACTCAGATATTCACCTCAACGATCATATCACAGATATTTTTATCTTCTTGTCATGATGATCTTAAACTTCACTCTAAATTTGCTTGAACTTTTCAAACGATTCAGACTTGTGTTTCATTAAGTAAACATACACTATATCTACCCAAATCTTCAGTGAAGGTAAGAAAATAACGATATCCACCACATGCTACAAGACTCATTGGATTGCATACGTCAACGTGTATCATTTCCAATAAATCACTTGCCCGCTCCATCAAACCCGAAAACGGGGTCCTTAGTCATCTTTGACCAAGAGGCATGGTTCGCATGTCTCAACCGATTTGAAATTGAAAGAGTCCAAAGATCCATCAGCATGGAGTTTCTTCATGCGTTTATACCAATATGACATTTAGCGGCAGTGCCACAAGTATGTGGTACTATCATTATTAACTTTGCATCTTTTGGCATCAATGTTATGAACATGTGTATTACTACGATCAAGATTCAACAAACCATTCTCACTAGGTGCATGACCATTGAAGGTATTATTCATGTAAATAGAATAACCATTATTCTCTAACTTGAATGAATAACCGTGTTGCAATAAACACGATCTAATCACGTTCATGCTCAATGCAAAACACCAAATAACACTTATTTAGGTTTGTTACTAATCCCGAAGGTAGAGAGAGCGTGCGATGTTGATCACATCAACCTTGGAAACACTTCCAACACACATCATCACCTCAACCTTAGCTAGTTCTCCGTTTATTCCGTAGCTTTTATTTCGAGTTACTAACATTTAGCAACCGAACTGGTATCCAATACCCAGGTGCTACTAGGAGTACTAGCAAGGTACACATCAATAACACGTATATCAAATATACTTCTGTTGACGTTGCCAGCTTTCTTATCTACCAAGTATCTAGGGTTGTTCCGCTTCAACGATCGCTCTCCTCATAATCGAAGCACTTAGTCTCGGGTTTGAGTTCAACTTTGGGTTGCTTCACTGGAGCAGCAACTGACTTGCTATCCATGAAGTTTCCCTCCTTGCTCTCGCCCTTCTCGAAACTAGTGGTTTGACTAACCATCAACACTTGACGCTCCTTCTTGATTTCTACCTTTGCGGTGTCAAACATCGCGAACAGCTCAGGGATCATTATTTCCATCCCGTGCGTTTTATAGTTCATCACCAAGTTCTAGTAGCTTAGTGACAGTGACTTGGAGAACTATATCAATCACTATCTTATCTGGAAGATCAACTCCCACTCGATTCAAGCGATTGTAGCACCCAGACAATCTGAGCACATGCTCAACGATTGAGCTATTCTCCTTCATCTTGCAGGCAAAGAATCTTGTTGGAGATCTCATATCTCGCAACATGGGCACGAGTCTGAGATCCTAATTTCAGCTCGTAGAACATCTCATATGTTGTGTGATGTTCAAAACGTTTCGGAGCCTCAATTCTAAGCCGTAATGCATGACGCACTAATCTATCAAGTAGTCATCAGAACGTGCCTGTCAGATGTTCACAACATCTACAAACCACGCTAGAGGGGTTGGCGCACCGAGCGGTGCATTAAGGACATAATCCTTCTGTGCAGCAATGAGGACAATCCTCAGATCACGGACCCAGTCCGCAATATTGCTACCATCATCTTTCAACTCTATTTCTCTAGGAACATATAAAAAAACAAGGGAGCTACAGTGCGAGCAAGTAATCTACAACATAATTTTGCAAAGACACTACTGACTATTTTCATGATAATGAGTTCAATTAATCATATTACTTAAGAACTCCCACTCAAATTGACATCCCTTTGGTCATCCGAGTGATACATGATCCAAATTCATCAACTCAAGTCCGATCATCACGTGAGTTGAGGTGGTTTCAATGGTGAACATCATCATGTTGATCATATCTACTATGTGACCCATGTTCGACCTTTCGGTCTCTTGTGTTCCGAGGCCATGTCTGTACATGCTAGGCTCGTCAAGTTTAACCCGAGTGTTCTGCATGTGCAACACTGCCTTGCACCCGTTGTATGTGAATGTAGAGTCTATCACACCCGATCATCACGTGGTGTCTCGACACGAAGAACTTTCACAACGGTGCACACTCTGGGAGAACACAATTTTATCTTGAAATTAAGTGAGGGATCACCTTATAATGGTATCGTCGTCCTAAGCAAAACAAGGTGCATAAAAGGATTAACATCACATGCAAATCACAAGTGACATGATATGGCCATGAACTTGTGCTTTTGATCTCCATCATGAAAGCACCGGCATGATCTCCATCGTCATCGGCATGACAACATGATCTCCATCATCTTGATCTCCATCAACGTGTCGCCATCGGGGTTGTCGCGCCCACCATGCTTCTACTACTATTGCTACCGTTTAGCGATCAAGTAAAGCATTACATAGCGCTTAATGATTGACACGCAGGTCATACAATAATTAAAGAAAACCCTATGGCTCCTGCCGGTTGCCGTACTCATCGACATAAAAGTCGTGATATTCTATACAACACATGATCATCTCATACATCACATATATCACATCATGTAATTGGCCATATCACATCACAACATACCCTGCAAAAACAAGTTAGACGTCCTCTAATTGTTGTTGCATGTTTTACGTGGCTGCAACGGGTATCTAGCAAGAACATTTCTCACCTACGCATAAACCACAACGGTGATACACTAGTTGCTTTTCAACCTTCTCAAGGACCGCCTTTGTAGAATCCGATCCAACTAAAGTGAGAGAAACTGGCACCCGCAAGCCATCTATGCAACAAGTTGCGTTTGAGGGAACCGGTCTCTCGTAAGCATACGAGTAATGTTGGTCCGGGCCGCTTCATCTCACAATACCGCTGAACCAAAACATGACCAAGGGAGGAAGAAATCTAAGCATCAACGCCCACAAACTCTTTGTGTTCTACTCGGGATCTCATCTACACATAGACCTAGCTCATCATGCCACTGTTGGGGAACGTTGCATGGGAAACAAAAAATTTCCTACCCACACGCAATATCTATCCATGGTGATGAGAATCTACGAGAGGGAGAGTGGATCTACGTACCCTTGTAGATCGCTAAGCGGGAAGCATTAAGAAACGCGGTTGCTGTAGTCGAACGTCTTCGCGATCCAAATCGCCGAGCCTCCCGCAATCCAATCACGATCCGTCCCACGAATTTATCACGATCCATCCTGCGAACTTATCATGATCCGTCCCGCGAACTCATCACTATCCGTCCTGCAAACTTATCACAATCCGTCTCGCGAACACATCACGATCCGTCTCGCGATCTTGATCACGGTCCTTCCGATCTAGCGCCAAACGGACGACACCTCCTCGTTCAACATACGTACAGCTTGATGACGATCTCCACCGTCTTGATCCAGCAAGAGAGAGTGGAGAGGAAGAAGAGTTCTCCAGCAGCGTGATGGCGCTCCGGCAATGGTGGTGGAGCTATTCCGACAGGGCTTCGCCTAAGCACTGGAGAAAACTGATCTAGAGGAGAAACTATGCACTAGAGGAACGGGTAGCACGTGGCTGAAAATTCTGTGCGAAAACCCTAAAATCCTCTAGTATATATAGGAGGATAGGAGGAGGAGGCTTGGCTGCCAAAAATCCAGCCCTTGGGTCGGCCAAAGTGGGGACGAGAGGAGGACTCCTCCCCCAATCCTAGTAGGACTAGGATTCCTCCTTTTTTTTGGCCTTTTTCCACCTTTTCCCCTTTGGGCTTTTTCTCACAGCCGCATGGACTTTGTGTGGGACTTCCACCAGCCCACAAAAGGATGGTATTTACTCTCCCACAGACCATGAAGACTCTTGGGTCGAAATAACCCTCCCGATGATCTCCCGGTACACTACCGGCACTCCCGGTACATTACCGATTAGCTCGAAACTTTTCCGGCAACCAAAATGGGACTTCCTATATATCAATCTTTACCTCGGACCATTCCGGATCTCCTCGTGACGTCCGGGGTCTCATCCGGGACTCCGAACAACCTTCGGTCACCACCATACATAACTCTATACTACCGAAACGTCACCGAACCTTAAGTGTGCAGACCCTGCGGGTTCGAGAACTATGTAGACATGACCGAGACACCTCTACGGTCAATAACCAATAGCTGGACCTGGATGCCCATATTGGTTCCTACATATTCTACAAAGATCTTTATCGGTCGAACCTCTATGTCAAGGATTCAGTTAATCCCGTATGATGTTCCCTTTGTTCTTCGGTATGTTACTTGCCCGAGATTCGATCGTCGGTATCTCCATACCTAGTTCAACCTCGTTACTGGCAAGTCTCTTTACTCGTTCCGTAATACAAGATCACGTGACTAACATTTAGTCACATTGCTTGCAAGGCTTATTGTGATGTTGTATTACCGAGTGGGCCCTTAGATACCTCTCCGTCACACGGAGTAACAAATCCCAGTCTTGATCCATGCCAACTCAACAGACACCCTCAGAGATACCTGTAGAGCATCTTTATAGTCACCCAGTTACGTTGCGATGTTTGATACACGCAAGGCACTCTTCCGGTGTCCGTGAGTTGCATGATCTCATGGTCATAGGAACACATACTTGACATGCAGAAAACAGTAGCAATAAACTGACATGATCATATGTTGTGTTTTAGTTTGGGTCTTGTCCATCCCATCATTCTCCTAATGATGTGATCCCCTTATCAAATGACATCTCATGTCAATGGCTAGGAAACCTTAACCATCTTTGATCAACGAGCTAGTCCATTTAGAGGCATACTAGGGACATGGTTTTGTCTATGTATCCACACATGCATCTAAGTCTCCGATCAATACAATTATAGCATGGATAATAAACGATTATAATGAACAAGGAAATATGATAATAACTAATTTATTATTGCCTCATGGGCATATTTCCAACACAACCTTATATCATTTTTGGGACTAACCTATTGACATAGTGCCAAAGTGCTAGTTGTTGTTTTTGCTTGTTTTTTACTTCGCAGAAAATCAGTACCAAATGGAGCCCAAAAGTTGTGGGGATTTTTGGATAATTTGTATGGACCAGAAGGAACAAGATGGGCCAAAGATCACTAGAAGAGGGGGCCAGGGTGGCCACCCTCCACCAGGGCGCGCCAGAGACCCCTAGCGCAGCCCGGTAGAGGGGGGCACCTCGGGCACCCCCTGAACCGACTATCGAGCCTATAAATTCTCAAAAAATCAGAAAACCCCAGGGGAGTCGACAAAACACAATTCCAGCTGCCGCAAGTTCTAGAACCACGACATCCAATCTAACACCATCACGGAGGGGTCGCTCTTCATCATAGGCGCCTCTTCGATGATGCGTGAGTAGTCCACCATAGACCTACGGGTCCGTAGGCAGTAGCTAGATGGCTTCCTCTCTCTCTATGATTTTCAATACAATGGTCTTCTGGAGATCTATTTGATGTAATAACTTTTGCAGTGTGTTTATTGGGATCCGATGAATTTTGAGTTCATGATCAGTTTCTATCCATGAATATCATTTGAGTCTTCTTTGATCTCTTATTTGCATGAATACTTATAGCCTCGTATTTCTTATTCGAATCTTTGGTTTAGTTAGGCCAACTAGATCGATTTTTCTTGCCATGGGAAGAGGTGCTTTGTGATGGGTTCGATCTTGCGGTGTTCTTTCCCAGTGACAGAAGGGGAAGCAAGACACGCTTGTATTGTTGCCATTAAGGATAACAAGATGGGATCTATTCGTACATGAATAGATCTTGTCTACATCATGTCACCATTCTTATTGCATTACCTAGTTTCTCCATGAACTTAATAAACTAGATACATGCTGGATAGCGGTCGATGTGTGGAGTAATAGAAGTAGATGCAGAATCTTTTCGGTCTACTTATCTTGGACGAGATACCTATACAATGATCATTTCCTGGATATCATCATGATTATTTTATCTTCTACCAATTTGCCAACAGTAATTTGTTCACCCACCGTGTGCTATACTCATGAGAGAAGCCACTAGTGAAACCTACGACACCCGGGTCTACTTTTCCAACATATTGCTTTCCGATATACTAGTTGCATATTTTGTTTTCAGGTCTATCAATCCAAAAAACAAAAATACCTTTCTACACTTTTTGTTTACTTATTTTATTTTGTGTTCTTGTGAGATCTATTTGCCAAAACTATCATTACCTAATCTATCTTATTACCGTAGAGAGATTGACAACCTCTCTTTCGCGTCGGGTTGCAAGTATTTGTTATTTGTGTGCCGGTGTTGCTTACGTGGGTGCGTGATATTCCTCTACGGATTGATATCTTAGTTTCATAACTGAGGGAAATACTTACCGTCATTGTGTTGCATCATCCCTTCCTCTTTGGTGAAATACCGACGCAATCTCAAGCCACGTTAAGCGCCAGCAATGTCGTGCACCCAAGCGCATTTAGGTAGGTGCTCCACCACGGTCTGGTCTCGGAGGCTTCTTTTAGGGCCTAATGAGTAGACAAGTGGTGCAAGCTCTAAGATGGCCTTGCCATTGATCTAGGGGTCGGTCCAGAATTTGAAAGTCCGCTCATCGTGTACCTCCCAGTAAGTGGAGGCACGGAATATCTACAAGGCCGCGGGGTCGTGCGGGAGATGAAGCTGGCTCTAGTGGCACGACACATCGGTGCACTGGACCCGTCACCACTGTGTGCATAGAGTAACACCGGTGTGATGTAGGTCAAGATCTCTATGACTCCGAGGAAAGTGGGGCGGCACACGCGATCCTAGTTCACGCGGCGCTATCCACCTCGCGCGTCCTTACACCCGACCCATAGGAAACTGCAAATGACACGGTTAACCCGTGTGAGGATGGTCTTGTTGACGGTGATGGAGACCAGGATGTGGATGGGCATGGCAGAGAGGACATGTTGACATAGGGAACGGGGGTCCGCAAGAGAGAGCATGGAACCGAGCCAAGTGGAGAGCTTCTTCTCCAATCACTTGACAAGAGGCATCAGGTACGATGTGGAAGGCTTGTGGATGGATAGCGGGAGGCCGAGGTACTTCACCGTGATCTGGGCGATTTGGCAGGACATCTCGGTCACTATCATGTTGATGTGCTCATCGGTGCAGCAAATGGGCGAGGCATAGCACTTGATGAAGTTTGTGTGTAGGCCAAAAGCCATGTCAAACGTGTAGAGCAAGCCTCGGACGGTGCAGACGTCACGGGCATCGGGGTGGCAGAAGATAAGGACATCTTCCGCATAAAGAGAGACGTTGGATGCTAGGTGCCTTGTAGTGAGCCTCTGAAAGTAAACCTGCTTGACAACCCTCTAGAAAAGCAAGTTGAGCAATCATCCGGGAGAAGGGGGCCCCTTCGGGCTACAAGCATGAAGGAATGGTGGGTCGTGGACACCATTGACGAGCACCCTCGTGGACGCGGTGGAGAGCAAAGTTGAGATCCACTCGCTCCAGCGATCCCTGAAGCCAAGGTGCCGCAACGTATCCAGAAGGAAAGTCCATGAGAGCGAGTCGAATGCCCTCGTAATGTCGAGCGTAGCATCTGTGGTACCTTGAGGTTTTTAATAAGTTGCATCATTTGTTGCACCAGAAGAAAGTTTTCGTGGATGCTATGACCAACAATGAACAAACTTTGGTTTGTCGAAACTGTGGTGCTCAAGTGTGGTTCCAGACAAAGGGAGAGCGCCTTCGTGAAAAGTTTCATAGTGAGGTGCATGAAGTTGACGAGCCGATAGTCGAAAAGGGATGTCGCGTCTTGCTTCTTGGGGAGAAGTGTGATAAGCACCTTGTTAAGCCACTGGAAGCTACAATTGTTGAGTGTGTACAACTTGTCGGAGATGGCACAGATGTGAATCTTGAACACATCCCATGCGCTACAAAAAAATTCCATGGTAAAGCCATCGGAGTATGGAGTCTTTCCTAGAGGTAGACTCTTGATCACAGCCAAGATCTCCTCGAGGCGCCTCCTGATGCCCCTCTCTAGCCTATAAATTCTAATATTTCCCAAAAATCCTAGAGAGCCTCCCGAAACAATTTTTCTACCGCCGCAAGTCTCTGTTCCACTGTGTGCCCATCTGGAGCTCTATTTTGCTGCCCCGTCGGAGGGGGGCTCGATCACGGAGAGCCTCTACATCAAGCTTGCTACTCCCATAGTGATGTGTGAGTAGTTCCCTATAGACTTATGGGTCCGTACTTAGTACCTAGATGGCTATCTCTCTCTCTTGATCTTCAATACAAAGTTCATTGTATCTTCGCGGTGAACTATTCGATGTAATCACTTTGTGCGGTGTGTTTGTTCAGATCTGATGAATTGTGTGTTTATTTTCATATTATTTATGAAAAAGATTTGAGTCTTCTCTGAATTATATTATGATTTTTATTTGCATTATTATTCTAGCTTCGTAAATCTCTCTGATCTATTGATATAGTTTGGCCAAGTAGATTGATATTTCTTCAGTGAGAGGGGTGCGTTCTAGAGGGTTCAATCTGGCGGTGCTCTATATCCTAGTGACAGAAAGGGACAAGACACGTCTATGTATTGTTTCCACTAAGGATAAAATTATGGGGTTAATTCATATCGATTGAGTTTTCTTTGTCTACGTCGTGTCATCGTTCTCCATGCATTACTCTGTTTGTCATGAACTTAATACTTAGAGAGGCAAGCAAAGAAGTGCTCTCAACATGGAGTAGTAGTAATAGGTGCATGCAAGAGTCTTCCTATTTTCTTATGGACATGATGCATATATACACATGATCATAGCCGTGAATAAACATTGCATAACTATGTGCTTTCCTATCAATTGCCCAATAGTAATTTGTTTACCCACTATATGCCTTCTACATGAGAGATGCCACTAGGGAACACTGCAACCCCCGGGTCTGATCACTTATATATTTACAAAATATTTCATTAACTTGATTCCATTTATTTACTTTTATTTATTTTTCAATTTACATTATTCAACTATCATCTACACACTACATTTGCTTGCAAATAACGAGTCCATGGGGATTGACAACACTCTTGCCCGCGTTGGGTGCAAGTGTTTGCTTCTTTGTACGCATCTGCTAAAGATGGGGGTTGCATGCTACTCCTACTGGTTCGATAACCTTGGTTGTCATAGAGGTAAATACTTATCTATACTTTGCTGCATCACGCGCTCCTCGTCACGAAAAACCCAACGCAGATCACAAGTATTAGGAAGGATTTCTGGCGCCGTTGCCGGGGAGTATCACCAACCTACTATCAAGTATCTTCGCACGAATTATCATTCACTTGTTATACTTTTTATTTGTTGTTATATTTTGCTTGCTTCATAAAAATAAAAAATACAAAAATATTTATCTTTGCTAGTTTACTCGTTTGCTAGTTGTTTGCTTGAAGTTGCTATCATGTTTGATTTTATCATCAAGAAGGATGATGGAGGTAAAAAAACCAAAGCGGAAACTCCCCCCATAGCGAGATGTAAAAGTTTTTGTTGCGGGGAAAGGGAAAAGCATTATCCACGAATTCTTTAGTTGTACTAGTATGTTGGCTTTCAAGGATATGTTAATCCTTAAAAGAACCAAAAGTTACATCGATGCTATTTCCGCTATTGTTCTTAACCTTGAAAGAAGATTTATGCGTACTCATCCTACTTTGCAAAGGCTTTTCTATGAGTTATCGGTCATAAAGGACCCTAGAGCTAAGAAGATGACCAGTCTTATCCTCATGCGTGAATTTGACTATATAGTACGAGAGGCTTGGGATATCTTTGAACACTATAATATGAGTTGTGAACACCCTTTAATAGATGAAATTTTATATAATGATAACTATATGATGTGATATGTGTTTCTAGATAACCATACTTTTGATGAAAACACAATTAAATAAGTTCCTCCTATTCATATTATCCAACAAGTTTTCAATGCCATCAATAAACAATATTCTTGGATAGTAAGAGAGAATACGAAAGGTTTTAATAAAAGTACCATTGAGAATGACAAGATATTACTTGATTATGTGTTTCCTATTGTCTTTGAGAAACCTCCTCCCCAAAATAATGTTAAAGTTGACAACACTTGAAACTATGCATTATGCCTAGCTAGGGGCGTAAAATAGTAGCGCTAGTTGGGGAGCAACCCAATAGTTACCTTTAAATTTTGTTCTTACTTTATGTATGTTTGTGGTTAAATGATTATTTACTCTGTAACGATTGTGTTTTATGTTTAAATTAGTGTTTGTGCCAAGTAAATCCGTTGGGATGACCTACATGATGACTAGAATTGATACAATGCAAAAACAGAAACTTTAGCGTCCAGTGTAGAATTTCTCTGATTTTACTGGAATGTTTTTTTGATGTAAAATTTTCATAATATTTTTATACAACCTTCTCAGGTTGTGCTATTTTTTTAGATTTTTTGGAGTGACATGAGTATAGGTTCTGTACAGATCATTACAGATTGTTCTGTTTTAGATAGAATTGTTTTTGCTTGCATAGTTTGCTTTTTTTGATGATGATATGGATTGTATCGGGGGCTATAAGTCATGGATAATTTATAATACAATACCTTATGCAATAATAAAATAATAATCAATTTATAAAAATACCTAAAGTATTTAATATGTTTACTATACTAACGGATCTCACGAAAGTTTCCGTTGAGTTTTGTGTGCTGAAGTTTTCAAGTTTTGGGTGCTATCATGATGGACGAAGTAATAAGGAGAGGAAGAGCTTAATCTTGGGGATGCCCAAGGCACCCCAAGGTAATATTATAGGAATATTCAAGCATCTAAGCTTGGGTATGCCCCGGAAGGCATCCCCTCTTTTGTCTCAATCCATCGGTATGTCACTTGGAGCTATATTATTATTCATCTCATGATAGAGTTTTGCTTGGAGCGTCGTTTGCTTTACTTTGTTTATGTTTTAGTGCTCCACAATAAATTTTTTATGGACACACCCACTTGAGAGACACACAAGATCAACATGATTTACTAGAATACTCTTTGTGCTTCACTTATATCTTTTGAGCTAAGTAGTTGCTCTCGTACTTCACTTATATCTTTTAGAGCACGGTGGCGTATATATTTTATAAAAATAATTGCACTCTCGTTCTTCACTTGTATTTGTTTGAGAGTTAACAAATAGTGATGGTGATTTGCATGGGTTGTAATACTACTCCAAAAATAATAGGTATTCAATGAGTGCATAATCAAAACATTCATGTAGCACATAAAAGAGAAATTGTGGGTTAATGATATTGATATGGTCATGTTGAAGGGCATGAGTGCTTGATCATTGGTTAGTAAGAATATTGTGAATTATAGGGTGTTAACTTGTTGTTCATCTAAATATTATTTATGGCATGGTGATGATGTCTGAGCATTCTTATTCCTCGTTGAAATCCCAATGTTGTTTAAGTCGGAGGCGCGCTATGGTTAACTCCTCCTAACCTCCTCCCTAGGGGCATGCGAGTAGTACTTTGCTTCGAGAGAGCTAATAAAACCTTGCAATAAGTATGTGAGTTCTTTATGACTAATGTGAATCCATGGATGTACGCACTCTCACCACCTCATATTTGCGAGCCTCTTCGGTACCGTGCATTGCCGATTATCACCTCGAGGATCGGTGCAACCTTCGCTAGTGCATCCAAACCCCGTGACATGATACGCTTTATTGCACGTAAGCGTCATTATATCTTTCTCAGAACAGCCACCATACCAACCTATCATGGCATTTCCATAGCCATTTCGAGATATATTGCCATGCAACTTCCACCGTTACATCATGTGACTAGTACTTTCATTGTTTTAATGCTTTGTATGATCATATAAGCTCACATAGAATTTGTGGCAAAGGCACCGTTCATCATTTTTATACATGTTACACTTGATCATTGCACATCCTAATACACTACCAGAGGCATTCATATAGAGTCATACTATATTTTTTCATATTGAGTTGTAATTAAATAAAAGTGTGATCATCATCATTATTAGGGCACTGTCTCACCGAAGAAAGGATGATGGAGACAATGATTGCCCCACAAGTCAGGATGAGACTCTGGACGAAAAAGAAAAGAAAGAAAGAAAGAAAGAGAGAAAAATAAAAATAAAAAATAAGAAAAAAGAAAAAGATGTAAATAAATTAGAGAAAAGAGAGAAGGGACATTGCTACTACCTCTTTTTCCACACTTGTGCCTCAAAGTGGCACCATGTACTTCATATAGAGAGTCTCTTGTTTTGTCACTTTCATATGCTAGTGGGAATTTTTCATTATAGAACTTGTCTTGTATATTCCGATGACGGCCTTCCCCAAATGCCCGAGGTCTTCATGAGCAAGCAAGTTGGATGCACACCCACTTAGCTTCAGTTGAGCTTTCATACACTTATATCTCTAGTGCATCTGTTGCATGGCAATCCCTACTCCTCGCATTGATATCTATTGATGGGCATCTCCATAGACCGTTGATATGCCTAGTTGATGCGAGACTTTCTTCTCCACTTTTACCCCTTTGAAACCTACCACCATATTCTATTCCACCTTTATGCTATATCCATGGTTCATTCTCATATATTGCGTGAGTAATAAAAAGCTAAAACGTGTTACAAAGTACGATCCAATTGCCTGGCTTGACATCGTGATGCTTGAAATTTGTATTTATGTGGTGAAGACGGAGCCATGCCATTCTAATATGATAAAATGAATAGGGGGTGAACATTCTTAAGGATCGTATATTTTGAAACTTGATGATTATGTTACTTATGTTTATGAATATTACTATGTTGATGTATTAATTCATCGTTTCTCAATGACCATACCTGCAATAGATTACATGTTGGGTAGCATGTCACATCAAAAATTTGGCTTTTATCATTTACCTACTCAAGGACGAGCAGGAATTAAGCTTGGAGATGCTGATACATATCCAACATATCTATCATTTTTATTGTTCCATGGTATAGTATTATCATTCTAGGATGCTTTTTGGGTATTTAGTTACCAATCCATATTATTTTTGAGCACTAACCTATTAACCCAGTGCATAGTGCCAGTTGTTGTTTTCTACATGTTTTTGGCTTTTCAGGTTTACAGTACCAAACGAAGTCCAATTGCCCCAAAACTTTTTTATGATTTTTTTGGACCAAAAGAAGACCTAGAATCTTCGGTAGGAGACCGGAGGTTGCACGAGGGAGGGACCACACAACAGGGCATGCCCAGGGGTGGTCGCGCCCTGTTATGTGGTGGCTCCCCCAAGCGCCTCGCGATGCCCCCTTTTTGTCCTATAAATTCTAATATTTCCTAAAAAAACCTAGAGAGCCTCCCGAAACACTTTTTTCGCCGCCGCAAGTCTCTTTTCCACCGTGTGGCCATCTGGAGCCCTCTTCTAGTCCCCTCTAGAGGGGCGTCGATCATGGAGGGCCTCTACATCAACCTTGTTGCTCCCATGGTGATGTGTGAGTAGTTCCCTACATACCTACATGTATGTAGTTAGTACCTCTAAGGCTCTCTCTCTCTCTCTTGATCTTCAATACAAAGTTCAGCGCATCTTTGTGGTGATCTATTCGATGTAATCACTTTGTGTAGTGCGTTTGTTGGGATCCAATGAATCGTGGGTTTATGTTCAGATTATTTAGGACAAAGATTTGAGGCTTCTTTGAATACTATTATGATTCTTATTTGCATGATTATTATAGCTTTGTAAATCTCTCTGATCTATTCAAATAGTTTGGCCAACTAGATTGATATTTTTTAGTGAGAGGTGTGTGTTGTAGTGGGTTCAATCTGGCAGTGCTCTATATCCCGATGACAAAAAGGGACAAGACACGTCTTTGTATTGTTTCCACCAAGGATAAAACAATGGGGTTAATTATATTGTTGAGTTCTGTTTGTCTACATCATGTCATCGTTCTCCAAGCATTACTTTGTTTATCATGAACTTAATACTTAGAGAGACAAGCATAGAAGCTTTCACGACATGGAGTAATAGTAATAGGTGCAAGCAGGAGTTGGCCTATTTGCTTATGGACGTTATGCCTATATACACATGATCATTGCCGTGAATAAATATTGCATAACTATGCTCTTTTCTATCAATTGCCAACAGTAATTTGTTTACCCACTTTATGCCTACTACATGAGAGATGCCACTAGGGAATACTATGGTGCCCGGGTCTATTCACTTATATATTTACAAAATCTATCATTAACTTGATGCCATTTATTTATTCTGCAGTTTACATTATTCAACTATCATCTACACACTTCATTTGCTTGCAAATAATGAGTCCAAGGGGATTGACAACCCTCTTGCCCATGTCGGGTGCAAGTGTTTGCTTCTTTGTGTGCAGTCACTGAAGATGTGGGTTGCGTGCTACTTCTATTGTTTCTATAACCTTGGTTCTCACTGAGGGAAATACTTATCAATATTGTGCTACATCACCCGCTCCTCTTCGTGCAAAACCCAACGCAGATCACAAGTATCAATCGCCATCTTGCAGCCATGAGAACTTTGTGCGTTGACGGGAGATGGATTGCTCAAGCGAGGCGAGGTACATGTAGGCCCCCCTTCAACCATCGCTAAAGCCAGGCCTCAGACAGGGAGAGAAGGTGGGAATCCTGAGCTGCATCTAAGCGTGCAATCAGCTCGCGGGCGATGAGAAGTTGTCAGGACACATCGCCAATCGTCATTCTGCACCCGCTCTGTAGACGCCGTGCAGTGGCATGAGACGCGCAACCAGGCGCCGGAACGGGTCCAACTCGTGCTTTTCGGTTGCCCATGCCTCTTGACCACCAGGAGGTAGTCATCCGTGACTGGTCAGAATCTCTCAAAATGGAATCTCATAGTGCCTGGTGAGCTCGCCTTGCAGTCCAACAGGAGGGGTGAATGGTTCGAACCGCACAAGAAGGAACCACAACATGCAGTGCGGCTGGATCGCCTCCAATCTAGAGTCGCTAAGTACCTGGTCGATGCGTGTGAGATCTGGAGCGTCACACTCACCGAACCACGTGTATCACCACCCGTACAGGTAAATGTCGCGGAGCTCCTCGTCAGTGTGGAAGCGGTAGAAATAGGACATGATGCGATGGCTGAGGCGGGTGTTGTTCTTATCCTCCGCACCAGTGATCATGTTTAAGTCACCGCCACAAATACAAGGGCCAACGCGCAGCCAGCAGACTTTGATAAGGTCGCCAAGGAAGGCAATCTTCTCGTCATCCCCTTGTGGGCCATAGACATGAGTGAGCCACTGATAACCCACAAGTGTAGGGGATAGCGACAGTCTTCACGAGTAGTATTTCACACTAATTTATTGGTTTGACACAAGGGGAGCCAAAGAATATTTATTCTCCTTGAAAGTTGAGTTGTCAATTCAACTGCACCTGGGATATCTCTCTGCAGCAAAGATTTAGTAGCACGACAAATAGTAGTAGCAAAAGTAATAGTACTAGTGACAGCAGCAGTTTTGTAGTAGGTGTGCCAGTAGCATTAGCAATAATAACTTAGAAAGATTCAGTATATGTAAAGCATAGGCACGTGGATCGGTGATGAATAATGATTTAGATGACATTGATCACATAACAGTTACACACTAGGGCAACACAGAACTAGGTCCAATTCATCAATATAGTGTAGGCATGTATTTCGTATATAGTCATGCGTGCTTGCGATAAGAACTTGCATGACATATTTTGTCCTATCCTCCCATGGCAGAGGGGTCCTATTGGAAACTAATGGATATTAAGGCCTCCTTTTAATAGAGAACCTAAACAAAGCATTAACACATGGTGAATACATGAACTCCTCAAACTAGGACAATCACCCGAAAGAATCCCAATTATTGTCACCTTGGGGTATGCGGATCATGAGACATAATAGGTGCATACAACTTGCAAGATAGGATCCAAATCACTCTTATATTCATGAAAACATAATAGATTCAGATCTGAAATCATGGCACTCGGGCCCTAGTGACAAGCATTAAGCATAGCAAAGTCCTAGCAACATCAATCTCAGGACATAGTGGACACTAGGAATCAAGCCCTAACAAACTTAACTCGATTACATGATCAATCTCATCCAATCCCACCACCGTCCAGCAAGCCTAAAAAGGAATTACTCACTCCCAGTGGTGAGCATCACGGAAGTGTTGATGAAGAAGGGTTGGTGATGACGACGACGGTGATTTCCCCTCTCCGGAGCCCAAAACAGGCTCCAGATCATGCCTCCAGAGGAAGAACGGGAGGTGGCGGTGGCTCCGTCTCATGAAACACGATGAAAAGTTCTCTCTTATTTTTTCTCTGAAGATGTTAATTTATAGGACATGAATTAGGGTCGGAGGAGCCTCAAAGACTCCACAAGACATCAGGGTGTGGCCTAGAGGGACGAGCCTTGATGTGTGGTGGCCCCCTGGCACACGCCCTCCGACACCTCTTTGCTCCATAATTCATTATAATTCTCAGAAATAATTCACAAAAAGTTTTGTCCAATTCCGAGAACTTTTATTTATGCACAAAAATAACAGCAAGATAGTTATGCTGAAAACAACGTTATTCTGGGTTAGTTTCATTCAAATCATGCAAATTAGAGGTCAAAACTAGAGCAAAAGTGTTTGGAAAAGTAGATACATTGGAGACATATCAACTCCCCAAGCTTAACTCATCTCTTATCCTCAAGCAATTCAGTTGATAAACTGAAAGTGATCAAAAAACTTTCACAAACTCTTTTGTTCTCGTTGTTATACACATGCTTAGCTGGTGCTCAAGTTTTTGGCATAAATCATAAATAAGCACATTCATTACAACAACTAATTATTATGTTGATTCATGGCAATACATAACCAACTAGCAAGCAATTATAAAATATCTCACATGCAAACAATTTGTGAAAACAATCATAATATAATATGGTGACATGGTATTTCGCTAGCCCTTTTTGAGGCCTCAAAACATAAAAACATTATAATGTAGGGTAGAAAAGATCCAGTCATGCTCATATCCAACATTAACTAGACTCAATGCATAAAGATGACAATAGTGCTCTCGGTTTGGTGCTTTTAGTAAAAGGCTGATGACTCGGCATAAAAGTAATAGATAGGCCCTTCGCAGAGGGAGGCATTGAATTGCAGAGGTGCCAGAGCTCGAAGCTTAAAACAAGATTGAAGAAATAATTTTTAGGTGGTGCACTTTTCTTGTCAACGTGACGACAAAGGTTTTCAATATCTTCCATGCTAACCTCATTATCGACGGTTCCCAAACAGAATAGTAAAGTTTACTCCTATCCACCATTCATACACAAACTATGGCTGACTAAATCCACGAATGCCTGCCAACATACAACTGTCATTACAGGAATCAGGTATTTTGCCGTCGGCCATGGCAGGCGGCAAAGGATAGGTTCACTGATGGCAAAATCCTTTGCTATCTGCCAGCAGACGGACCCACTTACATCATAGAAAACCACGGTAAATGGCTATTTTCCCGTCTACATGAGTAAAGTAGACGGGAAACAAGTTTGCCTTCTGCCCGTAGACGACAAAGTGAGTGGACGGCATAGCGTTGAGGTTATGCCCGTTAGGTGGCTAACGGCAACCTTTGTCGTCTGCCAGAAATGGAAAGTGGCCAAATGGGTTAGCTTGCCTTAGGTGGCTACTGGCATACTTTATCCGCTGCCAACCGACGGCAAATTGGCATACTTTGTCCTGTGCTAGCCTATGGCAAAGTGACCAAATGGATCAGACCTAGTTCTCCCGGGTTGCACAGGTTGCTACCACGTGTCACCTTTGCCGTCGGTGGTAGACGACAAAGCTCCCTTTGTCGTTGGTGGCAGAAGGCAAAGTGCGTGTATTGCCCCTTTTTATTCTGTTTTTTGTTGTATCCAAGCATTTTCACAGGGCAAACAATGTGTGCAAGTTTCACAGTAAGTGTATGATATCCAACACATAAGAAATTATATCCCTGCCATATGGATATGATCATCCAACAGACATACCGAATCAAAACATATATATGTGCAAGTTTCACCATATTACAATAGTTTCATCCATACATACATAGTTTCATCCATATTACAATTGTTTCATCCATGGGTAGCAAGTTTCACATTGTTCATCTATACAAAATCAAAAAAAAGTAAACACAAGCACTCCATCAATGCAAGCTTCCGTGAAGTGAATCAAATCTATAAAATGGGAAATAAGAAAGTTAGGAGAAGAAGACTAGGAGAACAAGAAGAAGAAGAAGAAGAAGAAGAGTTTTTATTCTCTTTATTTTTCTCCTCTTGTTTTTCTTCTTCTTATTGCTTATTTGTGTCATTTTAGAGCTAAAGTAATCATGCCATTTTGGAAGAAAATGAGCTAAGTATATGGCATTTATGAGGTTACCAAGGTTATTATGCCATTTTTGATCTAAGTAAGCTAATTATGCCATTTTTGACATAAGTAGGCTAAGTATGGGTCATTATTGAGATAACCTAGGTAATTATGCCATTTTTGAGTTAACTAAGCTTAATATGTCATTGTGGAGGAAACAAAGCTAAGTGTAGGTCACTTTAGAGCTAACTTAGGTAAAATAGGTCAGTTTGGAGCTAAGTAAGCTTATTATGTCATTTTGGAGGAAACAAAGCTAAGTATAGGTCATTTTAGAGCTAACTTAAGTAAAATAGATCATTTTGGAGCTAAGTAAGCTTATTATGTCATTTTGGAGGAAAATTAGCTAAGTATATGACATTTATGATCTAACCAAGGTTATTATGCCATTTTTGACCTAAGTAAGCTAGTTATGTCATAAATGAACTAAATAAGCTAAGTATAGGTTATGCATTTGTTAAGCAAAACACTACAGAAAACTTACTGTCATCGTAGATAGCTCTTTCCCAAAGGTATGAAAGTGATACCCGTTGATGTCGTATTTGTCAAATGAACGGACCTTATAGTCAAAACCATTAGCGACTTGCCTCCCTTTGGCGTCCATAGACTCTGAATTAGCCTACAAGTTTCATACGAAAGGATTATTGCATTAGCTGCAAATTAGACAAAGAAATGAAATGGTCTAATGGAAATTACCATTTGTTTGAACCAAGAGATGAAACCGGGATAGCCACCTCTTTGCTTTGCTAGAAGCTCAAACTCTTAGATGGAATCCTGTTGGATCACCATTCCATCCGAGAATTTGGTGACATATCGACTGTATCAAATATTTGGGAATAAGAGTAGCTCAAAGGAATTAAAAATTGATAAACAATGTACTGAGAACTTAATCGATTTACGGCCGCACTTCAATAGGTTGTTGAAGATATAAAACAAAATGGATGCCATTATTTGACATCCAACGCTATTTCTTTTGATTTTTTAGGGTCGCCAGCATTGTGCCGAGGCTTCGGATTATGCAAATGACAATTTTTGGCTTCGTAGTGTGCTGTCACGAAGTTTGCCGCCTCCTGAGTAATGAATTCCTCGGCAGCGATGCTTCAATTCTACCTTTATTTTTACATTTTGCTTGAAGCGTCTTCTGCATCCTCTCAGTTGCGTAGCACCAACAATTTTGCACGTCCCCGCCCCCAATCTTGCCTCGGTCGGGAGATGCAAAATCAAATGCTGCATTGGATTAAAGAAGCCCAGTGAAAAGATCTTCTCTAACTTGCAGATCAACTCCGGCGCCAACTCTTCCATTTCATCTAGCACGCCAGGTGATAGTTCTTTTGCACAAAGAACACGGAAGAAATAGCTCAGCTCTGCCAGTACTAGCCATTCATCCTCAGGGATAAGGCCATGCAACATCATCGACATTACCCGCTCAAGCCATATGTGCCAATCATGACTCTTGAGACCAAATATTTTCAATTTGTCAAGACTCGCTCCCTTCTTTAGATTCGCTGCATACCCATCGAGGAAAATCAACTGCATTTTCACCCACAAGATCATTTCCCTCATAGCTAGCCTTCCAAGATTGAACCATGCCTTTGGCTTCGTCCAGTAATGCTTTCCTTTCAGTTGTCGCGTGTTTTCAAAAATTCTATCACATAGAGCCTCCTGATCGACTCCAGCCTTAGGATTATCCTTTGACTTCCCCTCTATGTCGAACAATAGTTGGGGAATATTGCATGGGAAACAAAAAAATTCCTACACATACACAAGATCTATCCATGGTGATGAGCATCTACGAGAGGGAGAGTGGATCTACATACCCTTGTAGATCGCTAAGCAAGAAGCATTAAGAAACGTGGTTGATGTAGTCAAACGTCTTCACGGTCCAAATCGCCGAGCGTCCCGCAATCCAATCACAATCCCTCCCGATCTAGCGCCGAACGGACGGCACCTCCGTGTTCAGCACACGTACAAGTCGATGACAATCTTCGCCTTCTTGATCCAGCAAGAGGGAGCGGAGAGGTAGATGAGTTCTTCGGCAGCGCGACGGCGCGGCGACGGTGGTGGTGGAACTACTCCGGCAGGGCTTCGCCTAAGCACCACCGAAACTAGAGGATTTGATCTACCGGGAAGAGAGGGCTGCACCGTGGCTAGGGTTTCTTGTGCGGCTGCCCTCTCTCCCCTCTAGTATACTCCCTCCGTTCCTTTATATAAGGTGTATTTGTTTTTGCAAAAGTCAAAAGAGGTCATGTTTGACCGAGTTTTTAGAAAAATATAGCGAGATCCACGATACAAAATTTAGATCATTTGATTCATCATGAAAAGCAGTCTCATATTTTAACTATTTGGTATTGTAGATGTTGTTATTTTATTGTATAATCTTGGTCAAACATTCAAATGGTTGACTTGCACGGAAAACAATACACCTTATCTTTTGGAACGGAGGGAGTATATAGGAGGGAGGGGAGGGGCTGGCCGACCTAGGGATCCTCCTAGGAGTCGGGTGAAGGAGGTGTAGGTGGAGGAGTCCACCTCCAATCCTACTCCTAGTAGGATTCCTTCCCTTCCCCACTTGGACTTTCCTTTCGCCACAAGTCCAGCCGCATAGGACCACTTGGGGGTGGACTCCCAGCCCACCAGGGGCTGGTACGCCACCCTAAGGCCCATGTGGCCCTCTTGGGTGTGGTGGCTCCACTTGGTGGACCTCCGGAACCCATTCGGCACTCCCGGTACACTGTCGAAAATGCCCGAAACTTTTCCGGAGTTCAAACACCACTTTCCTATATATAAATCTTTACCTTCGGACCATTCCGGACCTCCTCGTGACGTCCTGGATCTCATCTGGGATCTGAACAACCTTCGGTCACCACCATACATAACTCAATACTACCAAAACGTCACCGAACGTCAAGTGTGGAGACCCTGTAGGTTCGAGAACTATGTAGACATGACCGAGACACCTCTACGGTCAATAACCAATAGCGGTACCTGGATGCCCATATTGTTTTCTACATATTCTACAAATATCTTTATCGGTTGAACCTCAGTGTCAAGGATTCAGTTAATCCTGTATGTTGTTCCCTTTGTTCTTCGGTATATTACTTGCCCGAGATTCGATCGTCGGTATCTCTATATCTCATTCAATCTCGTTTCCGGCAAGTCTCTTTACTCGTTCCATAATACATGATCCCGTGGCAAACTATCACTTTGCTTGCAAGGCTCATTGTGATGTTGTATTACCGAGTGGGCCCTGCGATACCTCTTCGTCACACGGAGTAACAAATCCCAGTCTTGATCCATGCCCACTCAACAGACACCCTTGGAGATATCTATAGAGCACCTTTATAGTCACCCAGTTACGTTGCGACGTTTGATACACACAAGGTACTCCTCCGGTGTCAGTGAGTTGCATGATCTCATGGTCATAGGAATAGATAGTTGACATGCAGAAAACTATAGCAATAAAATGACACAATCATATTCTATGTTTATAGTTTGGGTCTTGTCCATCACATTATTCTGTTGGAAATATTCCCTAGAGGCAATAATAAATTGTTTATTATCATATTTCCTTGTTCATGATAATCGTTTATTATCCACGCTATAATTGTATTCATTGAAAACTTAGATACATGGGTGGATACATAGATAACACCGTGTCCCTGGTATGCCTCTAGTAAACTAGCTCGTTGATCAAAGATGGTCAAGGTTTCCTAGCCATTTACATGAGATGTCATTTGATAAGGGGATCGCATCATTAGGAGAATGATGTGATGGACAAGACCCAAACTATAAACATAGCATATGATCGTGTCAGTTTATTGCTACAGTTTTCTGCATGTCAAGTATGTGTTCCTATGACCATGAGATCATGCAACTCACTAACACCGGAGGAGTACCTTGTGTGTATCAAACGTCGCAACGTAATTGGGTGACTATAAAGGTGCTCTACAGGTATCTCCGAGGGTGTCTGTTCGGTTGGCATGGATCAAGACTGCGATTTGTTACTTCGTGTGACGGAGAGGTATCTCAGGGCCCACTCGGTAATACAACATCACAATAGAGCCTTGCAAGCAATGTGACTAAAGTGTTAGCCACGGGATCTTGTATTATGGAACGAGTAAAGAGACTTGCCGGTAACGAGGTTGAACTAGGTATACAGATACCGACGATCGAATCTCGGGCAAGTAACATACCGAAGAACAAAGGGAACATCATACGGGATTAACTGAATCCTTGACACGGAGGTTCGACCGATAAAGATCTTCGTAGAATATGTAGGAACCAATATGGGCATCCAGGTCCCGCTATTGGTTATTGACCGTAGAGGTGTCTCAGTCATATCTACATAGTTCTCGAACCCGCAGGGTCTGCACACTTAAGGTTCAGTGACGTTTCGGTAATATAGATTTATGTATGGTGGTGACCGAAGGTTGTTCGGAGTCTCGGATGAGATCCCGGACGTCACGAGGAGCTCCGAAATGGTCCAGAGGTAAATATTGATATATGGGATAATAGTGTTTGGTCTTTGGAAGGGTTCTGGAATTCACCGAAAATAGTTTCGGATGTTTCCCGAAATGTTCGGGGTACAAGGACACTTTATTTGGGCCAAGGGGTAAAGCCCATGAGGCTTTAGGAAGGTGCAAAAGATGTTTTGCGGAGGCCAGGGGCCAGACGTGAGGGACCTTGGCATCTGGGGCTAGACGTCGAGGACCTTGGCGTCTGGTCCTGGAGTCCGAGAAGGACTCTTGCCTTGCGGGCAAACCGACCTTGAGGAGGATTTTTCTCCAAGTTTCGACCCCAAGGCTTAGCATATAAATAAAGCGGTGGGGCTAGCACTTAGAACACATCAAGAAACCCTAAGACACGTGCTACCTCTCCTCTAGTTCGTAGTTACTCCTTTAGATCGGTTTCGGCGGTGCTTAGGCGAAGCCCTGCTGGAATTGCTCCACCACCATCGCCGCAACGCCGTCGCGCTGCCGGAGAACTCGTCTACCTCTTCGCTCCCTCTTGCTGGATCAACAAGGCAGAGATCATCATCGAGTTGTATGTGTGCTGAACGCGGAGGTGCCGTCCGTTCGGTGCTAGATTGGAAGGACCGTGATCAAGATCGCGAGATGATTCGTGAATGGATCGCGGGACGGATCGTGATGAGATTGTGGGACGAATCGTGATTGGATCGCTGGACGGATCATGATGGGATCATGGGACGCTCAGCGATTTGTATCGCGAAGACGTTCGACTACATCAACTGACAGGCACGTTCCGATGACTACTTGATAGTTCTCCGACAGGCACGATGCGCCACCCCCTCAAGCGTCGTCTATAGATGTTGTGAACATCTGACAGGCACGTTCCGATGACTACTTGATAGTTTAGTGCGTCATGCATTACAGCTTAGAATCGAGGCTCCAAAACGTTTTGATTGTCACGGAACATATGAGATGTTCTAAGAGCTGAAATTGGGATCTCACGCTCGTGCCCGTGTTGTGAGATATGAGATCTCCAACAAGATTCTTTGCCTGCAAGATGAAGGAGAATAGCTCAATCGTTGAGCATGTGCTTAGATTGTCTGGGTGCTACAATCGCTTGAATCGAATGGGAGTTGATCTTTCAGATAAGATAGTGATTGATATAGTTCTCCGAGTCACTATCACTAAGCTACTAGAACTTCGTAATGAACTATGATTATGCTAGGGATGGAAATGATGATCCCTGAGCTGTTTGCGATGTTGGACACCGCGAAGGTAGAAATCAAGAAGGAGCATCAAATGTTGATGGTTATTAAAACCATTAGTTTCGAGAAGGGCAAGGGCAAGGAGGGAAACTTCATGGATGGCAAGTCAGTTGCTGCTCCAGTGAAGCAACCCAAAGTTCAACCCAAACCCAAGACTAAGTGCTTCTATTATGAGGAGAGCGGTCGCTGAAGCGGAACAACCCTAGATACTTGGTAGATAAGAAGGCTGGCAACATCGACAGAAGTATATTTGATATATGTGTTATTGATGTGTACATTGCTATTACTCCTAGTAGCACCTGGGTATTGGATACCGGTTCGGTTGCTAAATGTTAGTAACTTGAAGTAAAAGCTACAAAATAAACGGAGACTAGCTAAGTGTGAGGTGACGATGTGTGTTGGAAATGTTTCCAAGGTTGATGTGATCAACATCGCATGCTCTCTCTACCTTCGGGGGTAGTGACAAACCTAAATGTTGTTTGGTGTTTGCGTTAAGCATGAACATGATTAGATCGTGTTTATTGCAACAAGTTTATTCATTTAAGTTAGAGAATAATGGTTATTCTGTTTACATGAATAATATCTTCAATGGTCATGCACCAAGTGAGAATGGTTTGTTGAATCTTGATCGTAGTAATGCACATGTTCATAACATTGATGCCAAAAGATACAAAGTTAATAATGACAGTACCACATACTTGTGGCACTGCCGCTAAATGTCATATTGGTATAAATAGCATGAAGTAACTCCATGCCGATGGATCTTTGGACTCATTCGATTTTGAATCGGTTGAGACATGCGAACCATGCCTCTTGGGCAAGATGACTAAGGACCCCGTTTTCCGGTTTGATGGAGCGGGCAAATGATTTATCGGAAATGATACATGTTGATGTATGCAATCCAATGAGTCTTGTAGCGTGTGGTGGATATCGTTATTTTCTTACCTTCACTTATGATTTGAGTAGATAATAGTGTATATTTACTTAATGATACATAAGTCTGAATTGTTTGAAAAGTTCAAGCAAATTCAGAGTGAAGTTTAAGATCATCGTGACGAGAATATAAGATATCTACGATATGATCGTGGAGGTGAATATCCGAGTTACGAGTTTGGTATACAACTTAAGACAATGTGAAAGTTGTTTCACAACTCACGCCACCTGGAACACCATAGTGTGATGGTGTGTCCGAACGTCATAGTCGTGCTCTATTGGATATGGTCCGAATTATGATGTCTCTTATCGTTTTACCACTATTGTTTTGGGGTTATGCATTAGAGATAACTACATTCACTTTAAATAGGGCGCCATCTAAATCCGTTGAGATGACACCATATGGTTTGGCAGAAACCTAAGCTGTCATTTCTTAATGTTTGGGGCTGCGACACTTATGTGAAAAGGGTTTTCACCTAATGAGCTCGAACCCAAAGCGGACAAATGCATCTTGATAGAATACCCTAAGAACAGTTGGGTATACCATCTATCTCAGATCATTGTGCAAAGTGTTTGTTGCTAAAAACGGGTCCTTTATCGAGAAAGAGTTTATCTCGAAAGAATTGAGTGGGAGGAAGATAGAACTTGATGAGGTTGTTGAACCTTTGTTTCAACCAGAGAGTATCGCAACGCAGAAATTTGTTTATGTGGAGCATACGTTAGTTGAAGAGGAAGTTAATAATGATGATCTTGAAGCTTTAGATCAAGTTACTATCAAACATCGTAGGTTGACAAGGATGCGTACTACTCCTGAGTGGTACGACAACCCTGTCTTAGAGGTCATGTTGTTGGACAACGATGAGCCTACGAGCTATGGAGAAGCGATGATGGGCCCGGATTCCGACAAATGGTTAGAGGCCATGAAATCCGAGAAAGGATCCATGTGTGAAAACCAAGTATAGACTTTGGTAGATTTGCTCGTTGGACGGTAGGTCGTAGAGTACAAATGGATCTTTAAAATGAAGACAGACTATGATGGTGAATGTAACCATTTATAAAGCTTGACTTGTCGTAAAGAAGTTTTCGACAAGTCCAAGGAGTTGACTGCGATGAGACTTTCTCATTCATAGCGATGCTAAAATCTATTGGAATTATGTTAGCAGTTGCTGCATTTCTCAATTATGAAATCTGGCAGATGGATGTCAAAACATCGTTTCCTTAAACGGTTTAGTTGAGGAAAGGTTGTATATAATACAACCAGAAGGTTTTGTTTGTCCTAAGGATGCTAAAAGGTGTGCAAGCTCCAGTGATCCTTCTATGGACCGGAGCAAGCATCTCGGAGTTGGAATATACGCTTTGATGAGGTGATCAAAGTTTTTGAGTCTATACAAAGTTTATGAGAAACTTGTATTTACAATAAAGTGAGTGGGAGCACTATAGAGTTTCTGATAAGCATATGTGGATAACATGTTGTTGATTGGAAATGATGTAGAATTTCTGGAAAGCATTAAGGGTTGCTTGAAAAGAGTTTTTCAAAGGAAGATCTGGATAGAGCTACCTAATTGTTGAGCATCAAGACCTATAGAGATAGATCAAAATGCTTGATGAGACTTTCAATGAGTACATACCTTGACAAGTTTTTAAAAGAGTTCAAAATGGATCAATCAGAGAAAGAGTTCTTGCCTGATTTGTAAGGTGTGAAGTTGAGTGAGACTCAAAGCTCAACCATGGCAGAAGAAAGAGAAAGAACGGAGGTCGTCCCCTATGCTTTAGCCATAGGCTCTATATAGTATGCCATGTTGTGTAACGCACGTGTGTGTGCCTTGCCATGAGTCTGTCAAGGGGTACAAGAGTGATCCAGGAGTGGATCACTGGATAGCAGTCAAAATTATCCTTAGTAACCTGAGGACTCAGGAAATTTTCTCGATTGTGGAGGTGATAAAGAGTTCATCGTAAATAGTTACGTTGATGCAAGCTTTAACACCAATCCGAATGACTCTTAGTAGCAATCCGGGTACGTATAATGAAGCTTCCATTTGGAATAGCTCCAAGCGGAGTGTGATAGCAGTGTCTACAGTATGACATAGAGATTTGCAAAGTACATGCTGATCTGAATGTCACAGACCCGTTGACTAAAAGACCTCTCTCACATGCAAATCATGATCGATCCCCAGAACTCATTGGGTGTTAGATTCATAACAATGCGAGTCACATAGGTGATGTGAACTAGATTATTGACTCAAGTGCAAGTGGGAGACTGTTGGAAATATGCCTTATAGGCAATAATAAATAGGTTATTATCATATTTCCTTGTTCATGATAATCATTTATTATCCATGCTATAATTGTATTAATTGGAAACTTAGATACATGTGTGGATACATAGATAACATCGTGTCCCTGGTATGCCTCTAGTAAACTAGCTCATTGATCAAAGATGGTCACGGTTTCCTAGCCATTGACATGAGATGTCATTTGATAAAGGGATCACATCATTAGGAGAATGATGTGATCGACAAGACCCAAACTATAAACGTAGCATATGATCATATCAGTTTATTGCTATAGTTTTCTGCATATCAAGTATGTGTTCCTATGACCATGAGATCATGCAACTCACTTACACCGGAGGAGTACCTTGTGTGTATCAAACCTCGCAACGTAACTGGGTGACTATAAAGGTGCTCTACAGGTATCTTCGAGGGTGTCTATTGGGTTGGCATGGATCAAGACTGGGATTTGTTACTCCATGTGACGGAGAGGTATCTCAGGGCCCACTCGGTAATACAACATCACAACAAGCCTTCTAAGAAATGTGACTAAAGTGTTAGCCATGGGATCTTGTATTACGGAACGAGTAAAGAGACTTGCTGGTAACGAGGTTGAACTAGGTATACAGATACCGACAATCGAATCTCGGGCAAGTAACATACCGAAGAACAAAGGGAACAACATGCGGGATTAACTGAATCCTTGACATAGAGGTTCGACCGATAAAGATATTCGTAGAATATGTAGGAACCAATATGGGCATCCAGGTCTCACTATTGGTTATTGACCGTAGAGGTGTCTCGGTCATGTCTACATAGTTCTCGAACCCGCAGGGTTTGCACACTTAAGGTTCGGTGACGTTTCGGTAATATAGAGTTATGTATGGTGGTGACCGAAGGTTGTTCGGAGTGTCGGATGAGATCGCGGACGTCACGAGGAGCTCCGGACTGTTCAGGAGGTAAAGATTGATATATGGGATAATAGTGTTTGGTCTCCGAAAGGGTTTTGGAATTCACCGGAAATAGTTTGGATGTTTCCCGAAATGTTCGGGGTACAAGGACACTTTATTTGGGACATGGGGTAAAGCCCATGAGGCTTTAGTAAGGTGCAAAAGATGTTTTGCGGAGGCCAGGGGCCAGACGCCAGGGACCCTAGCATCTGGGGCCAGACGCCGAGGACCTTGGCGTCTGGTCCTGGAGTCCAAGAAGGACTCTTGCCTTGCGGGCAAACCGACCTTGAGGAGGATTTTTCTCCAAGTTTCGACCCCAAGGCTCAACATATAGATAAAGGGGCGGGTCTAGCACTTGGAACACATCAAGAAACCCTAAGCCACGTGCTGCCTCTCCTCTAGTTCGTAGTATATCCTCTAGATCGGTTTCAGCGGTGCTTAGGTGAAGCCCTGCTGGAATTGCTCCACCACCATCACCGCAACGCCGTCGCGCTGCCGGAGAACTCGTCTACCTCTCTGCTCCCTCTTGCTGGATCAAGAAGGCGGAGATCGTCATCGAGTTGTACGTGTGCTGAACGCGGAGGTGTCGTCCATTCGGCGCTAGATCGGAAGGACCGTGGTCAAGATCATGAGACGATTCGTGATTGGATCGCGGGACGGATCGTGATGAGATCGCGGGATGGATCGTGATTGGATCGCAGGACGGATCGTGATGGGATTGTGAGACGCTCAGCAATTTGGATCGCGAAGACGTTCGACTACATCAACCGCGTTTCTTGGCGCTTCCCGCTTAGCGATCTACAAGGGTATGTAGATCCACTCTCCCTCTCGTAGATTCTCATCAACATGGATAGATCTTGCGTGTGCGTAGGAATTTTTTTGTTTCCCATGCAACATTCCCCAAAACATTCTCCTAATGATGTGATCGCGTTATCAAATGACATCTCATGTCTATGTCTAGGAAACATTGACCATCTTTGATCAACAAGCTAGTCTATTAGAGGCATACTAGGGACACACTGTTGTATATGTACCCACACATGTAACTGAGTTTCCAATCAATATAATTATAGCATGGAAAATAAACGATTATCAAGAACAAGGAAATATGATAATAACTACTTTATTGTTGCCTCTAGGGCATATTTCCAGCAACAATGTAATAGAAAGGGCCTCGGTGATATCCTTTTCAGTGTGCATCACGTCGATTTTGTGTGGGCAAAGGTGGTCTTTGAAGTAAGGCAGATCCCACAAGCATGTCTTGTGAGTCCAGGCATGTTCCGAATTATACCCTTTGAAATACCCTGGACGCTCTGGTTTAAGATCGAGAGCGTTTAACTTACCTAGGGTCTGTTGGCATGCCAATGCAGGTGGTGCAGAGTTTTTGACAACTCTACCTTTGATGTAATTCTTCTTGTCTTTTCTGAACTTATGGCGAGGATCCAGGAACTGTCTATGCAAGTTGAAGTAAGAAAACTTGCGACCAGCCTACAGCCAACGAAAGTAAAGAGCTGCGTTGCATGTGGGGCACGGGAACCTTCCATGCACAGACCAGCCAATGTATACCACATACGCCGGTAAGTCATTCATCGAGTACATGTACCACACATGCATTGAGAAGTTTTTTTTGTACCAGCGTCGTATATCTTGATCCCATCATCCCAAGCTTCTTGCAATTCATCCTTAAGCGGTTGCATTTACACATTCATATTCTTCATCGGATAATTGGGCCCTGGGATTATCAACGTCAGCAAACTGTTCTTTCTTTGCATAATCTGTCCGAGGGAGATTGAGTGGAATGAAAAATACATGCCAACAGATGTATTGTCTTGCCATCATACCAAACACACTGAACCCATCCATGTTGATGGCAACTCGAGGATGCCTTGGATTTGCCGCTTTATCCTTCTGAAATGCATCGAAGTGTTTCCACGCAAAAGCGTCTGAAGTGTGTACTAACATCTGATTCCCATCTGCATCTAGTTTGGTTCTTTTGCCCAATTTGTGCCATGTCATCTGTCTAGCCGTCTCTTCAACCATGAAAATACGTTGAAGTCTTGGTATGATTGGCATATACCGAAGAACATTAACGGGGATTTTTGTCTAACTCTTCTCACCCATACCGTTGTCTACCACAACATGCCCGGAAGACTTGCAAATGGGACAAAAGTTCAAGTGTGCATACTCAAGCCTAAATAAGGCACATCCATTCTCACATGCATCTATCTTCTCATAGGGCATCTTAAGTACATAGAGGATTTTGTCCGACTGGTACAGGTTTGTAGGCATTACATCGTGTTTGGGTAGAAAGCAGTCCAAATAGTGTCATCATCGCGTCATAGCATTCTCTGCCCAAGTTGAATTGAGCCTTTAGAGCCATTACTTGTGCGATGGAATCCAGCTGACAAAGCTCATTGTGCTCGTGGAGGGGACATTCTAGAGACTCCAACATTTTATTGAAGGCCTTCGCAGATTTCTCCATCTCATCGTCTGAATCCCGAGCGTCATCAAAGCCTTGCACCATGTCTTCGATCCCGGCACCATGCTCGTCGGTGGAACGGCAAACCACCTCAGCTCTGGCAGGTTGGGCAGACTCACCACGAAATGTCCACACCATATAATCAGGCATAAAACACCACTTCTACAGGTGTTTACCCATTTCACCCTCTGTCCTCTTTTCAAAGTTGTCACACCGGACACAGGGGCACCAGGTTTTTCTTTGGCCATTTGCAAATGCGGCTCTCACAAACCCCTTGGTTTTTGTAAACCATTCATTGGTCATATCTTTCTTACTAGTGTGACTGATGTACATCCACGCACAATCACTCATCTTGCCTAGCTACTGTGCACACATGAAATATATATATATATATATATATATATAATTCAGCATATATATTCATCAGTTAATCAAGTTCGTCGGTTTTATTATGTCCATGCAACCTACACACTAATAGGTAACGATAGGTCCTAATCCCACCTGATTATGTGTAGATTGGGTTCATTTTCCCATGCTCTGCTCCAGATTGGACACACAATTTTGGTATCATCTCCCCGCTATTCTCCTGACACACGTCTCGGCAATAAACAGAGAGGATGTGTACCCAGAGAACAACCCGGAGGCACTAACGAAATTATGCATCGGATCCGGAGCAAACCATATGGGAAAACGAACCCAATCTACACATACTCGAGTTGTCCATGGATAACGTTGGACAATTCGAAAGACTCACGGTTATAAATATGCAAATGCATGCATATTTAGAATTGTAACCCTTTCGAACGGGAGACACATAGTGGTCACACATACTGATGATTTAATCTACCTATAGCTAGCAAGTTTCATTGGCACGAAGACCGAGACAGAGAAAATGAAGGGGGAGGAGGAGATGTCATTCGTGCTCACCCATGAACACAGGGGCGAAGCTCGTTGAACGCATGGGGAGGTCATCGAACACCAGACACTCACAGCGATGAAACAACTGCACATTTAAATCCACCCGATCCACACAAATATGATGTTATTATAAAAAAATCGGAAAATATATGACCTAACTCATAATTTACAAAACTATGACCCCGTCGGTCACTAGAAGGCCGTAGAGCACCTTTTCGGTCAATAGGTGGCCGAAGAGGTGTCGGGGGTCGGGGTGAGTGGCGTTGGTGGAGGCGTATTAACAGCTGCACGGGGGATTGTAATGGCGATCTATCAGTGACATCTTCCCGCCACCACACGCAGGTGAAGGTGCCTAGTGTCGTGCCGAGGTGTCACCAGGGTGTCGTGTCAAGGTGTCACCAAGGTGTCGTGCAGGGGGCTCACCAGAGGGGCGTCGCCGGGGGTGTTGTGTGGGGTGTCATGCCGGGGGTGTCGTGTAGGGGCTCGCTGGAGGGGCGTCGCCGGGGTGTCGTGGTCGGGTGTCGGGGCATCGTGTCGGGGTGTTGGGGTGTTTTCTTCTTCTTCCTCTTCTTTTTTTCCTCTTCTTCCTCTTCTTTTTTTCCTCTTCTTCCTGTTCTTCTTCTTCCTCGTCTTCCTTTTCTTCCTCTTCTTCTTCTTCTTCTTCTTCTTCTTCTTCTTCTTCTTTCTTCTCCTCCTCCTCCTCCTCTTCTTATTCTTCTTCTCCTCCTCCTCCTCCTCCTCTTCTTCTTCTCATCTTCTCCTCATTTTCTCCTTGTTCTTGTTCTTGTTCTTGTTCTTCTTTTCCTTTTTCCTTTTTTTCCTTCTTCTTTTCTTCTTCTTTTCCTTCTCCTTTTCTTATTTTCATCTTTTCCTTCTAGTAACTAACCTAACTAAACTAAGCTAATTACTAACCTAAAATTTTCTAATTAGATGAAAAAATAGAAAAAAAACTCACCGGCTTTGGGCGTCGGGCGGTGGGCGGTGTTGTGCGGGGGCAGCATCGGGCGGCGTCTGGCGGCGGGCGAGAGGCGATGCAGGGTGGTGGGCAGCGTCCGGCTTTGGGGACGGGCGGCGAGGGCGGGCACAGGGGCCGGGGGAGGGGCAGGCACAGGGGCTGGCAGCAGTACTGGGCGGACGAGAGGGGTGGCGGTAGCGGCAAAGGGGCTGGCGGTGGTGGAGGGGCTGGCGGAGGCGCGGTGCAGGGAGGGAGAGGGATTTGAGGGAGGGAGAGTGAGGGGGTGGGGGCAGGGCACGGTTGTTAGTAGGAAGCTGGCACACGGCAAATAATGTTTGTCGTTTGCTGGCAGACGACAAAGAAGCAAATCGTCTGACCTAACCAGACGACGAGTGCACAAAATGAACGTCTATTTGAATATTTATAGATGGCACATGCAAATTTACCTGGTAGGGCAGCGTAATACTGCATATAGATAGGTATGGTGGACTCATATGGAATAACTTGGTTCAAGGGTTTTTGATGCACAAGCAGCATTCCCGCTTAGTACAGGTGAAGGCTAGCAATAGATTGAGAAGCGACCAGCTAGAGAGCAACAACGGTCATCAACATGCATTGTAAATAACTAACATTAGACGGATCATGAGTAGGATATGAACACTCTGAATTTAAACATCATGAAGGCTGCATTGGTTTTGATACAACTACATGTTTGCACATGGGCCAAGTCAAACTGCCCGAATTACTCAAAGGGAAATACCATACTACCTTACCATATTATAACCATTTGAATGCATGTTGACACACAAGATATATCATTATTAACTCTTAGCTATTTAAGCATGGCATAAGAAGCTATAATCTCTAATTTTCATAACAAACATGTTTACTCATGATATACAGAATCATGATCAAACTGGCTAAATATATTTACAAAAAATGAAAAACAAGAAGAGTTCATACCATCTTCCTTTGCCACGATCACTTCATCAAATATCATCATTATTGCCTTTCACTTGCATGACCGAATGATATGATAATAATAATAATAATGCAAGAATGTTGTGGACTAAGATGGAATCTGTAGGGCAGATTAGACAAAGGAGAAGACAAGGTAAAATTGGCTCTTTATTAGATCAACAATAAAGCATACAAGAGCCGCTCAACATTTTTAGCATGGTCTTCTCCTTTCATTGACTCACGCAACAAGGAAAATAAATTCAAAGAAACACATTGAAATATTCTTGGAGGTTTATTGTTTTTCTCAAGCAAGGAAATAAACTAAGGGGAAACAAGAACGAGAAAAACTATTTACACGGGAGAGCTCCAAACATGCAAAGGAAATATTTTTGGGTTTTCTTTTTAGTTCTAAAACTAAAGAAAGGACGAAATAAAAAACCGAAAAGAAGAGAGAAATATTTTTGGATTTTAAAAGTTTTTCAAACACACAAGAAGAAAGCGGAAAAATTAAGCTAACAAGGATATACAATGAAAGATGATGAACACCGACAATTTATATGAAGTGTGCGAATATGAATGTAATGTTTGTGAGAAATGCATACTCCCCCAAGCTTAGGCTTTCTCCTAGCTTGGTGATCACCACTGCAGATCTGGGTAATAGTTGAAGTGATACCTCGTGGAGGCATTCCTGGCCGCCTTCTCTGCCAAACGAGTAGCCTCCAATGCAACTTGGTACTCCCGCACCTTGTTCTCAAGAACATAATATCTTTGTCGAGCTTGAAAGTTAAAGAGGGCAAGTGCAGGCAAAGTGACAGGCATAGGCGTACATTTCCCAAATATTAAGTTGCACTCATAACCTCTAGCACGGTTCACAAGAAATTCATGAGAATGCATAGCTTCATTATCTAAATATCTGTCAGGAAAAATGGGGTCATTAGGTTGAGGTGACACTTCAAATTGTGTAGCTACGCGGGAAGCATAAATGCCTCCATACAAATCACCATTACTAGAGTTGGAGTGCAACCTTCGGGCAACGATTGCACCAAGGTTAAGGCGTTGTTCGCTAGTCACAGCAGTGCGAATAAGACTCAAGTCAGGGGCACATAATGCACTACAATCTTGTTTTCCTACTATGCATTTCCCATTGAACTGTGCAAAATAACGAATATAGGGAAATTGTATACTTTTAATTCTGGCCTGAGTTACCCCCTATCTTCTCCTATGCAGAGACTCTCGAGGAACATATTATAATCAGTTTTAGAGGGTTTCTTGAGCGAGCCCTAAAGTGGGAGTTTGCATGCCACAAATAATTATTTCAGAGTCATGCTAAAGGATTTATCATAAAGTTTAAATAATACTATACAAGCATGTGATTGATAGCGAAATCCGTGCGTGAATGTATGAGTAAGGTTATAGTGTTGGACACACTTATCCGCAAGGAAGTCGGTGAGGCTAGTATTATGAATGAAATGATCAAATTCATCCTTGATGCATGCACCTATCATGAACTCATCGCTTGGCCGCCGACATGATTTTTCGTCGGCCATGACTATCTGATTGACCCTAGGCTCAATGTAAGCTTGTCTTATCAAGTCCTCGCTCGTTGACTCGCACGAAGTTCGCCTCTTTGAGGGGTTCCTCCTAAAGAAACTCATCTTCCTAAACACAATTATCTAAAAAAATTAAGCCACAAATTTATGTCAATAAAACTTTGCAAGAATGATAGTAGCTACTCATAAGGGTGGCTAGAGGCCATATCAAGCATTCATACTAATTAGAACTCAAAGAATTCGACATGCAAACTCATTTTCTGTAGCACCAAGTGAAGCAACTTATGCAAAATATAAACCACTAAAGCAAAAATTTATTGGAGGAATGGGAGAGTCACATACCAAGGAGCAATTCCTCAAAATAGTTTCAGAAACGGAGTTCCGAGCAAAGATAGAAAATTTCAGTTTCAGGTGGAAGACCATAAGAGAGAGAGAGAGCTAGGAATTTTTTGCTAGAGGTAGGAGACAGGTGAGCTAAAGAGATAAGGCGGGGGGCTATGGGCCCCACAAGCCATCAGGGCGTGGCCCAAGGGGCGCGCCCTGATGTGTGGTGGCCCACTGGTGCACCTCTCTGCTGTAATTTTTATGCCAAAAAATCTAAAATATTCCAAAAAAATCCATTTCAAAATTTTGTGGCAATCTGAGACTTTTTATTTTTGGGTCATTTTTCATGCACGAGAAAAACAGAAAACAGGAAATTCATGGCATTTTATTTTTATCTAACTAGGAAAAACTAAGAATAAACTTGTGATACATAGAATTGTGAATACTCAATTCATAAATCACATGTCTTTTGAAAAGGATTCATTAATAAGGTTGATCCAGTCTTATTAATAACCATTTCCAACTAACATGAAACTGAAGAATTTTCGTATACTGCTAGGTTACCTCAATGGGTATTTGTATTTCCCCAACAATGAGATTATAATATTTCTTCTGCTTAACAGTAGGTAGAGGGATTATAAAATCTCCAATGATAACCGTGGGAATAGGATCAATGACATTAATATTATTAACCAAAGTTTGGTTCTTCAGAAAGTGCATTGTATGTTGCTTGGCATTGACATGAAAAGTAACCTTGCTTTTATTGTAATCAATAAGATCCCCTACAGTATTTGGGGTCTACCAAGGATGATCGACATATTGTCATTGTTGGGCATATCAAGAATAACAAAGTCTGTTAAGATAGTAACATTTGCAACCACAACGGGAACATCCTTGCAAATTCCAAAGGTAAAGCAGTGGATTTAATAGCCATTTGCAAAGATATCTCAGTAGGTGTAAGCTTACTCAAATCAAGTCTTTTATAAATGGAGAAAGGCATAACACTAACACCAGCCCCTAAATCACATAAAGTAGTTTTGACATAATTTCTTTTAACAGAGCAAGGTATTGTGGGTATACCCGGATCTCCCAACTTCTTAGGTGCTCCACCATCAAAAGAATAGTTAGCAAGCATGGTAGCAATTCAAGTTTCAGGTATTTTTCTTTTGTTAGTAACAATATCTTTCATATATGCAGCATACAGAGGTATTTTCAATATATCAGTCATCCTAGTGCGCAAGAAGACGGGTCCAATCATTTCAGCCAATCGCTCAAAATCTTCATCTTCCCTACTTTTAGAGGGCTTACGAGGGAATGGCATGGGTTTTTGAACCCATGTCTCTCTTCCTCTTCCATGTTTTCTAGCAACAAAGTCTCTCTTATCATAACGCTTATTTCTAGAAGGTGGATTATCAAGATCCTCACCAGGTTCAATTTCCACATCATTATCATTTTCTTCATTATCATCTGGTTGAGAATCTAAATGAGCATCATCATTATTATCATTTTCATTGTCACTAGGTGTATGTTCATGACCAGATTGTGTCTCAGTGTCAGAAACAAAAACTTCGTTATGTTTCTCAACATGTTTTTCTATAAAAGGTTCACTAGAAGCATGCAAGTTCCTATCATTTTTCTTTTTCTTTTTCTTCTTAGATGAATTAGGTGCATCCTCATTAATTTTCTGAGAATATTGTTCAATTATTTTAGGTTGACCTTCGGGATATAGAGGTTCTTAAGTTATTCTACCCCCTCTATTCACTACTCTAACAACATGATCATTCATATTATTATTTATTTTAGCAAGAAAATCATTTTGTAACTTAGCAACTTGGTCTAGTTGGGTGTGAACCATGGAAGCATGTTTACATAGACCTTTCATATCATTTGCAATTCTACACATTAAGTCATTTAACCGGTCTATCATCATGGCATTACGTCTCAATTGATTCATAACATAGTTATTGAAGTGTTCTTGCTTAACACCGTAATTATAAAATTCATCCATGCATTGTTCAGGAGTCTTAGTATAAGTTATATCATTTTCATTAAAGGGACGGAGAGAGTTTACCTCTACTACATGTGTCGGGGTGTCAAGTCCATGTATTTCTTCAATAGGTGGTAATTTCTTGACATCCTCAGTTTTAATACATTTTTGCTTTCATAGATGTTTTTTCTTCTTGCATGTCTTCCAGATTGAGAATACAATACCTCTTTTCTTTTGAATAGGTTTTGGAGGTGGTTCAGGAAGTGTACAATCATTGGCATTTTGCAATATGTTATTCAATAATTCTTTAGATTTCCAACAGTTCTTTCCCTAAAACACAACCAGAACAACTATCTAGGAAATCCCTAAAAGCATCGATTAGTCCATTATAAAAGATATCAAGAATTTCGTTCTTCTTAAGAGGACAATCAGGCAAAGCTCTTAGTAACTGAACAAGCCTCCTCGAAGCTTGAGGGGGATTCTCTTCTTCAGTTTGAGCAAAGTTAAATATTTCCTGTAAGGAAACTTGTTTCTTATGAGCAGGAAAATATTTTTCAGAAAAGTAGTAAAGCATATCCTAGGGACTATGCACACAACCAGGAGCAAGAGAAAGGAACCATTCCTTGGTCTCTCCTTTTAGGGAGAAAGGAAATATCTGAAGGATATAATAGTAGCAAATCTTTTCATCACAGGTTAACAGAGCAACAATATCATTCAGTTTCATAAGGTGTTTGACAATAGTTTCATTTTCATAACCATGAAAAGGATCAGACTCTACTATAGGAATTAACTCAGGGTATACAGAGAACTTATAATCCTTATCAGTAACAAATATAGGAGAAGTAGCAAATTTAGGATCATGTTTAATTTTCTCCATCATAGATTTTTTTCTTTTAGTTTGCATAGTAGTTTCTTCACATCATCTGTATCCTTACAGGCAAGAAAGTCCCTAGCTACCTCACCATCCATAACATAACCTTCAGGTAAATAAGGCAATTCGTATATATTAGGTGAGAGAGGGGTAACAGGTGATTCAAAATCTTCACCAGTTTCAGCATTTTCAAGTTCTCTACATTTAGCAATATGAGCATCAAGTAATTGATTCAGCGGCACAATTTCAGTTTCAACATGTGTAGAAATAGTTTCATCATTGCTTTCAGAAGTAGCATCATCAAGTTCATGTGACATATCAGGACGATCAACAGGTGGTGGTATAACAAGCTGATTCAAAACAGTAGGTGAATCAAAAGCAGAGCTAGATGGCACTTCCTTACCACCTCTCGTGCGAGAGGGGGCGATCTTTGTTCGATTATCTTTCAGATTCTTCATAGTAGCAATTGGATATCCTTCAAGTTAACACAATAAATAAATCTATGCTCCCAGGCAATGGCGCCAGAAAAGGTCTTGATAACTCACAAGTGTAGGGGGCACGATAGTCTTCACGGGTAGTAGTTCACCCTTATTTATTGGTTCGACACAAGGGGAGCCAAAGAATATTTATTGGCCTTGAGAGTTGAGTTGTCAATTTAACTGCACCTGGGATATCTCTCTGCACCAAAGGTTTAGTAGCATGGCAAATAGTAGTAGCAAAAGTAAGAGTAGTAGTGACAGCAGTAGTTTTGTAGGAGGTGTGACAGTAGCATTAGCAATAGTAACTTAGCAAGATTAAGTATATATAAAGCATAGGCACATGGATCGATGATGTATAATGATTTAGATGACATTGATAATATAATAGTTACACACTAGGGCAACACAGAACTAGCTCCAATTCATCAATATAATGTGTGCATGTATTCCGTATATAGTCATACGTGCTTGTGATAAGAACTTGCTTGACATCTTTTATCCTACCCTCTCGTGGCAGTGGGGTCCTATTGGAATCTAGGGGATATTAAGGCCTCCTTTTAATAGAGAACTGGAACAAAGCATTAACACATGGTGAATACATGAATTCCTCAAACTATAGCAATCACTAGAAAGAATCCCAATTATTGTCACCCTGGGGTATGCGGATCATGACACGTAATTGGTGCATACAACTTGCAATATAGGATCCAGATCACTCTTATATTCATGAAAACATAATAGGTTCAGATCTGAAATCATGGCACTCGGGCCCTAGTGACAAGCATTAAGCATAGCAAAGTCATAGAAACATCAATCACAGAGAAAAGTGAACACTAGGGATCAAGCCCTATCAAACTTAACTCGATTACATGATCAATCCCATCCAATCCCACAACCATCCAACAAGCCTCCAAAGTAATTACTCGCTCCCAGCGGTGAGCATCATGGCGGTGTCGATGAAGAAGGGTTGGTGATGACGACAACGACGATTTCCCCTCTTCGGAGCCCAAAACAGGCTCCAGATTAGCCATCCAGAGAAGAACAAGAGGTGGTGGCGGCTCCATATCGTGAAACACGATGAAAATTTCTTCTTATTTTTTTTCTCCGAAGATGTGAATTTATAGAACTAGAATTAAGATCGGAGGAGCCTCGAGGGCCCCACAAGTCGTCAAGGCGCGAGCTAGGGGGCGCGTCCTGATGTGTGGTGGCCCCCTGGCACACCCCCTCCGGCAGATCTTTGCCCCATAATTCAAATAAATCACAAAAAAGTTTTGTCCAATTCTGAGAACTTTTATTTCTACAAAAAAATAACACCAAGGTAGTTCTACTAAAAACTGCATCAATTCGGGTTAGTTTCATTCAAATCATGCAAATAGAGTTCAAAACCAGAGCAAAAGTTTTTGGAAAAGTAGATATGTTGGAGATGTATCAGCCACCAATGCGACTCACCGTCGAGTGAGGAGGCCAAAGCGGTGATGTGGTGGTTGCTGAGGCGAGGATTGGATGACATGATCCTATCTGGCCACCCTCCAAGAAGGATGCCCTCGTGGGTGCCATACGCAGGTATGAAAGCACATTTGCTCCTTTGGTGGTTTTGGTAATTAATAACAACATAGATGTCATTGAACTAATATTTCCACTAAGCATGTTTCAGGAAAAGTTCAATGATGGGTTGGCAAAAGGATTGCAGGATACCCCAAGATGCAAGGAAATAGATTGGCAAAGCTTCAAGCAAGAGGACTCTACATTTTACTTTGTGAGAAATCCCTTTGAGTCCATAGGAAAGCCAGTACTATCAAAAGGGGGTAAGGTACTGTTGGTGAACAAAATGCTCATACGTGCACAAGTGATAGTCACCACATACACCCACAAGCTCTTCCACAAAAGACTATCCAAAGCCAAATATCCAAAATCGGTGCAACCAACACTCCCCTCTCGGTGCCACAGATTCTCAGCCTCAGACAAACTCAGCCAAACCCTAGCCCTTCGGTGCATCCGATTCCGATTCGGTGCCACCAAGTTTGGGTTGCCAACTTACTTTTATGCAAATTCACAAAATCGTTCTGACCAAGTTTGTTGGATCGGCGTCACCGAGTCTGGCAATCGGACCATTGGTCACCTTATCGGTGCAGCCGAGTTTTATGTATCGGTCTCACCGAGATTCAAAAGTTGCTACCTTTTAGGAAACTCGGTACCACTGAAATTAACACATCGGTGTCACCGAGTTGGACTTATTAGGTGTAACGGTTGGATTTTTGGAGATGCCTATATATACGCCTCCACCACCACTCACTTGCAAGAGAAGCACTCAGAATAGATCCCCATTCATACCAACTCTAAGAGAGAGCCACCTACTCATGTGTTGAGATCATGCCATTCCATTCCAACCATATTAATCTTGATCTCTAGCCTCCCCAAGTGGCTTTCCACCCAATCAATCTCTTCCACCAAAGCCAAATCTGTGAGAGAGTGATTGTATGTTGAGGAGTCTATCATCTTGAAGCACAAGAGAAAGGAGTTCATCGACATTATCGAGCCTATTACCTTTTGGAGGGTGGTGCCTCCTAGATTGGTTAGGTGTCGCTTTGGAGCCTCCTACTTCATGTTGTGGAGTGAACCAAGAAGTTTGTAAGGGCAAGGAGATCGCCTACTTCGTGAAGATCTACCCCGAGTTTGGCTAGTCCTCCGTGGACGTAGGACATCATGGTATAGTCGAGGTCGCATCTTCATGGAACCCTCCGTGGGTAGAGCCCTTTGTGGAATCTCGCGACCGTTACCCTCTGTGGGTTGAAGACTCCATAAATGTGGACGTATGATAGCACCACCTATCGGAACCACGGGAAAAATCATCGTGTCTCCAAATTCCGTTTGATCTTGCTACCCTTCCTTTACTATTCATGTTTGTCTTTATTTTCCGCTGCTATGCTCATAGACATGCATGTGTAGGATGTGCTTGACTTGCTATGAATGCTAAAATCTGCCAACACTTAAAATTGGGAAAAGTAGATTTTTTATTGGTCAATTACTCTAATCACCCCCCCCTCTAGACCTACTTTCGATCCTACAAGTGGTATCAGAGCATTGGTCTCCATTGTATTGGTTTCACAACCTAGGATAGTATGGCGTCTAGTGAGGGAAATTATCACCGTAGAGGTCCTTACTTTGATGGCACTAATTTTTCTAGTTGGAAAAACAAAATGAAAAGGGACAAATACATTTTTGCCCCAAGTTAGAACCTACCCACGGGTTTTGCCCTTACTTTTCGAGTCTGCTTAGTTTTGCCCTTAAATTTGCCTCCGAGGTTGCCCAAATACCCTTTGACTGTTTGACTAATACTTTGAAAATTCATATGAACTCAAAAAAAATGCAAACAAGGTATCAAAATGTTTAGAAAAACATTACCTTTATGTACATGTCATTTTTGTCCAAGAAAAAAAAGACCATTTAAACTACCCATTGTTATTAGTGTAATTAACATTTTTTAAATAAAAAGGTATAAACAATACTTTTTCCTGAACATGTTGATATCTTATTTGCATTTTCCTGAGTTCATATGAACTTGTTATCAAGTTTCAGTTGCCTTTGACCATTATTTCGAAACTTCATATCAAGTTGATATGAACTCTGAAAATGCAAATAAGATATCAGGATGTTGGGAGAAGATCACCTACATTTGCATGTAATTTTTATTCATGAAAATGTTATTGTTTATACCTTTTTATTTTCATAATGTTGATAACATTGATAACCATGGTTAATTTAAATGGTACTTTTTCTTGAATGAAAATGACATGTCCATAAAGGTAATGTTTTTCTGAACATTTTAATATCTTGTTTGCATTTTTTTGAGTTCGTCTGAATTTGTTACGAATTTTCAAAGTATTGGTCAAATGGTCAAAGGACATTTGGCCGACCTCGGAGGCAAATCTAAGGGCAAAACTGAGTAGAGTCAAGAAGTAAGGGCAAAACCCGTGGGTAGGTTCCAACTAGGGGCAAAAATGAAATTGTCCCAAATGAAAATGCATCTTCTTGGTCATAACCCTGCCGTTTGGGTTGTTGTTCGTGTTGGATTGCAAGGTGAACTCTTTGCAGATAGAAGGGAACCAGATCTGCGGATGAATTGAAGATGTTGCAATTAAATGCTCAAGCATGTGACATTCTCTTCAACTGCCTATGCCCCGAAGAATTCAACAAAATCAGCCATCTTGAGAATGCAAAATAGATTTGGGATACTTTGGTTGATATGCATCAAGGTACCGAATCTGTAAGAGAGTCCAAGTTGGATGTTCTTCAAAGTCAGCTTGACAAGTTCAAGATGAAGGATCGTGAAGGAGTCGCTAAGATGTACTCGAGGCTAGCTCTCATCACCAATGAGATTGCTGGCTTAGGAATCGAAGAAATGACCGAAAAATTTATCATCAAGAAGATACTTCGAGCCTTGGATGATCGATATGACACCATATGCACATTGATCCAAATGATGCCCAACTACAAAGATCTCAAGCCAACAGAAGTGACTGGAAGGATCGTTGCTCATGAAATGACACTCAAGGACAAGGAAGAGCTTCACCACAAGTCTAGCGGTGCTTATAAGGCCACAAGTGATGCTCCTGCAACTTCAAGTGACAACCTTGTCACAAATGAAGAGATAAGCCTCATGGTCAAGAAATTCAACAAATTCTACAAGAATAGAGGCAAAGATCGAAGCTCCAACTCAAGATATGAAGAGAACCGTTCGTCAAGTCGTGATCGAATTTGCTACAATTGTGGGAAGCCTGGACACTAATCCAATGAGTGCATGACTCCTTACAAAAGGAAAGAAGAGTCACAAAGAAGACAAAGATCAAGAGACAAGTCACCTCGAATAGAGAGAAGGAGTAGGGATGATCGTTGTGGACAAAGACCCTCAAGGAGAAGTAGGGACTGAGAGAACGAGGACAAATACACCAAGAGCTACTCAAGAATAAGACATCAAGCTCATGTTGGTGAATGGGTTTCTGGCTCCGATTTTGACAACCACTCGGAGATAATTTATCACTCCAACTCTGTCTATAGTTAAGATGAAGGTGTTGCCAGACTTGCACTAGTGACAACCGACTCCTACGGCCTATTTGATTCACCAAATGAAGGGAGTGGATGTTGCTTCATGGCTAAAGGCCCCAAGGTATCACACCCCGAGTATCTTGATTTCAATAGTGATGAGGATGACTTGTTAATTTAAGATGACTTGCTATTTGGCAAATCTAGTAATGTTAGTCAAGATGAACTTGCTAGTAATCACTCTAGTCTAGATAAGTCGTGTGATGATGATAAGTTGGAAATAGAACGACTAACTCAAGAACTAAAAACTCTTATGTTAGCTCATGAGTCTACTCTACAAGATCATAGAGATCTTGAAAGCACACATGAGAAGCTCCGCTTCGAGAAGCTCAACTCAGAGCAAGAGCATTAGTTCCTTAAAGCTATCAATGGCAATCTTCGAAAGAAGACATCCTCTTATCTAGCCAAACGAATTCTCTTGTCTATGTTCATGCCACAAGTTAAGACTAAGCAAGATAGTAACAAAGGCAAGAAAGGTTCTTCAACTAGTAGCAATAAATATGATAAATCCAATTGTATTGCTTCTAGTAGTTCTATTGATCCCACTAACTCTTCTCTTAGCCAAGTTACACTTGAGCAAGAAAATGAACTTTTGAAAGGGATTATAGAGAAAGGTATCTCCAAGAGTCTTGAAGGGTGCAAACAATTTGAGGAAATTGTACGCAAGCCGGAGGATACTGGAAGAACCGTGGTGTTGGCTACTTCAACGCTAATTGAGTTGAATGGGAAGAAGGTCAATACCCCAAACCCAAGTTTGTTCCTCAAAAGGAGAAGTATGAAAATACTTTCCCCAAGGGAAAAAAGCTCAAGATGACCTTCCACCACAAGGAACCAAGCTCAAGGGAAAGAACAAGCTTCAAGACGACATTAACTCATATGAAGATGAATCCCAAGCTTTGCTGAAGTAGGTTCCCAAGGCTACTACAAGCTCAACTTCTACAAGTGCTACCTCAACACCAAGGATACCCATCAACTTGATGTGGGTCCCCACGAAGAAGAACTAGAGAAGTTCTTGAGGGGTGACTCCGCCAATGAAATCCACTCATATTCATTATTGTCAAGAACTAGTTGCAATCAACACCAACATCATGCAATAGTTCATGGAGTCACACATTCCCTCAAAGGTAAGCAAGGGACAAGGTAATCAACAAATCAATGGATATCATCATATATGCTTTGCACTCCACTTCCATAGATATCCTTGTATTTGTCTCTTGTGTGTTGGCACTAACCCATGTAGGTGAGAAGAGTAATGGAACAACAAGGATGCTCCCAACTCAAGATGATCTTCATCAACTTTGAGCATCCACCACTACTTCACCTACATGAAGTCTTCATCGACAAAACCCTAGGTTAGTTTATCCCTCTTATGGGGGGATGTCACATCAAAGGGGAGCTTTACTCTAAGACTTGAGTCAAAGCATCTCATAGTATGTGACAACATTAAATGCTTTATGTAAAAGTGGTAACCCCACTTGTGCTTAAACGATGAGTATGACCTATGATCAAGTATTCTTACTTGGCTCCTAAGTCAATATACTCATATATAGATGACTCCATCATCGCCAAAGTGCTTGTTAGATGCTAGTGTGTTTGTGCATATTTGCCATGTTTTCATTTGACATCTTATTGTGTGAGCATGTTGGTCTGCATTTATTTACTCATTCGAGGACATCCAATTGTTGCTATTTGGCTTTTGACTTTTCATTTGCCAATTGGATGTACAAGAATGCCTAGGACCACTCCTCTAGCTATCTATGCTTTCTCACCTCATATTCTTTCCATACTGCATCACAAAATTTGAAAAAATACTTTTCGATCTCTCTGTGTGAGGAGCACTCACAGTTCCGTATCAACAAAGGACTGACCATTAAAACCTCCCAAGTGCATCTTGGTGTAACCAACTCAAAAATCTCGGTCTCACCGAATGCCCAGGGTTGATCTAGTTTTCTATCTCGGTACTACCGATTCCACATTCTCAGTTACACCAAGTTTCCCTATCAGCTGACAGTTGTGAAACTCGTTGACACTGAAAATTTAGAATCGATGTCACCTAGAGCTACGGGTATATAAGGAGGCGGACCCAACCTTTGAAATTATTCTTCAACCCTCGCCCCCTCAAAACCCTACACTGGCGATTTGAGGCCCCTGGTCATCTCCTTTGTCTTCCCGAGCGCCTCCGCTGTTGGAAGTCCACGCCGTTGACGAAATATCGACCCCCGTCGCCGCGGTAGCGAAGTCGTCAAAGCTAGGGTATGATTTCACCACTCATGCGCTCCAACCTTCGATTCTTACGCATTAGGGTTTCTCCATCGTCTATCCATAGTTTGAGATTGATTCATCCATGAAAAATTCCCATGGTATAGCAAATGAACGATTTCTTAGGTTTTGTCGTCCGCCACATGAATCTCGATAGAACCGACACAAAATAATCGGTAGCACCGATTTTCTTTTCTGGTCGACTAAGGACAGTCTTGGTGAAACCGAGTGCCCAATTTCGGTCAATTTCGGTCTCACCAAAAGTGGTGCCAAGTTTCTATTAAGGAGTCTATTTGTCTTGGTAGTTCTGAAAAATTTGTTTCGGTTGTACCGGTATACATTTGACAGAATGCAAAATTTGAGAAATCTTAGTTCAAACTTTCGAAAACCAGCTGCATTTTGTGATGACTTATCCTATTCTACTCCTCTATACTCTATTCACAGGGTCAGTTATGTCAGGTTCAGAGGACAGCCAAATTTGCAGGAACAGAACGTTGACATGAGTTCATGCACTAGCCCTGGGTCTAGTTCCTTCTCAGATCCAGGCACCCCTAATTCTCATGGGTTGCCCAAGGGTGCTACTAGGACCAGGAGGAAGCTAAATTCAGATTCGAAGGATTGAGACTTTGTGCCAGAGGAAGTTCTTACCAAGAAGCAAGACAAGGCTGCGAGGAAGTCAGCAAATGAAGCGACCTCTTCCAGGAGGGTGGTCAGCAAGACATATGCCCCTCCAGAGTCTATGAGAGCACCTGAGAGTGCTATGGCTACCATGACCATTGAGCTCCCAAGGAGGTCATTGCCTAAGAAGGCGGGAGAGAAGAAAGCCAGGAAGAGGATTATCCATGTTGTTGGCAAGCCTACCTCAATGTATGATGACCCTGATGAGGCTGCTTGTGCTACTCCTGAGGAGGAGGAGGAGGAGGAAGAGCAAGTTGGAAAGGCCCCTCCCAAGAAGAAGCAGAAGAATCTTTTGGTAGATGCAATGCCAAAGAAAGGTCCCTCCAAGAGCACAAAGTTTGCCCCAAGAAGGTTGTTGCTGAAAAGTCCAAGAGGACATCCAGGCAGATTCCAGCTTCTGAGAAAAACAAGGAATCTACCTTCAGGTAAGCTGATGAGGATGATATGTCTGCATTGATGAAGCTCGGACCTCATCTTCCAGTGCACAATGCCAGCCATCCTTTAGCTGCAGATATGAAGAAGAAGAAGGATGTAGGTTTGAAAGAGTGGAGAGCCATTGATCCTTACTCTCGGAGGAAGAAGACATATGTGGACTATAGGTTCTACACCAAGGAGCAAAAGGATTTCTATGAGATTGTGTTGCTTGACAAGAGTGCAACTATGAGTGACATGAGATATGTCAACTGGAAGTACATCAAGGCGCATGAAGACTATTTCCCCAATGTACAAGATAACTTCCACTATGGTGGCATAGATCAGTTTGTTGGTAGAGAGTTCACTGCATGGAACGATGAGGTGATCATGCCATTCTACTCCACCGCTCACTTCTATGGAGATGGTAGGATTGTTTGGATGATAGAAGGAGCAAGATATGGGTCAACTGTTGATGAATGGGCTGCCATCTTAGGAGTCCCAGAGGCATAGGATGGAGATATCTGTGTGTACTCAGAGTCCAAGGCAAGCCACAATGCCATGAAAGACATGTACAATGCCATTCTTGCTGCACAACTTCAGTCCCACAAGCTAGGATATATCTATCACCTCCAGGCAGGTCTCCGCACCATCAACACTATTTTGAGGCATAGCTTGATGCCCAAGTCAGGTGACAAGAAGATGATCCAAGGCTACTCCATCAACCTGCTGATTCATATTGACCAGCACCAAAGATTCAGAGTGATGGATCTGATAGTGGAAACTATGAGGAGGTTCGCTGCTGACCAGGAGCGCCCATGTTGCTATGCACCCTACATTCATATGCTCATCAACTCCAAGCTAGAGAAGCACATCTTTGCTCTAGATAGACCCCACTTGCCCCTACAACCAGACTTCGAGGACAACATTGTGTTGATGGACCCAGACCATCCCACATCAGTTGCAGCTCAGGCATGGGCAAATGCAGAGGCAGAGGCAGCAAGAGCCACCGGTGCTCCCGTCCCTAGGTCCAGGAACGAGCAGATGGATCTCTTGATCTCAACACTTCAGGTCATGCAGAAGAACATCATGGACATGTTGGAGAACCAGAGTAGTCTTGTGAGTATCTTTGAGACCAGGATCAAGACCCTCAATGACAAAGTGGATGGGCTGACCAAGACTGTGAACGAGCTCAAGAAGGAAGTAGATGAAGCTCATATCCGTCGCACCTCTTTAGAGTCTGATTCTGATGATGAGGAGGATTGTGCACGTGTCAGGACGACTGCCTAGTTCAGGACTCAGGCCAGAACACCTATAGTGCCACCTCTGGAGATGATACCTTCATCGTTAGCACCTGCTACTGTCACTTCAGCTCCATCAGCTCCTCTAGTGCCACCAAATGCTACTCCAACACCATCCAGCACATCAGCAGAGGTCTTCCCGACGCACTTCTCTCGACTCCAACATCGACCACTGGAGGAGATTAGCCCCAGAAGGACGATTAGCTATATCTCTTTGAACTTTTGGTAACTTGTTGCCAAAGGGCGTGAAGTTGTATATAGATCTTTAGGCTTCGAGTGAGAGAGCGTTTGGTTTTTATTGCTGTTTTAAAAACATTTGGTCTTTTGGTTGCTTCTATTATACTTTTGTTCGTGTTTGATCATACGCTTTAATGTGTGTTGCTACTATTTCCTATCCTTTTGATGGTTATGAAATGATCATTCACTTTGCTTGATGTGTTGTGCTATGATATTAACTCTTATTTACTCTCGCACACCACCAAGTTGTATGTGACATGGAAGAAGTGCCCCATGTACCTAATCGATTGTGCATTTGCATTCAAACACAAATTTAAAAATAATGCACAAATTTAGGGGGAGCTCTTGCTTATCACATACTTCTCAAAGCGATGATTATATTCATTTATTATATCATATGTCGAAGCTTTGATCTATATGTTGTCATCAATTATCAAAAAGGCGGAGATTGAAAGCACATTTTCTCCCTTGGTGGTTTTGGTAATTAATAACAACATATATGTCATTGAACTAATGTTTTCACTAAGAATGTTTCGGGAAAAGTTCAATGATGGGTTGGCAAAAGGATTGTGGAATACCTCAAGATGCAAGGAAATAGATTGACAAAGCTTCAAGCAAGAGGACTCTACATTTTACTTTGTGAGAACTCAATTTGAGTCCACAGGAAAGCCAATACTATCAAAAGGGGGTAAGGTACTGTTGGTGAACAAAATGTGCATACATGCACAAGTGATGGTCACCACATACACCCACAAGCTCTTTCGCAAAAATTTGTCCAAAGCCAAATATCCAAAATTGGTGCAACCAACACTCCCCACTCGGTGCCACCGATTCTCAGCCTCACACAAACTCAGCCAAACCCTAGCCCTTCGGTGCAACCTATTCTGATTCGGTGCCACCAAGTTTGGGTTGCCAACTTTCTGTTACGCAAATTCACAAAATCGGTTCGACCGAGTTTGTTGGATCGGCGTCACCGAGTCTGGCACTCTGACCGTTGGTTACCTTAGCGGTGCAACCGAGTTTTATGTATCGGTCTTACCAAGATTCAAAAGGTTCTACCTTTTAGGCAACTCGGTACCACCAAGATTAACACATCGTAGTCACCAAGCTGGACTTATCAGGTGTAACGGTTGGATTTTTGGAGATGCCTATATATACCCCTTCACCACCACTCACTCGCAAGAGAAGCATTCAGAACAGATCCCCACTCATACCAACTGATTTTCTGAGAGAGAGCCACCTACTCATGTGTTGAGATCATGCCATTCCATTCCAACCATATGAATATTGATCTCCAGCCACCCCAAGTTGCTTTCCACCCAATCAATCTCTTCCACCAAAGCCAAATCTGTGAGAGAGTGATTGTGTGTTGAGGAGTCTATCATCTTGTAGCACAAGAGCAAGGAGTTCATCGACATTATCGAACCTATTACCTTTTGGAGGATGGTGCCTCCTAGATTGTTTAGGTGTCACTTGCGAGCCTCCTACTTCGTGTTGTGGAGTGAACCAAGAAGTTTGTAAGGGCAAGGAGATTGCCTAGTTCATGAAGATCTACCCCGAGTTAGGCTAGTCCTCCGTGGACGTAGGCCATCATGATATAGTCAAGGTTGCTTCTTCGTGGAACCCTCCGTGGGTAGACCCTTAATGGACTCTGTTGGGAGACGTAGTAGTAAATCAAAAAAAATTCCTACGCGTTCACCAAGATCCATCTATGGAGAAACCAGCAACGAGCAAGGGGAGAGTGGATCTTCATACCTTTGAAGATCGCTAAGCGGAAGCGTTACAAGAACGCGGTTGATGGAGTCGTACTCGCAGCGATTCAGATCGCGGTAGATCCGATCAAGTGCCGAACGGACGGCACCTCCGCGTTCAACACACGTGCAGCCCGATGACGTCTCCAACACCTTGATCCAGCAAGGAGGAAGGAGAGGTTGGGGAAGGGCTCCAACAGCAGCACGACGGCGTGGTGGTGGTGGAGTAGCAAGGTATTCCGACAGGGCTTCGCCTAAGCGCTGCGGAGGAGGAAGAAGAGAGGTAGGGCTTTGCCGTGAGAGAGAGAGAGATCAAATCCTCTCCCAAAACATCCAAAACCTCAAGTATATATAGGAGGAGGGACGTGGAGGGCTGGCTTGGCCTCTACTCCAAAGAGGAGAGGGCCGGCCGAATTAAAGGGAGAGTCCACCTCCCACAAGGGAGGTGGATCTCCTCCTTTTAAATCCCTTTTGCCTTATCTCCTTATCTCCAGCCACATGGGCCCACATAGATGGTCTTGGCCGACCCAATATGGGCTGGCACACCTCCTCTAAGGGCCCATGAGGTCCTTTGGTCGTCACACCCCTCTCGGGGGTCCTCCGGCACCCTCCCGGCACTCCCGGTACACTACCGATGAGCCCGAAAACTTTCCGGTGACCAAAACTGGACTTCTTATATATCAATCTTTACCTCCGGACCATTCCGGAGCTCCTTGTGACGTCCGGGATCTCATCCGGGACTCCGAACAACCTTCGGTAATCACGTATACCATTTCCCTATAACCCTAGCGTCATCGAACCTTAAGTGTGTAGACCCTACGGGTTCGGGAGACACGTAGACATGACCGAGACACTTCTCCGGCCAATAACCAACAGCGGGATCTGGATACCCATGTTGGCTCCCACGTACTCCACGATGATCTCATCGGATGAACCACGATGTCGGGGATTCAATCAATCCCGTATACAATTCCCTTTGTCTATCGGTATGGTACTTGCCCGAGATTCGATCGTCGGTATCCCCATACCTTGTTCAATCTCGTTACTGGCAAGTCTCTTTACTCGTTCCGTAATACATCATCCCGTGGCTAACTCCTTAGTCACATTGAGCTCATTATGATGATGTCTTACCGAGTGGGCCCAGAGATACCTCTCCGTCACACGGAGTGACAAATCCCAGTCTCGATTCGTGCCAACCCAACAGATACTTTCAGAGATACCCGTAGTGCACCTTTATAGCCACCCAGTTACGTTGTGACGTTTGGCACACCCAAATCATTCCTACGGTATCCGGGAGTTGCACAATCTCATGGTCTAAGGAAACGATACTTGACATTGAAAAGCTTTAGCAAACGAACTACACGATCTTTGTGCTATGCTTAGGATTGGGTCTTGTCCATCACATCATTCTCCTAATGATGTGATCCCGTTATCAACGACATCCAATGTCCATGGCCATGAAACCGTGACCATCTATTGATCAACGAGCTAGTCAACTAGAGGCTCACTAGGGACACGTTATGGTCTATGTATTCACACATGTATTATGGTTTCCGGTTAACACAATTATAGCATGAACAATAGACAATTATCGTGAACAAGGAAATACAATAATAACCATTTTATTATTGCCTCTAGGGCATATTTCCAACAGTCTCCCACTTGCACTAGAGTCAATAATCTAGTTCACCTCACCATGTGATTAACACTTACCTCACCATGTGATCATATCATCATGTGATTAACACCCAATAAGTTCTGGGGTTTGTTCATGTCCTGCTCGTGAAAGAGGTTTTAGTCAACGGGTCTGCGACATTCAGATCCGTGTGTACCTTACAAACTTTCCATGTCATATTTGTAGATACTGCTCCCACGCTCCACTTGGAGCTATTCCAAATGGCTGCTCCACTATACGTAGCCAGATTTCTACTAAGAGTCATCCGGATTGGAGTTAAAGCTTGCATCATCGTAACCCTTTACGATGAACTCTTTATCACCTCCATAATCGAGAAATATTTCCTTAGTTCTCAAGTTACTAAGGATAACTTTGACCATTGTCCAGTGATCCACTCTTGGATTACTCTTGTACCCCTTGACAGACTCATGGCAAGGCACACACAGGTGCGGTACACAGCATGGCATACTATATAGAGCCTATGGCTAAAGCATAGGAGATGACACTCATCTTTTCTTTATCTTCTGCCGTGGTCAGGTATTGAGTCTTACTCAATTTCACACCTTACAATACAGTCAAGAACTCCTTCTTTGACTCATCTATTTTGAACTCCTTCAAAAACTTGTCGAGGTATGTCTTCGTCGAAAAAACTTATCAAGCGAATAGATCTATCCCTATAGATCTTGATGCTCAATAAAATAGTAGCTTTATCTGGGTCTTCCTTTGAAAAAAACTCTTTTCAAACAACCCTTCATGCTCTTCCAGAAATTCTACATCATTTCCGATCAATAATATGTCAACTACATATTCTTATAATAAATTCTATAGTGCTCCCACTCACTTTCTTGCAGATACAAGTTTCTCATAAACTTTGTATAAACTTAAACACTTTGATCACCTCATCAAAGCATATATTCCAACTCCGAGATTCTTGCTCCATTCCATAGAAGGATCGCTGGAGTTTGCATATTATTAGCATCCTTAGGATTGACAAAACCTTCTGGTTGTATCACATACAAATCTTCCTCACAGAAACCATTACGGAAACCTTGTTTTGTCATCCATCTGCCAGATTTCCTAATCGAAAAATGCAGCAACTGCTAACAAAATTTTAATAGACTTTTAGCATCGCTACAGATGAGACAATCTCATCGCAGTCAACTCTTTGAACTTGGCGGAAACTTCTTTGCGACAAGTCGAGCTTTATAAACGGTGACAATTCACCATTAGCGTCTATGTTCATCTCAAAGGTCCATTTGTACTCAACGACCTACCATTCAACAGGCAAGTCTACCAAAGTCCATACTTGGTTTTCATACATGGATCCTTTCTCGGATTTCATGGCTCCTAGCCATTTGTTGGAATCCGGGCCCACCATCGCTTCTCCATAGTTCGTAGGTTCATCGTTGTCCAACAACATGATTTCCAAGACAGGGTTGTCATACTACTCAGGAGCAGTACGCGTCCTTGTCGACCTACGAGGTTCGATAGTGACTTGATCCGAAGCTTCATGATCATCATCATTAACTTCCTTTTCAACTGAGTAGGCTCTACAGAAACATCTTTCTGTGTTGCGCTATTCTCTGGTTGAAACAAAGGTTCAACAACCTCATCAAGTTCTATCTTCCTCCCACTCAATTCTTTCGAGAGAAACTCTTTCTCAAGAAAGGACCCGTTCTTAGCAACAAACACCTTTTGCGCTTGGATCTGAGATAGGAGGTATACCCAATGTCTCATTAGGGTATTCTATGAAGATGTATTTGTCTGCTTTGGGTTCGAGCTCGCTAGGTGAAAAACCCATTTTCACATAAGCGTCGCAGCCCCAAACATTCAGAAATGACAGCTTAGGCTTCTGTCAAACCATAATTCTCACGGTGTCATCTCAACAGACTTAGATGGTGCCCTGTTAAAGTGAATGGATTTGTCTTTAATGAATAACCCCATAACGATAGTGGTAAAACGATAAGAGACATCATAGTACTCACTATATCCAATAGAGCACGACTACGACGTTCGAACACACCATCACACTATGGTGTTCCAGGAGGCGTGAGCTGTGAAACAATTTCCACATTGTCTAAAATTGCATACCAAACTCGTAACTTAGATATTCACCTCCACGATCATATCGTAGAAATTTCATCTTCTTGTCACGATGATCTTTATCTTCACTGTGAAACTCCTTGAACCTTTCAAACATTTCAGACTCGTGTTTCATTAAGTAAATATCCCCATATTTACTCAAATCATCAGTGAAGGTAAAGAAAAACAACGATATCCACTATGTGTTTCAACACTCATTGGACCACATACATCAACATGTATTAATTCTAATAAGCCACTTGCCCGCTCCATCATATTGGATGACGGGGTCTCAGTCATCTTGCCCAAGAGGCATGGCTCGCATGTCTCAACCGATTCGAAATCGAGTGAGTCAAAAAAAAATCCATCATCATGGAGTTTCTTCATGCGATTTATACCAATATGACATTACGTGGCAGTGCCACAAGCATGTGGTACTATCATTATTAACTTTGTATCTTTTGGTACCAATGTTATGAATATGTGTACTACTACGATCATGATTCGATAAACCATTTCGAGTGGGTGCATGACCATTGAAGGCATTATCCATGTAAACAGAATAACCATTATTCTCTAACTTATATGAATAACCGTATCGCACTAATCATGATCTAATCACGTTCATGCTCAACGCAAACACCAAATAACATTTATTTAGGTTTATCACAAATCCTGAAGGTAGAGAGAGCGTGCGATGGTGATCACATCAATCTTGGAAATACTTCCAACACACATCGTCACCTTTCACCTAGCTAGTCTCCATTTACTCCGTAGCTTTTATTTCGAGTTGCTAACACTTAGCAACCGAACCGGTATCCAATACCCAGGTGCTACTAGGAGTACCAGCAAGGTACACATCACTAACACGTATATCAAATATACTTCCATTGACATTACCAGCCTTCTTATCTACCAAGCATCTAGGGGTTTTCCGCTTCAGCGAACATTCTCCTCATAACAGAAGCACTTAGTCTCGGGTTCGGGCTCAACCTTGGGTTTCTTCACTAGAGCAACAACTGGCTTGCCATTCCTGAAGTTTTCCGTTCTTGCCCTTGCCCCTTTTGAAACTAGTGGTTTCACTTAACCATCAACACTTGATGCTCCTTCTTGATTTCTACCTTCGTGGTGTCAAACATCACGAGCAACTCAGGGATCATCTTATCCATCCCTGGCATGTTATAGTTCATCACGAAGCTCTAGTAGCTTGGTGGCAGTGACTTGGAGAACTGCATTAATCACTATCTCATCTGGAAGATTAACTCCCACTTGATTCAAGTGATTGTAGCACCCAGACAATCTGAGCACACGCTCAGCGATTGAGCTATTCTCCTTTATCTTGCAGACAAATAATCTTGTTGGAGGTCTCATACCTCTCAACATAGGCACGAGCCTGAGATCACAATCTCAGCTCCTAGAACATCTCATATGTTCCGTGATGTTCAAAACGTTTTGGTGCCTCAATTCTAAGCCGTAATGCATGACGCATTGAACTATCACGTAGTCACCAAAAAGTGCCTGTCATATGTTCACAACATCTACAGACAACGCTTGAGGGAGTGATGCAGTTAGCGGTACATAAAAAACATAAGCTTTCTGTGCAACAATGAGGACAATCCTCAGATCACGGACCCAGTCCGCATTATTGCTACCATCAACTTTCAACTTACTTTTCTCTAGGATTGTATCATTAAAACTGGGGAGCTATAGCGTGAGCTATCTACGACATAATTTGCAAGGACATTTTTAGACTAAGTTCATGATAATTAAGTTCATTTAATCAAATTATTAATGAACTCCCACTTAGATAGACATCTCTCTAGTCTTCCAAGTGATACATGATCCATGTCAACTAGCCCGTGTCCGATCATCACGTGAGACGGACTAGTCATCCATGGTGAACATCTCTATGTTGATCGTATCTTCTATACGACTCATGTTCGACCTTTCGGTCCTCCGTGTTCCGAGGCCATGTCTGTACATGCTAGGCTCGTCAAGTCAACCTAAGTGTTTCGCATGTGTAAATCTGGCTTACACCCGTTGTATGCGAACGTTAGAACCTATCACACCCGATCATCACGTGGTGCTTCGGAACGACGATCCTTAGCAACGGTGCACAGTTAGGGTGAACACCTTTCTTGAAATTTTATTGAGAGATCATCTTATTTACTACCGTCGTTCTATGCAAATAAGATGTAAACATGATAAACATCACATGCAATCAATATAGTGACATGATATGGCCAATATCATCTTGCTCCTTTGATCTCCATCTTCGGGGCACCATGATCATCACTGTCACCGGCACGACACCATGATCTCCATCATTGTGTCTTCATGAAGTTGTCTCGCCAACTATTACTTCTACTACTACAGCTAACGTTTAGCAATAAAGTAAAGTAATTACATGGCGTTTATGATTGACACGTAGGTCATACAATAATATAAGACAACTCATATGGCTCCTGCCGGTTGTCATAGTCATCGACATGCAAGTCGTGAACCCTATTACAAGAACATGATCAATCTCATACATCACAATGCATCACATCACATCCTTTTGGCCATATCACATCACACGGCATATGCTGCAAAAACAAGTTAGACGTCCTCTAATTTGTAGTTGCAAGTTTTTACGTGGTTGCTATAGGTTTCTAGCAAGAACGTTTCTTACCTACATCCAAACCACAACGTGATATGCCAATTGCTATTTACCCTTCATAAGGACCCTTTTCATCGAATCCAATCCGACTAAGGTGGGAGAGACAGACACCCGCTAGCCACCTTATGCAACTGGTGCATGTCAGGCGGTGGAACCGGTCTCACGTAAGCATACGTGTAAGGTTGGTCCGGGCCGCTTCATCCCACAATACCGTCGAATCAAGATAAGACTAGTAACGGCAAGCATATTAACAAAATCGACGCCCACAACTGCTTTGTGTTCTACTCGTGCATGGATTCTACGCATAGACCTAGCTCATGATGCCACTGTTGGGAGACGTAGTAGTAAATCAAAAAAATTTCCTACGCGTTCACCAAGATCCATCTATGGAGAAACCAGCAACGAGCAAGGGGAGAGTGGATCTTCATACCTTTGAAGATCGCTAAGCGGAAGCGTTACAAGAACGCGGTTGATGGAGTCGTACTCGCAGCGATTCAGATCGCGGTAGATCCGATCAAGTGCCGAACGGACGGCACCTCCGCGTTCAACACACGTGCAGCCCGGTGACGTCTCCAACACCTTGATCTAGCAAGGAGGAAGGATAGGTTGGGGAAGGTCTCCAACAGCAGCACGACGGCGTGGTGGTGGTGGAGTAGCAAGGTATTCCGACAGGGCTTCGCCTAAGCGCTGCGGAGGAGGAAGAAGAGAGGTAGGGCTTTGCCGTGAGAGAGAGAGATCAAATCCTCTCCCAAAACATCCAAAACCTCAAGTATATATAGGGGGAGGGACGTGGAGGGCTGGCTTGGCCTCTACTCCAAAAAGGAGAGGGCCGGCCGAATTAAAGGGAGAGTCCACCTCCCACAAGGGAGGTGGATCTCCTCCTTTTAAATCCCTTTTGCCTTATCTCCTTATCTCCAGCCACATGGGCCCACATAGATGGTCTTGGCCGACCCAATATGGGCTGGCACACCTCCTCTAAGGGCCCATGAGGTCCTTTGGTCGTCACACCCCTCTCGGGGGTCCTCCGGCACCCTCCCGGCACTCCCGGTACACTACCGATGAGCCCGAAAACTTTCCGGTGACCAAAACTGGACTTCCTATATATCAATCTTTACCTCCGGACCATTCCGGAGCTCCTCGTGACCTCCGGGATCTCATCCGGGACTCCGAACAACCTTCGGTAATCACGTATACCATTTCCCTATAACCCTAGCGTCATCGAACCTTAAGTGTGTAGACCCTACGGGTTCGGGAGACACGTAGACATGACCGAGACACTTCTCCGGCCAATAACCAACAGCGGGATCTGTATACCCATGTTGGCTCCCACGTACTCCACGATGATCTCATCGGATGAACCACGATGTCGGGGATTCAATCAATCCCGTAGACAATTCCCTTTGTCTATCGGTATGGTACTTGCCCGAGATTCGATCGTCGGTATCCCCATACCTTGTTCAATCTCGTTACTAGCAAGTCTCTTTACTCGTTCCGTAATACATCATCCCGTGGCTAACTCCTTAGTCACATTGAGCTCATTATGATGATGTCTTACCGAGTGGGCCCAGAGATACCTCTCCGTCACACGGAGTGACAAATCCCAGTCTCGATTCGTGCCAACCCAACAGATACTTTCAGAGATACCCGTAGTGCACCTTTATAGCCACCCAGTTACGTTGTGACGTTTGGCACACCCAAAGCATTCCTACGGTATCCGGGAGTTGCACAATCTCATGGTCTAAGAAAACGATACTTGACATTGAAAAGCTTTAGCAAACGAACTACACAATCTTTGTGCTATGCTTAGGATTGGGTCTTGTCCATCACATCATTCTCCTAATGATGTGATCCCGTTATCAACGACATCCAATGTCCATGGCCATGAAACCGTGACCATCTATTGATCAACGAGCTAGTCAACTAGAGGCTCACTAGGGACATGTTATGGTCTATGTATTCACACATGTATTATGGTTTCCGGTTAACACAATTATAGCATGAACAATAGACAATTATCGTGAACAAGGAAATACAATAATAACCATTTTATTATTGCCTCTAGGGCATATTTCCAACAGACTCTCGTGACCGTTATACTCCGTGGGTTGAAGACTCCATAAACTTGGACGTACGATAGCACCACCTATCGGAACCACGGGAAAAATCGACGTGTCTCCAAATTGCGTTTGATCTTCCTACCCTTCCTTTACTATTTATGCTTGTCTTTATTTTCCGCTGCTATACTCATAGACATGCATGTGTAGGGTGTGCTTGAGTTTTTATGAATGCTAAAATTTTCCAACACTTAAAATTGGGAAAAGTAGATTTTTTATTGGTCAAGTAGTCTAATCACCCCCCTCTAGAACTACTTTCGATCCTATAGGGTAGGAAGAAGAACTCCGAGAAGGATTGCCAAGCATCTCAACAATGAGAGATGATGAAATGGAAATCATTTTAGTTTCCTGAATGCAAACGATACATAGCAATGCAACGGTGATCACAATGCACGGTGATGTGCTTGGCCAGAGCGTTAAGGCCACACGTGTTCGAAAAAACAAAGCCATAGTAGTTGTAGATGCTTGCTAGAGTTTCAATCCAAGGAAAAATGGTTGGGTTCGAGGTATATTAGGTTACCACTAAGCCTCGACGTAGTGAGACAAGGGGGCAAGCAAGTTCGAGGGCAAATCACGAATCTCAGGGATGCGCCAACCGAAGATGTCAGCGAACGCTTGCACCACATCATGCGCCAATGGCATGTGGAAGAGCTGCTCATACTTCGCCAGAGTCTTTGCAACGATGTGCTTGTCGTCAGAAACAAGCCCTAGGGGGTGAAGGAGGAGCTTATTGGCCTTGAACTCAGAACTAAGGCTGCAATCGACTTTCGCAAACCTGTAGCTCCATCGCAGTGTAAATTGTGGCGGCGGCTCCTTTCTACGGCCACAAGAAGCAAGCAGCGGCAAGACCGGTGTGATCATCCTCTGCACAGACTCCAAGAACACACCCAAAGGATCAGCCTTAGCATGGGCGCCACGTGGCAAACTTAGAGTAGTTCCATGGGAACTGTCCATAGCATGGCTGGTCTGCATGGTGGGCAGAGGATCATTCGGGATCGGCATGGACGAATACGAGAGCGCGTGGTTCACGGGGTGGATCTGATCTGTAAGGGGAGTAGCCAACTCGGTGGGGACAGAGGCCAACCCAGAATCTCCATCGAGCGGCGCGGTTCGTGTGCAGGAAGCGCCCCCGACTGAGACCATCTGGCTCGCCTCAGGATTGGCTGGCGGTAGGTTCTCGAGCCTTCGTGGTGCCTCGGGCAGCAGAGGCTAGTCAGCCAACACGGTTTCATGGACACCTCATGGGCATGCATGTCGAGTTCTCGCAGGCGTGCAGCTGGGTAGGTCACCAAATCGATGGCGGGAAGCAGTGTGCCAGGCGAGGGAAGTGCAACCTAGTGAGCCAACCCAAGGATTAGATTAGCAGCCGTGGATTCTGGGCCCATGGTCAGTGAGGCGCGAGGCGATGCAGGTGGCGAAGGAGGGTGACGTGGCTTGAGACTGCGTTCGTATTTCCCTAAAGAGGAAGGGGTGATGCAGCATAGTGACGGTAAGTATTTCCCTCAGTTATGAAACCAAGGTATCAATCCGTAGAGGAAGATCACGCACCCACATAAACATCACCTGCACACAAACAAATACTTGCAACCCGACGAGAAAGAGAGGTTGTCACGCTCTCTACGGTAATAAGATAGATTAGGTAATGATAGATAGGAGAGATAGATCGCTCAAGAACACAAAATAAAAGAGTAAATATGCAGTAATATATTTTTCGTTTTGTAGATCTAAAAACAAGGATTGCAAAAAAATTGATCGGAAAGCAATATGATGGAAAAGTAGACCCAAGGGCCATAGGGTTCACTAGTGGCTTCTCTCATGAGTATAACGCATGGTGGGTGAACAAATTACTGTTGGGCAATTGATAGAAAATCGAATAATCATGACGATATCCAAGGGAATGATCATTATATAGGCATCACGTCCTAGGTAAGTAGACTGACTCCTACCTGCATCTACCACTATTACTCCACACATCGACCGCTATCTAGCGTGCATCTAGTGTACTAAGTTCATGGAAAAACGGAGTAATGCAATAAGAACGGTGACATGATGTAGACAAGATCTATTAATGTAGTAATAGACCCCATCTTGTTATCCTTAATAGCAACGATACATGTGTGTCTTGCTTCCCTTTCTGTCACTGGGAAAGATCATCGCAAGATCAAACCCATCACAAAGCACCTCTTCCCAAGGAAAGAAAAATCAATCTAGTTGGCGTAACTAAACCAAAGATTTGAAGAAGAAATACGAGGCTATAAGAAATTATGCATATAGGAGATCAAAGAACACTCTAATAATATTCATGGATAGAAACTGATCATGAACTCAAAATTCATCGGATCCCAACAAACACCCCACAAAAGTTTACATCAAATAGATCTCCAAGAGACCATTGTATTGAGAATCATAAGAGATAGAGGAAACCATCTAGCTACTTCCTACGGACCCGTAGGTCTATGGTGGACTACTTGTTGGAAATATGCCCTAGAGGCAATAATAAAATGGTTATTATTGTATTTCCTTGATCATGATAATTGTCTATTGTTCATGCTATAATTGTGTTAACCGGAAACCGTAATACATGTGTGAATACATATACCACAATGTGTCCCTAGTGAGCCTCTAGTTGGCTAGCTCATTGATCAATAGATGGTCACGGTTTCATCACCATGGACATTGGATGTCGTTGATAACGGGATCACATCATTATGATAATGATGTGATGGACAAGACCCAATCCTAAGCATAGCACAAGACCGTGTAGTTCGTCTGCTAAAGCTTTTCCAATGTTAGGTATCGTTTCCTTAGACCATGAGATTGTGCAACTCCCGGATACTGTAGGAATAGTTTGGGTGTGCCAAACATCACAACGTAACTGGGTGGCTATAAAGGTACACTACGGGTCTCTCTAAAAGTGTCTGTTGGGTTGGCACGAATCGAGACCTGGGTATTTGATGCCGGTGCAGTTGCTCACATTTGTAACTCCAAGCAGGAGCTGCAGAATAAGCAGAGACTCGCAAAGGAGGAGGTGATAATGCATGTCGGGAATGGTTCCAAGGTCGATGTGATCGCCGTCGGCACGCTACCTCTACATCTACCTTCGGGGTTAGTTTTAAACCTCAATAATTGTTATTTAGTACCAGCTTTGAGCATGAACATTCTATCCGGATCTCGCTTGATGCGAGATGGCTACTCATTTAAATCTGAGAATAATGGTTGTTCTATTTATATGAGAGAAATGTTTTATGGTCATGCTCCGCTGGTCAATGGTTTATTTTTGATGAATCTCGAACGTGATGTTACACATGTTCATAGTGTGAGTGCCAAAAAGTGTAAGGTTGATAACGATAGTCCCACTTACATGTGGCACTGCCGCCTTGGTCATATTGGTGTCAAACGCATGAAGAAGCTCCATGTTGATGGACTTTTGGAGTCTCTTGATTTCGAATCATTTGACACGTGAAAACCATGCCTCATCGGCAAAATGACCAAGACTCCGTTCTCCGGAACAATGGAGCGAGCAACGGACTTGTTGGAAATAATACATACCGATGTATGAAGTCCAATGAGCGTCGAGGCTCGCGGTGGCTACCGTTATGTTCTCACCCTCACTAATGACTTGAGCAGATATGGGTGTGTCTATTTAATGAAACACAAGTCTGAAACCTTTGAAAGGTTCAAGGAATTTCAGAGTGAGGTAGAGAACCAACGTGACAGGAAAATAAAGTGTCTACGATCTGATCATGGCGGAGAATATTTAAGTCACGAGTTTGGCACACACCTAAGGAAATGTGGAATTGTTTCACAACTTACGCTGCCTGGCACACCTCAGTGAAATGGTGTGTCTGAACATCGTAATCACACTCTATTGGATATGGTGCGATCTATGATGTCTCTTACCGACTTACCACTATCATTTTGGGGATATGCATTAGAGACTGCCGCATTCGCTTTAAATAGGGCACCGTCAAAGTCCGTTGAGACGACACCGTATGAACTATGGTTTGGAAAGAAACCTAAGTTGTCATTTCTAAAAGTTTGGGGATGCGATGCTTATGTGAAGAAACTTCAACCTGAGAAGCTCGAACCCAAAGCGGAAAAGTGCGTCTTCATAGGATATCCCAAAGAGACTATTGGGTAAACCTTCTACCTCAGATCCGAAGGCAAAGTGTTTGTTGCCAAGAATGGATCCTTTCTCGAGAAAGAGTTTCTTTCGAAAGAAGTAAGTGGGAGGAAAATAGAACTTGATGAGGTAATCGTACCTTCACTCAAACCGGAGAGTAGCACAGCACGGGAAGTTGTTTCCGTGGAGCCTACACCGGCTAGAGAGGAAGTTAATGATGATGATCATGAAACTTCAGATCAAGTTGCTATTCGAAGGTCCACTAGGACATGTTCCGCGCCAGAGTAGTACGGCAACCCTATCCTGGAGATCATGTTATTAGACAACGGTGAACCTTCGAACTATGAAGAAGCGATGGCGGGCCTGGATTCCAACAAATGGCTTGAAGCCATGAAATCCGAGATAGGATCCATGTATGAGAACAAAGTATGGACTTTGGTGGACTTGCCTGATGATAAGCGAGCCATTGAAAATAAATGGATCTTTAAGAAGAAGACTGATGTGGATGGTAATGTGACCGTCTATAAGGTTTGGCTTGTCGCTAAGGGTTATCGACAAGTTCAAGGAGTTGACTATGATGAGATTTTCTCACCGTAGTGATGCTGAAGTCTATCCGAATCATGTTAGCAATTGTTGCATTTTATGATTTTGAGATCTGGCAAATGGACATCAAAACGGCATTCCTTAATGGCTTCCTTAAGGAAGAGCTGTATGTGATGCAGCCGGAAGGTTTTTCCGATCCTAAAGATGCTAACAAAGTATGCAAGCTCCAGCGCACCATCTATGGGCTGGTGCAAGCATCTCGGAGTTGGAACATTCGCTTTAATGAGGTGATTAAAGCGTTTGGGTTTATACAGGTTTATGGAGAACCCTGTATTTACAAGAAAGTGAGTGGGAGCTCTGTAGCATTCCTCATATTATATGTGGATGACATATTGTTGATGGGAAATGATATAGAACTCTTGGAAAGTGTAAAGGCCTACTTGAATAAGTGTTTTTCAATGAAAGACCTTGGAGAAGCTGCTTACATATTAGGCATCAAGATCTATAGAGATAGATCAAGACGCCTCATTGGTCTTTCACAAAGCACATACCTTGAAAAGATATTGAATAAGTTCAATATGGATCAGTCCAAGAAGGGGTTCTTCCCTGTGTTACAGGGTGTGAGATTGAGTACGACTCAATGTCTGCCCACGACAAAGGATAGAGAAGAGATGAGTGTCATCCCCTATGCTTCAGCCATAGGCTCTATTATGTCTGCCATGCTGTGTACCAGGCCTGATGTGAACCTTGCCATAAGTTTGGTAGGGAGGTGCCAAAGTGATCCCGGAAAGGAACACTGGACAGCGGTCAAGAATATCCTGAAGTACCTAAAAAGGACCAAGGACATGTTTCTCGTATATGGAGGTGCCGAAGAGCTCGTCGTAAAGGGTTACGTCGATGCTAGCTTCGACACAGATCCAAACGACTCCAAGTCGCAAACCGGACACGTGTATATTTTGAACGGAGGGGCTGTCAGCTGGTGCAGCAGCAAGCAAAGCGTCGTGGCGGCATCTACATGTGAAGCAGAGTACATAGCTGCTTCGGAAGCAGCAAAGGAAGGAGTCTGGATGAAGGAGTTCATCACCGACCTAGGAGTGATTCCCAGTGCGTCGGGCCCAATGACTCTATTCTATGACAACACTGGAGCTATTGCCCTTGCGAAGGAACCCAGGTTTCACAAGAAGACGAGACACATCAAGCGACGCTTCAACTCCATCCGTGATTACATTCAGGAGGGAGATATAGATATTTGTAAAGTACATACGGATCTAAATGTCGCAGATCCGTTGACTAAACCTCTCTCATGAGCAAAACATGATCAACACCAGAATGCTATTGGTGTTCAATTCATCACAATGTAACTAGATTATTGACTCTAGTGCAAGTGGGAGACCGTTGGAAATATGCCCTAGACGCAGTAATAAAGTGGTTATTATTGTATTTCCTTGTTCATGATAATTGTCTATTGTTCATGCTATAATTGTGTTAACCGGAAACCGTGATACATGTGTGAATACATAGACCACAATGTGTCCCTAGTGAGCCTCTAGTTGGCTAGCTCGTTGATCAATAGATGGTCACGATTTCATGACCATGGACATTGGATGTCATTGATAACGGGATCACATCATTAGGAGAATGATGTGATGGACAAGACCCAATCCTAAGCATAGCACAAGATCGTGTAGTTCGTCTGCTAAAGCTTTTCCAATGTCAAGTATCGTTTCCTTAGACCATGAGATTGTGCAACTCCCGGATACTGTAGGAATAGTTTGGGTGTGCCAAACATCACAACGTAAACTGGGTGGCTATAAAGTTACACTACGGGTATCTCTGAAAGTGTCTGTTGGGTTGGCACGAATCGGACTGGGATTTGTCACTCTGTATGACGGAGAGGTACCTCTAGGCCCACTCGGTAAGGCATCATCATAATGAGCTCAATGTGACTAAGGAGTTATCCACGGGATGATGTGTTACGGAACGAGTAAAGAGACTTGCGAGTAAAGAGATTGAACAAGGTATAGGGATACCGACGATCGAATCTCGAGCAAGTATCATACCTGTAGACAAAGGGAATTGTATACGGGATTGATTGAATCCCCGACATCGTGGTTCATCCGATGAGATCATCATGGAGCATGTGGGAGACAACATGGGTATCTAGATCCCGCTGTTGGTTATTGACCGGAGAGGTGTCTCGGTCATGTCTATGTGTCTCCCGAACCCATAGGGTCTACACACTTAAGGTTCGATGACGCTAGGGTTATAGGGAAATAGTGTACGTGGTTACTTAAGGTTGTTTGGAGTCCCAGATGAGATCCCGGATGTCACGAGGAGTTCTGTAATGGTCCGGAGGTAAAGATTCATATATAGGAAGTGGGTTTTGGTTATCAGAAATGTTTCGGGGAATACCGGTAACGTATCGGGACCACCGGAAGGGTTCCGGGGGTCCACCAAGTGGGGCCACCAGCCCCAGAGAGCTGCATGGGCCACAAGTGGGAGGGAAACAGCCCCTAGGTGGGATGGTGCGCCCCCCACAAGGGCCCAAGGCGCAGCTGAAGTGGGAAGGGGGGCAAACCCTAGGGCAGATGGGCCCTAGGGCCCACCCTAGGGCAGCCGCACCCCTTTCCCTCTTGGCCGCCGGCCAGATGGGATCTGGTGGCTGCGGCACCACCCTAGGGTGGGAACCCTAGGGCGCAGCCCTCCCTCCTCCTCCTCCTATATATAGTGGTGCCCTTGGGGCTATTTGAGACACGCATCTCTCTCTCTCTCGGGCAGCCCCATCCCTCCTTCTCCTCCTCCTTCGTAGCACTTGGTGAAGCTCTGCCGGAGTACCACGTAGCTCCACCGCCACCATGCCGTCGTGCTGCCGGAGCTCTCCCTCGACCTCTCCTTCCTCCTTGATGGATCAAGGCATAGGAGACGCCACCAGGCTGCACGTGTGTTGAACGCGGAGGCGCCGTAGTTCGGCGCTTAGATCGGAATCCACCGCGATCTGAATCGCTTCGAGTATGACTCCACCAACCGCGTTCTTGTAATGCTTCCACTTAGCGATCTTCAAGGGTATGAAGATGCACTCTCCCCTTACTCATTGCTGGTTTATCCATAGATTGATCTTGGTGGTTGTAGGAAAATTTTGATTTACTACTACGTCTCCCAACACTACTCACGCATCACTGGGAGAGGCACCTATGATGAAGATGAACCCCTCCATGATGGTGTCTAGATTGGATCTCGAGGTTCTAGAACTTGTGGTGGCTAGAATTGTGTTTTGTCGACTCTCCTAGGGTTTTTGGATTTTCTGGGAATTTATAGGCACGATAGTCAGTTGAGGGGGGTCCTGAGGGCCTCAGCACCCACCAGGTCGCGCCAGGGGGCCTCTGGCGCGCCCTTGTGGGTGTTGGCCACCATGGGCCCCCTCTTCTAATGTTCTATGGCCCATATTCTTTCTTATGGTTCGTAAAAAATCCAAAAAAATACCCACAATGTTTTGTCTCCATTTGGTACTGATTTTCACGAAGTAAAAAACAAGCAAAAACAGCAAGTGGCACTTTGGCACTCTGTCAATAGGTTAGTCCCAAAAGCTGATATAAAGTTGTAATAAAATGATTGTAAAACATCCAAGAATGATAATATAACAACATGGAACAAGCAAAAATTATAGATACATTGGAGACATATCAGCATCCCCAAGCTTAATTCCTACCCGTCCTCGAGTAGGTAAATGATAAAAACAGAATTTTTATCTGGAATGCTGCCTAACATGTTCATCACATTCTTTTCTTTATAGCATGGACATTTGGACTTTTCATATGGTTCAAAGCAATAGTCTAGTATTGACATGAAAACTTTAATACTCAAGCATATCAACAAGCAACCATGTCTTTAAAAATATCAACGCTAAAGCAAGTTATCCCTATCCCATCATGCTCAATCATTGATCCATTCATAATACACACTCTAATATTAGCTACACCTAATGCTCAAGTATGATCATAGTGCCCCCTAGTTAGTGCTTTATAAGATAAGATGGAGACTCAAATTTGAAAAATAAAAATTGCATAAAGTAAATGGATAGGCCCTTCGCAAAGTGAAGTAGGGATTTGTAGAGGTGCCAGAGCTCAAGTGTTTAAATTGATAGAGAGAAAAATATTTTGAGTGGCATGCCTTTCTTGTCAATGAAAACAACTGAGAGATTTCAATATCTTTCCACACTAGATGCATCATAAGCGGTTCCCAAACAGAAAATAAAGTTTTCCTTTTTCCACCAAACTTTGACTTTCCATGGCGGGCCGTATCCATGTTTGCCTTCCATACCAACACTTCCCAACGAATTTATTATTTGACAACATAAAGTAAATATGTTTTTCTTTTTCATTTTGGGACTGGGAATCCCTATTACCGCCATACTCTCGTGCAATGACAAGTGAATAAACACTCATCTTGAGAATAACACATCTAGCATGAAAGAATATCGGTCACCTCCTACCGTTTCGTGAGCGGTACGAGCACACAAAAAGGAAAATTTATTTTGAAAGTTTAGAGATGCACATACAAATTTTCTTGGAATGACATTGAAATACCATATATAGGTAGGTATAGTGGACTCATATGGCCAAACTTGGTTTAAGGATTTTGGATGCACAAGTAGTATTTATACTTATTACAAGTGAAGGCTAGCATGAGGTTGAGAAGCATCCTTCTAAGAAGCAAAAAATCACATAATCGAGCATTAAACATAACTAACACTGAATAATGCACCATAAGTAGGATGTAATTTTGTAGCACAACTATTGACTTTCGTGCTTGCATAGGGGATCACAAACTTTAACACCAACATTCCTACTAAGCATAATTACTCATTAACATAACTCACATATCACTATTGTCATGTCTCAAAAATATTACAAATAATCAAGTTTAATTTGTTCAATGATCTTCATGAATGTTTTAATTGTATCCTTGTTGAATATCTATCACTTTGGGACTAGTTTCATATATTGCCATTGCTTATTGATAACTCACATGGATATAAGTGGAGAACATGAGCATACAAGTTTCATCTCTCAGAATAATATAAGTGAAGCATGAGAGGATTTCTTAAAAATTTACTAACTCTCAAATTAATCTAAGTGAAGCATGAGAGTATTTCTACAAAAGTTTCCAAGCACACCGTGCTCAAAAAGATATAAGTGAAGTACTAGAGCAATTCCTTTGCTCAAATAGATTTAAGTGAAGCATAAAGAGAAATTCTAACTAATCATAACATATTTTGTCTCTATCAATTAGGTGTGTGCAGAAAGGATAAAATCAAACAAAGCAAAGATGCAAGACACTCCAAGCAAAACTCATGATATGTAACGAATAAAAATATAGTTCCAAGTAGTATAACGATGATCGTTGGAAGAAAGAGGGGATGCCACTCGGGGGCATCCCCAAGCTTAGTTGCTTGTTTCTCTTTGGATATATCTTGGTTGTGCGGTATCATCCCCAAGCTTAGGCCTCTACTACTCCTTATTCCTTCATCGATTGTAATCTCACCCAAAACTTGGAAACTTAAATCACACAAAACTTAACAAAATTTCCGTGAGGTCCGTTAGTATAAAAAAGCAAATCACTACTTTAGGTGCTGTTGAAAACCCACTAATATTTTGTTATTACATTATACCTACTGTATTTTTAAATTTACCATGGCTTATACCCCCCCAATACAAACCATAGATTCATCAAAACAAGCACACAACGCAATGAAAACAGAATATGTTTCAGACAGAACAGTCTGTAGTAATGTGTACTCTACCCATACTTATAGAACTCTAAAAATTCTGAAACATTAGTAAAATGTAAAGTATTAGTATATAAACACTTTTTTAAAATTTAAGCTCAATATCACGTTCCAATAAAAATTTAAAATTCATATACTGGACGCAAAGTTTTTGTTCCAGATTCAGCATCACTTCAACTCTCCCCATGAATCGTCCTAAAGGCTTTACTTGGCACAAACACTAAATAAACCATAATAACACAATAATAACAGAGGCATAATTGTGTCAATACACAGATACAGAAAGGAAAAGGCAAAAAAATTAATTATTCATTGGGTTGGCTCCCAACAAGCGATATCGTTTTACGCCCCTAGCTAAGCATAACACATAGATTCAAGTATTGCCATCTTTGGTTTTGGATCCATAGGATGCCCTCATAATTGATTCATATGGTGTCGTAATTCTAGTTCTAGGGAAGTGTTCCATACCCTTTCTCAAGGGAAATTGAAACTTAATATTGCCTTCTTTCATATCAATCAAGGCACCTATAGTGCATAAAAACGGTCTACCAAGTATAATGGGACAAGACGGATTGCAAGGTATATCAAGCACAATAAAATTAATGGGCACATAATTCCTATTTGCAAGAATAAGAACATCATTATTTCTTACCATAGGCTTTTTAATAGTAGAATCCACCAAGTGCAAATTAAGAGAGCATTCTTCAATATTGGTAAGACCAAGCACATCACATAGAGATTTCAGAATCATGGAAACACTAGCACCCAAATCACACAAAGCAAAGCATTCATAATTTTTAATCTTTACCTTAATGGTATGTTACCACTCATCATGCAATTTTCTAGGAATATAAATCTCCAACTCCAACTTTTCTTCAAAAGATTTCATCATGGCATCAACGATATGTTTAGTAAAAGCTTTATTTTGCTCATAAGCATGGGGTGAATACAACATGGATTGCAGCAAAGAAACACACTCAATCAAAGAGCAAATATCATAGTTAAAATCTTTGCAATCCAAGATACCGGGCACATCACTAGTTAAAGTTTTGACCTCTTCAAACGCACTTTTATCAAAATTTTCATCAAGATTTTCACCCTCAAAATTATTGGGACGCCTTCCAGCTAAAGTTGAATCTTCTTCAGTCCCTTCATTATAAATTATAATATTACTAAACAAGGAATCGATAGAAGAAACACCAATCACTTTAAGATCTACATCATTTTTATCCACTAGAGAGATTGGTTTGGCAGCCATTTGATTTATTAAAGTGGCTTGTGCATCAGAGATTTTACCAAGCAAATTTTCAGCATGAGCATACTTAGATTGGAGATCACAAACTTCTCTGCTAATATCATCAAGTTGCTTCTAATGGCATCTAATACGGTAGAGAGTTCCCTAAGCTCATCGAAAAATACTTATTATGCTCAAATTGCCTATTCATATATTCCTTGGTACTTTTATCAATTACAAGAAAATGTTGGGGTAAGGAACTTCATAGTTCTTTCGTTGAGGCATCATGCCTACGCAAACAAGATTGCAAACAAGGAAGAGATCCGGCAAGAAAAAGGGCAATCGAAAAATAGGGCGAATAAAACGGCAAATTCGTGAAGTGGGGGAGAGGAAAACGGGAGGAAAAAGGCAAATAATCTAATTTCAAGGAGATGAGATTTGTGATTAGGAACCTGGTAGATGAGATTGCTTCCTCCCCGGCAACCATGCCAGGAATTCCTTTGACGTGGCTTGAGATTGAGTCGGTATTTCCCCAAAGAGGAAGGGATGATGCAGTACAGGTAAGTTTTCCGTTAGTTATTAAACCAAGCTATCAATCTGTAGCGGAAGGTCATGCACCCACATAAACAACACCTGCACACAAACAACAAATACTTGCAACCCGACGCAAAAGACAGGTTGTCACACTCTCTACGGTAATATCATAGATTAGGTAATGATAGATAGGAGAGATAGATCTCTCAAGAACACAAAATAAAGAGTAAATATGCAGCAATATATTTTTGGATTTTTGGTTTTGTAGGCCTGAAAACAAAGATTGTAAAAACATAGATCGGAAAGCAATATGATGGAAAAGTAGACCCGAGGGTCGTAGGGTTCACTAGTGGCTTCTCTCATGAGTATAGCCCACGGTGGGTGAACAAATTATTGTTGGGCAATTGATAGAAAATCAAATAGTCATCACGATATCCAAGGCAATGATCATTATATAGGCATCACTTCCAAGATAAGTAGACCGACTCCTGCCAGCATCTACCACTATTACTCCACACATTGAGCGCTATCCATCATGCATCTAGTGTATTAAGTTCATGGGAAAACGGAGTAATGCAATAAGAACGGTGACATGATGTAGACTAGATATATTCATGTAGGAATAATCCCCATCTTGTTATCCTTAATAGAAATGATACATGTGTGTCTTGCAACCCTTTCTATCATTGGGAAAGAACACCGCAGGATCGAACCCATCACAAAGCACCTAATCCCATGGCAAGAAAAATTGATCTAGTTGGCCTAACTAAACCAAAGTTTCGAAGAAGAAATACGAGGCTATAAGAAATCATGCATATAAGAGATCAAAGAAGACTCAAATAATATTCATGGATAGAAACTGATCATGAACTCAAAATTCATCAGATACCAACAAACACACCACAAAAGTTTACATCAAATAGATCTCCAAGAGACCATTGTATTGAGAATCATAAGAAAGAGAGGAAGCCATCTAGCTACTGCCTACGGACTCGTAGGTCTATGGTGGACTACTCACGCATCATCAGGGGAGGCACCTATGATGAAGATGAACCCCTCCGTGATGGTGTCTAGATTGGATCTCAAGGTTCTGGAACTTGTGGAGGCTGGAATTGTGTTTCGTCGACTCTCCTAGGGTTTTTGGATTTTTTGGGAATTTATAGGCACGATAGTCAGTTGAGGGGGTGACCGAGGGCCTCAGCACCCACCAGGTCGTGCCAGGGGGCCTCTAGCGCGCCCTTGTGGGTGCTGGCCACCCAGGGTCCCCGCTTCTGATGTTCTTTGGTCCATATTCTTTCTTTTGGTCCATAAAAAATCCACAAAAATCCCCGCAGTGTTTTGTCTCCGTTTGGTACTGATTCTCTGCGAAGTAAAAAAACAAGCAAAAACAACGAGTGGCACTTTGGCACTATGTCAATAGGTTAGTACCAAAAAATGATATATAATTGTAATAAAATGATTGTAAAACATCCAATAATGATAATATAATAGCATGGAACAAGCCAAAATTATAGATACGTTGGATACGTATCAGGGGGTTGTCCAACGGTCATGTCGGGGTCCACTCCGGTCGCAACTTTATGGAAAGCCACCTTGTCCCTCAAGCACAGCCTTGTCGGGGGCCGCATGACGCCAGGTGTGATAGGGGGTATGGTCAAATATGCATTGCCGGATTATGGGCATGCCAAGCGGCCGGCCGAGGCGACGCCCGCCTTGCAGCCGGATCGTGCTACCGGAACTATGTGTACGACTGTCCGCATCTTGCCACGGTAGCAGGGGCGGTTGCTCGAAGACACGTGGCCATGACTCAGGGAACGGTGGTGAGCTAGACCAGAGTCGCCATCACCATCAGGACCAGCAGTAGGTGAACATGGCGACAGGGGTAGCAGGGGTTGTCGCCAGAAATCTTCGCAGAGAGAGACATGGACCGCAACTCTGAAATGCTATAGGTCAACACCAAGGCGCTCCACTCAATCGGGGTCAACATCAATGATGATGTCGTTGCGCTCAGGAAAGAAGAGGTCATTGGCATGCGGGATTGCGTCTGGATTCGCCATCCACACAGCGAGTCCCAGTCTAGAGGTACTCTATGATAACCCATAAGTATAAGGGATCTTTTGTAGCCCTTTTCGATTAGTAAGAGTGTCAAACCCACCAAGGAGCTAAAGGTCGAATTGATATTCTCTCAAGTTCTATCAACCACCGATACAACTCTATGTGCAACAATTTTCACTACAATTAGTACTAGAAATAAACTACTTTGCGGGAATAAAACTAGACGTACTTCGTAGGTGTAATAAGGTAGTTTTCTAAGATAATAAGAACGTGGAAATAAAATTTAGGTGTTGTATTAATAAAAGAAAAACTAAGTAAATATAGCTAGTGCGGAAAAGTGGTGGTAGGATTTGCGAGATTGTCCCAGGCAATCGATAACTAGATCGGTAATCATTATTGCAGTTTTATATGAGGGAATGCATGAGCTAACATACTTTCCATAATTGGATCATATGAACTTATGATTGAAACTCTAGCAAGCATCCGCAACTACTAAAGATGATTAAGGTAAAACCCAACCATATCATTAAGTAACAAGTCCCCATTACTCCCATACGCAACAACCCACTTACACAGGTATAAGTTCTTGTCACCCTCGCTACCCACTATAAGCGAATCATGAACATATTGCAACACCCTACATCGGGGATCCCACATGCTTGTGCGACACGGCGGGCACCATAGGACAACACCAAAATAAACCACGCAACTCAAACCAATCAAGATCATCAATCAACCCATAGGACAAAAAGGATCTACTCCAACATCATAGGATAGCAACAAATCATTGGATAATGATACATTTCCAACGTATCTATAATTATTGATTGTTCCATGCTGATATATTATCATTATAGGATACTCTTTTGGCATTTATTTGCATATTTATAATATTCTCAGCACTAACCTATTGACCCAGTGCTCAGTGCCAGTTGGTGTTTTCTACATGTTTCTAGCTTTTCAGGTTTACAGTACCAAACAAATTCCAATTGCCATGAAACTTTTTAATGATTTTTTCCGGACCAAAAGAAGACCTGGAAGCTTCAGAAGGAGACCTGGGACCACACGAAGGCACCAGCACACAACAGGTACTCCCTAGGGGGTGCGCCCTGATGTATGCTATGGATCTCCCGACGTACCTCTTCGGCCTATAAATTATCTAATATACCAAAAACCCTAGAGGAGGTCGCGAAACACATTTTACGCCACTGCAAGTCTCTGTTCCGACGGGATCCCAACTAGAGCCCCGTTCCGGCACCCTGCCGGAGGGGTATCTATCACGGAGGGCCTCTTGATCAACCTTGCTACCCTCATGACGATGTGTGTGTAGTTCACCACAAACCTACGGGTTCGTAGGTAGTACCTAGATGGAAATCTCTCCCTCTTGATCTTCAATAAAATGTTCATCAAATGTTTACCTTGATCTATCCGATGTAATCCCTTTGTATGGTGCGTTTGTTGGGATCCGATGAATTGTGGGTTTATGTTCAGCTTATTCATGAAAAGTATTTGAGTCAAACCTGATTACTATGATTCTTATTTGCATGATCATTATAGATTTGTAGTGCTCTCTGATCTATTGAGATAGTTTGTCCAACTAGATTGATATTTCTTCGATGGGAGTGGTGCACTTTAGTAGGTTAAACCTGGTGAGTTTTTGTATCCCAATGACAAAGTAGGGGACAAGATACGTCTTCATGTTGCTGCTACTAAGGATAAATCGATGGGGTTTATTCGTATTGATTGAGTTTATTTTGTCTACATCATGTCATCGTTCTCCAAGAATTACTCTGTTTTACTTAATACTCTAGATGCATGATGGATAGCGGTCAATGAGTGGAGTAATAGTAATAGGTGCAGGCAGAAGTCAACCTATTTGCTTATGGACGTGATGCCTATATATACATGATCATTGCTGTGAAAATCACATAACTATCCACTTTTCTGTCAATTTCCCAACAGTAATTTGTTTACTCATCGTATTCTATTTTTATGAGAGATGCCACTAGAGAACACTACGGCCCTTGAATCTTTTCACTTGTATATTTACAAATGTTACTACTACCTTGTTGCCATTTATTTGCTCTGATTTTATTTTGCAATTTACAATTACCTACAATTATCTAGACAACTCACTTGCTTGCAAATAATGAGACCAAGGGGATTGACAACCCCCTTGCCAGCATTGGCTGCAAGTTGTTTGCTCTTTTGTGTGCACCCGGTGAAGACGGTTGAGGATTGGTATTCCTATTGGTTTGATAAACCTTGGTTTTATAACTGAGGGAAATACTTACCTACATTGTACTGCGATAACCCGTTCCTCTTCACGGAAAACTCAACGCATATCACAAGTATCAGATAACAATATGAAGCATAAAACACCATGTTCAAGTAGGGGGTACAGAGCGATGCGAGAGAGTGGACCATTGTAAATAGACGAGGGAAGGTGATGGTGGTGGTTAGGAAGACGGCAGAGTTGTTGGTGTAGGTCGCCGCCACGCGAGTCCCCTCGGCGGTGCTCCAGCGCCACCGGGAGAGAGGGGGAGAGATCCGCCTTCTTATTCTTCTATGGCCTCCCCCTAGATGAGAGGAGAGTTTCCCCTTTTGTCCATGGCCACCATGGCTCCCGGAGGGAAGGAGCCCCTTCGAGATTGGATCTCTCTCTCTCTCTATTTCTCTTCTGTTCCGTGCTACTATTTTCTTGCGTTTCACCTTTTCTTAAAGTCCTAAATATCTGTAAATCCAATTGGGCTGAAATTCCGAGGGGATTTTTATCTAGATATTAGCTTCCTTGCAGCCAAAGGACACACCCGACCGACTTCCAAGGTGCCCACAAGCCAGGTGCGCACCTTGGTGGCTTGTGGGCCACTCGAACAACGTTTGGCATTGATTCCTTTTCCCAAAAATCATATATATTCCAAAATATCTCCGTAAATTTTTATCGCGTTTGGACTTCATTTGATATGGATTTTCTATGAAACAAAAAACATGCAACAAACATGAACTGGCACTGGGCACTGGATCAGTATGTTAGTCCAACAAAGTTATATGAATTGTTGCCAAAAGTATATAAAAGTTGTAAAATATGGCATGAAACATTTAAAATTTATGGATATGATGGAGATCTATCCCTCTACCAAGCAAAATGATGAGAGCAGTGAGACCGCGGCGGCGCGGTGCGAGGAGTTGTTTGGCACCTCAGCGAGCTCGAGGTGGACTCGAAACCACGCACACACCACCTCTGCCCTGGTCCTCACGCTCCATGGGTGTAGCAGCAGCCCAAAACGGTCGGTGTGCACTACCTCATGGGAGACCAGAGTGCGTGTAGCTGTGTCCTCAAACCCGATGAGGAAATCCTCCAGCAGGTGGTGGTGCACGGAGAAACACGCCACCAGGATGTTGAAGCGTGCCTGAATTTCGTCGAAGACTTCCTGGCATGAGACTCTAGTCCTGCACCCTGCGACGGGTGCGATCAGCGCACTTTGGAGATTCTCTTCATCAACGTCGATCTCCATAGACCGGGGCAGGAAACATGCGGGGGCGACGGACGGTCTCATCTTCGCATGCCCAGAGATGGGGGCGAGGGGGGAGGCGGACCTTGACGCAGGCAACGTGCTGCAGGGGGCCTTGGAAGGTTGACGAAGCCGATAGCATCGATGGCTGGACCGGAGGAGAGGGTCCCCGAAGGCGCATGGGCGAGGGGCTTCCGCAAAGAGAGGACGACAGCGAGCACGGGTTGGTGCACAAGCGTGCTTTATGGTCGTAGTATATAGCAGGCGCACCGGATGTCACAGCAGCACTCTGCCCATGAATGGTCAGGGTAAAGGTAGCGCGAGCACACCTCCTTCGGGGCCGTCCAGGGGCCAGGCCCAGCTGCCGGCGGTGGGGGCGACGAGGGAGCGTAGCGGGCGTCAGCACCAAGCCACCGAGGTCGACAGCGCTACATGTGCATCGTCCTCTTCTGGCTGGCGACCTATCACTCATGCTCTGTGGGAAGCTCCGCAACATCGGCGACCCGGTGAACCTCAGAGCAGAGGATGCGCAGCGGAGGAGGGGAGACGACGGAGGCACGTGATACGTCCATTTTGCATCATAATTTGTTATTGATATTTATGATATTCTTGTCCATTATTCCTCATTATGATACAAGTCTTATGCCTTTTTCTCTGAATATGCAATGTACATCAGAAATATGGAAATCACTGGAAACTAGAATTCTGGACCTAAAAAGCAAGAAAATGGCTAAAAATTTACTAGACTCCAAATGACTTGAAACTTCACAGAGAATTTTTATGGAATATATAAGAATTATTGGGCCAAAAATATACCATAGGGGCCACTAGCTGGCCACAAGGCAACAGGGCGCGCCCACCCCCTAGGCACGCCCTGTTGTGTTGCGGGACCCCAGCAAATCTTCTGACCCCCCCTCTTCTCCTATATGGTGTGTTTTACCCTAGAAAAATCATAAGGATACTTCCTATATGAAGGGTCGTCGTCTCTAGGTGGAAACATGGGTAGAGGCCCTTTTGATCTCTAGTAAAGAGATTCTGCCGGGGAAACTCCCTTTGGGAGGGGGTGATCGAAGCTATCGTCATCACCAACGTTTCCTCCTTCGTGGGAGGACCAATATTCATCAACCTCTTCCCCAGAACCATCTCATCTCAAACCCTAGTTCGTATCTTGTATTCAATCTTTGTCTCAAAACCTCAGATTGGTACCTATGGGTTACTAGTAGTGTTGACTACATCTTGTCGTTGATGCTGGTTGGTTTACTTGGTGAAAGATATTATGTTCAGATCCTTGATCTCCATTATTACACCTGTGATATTGAACATGGTGATGATGTCAAAGTAGTTACTTTTGTTCCTGAGGACATGGGATATGTCTTATTATAAGTAATCATGTGAAGTTGGTATTCGTTTGATATTTTGATGATGTGTCTATTGTTGCTTCTCTTAGTGGTGTCCTGTGAACGTCGACTACACGACACTTCACCATGTTAAGGGCCTAAGGGAAGGCATTGTGGAGTAACAAGTAGATGATGGGTTGCGAGAGTGAGAGAAGCTTAAATCCCAGTTTATGTGTTACTTCATAAGGTGATGATTTGGACCCACAAGTTTCATGTTATGGTTAGATTTATCTTAATTATTTTTTCATAGTTGCGGATGCTTGCGAGAGGGGGCAATCAAGTAGGTTGCTTGTTCAAGTAACAACTTCACCTTAGCACCAGTCCACCCACATGTCAAATTGTCATAGTAACGAACGTGAATCAACTCAACATGATGAACATGACTAGACAGAAATTAACATGTGTCATCGAGAGCGCTTGCTTAACATAAGAGTTCTTTCATGCATGTCCTTTGCTATAAAAAGGATTGGGATACCTTCCTGCACCTTTTTTACTATTGCAACTTGTCACTTGTTATGATTTACCTTGCTACAAAACTATCTATCATTGTTCCTTGCAGCGCTTGCAGAGAATACCATACTGATAACTACTTATCATTTCCTTCTACTCCTCGTTCGGTTCGACACTCTTACTTATATAAAGGACTATGATCGATCCCATGTGCTTTTGGGTCATGAAGAATCTTTTTTGGCGCCATTGCGGGGGAGTGAAGTGCATCTGGTAAGAGGAACTTGGTAAGGAAACATTTTTGATACGTGCTGAAATTTACTTGCTCGTTACTATGGATAGTCACCCTTTGAGTGGCTTGTTCGGGCCATCTTCGCCTCGAATGGAAGTGGAACAGGTTGCCCCTAAACCTACTAAACCTTCTTAAAATATTTATTATGAGATTCCTTCGGGTATGACAGAGAAACTGCTAGCTAATCCTTCCGACGGTATAACTCATCAAGATTACCACTTGATATATGTAGATGAGATTTGTGGATTGTTTAAGCTTGCAGGATTATCTGGTCACAAAGTTAATAAGAAGGTTTTCCCTTTTTATTTGGAGGGAAAAGCATTAATGTGGTACAGGCTATTGGATTATATTTGATCATGGGACTGGAATCCCTTGAAGCTAGAATTTCATCAGAAGTTTCATCTGATGCATCTAGTCCATCGTGGTCGGAACTTTATATAAAATTGTTGGCCTCGTGAAGGAGATAGCATTGCTCAAGCTTGTGTGAGGTTTAAATCTATGGTTCACACTTGCCCCAACCATGAGCTTTCAAGAGAAATGATTATACAAAAAAATATGCTCGGCTTTCTCATGATGATCAATTACTACTCGATTCTTCTTCTACCGGTTCCTACATGGGGAGGACTATTGAATTAAAATGGGATCTTCTAGAAAGATTTAAACGCAACTCTGGAGACTGGGAATTCGACAAAGTTAAAGAGTGGGGTATAAACCTTAATTTTGATTGTGTTAAATCTTTTATGGAAACTGATTCTTTCCATGAGTTTAGCAATAAATATGGGCTTGACTCCGAGATAGTAGCTTCTTTTTGTGAATCATTTTCTACTCATGTCAAAATCCCTAAGGATAAGTGGTTGAAATATCATCCAACTATTCAAAAACCATTAGAGTAACATGTTAAAGTTAAAGAGGAAAAAATTGCTTATCATATTGATCTAGTTGTGCCTACTGCTTATAGTGAGAAACCTCCAAAACCCTCTGAACATGCTAAAGTTGCAACTATGGTTAATAAAAGTTATATTAGAAGACCTAAACCATCTGAACAAAGAAATTTTGAGACTAATATTGCAATGTTTAAAGATCTCCTACCTGATAATATTGACTGTCAGGTTATCTATTTCTGTGATGAACTACTAGAATTGCAAAATCGCTAAAAACAAGCAGGATTAGCTAGATAAAAATAAACCAGTTAATGGCATACTTGTTGTTTCTGTTAAAATTGGAGATCATTGTTATCATGGCTTATGTAAAATTGGTGCTAGTGTTAGTGATATACACTAGAGAAATTAGGTAATTTGCCATCTGTGAAAATCTTTGTTGTCAGCTTTTCGTCGGGAATGACGGCAAAGACAATGTTTGTCGTCACCTGCTCGTGCCAAATAATGACTGATGGCAAAAACATGCTTTGTCGTATTCCTTTTATCACAGACAGCAAAAGGAACTCTTTGTCATCTGCGTTCTTATTATAGACGACAAAGACATACTTTGCCATCTATTTTTAAAACACAGACGACAAAGACATACTTTGCCGTCTATGTTTTAAAAGCAGACGACAAAGTATGTCTTTGTTGTCTGCGTTTTAAAAACAGACGGCAAAGAAGAAACATGATATAGGGCAAGCACGTGTGTGTCGATATTTCACAAATTGGAGGGGGATTCCACAAAGAACACGAAGAACGCAAAGGGGAAATCACAAGAGGAAACACTCAAGAACAAGTCCATCACACATCCACTAGACTCACTACACACAAGATCCACAAGGTACATGAACAACAAAGGGAAAGAAGGATACATGGCAGAGTTCATACCGAATCCCATGGGGAGATGGGGCCTTTATATCCTGTAGGATCTTCCCTCGTAAGGGGCCTTGACATCCACTAAGGATCTTCTCCTATAGAGGCATCTACTCCATGGGAGAGGTAGTGGAAGGAGCTAGGCTCAACTTACTAAGAGCAAAACCATAGCTAACCCTAGAATGAAGGTGGGAGATGAGTATATATAGTCTAGGGTGAAGTGGGGGTGAGAAAGGGGTACATGGGCCTTCGGCCCGAGTGGTTGCACGCATGCAGGCCGAAAGTTTCGGGTAGGTTCCGAGGTTTCCCGAGAGTTGGCACGCCTCGGGTGCGCCGGAGGCCGAAAGTTCTAGGGAAGGTCCGGGCAGGTTCCGAGGTTTCCAGAGAGTTGGCACGCCTTGGGTGCACCGGGGTCCAGAGGTTCTGGGCAGGCCGGAAGGTCCGGGACTTCTAGAGTCTTGTCCTCGCTTCTTCTTCCTTCTCTTCCAAGCTTCCCTCGCAGATGTTGTAGTCGTACGTAGGTGCTGACACTCCTCCTCGTCATTCGTGAAGCTCCAGCAATACCTATGCATGCACACAAGAGGAATTTCAAGTAGTATACCATCCTCGAAGGGGGCAAGTGAACACGTGTAAAGAAGATGATTCACCTTTATGTATGTGGAGTATATGTGGCATGTGGCACTTGACAAAGGGACTCTTGCCATGGTGATGTCCATAGGATGCTCCATATCATCCCCCTCCCCCTTGGGAAAGATCCGTCCTCGGATCAAGATCCAAATCACCATGGGAAGGAGATGGCATCACTGTGTAGAAGTGGACGATCACCGAGCACTCATCATCATCAACCTCTAAGGGTGCACTCTCCAATGTCTCACCATCTTGTAGTTCCTGCAAAAGGAGCAAGGACAACAAACACTTGGAAAAACAAATGTGTCTAGCGTTAGTGCCAAACGAAGCATTCTAGTGGTGAATCACCGCACAAGTGTTGTCATCATGCATAACATATGGTGTGACAAGGGATTGTGTCATGGCATGTAAGCATACAAATTGAGCACAAGCAATGTCATCATGGAGAGAAGTACAGACAGGTGAGGTGGCAATGCAAATATGTGTGACAATATAACAAGAATCTACCTCACGGTCATAGCAAGTATGCACAAAGCAATCAATGAAAGGTGTATGATAGGCATACGAATCATTCACAACACCAAGGAAAATGACATGTCTAGACAAATGGGGCAAGTGCAAGACAATCCAATCATAATGTGCACATGGTGTAGTGAAGATAGTGAGGCACTCAACACAATAGAAATAACAAGTGTTCAACGTGTGTGAGGCAATCAAGACAAGAAAGTAGCAATCAATGTGCAAAGCGTGGCAATGGTTGTCATCTACCGCATAAAAGGAGCACATCGGTGATGCAACATACGCAAGCATAGTGATCATGGCGTGCAAACTAGTAGTGCGAAGATGCAACATGCTAGAGGAAATCATGGCGGTCATGTCATTTGAGCAAATAATAGGCATAGACAATGCACATGACATAACGCAAGCACGGGAACAAAATATGATCAATATATCGTCATAGGCATGAGGCACAAAGCAAACATGGCAATAGCAAGTAATATCTCCACCAAGTGTGCAAACACACGTACAAATATGAGTCGCAAGCGTCATGTGTAATGCAAAGCATGGGTAACAAATGCATGGGAAGGGCATAGAAATGAGCATATCATGCAAAGTGAACATGGCAATATGGGCAAAGGATATATAATGGACAATAAGCCATAACCATGTGAGAGCCATGTAGAAGAAATGCGTGAAGTATTTGCACAAAGTGGGTGGGTGGAGGGTAAGCACTCCATGGTGGCGCACGTCTTCGTTGCTCTCTAGAGCTCATTTTGTCAACTCGTGCGCTTGCGAGGTTGACAAAGAATCATGTGTACCTACACAACAAGGAGACACACAAAACAAAGTGTGTGCGTGGTAAATGTACACATCATCCATCATGATGTGTATGTGTGTGTGAGAGTTAGCACATGATAAGCAATGCTCAAAGAAGTTCGAGGCATGGTATAGGAATATGTCATCCATCATGTAATGATAGTTATTATGCTCAACGTGATTGGGACGCAATTTATAGCAAGTATGTGGCACACTCATTTTATGCATATCAATGGCAAGCATATTGTGCACACAAATATGGGGATCATTCAAAGTGTAGGATGGAACACAATTTCCTAATATGTACGAGGAAACTATGGGGGTCTACTCATGTGCAATAGTGGAAGCATAATTCGGAGAATATGGACAACATCCAGAACAATGCATGTCCAAAGCATGGTGGTCATGGCATGTCATATGAGAACAATTGCGCAAATGATGCAAAGGGAGCATGGCAATGTCATCACAAGAAAAGCAAATGCCAACAACCATGGTCTTATCATCTATGCCATATGTGCAAATTGGATTAATTTTAATGGCATATGCATAGTTACTATGATGAGATTGCAAAGATGCAATATGGGTGATCTCATGCATAGCATATGACAAGTCAAGTGGATTGTCAAACATGATGTGACCTATAAAGTTCTCACAACAAATCATATGCAACATGGCATCACAAGTAATAGACTCCACATGAGAATTGTCAAACACATCATAAATGGGCAATTCATCACATGAGGAAGTCGCATAATCATGAAGCATGGCAATAGGTGGATCAACATCATGCAAGCAATCAATGTCCACTAGTGGGACAAGAGCAACGCCTTCACCTCTGTTACCTTTTTCATTCCACACATGTGGTGTAGGTGAGGTGGCATAGACCAACTCGGGGTCATCTTCATCGTGATGGAACCATGTGGGGGTACATCATATTCCACCATGGCCATCGTCTTGTCCAAAGGAAGGATCAAGTCGTCGATGATCAGCATGTCATCGTGTATGGGACCTAGCACCAAATGAGAAGACACAATAGAGGTAGAGGTTAAGTTGTTAGAAATCATAGTGGCCTCACATGCCATCTCAACTACCTCCCTCTCTCTATGTGGTGGTGGCTCACACACTCCCTCGAAGTAGGTGCACTCAAACTCACATATGGTGGAGTCACTCGTCTCACTCAAGTGGTGGGGGTTGTGGCTCTCCTCACATGGGAAATGTAGCAACTCAACAAGTATGGGGCCAGTGGTGAAGGCACTCTCACTCTCAATATGGTGGCAAAAGTCTCTCAACTCATCTCCAACCGTCGTCGTGGTCGACGGGAAACTCCCATGCTCAACCATCTCGTCACTGTCGCTGTGGATGAAGGCCGAAGATGGCACATCATCACTCTCCTCCATGACTGGAGAGAAAATACCATGCTCGATCATCTCACTCTTGGCTCCGAAGATGGAAGCGTCCTCTTTGCTCGCCACCTTGTTGCTCGCCTCCAAAGCAGGTTCCTTGAGCGGCTCTGTAGTCATGGTCGTCGCCACGCCATCGTCATAAAGAGTCATGGTAGACTCGGCATAGTTAATGCCACAAAGAGGGATGGTGGTGAAGTCAGACTTGGGAGCGTCGTCTTGGAGCTCGTCGGGCTTGGACATCTTGGTGGTACTGTCCTCATGCTCGTCGTCTCGGAGCTTGGTCGTCGTGAAGTGTGCGCGGGGTCAAGTAGTGATGGCCTTGAGGTCTTGTGCCGCAGTTAGAGCACCCATGTAGAGTTCGTCGACAGACTCATAGTTTTTGTCAAAGATATTGGCGATGTCGTTGTTCAATACCATCATGAAGTAGAACTTCATCCAGATGGGGTCGGTCACACTGTCTCTTCGCAAGGCTCTCTTCATCATCATGAAGTACTCGTCGATGGACTTGGATCCTTGTATGGTGTTCTCTAATTGGTGTTGAAGATGTTCCGTGTAGGTGGAAGGCACAAACTCTCTCTGCATCGCTTTCTTAGTCTTGGACCAACTCATGTCGAAGCTCTTTGAAGATGTGTGAAGCCACCATGTTGATGCGTCACCGTGGAAGTTTTGTGTGGCGTACTTCACTTGATCTTCAGAAGGGACTTGAAGTAGCTTGAGGTAGTGGCCCATCTTGCTCTCCCACTCGAGATACTCCTCGAGGTCTTGACTCCCATAAAAAGGAATGTCATGGTCGATGTCGAGGTCATAGTAGCTCATGGAAGTCGTGGACTCGAGCTTGGGGAGCTTCTCTTGAAGTGCTTGTCGGCGAAGATGCTGCATGTCCAAAGGTGAAGATGCATTGAAGTCGCTTGGCGAAGATGCCAATGTAGGTGGTGAAGTCATTGAGAGGTGGTTGGTGTCGAGCTTGTGACCTTCACGCTTGTTCTTTGTTGGACGCCTTGATGTTGGCATTGTTATATCTTCATGTCGTTGATGTTGTCGATGCTGGTGTGGTCTTGCCAAAGATGGATGCTTGGGAGCATGTGCACTTGAGCGTCTTCTCGAAGATGATGAAGACCTCTCGCGGTTCTTTATGAGGACCTTGAGCTCCTCCATTTGAGCATGCATCTTGGCGTCGATAATGTTATTCATGGCATCAAACTCGTCATTGTTGTTGTCGACTGAATATGGTGTGATTTGCCTAGACATCACAAGACTCGAGCAAAGGTGAGTAGGAAATGAGATAAACAATACCAAGATACCGTTCCCAAAGTTGAGGACGTATCCCGCTTCACTCAATGTGAATTGAGAGAATAGTGGAATTGGTACCGGACTTTTTCACTCACACCTACAACATAAAGCTTATCGAGTGGCTTGGTTAGGACAAGTGGCACAAAATTCAAGCAAAATGAAGTCCAAGATATTGTAAATGTTGAGATAAATCCAATGGACTCAAAATGCAAAGCAAGTGATCACAAATATAGAGGAGGGCAATAGAGAAACACACGCGGTGGGATAATGGGGCTTGTGCAACTATAGGAATGAGCAAAGCTTGTGTTGCACAAACACAAGGAGAGACGCTAGCTTATTGCACATTTGGGAATGATTCACAACTTGGCACCAATCCTATTTATGAAAGAAAAACGTTTCCTTTTCCAAGTATCCTCATGCACAAGTATGTATTTTAATGCTCAACTCTTTTTGCTTATAATCTTTGATCTTTCTTTCTTGCTTAGAAGCTTTTTTGACTCTTTTTGTACTCTTCTCTTCCTTTACACTATTCTTATTGAGCCTCAACCAACTATATGAGACAAGTATCACAAGATATGCACGGAAGCAAGCAATTGCACTATATTATATTTTCAATGATGCAATAATATGATATCGTATCACTATGGTGCACAAGTTTTCGTGAGCTCGGCAATACTCGGATAGCTAGTCTCAATAGGTATGAAGGTAATCACAAAGATGGTGGGGCTATCAAGATGCAATGTCAAGGAAGGTAAAGTGTATGACGGAATGTATACCTTCATCACACTTAACCTTTCATGAAGTCGGGGTGAACCGGCCTTTCTTCCGGCTGAAGATGGTCTCAAAGGATGGATGGTCGTCGTCGATGTCGACCGTCGGTGGTCGATGTAGATGATGGACCGATACAAGTCACCGGTGGTTGATGAAGAATTAACCATCCCTAAGTAGCCGAAACACCTTAGGAGACTCAAATCACAGCTCAATCAACCACAAATGCAAAGGTAAACCAAATGGGTTAGGTTGCGGAAGACTATGGTGGTATTGCGGATGATATGGTGGAGGGCCTAGGCAAACTTGCCAACATTTGAAAAAAATAAGTGGTCAAATGATGGTAAAACCAATATGATCATCTTGGGCACGTTGATAGCTTCAAAACGAGCCAAAGAACACTCAAATTGGAGTTCGGGAGCGAAAGTTACGGCCGAATGGTGAAATGCCTGAAGCTGAAATCTGTGCAATGATTCTGGTTAGGCCGGAAGTTCCCGGCCGGGCGGGGTGGAAAAAATGTGGGGAAACTTTATGTTAAGGCCGGAAGTTCCGGGGGACACGGGAACAACTCCGGGACAAACCCTAATTTCCGAATCAGAATACGGGGGCAGAAAAACTCGATTTCCAGGGCAAATTGAATGGGGGAAAGGTTAAATTAGGGCTAGGGAATGCCAAGGGAGGTAGATCCACTTCCAAATACTAGATCCATGGATCAAAATAAACAAAAACTCACAAGAACAACAAAATGCAAGAAATTTTTTTGGGGCTAGTTTTTGGGTAAGAGTTTCGAATTTTGGGAGAAAAACTCGAACTAATGGCTAGAACATGGGGGGTAGGGCTCCAAATTCATGATCAACGTGGCTCATGATAACGATATGATACGGGTCAAACCTGTCTGTGTCGATCTTTCATGAATTGGAGGGGGATTCAACGAAGAACACAAATAACACGAAGAACACGAAGGGGAAATCACAAGAGGAAACACTCAAGAACAAGTCCAATCACACATCCACTAGACTCACTACACACAAGATCCACAAGGTACATGAACAACAAAGGGAAAGAAGGATAGATGGTAGAGTTCATCCCAAATCCCATGGGGAGATGGGGTCTTGATATCCTGTAGGATCTTCCCTCGTAAGGGGCCTTGACATCCACTAGCGATCTTCTCCTATAGAGGCATCTACTCCATGGGAGAGGTAGTGGAAAGATCTAGGCTCAACTTACTAAGAGCAAAACCATAGCTAACCCTAGAAAGGAGGTGGGAGATGAGTATATATAGTCTAGGGCGAAGTGGGGGTGAGAAAGGAGTACATGGGCCATGGGCCCGAGTGGTTTCACGCACACAGGCCGGAAGTTCCGGGCTGGGCCGGAAGTTCCGGGGAAGGTTCCGGGGTTTCCCGAGAGTTGGCACACCTCGGGTGCGCAGCAGGCCGGAAGGTCCGGGGTCCGGAGGTTCCCGGCAGGCCAGAAGGTCCGGGACTTCTAGAGTCTTGTCCTTGCTTCTTCTTCCTTCTCTTCCAAGATTCCCTCGCAGATGGTGTAGTCATGCGTAGGTGCTGACACTCCTCCTCGTCATCCGTGAAGCTCCGGCAATACCTATGCATGCACAGGAGAGGAATGTCAAGTAGTATACCATCCTCGAAGGGGTCAAGTGAACATGTGTAAAGGAGATGATTCACCTTTATGTATGTAGAGTAGATGTGGCACGTGGCACTTGGCAAAGGGACTCTAGCCATGGTGATGTCCATAGGATGCTCCGCATCAAAACACATCCCATGGATTCACCACACGGATCGATGACATGGCCAGATCTCGCGTGCACATTCCACATCCCACATCCCACATCATTCACCACCACCGTGCCATCTGACCGGTGCCCAGGCGTCATCTGACCCGCGCCCAGGCCCCATCTGACCCGCCTCACTACGCTCTCTCTCCCTTATCCTCTCCCTCCGTCCGACGCCTCACACTCCCCACCCCACATTCTCTCTCTCTCTCTCTCGTACCTCGCCCTTATCTCGATCCAAAATGCCGACCCCCACATATCTCGCCTGCCCTTTACCGCCGGTGTCGCCCCCACCACCTCACTTGCCAGGACCCGCCTCGCCCACATGCCCTTTGCCGCCGGTGCCGGCGGCTCTGGCCTTCTCCACGTCGTCTCTGGCCCTCCCCCCTCTTGGCCAGCTCGATGACCCATCCAACGTCACCCCCGTCGGCCGTAGGCCCTGGCCTCCTCTCCCGCCTCCCCTATCGGCCGCCACCTCGCCCGCTGGCCCCGACAACGTCTCCCGTTAGCCCCCCCCCCCCCCCCCCCGCCGCTCTCCCGTAGACCCCGACCTTGTCCCCTATCGCCCTGCCGGCCCGCAGGCCCTGGCCTTATTCCGCATCGCCCCGCCGGCTTCAGGCAGCGACCTCGCCCCAGCCGGCCGTCGGACCGGTCTCATCCCTCGTCCTCCGTCGTGACCGGATCCAGTGGTGGAGCTCCGACGCGGCGGCCCTCACCGCATCGAAGGGCGGGGTCACGGCCGGATGTAGCGCTTGACCTTCGGCGCGGTGGACGGCTTTTGCTTCTAGGCGTCTGTGGTTCCGTTCACGTGTAAACTGTTGGAGTTCCGTCCTTGTGTAATTTGTTCTGTGTAATCCGTTCATCTTGTGAGAAATATACCAGTTTTGTATTGTGAACTCATTGTTTTGTTGTCAATTTTTGGAACAACCGTTGATAAATACTGTGGTGTTCGTCAGCCGTTCGGTCCTCATCGCCTCTATACTTGGATTATTGTTTTCCTATTTTTAATATAAAAATAATGTCTCCTTACAGAGTGGCTGGCGGCATAGGAATAATATTTGTCATCTGCTTTCCAAAGAGGATGACGACAAAATAACTAACGGTGTCCGTCAGCCATGTTGTTCCGTTTGCTAGCCTATTTTGCCGTCCGTCGTTTTCCACTGTCGGCAAAACGAGTTGACTGGCGGCAAAATCTTTGTCGTGTGCCCGACCAAAGGCTGACAGCAAAATACCCCTTTGTTGACTTGGTATATGCCGACATGCTTTGTCGTCTTGGGTTGGCGGCATAATCTTTCTCGTCGGTAATCCCGCCTTTGTCGTCTGTAGGTGCCTGACGACAAATTGCCTGATTCTTGTAGTGATGCGTTTTACCTTATACCAAGAAATTATGAATGACATAGCACCCTCAGAGATTGAAGATACTGATGTCACTATTAAACTTGCAAACATATACACCATTCCACCACTTGGGATTGTTAGAGATGTTGAGGTCTTGTGTGGAAAAATAAAGTATCCAATGGATTTCTTAGTACTTGGTTCACAACAAGATAGTTTTGGTCCCGTTATATTTGGTAGACCTTTCTTGAATACTCTTAATACTGAAATTAATTGTGTTACTGGCAAAGTCAAGGTAAGCTTTGGTGATGAGTCTCATGAATTTAATATCTCTAAGTTCGGCAGAAAACAATATGAAAAAGAATTACCTAGTAAGGATGACATGATTGGTATTGCTTCTATTGCCCTGCCTCATACTGATCCACTAGAACAATATTTGCTAGACCATTAAAATGATATGCATATGAATGAAAGAAATGACATAGATGATATACTTCTTAGACAAACACCTATTCTTAAACATAACTTGCATGTTGATATTTTAGGGGGGCCTCTTTCACCCAAGGGACATCTCGTGTTTGAGTTAAAGACATTACCTGATACTTTGAAATATTCTTATCTTGATGAAAAGAATATATATGATGTTATTATTAGTGCTACCTTTCAGAGCATGAAGAGAAGAGATTACTTAAAACTCTAAAGAAGCACAGGGCTGGTATCAGATATACTCTTGATGATCTTAAGGGCATTAGTCCCACTCTATGTTAGCACAAGATTAATATGGAATCAGATGCTAAACCTGTCGTTGATCATCAACACCTCTTAAATCCTAAGATAAAGGAAGTGGTAAGAACTGAAATACTGAAGCTTCTAGAGGCAGGTATAATTTATCCTATTGCGGATAGTAGATGGGTAAGTCATGTTCATTATGTTCCTAAGAACGGACGTATAACTGTTGTTCCTAATGATAAAAATGAACTTATCCCACAAAGAATCGTAACTGGTTATAGGATGGTGATTTATTTTAGGAAATTAAATAAAGCTAGTATAATAGATCATGACCCCTTGCCTTTTGTCGATCAAATGTTAGAAAGGTTATTTAAGCACGCACAATTTTGTTTTCTTGATGGATATTATGGTTTCTCTCAAATACCTGTGTCAAAAGAAGACCAAGAGAAAAACTACTTTCACATGCCCTTTTGCAACTTATGCTTATAGATGTATGCCTTTTCGTATATGCAATGCACGTGCTACCTTTCAAAGATGTATGACTGTTATATTCTACGATTTTTGTGAACATATTGTTGAGGTTTTCATGGATGATTTTTCCATTTATGGGACTTCTTTTGATGATTGCTTGAGCAACATTGATCGAGTTTTGTAGAGATCTAAAGAAATTAATCTTGTCTTGAATTGGGAGAAGTGTCACTTTATGGTGAATGAAGGTATAGTACTTGGGCATAAAATCACTGAACGGGGCATTGAGGTAGACAAAGCTAAAGTAGAAAGAAAATGCAATGTCCTAAAGATATTAAAGGTATAAGAAGTTTTCTTGGTCATGCTGGTTTTTATAAGCGTTTTATAAAGATTTCTAGGCCACTAACTAATCTTCTTCAAAGGATATTCCTTTTGTTTTTTTGATGATGATTGTGTAGAAGCCTTTTGAAATACTTAAGAAAGCCTTGATTTTTGCGCCTGATGTTCAACCACCCGATCGGAATTTACCATTTGAGATCATGTGTGATGCTAGTGATTATGTTGTAGGCACTGTTCTAGGGCAAAGAGTAGACAATAAATAGAATGTTATTCATTAGGCTAGTAAGACCCTAGATGATGCTCAAAAGAATTATTCTACTACTAATAAGGAGTTTAGCAGTTGTCTTTGCATGTGATAAGTTTATACCTTATATTGTTGATTTCAAAGTTACCATTCACATGAACCATGCTGCTATTAAATACCTTATGGAGAACAAAGATGCTAAGCCTAGGTTGATTAAGTGGGTGATTTTACTTCAAGAATTTGACCTGCACATTATTGATAGGAAGGGAGATGAAAACTCCATAGCATATGATTTGTCTAGGATGGAAAATGTTCTTTGATGACCCACTGCCTATTGATGATAATTTTCCTGATGAGCAACTTGCTATTATAAATGCTTCCCATCGTACTCCTTGGTATGCAGATTATGCTAATTACATTGTTGTCAAATATATACCACCCAGTTTCACCTACCAACAAAACAAAAGGTTTTTCTATGATTTAAGACATTACTTTTGGGATGACCCACATCTTTACAAAGAAGGAGTATATAGTGTTATTAGACAGTGTGTACCTGAGCATGAACAGGGACAGATCCTACTGAAGTGTAACCCCGAAGCCTATGGAGGGCACCATTCTGGTGATAGAACTGCACACAGGTATTACAATCTGGTTTCTATTGGCCTACTCTTTTCAAAGATGCTCGTAAGTATGCCCTTTATTGTAATGAATGTCAAAGAATTGGTAACGTTAGTAGACATCAGGAATTGCCTACGAATTATTCACTTGCTACTAAACCATTTGATGTTTGGGGTTTTGATCATATGGGACATTTTCCTTCCTCTAATGGGACTCGTATCCTAGTTGTTGTTGATTATGTTACTAAGTGGTTAGAAGCTATTCCAACTAGTAGTGTTGATCAGAACACTTATATTAAAATGCTTAAAGATGTTATTTTCCCTAGGTTTGGAGTCCCTAGATCTTTAATGAGTGATGGTGGTTCACATTTTATTCATGCTACATCAACTTCTAGCTAAATACGATGTTAACCATATGATTGCACCACCTTATCATCCTCAGTATAGCAATCAAGTTGAGTTAAGCAATCGAGAAATAAAACTGATATTGCATAAGGCTGTTAATAGTTCTAGAAAGAATTGGTCTAATAAACTTGATGATGCTTTATGAGGCTTATAGAACTTCTTATAAAAATCATAGGGGAATGTCCCCATATAAAATGGTCTATGGAAAAGTATGTCATATACCTCTTGAATTAGAACATAACGTTTATTGGGCAATTAGAGAACTTCACTATGATTTCAAGCTTGCCAGCAAAAAGAGGTTATTTGATATTAGCTCGTTAGATGAATGGAGAACACAAGCTTATGAAAATGCCAAACTGTTTAAACAAAAGGTTAAAAGATGGCATGACAAGCAAATCCAAAAATGGTAATTCAATGTAGGAGACCTAGTTCTTTTGTACAATTCTCGTTTCAGATTTTTGCAGGTAAGCTTCTCTCCAAATAGGAAGGCCCTTATGTTGTCGACGAGGTCTATCGCTCCGGTGCTATCAAGATTAACTACTCTGAAGGAAAAAACCAAGAGTGGTAAATGGGCAAGGAATTAAACACTATATCTCATGTACACCCGTCAATGATGAAACTAATATTATTTAACTTCTGACTCCGGAAGAATACATAAGAGAGACCTTCGGGAACACTCCAGAAAGCTGAAAAGGGGTAGTTATGTGATACGGTAAGTAAACCGACTTCAAAAATTTCAAAATGAAGTGTTCTGTTAGTTTTGGTATTTTAGGAAAATTCCAAAAATATAAACGAGTTAGGGGGCCCACAAGGGAGGCACAAGGTAACAGGGCGCGCCCTGATAGCTTACGGGGCCCTCGTGTCCCTCTCTGATTCCGTTTTCTTCCTTGACACGTATTCTGACCTAGAAAAAATCATTATATATACTCACATGTATTTTGACCACCACATCACAAGTTTCTCCTTTTTTCTTGTTTGGGGTTATTTTTTGACACATTTCTCAAGGTGAGGAGTCTATGGCTCCATTGACCCTCCGCAAGAAGCATCTCATAGTCCGACCTTCACCAGGAAGACGCCCCTAAAACGAAGTCTACCACAAGCTATCTTCTGGGGAAGAGGATACATCGAAGGCCCCCAGAGATGCCGTGGAGAGGAACTAGGAAGAAGCTAATGTATCCGAAGGAGATCATGCTAATCATCCCTCTAGAGTCTCTAACAAGGCAGAAACACTATTGCCCCTTCTTGATAATATTTCTTTACCTGAAATTGATGCATTTCATGCCATGGAGTCTATTTGTGCTCAAGATACAGCACTCACGCATGAAGTCATCTGGTTAGAAGAGCAAAACCGTGCTCTCCGAAGGATAATTAGTAATCTGGAATATCTCCTAAAAGACAAGTCGGCCACATCATCACCATCATCACCCAAGACAGATGCTTGAGTACATGGGTATCACTACTAGGAATGGGCTTATTGGTGAACCCCAATTAGTGGCGGGCAGGGTGTGGCACCCGCCACAGTTACTTTCAAAAACGAGTAGTGGCAGGTGACAAAACGGACCCACCACAACTAACGTCTTAGATGTGGCGGGCAGTGCCTACCGCTCGCCACAATTATAACCCCGAGGGTGGGACTTGTTTGCGTGACTCATCTGCGATGGGCGCCGGCAAGTGCCCGCAACAAGTAGGAGACCAAGCAGTGGTAGGAGGCTCTTAGCAACCGCCACTAGTTAGCCTTGTCAGGCTTCCACTTTTAGCCGAACTTAGATATGGCGGGCGGCTCTTCTCGCCGTCCACTGGTACTAATTTTGCAAATGTCCTCGCGGGACTTGACGAAAATTATGTCCGCACGGTCGGCCATGCCCGCCCAAACTGACGACACTAAGTTGCGCCACCCAACTCCCCCAAACGCCATGGTGCTTTGCCGCCCCTCGCAAGCGCCGGTAACTAGCGCTGCCACCGCATCCACCCACACAGTCCACCACTCCCAGCCTGCGTTCCCCCATTCCACCCACCCGCAAGTGCCAGCAACGCGTGTTGTCGCTGCGTCCACCCGGCCGCATGCTCCGCCACTCCCGTCCTGCATCCCTCTCCCCCCCCCCACCCATAATGTGCGTCGTCGACCGCCCCCCTAATCCTCCTCTCGGGTGGTCTCTCCACCGACCCCCCCCCTTCGTTGGTGCTCCTTCGCCCGCACCAACGAAGGACAGCGTTGGCCATCTCCACATACGTGCCTATGTCGATGCTCATGGTTTGATTTACATGGAATAGAAAAGAGTGCCAAAGTTTTGATAAAATGATGATTCATTTCTAGTTCGTTAGATTTTTGGCATGGTATACGTCCAAATTTTAGCAAAGGTTATGCCAATTGTTTTTTGATAAATGGCGCTAGCCGGAGGTGAATCTAATGATGCGGTTTTGTCGCCTTCTTTTATAGGGAATATGAATGAATGTGAAAGTTTTGACGAAATATTGATTCATTTCCATTTCATTGAATTTCTCGCATTCTATATGCCCAAATTTTAGCAAAGGTTATGCCAAAAAAATTGGCGATGGCCGGTGGTGAATTGGATGATGTGGTTTTGTTGTCTTCTTTTGCACGGATTATGAATGAATGCGAAAGTTTTGACGAAATTTTGATTCACTTCCATTTCATTGAATTCCTTGCATTCAATACGTCCAATTGTTAGCAACAGTTATGCTAATTTTGTTTTTTGATAAGCGGCGATGGTCGGTTGGTGAGTTTCCTTGTGGTTGTGCTATCTTCTTTTACAGGGAATAGAGAGTGCGAACGTTTTTGCTGAAATGTTGATTCACTTCCATTTCATCGATTTTCTAGCCCTTAATATGTCTCTTTTTGAACACTCATCTTGTCAAAAAAAATATTACTAATATGTAATTATTTTTTACTCATTATGGATGTAATCTTCATTTTGCAGATAAAATGTGGTGATATATACACGGTCTCAGAGTGAGGCTTTTACTCCCCAACAGGATGAGCCCGGTTATGCTTACGAGTTGCACGAGGAGACCAATCATTCTGCAGATGGAGGGGTAGACGGGGAAGAAGATTTGGATGGTGTTGGAGAGGAATTGCCAGATGGGGAAGGATATTCCAACAATGTTGCTAAAGAGGAAGTGCAAGACGGCCAACATGTGGGAGAAGAGTTGGATGGTGCTGAAGAGGAAGGAGACCTCAACGGTGCAAAAGCTGATTTCAAAAATCAACAGCGAAAGTGTAGGTCATGGAATAAGGTGTCTGCAGCTACTTACATAATTAAATGGATTAACAAAGAGGGGAGACTCGTTAGTCTGATCAAGAATGCAATGAAATGGGGTAAAATCCTAGGTGCCATCGCCCGTGAAAATTGTGGTGTCAGCGTTAGATGCTTAAGGGACCCTGAAAACAAGCAATGGGCAAACCTCCTGTTAGGAAAGTTGAGATATATTTTCAAGTTCAACGACCGAGATAATGCACTTGCAGAAATTCATGCCCTGAGCGTGTTCACTAAGGCCTTGAATAGTAATAGATACCGCGCAAACAAGCCACTTGACGATGGGTATGATTTAGAGTATATCGAAAATATATATCCTAGCACTACCGATCAGGAATGGACAGAATTCCTTGATTATTGAGACTTGTATGCATACAAAAAGGACAAAGAGAAGTTTACGCAGCTCCGAGGCCAAATATTATAGAACCACAATCTAGGAATTCGTGGTTATGAAGGGAAGCAGCCAATCTGGGATAAGCATGATGTTATGTTTTCTTCACAAGGTTAATCGACATCCTTCAGTAATATTCTGGATCCGTGTGCCAAGAAATATTTTTTGATCCCTAGATGTGCTTAATAAAGACACCAGACTCTACTACTTTGAAGACCCTGCGGTGGCGGCCGAAAGAGCGGTACTTAATTAGCCTATACAACCACACACACACACAGTGTGTATTATTTAGGAGAAGTTTCTAAACGATATTAGTTTGTTCATGCAGGAAAATTTTACCCAAAACACACCAAGATCTGAAGAGTCAGCGGGTGCCCCAAGGTGGTCATCGAACCCAATTTCGTATGCCCTCGACAGGAAGAGAGGGCCCACACAAGGTTGTAAGCTCTGCGCCGGCAGTACTTTCTAGGATGCCTACTATCCCCCCCCCCCCAAGAAAAGGATGACTAAGTCACAAAAACAAAGAAGGGACAAAGACAAAATAGATCAATTAGTCAATGAAAGGTTAAAGGAAATCTTGCCTGATTTTTTGGCAGAGGTTCACAAGCATATTCAATCAAAAGGGTCGACAAATATGCCAGAAATGGTGGGTACACCGCTAGCCCTTCCTCCCACAAAGATTAGAAGCCCCTCGGCCAATAATGTCATGCATGGTCATGGTGGGTCACCACTCACCACAATCGTTGGAGGAAGAAATTCCTTGCACTCTCCTAGCTAGAGTGAGTACTAATGGCAACTTGTTGGAGGTTGCAAAAGCTAGAGTCTATACAGGAAATGTCATGCACAACAGCAAATTAAATGAGAACATGTGGAAGGTTTCTTTGCTTAGGGTGTTCCCGGAATATCACAATTTGATTCTTCCACAAAACATTATAGAAGAGGGTGATGAGCCACACCCCCTTTCGAAATGCTTTGTTGCTTAGCTCAAGTGGGCTACAATGCATATCATAATGGAAAATCCATCCCCAAACAAAACACCGTCTCCCACCATCCCTGGCATTGCAGCACCATCGCCATCTCCCAACATCCACGACGTTGAACCGCCACCTAGACAATCTACTCTAGGTCTTTGCAACCTCGTATCGGCTAAGGGTGTGCACGAAGAACACATGCGTGAAGAATCACAAATCCTAATTATGTTGCAGATGAGGAGGCGCCGCCACCCCTTCCGGAGACGCAACCTTGCAAACAACCAAAGTTTACTCCAACAAAACTGAAGAATTTGGTGGCCCAAGAAGCGATGTCATGTCCGCCAGTTTCCATCCAACCGTTGAGCAAAAGAAACACGCATCTAAAGGCTGCGAAAATGAATACTAAGGGAAAAACTTATGCCACCACACGTGCAAATGGTAGACCACCGGTAAAGAAGGCACTAAAAAAGTCCTTGGCATATGAACAATGTGTTGAGAACCCAAGATCAGTTGTCTATATCCTTGGTCAAAGAATGCTACCAGACAAAGTGTACGAGCAACGGTGGCTTGAGATGAAGATTCTACATGAAAAATTTGTCGAGTCAGAGCTAGACAATAATAAGCAAGGATCCATCGTTAACCCAACACATTACACTGTGAAGCTGCCAAAGGGATATACTTCCTTTGAAAAATTCAGCGGGGACAAAATATATGTAGATTTCAAAGAGATCTTGTATATGTACAGATTCTATAATGTTAAAACTTGCCTAATGAGGCTATGTGTACTTTTTCAAGTAATTGAGGTAAGAAGCAAGAAAAATTCCGATGTCACCATAGCCGACCCTTATCTCATGAACGAGAAAAAACTAAAAATGAGGAAGGGAGGAGGTGCATGAAGAGTTATCTTCTGGATTTATGCAACAGAAAAAAGCTTAAAAACTTCCTCCTCATGCCGCACTGACCCATGTATGTCCTTCTTTAGATTTACACCTTCAATTTTGTACCTTTCCTTCATATATATATATGTTGTCATGTCTCAAAATTTGTAACTTTGTCATCACCGCGCAGTATGTTTATTCTATTTTGCGCAGAAACCATTGGGTTCTCCTAGTTCTAAGACCGCAAAGGTGCACTTGTTACTTGCTCGATTTCGCGAAGAGCCCCGGAAAATACTGGTCCCTCCTCAAAGACCTTCTCAATGATTGTATTTTTATTGTAATAATACAGGAGGCCATACGTTTGAGAAAAACTACAAATGAAGTGGAAAGAAAATGATTTCCTTCAAATGGAACACTCTATCTTGTATGCAACAACCGCCGACTAGTCTGACATGTGGCTTCTTCACCTGCATTCACATGAAGGAATCCAGACGGCCCGCGAAAATGTTAAATCAGCATGACAAAATCCTCAAATGGGGTCAAGAAGTACAAAACAATCAACCCGAAGCTGGCTTAGAGCTCCAAGAACTACAAGTCAAGTTAGCAGCTATCATAAACAAGGAGATCCGCTTGTCGTCTGGTATATTCTATAATAACTCCGAAGAAGATGTGTCCAACCAACAAAAGATCCTTACCTAGCGCATTGCAGCGGGCATTGTAGCGGGCAAAACTAAAACCATGACTAAACATATATGGCGCCATGCACTATGTAGTTGATGAACATGTATTTTGTGTAACTAGTTTATTCTTAATGTACTTCTTGCTCTTTATTTTAGTTGATTACCACTAGTTTTATTCCTGATTTTCTCGCATTTAATTGGTAAATGTCCCCTATTTGCATCAGCTAACGATATTGTGGCAGCATAACATATGTTGCCACGACATTGTTTTTCTCTCTAGCCTAGTGCAGCAATCAATGGCTGGCAATACCAAAAGCCTGCCACTCGTACTTCACAGGTTACTAACGGGCGCGAAGGACGGCCCGCCATAGGTATGGTTGCCCGCCACTGCCACGATACGGACAACACTGGCGGGCAGACAACGCCACTTGCCATAGATAGAGACCTACTAGTGGCGGGCGGGCGCCCATCACTGATACCCCCTTAGTGATAGCAAGAGGTCAGTGAGGGGCGGCACAAAGGGGCTCGCTCGACACTACTGGCCTTTTTGCGCCCGTCACTGCTAGGCATTCCTGCAATAGTGTATGGGCACCACCCTTAGCTTGTTCCAAGCTTGGTGGAGGTGCCCCGGTATCGTATCACCATCACTTTTACCATTGTTATCTATTTTAATTCGATCCTTAGTTATGTCGTGAGTTAGAGAAATAAAATTTCAGATTTTCTTTGCTTAGAATTTTTGCCTTGAGATCTATCTATCCTTGTAATCGAGTATGAGAGTTATATAATAAATATTAGCTTGAGTTTGCTTTACTCTCATGCATCAATCATAGCAATGAAATAAAAGAAATAGAAAAATCATATGATAATCCCATGGGGAGTAATGACTTCACATAGAAGAGGTATGTTGCATAAAAGATGTTGGGAATAAACAAACATAGCATTAGTCATTGATACAATCTATGCAAGATTATGATAGAGGAGAGGAGATTCGCATACAAATACACTATCTTGGACATCTTTTATGATTGTGATCCCCCACCAAATATTATATAATGATCAAGTGTTGATATTGAACATGGAAGACAACGTAATGATTATGTTTGTTTACATTCACGTAGAAGTTATATTGTCATGGGTCCTTTAGCATGTGGTGTTTGCTTTAGATCTTTTGCTAGCCAAAAAAATTCCGCACTAAGTAGAGATACTACTTGTGCGTCCATAACCCCTTAAATCCAATTTCTTTCCATGAGAGTCCACCATTCCTACCTATAGATTGAATAAGATCCTTCAAGTAAGTTGACATTGATGCATGAAGCAATAAAAATTGCTCTTAAATATGTATGAACTTTTCTTGTAAGGGAAAATAAACTTTGTACGATCTTGTGATGGCAAAGAAAGCAAAGCAACAGATTGCATAATAAAGTTTGCTATCGGAAGGGGCAATATAAAGTGACATTCCCTTCCATTAAGAGTTTGCACATCCAAAACTAAAATGCGCATGATAACCTCTGCTTTCCTCTACGAAGGGAATATCTTTTAGTTTCATGTATTTACTTTTATACAAGAGTCGGTAGTTTATTCCTTTTCCCACCTAGTAATTCTATAGTTGGCAAGCATTATGTGTTGAGGAAAGATCCAGATATATATAGAGAGTTGAATGTAGGTGATCATGATTCATTATTGTTGACATTATCCTTGAGATAAATGAGTTGGGTGGAAAATACAATAAGGCCCTCATCTTCCTATGTGTCCGATGGAAACATTAGCTCCAAAAATATGCAATGAGTGACAGCAATCATAGAAGACTAAATGATACTTGAGTATGTGAACTTGCTAGAATAAAAGCTCTTACATAGACTCTTCTCTGGAATATGATGAATTGTGATTGTCTCAATGACTAAGAACTTAGTTTGTTGATTGTCAATAAAGTTTATGCTTCATACTTCAACAATTGTGAATAGATTATTACTTATTTATGAGAAGATATATGATGAAAAGATTGTTCTTATGTTAACATTCATGATGCTCTCATGTTTGTATTCTGTTTTTATCCACGCCTCTCTCTCAAATTATGTGGTCATTATTATCGAGTTCGTCTTTCGCTTGAGGACAATCAAGGTCTAAGCATGGGGGAGTTGATATGTTCATTATGCATCATAAATTCTTATTGATATTTATGATATTGTTGTCCATTATTCCTCATTATGATAAAATTCTTATACCTTTTATCTCTCTGAATATGCAAGGTACATCACACAGAGAGAAATCACTGGAAACTGGAATTCTAGACCTGAAAACCAAGAAAATGGCTGAAAATTCACCGGACTCCAAATGACCTGAAACTTCACAGAGAATTATTTGGCTAAAAATGTACCAGAGGGGGGCACCTGCTGGCCACAAGCCAATAGCCCCCCCCCCGGGGCTTGCCCTGTTGCCTTGTGGGGCACCAGCAGGTCTCCCGACCCCCCTCTTCTCCTATATGGTGTGTTTTACCCTAGAAAAAGTCATAAGGATAATTTAGGGACGAAGCATCGCCGTCTCGAGGTGGAAACCTGGGCAGAGGCCCTTTTTATCTCTGACACAGAGATTTTGTTGGGGAAACTTCCCTTCGGGAGGGGGAGATCGAAGACATCGTCATCACCAACGCTTCCTCCTTCGTGGGAGGACCAATCTTCATCAACATATTCAACACCATCTCATCTGAAACCCTAGTTCTTCTCTTGTATTCAATCTTTGTCTCAAAACCTCGGATTGGTACATGTGGGTTACTAGTAGTGTTGATTACATGTTGTAATTGATGCTTGTTGGTTTACTTGGTGAAACATATTATGTTCAGATCCTTGATCTCCATTATTACACCTTTGATCTTGAATGTGGTGATGATGTGTGAGTAGTTAATTTTTTCCCGAGGACATGAGAGAAGTCTTGTTATAAGTAATCATGTGAAGTTGGTATTCATTCGATATTTTGATGATGTGTATGTTGTTGCTTCTCTTAGTGGTGTCGTGTGAACGTTGACTACACGACACTTCAAGATGTTATGGACCTAAGGGATGGCATTGTGGAGTAACAAGTAGATGATAGGTTGCGAGAGTGACAGAAGCTTAAACCCAACTTTATGCGTTACTTCATAAGGGGCTGATTTGGATCCATGCGTTTCATGTTATAGTTAAATTTATCTTAATTCTTTTTCCGTAGTTGCGGATGCTTGTGAGAGGGGTTAATCATAAGTAGGTTGTTTGTTCAAGTAAGAACAACACCTTAGCACCAGTCCACCCACATATCAAATTATCAAAGTAACAAATGTGAATCAACTAAACATGATGAACATGCTTTCTATATATAGTACATGCAGTTCTCCTGCATGGTTCTAAAAAAACATGATGAACATGACTAGACAGAAATTCCCATGTGTCCTCGGGAGCGCTTGCTTAATATAAGAGTACTTTCAGGCATGTCCTTTGCTATAAAAAGGATTGGGCTACCTTGTTGTACCTTTGTTATTATTTCTACTTGTCACTTGTTATGATTTGACTTTCTACAAAACTATATATCACTGTTACTTGTAACGCTTGTAGAGAATACCTTACTAAAAACTGCTTATCATTTCCTTTCGCTCCTTGTTGGGTTCGACACTCTTACTTATCGAAAGGACTATGATTAATCCCCTATACTTGTGAATCATCAGCGCGTCGGTCAACGGCCCGCGGAGCACATGGCAATTGGAAAGCCTCGCAAAGAACGGGCTAGAGTCGAGCCAGCGCCGGTCACGCCCCGACCAAAGGCGATTGGGGAGTCCACGCCCGTGAGGAGGAACCTGGGCGATGAGGGAGAGTGGCCTCCGAGAGCTGGAGTGGCTAACGACGGGGGGTTGTGGGTGCCGGGGCCGGAGTGGCCGTCGGCGAGAGCTTCCGATGGGTTGACACTTGATCATTTCAAACCCAAGCATTTTATACCACCACCCGAAATTTGATGATACGCCCATAGTCGGGCCACAAGCCAACCTCTCCCATCGAGAATGAATCGGGTATCAATGAGTTACTTTACAATTAATTGCTCGCTTTTCACCCCTAGAATGCATGAATATTTGAATTTGCCAAGGTCTCTTAGCAACAAGTGGTGCTTTGAGTATTGTAATCGTAATCTTCTCCATTAAGGCACAGTTGTTTTCTACCATGAAACACTGACGGACTCGGGGGCTACTGACGAGGGAATACCTGGGGTAGACCCATGGATATGTATAACCCAGCCAAAGGCACATGCCCATTAAGGTTATGACCAAAAGGACAATGGGCCAAGTGGTTCCATCCTAAGCCCATCAAGGTTACAACCCAAAAGATCATAGATCTAGGGGTCCTTCACCAAAGGGCTAAGTGTCCACAATTAGATTCTACACCCCATATGAACAAGTACTAGCAATCGATCAAATCCAAGATGGGTAGCAATCGGATGCCTTGTCGCCAGCTGCACTAGGAGACTCCCATGATCTCCATGATGCATTAAATGCTCTCGTTTTCCAACTGTGGTATATACAATTAAATACGACAGTTGATAATAATAATAGTCACAAAGCAATTGGTCATGCATGAGACCATCAATAATATTTTTTATCGGAATCAAAAACATTATGGTCCATTTTGACACCTCCTAGCGCACTCTATATAAGTCGCGAGGAGGGCACTGGATTGGGGGTTGAACTCTCTCATTTTGTAACATACGCAAGGAGCAAGAACACCACCACATGAGTTGGGTTATAAGTTTAGTTAAAAATTCAGTTCTAAGTTATAACTTATGAGTATAATTCCGTTAAAAACTGAGTTATAAGTACACAAAATTTAGCTTATTCCACGACAAATTGAGAATCGACGTGGCTATGCTTCTTTTAAAATTGCCATTAAGCAACTCATTATAGTGTTAAACACTTCTTAAAGTTCATATCAAAGTACAATTATAATTTGCAAATCCGAAATTCAATTGCATGGCAGTAACACGACTAGCTAAATTATGCGAACCCCATACAATGTTAAATTATACCAACCCCCACTTCAATTACATGGCAGTAACATGACTAGCTAAATCCAAAAAAATCAATATGAAGTTCAGTACACCAAAACCATACAGTGCTAGAACCCTAACCCTAACCATGTTAATTTGCCAATCCTAAACACTACAATGCTATAACCCTAACCCGACAGTGCTAGAACCCCAACCCTAGAACCCTAGCCTTGGAATCCGAATTGGGGCGGAGAGAGAGTAGGGATAAATCACTTACACGCTGCCGCCGAAGGAGGAGGCCCGACGATGGCTGTCCATTGGAGTTGCCTTCACCGCCTAGGCGAAAGAAGTCGCTGCCGCATATTCAATTGATTTCATTGGTACCGACGGCCACGGATGCGTCCTTGAGACGTGTTTGAACTCCTGCAAAACTCTGGTGGATCTGCATCACCACCAAACGTAGCATCACCTTTGCCATCGCCGTCGCCATTGATGGGAGCACGTTCGAGGGAGAAGAATGAGAGAGCCGATCGGGTCGTTTTGCCATTGCCGTCGCGGCGAGATTTCGTCGTCGCCGTTAGTGGGAGCACACGCGAGAGATGTGTGAGAGAGAGTTGATGTGACTGGTTTGTTTGACGCGAGCAGACTGGGTCGTTTTGTCCAAACGTTGGCCGAGCCGCTAGGCCACGTCGTTTTCAGGCCCCACCTATCGGAAACGCGCTCAAACGCGTCAAAGCAAACAATCAATGCTTTCTGCAAAAAGTTTACCAGAAACGCAATGGCTTTTATAAAATAAAATGCGACTAGATAGTTTTTTATAAACCTAGCCACAAATGTGATAGTTCTTTTTCCAATTAATTCGGTGTAGGATGGATGGTTCCAGTGCTTCGCGCCAATGTCTGACTTTTTTGGGAAAATGGAGGTTTAAACCCCCGATCTCTGTATCAATGGATGCATACGATCATCTTTATTTATTATTCAACATAGGTCTAACAAAAATATACATCAAACCACCCAAAGCCACCAGGCACACCTACACAACTCGATAATGTGGAGTGCTCTCACTCTCCATATCTAAAACCGGTGTCGTCGTTGATCCATTCACATAACGTATCGGAACCTACAGCCGGTGCAGCAGACCTAAAAAGTACACCACATGCACACATTTTAGACGTCGCCATCATCGTCGGACCGCTGACCCATTTTCTGGAAAGAGATCTGCATCATCCTTGCCGGTCCGTCCATCCGTCGACGCCACAACGGCGCCACTGCCCTGCGCTCGTCCGTCCAGATGCGAAGATTCTGGAAGATCTGTCGTGCGTAGCTCCTGCCGACCAGGCATGACACAGCGTAGCACCTGTCGACCAGGCATGACTTGACATCTCCACCGAAAGCGTCGTGCAAGACGAAGCTGCTCCACCTCATACCTTTGTCTTCCAGCTCTGCTCCACAAACGATGCTCCCAAGAGAGAAAACGACACCACGGTAGCACCATCATCCGATCTGGAAGATCAGATCCAAGGGTTTCCCCCGAAGCAGCACGAGCGGGTCGACAGTAGTTACACAACGATGCCTTCATCAAGGTAACGACGCAGAACACCGCCATCGCCTGTCATCGGCTCGGTTTTCACCAGCAACTATGTCTTCTCGACTCGCAGTCAGAACTAGATGGCGGATTTCGAGATCTGACCATCCAGCCTCAGGCCGACCACCTCCGACGGATGAGATGGCCACCACCGCCAGCGACACCGGCCAGATCAGATCTGACCGGAGGCGGCGTCGACCAATCAACCATGGCCACATCTCTTCCTGATCCGTCCTCCCACAAAGCCGCCGGAGCAGCGCCGAACCGTCGGGAAAGACAAAGACCGAAGGGCGATCTTGCGCCATCAGTCCCTCCAAACCGTGGGGCTGCAGCCTAGATCCCCACCGTCCCCATCACCGGCAGCGCCCGGGCTTAGCCGACGCACGTCTCCGGGGACGATGAGGTGAAGGAGAGGGGGCGGCAGCCGGAGCGCTGGGGTTGGCCCCCTGATCGCCATGAAGAGGAGGGAGAGAGCGATCTGATGGGCCCCTCCAGACTTGTTTGTGGCGTCGATTTCTTTAGATAATCATAGCTAGGCTCCTGACAGTTGTTACATGGAAGTCCAAGACCAGCTCATTCGTCCGCCTAGATGGTGTGTGGTGAAAGGCTGAGATCTGTATGTTCTTTCTCACAGAGTAAAACGAGAAGTATATAGAAAAGCCGTAGGTTTTACACGGCACAAAACCTCCTGCGTTCACCTGTGTTCGCAAGTGATGGAATGAGAGCGGAGCTGCCGGCTGACACTAGAAAAACAGATGTGTATAATGCAAAAAAGAAGCGAAAGCAACGGTGAACACAATGAATAAAATACCTGACACAACACAAGGGTAGGGACTATATATAAGAATGGCCACATAAAGGTTTTCAAAACTGTTGCGGTAGTTCACGCTGAATCGTTTCCCACAATGTTTACAGCAGCTTCACAGAGACTCGAGTAGCACCTCCCAACCAGGCACCACTCTTCAGCTAGCTATACCGGCTCATGCCGATGGCGGCCTCCGGGCGTTGGTAGGCCACCCGCGCCTTGGAGAAGTTGTAGTAGTAGAACCCGGTGAGCACACCGGTGATCAAGGCAAAGGCCGCGCCAGCCCCAAATGTGCCTCGACGCACTGTCTCGCAGTCCGGCGGGTTCTCAAATATCACCGTGCGGTAGCCGGTGTGGTAGGCGGACTGCACCAGCCCAGCCAGCAAGCAAGCCTCCGCAATGAGGAATGTCAACCTGTGTAGAACAAGCCAAAATTTCAGTGTCCACTCCTTGTCCTGCATGACTGAATTGTAGAGTATGATTTTTCCACATGGGGGTGTTTAAGGGTGAGAAAAGTCTGTTGAGAAATACTCCATTCCTTGGGGGTATTCAATAAAGCACTATGCATTCCAATGATTGGTCAATAGTTACAAATTTTACTTGTTCTAGTTATCAAGCATTCACTGATCTGATCTGAAGATAAACAGAAGCTGCTACAACCTTGAGCCAGGTGTAGTTTTGAGCTCGTGCAGGTGAAGCTATGACATGTTGAGATTTTTTTTTCTGTTATTACAAGGCTTCCTGTTCAAGTAGTTACAATAAAATGGTTACATTACTATATCTGACTCAGAATAATCCCAAGAGAAAAGGCAGAGGAAAATCTGCTTGTCTTGCAATGAGCAGGAAAGCATACAACACCGATTGTATTATGGTAAAATAGTACTGGGACTTTATCTCTCACTTTTTTGGGTTGACATTGGCAAGGAATTTGAATCTGCGGCCCGGTGGTGTGCGTGGAAACTAAGGAATGATGTTCTGTTTCAAGGAATGGTCTCAGTAAATTCCAAAGTCCCAGGAGTTGTTGGAAATAGCCTGGAGATAGTTGAGGAGTGGAGGGCTAAATGCAGCTGCTGAATGTGGCAGACTGCCAGCCATGATTAAGTGGCTTGTTGTTATCATCATGTAAGCTTTCTTAATTCAACAAATTATCCAGCCTTCAAAAACGTTTCTCGCGCTACTTTTTTGCTGGATTGACAATCTACCGCGCCCAGCAGGGTACTATTTGTTTTGTTCAGGTAATGAGATGAACCACGGGGCAATGCTTTTTGATCTATAAAAATAATCCCGAGAGAGTAGGCCTAAACAGAAGAAATGAGAACCTGAAGTCGTACTATTAACCAAAGGATACTCCTTGAGTAACTGACAGAGTATGTCCTTAAGTCATTTGACATTGTCCCAGTCTCTCAGAGATTCTTTTTCAGCACCAGTAAGTCGGCAACACAAACCTGTTGATCGGCTTTCTTGCTAATGACTTAATCTGCATATGGACTCCTGTTGTGTACGACCAGTTCAAAATAAGCACGAGGGTTAGGTGTACGAAATGCAAGACCATTTCCAACTACTAGTATGAACATATTGCTGAAGTAGCGTTGCCTGCTTTTCGGTGTTAACAGGAGCAAGGTAAATAAGTCAAATATATCGTTCAGTTAAGGCCGGAGCCACCGCCATCCTGCCTCTAGGGAAGCAATCCTCATAAAAAAGGCCGCCTAGCCTCCCCTGCTCTCCTTTCCTTCCTCACCGCCACCAGAGGCTGGCGCTGGGCAAGCCCAGGCCGCAACCGAGGACATTGGCGGCAAGGAGCATGCTGATGCTCTCGCGGCTGGGCATCTGGATCGAATCCGGCTGATCCACCTGGCCGACCGGGACGCCTGGCGTTGCCTGATCTGTATCGGGATGCCTTCACTCCTTTCCCTACTTGGTGTGCTTATTTGCATGGATCTCGGTCGCAAGACTTATCGGTCCTCGATGCATGTAAAGCTGGAGGTGGGGGATTCAGATCGGAAGAAATCCCTAGCCGGCACTGGTCGGTTGCAACGGCAGCGATGCCCGAGGGTGTCGTTTTATCTCCATGGAGACGTTCGTCAGATCTGCACCTCCATCACATCATTTGTCTCCCAGGTGAAAGAAAGCCCTAACTATGGTGGGCGGCGACGTCTTGGGAGGTAGGTGGTTGGTGGCACCGTTGGGTTGGTGTTGGCGGCGATCTGGATCACGAGGTGGTGCGGTGTGGCATCTACCGCGTCAGCGACGGCGGGTCTCGGTGGCGTGGCGCAGCAAGGTCTCGACATTGGACGTGCGTTGATGGACAAGCACAGGGTGGTGGCCCTATCTGGACGGTGGAAGATGGTTGCGACGGATTCTAGTGCGTGCACATGCGGTGCGCTGAGGATCTGCTAGACCGATTGGTGATCTTGGCTCACCGGCGGGCGGCTGGTGAGGCCACCAGATTAGATGGTGTGTTGATGCGTGGTCAGGGCACATCAGCAAGCTAGTAGGTGTAGCGACATAGATTGCCTCGATTGATGCAGAGGCCGGGGGATCCGCTCCTCCTTTTCCAAAAAGCGACATAGATTGCCAGGGAAGGTGGCTTTGGGTTGATCCATGTATTTGAATAATATAATAAAGATGGATGTGTGCATCGCTCCATGCAGAGGCCCAGGCCTATCCTCCTTTTCGGAAAAAGTCGTTCAGTTAAGGCCACAAATATCTCCAAACTTCCAAATATTCTTTTAAAGCAGGAAATGGTGTTCATATGGAGGAAAAGGACACATTATTTAATCACTAAACCTTAAAAGCTGACGAAAAATTGATTTGATAAAACGTGGGTTCTAGTGGTCTCGGTAAAATGCAGGTGTAGCTGAAACGGTCTTCACGAAAACAACCACCTGACTGGCAACTTGGAAAAAAAAATAAAGCATAATCTTCATGTGTGCTTCTTGAAGAGCACCACGCAGGTTCTCCATACTGCGGCTACAATGCGCCAAAGGAACCTTTCCTCTTTCTTGAGAAGGCCCAAAGACTGTTCTACGTGCCTGGAGTACTAAATTGGTTAGAACATCCGCATGAATCACATTAGTCCCATGAGAATTTTGCGTGGCCATGTGTAATCAGTGGGTAAGTTTCCGCAGGAACAAGGTGGTGGGTGGGTGGAGTCGTTGATCCCACACGCTTTCCTGCGCACGACTGTCTGACTTTTCGCTTCCGGTGGCCGGCTTCGACAGGGGTGCTAGGTAAAAAAAAAGGAAGATTCCGACGCGCGGGGCCCGCATGTCAGCCTCACGTGGAGGTCAAGGAGGCGCGGCGAGCTGGGAAGGAAGGAGAGAAGAGAAGAGGAGGGGATCGATTTGGGTACCAACCAGGAGGAGAGGAAGAGCATGAGGGCGCAGCCGCGGGCGCCGCCGGGGCGGAGCGCGGCACCGCAGCAGAAGCAGCGGCTGGCGACGGCGGCCACCGCCTGGCCGACGAGCAGCAGGGCGAGCGCGGCGCCAGCCATCCCGGTGGCCGCGTCCGGCCGGTACACGCAGTAGGTCCACTCCTTCCGCGCGTCCGTCTCCAGGCTCGCCTGCGGCGCGCACGGTGCACAGCAGCAGCACTAGGGCGTTAGGCGGGCGGGGAGCTTGAAAAGAAGGAAGGGAGGGAGCGCAGATCGGGGCGTACCGAGGGGCGGCTCTGCTCGGCGCCGATGGCGAGGCCGAAGGCGACGAGGTCGACGAGCAGGATGGCGGCCAGCACCGCGGTGGAGCCGGCCATGGCGGGGTCGGCTGTGGCTCGCTGGCGCCACAGGCTCGCCGGTTATTTAGTCCGAAATTTCAGACTAGCGCGTGTGCCGTCCTGTCGCGTCCCGGGCTTTGGCTTCGGGCACCAGGAGAGAGGGAGGATCCAGCATGAGGGATACCGTGTCTCGCCGGTTGGACTAGCCGGCCTAGGCATAAACAAAGGAAGGAGCAACAGTAGATCGTAGATTGGTCTACGAATAGGTATGCGCGTCATCCCTCCTCGGTCTTCCTTTCGTTTCTCGCAGCTAAAACGATTGTTGACACTAGCGCAGCGTGACAGCGTAGTCAACAGGTGAAAAAGTCCAAAACAAACCTTAAAATAGTAAAAAAAAAAGCTAAATCAAATCTTAAACTCCTAATCCCAAAAAACCACGTCAAATTTTTTGATCCGGTCTATTTTAAACCTTGACACGATTTAACCAGTATTCGTTGAATTGAGCCAGCCCATTAGCGTAGTCGCTCGCGCTTGTCTGGTTTTCCTGGTTTTTTCTTTAGATTTTTCCTTCGTTATACTCTACTTTTTCGTCAGTTTTATCAGGTTTTTCTTTCTTCGTTATACTTTCGTTTTTCTGTTTCTTTCTTGATTTTCTTCAATTTATTTTCTTTTTCGCTTTTGTTGTACACATCTATAATTATTTTTAGTGCCCATAGTAAATTTTTAACGCATATTTTTTGATACACTTTATTTACATTTTATTAGATACATGTTTTCCAAAATTGAACACACGATAATATTTTCAAATACATGATTTACATTTCTTAATGAAAATATGTTTTTTTAAACTACACGAACTTTTTTTACATTGTTACACATTTTAAAATTATATAAAAAATCAGACACATGTCTGAGCTAGTTCTTTTAAGGTATGACAAGTTTTTTAAATCATGCGAACTTTTTTATATATTTTATACACTTCTTTCTGAAAATGTCACAAGCACATTTATTTAAACTCGTAAACAGTCTTGAAATGTTACATATTTTTTGAAATGCCACGTACTTTTTTCTATACTCGTGATATAATTAGATGTCACATACATTTCCTTACACATTTGTTCAGGTTTTAAAGTTTGTTCCCATTTTTAAAGTTTTCAAAAAGTTTTCACACTTTAAAAAAATCTGGTTTCAGAAAAATATATGTTTCCGATAGTGTTTGCTTTTTCAAAATTGATTGTTTTTTAAATAATATATTTTTAAAAGTATTCAGAATTTTCAAAAAGCACTCACACTTTATAAAATGTTCAGACAATCCAAAATTGTTTACTCTTTCAGTATTTGTTTTCCCAGAAAATAAATTCGTAGTACGTTGAGAAAAAAATATTTGAAAAATGGGACAAAATTTTGGAAATCCGTATCATTTTTAGTAGAATGTGAAAAACTATTAGAATTAAGATTGTTTTTGACAAATATGATTTTTTGATATGATAGATAATTTTTTAAAAATGAGAATACAAAAAATGGAATTGAATTTGTGAAAAAAATTGATTTTTTTAACTTCTGGAGAATATTAGAAATGCGCCAACATTTTTCAAATTCACGAATTCTTGTTGTGGTATAGTGGGCCGGCCAAATTCTCGTCCGTGAGAATAGCAGATAATCCCGGTTGGGATTCTAGTATTACAGGTGTGCCAAATAGGTCTAGGGTCTAAAATAGACCCGGATTACAAGTTCAGAGTGACAATTTTCGGGATTCAAAGTTCAGGGTTTGATTTAGCTTTTGCCTACAATTTCAAGGTTTATTTTAGACTTTTTCCTAACAGGGCAACCGTAACGAGTGATGTCAGCCCTTTTCAAATGGAGGCGTCGCTGAAGTTCGAAAGGCCCAAATAGGGATGCGTTTGGTTAGAGGGGCATGCTAGGATGGATATGGGCATCTCTATCTTGGTGGATAGGGATAGCCATTTTTTCTGTTTGGTTGTTTGGATAAGCTTAACCCTGTTTTGTTTGGTTAGAAGGACAAATCATGGTTGGGATAGCCATTTTTCTATATGGTTGATACGTGATGTTAGCCCAATTTTCAATATGAGACAGTCAAATATGATATGTACGACAATAATCATATAAGAACAAATTTAGAAACTTGAGCATCATACACAAACAAACTCATCGGTAATGCAAACTAAACTTTAACTTCAATACACATCATAGTTCAGCATTTCCTTATATAAAACGCAAGTGCGTAGAGCTTATAGTTCGACATTGTGTATAATACTAGATCGATCTACATACAACCCATAGTTCAATGTTTTGGTTGTAATCAAAAGAACAAGTCCATACAACCCATAGCTATATTGTTTTGTTTGTCATCAAAAGCACAAGTCAAACACCCATATAAACTCATCTTCAGCTTTAGGAAAGGTATTCTTCACATACCTAGAGACTCAAACCTTTCTTTGAACACCCCCAAGACCTTGAATGTCGTTGCAAAATGAGGATTGTCATCCAAATAGGCATCAAAGCCATGGAGTTCTTTTATCTCATCCCAAAGACCATCAATGACAGGGTTGGCGTCACTAGCAAGTTTCTCAATGGCAACAACAAGCCTTTCACTTGAAGCCATTATGGTTGCAACCATCCTATCTTCTGTAGAAGGGTTAGTTTTGGCTTTCTTTAACTTGGGAGCAACTGACTCGTCACAAGTGCGTGATTGGGCAACCTCTTCATTCGGGGCAGCATCTTTGTTGGTCTTCTGTTCTTCAAGATCTATCACCTTTGTAGCTAGAGGGTCACTTGATCCTTTTGCATATTGCCTTGTAGCCATGCCTGCTTTAATGATAATCAACATCTCCTCATAATGTTTAACAGGCTTGTTCAGGAAGGGTTCATATTCTTTGTGGTCCTTTGCAAACAAAAGTAACCATTTCAACAAGGAGTTGGCGCATAAATAAATTTTAACAAGTTATAATGCATCAAAGAATAATTTTCAGCAAGGATTATGAAGTATACATAAGTTCCATCAAGTGCTAATGCATACAAGAAGTCATTTCAGCAATAATTTGCTATAAAAGTACTCATTCCGGAAACTAAATGGAGTATAGAAAACTCATTTCAGCAAGTATATTGGACAAATGGAATCAATTTCAGCAAGTACTAAAGGGCGGTAAAATAGGTACCTTAATGTGGTTTGTGTAATGCTCATGATCAAGAACAATCATAATGTTCTCTTCATCCCAAAGTGCACCACTCAATGATTTGAGGTGCACTATCTGTTTAATACTTTCTCTTCCATGTCCTTGTATGATTTGTGATGTGGATTCCAATCAAGTCGGTGCGCTAAAAGTGTTCATTCATAGCAGTGGCACAACTGTTCCAGTGGACATTCTTGAAGGACGTACTTGGTCTATGGCCACCAGTCACCAAACCATATAGGTGGGCTAGCATGTACGATGACATGGTAGGTGTCCATGAAATTTGCTTAGCCATATCCTACAATTCCAATAAGTACTTAGACATTATAAAAAACCAAATCAGCAAGTATTTTGGCATAAAGAACTAAATTTCAGAAAGTATTTGAAGATAAATAACCAAATTATCAAGTATTACAACATAAAGAATTAAATTCCAGCAGGTATTTCAACATAAGAACAATAGTAGTTTATCATTACAACAAATAATATGTCATTACAATGAAATTCCAGCAAGCACAATAATTCAAAGAAATCATTACAACTACTACATGTTTTTTTGCATATAGTTTTGGCGGTCTTCCCACATTTGATCGACAAGCCCTTGCCTAAAATTAGCCATATATGCATGTTCTTGTGCTTGGCCAGTTGACGATGAAGCGTGAGTGATTGGCTCCCATTCATCCTCGGGTATAATATATTCATCAATCCCATCATTTAAAACCCAATTCTGAATAATGCAACAAGCCAAAACGATGTCTACTTGAGTAGGATAAAGAAAAAATGGAGTGGCATCATCAAGGATTTTGAATCTTCTCTTCAATGAACCAAATGCATGTTCTACAGTTATGCAAAGAGAAGAATGCCTAAGGTTGAACAACTCCTTCTCATTTTGCATGAGATTGTTTCCTCGCTCATTTAAATGGTACCTCTGTACGATCGAAAGTAGGTCTAGAGGGGGATGATTAGACAACTTGACCAAATAAAAACCTAACCTTTTCCCAAGTTAACTGGTCGATAGATTTTAGTGATTGTTGCAAATTAAGTTCACCCTACACATGCATGTCTACGAGTATTGCAGCGGAAAGTAAAGACAAGCATATGTAAAGAGGATAGGGATAAGAAGATCAAACGCAATTGGAGACACGAAGAATTTTCTCGTGGTTCCGATAGGTGGTGCTATCATACATACACGTTTATGGAGTCTTCAACCCACGGAGGGTAACGGTCGTGAAACTCCACAGAGGGCTCCACCCACAAGGGGTCCACGAAGTTGCAACCTTGTCTATTCCATGATGGACTACGTCCACGGAGGACTAGCCTTACTCGGGGTAGATCTTCACGAAGTAGGCGATCTCCTTGCCCTTACAAACTTCTTGGTTCAACTACACAATCATGAAGAAGGAGGATCCAAGCGACACATAACCAATCTAGGACGCACCACCCTCCAAAAGGTAATAGATGTGGTAGTATGATGAACTCCTTGCTCTTGTGCTTCAAAAGATAGTCTCCTTAACACTCAATCACTCTCTTAGAGATTTGGCATGGGTAGAAGAGATTGATTGAATGGAAAGAAACTTGGGGAGTCTAGAAATCAAGATCCATATGGTTGTAGTGGATGATCTTGACGTCAACACATGAGTAGGTGGCTCTCTCTCGGAGATTTGGATATGGCAAGTGTGTGTGTGTGTGTGTGTGTGTGTTCTGAGTGCTTCTCTTACGAGTGAGATATGGTGGAGGCGTATATATAGACATCTCCAAAATTACAACTGTTACAACATTATCGCCCAACTCGGTGAAACCGGTGTAAGAATTTGGTTACACTGACTAGTGCAAAATGTGGCAACTTTGGCCTTTTCGGTGAGACCGATATATAAATCTCGGTGGTATCGATATGGGTGACCTAGGCAGTTACCAAGTCTCGGTGTCACCCATTCCTCATACTGGATGGGACCAATTTTAAGAAATTGGTTAACAGAAAGTTGTTCACTGTTTATGGTTGCACCGAATGGAATCTTGGTAGTATCGAGATGCTAGGGTTTGGAAGGACTTCTGTCTAGGGTAAAACTCAGTAGATCCGAATGGGAAATATTGGTGTCACCGAATTTTGACTTTTGTCTTTGGACAGAAGATTTTTGTGGGAAAGTGGGTGAGTATTTTTGGTGGGTAATCTCTAAGCACTTGAGCAATCAGATCATCATAATTACTCATCCCCTTTTAATAGTATTAGCTTTCCTATGGACTCAAAAGTGATTTCTCACAAAATGTAAAATGTGGAGTCCTCAATCTTGAAGCATGGCCGATTCTATCCCTTCCTTTCCTTGGGGAGGTTCTCCACATAATCCTTCAGCTAACCCATCACTGAACTTTTTCCTGAGATACACTTGGTGGAAACATTAGTCCAATGAAATATATGTTGTTATTAATTACCAAAACCACCTAGGGAGAAGTTGTGCTTTCAATCTCCCCCTTTTTGGTAATTGATGACAACATATAGATCAAATCTTCGATAAAAGATAAAATCAATGAATAGCATCGTCGCTTTGAGAAGTATGTGATAAGAAAGAGCCCCCCTTACTTTCTGCATTATTTTAAATTTGCGTTTGAATAAAAAAATGCACAATCGATTAGGATTATTGGTCACTCTTCCATGTTACATACAACTTGGTGGTGCGCAAAAATTAATATGAGTGAATTACATAAGCACATCACACCAAACATTAGTTGAATGATCATCATATAGACATCTCAAGGGTAACAAAGTATTAGCATCACACAAAAGTATATGATCAAACACCGACAAAGTTTTCAAACGAACGATAAACCAAATGTTTTTAAACTGCAGAGAGGAACCAAAATGCAACACACTATCTCTCGAAGCCCTATGATCTATAAGATCCCCCCTTTGGCAACAAGTTACCAAAAAGTTCAAAGCTATTGAGCTAATCATTGCTCTGGGAATGGTATCCTCCAGGAGACGATGAATCTGCTCCTGTAGTTGTTGAAGGAGTCGAGATAAGAGCATCCGCAAATGCTTCGTCTGAAGTCCTCTAAGGTGGTGGAGTAGACGCTAGAGGTGCAGGAGGAACTAATGGAGTTGTGGCAGGTGCTGATGAAGTGGGCCTTGTATCTAGAGTTGGCATAGCAGGAGTCCTGGCTTGGTTCTTGAACTGAGTGCTGGTCCTGAGAGGTGGACTATCATCATCATCATCGTCGCCATCGGTGGAATGAGGGCTAGGCACTGTATCCACTTCCTTCTTGAGATCATCCACAGTCTTCGTTTGATCATCCACCTTGTTGTTCAACATAGTGAACTTATCTTCCACTTTCCTCTCAAGGCTTTATTGGTCCTTGATATCCTTCTGCATTCCTTGGATGGTGCTGATGAGAAAATCCATTTTCTCACTCTTTGTCCTTGGTACCTGAGCACTAGTGGCTCTAGCTGCATCTACCTACATGTGCGGTAGATGAAGTGGGATGACTGGGATCCATCAACACAACATTATCTTCAAAATCTAGCTGAAGTGGCATTTGAGGACGATCAAGTGCATATACAATCTTCTCCAACTTGGAGTTGATGAGCATATGAATGTATGGAGAATACCCACAAGATCCTTTCTGATCCGTGATACATCTCCAACATATCTATAATTTTTGATTGTTCCATGTTGTTATATTATCAATCTTGGATGTTTTACAATCATTTTATAGCAACTTTATATCATCTTTTGGGACTAACCTACTGACATAGTGCCAAGTGCCATTGTTTTTTTTTCTTGTTTTTTACTTCGGAGAATATCAATACCAAACGAATCCCAAACATCGTCAAAATTTTTGGAGCTTTTCTTGGACCAAAAGACATCCACGGGCCAAAGAAGTGCTATAGAGGAGGGCTGACGAGAGCATAAGACACCAGGGCGCGCCAGAAGAGCATAAGACATCATTGGAAAAGGTGTTATTCAAGATTTCTTCACTTGTGCGGGAACGCTTCCTACCTTAGGACTTTCCATTTTCAATAACACTAATATGCTTGCGGATGATATAACTTTGTTAATAAGTGAACTCGAGAGGCAATTCTTACATATGCACCCTTGCATACAAATGATTTTTCTTGAGTTCTCTAATATTCAGTATTCTTTTGTTAAGCGTGCCGCCACTATATTCCTAGCCCACGAGTTTAGATTTATCATGAAAGAGGCTAGTGAAATTTTTTCTCATTACAAAATTAATGGTGGATGTCCCCCTATTGAGGAGATCCTTTTTAATCAAGAAGAGATAATGAGACTATGATCTTTGGATAAAGTTGCTTATAATGAAATTTTGAGGGGAAAAAGTCCCTACCGAGGTTTTGGTTGATAAGATTTCTGAACTCAATGATAATTTTGCTATACAAAATAACATATTAGATTTCATTCTTAGAAAAAGGCTCATGGCCTTAACCCAAAGGAAAGCCTATAATGATGAATTGATTATACACTATAAGGGCCTAAAGGAGGAACCTATCCCTCCTGCACTTGATCTTGAGGATCCTTATCCTATTAAATTCAGCCCTTTTGATTATTTTTGCTTGCCACAAAGGAAAATAGCTTCTGAAATAAAGGAGTACGAGATGAGCATGACAAATCTCCCTTACTTCTATTATGACAATACCTAGATCTATTGCGTTTTCCATAGCTAGGGGCGTTAAACAATAGCGCTTGTTTGGAGGCAACCCAATTTTATTTTTATGTTATGTTTTTGCTTCTGTTTTTGAGTGTTTCCCACATTATTACTTCTGTAGTAATCGTTTTTTGGTGTTTTAGTTAGTGTTTGAGCCAAGTAAAGCCTTTGGGGTGATCTATGATAGTTGTTGATTTGATCTTGCTGAAAAACAGAAACTTTTGTGCTCAGCCCAGGAATTTTCTAAAAACTTCAGAGCGTCGAATTGATCTAAAATTTTTATACGAGATTAATATGCAAATTTCCCAGGTTTTCCTATTTTTCAGAATTTTTTGAGTTACGTAAGTATACGAACTTTCCAGATTTCTACAGACCGTTCTGTTTTTGACAGATTCTGTTTTCTTTGACTTGTTTGCCTATTTTGATGAATCTATGGGTTGTATCATGTGGTATGAGCCATGGAGAAGTTAGGTTACAGTAGGTATAACACCAATATAAATAAATAATGAGTTCACAACCATACCTAAAGTGTTGATTTATTTTCTTATACTAATGGATCTCACGAGTTTTCTGTTAAGTTTTGTGTTGTGAAGTTTCAAGTTTTCAGTAAAGATTGGATGAAATATGGAATAAGGAGTGGCAAGAGCCTAAGCTTGGGGATTCCCAAGGCACCCAAGACATATTCAAGGATGCCAAAGAGCCTAATCTTGGGGATGCCCTGGAAGGCATCCCCTCTTTCGTCTTCAATCCATCGGTAAATTTACTTGAGGTTATATTTTTATTCACCACATGATATGTGTTTTGCTTGGAGCGTGTTGTATGATATGAGTCTTTGCTTGTTAGTTTTCCACAATCATCCTTGATGCACACATATTTTGAGAGAGACACGTTGAATCGTGTATTTATTAGAATACTCTTTGTGCTTCACTTATATCTTTTGAGTTGGGCAATTTTGCTCTATATGCTTCACTTATATCTTTCAGAGCACGGTGGTGTTTTCGTTTTATAGAAATTCTTGAACTCTCGTACCTCACTTATATTATTTTGAGAGTTCCTAAATACAGCATGGTAATTGGTCTAGGTTATTAATTTAGTCCTAATAGGATAGGCATCCAAAAGGGATATAATAAAAACTTCCATATTAAGTGCATTGAGTATTTATGAGAAGTTTGATTCCTTGCATAATGTTTTGAGATATAAAGATGGTAATGTTAAGAGACATGTTAGGAAGTAAATTGTGATCTGGTAAAAATACTTGTGTAAAGGTTTGTGATTCCCATAGCATGCACGTATGGTGAACCGCTATGTAAGGAAGTCGGAGCATGACTTGTTTATAGATTGTCGACCTTTGTGTGAGGGTCGGGGGCGCGCGATGGTTAACTCCTACCAACCTGCCCCCTAGGAGCATGCATTTAATGCTTTTCTTAAATGACTAATAGACTTTTGCAATAAATATGTGAGTTCGTTATGACTATTGTTAAGTCCATGGATTATACGCACTCTCACCCTTCCACTTTTGCTAGCCTTTCTAGTACCGCGCAACTTTCGCCGGTGCAACAAAACACCTTCCTCAAAACAGCCACCATATACCTTCCTCAAAACAGCCACCATATATGTTTACTCAAAACAGCCACCATACCTACCTATTATAGCATTTCCATAGCTATTCCGAGATATATTGCCATGCAACTTCCCACTTCCATATTGCATATAGAGTCATATTTTGTCATAGGTATCGAGTTGTAATTTTCCTTTTGAGTTGTAGGTAAATAAAATGTGATGATTTTCATTATAGAGCATGTCCCATGTGAGGAAAGGATGATGGAAGCTATGATTCCCTTATTAGTAGGTATGAGAGTACGGACTTTATGAAAAATAAAAGAGGTCAGCGAAGCCCAAATAAACAAAATGAATGAATAAAAGAGGCCTTAGATGCCCAACAAAAAAATGAGAGAAAAGAGAGAAGGGACATTGCTACTACCTTTTGCCAGACTTGTGCTTCAAAGTAGCACCATGATCTTCATGATAGGGAGTCTCCTATTTTGTCACCTTCATATAGCTAGTGGAATATTTTTCTTCATGATGCACGTCCACTTAGTTTCTTTTTGAGATTTCATACACTTATATCTCTAGTGCATCCATTGCATGGCAATCCCTACTCACTCACATTGATAACTATTGATGGGCATCTCCATAGCCCGTTGATACGCCTAGTTGATGTGAGACTATCTTCTCCCTTTCCTTGATAACCTTCACCATATTCTATTCCACCTATAGTGCTATATCCATGGCTCGCGCTCATGTATTGCATGAGAGTTGGAAAAGTTTGAGAAAATAAAGGTGTGAAAACAATTGCTTGACTTTTCATTGGGGTTGTGCATGATGTAAATACATTGTGTGGGGGAAGATGGAGCATAGCCATACCATATGATATTGTAGGGATAACTTTCTTTTGCCATTATATTTTGAAGAGATACAATTGCTTTGCTAGTATGTTTGAAATGTTATTGTTTCTATATCAATATTAAGCTTTGGTTTTGAGTCTTACGGATCTAAATATTCATGCCACAATAAAGAATATTACTTGGATAAATATGTTAGGTAGCACTCCACATCAAAAAAATTGTTTTTATCATTTACCTACTTGAGGACGAGCAGGAATTAAGCTTAGGGATGCTGATATGTCTCCAACGTATCTATAATTTTTTTATGATGGCATGCTATTATATTATCCGTTTTGGATGTTTTATATGCATTAATATGCTATTTTATACTATTTTTGGGACTAACCTATTAATCTAGAGCCAAGTGCGAGTTTCTGTTTTTCCTTGTTTTTGTGTTTGCAGATATGAAATATTAAACGGAGTCCAAATGGAATAAAACCTTCGAAAGGAATTTTTCTGGAAGGAAACAAGTCATCCAAGCTTGGAGTGCACATCAAGGGAGGTGCCAGGGCGCCACAAACCTGCTAGGCACGGGCCCCCTGGTCATGCCTAGCAGGCTTATTGCCTCCTGGTAGGTCTCCTAACCCTATTCTTTGGCCTATAAATACCCAAATATTCCCACAACATCAAAAGGAGAATCGAAAATACTTTTTCACCGCCGGAAGCCTCTGTTCCCGAGAGATCCAATATTGGAGCCTTTTTCGGTAATCTGCCGGAGGGGGTTTCGATCATGGAGGGCATCTACATCAACTCCATTGCCCCTCCGATGATGAGTGAGTAGTCCACCACAGAGCTATGGGTCCATAGCTAGTAGCTAGATGGAATCTTCTCTCTCTTTGATCTTCAATACCATGTTCTTCATGATCTTCATGGAGATCTGTCCGATGTAATCCTCTTTTGTGGTGTGTTTCTCAAGATCCGATGAATTGTGAGTTTATGTTCAGATTATCCATGAATCTTATTTGAATATCCTTTGATTTCTTATATGCATGATTTCATATCCCTGCAAGTCTCTTCAAGTTATTGGTTTGGTTTGGCCAACTATATTGGTAATTCTTGCAATGGGAGAAGTGCTTGGTTTTGGGTTCAATCTTGCGGTGTCCTCACCCAGTGACATAGTAGGGGTAGCGAGGCACATATTGTATTGTTTCCATCAAGGGTAACAAGATGGGATTTTCATCATATTGCTTGAGTTTATCCCTCTACATCATGTCATCTTTCTTAATGCGTTACTCTGTTCTTCATGAACTTAATACTCTAGATGCAGGCAGGAGTCGGTCGGTGTGTGGAGTAATAGTAGTAGATGCAGAATCGTTTCGGTCTACTTGTCACGGACGTGATTCCTATATGCATGATCATTGCCTTGGATAACTACATGATTATTCGCTTTTCTATCAATTGCTTAACAGTAATTTGTTTACCCACCATGATATTTTCCTTCAAGAGAGAAGGCTCTAGTGAAACCTATGCCCCCGGGTCTATTTTCCATCATATATTTTTAGATCTATACTTGCTGCAATTTATTTACCTTTTACTTTCCACACTCGTTACATCTATCTCTGTCGGATCTAATCCTTGCAAATAACCGTGAAGGGATTGACAACCCCTTTATAGCATTGGTTGCAAGAGTTTGATTATTTGTGTAGGTGCATCCATTGGTGACTTGCTTATTCCTCCTACTGGATTGATACCTTGGTTCTCAAAATCTAAGGGGAATACTTATCTACTTTGCTGCATCATCCTTTCCTCTTCAAGGGAAAACCAACGCATGCTCAAGAGGCAGCAGGCATCAAAGTGTACCTCAAGATAGTGTTGGTGGTGGGTAGTCCAACTTGTAGATGATAGACAAAGCTAAACTTTTGTGCATGCACATGAGTGGCAAGAATAACTTTATGTTGGGGAACGCAGAAGAAGACAAAAAAAATCGGCCTACACCAGCCCAGGACCACTATGGAGACTGCATACAAGGTTTGATCCTTTTCGTTACCGACTCATAGCGCAGCGGAAGTAGATTCAATGACGATAGGCGGTGCAGATCCCTGCAGCTAGGGTTTAGAACCTCCCAACCGCGAGGATGTATACCCTCATCCGCCCCTCAGACAGCCCTCCGGGAGGCGGTCGGAAAGTCCCCCGAACGGTGTCGCGGACAACCCTTCGGGAGGACCTTCGAAACTCGAACGGTCACTCGGACAGCCCTTCGGGAGGACCTTCGAAACTCAGAAGGTCACACGGACAGCCCTTCGGGAGGCACTCATGAACTAAGGACGAAACTACGATCTCTCTACAGAGTTGCACACATACGGTGTCATCTATCCAGCAGGGCTTCGCCGTCCAGAGTTCCTACCGGAACCTAGACAGCCTTTCGGCACTACGAAACTATTTCGTGGGAGGGAGAGAGAATGCCAGATCATGCATGGCTTGTGTGAGAGAGTTGGAGTGTGTATGGATATCTCCTCTCCACCTCCTTTTATAGGGGGAGGAGGGGGTGGTGGTGGCTGAAAATTTCAGCCACATGACAAGCACCCACAAAACAAGGGGAAAGCATGTCCCCTTGTCCATGGCACCCCAACATGGCGCCCTACATCCTCCAAACCAGCCCCACCATTTTTGGGGGCTGCCCCCCACCATGGCCCCCCAACACTTTTTCCAGCCACAAGGGGGCTGCCCCCTAAAGGGGCGCCCCCAAAAACAGCCCAAAAGAGCCCCCACGTATCGTGGGATCTTGTCCCCTCACGCTGGGACAGGATGTTTTCCGTGACTATTACTTCTGAAAAATTCCGGAAGGTCCCAGAACATTTACGACACCCTCTAAAATTATCTGGATGCGCTCCGGAACATTCAAGTATGGTGGTTTAATTTAAAACCATCTTCGTTTACCCGGTAAACAATTCCGGCAGCTCCGAAAACTTTTTTCGGTTTTTTCTCCGGAAAAATTCTAGAAATTACCACACCAATATGGCAACCTCCAAAACATTCCCGGTACTTGCCGAAACCTTTTAGGATCAATGGTTTTATCCGAAACAACTTTTCAGTTTTATCGAAACTTTTTCGGTGTTCTCTCCGGAACTTTTCTGTTGTCTCCAGAACTTTTCTAATGACTTTCTCTCGAACTCCTTGTCTAGTATTCAGCAGATAGATGACCCTTAAGTGTGTTACCCTATAGGTTCGGTGAAGTATAGACATGACCAGAACACTTTCCGATCAATGATCAGCATCGGAGCCGTGGACACCCATATTGACCCCTATACCCACACGAATGAATATTCGAGTGAACCTCCAGTTGCCGTGAGCTATTCCTGTTGCTTCGCGATGTGTTACAAATACCCGAGGTGAGACATGTTGGCATCCCCGTGGATCAACAACTTGTCCACTATGCCAGTTACCTCATTACCGGTATTGTTCTCTTTTCTCGTTACCGTGTTGCGGCATCCCCGTGATCAAATCACAAAGTGTCTGGCCAGACGATGATGGATACCGTAACACCGAGAGGGCCCAGAGATATCTCTCCATCGTCGGAGGAGAAATCCCAATCTTGAGCTATCAAGTTACTTGACATACTTTTTCATGAACCCGTAAGCCGCCGTAATAGCCACCTATTTACGGATGACGTTTAACAAACCCCAAATTTCATGAAGCAAGCATGAAGAAACTCGATACTCTCATGGTCTAAGGAATCATGCAAACATTAACCATCTCTGTGTTATTAACCATTAACTTGTGACGAATGTATCTCATAGCATAACATCAATTCGGGTCGTTTCAACACAAATGTTCTTCTAACATTGTGCCCTCAAAGTTGCCGGTATAGACATGCCCATGATCAGGAAAACAAAACCATCATGCAACACTTGAGCTAGTCTTAGAGGCCAGACTAGGAATACATTTTACCATTTATTATTCCACACGTGCATATGAGTCTTCCTCCGAGCCTCGTGGTTATTGCAGAGTCGAGAACCATAGCAGTTATAGCATGGAACATAAACCTAATTATGAACAGGGAGATAATCAATAACATTTATTATTGCCTCTAGGGCATATCTCCTACACTTTATACATATTTGCCATTGAGTTATGACTCATCTTGGCCTTAGCATAGACATCCAAGTCTGCTTCCTCAACCTGTGGGGCTCCTAAGATGGTAGCCCACTCCTTCACTATAGACTGGTATCTAACTCCCTCAGTCATCCATATGATACGGCCATCTGGAGAGAAATGAGCTGTGGAGTAGAACTTGTAAGTCCGTCTAGTGCCACATTTATTGGTTTTGGAGTATTGAAGACAAACGTGGTTGAGGGACTAATGTGTTTGTGAGAGTTCACAGGAGAACACATATAGAAGTCCCTGGAGTTTCAGTTTAGCCGTCGAAGATGACCCCCAAAAATGTCCAAAGACATTGATGACGACTAAAGCCATTGGTGGTATGCAAAGATATTCGCTTGAAGACGATGAAACGCAAAGATGAAGTCGTTTGGTAGTTTTGTTTCTTCTTTCCCGAGTCATAGGAACCACCATACCGTTAAGTGAGGTCGATGTGATCGAAGTGAGACGTTGACGTGATGCTCAACCCATACCTATGTCTTTGAGTGAAGACATTGAGAGGAAATCTCTTCCAGAGTTGGTTGATTCAGCTTTACTTGTAGCCCAAGTAAAGTTGTTGCGTGTGTTTGAAATCCGATCGTTGTGACACGTGTCGGTTGGCCATTGACCCAGGGTCATTTTGGTCATATCACATCGGGTTGCCTTCCGGCTATAAATAGCCCACCCCCTCCGCCATAAACAGGTGGCTGCTCAGAGAGAGAGAGAGATACGGTTGTTGTCGTTTTGGACCAACCCACCTCGAAGACATTGAGAGAGAACTATCCTACAAGGATACACCTAAACACCTAGAGCTAGTGTGTTTGAGCATCACCGAAGTCATTCTCTTCCAAGAAAACTGAAGACATTACACTTGAAGATTGTGATCTTCTAGACAGTTAGGCATGACAAAGTTTGTACGGGTTTCAGAAGTCTCCCCTGAAGACTTACCTGAGTCCAATCTCAGCCTCCCTAGCTAGACGTACAGTTGTCACAACAACTCGAACTGGTCCAAAAAATCCTATGTCCTTGTCAAGCTAGTGGTTCTATCCCCTACTCTTACAATTTTGTATTGCATTGTGAAACTGTAGCTTGTTTCTCTTACTCGAAGACATTCACTAAAGACATTCCTTCTTACTATTTATCTTCATACTTTCTAAGTTTATCTTCGATACATCTTAGCTTTCATGATGATAATGTTGTACCTATCTGAATATCTTCATTTTTTTCTTTCCCTTGCACAAATCCTTGATCGATATCGCTACCTGATCTTGAATCACTTCCGCTTTCTTTGAATACATTTACTATTTCAAAGTCTTTGATAAAAATCGCCTATTCACCCCCCTCTAGTCAATTACTAGCACTTTCAATTGGTATCAGAGCAAGGTACTCCCTTGTTCTGTGTTTTGGTTTAACCACCTGGAGTTTTAGCTATATTGACTGCATAATCAAGGTCTCCGTTGCGTGCCCTGTCTTCGATGGCACTAACTACCCCTACTGGAAGAACAAGATGCGCATGCATCTCGAAGCCATTGACAACAACCTCTCATATGTCGTCATGGCTAGTATTCCCAAGGGTGGCGAAGGTGTCACTATTGCTGATGTGAAGAGATTTTCCCAATTGGACTTCATTGCCAAGAACATCATCTGTGGTCATCTCACCAAAGGACAGTATGGTCGTGTGAGTGCTCTTGACACTACGAAGCAAATCTGGGAATGGCTTTCCAAGGTCAATGAAGGTGTCTCATCACAATGAGACTCGCGTGTTGATGTCCTCAGCAATCTATTCAACCGCATCAAGAGACTTGTCAATGAGAATGTTCATCTCACGTTTGATAGGCTCACAGACATCTCAAATGAGCAGAATGCCCTTGGCGCCACTAATATCACCAAACATGAAGTTGTGAAGAAGCTATTGAGATATCTTGACAGTTCCTTTGACACTCTAGCTCTTATGATCCAAGAATGACCTGACTTCAAGGATTTGGACCCTACTGATATCCTTGACAGGTTGAACACTCATGAGTTCCAACAAGCAGAGAAAAGGGAAATCTATGGTTCTAGTTATCGTCGCTCTCGTGCCCTGAAGGCAAAGGCTATGTCCTCATGTGAAGAAGAAGACACTGAATGCAGTTCTGATGGTGTTGAAGACTTTGGCAAAGAACTCGCTTTGCTGGTGAGAAAGTTCCAGAAATTTGCCAAGTCCAAATGCTTAGCAAAATCTTCAGGGTGTGGCTCCAAGAAGTCTGGAGAAATGTCTTCGTGCGACAACAAGAAGCAAACCTGTGACAAGTGCAAGAAAACTAGTCACTTCATCGTTGATTGTCCTCAGTGGGAGAAGGAATCCAAGAATAACATCAAGGACTACGATTTTGATGACGAGAAGAAGAAGAAGCTTCACAAGTCATCATCCAAGTCTTCGTCACACAAGAAGAGTTCATTCGGCAAGGCTCATGCTTTCATTGGCAAGGAAATGGATTCTGAAGCTAAATCTGAGTCTGAAGTTGAAGAAGAATTAGAGGAGGAGTCTAATTCTGAATTCGCTGGCCTGGCTATGGCTTCAGCATTCGTTGCTACAACTATCTTTGACTCCAAAGACAATGGCTTGCTCAACAACACCGAAGCCAGTGACGACGAGATGCTCCAGCCTACTGCTTCATGACAAAGGGCTCCAAGGTACCCTCAAAGTATTCACGTCATGACTCTGGTAGTGAAGCTGAATCTGATGATAACTTGAAACCAAGCTACTCTAAACATGTTAAAATTTCCACTAAGCAACAAAGCACTATGGACAAAATGCATAAATCATTAGATAAAAGCGATGACGTGTTGTGCGACGAGATGAGTCTGAACGAAACTATGGCTAAAGATATGCAAAGTCTTCGTTCAAGGTTTGAACATCTCCAAAGTCGTCATGATGCCCTCTCAACTGAACATGATAAGCTTTCTCTTGAATATCTTCAAAGAAATCTTGAACTAGATAGGTTGAGGGAAACTCATGATGACCTACGGAAGGAAAATAACTCTCTCCTAGCCGAACAGATCAATACCGCTCTGGATGAATTCAATGTTCCATGCTTAAAATGTCTTGCTCGTGAAGCTAATGATTCAACTGTTGAATGTTGAAAAGCTTCTAAAAATGCCATATCTTCAACTGTATCCGTGGCACTTAACCCCTCATCTGAGGAAGCCACTGCTATCACTGATGACAATGACAGGTTGAAGACATTACTTGAAATGGCATGTACAAGAGTCTGAAGGGACATCAAATTCTTTGTGATGTCCTGAACAAGACAATCTTGAACAAAAACCCTAGGAAAGAGGGTGTGGGTTTCGAAAGAAATATCAATGTTGATGGATCTTACTAGAAGCCTATGCAGTATCCCAAAACCACATGGGGTGATGCAAAAGGCCCTTCAGTTGATCCTTCCACATTGTTTGGCTTTAACTGTGCAATTCCTACCATTATTAATGAATCTTTCAGTTCCAATTATATTCACATGCCAAAATGGTGAAGTGTTTGCAAGGTACATTGGCACTAACTGCAGGAATGGTTCACCCATGAAGAAGATCTGGGTTCCCAAATGTCTTCTTGAGAAGCTTCCTGTGACGACGACATCTCTCAAGAGGAAGACAAACCCCAGATCAATGTCTTCGAGAATATAAAGGTCTTCACATGGTCTCACTAACCATTCTGTTTTGCAGGGAAGGACTGAGAGGACTCATGAATATGTGCATTATGGCATGAACCGATATGTTAATTCTACCAAGAACTTTTCTGCTTATTCATTTGAGTATTCTAACCCTCGTGTGAAGCATGCTATTAGGGTCACCTTGCCTAAATTCTCTGATGTTTCTTTAAGACTCATTGCTTCTAAGCCACCCCTCCAGATGTTGGTGGTTAAGAAGAACTAACATCTTCATGCAGCATCGGGTCTTCAGATGAGATGAAGCCTAACTCGGAGATTATCTCTGGAGACCCGAAAACATTCTTGCCTAGACGCAAGATAACTAATTCAAATGGATCTCTCCATTTATATTGTCCAGATTACTTTCCACGATCTACTACTATATCTTCATCTTAGCATGTTACTCTTGCAGGCTTTGGTGAACACGACTAATTCTCAAATGCAGGAAGATAAATCCAGTACCACGGTGTGCACCAGTCACATGACTGGTGATCAAAGCCTAGTTATGGAGTCAACTCTACAACCTCCAACTAAAGATCACATCGTCTTTACCGGGAAAAACAGCAGCAAAGTCTTGGGACTAGGTAGAGTTGCTATCACAAGAGATCGAGACATGGACAATGTCATGCTTGTTGAATCCCTTGGTTACAACCTGATGTCCATTTCTATGTTGTGTGATCTAGACATGCTTGTCATATTTGGTAAATTTCGATGTGTGGTACTAATGGCCTCTGACAAAACCAAAGTCTTCGAAGGTTTTCGAAGAGGTGATCTATACATGGTAGACTTAGATACATGACCACAGGTCGTGACATGTCTTCTAGCAAAGGCTTCAAAATGTTGGCTTTAGCATCGAAGGCTAGGACATGCTAGCATGAGGAACTTGCACACTCTTGCTAAGAAGAGCCTCGTCATTAGCGTCGAAGGTGTCAAGTTCAAGAAAGATCACCTATGTGGTGCCTGCGAAGCCAAGAAGATGACAAGGGCAAAGCACCCCTTGAATACAATTATGACTACGACACGACCCTTTGAGGTGCTCCACAGACTTATTTGGCCCGGCTCATTATTCCAATTTCTCTACCATTGCAAATCTTTATGGCTTCGTGATTGTTGATGATTACTCTAGATACACCTGGGTGCACATCTTACCCTATAAGACTGAAGTGCAAGATGTCTTCAGGCGCTTTGTCAACATGTGCATGACCAACTATGACGTCAAGTTCAAGCACATAAGGAGTGACAATGTCACTGAGTTCGAGAACACGGGTCTTGACACTTATATTGACACTTTGGGAGTCACCCATGAGTTCTCGGCTTCTTATACACCACATCAGAATGGTGTCGTCGAGCGCAAGAACATGACTCTCATAAAGATGGCTCGCACCATGCTTGATGAATACAAGACACCTCAAAGATTTTGGCCAGAAGCCATTGACACTGCCCGCCACATCATCAACAGAGTTTATCTTCACAAGTTCTTCAAGAAAGCATCAGATGAGCTTCTGACTGGTAAGAAACCCAATGTAAGTTATTTCAAAGTCTTCGGTGAAAAATGTTGGATTAGGGATCCACATCACTCTTCAAAATTTGCACCGAAAGCACATGAGAGTCCCATGCTTGGTTATGGAAAGGATTTGCACACTTACAAAGTCTTCAACGCTTTTCACCACAAAAATGTTGAGACTATAGATGTGCCATTCGATGAAACCAATGTCTCACAAAGAGAGCACGTATCTCTTATGATAGATGAGCTTTCACCTAAGGTAGCAATCAGGCTGATGGGCACTGGTGAAATCATGTCTGAGGAACCTATGATTGAAGAAGTCATCATCCCTCTAGTCTCTCATCACGAATACAATGATGCACCCAAAGACAATGCTACTGATGAAGACAATGCTCAACAGACAATTCAAAGTCTTCGACTTGCTCATCCTCACGTGGCAAATGAAGTGCGGATTGAGAAGAAGCTTGGTAGCATAAATGAACCAGATCTTCTCACTTGTTCAAGAGCTAACCAATAGGATAACTTTTGTGGGCATTTTTCTTTTGTCTCTATCATTAAACCCACCAAAGTTGATGAAGCCTTCAAGGAACATGAATGGATTCAAGCCATGCAAGAAGAACTACACCAATTCAATATCAACAACGTATGGGAACTTGTCAAGCGACCCGATCCATGCAAGCACAATGTCATTAGCACAAAGTGGATCTACTGCAACAAATAAGATGCCTCTAGCCAAGTTGTCAAAAAGAATGCTAGACTCGTAGCTCAAGGCTACACCCAAGTTGAGGTGATGAGTTTAGATTCATGATGCAAGAGCAATATCAAATGTCGATGATGGGAGAGCTGAAGTTCTTCCTAGGGCTTCAGATTCGACAGCAAGCAAATGACATCTTCATATCTTATGAGAAGTGACTTAAAGATTGCCTCGAGAAGTTCGGCATGAATGAAGCCAAAGGATACAAAATGGTCATGCCTACGAATGGCCACCTCTGCATTGACGATAATGGTAAAGATTTCGATCAAAAGGTATATCGCTCCATGATTGGCTCATTGTTGTACTTATGTGAATCTAGGCCAGATATAATGCTTAGCGTTTGTATGTGTGCATGATTTCAAGCATCACCAAAGGAGTTGCATCACCTAGCGGTGAAGCGAATACTTCGATATTTGGTTCACACCCCTATGCTAGGATTATGGTATCCAAAGGGATCCAAGTTTGACCTCATTGGCTACTCAGATTCAGACTTCGCTGGTAACAGAGTTGATCACAAGCCTACATCAGACACTTGTCACTTCCTGGGTCGATCACTTGTATGCTGGTCTTCAAAGAAGCAGAATTGTGTCTCACTCTCCACTATTGAAGATGAATACATTGTTGTTGGCGCCTGCTGGACTTAGCTTCTTTGGATGAAGCAAACTCTCAAGGACTATGGCGTCAACAAGAATAAAGTACCTCTTTACTAGGACAATGAGAGTGCTATCAAGATCGCCTACAACCCAGTACAACATTCGAAGACAAAGCACATTCAGATATGCCATCATTTCCTCTGTGATCATGTGTTGAAGGGCGACATCGTCATCAAGCTTGTGAAGTCAGAAGAGCAATTGGCTGATATCTTCACGAAGCCTTTGGATGAGAAGAGGTTTTGCAAGTCGTGGTGTGAGCTAAATATCTTAAAATCCTCAAACATCCTTTGAATGGACATACATACAAATGCTTATTGAAGACTTTGATGCACAACACACAAAGTAACATATGTCTTCAACTCATGAAGACTTACAATCTGGGTGTGAATACATTAACGAAGAATATGACTTCAGAGCACCACGATAATTGTGCGTCGTGTCTGGGTCAAATATTCTTATACGGTGGGTAATGCCACCAACCAAACTCCAAGACATTGCTTTTATCTTCGCTTTTCACATGTCTTCGAGACACTGAGTTTATCTTCGAATCTGAATTCGAAGTATACACGTGTTTTAGCTGAATATTCCTTGCAGATCTATAAGTATATTGGAGTTTTGTCCTATACAACATTTGACCTATAGCTATATCTGTAGGAGATATGCCCTAGAGGCAATAATAAATGTTATTGATTATCTCCCTGTTCATAATTAGGTTTATGTTCCATGCTATAACTGCTATGGTTCTTGAGTCTACAATAACCACGAGGCTTGAAGGAAGACTCATATGCACGTGTGGAATAGTAAACGGTAAATTGTATTCCTAGTCTGGCCTCTAAGACTGGCTCAAGTATTGCATGATGATCCTGTTTTCCTGATCATGGGCTTGGCTATGCCGACAATTTTGAGGTCACAATGTTAGAAGAACATTTGTGTTGAATCGACCCGAATTGATGTTATGCTACGAGACACATTCGTCATAAGTTAATGGTTAATAACACAGAGAAGTTAATATTTGCATAATTCCTTAGACCACGAGAGTATCGAGTTTCTTCATGCTTGCTTCATGAACTTTGGGGTTTGTTAAGCGTTGTCCGTAAATGGGTGGCTATTACGGCAGCTTATGGGTTCATGGAAAAGTATGTCAAGTAACTTGATAGCTCAAGATTGGGATTTGCTCCTCCGACGATGGAGAGATATCTCTGGGCCCTCTCGGTGTTACGGCATCCATCATCGTCTGGCCAGACCCTTTGTGATTTGATCACGGGGATGCCGGAACACGGGAACGAGAAAAGAGAACAATACTGGTAACGAGGTAACTGGCATAGTGGACAAGTTGTTGATCCACGGGGATGCCAACATGCCTCACCTCGGGTATTTGTAACATATCGCGAAGCAACAAGAATAGCACACGACAACTGGAGGTTCACTCGAATATTTATTCGTGTGGGTATAGGGATCGATATGGGTGTCCATGGCTCCGATGTTGATCATTGATCAGAAGGGGTTCTGGGTCATGTCTATGCTTCACCGAACCTATAGGGTCACACGCTTAAGGGTCATCTATCTGCTGAATACTAGACAAGGAGTCCGAGAGAAAGTCACTGAAATAGTTTCGATGACGACGGAAGAGTTCCGGAGAGAGAAAACCGAAAGAGTTTCGGTAAAACCGAAAAGTTGTTTCGGAATATATTATTAGGTCAAAATGGTTTCGTCACTCGCCTGGAAATTCTTAGAGGGTCTCAGAATTGGTCTGGGAACTTCTGGGATTTTTCTGGAGAAAAAACCCGAAAATGTTCCGGAGCCGCCGGAACTGCTGTTGTTGCTTTTCGCTGATAAAAACACCATACCAGAAATGTTTCGGCATGAGCCCAGAATAATTTTGGAGGGTACCGGAAATGTTCTGGGACCGTATGGGATTTTTCAGAAGAAACGATCACGGGAAAACATCTTGTCCCAGCGCGAGGGGACAAGATCCCACGAATCGGGGGTTGCATGTTTGGTGGCTTTTTGTCTAGGGAGCATGCATGTTTCATGGAGACATGTTGGAGGCTTATTGGGGGGGAGCCCCCATGGGGGGGCAAGGTTGTGGCCGGCCCAAGTGGTGTCCCCTTGGTGGCCCACTTGTGTTACCTTTTCACCTTACATGTGGGACATGTTGCATGGATGTTTTGGTATTTTCCTCCACCACCCCACCCCTTGCCTTGGCCTATAAAAGGAGGAGACATGGCTGCCATTATTCTCACCCCCTTGCTCTCATACACATGCCATGCATTATCTGGCTTCTTCTCTCCCTCCCACGAAAAGAGTTTCGTAGAGCCGAAAGGCTGTTTGGGTTCCGGTGGGAACTAGTTCTGGACGGCGAAGCCCTGCCGGATAGATGACACCGTATGTGTGCAACTCTGTAGAGAGATCATAGTTTCGGTCTTAGTTCGAGAGTGCCTCCCGTAGGGCTGTCCGTGTGACCGTCCGAGTTTTGGAGGTCCTCCCGAAGGGCTGTCTGAGTGACAGTCCAAGTTTCGGAGGTCCTTCCGAAGGGCTGTCCACGACACCATCCGGGGGACTGTCTGACCGCCTCCCGGAGGGCTGTCCACGGGGCAGATGAGGGTATACATCCTCACGGTTGGGAGGTTGTAAAATCCTAGCTGCGGGGATCTGCACCGCCGATCGTCATCGACTCTACTTCCGCTGCGCTACGAGTCGGTAATGAAATGATCAAACCTTGTATGCAATCTCCATAGTGGTCCTGGGCTGGTGCGTAGGTCGAATTTTTTTGTTTTCTGCTGCGTTACCCATCAATATCTTCGAGTTTTCTGAGGCAAATGTGACCGGACCCGACATTCCCATCTGTTCTTACCTCGTCTAACTTTGTTCAACTCTAGTCATATGCATTCTAAATTGACAGGTGTTGATTGTGTTCACTACATCCTTGTCAGTCAAAGACAAATACAACAAAACGTTTAAACTCTCAAAATCTTATCTCTTACCACGTTTTTAGCAACAACTCCCATGCCGCCGCTTCGATTATTGTAGTGGGCTGTGAGACGTGTTGCATGTGCGCCACATGTCCCACTAGAGCCAAAGAGACCGGGGCATATTCGTCCAAACTATTCGGATGTATCCATCCTTATAAATACAAAGTGCCCTAGCTCAATAATTACCTTCCCTTCCTCTGCCACCTCCTAGATCCAAACCCTAGCATCATCGCTGGAATTCATCGCCGCCACAGAAGGAGCGCTTCGCTGCTGTGACTCCTCCGTTGACATACTCACGATATGATCAGAGGGAAGTTTGATATCATCGTGAGTGAAGTTTGAGATCATTGTGACAAGGAGATAAAATGTCTACAATATGATTGTGGAGGTAAATACCTGAGTTACGAGTATTTGTATACAACTTAAGACAATGTGGAATTTGTTTCACCTCACATGCCACCTGGAACACCATAGTATGGTGGTGTGTCTGAACGTCTTAGTCGTGTTGTATTGGATATGGTGCGAACTATGATGTCTCTTATCGATTTGCCATTATCATTTTGGGGTTATGCATTAGAGACAACTACATTCACTTTAAAAGGGGCACCATCTAAATCCGTTGAGATGACACCGTATGAATTTTGGTTTGGCGGAAACCTAAGCTGTCATTTCTTAATGGTTGGGGCTGCGACGCTTATGTGAAAAAGGGTTTTCATCTAATGAGCTCGAACCCAAAGCGGATGAATGCATCTTCATAGAATACCCTAACGTAACAGTTGGGTAAACCTTCTATCTTACATCCAAGCACGAAGTGTTTGTTGCTAAAACAGGTCCTTTCTCAAGAAAGAGTTTCTCTCGAAAGAATTGAGTGAGAGGAAGATAGAACTTGATGAGGTTGTTGAACCTTTGTTTCAACCAGAGAGTAGCGCAGCACAGAAAGTTGTTTCTCTTGAGCCTACGTTAGTTGAAGAGGAAGTTAATGATGATGATCATGAAGCTTCGGATCAAGGTACTATCGAACCTCATAGGTCGACAAGGACGCGTACTGCTCCTGAGTGGTACGGCAACCCTGTCTTAGAGGTCATGTTGTTGGACAACAATGAACCTACGAGCTATGGAGAAGCGATGATGGGCCCGGATTCCAATAAATGGTTAGAGACCATGCAATCCGAGATGGGATCCATGTAAGAAAACAAAGTATGGGCTTTGGAAGTATTACCTGAAGGGCGAAAAGCCATTCAGAACAAATGGATCTTTAAAAGGAAGACGAACACGGATGGTAATGTCACCGTCTATAAAGCTCGACTTGCGGCAAAGGGTTTTTCACAAGTTCAAGGAGTTGACTATGATGAGACTGTCTCACCCGTAGCAATGCTAAATTCTATTGGAATAATGTTAGCAGTGGCTGCATTTTTCGATTATGAAATCTGGCAGATGGATGTCAAACCATCGTTTCCTTAATGGTATCCATGTGGAAAGGTTGTATGTGATACAATCGGAAGGTTTTGTCAGTTATAAGGATGTTGAAATATATGCAAGCTCCAATGAACCTTCTATGGACAGGAGCAAGCATCTCGGAGTTGGAATATACGCTTTGATGAGGTGATCAAAGTTTTTGAGTCTATACAAAGTTTATGAGAAACTTGTATTTATAATAAATTGAGTGGGAGCACTATGGAATTTCTGATAAGTATATGTGGATGACGTATTGTTGATTGGAAATGATGTAGAATTTCTGGAAAGCATAAAGGGTTGTTTGAAAAGGAGTTTTTGAAAGGAAAACCTGGAATGAAGCTCCTTAAATATTCGGCATCTTGATCTATAGTGGTAGATCAAGACGTCCGATAAAACTTTCAATGAGTACATACCTGATACGTCCATTTTATATCATGCTTTTATATTGATATTTACTACATTATGGGCTGTCATTACACATTTTGGTACAATACCTATGCCTTTTCTCTCTTATTTTACAAGGTTTACATGAAGAGGGAGAATGCCGACAACTGGAATTCTGGACCGGAGAAGGAGCAAATCTGAGATACCTATTCTGCACAACTCCGAAAGTCCTGAAAATCTACGGAGAATTATTTTGGAATATATAAAAAATATTGGGCGGAAGAAATACATCAGGGGCCCACCAGGCAGTCACAAGCTTGGGGGCGCGCCCTACCCCCCTGGGTGCACCCCTGTGGCATGTGGCCCACCCGGCAGCCCTCGGGTGCCCATCTTCTACTATATGGAGGGTTTTGACCTGGAAAAAATCATAATCGAGCTTTCGGGGCAAAGCGCCGCCATCTCAAGGCGGAACTTGGGCAGAACCAATCTAGGGCTCCGGCGGAGTTGTTCTACCGGGGGAACTTCCCTTTGGGAGGGGGAAATCGAAGCCATCGTCATCACCAATGATCCTCTCATCATGAGGGGGTCAATCTCCATCAACATCTTCACCAACACCATCTCCTTTCCAAACCCTAGTCCATCTCTTGTATCTGATCTTTGTCTCAAAACCTCAGATTGGTACCCGTGGGTTGCTAGTAGTGTTGATTACTCCTTGTAGTTGATGCTAGTTGGTTTACTTGGTGGAAGATCATATGTTTAGATCCTTGATCATCATTAATACTCCTCTGATTATGAATATGAATATGCTTTGTGAGTAGTTATGTTTGTTCCTGAGGACATGGGATAAGTCTTGTTATAGGTAATCATGTGAATTTGGTATTCGTTCGATATTTTGATGAGATGTATGTTGTCTCTCCTCTAGTGGTGTTATGTGAACGTAGACTACATGACACTTCACCATTATTTGGGCCTAGAGGAAGGCATTGGGAAGTAATAAGTAGATGATGGGTTGCTAGAGTGATAGAAGCTTAAACCTTAGTTTATGCGTTGCTTCGTAAGAAGTTGATTTGGATCCACATGTTTCATGCTATGGTTAGATTTATCTTAATTCTTCTTTTGTAGTTGCAAATGCTTGCGAGAGGGGTTAATCGTAAGTGGGATGTTTGTCCAAGTAAGGGCAGCACCCAAGCACCGGTCCACCCACATATCAAATTATCAAAGTAACGAACGCAAATCAAATGAGCATGATGAAAACTAGCTTGGCAGAAATTCCCATGTGCCCTCGGGAGCGCTTTGCTTTATATACGAGTTTGTCCAGGCTTGTCCTCTGCTACAAAAAGGATTGGGCTACCTTGCTGCACCTTTGCTACACTTGTTACTTGTTACTCATTACAAATTATCTTATCACAAAACTATCTGTTACCGATAATTTCAGTGCTTGCAGAGAATACCTTACTGGAAACCGCTTGTCATTTCCTTCTGCTCCTCGTTGGGTTCGACACTCTTACTTATCGAAAGGACTACGATAGATCCCCTATACTTGTGGGTCATCAATACCTTGACAAGATTTTGAAAGAGTTCAAAATGGATCATTCAAAGAAAGAGTTCTTGCCTAATTTGTAAGGTGTGGAGTTGAGTGAGTCTCAAATCTCGACCACGGCAGAAGAAAGAGAAAGGATGAAGGTTGTCCCCTATCTATAGGCTCTGTATGCCATGTTGTGTACCACAACTATGTGTGCCTTGCCATGAGTCCGTCAAGGGGTTCAAGAGTGATCCAGGAGTGGATCACTAGACAACGGTCAAGATTATCCTAGCAACTAGAGGACTAAGGAAATATTTCTCAATTATGGAGGTGATAAAGAGTTTGTCGTAAAGGGTTACATCGATGCAAGCTTTAATACCAATCCGGATGACTCTGAGTAGCAATCCGGATACATATAGTGGAGCAGCCATTTGGAATGGCTCCAAGTGGAGTGTGGTAGCAGTGTCTACAGTATGAAATAGAGATTTGCAAAGTACACACAGATCTGAATGTCGCAGACCCATTGACTAAAGACCTCTCTCACATGCAAAGCATGATCGAACCCCAGAACTCATTGGGTGTTAGATTCATAACAATGTAAATCACATGGTGATGTGAACTAGATTATTGACTCTAGTGCAAGTGGGAGACTGTTAGAAATGTGCCCTAGAGGTAATAATAAATTGGTTATTATTATATTTCCTTGTTCATGATAATCATTTATTATCCATGTTATAATTGTATTGATTGGAAACTCAAATACATGTGTGGGTACATAGACAACATTGTGTCCCTAGTATGCCTCTAGTTAACTAGTTCGCTGATCAAAGATGGTCAAGGTTTCCTGGCCATAGACATGAGATGTCATTTGATAAAGGGATCACATCATTAGAAGAATGATGTGATGGACAAGACCCAAATTATAAACATAGCATATGATCATGTCAGTTTATTGTTATAGTTTTCTACATGTCAAGTATCTGTCCCTATGACCATGAGATCATGCAACTCACTGACACCGGAGGAATACCTTGTGTGTATCAAACGTCACAACGTAACTAGGTGACTATAAAGATGCTCTAAAGGTATCTCCGAGGGTGTCTATTGAGTGGGGCATGGATCAAGACTAGGATTTGTTACTCCGTGTGACGGAGAGGTATCTCAGGGCCCACTCGGTAATACAACATCACAATAACCCTTGCAAGCAATGTACTAAGTGTTAGCCACGGTATCTTGTATTACGGAACGAGTAAAGAGACTTGCCGGTAATGATATTGAACTAGGTATAGAGATACCGACGATCGAATCTCGGGCAAGTAACATACCAAAGAACAAAGGGAACAACGTACGAGATTAATTGAATCCTTGACATAGAGGTTCAACCGATAAAGATCTTCGTAGAATATGTAGGAACCAATATGGGCATCCAAGTCCCGCTATTGGTTATTAACCATGGAGGTGTCTCGGTCATGCCTACATAGTTCTCGAACGCGCAGGGTGTGCACACTTAAGGTTAGGTGACGTTTTGGTATAGTAGAGTTATGTATGGTGGTGACAGAAGGTTGTTCGGAGTCCCGGATGAGATCCTGGACCTCACGAGGAGCTCCGTAATGGTCCGGAGGTAAATATTGATATATAGAAAGTCCTATTTTGGTCACCGGAGAAGTTTCGGGGTACTTCGATAGTGTACCGGGAGTGTCGGGAGGGTACCGGGGGCCATCGGGAGGGGTGTCTCGACCAAAAGGACCTCATGGGCTGTGGGAGGAGTCAAACCATCCCCTAGTGGGCTGGCCGAACACCCACTAAGGCCCATGCGGTTAGGGGTGGGAAAAACCCAAAGGTGAAAAAGGTGGAAAGGGTTTCCAAGTGGAGAGGAGGAATCCTACTCCTTGTAGGATTGGAGTAGGACTCCTCCACCTCCAATTTTGGCCAAACCTTGAGTTTTGAGGCTGCATCCTCCCCTCCCTTCCTCCTATAGACACTAGAGGATTTAGAAGGGAGAGCTAACCCTAATTGCCACGTGCTCCCTCTAATTCATCCAGATCATTTTCTCCTCTAGTCTAGTTCGACAGTGCTTAGGCGAAGCCCTGCCAGAATAGTTCCACCACCATCGCCGCCACGCCATCGCGCTGCCGAAGAACTCATCTACCTCTCCGCTCCCTCTTGCTGGATCAATAAGGCGGAGATTGTCATCGAGCTCTACGTGTGCTGAACACGGAGGCGTCGTCCGTTCGGCTCTAGATCGGAAGGATCATGATCAGGATCGCGAGACAATTCGTGATTTGATCATGGGACGGATCGTGATGGGATCTCGGGACGGATCGTTATTGGATCGCGAGAAGGATCGTGATGGGATCGCGGGGTGCTCGGCGATTTGGATCGCGAAGACGTTCGGCTACATCAACCGCGTCTCTTGATGCTTCCCGCTTAGCGATCTACAAGGGCATGTAGATCCACTCTCCCTCTCGTAGATGCTTATCACCATGGATAGATCTTGCATGTGCGAAGGAAATTTTTTGTTTCCCATGCAACGTTCCCAGCAAAATCCTTGATCGATATCCCTACCTGATCCTGAATCCCTTCATCTTTCTTTGAATACATTTCTGTTTCAAAGTCTTTGATAAAAAACGCCTATTCACCCCCTCTAGTCGTTAACTAGCACTTTCAGAACTGCATGATCATCTCATCATTCCAGGCAGTGAACTCTCTCCCAACAAAGTTCTCTATATGAGTGCATCTGAAGTTGTCATGCACACTGGTAAAGTAGTCATCATTCTCCTTGATATAGACCCAGTTAACATACCTCATATCACGGACAGCTCAACACTAGTCCAAAAGAACAATCTCATAGAAATCATGTTGTTCCTTGGTGTAGAATCTGTCATCTACTACAGGCTTTCTCCTGGAGGCATAGGGGTCACTTGCTCTACACTTCCCCAGCCCTGAATCCCTTCTCTTCGGCATGTGCTCAGCAATGGGATGAGCATCATTATGCTCTGGTATATGTGGCCTCAGTTTCCTCAAAACTGGCCAGTTTCTTCCTCATCATCTCCGGAAGTGGAACCCTTGTTCTTTACAGCATGAGGAATATCTCTCATTGTCCTCTTAGGTTTGGGTGTTGCAGGCTTCTTGGGTGCAGATTGCTTACTTTTTGAAGGAGCTTGCTTGGGCAAGCATCTGCAAGTAGTTTCTTCTTCTTGGAAGGAGGAGCTTCGGTAGCTGGCTCTTCCTCCACTTCCTCTTCCTCAGCTCCAGTTGGGTCTTTAAACATGGAAGTGGGTCTGCCAATGACACTCACAATCCTCTTCCTAGCCCTCTTCTTCTCACCTACCTTCTTGACTGGAGATTCAAGAGAAAGAGTCATGCGTGCTCTAGCACTCTCATGTGCTCTTATAGTCTCAGAGCTTGCATACTCTTTCCTTACTGGCCTCTTAGCTAAAGTGGCCTCTATAGTACATTTCATGGCAGCCCTCTCTTTCTTGTCTTGTTGCTTCTTGGCTAGCACTTCCTCTATCGCAAAATCTGAGTCCTCCTCATTTGAATTCAATTTTCTCCTTGCCCTAGTGGCAGCCTTGGGAAGCCCATGAGAACTTGGGGTGCCTGGATCTTCAGAAGATGAAGAACTGGCATTTGGGCTTGTGCTTGAACTCATGTCAACCTCCTTCTCCCTGAAGTCATTCTTGCTATCATCAGACCCTGACATGCTGACCATGTGAATAGAGTATAGGAAAGCAGAGGGGTTGAGCATCACAAAAATTCAGAAAGTTTTTGCAAATTTGAACTCAGAATCTTAAGTTCTATTTTCTACAAAAAGGATTTCGGTTCCATCAATTTAAAAAAATCGGAGCCACCGTGACATACAGCCTCGTTAACAGAAACTTGGTAGCCTCTTCGGTTTCACCGAAAATAGCCACTCAGTTTCACCGAGAATGTTCTCTGTAGCCATAAAATCAAAATCAGTAGAACCGATTTTTCTGACTCGGTGACACTAAGATTCGATTTGCGGATGGTTAAACCTAAAAATTCTTTGTTCTCTAATCTAATGGAGTTCCTTGAGGATGGAACTTGTTCAAAGAGTGGAAAGAAGATGGAAATTAATCTATTGCACTAGAATCGGATGGGGAGTGCAAAGATTTGAGGCGTTACCCTAACTCGATGATGACCTCCTACGATGACAACGACGAGGACAATTGTTGTCGATGGCAGGGACCTCATGTGGTGTAGCACGGGGGCGGAGAGAAGTCCGAATACGTTCAAGCGATAGCTAGGGTTTTGCGGGGACCACGACTTTGAAGAAGTAATTTCAAAAATTGGTCCCGCTGAGTATATATATCCCTTATCTGTCGGTGATAACCCACTAGTGTAGGGGATCGTTTGTAGCCTTTTTTGATAAGTAAGAGTGTCGAATCCAAAAGGAGCTAAAGGTATAACAAATATTCCCTCAAGTTTTATCGACCACTGATACAACTCTATGCACACTTAACGTTTGCTTTATCTAGAACAAGAATGGAACTACTTTGCGGGAATAAAACTACGGGTACTTTGCAAGAAAATAAACTTAGTAGTGTAGTAGCAAGCTGGAAGTGCGTTATATCGACTAGAGGGGGCTGAATAGGCAATTTTTACAAATTCATCACTTGAGGAATTTCAACTTTGAGGAATTTGAAATGTGATGAATAACTAGCAGCGGGATAAGTACTCAAGTGCATGAGCCACATAGTAACAACATAGTCATCATGATGAAATGAAACATGCACAAATAGTAAGTAGCATGACACAGGATAAGCAGTGATGAACAAGGTAACTTGAAGAATTTGAGGTGAGGAAATTGTGAAAGTCTTCAATCAAATTCTTCAAACAGTAAAAATCAATTTCATTAACAAGTTTAAGAGGAATAGAGGGGTTGAGGAAATAGAACCAGGTAGCTCGATGAAGACAATGGTTTGATGACCTAGTTCCAACTACTGTGACAGTCGTACGTCTGGTTTGGAGCGGCCTGGTATTTAAACCAGAGGACACACAGTCCCAGGACACACAGTCCTTATCGTATTCTCCTTGAGCTAAGGTCACATAGTCCTCGCCCAACACTCATGGTAAGTCTTCAGGGTAGACTTCCAAAACCCTCACAAACTGGTCACCCGGCGATCCACAACTTACTGTTGGGTGCTCTAGACCAAGGTCACTTCGTGATCCCCAATTGACTACAGGATGCACTAGACCATGACGCCTAACCGTCTGGAGGATGCACAGTCCTCAAAGGTAACAAGCGTCGGTTCCACACAGGAATTTCTTCAGTGATGCTCAATCACTTTGGCTTTGGTGGTTTGGTTGTGGGTTTTTCCTCAATGATGATTTTCTCTCAAAGTCCTCGGAGGATAGGTTTCTCTCAAATGACAAGTGTCAGTTCTCTCTCGGAGCAGCCAACCAACTAGTGGTTGTGGGGGGTGGCTATTTATAGTCAGGGTGCAACCTAACATGATAAGACATAAATGCCCCCAATGATATGACCATTATGTGGATGTTATGATTGGGGATAGATGGCGCTAAGCACAACAACGGTCGGAATTTTCAAACTATGAAAGTCCTCAGGCTTATCATGTTCCTCACTAGTAAGTAATTCGCACTGGAGATCCTAACTCCTCAGATCAATTTCCTTAGAGTCCAGAAAAACTTTGTCTCTATCACTGAAGAACTTGACTAAATCGTAAGAGATTTCCAAAGGCTTCACTCGAAGGATTGGATAGGTTGAGGATTTTGGAGTTGAGCATCAGTTGGAAATTTTCCTTAGTATTGCCTCGGCCCCCTTTAACAGTACAGTGTTTCCTATGACTCAAAGATAGGAAATGAAACTACGAAAACAAAAGTCTTCATGCTTCATAGTCCTCATTCATATCTTCAAGGTCACACCAACTTCTTCATTTTCAAAGTCTTCAGGGAATACCAAAGTCTTCAGCAAAGTCTTCACCAAAGTCTTCAGTTGAAGACATACATTTTTGGGGGTCGATAATCTCCGGATGTATCAAACTCCTCATCAACTTATAGAGTGTGTGTACACTCACAAACACATTAGTATGTTAACCTATAAGTCTTCAATACACCAAAACCACTAAGGGGCACTAGATGCACTAACAATCTCCCCCATTTTGGTGATTGATGACAAACAAGTTAAGTTTTCAACGGGAATAATACTATGAAGTGTAAATACTGAGTTTGAGGAATTTGATTGCAATATATAGAAGAACTCCCCCTGAAGATGTGCATATTTGAGGAATTTGCTTTGGACTGCAAATGCACATGGCAGGTTAAAAACATGGAGAACTCCCCCTATATCTTGTAATTCATACACGCATTTGAACATATGATACGAAGAATTTGAAATGCGTGATGAAAATGGTGTCTGACGAAATTCGGCATGCATGCATTAAGATACTTGAGGAAATAAGTACACTAGGAAATAGTTCAAAAGAGTTAGACCACCATCGGACTTAAGTTTACAACTCAATCAACAAAAGCTTCAGAAGAGCGAGAGTTGTAACTTAAACAAAAATAGCCCATATATAGAGACCCGCTTGAATACTGACTCAAATTTTCTCCCTCTTTGTCATCGAAGACCAAAAGGGACGAAAAAGTGAGGACTAACACCCCTTTGAAGAATTTCATCGTGTTGGTGAGGAAGGAGCGCCAGCATTGTCGGGGTCGTTTGTCGATGCAGGGCCTGCTGTAGTGTCGTCAATGTCTTCATCTTCATGTCTCTCACATGATGAAGAATATGAACTTGTGACCATCAAAGGAACTTGGACTTTCTTGAATTTCTTGTTTGGTTGATGATCCCAGGCAGGATTTTCCTCAAGATCCAGCTCCTTCAGTTCTTCAGGAGTCTTGAGGTGAGACAATATGGCCCAAGTGCAGTTGAGGTTTTCATGCACATAGTAGTGATTCCTCTTCACAGAGTTCTGCGTCACAGTCATGTTTTGCACAATGTAACCAAGTTGACGCTTCACCCACTTGTGATTGCGATCGACCTTCTGATGAAGACTTATGAGAAGCTCACGATCAGTCATCACACGTGGGGCAGACTCTTGAGGTTTTTTAGCTGAGGCCTTTGCTTCTGAGTCCTGAGTTATAGTGTCATCATTGGTGGAGAAGGAAGCGACTTTGCGAAACTGTCCATCCAATGGACGAGTGCCTTCATCCATGACAGCCTTGCCTTTTCCTTCCACTGAGTCAATTGTGCTCTTGATGACTTTGATCGGAGGCAAGAAGCTAAAGTGATTCTGGAAATCAGCCTTGAAGGGAACTGAGGACTTTGCCCTAATGAATTTCATGATCCAAGGTACATAAGGCTTCTGTTCAAATGGGGCTAAAGCAGCACTGGCCAATGTCCTCATGAAGAAATCATGGAAGTTGATGGGAATCCCATGAATGATGGTTAACAGCATATTCTTCATGACTCCCTCCACTTCCTCTTCTTCAAAATTGTGGCCCTTCTGAGGACATAGAGTATTCGTGAGAATGCAGTAGACCGTCCTTGGAACATATAGCAAATCCTTCACAAGGAAGATTTTCCGTTGAGGCTTTCCAGGATCCTAAGGCTTCATCAGCACTTGCATCAGTTGATTTGGAAGAGCAGGTTCATCAAATAGTCGACGAGCTTCTTCTGAAGGAATTGGCACCGGGACAGATTGAAGCAATTCAGATGCATGAGCAGTGAGATGTGTTGATCCTATCATCCAGTCCAAAACCTAGGAGTTGATGTCAGAAGCATTTGCACTAATGTGCAGAGTAGCATAGAATTGAAGAATGAGTTCTTCATTCCAGTCGCAGATGTCTACGGAGAAAGGAAGAATGACTGCATCATGAAAAACTTGGAGCACAAGCGTGAATGATGGAAGTGTTTCCATATCAGCATGAGGAATTTGATGGTGCTCGAAGACTTTCTTCTTGTCGAACAGAACTGATGCATAGTAATTCATCTGAGTGGTAGTCCAGAATCTGCTACGACTGGCTCTAGCTGAGTCAGACGGATTTGGACCTATGAAGAACCTGTGCTCATTGAAGAAGTTGCTTTTGAGGAATTTGAGGCACGTTGTGCCTTTGAATGGCATCCTGGGCTTCAGATGAAGGTTTGGCTTGAAGCGGCCCTTGATCTCCTTTGGCATAGGAGGAATTTCTTCAGTCTGAGGAATTTGCGTTGCAGGTTCCTAAGTGGCGGTAGGAGCAGCAAAGTCATCAGCTATTGCAGCTGGAATTTCTTTAGTGGCATTGGCAGCCAAGTCAGCAGATTCTTCATGAATTTCTTCAGTCTGTGCTGGGGACTGAGGAATCAGTGATAGAGGTGTGGTCATTAGGGAATTTGGGTGAGTAGATTCCCAATATTCATCATTGATGATTGGTTTTGTATTGCCACTATCCACGTCCTCCTCAATTTCTTCAACGTCGGCCTCTTCAGCAGTAAACCGAGGCAGGGGTGATGATACCCGTGGAGTTGAAGCTTTTGCTTCCACTTCAATTTCTTCATCAATCCGCTTTGATGTAGCCATAGATTGATCCATATCTTCTTCATCGTCATTGGGGATGACGTAGTCAACCTCGAATGGCACTATTTCATAGGCTAGTGCTGAGGAAATTGGTGTAGCGTCAACTGGTTCTTTTGAAGAACTTGACAGTGTCTTGAGTTTCTTCATAGCTGAGGAATCTAGAGTTGATGCTTTTCTCTTTTGAGCCATCTTCTCAGTAGTCTTATTCTTCTTCACTTCTGATGCAGAAGGAAGGTTGATTCTCTTCACCTTTGATGATTTTCCTGTTTCAACTGAAGGTGAGGGTGGTACAATTTCTCCGGGCACGACTGATGCAGTCGTCCTTGTGGGTTCAGTTTCATCAGGCGCACTAGTGGAGGGTGCGCTGGCAGGTTCTTCAGCGGTCTGCCTTTCTTCTGCAGCATTGGCATTTTCCTCAGTAGGCTAAGCAGTTTCCTCAGCCTGAGGATTTTGTTGTTGTGATCGAGCTGCAACCCTGGTGTTGTGGTCCTTAACAGTAGCTTGGGCTGCTCTGACAAATCTGACCTTGGTGCCCTTCCATTCAACATCATACCTTTCTTGTTCCTCAGTGAGGGAGCGAACTTCAGATTGAACAGTGATGAGTTGATGTGGAGTCAAATTCATCACGTTATTCCTCAGAAAATTTTCTTTCCGAGCCATGTTCCTCTTAAATATTTGAGCTTGATCTCGTTTCCATTTTTCTTCTGCAATAAAGTGGGTGAGTACATGGTCCACACCAAGAGGCAGGTTCAGTGAAGAAAGTGGGGTGCTTGGATCCTCATGTCATATGTCAATGAAGTTGAGGATCATCTTGGGATCCAGCAAGAGAGGAATAGAGCTGCCCTTGGCTATAGCAGACTTTTGCTAACTTTGTCTGATGATTTCTTCCAATTCTTCATCATCAGCTTCATCATCATCCTCATATCCTGAGGGTACAGTTACCATATATTTGCTTGTGTGAGGACTTGGTCTTTGACCTCGTCCAGCACTTTTCTTCAGTTTCAACATAGTTGGGCTTGTTGAAGACTTAACTTGTGCTGAGGAACTTGCTGAGGCCTTTGAAGCAAGTGAGAATCCCTCAGTCCTCTTACACGATGCCACATGCACAGGGGTTGAGGACTTTGCAGCTGTAGCTGAGGACTGAGCATCAACTATACCAGAAGCTGAGGCCATTGGGGGCTGAGGCCTTTGAGCTTGAAGAATTTGCTGTGATGATTTTGAAGTTGAAGAATTTGTTTTCACAGAAGATTTCTTCATCATTGATTTCTTCGGAGCACTTGTAGAGGCTCCGGTTGTGGCAACAGCAACAGAGTCTTCATTAAATTTCTTCACGGCCTCTTTTTCTTTCTTCGCCAACTTGGCTTGCTTTTTTCCCCATATATGAGGAAAGTCTTCACCAGTCTTGAGACTAGTGGGATCAGCAATTGGATTTTGCGCCAAGGGAGGCCTGCTGCATGGAGGTTTCACAACAAATCTCATCATGTATTTAGGAGTTACATAACGATATTGCTTCCATTCCTTTGACCATCTCTCTCTATTTTTTGCAGACGAATCTTTCTTTGCTTAGTCGTCTCTTTGCCATGAGTTTCTTCATCGGGTGTGCAGTATTCCTCATACAAGTCATCTGGAATCTCAAAGGCAGTGTGCACATCAGGCTTCTTTCCACCCTTTTGTGGCTTCTTCCCATCAACCATTTTCTTCAGCTGAGGATTTTGAACTCTAGAGGACTCTGAAGAAGTGCATAGTTTTTCCTCAAGAAATGTTGCAAATGAGTTAAGTTGATGTGAACCTAGTGATTCATCAGCGAACATGTTGTACCTGTGAACAGAGTATAGGTGCGAGGAATTTGAAGAGGTCATATGCGCTCTCAGAAATTTTTCAATAAAAATAGGTGTGAGGAATTTGACCATTGGTGTCTTGAGGAATTTCACTAAGTGTTCTTTGTCTTAGGTTCCAGACTGTGCAAATTTTGAGGATTCACACAATTGAGGAATCTTGAAGAAAATCGTAACTTAGAGAAAGTCATCAAGTGTATGAACATGTAAGGTGCTTTAGAATGAGATTCTTTAAGAATAAACACCTTTCTTAAGATCTGGGAAAACTTGAAGATCAAATAAAGGCAGTAAAAATAAATTTTATTTACCCTGATGAAGAACACGACGAACTATGAGATGAGATTGAGGAAGTTCGTCAGTCCAGATCTCCCACGCCCTAGCTCGGCAGAGGGAGACAGCTACAACGGCAGCGGGATGAAGACTTCCATGGCGATGCGAGTACGGTGATGGCAAGGTCGAGGCAGTGAAGCTCTTCCACACTAGCGTCGATGATTTTAGTGGCGGCGCTAGGTCGGAGCTCGGGAGAGAGAGTAGAGATGAGGAGTAACCGAGCACAGTGGAAGGGGAGGGGGTATTTATAGTGGAAGTGAAAACCAATCTGTCCGAACATTATGGACAGGATTGCCCCTGACCCTTGCTCTCCATGCGACAGGTGTCACCCACGTACTCATAGGTGGTGATAGTGGAGGATCGTGGTTATCCAGTCGTGGGAATCGAAACCGTTTGAGCGGGAACCGCCAAAAATTTTGATAGTGAAAATTTTAAAGTTTCCGTTCGCAAATTCTTCAGCTGTCAAGGACACAGTGAAGACTTTGAACAAGTTTGAAAGTGGAACGCATATGAAGAATTTGTGAACAAACTGGGTTGAGTTTAGCATAGAGGGGAAAGGGTCCGATCACATTCACTTAGATGAAAATCAACTTGAAGAATTAGCAATAAGTGAATGTTGTTAAGGACATTGAAAACTCAAATATATAAGTATATAATCAATGAAGAACACGAGTTTCATAGTTTGAAGAATTTGAAAAGTTGAGGAATTTGCAAACTTGAGGAATTTGAAAATTTGAAGAATTTGCAAAATGACGAAAAACTCAACTTTGAAGAATTTCAACTATGGCTGGTGGCGTGACCCACCGTATAAGAATGGTGATTTCAGACACCGCGTACAATTGTCGTAGGGTTCTGAGAATCAAATTCTTCATTAATTTCTTCACACTCATAGAGTTATTCTTCATTGATTGAAGAAAAACGTTACTTCGTGTGTTGCACATCTAAGTCATCAATTTTGCATAAGTGTTAGGATATGTGTCCTTTTTCAAAGAACATTCGAAGATTCTAAGATATTCAGGTCACACCGCAACTTGCAAAATCTCTTTTCATCCAAGGGCTTTGTGAAGATATCGGCCAGTTGTTTTTCAGTGGGAATGTGGTCAATGGAGATGTCGCCCTTGAGTACATGATCTCGAAGAAAGTGATGACGAATCTGGATGTGCTTGGTCTTGGAATGCTAAACTGGGTTGTAAGCAATCTTGATGGCACTCTCGTTGTCGCAGTAGAGAGGCACATTCTTCAACTTGATGTCGTAATCCTTGAGGGTTTGCTTCATCCACAGCAACTAAGGGCAACATGAACCAGCAGCAATGTACTCAGCTTCAGCAATAGATAGTGAGACGTAGTTCTGCTTCTTCGAGGACCAACAGACTAAGGATCGTCCGAGGAAATGACATGTGCCCGAGGTTGACTTGGGATCCACACGATCTCCAGCATAGTCAGCATCAAAGTATCCGACGAGGTGAAGATTTGAGCCCTTGGTATACCATAATCCATGCGTTGATGTGTGAGCTAAGTATCGAAGAATATGTTTCACAACCTTATGGTGTGATTCCTTCGGTGTTTCTTGGAATCGGGCACACATGCAAACACTCAGCATAATATCAGGCCTAGATGCACATAGATACAATAATGAGACAATCATGGAGCGATATACCTTTTGATCGAAATCTTTACCATTTTCGTCAGTGCAGAGGTGGCCTTTTGAAGGCATTGGAGTTTTGACGCCTTTGCAATCTTGCATGTCGAATTTCCTCAGAACATCCTTGAGGTATTTCTCTTGAGAGATGAAGATGTCGTTGTCTTGCTGACGAATTTGAAGACCTAAGAAGAATTCCAACTCTCCCATCATAGACATTTGATATTCTTCACTCATCATATAGGCAAATTCATCACTATAACGTTTGTCAGTACAGCCAAATATAATACCGTCTACATATATTTGGCATATGAACAGTTCATTGTCATAGGATTTTGTGAAAAAGAGTTGGGTCGAGTGAACCGGGTTTGAAGCCTTTTTTCATGAGGAATTCCTTCAGAGTATCATACCACGCCCGAGGGGCCTGCTTGAGGCCATAGAGGGCCTTGTTGAGTTTGAAGACTTTGTCAGGATGCTTAGGGTCTTCAAAACCTGGGGGTTGAGCAACATATACTTCTTCCTCAAGCTTACCATTGAGGAATGCACTTTTCACATCCATTTGATATAAGATGATATCATGATGGTTAGCATAAGCAGGCAATATGCAAATAACTTCAAGTCTACCAACAGGTGCAAAAGTTTCATCAAAGTCAATTCCCTCAACCTGTGTGTAGCCTTGAGCTACAAGACAAGCCTTATTCCTTACCACAAGGCCATTTTCATCTTGCTTGTTGTGGTAGATCCACTTGGTACCTATGATGTTATGCTTGTGAGGATCTGGCCGCTTGACAAGTTCCCACACATTGTTGAGCTTGAATTGATGCAATTCCTCTTGCATAGCTTGAATCCACTTAGGCTCCTTGAATGCTTCATCAACTTTGGTGGGCTCTATGATAGAGACAAAGGCAAAGTTCCCACAAAAGTTAGTCAAATGTGAAGCTTTTGAGCGAGTGAGAGGACCTGGTGCATTGATGTCATCGATGATTTTTCCAGTCTGCACTTCATTTGCAACTCTTGGATGAGCAGGTTGACGTGGATGAGGATTTTCTTCAGCACCATTTTCTTCAGGTGTATCAGCATGAATGTCTTCATTCGTTGGAATGACTTCCTCAGTGGGTATGACATCTTCAGTAGCCTTCGGCTTAATGGATTCTTCAGGAGACTGTTCTTCTAACACAGAAGGCAGGTGCTCTCTTTGCGAGCCATCAGTTTCATCAAACCGCACATCTACAGTTTCAACAACCTTGTAGTGGTAGGTGTTGAAGACTCTGTAGGTGTGCAAGTCTTTTCCATAACCAAGCATAAAACCTTCATGTGCTTTCGGTGCAAATTTAGAACTATGATGAGGATCTCTAATCCAACATTTTGCACCGAAGACTTTGACATAACTTACATTGGGTTTCTTGCCAGTCATAAGTTCATACAAAGGCTTCTTGAAGAATTTGTGAAGGTATACCCTGTTGATGATGTGGCATGTAGTATCAATTGCTTCAGGCCAGAAGCGACGAGGAGTCTTGTATTCATCAAGCATGGTGCGAGCCATCTCAATAAGAGTCCTGTTCTTGCGCTCCACGACGCCATTTTGCTGTGGAGTATAAGGGGAAGATAACTCATGAGTAATACCAAGTTCATCAAGATATTCATCAAGATTAGTGTTCTTGAACTCTGTCCCATTATCACTCCCGATATGCTTGATCTTGACGCCGAAGTTGGTGGAGTCCCTTGAAGCAAATCGTCTGAAGACATTCTGCACTTCAGTCTTGTACAGAATAATATGCACCCAAGTGTATCGAGAGTAATCATCAACAATGACAAAGCCATACAAACTTGAAGAATTTGTTAGTGTGGACTAATGAGTGGGGCCAAAGAGATCCATGTGAAGCAATTCAAAGGGTCGAGTCGTGGTCATGATTGTCTTTGAGGGATGCTTGGATCTAGTCATCTTCCCAGACTCACATGCACCACAAAGGTGGTCCTTGAGGAATTTGACACCTTTGATGCCAATGACGAGCTTTTTCTTCACAAGCATGTGCAAGTTCCTCATACCAGCATGTCCAAGTCGTTGATGCCACAACCAGGCTTCCGAGGACTTTGCAAGTAAGCATGTGGCAGGTTGTGGACCTGTAGACAAATCAACAATATACAAGTCTCCTCTCCTAAAGCCTTCGAAGACTTTGGAATTGTAAGATTCCATGATGACAACACAATGATATTTTCCAAATACGAAAATCATAGCAAGATCACAAAGCATTGAGACAGACATAAGGTTGAACCCAATGGATTCGACAAGCATCACCTTATCCATGGTTCGGTCCTTTGAGATTGCAACCTTACCTAGACCCAATACCTTGCTTTTTTCCTTTGTCTGCGTAGGTGATATGCTTCAGATGAGATGGAGTTAGTGGCAAATTCATTAGTAGATTCTTGTCACCAGTCATGTGGTTTGTGCATCCACTGTCGAGGACCCACTCAGTAGCTTTTGGAGTATCATCCTGCAGATGAATTAGTACAACTTATGAACTCATATGCTTCATAGTGAAGAATATGACATCAATTTCATCAGACGGGATTTCATCACACAAGATAGTAAGCAAGTAGTGTGAGGACGTGAGAAATGAAGAATTCATTTCTACAAGGTTAGCTTGTGTCCTTTCAAGCATTTCCTCAGGTCCCCAGCAAATTCATCAGATGTTCAAGTTCATATGGAGACCTGACCCTGCATAAGAAATTAGTTCAATTTCTTCACCACCCACATCTGGAGGGGTGGCAAAGAGTTCATCATTCTGCGAGCACCATATGAGAAACGAGGCATTGAAGCAAGTGCGCTTCGTTTCATAGGGCGAGGGTTAGAGTACTCATATGAATAAGCAGAGAAATTCTTCAAGGACTTATGAACATAATGGTTTGAAGAATAATGCACACATTCATAACTCTTAGATTTTCCCTGCGTAACAGAGGCATTAGCACGAGAATGATATTTTTGACCATTTGAGGAATTTGGTCCAAGTGAGGACTTTGGTCCATATGAGGAATTTGATCTGGGATTCCTGTTCTTCATAAGTGGTGTCGTGAGGACATTCACTTGAAGATTTTGTAGACAGCTCTTGGGAACCCAAATTTTCATCATAGGTGAACCGTTCCTGCAGTTAGTTCCAACAAATCTAGCAAATACTTCACCTTTTTGATTTTTGAAGAATTTGTAGTTGGAGTCAAGTGACTCATCAGAGGAATATGAAGTTTCACAAATAAAGCCAGATAAAGTGGATGGATCTACAGGAGGTCCTTTCGTAGCAACCCATGAGGTTTTGGGGTACTGCTCAAGTGTCCAGTAAGATCCATCAGCGTTGAGTTTCCTCACAAAGGCAATACCCTCTTTCCTAGGGTTCTTGTTCAGAATTAGCTTTTTGAGGACATCACAAAGGGTTTGATGCCCTTTGAGACTTTTGTACAAGCCTGTCAGTTACAATTCCTTCAACCCTACATTTTCGTCAGTGATACTTGTGGTATCCTCAGATGAGGAATTTGAGGCCACTGGAATAGTTGAAGAATTTGCAGCAATAGAAGCATCTGAACATTCAGGTGAAGAATTAGCAGTTTCACGTTCGATGCATTTCAAACAAGGTGGAACAAATTCTTCCTGAGCGGTACTGATCAGTTGAGCTAGTAAGGAATCGTTTTCCCTTTGGAGATCCTCATGTGACACCCTTATTTTCTCAAGATCTTGCTTTCTTTGAAGAAATTCATAAGAGAGCTTCTCATTATTGGCTAAGAGGTCATTATGATGACTCTAAAGGTTATCATACTTTGTCTGAAGACTTTTGAGATCGTCAGACGGAGTTTGAGTCTGATCCACTACATCATTCAACAGATCATCGCTTTTGTCTAGCATTTTCTGAAGCTTTTTAAGTGCACTTTGTTGCTTAGTGGAAAGTTTAACAAGTTTAGCATAGCTAGGTTTCACATATTCATCAGATTCACCTTCACTTGATTCAGAAGAGGAATGATGTTTGTGTACCTTTGAACCTTTTGCCATGAAGTAATAGGTGGGAGCATAATCATTATTGCTGACGTCAAAGTCGTTGGAGTAGTCATATTCTTCATCGTTGAAGATGGACTTGTTGACGAAGGCAGTAGCAAGAGCAAGGCTAGCGACACCAGATTCAGATTCCACCTCAGATTCTTCCTCTTCTTCATATTCTTTAGATTCTTCCTCAAGATCCATTTCCTTGCCAATGAATGCTCGAGCCTTTCTGGAACCATTCTTCTTGTGATTTGAGGACTTTGAAGATGAGGACTTTGCAGATGAGGACTTTGAAGATTTCTTCTTTTCCTTTGAGTCATCAGAACTATCATCCTTGTATTTCTTCTTCTTCTTTGAATCTTTTTCCCAGAGAGGACAGTCAGAGATAAAGTGACTAGGCTTCTTGCAACAATGACCGGTTCTTTTCTTGTAGTCTTCTGAGGAATCCAATTTCCTTAAACCACTTTTTGATGACTTTCCAAATCCACCTCTCCTTGAGAACTTCTGGAATTTCCTCACGAGCATTGCTAGCTCCTGACTTAGTTTTTCAAGATCACCAAGGCTGATGTCAGAATCTTCTTCTTCGGATGAGGAAATTGCTTTTGCCTTCAGAGCACGAGATCTTCCATAGCTTGTCCCATAGAGGTATCTCTTCTTAGCTTGTTGAAATTCATGAGTATTGAGTCTCTCAAGAATATCAGCAAGATCAAGTGACTTGTAGTCTCCACGTTCTTGGATCATCAAGGCCAAAGTATCGAATGAGGAGTCAAGAGATCTTAGCAATTTCTTCACCACTTCATGGTTAGTGATACCGGTGGAACCCAGTGCCTGAAGTTCATTGGAGATATCAATAAGAAGATCAAAAGTTTGCTGAACATTTTCATTGTCAAGTCTCTTGAAGCAGTTGAAGAGATTGCGAAGAACATCAACACGAGAGTCGCGTTGAGTGGAAACACCTTCGTTGACCTTGGACAGCTATCCCAGATAAGCTTAGCAGTCTCCAAAGCACTCACTCTGCCATACTGACCTTTGCTCAGTTGGCCACAGATGATATTCTTTGCTTGAGAGTCGAGTTGCTTGAATCTCTTCACATCAGCAGCAGTAACAGTGGGAGTGATAGAGGGTACACCATTTTCCACAATGTACTAGAGATCATTGTGAATATCTTCAAGGTGCATATGCATCTTCTTCTTCCAATAGGGTAGTCTGTCCCATCGAAGGTAGGACATCCTGCGGAAACCTTGATCATACCTGCAGTCGACATAGCCAGAACTCCAGGTGGTTAGACCAAAATCACACAGAACAAGGGAGTACCTTGCTCTGATACCAATTGAAAGTGTGTTATATCGACTAGAGGGGGGGTGAATAGGCGATTTTTACAAATTCATCACTTGAGGAATTTCAACTTTGAGGAATTTGAAATGTGATGGATAACTAGCAACGGAATAAGTACTCAAGTGCATGAGCAACATAGTAACAACATAGTCATCATGATGAAATGAAACATGCACAAATAGTAAGTAGCATGCCATAGGTTAAGCAGTGATGAACAAGGTAACTTGAAGAATTTGAGGTGAGGAAATTGTGGAAGTCTTCAGTTAAATTCTTCAAACAGTAACAATCAATTTCGTCAACAAGTTTATGAGAAATAGAGGGGTTGAGGAAATAGAACCAGGTAGCTCGATGAAGACAATGGTTTGATGACCCAATTCCAAGTGTTGTGACAGTCATACGTCTGGTTTGGAGCGGCCTGGTATTTAAACTAGAGGACACACAGTCCCAGGACACACAGTCCTTACCGTATTCTCCTTGAGCTAAGGTCACACAGTCCTCGCCCAACGCTCATGGTAAGTCTTCAGGGTAGACTTCCAAAACCCTCACAAACTGGTCACCTGGCGATCCACAATTTACGGATGTATGCTCTAGACCAAGGTCACTTCGTGATCCCCAATTGACTGCAGGATGCACTAGACCATGACGCCTAACCGTCTGGAGGATGCACAGTCCTCAAAGGTAACAAGCGTCGGTTCCACACAGGAATTTCTTCAGTGATGCTCAATCACTTTGGGTTTGGTGGTTTGGTTGTGGGTTTTTCCTCAATGATGATTTTCTCTCAAAGTCCTCAGAGGATGGGTTGCTCTCAAATGACAAGTGTCAGTTCTCTCTCGGAGCAGCCAACCAACTAGTGGTTGTGGGGGGTGGCTATTTATAGTCAGGGTGCAACCTGAAATGATAAGACATAAATCCCCCCCAATGATATGACCATTATGTGGATGTTATGATTGGGGATAGCTGGCGCTAAGCACAACAACGGTCGGAATTTTCAAACTATGAAAGTCCTCAGGCTTATCATGTTCCTCAGTAGTAGGCAATTCGCACTGGCGAAATCCTAACTCCTCAGTCAGATCAATTTCCTCAGAGAGCAGAAGAACTTCGTCTCTGTCACTGAAGAACGTGAGTGAACCGTAAGAGATTTCCAAAGGCTTCACTCGAAGGATTGGATAGGTTGATTTTGAGTTGAGCATCAGTTGGAAATTTTCCTTAGTATTACCTCGACCCCCTTTAACAGTACGGTGTTTCCTATGACTCAAAGAAAGGAAATGAAACTACGAAAACAAAAGTCTTCACGCTTCATAGTCCTCGTTCATATCTTCAAGGTCATACCAACTTCTTCATTTTCAAAGTCTTCAGGGAATACCAAAGTCTTCACCAAAGTCTTCAGTTGAAGACATACATTTTTGGGGGTCGATAATCTCCGGATGTATCAAACTCCTCATCGATTTATAGAGCGTGTGTACACTCACAAACACATTAGTATGTTAACATATAAGTCTTCAATACACCAAAACCACTAGGGGGCACTAGATGCACTAACATAAGCTTTTTGTAACACAAGAGAAAGATTGTCCCTAGGCAATTAAATATGATACGATAGATACTTATTATATGCACTAAGGGAGAGGCATGAGATAACATACTTTCTCTACTTGGATCATATACACTTATGATTGGAACTCTAGCAGGCATCCACAACTACTAAAGATCATTAAGGTAAAACCCAACCATAGCATTTAGTATCAAGTCCTCTTTACTCCCATACGCAAAAACCCACCTACTCGGGTTTATTCTTCTGTTACTCAAGCAACCCACTATAGGCAAATCATAAACATATTGCAAACACTACATCATGGATCCCTCACGTTTGCGCGACATGAAGGGCACCATAGGACATCACCATATCAATATACGACTCACATCCATAACATCATACCACAATTAACCCATATGACAAAAGAGATCTACTCAAACATCATAGGATAGCCAAATATCATTGTGAAATAATATATGGAGTTGAGCACCATGTTTAAGTAGATATTACAGTGGATAAGAAGGTGTTACACCGCGGCAAGAGGGGGAGATAGTTGGTGTTGATGGCGGCAAGATTGTTGGTGTAGATCGCTGTCACGATCCTTGCCCCGGCGGCGTTCCGGCACCATCGGGAGAGAGGGGGAGATAGCCCCCCTCCTTCTTCTTCTTACTTGGTATCCCCCAAGATGGTAGGAGAGTTACCCCTCTAGTCCATGGCCTCCATGGAATTGAAGTGGTGGGAGCCCCTCCGAGATTGGATCTCCCTCTCTGTTCTCTTCTGTTTCGCGGTCTTGTTTTCTGGACGAAAACCATTTCTTATATTTCCGGAGATCCGTAACTCTGATAGTGCTGAAATTTTGAGGGGATTTTTATCAAAAAGTTAGCTTTCTTGCACCCGAAGGAGAGCTCCAACCGACATACGAGGTGGGCACGGTCCACCAGGTCGCGTTTGGGCCCTAGCCCGCGCCCTGGTAGAGGATGGAGGTTGTGGGACTCCATTTGCATTGATTCCAATTCTCAAAATTCATAAATATTCCAAAAAAATCTTCGCAAATTTTTATCGCGTTTGTAATTCGTTTGATATGGAATTTCTGCAAAACAAAAACACAGACAAAACATGAACTAACACTGGGCACTGGATCAATAGGTTAATCCAATAAATCATAAAAATTATTGCCAAATGTATGTAAAAGTTGTATAATATTGGCATGAAACAATCAAAAATTATACAAAGTGGGTATGCATCTAACTCTAAAATGAAAAATTCCCACTAGTATATGAAGGTGACAACATAGGAGACTCTCTATATGAAAAACATGGTGCTACTTTGAAGCACAAGTGTGGAATTAGCATGCCCCTTATCTCTTTGTCTCTCATCATTTTTATTTTATTTTCCCTTTTTTCCCTTTTTTTTTCTTTGTCCGGAGCCTCATCCCGACTTGTGGGGGAATCATAATTTCCATCATCCTTTCCTCACTGGGACATACTCTAATAATGATGATCATCACACTTGTATTTACTTACAACTTAATATTACAACTCGATACGTAGAAAAAAATATGACTCTATATCAATGTTGTGCAAATATCTAGTGTAGCAAAGATATAAAAGAACGAACAAGCCATGTAAACATCATGCTAGCTATCTTAGGATCATGCAAAGCAATATGACAATGAATGCTCAAGCCATCAAAACGGTAGTTGTGGAAGTTGCATGGCAATGTATATCGGAATGGCTACGAAAATGCCATAATAGGTAGGTATGGTGGCTATATAATAAGGCTTATGTGTGATTAAGCATACCATATCACGGGGTTTGGATGCACCGGCAAAGTTTGCACCGACTCTTGAGGTGAGAAAGGGCAATGCGCGGTACCGTAGAGGCTAGCAAATTGCAGAAACGTAAGAGTGCGTATAATCCATGGACTCACATTAGTCATAAAGAACTCACATACTTATTGCAAATGTTTATTAGCCCTCGAAGCAAAGTATTACTACGCATGCTCCTAGGGGAGGTTGGTAGGAGTTAACCATCGCGCGCCCCCGACCTTCACACAAAGATAGACAATCAAGGATAAATTGTGCTCCAACTTCCTAGCTAACAAGAGATACGTGCATGCTTCGAGAATCACAAATCTTAACACAAATATCTTACTAAACACGATCATCTGCTAGTACCTCCCACATATTATCATCTCTATATCGCAAAACTATTGCAAGGAATCAAACATATCATATTCAGTGATCCCTAAGTTTTATGTAGGATTTTATGACTAACCATGTGAATGACCAATTACTGTTGACTCTCTAAATAGATATAAGTGAAGAAAGAGATTTTAATTCTTTCTACAAAAGACCATGCTCTAATAAATATAAGTGAAGCAACAACACTCTACAAATAACGGTTTTCTATGTGAAGAGAAACAGGCAATCCAAACTTCAAATGATATAAGTGAAGCACATGAAGCATTCTATATAGCCATACTCAAAAGATATAGGTGAGGTGAAATGAGCATTATATAAATCAACCATGGACAATATAATACCAACATTGTACATAAAATTAAAATAAAAATAAATGCAAAAGATGCTCCAAGATTTACACATATCACATGAATGAAATGAATTCGAAAACATATCGATACTTGTTGGAGAAAGATCAGATACCTTACGGGACATCCCCAAGCTTATATGCTTGAGTCTCCTTGGATATTTACTTGGGGTGCCTTGGGCATCCCCAAGATTGAACTCTTGCCTCTCCTTCTTCTCCTCATATTGAGACCTCCTCGATGTTCGAACACTTCATACACACAAAACTTAATAGAAGACTGGTAAGATCCGTTAGTATAATAAAGCAAAATACTACTTTAAGTACTATTGAAAACCAATTCATATTTTATATTTTCATTATACCTGTTGTATTATAACTTTTCTATGGTTTACACCACTGATAAAATTGGTAGTTTCATCAAAACAAGCAAAACAATGCATCAAAAATAGAATTTGTCTTAAACAGGACAGTCTGTAGTAATCTGAACTTTGACCATACTTCTGTAACTCCAAAAATTCTGAAAATATAGGAATAAATAAACATTTTGTATATCAATACTATGTAAAAATTTCATAAACTTATAACCTTCCGGTAAAAAATGAAATTCATGCACTACAGCGAAAGTTTCTGTTTTTACACCGCACATACCAACGAGCAATCTAATCATCCTAAAGCAAAATCTTGGCACATTATTTTTATAATACAATGGATTTGTACAAGGAGATAATTATTCTTTTTGGAAAAAATTCCGTGATTCAAGATTCACAAAGTTTCCATGGGCATGAACAAAAGTTCAAGAACGTCCCCCACTTCAACGATGCTCATCATCTCTCTCACTTTCACCTTTCCTTTTGTGAAGTTTTAGGTTCCCCTACATTTTTTTGTTTTTAAAATTAATAGAATCACACAACAGCAATAAATGACTCTCTAAAACTTCCAGGTTGTCTCCCTAGCAGGGCTTTCTTTAAAGCCATTAAGCTAGGCATAAAGTGCTCAAGTAATTGATCCAGGTATATCAAAGCTAATTTTATTAACAATAATTTGTAGTTTAGTAGTGAACACAAAGTGATATATATCATGTGACAACGAAGTCTAACTCTCTTCCTATGCATTGGCATGTCATACAAGAACAATTCATGCACATCAAGTAAAGGCCAATACATAACATAAGTAGTTTCTGGCAATTTTATCGTATTGGAAACATAGAGAGGTGAAGATTTGGTTCCTCTCTCATAATAATTGCAAGTAGAAGAAGCAAGCACATGCATATTATATTCATCAAAATCATCATGTGTAGTAGCAAGACACAAACCATCAATATAATCCTTAACAAGAGCAAACTTCTCCGATATAGTGTAGTTGGGGGAATTCAAAAAGATAATAGGACTATCATGTGTGGGTGCAATAGAAACAATTTCATGCTTAACATAAGGAACTATATCAAGTTCATCTTCATAAGCATAATTCATATTGGCATCTTGGCCACAAGCATAGCAAACATCAAGTTCATCAAAAAGGATATTTCAAATGAATCCAAGGGATCATGGCAATTATCATAGCATTCATCCTTCGGTAAGCATGAAGGGTAATTAAACAATGTATGAGTTTAAGAGTTACTCTCATTATAAGTTGGGAATGAGTGATCAATCCTCTCTTCCTCCTTTTGTTCTTCGCTCTCCTCCTTATCTTTTTCATCTAATGAGCTCACAATTTCAACAACTTCTTCTTCCATAGGTCCCTGCAAAATATTAATCTCTTCCAAGGCAGCGGACATTCTCTCAATAAATTCAATAATATCAGCATTGCATTCTTATTATCATAAAAATATTTAAGTATGGCAAGAATTTCAGATTCGTAAGAAACATGATCATCATACTTTTCAATCAAATAAGCAATTTCATAGGCACCTTTAAAAGTAACAAATTCTTCTATTTGCTCCACATCATAGTAATCGTAAATACCTTTAGCATAAGAAGCCAAGGTTTCATTATCATTAAACTTACATTGAAAGGCAAGGTGCGAGGCCTCTATCTTGGAGCAATAAGTATAATCACATTTAAAGCATGCATCCCAAGCAAACCATTCCAATATTCTAATTTGATCCCATAAGTGTTTCCCTTTTTGAGATAAGCGATAATCCCAAAAGTACTCACATTGATCCAATGTGTATCCCATTATAAAGTTCCTTGAGAATTTCTCGGGATTATCGAAGGAGTAATTAACATGTTTCACATAACTAGCATCGAGGGTTTTAGGAGGTTCCCCATCTCCATGAGTAGCAAGTACCACTTATTTTTTTGATGTTTCGTGTACCACAAGTGTAGGGGGTCGTTTGTAGCCTTTTTCGATAAGTAAGAGTGTTGAATCCCAATGAGGAGCTAAATGTAGAACAAATATTCCCTCAAGTTCTATCAACCACCGATACAACTCTATGCACACTTAATGTTTGCTTTATCTAGAACAAGAATGAAACTACTTTGCGGGAATAAAACTATGGGTACTTTGCAAAAAAAATAAACTTAGTAGTGCAGTAGCAAGCTTTTTGTAACACAAGAGAAAGATTGTCCCTAGGCAATTGAATATGATAAGATAGATACTTGTTATATGCAATGAGCGAGAGGCATGAGCTAACATAGTTTCTCTACTTGGATCATATGCACTTATGATTGGAACTCTAGAAAACATCTGCAACTACTATAGATCATTAAGGTAAAACCCAACCATAGCATTAAGTATCAAGTCCTCTTTACTCCCATACGCAACAACCCACCTTCTCGGGTTTATGCTTCTGTCACTCAAGCAACCCACTATATGCAAATCATGAACATATTGCAACACCCTACAGCGTGGATCACTCATGTTTGTGCGACACGGAGGGCACCATAGGACAACACCATATCAACATACGACTCACATCCATAACATCATACCACAATTAACCCATAGGACAAAAGGTGTCTACTCAAACATCATAGGATAGCCAAATATCATTGTGAAATAATATATGGAATTGAGCACCATGTTTAAGTAGAGATTACAGTGGAGAAGAGAGGTGTTACACCGCTGTAAGAGGGGGAGAGAGTTGGTTTTGACGGCAGCAAGATTGTTGATGTAGATCGCCGTCATGATCCTTGCCCCGGCGGCGTTGTAGCGCCATCGGGGGAGAGAGCCCCCTTCTTCTTCTTATTCCTTGGCCTCGCCCTATATGGGAGGAGAGTTACCCCTATGGTCGATGGCCTCCATGGCGGTGGAGTGGCGGGACCCCCTTCGAGATTGGATCTCCCTCTCTGTTCTCTTCTGTTGTGCGTTCCTGTTTTCTGGCCAAAAACCGTTTCTTATATTCCCAGAGATTCCTAATTTCGATTGGGATAAAATTTTGAGGGAATTTGGATCCAAAAATTAGCTTTCTTTCGCTCGAAGGAGAGCTCCAACTGACATACAAGGTGGGCATGGTCCACCTGGCCGCGTTTGGGCCCTGGTTCGCGCCCTGGTAGAGGGTGGAGGTTGTGGGACTCCGTTTGTGTTAATTCCACTTCTTAATATTCATAAATATTCCAAACAAAATCTCTGTAAATTTTTATTGCGTTTGGACTTTGTTTGATATGGAATTTCTATGAAACAAAACACACAAAAAAACAGGAACTGACACTGGGCACTAGATCAATAGGTTAGTCCAATAAATCATATAAATTGTTGCCAAAAGTATGTAAAAGTTGTATAATATTGGCATAAAACAATCAAAAATTATATATACGATGAATATGTATTAGTCGATGACACCAGTTCTAAAATATTGGTGCCACCGAGTTTCTCTACCGTTAGTTGACAGGGAAACTTGGTGAAACCGAGATGATGGAATCGGTTCTACCGAGATTCATAAAACCAGATCAACCCTAGGCTTTGGTGGAACTGAGTTTTTCAGGTTGGTTACACCAAGATTGCACTGGGGATGTTTTGTAAGTTAGCTCTTAACGAAACAGAACTCGGAGTGCTCCTCACACAAAGGGTTCGAGAAGTGCTTGCTCAAATTTTGTGATGAAGCATGAATAGAATTTGAAGCGAGAAAGCATAGATAGATAGAGAGGTACTTAGGCATTCTTGTATATCCAATTGGAAAAATAATAATAAAATCCAAATAACAACAATTGGATATCCTTGAATGAGAAAAGATATGCATACCAACATGCTCACACGATAAAATGTCAAATGAAATATTGCAAACATGTAAAACCACTCTAGAATCTACCAAGCACTTTGGATATGACGGAGTCATCTATATATAAGCATATTGACTTAGGAGCCAAGTAAGAATACTTGATCATAGGTCATACTCATCGTTTAAGCACAAGTGGGGTTGCCACTTTTACATAAAGCATTTCACATCTTTAAGAGATGCTTTAACTCAAGGCTTATAGTAAAGCTCCCCCTTGATGTGACATCCCCCCTAAGAGGATAAATTAACATTGGGTTTTGTCGTAGAAGACTTCATGTGGGTGATGTAGTTGTGGATGCTCATAGTTGATGAAGATCATCTTGAGTTGGGAGCAATCATCATTGTTTCTTACCCTTCTCACCTACATGGGTTAGTCCCACATAAGAGACAAATACAAGGATATCTATGGACATGGATTGCAATGCATATATTATGATGTCCATGGATTCATTAGTTACCTTGTCCCTTGCCCACCTATGAGGGAATGTGTGACTCATTGAACTATTGCATAGAGTTGATGTTGATTGCAAATAGTCCTTTCCAAAAATGAATGTGAGTGGATTTGGTTGGTGGAGTCACCCCTCAAGAACTTCTCTAGTTCTTATTATTTGGGACCCACATAAACTTGATGGGGATACTTTGAGTTGAAGTATCACTTGATGATGTAGAGCTACTAATAGCCTTGGGAACCCACTTGACCATGACTTGGGACTCATCTTCATATGTGGCAATCTCTCCTTGAAGCTTGTCCTTACCCTTGAGCTTGTGGTCTTGAGGTGGAAGGTCACCTTGAGCTTTTGTTCCCTTGGGAAGAGTATTTTCATACTTGTTCTTTTGGGGAACAAACTTTGGCTTGGTGTATTGACCTTCTTCCCATTCAACTCCATTGGTGTTGAAGTAGACAATGTCGTGGTTATTCTCATATCCACCATGCTTGCATACAATTTCCTTGAATTGCTTACATCCGGAAAGACTTTTGTAGACACCTTTTTCTATAATCCCTTTCGATAGATCCTTTTCTTGCTCAAGTGTAACTTGGCTAAGAAAATCATTAGTGGACTCAATAAAACTACTAGAAGCAATATCATTGGATTTATCATTTTTATTGCTACTAGTTGAAGAACCTTTCTTGCCTTTGTTACTAGTTTGTTTAGTCTTAAATTGTTAAATGAATGTAGACAAGAGTAGTCCTTTGGCTAGATAAGAGGAAGTATTCTTTCGAAGATCGTCATTGATAGCTTTAAAAAATCATGTTCTTGCTCCAAATTGAGATTCTTGAAGCGTAGCTTCTCATGAGTTATTACAAGCTCTCTATGATCTTCTAGAGTAGATTCATGGGCTAACTTAAGAGTGTTCAATTCTTTAGTTAGTTGCTCTATTTCCTTATTATCATCATCACACGACTTATCTTGACTAGCATGATTACTAACAAGTTCATTTTGAGTAATATCACTAGTTTTGTCAAATAGCAAGTCCTCATCTCCAAGTAAGTCATCCTCATCACTATTAAAGTCAATGTATTCGGGGTGTGATACCTATGGGGCTTTAGCCATGAAGCAACTTCCACTCCCTTCATTTGGTGAATCAAATATGTCATAGGAGTTGGAGGAAACGAGTGCAAGTTCAGCAACACCTTCATCTTGACTATAGTCGGAGTCGGAGTGATAGCTTCTCTCAGAGTGGTTGTCGCATTCGGAGCCGGAAACCCATTCACCAACATGAGCTTGATTTCTTCTTGTGTAGCTCTTGGTGTACTTGTCCTTCTTCTTTGAGTTTTACTTCTCCGGGATGGTCTTCCTTCATCGATCATCTCTATTCCTTCCCTCTCTTCAAGGAGACTCATCTCTTGAGCTCTTTCTTAAAGTGACTCTTCCCTTATTTTGTGGGGGGCGTGCACTCATTGAAGTAGTGTCCGGGCCTTCCACAGTTGTAACGATTTCCTTCATGACTAGATGAACACTTCTCTTCATATTTTGAGTTGGAGCTTCTTTCTTTGCCTCTAATCTTGTATAACTTGTTCAATTAATTGACCATGAGGCTTATCTATTCATTGGTTACAAGGTTGTCACTTGATGTAGCGGCAGTGTCACTTGAAGCTTTGTAAGCACCGCTTTGATATGGGGCAAGACACGTGGTAGTCGATCTTTCATTAATTGGAGGGTGAAACACGAAGAACACGGGGAAGAACGAGAGGAAACACACAAGAGCAAACTCAATCACACATCAACTAGGCCCATAACATCACAAGAGGTACAAGATCCCAAATGAACCAACGATACAAGTAGCAGTACGCGATCTCCCACTCTGGAGGAGGGGCCTTGAATTCATGGGGGATCTTCCCTCTAGAGGGGCCTTGACATCACTTGGATCTACTCCCAAAGGAGGACAAACTCCCTAGAAGAAGCAAGTGATGGAGCTAAGCTCAAGAGCAAACATTAGCTAACCCTAGAAAGAGGGGGTGAGGTTTATATAGTCTAAGACGAGGTAGAGGGATACATGGGCCGAAACCCGTGGGCCTATGCGTAGACAGGGTCCGAACATCCGGACGGAGTCGTATGTTCGACGGCTCAGGACGGTCCGGACATCCAGAGGAGGCCGAAAGTCCGAGAATTCGGCGCGGGTGCGGCTTGGCCGGATTTCCGAACGCGGTCAGACGTTTGGGGCTCGGTCGTCCGGAGGCTCCGGACTTCCGACATTTCGGAGCGGGTGCTTAGCGGTCGGATTTCCGGGGCGGCACGGGTTTCTATGCGTTGGGATCTGTCGGACGTCCGGGCGGCGTCGGTCGTCCGTGCGCTGGGGTGTCCGGCCGGCCTACATGGTGGGCTGATCTCCAGGCGTCAATCATCTGGGGGTTGTAGCTTGTCCTCAGGCCCTTCCTTGTCCTTTCGAGCTCGACATCCCTCTTGTGAGTACCTGAGTACACAGAGCACTTCCATCTAAGGTAGCGACCATGTCTCGAGTGGGTCACACGTAGGTTGAGCAAGGAGAGATGTCACCTCGTTTTCGATGGCGCATGCATGGGCTCTCGTCATGGGTCCTCTTGTGGCTTGCGATGTTGGGGAAGGATCCATGGTGGTGTTCATGGGATGCTCCGCATCATCTCCCCCCCCTTGGGGAAGATCCGTCCTCGGATCAAGATCTTAATCACCATGGAAGGGGAATAAGTCCGTGACGTTGAATGTGTCGCCCACATTGTATTTGTCGCAAGGGATGTCTATCTTGTAGGAGTTGTTGTTGTAATGTGCCAACACTTTGAAGGGTCCATCGGCGCGAGGTAGTAGCTTGGACTTGCGCTCGATGGGGAAACGGTCCTTGCGAAGGTGCACCCATACAAGATCGCCGGGCTTGAACACCATGGGGTGTTTGTTGGCGTTGCGTTTGGCGGTGGTGCATTCCACTTGGCACTTGATGGTGTTCCTTTTGTCCTCGTGCATCCTCTTGATATAGCTTGCCCTTGAACTTGCATCCATGTTGACGCACTCTTGGAGTGGTAGAGGCAGGATGTCCAATGGGGACAATGAGTTGAAGTCATAAACCACCTCAAAAGGAGACTTGTTGGTGGTGAAGTGTCTTGCTCGATTGTAGGTGTACTCGGCGACAGGGATGCAATATTCCCACTCCTTGATGTTCTTCTTGATCAACACGTGGAGGAGAGTTCCAAGTGTCCGGTTCGTCACCTCCGTTTGACCATTGGTTGGTGGATGGTATGCCTAAGAGAATAGTAGCTTGATTCCGAGATTGGGCAAAGGGTCTTCCAAAAGTAGCTCAAGAACTTGACGCCCTGATCCGAGACAATGGTCTTTGGTACTCTATGTAGGCGTAAGATGTCCCTACAAAAGAGATTTGCAATATGTGAAGCATCGTATATCTTGTGGCAAGGAATGAAATGAGCCATTTTGCAAAAATGATTGACAACAACAAAAATGGAATCATGGCCATTCTTTGTTAGTGGCAACCCAAGCACAAAATCCATGCTAATATCTTCCCAAGGTTGGAACGGTATAGGAAGAGGCATGTAAATACCATGGGATTGAGCTTTTGACTTAGCTTTGCGGCATGTAGAGCATCGGTTGGTGAAATGTGCAACATCGCAAAGCATCTTTGTCCAATAGAACTTGTTGGAGAGGGTGGCATATGTCTTGTCGCGTCCAAAGTGACCCATTAGTCCTCCACCGTGTGCCTCTTGCAAAAGTAACAAGCCAAGAGAAGACTTGGGAATGCAAAGTTTGTTAGCACGCATAAGATATCCATCTTTCATGTAGTAGTTATCTCAACAAGTTTTCACTTTGCAATTGGCAGAAGGAATGGCAAAAGAATCATCATGCTCAGAGCCTCATACAAGTCTTTGATGTGCTCAAAACTGACAGCATTCAATTCAAGTTGAGTAACGAGCATGCATTTGCGGGAAAGAGCATCCGCCACAATGTTTTCTTAGCCCTTAATGTATTTGATAACATAAGGGAAAGACTCAATAAATTCACTCCATTTAGCATGACGTTGGTTCAACTTAGTTTGACCCTTGAGGTATTGTAGAGTTTCATGATCGGTATGAATGACAAATTCATGCGGTCGCAAATAATGCTCCCAAGAGTGTAAGACTATCACCAATGCATACAGTTCCTTGTCATAGATAGGATAATTGAGTTGAGAGCCGAAAAGTTTGTCACTAAAATACGCAATTGGGCGCTTTTCTTGCATAAGCACACCTCCTATGCCATTACCACTAGCGTCAAAATGCACTTCAAAAGTTTTGTCAAAATTAGGCAAGGCAAGCAAAGGTGCATGAGTAAGCCAATTCTTAAGTTCATGGAAAGTGGTGTCTTGGGATGGTCCCCAAACAAATGGTGCATTTTTCTTGCTCAAAGCGTGTAGAGGAGTGGCAATGGTGCTAAAGTCTTTCACAAACCAACGGTAGAGACCGGCTAGTCCTAAGAAACTATGCACTTGTTGCAAATTGGTTGGTGTGGGCCAATTTTTAGTTGCGTCAATCTTAGATTCATCAACATGGACATCCTTTGAGGAAACCACAAATCCTAGGAAAACAACTTTTTCCACACCAAAAAAGCATTTGTCCATGTTAGCATAAAGTTCTTCTTTCCGAAGAGTTTGCAAAACGTTCCTAACATGTGTGGTGTGTTGTTCTAGAGATTTTCTAAAAACAAGGATGTCATCAAAGTAGACCACAACACAATATCCAATGTAGTGGCGCAAAACATGATGCATCATGCGCATGAACATACCCGGTGCTTCGGATAAGCCCATGGGCATCACTACCCATTCATAGATACCAAATTTAGTCTTGAAAGCCATTTTTCACTCATCACCCTCTTGTATGTGAATTTGGTAGTAGCCACTTTTCAAGTCAATTTTGGAAAATATAGTGGCACCACTAAGTTCATCTAGCATGTCATCTAAACATGGGATAGGGTGACGGTAGCTAATGGTGATAGCATTTATAGGACGACAATCGGAACACATGCGCATACTACCATCGTGTTTAGGCACTAGGATCACGGGAACCGCACAAGGACTCGAACTCTCACGAACATGCCCATTATCTAGGAGTTTTTGGACTTGCCTTTGCATCTCCTTTGTTTTGTCAGGATTGACGCGGTAGGGAGCCTTGTTGGGAAGCGGTGCGCCGGGGATGAGGTCAATGCGGTGTTCGATCCCTCGCTTTGGTGGTAGTCCGGAGGTAGCTCATTAGGGAAAACATCTTGAAATTCCTGCAATAATTGGGATAGCACAAGAGGAAGGTGTTGTGAAGGGTTTGGCCGGGTAACATCATACTTGCACACTATCATGTAGTGAAGGACGGTCGATGGGCTCTCACTCACATCCCTCAAATCTCTTTTGGTGGCAAATAGTACTAGATCACTCATGTCCCTCATCTTGGAGTCACTCAAGTTTGGCTTGTGGCGCTCACTTGCTTTGAGGTGGATCACTCTCTCATTGTTATCTCCATGGTGGGACGAAGCATGCTTGTCAGCGATCACTTGACTTGGAGACATAGTGCGAAGCACATATTCGGTGCCCTTCATCTTGAAGCTATATTGATTTGTGCGCCTATTGTGTATGGCGCCACGGTCGAATTGCCAAGGTCTCCCAAGGAGTTGGTGGCAAATGGACATAGGCACCACATCACACTCCATGGTATCTTCGTAAGCTCCAATCTTGAAGGAAACTTGCACGGTGTGGTCGACTTGTATTGTGCCGGAGTCACTTACCCATTGGACCTTGTAGGGGCGAGGGTACTTTTTCTTTACCAAGTGCAACTTTGAGAAAAGTTCCTCACTTGCCAAATTGTGGCAACTTCCTCCATTGATGATGACCTTGACGGATCTTCCTTGGATACCGGCCTTGGTGTGGAAGGCAACGTTGGTCCTTGTCTTGTTGTTGCGGATGGGGAATGTTGCATGGGAAACAAAAAAATTCCTACTCACACGCAAGATCTATCCATGGTGATGAGCATCTACGAGAGGGAGAGTGGATCTACATACCCTTGTAGATCGCTAAGCAGGAAGCGTTAAAAAACATGGTTGATGTAGTTGAACGTCTTCGCGATCCAAATCGCTGAGCATCCCGCGATCCCATCATGATCCTTAACGCGATCCAAACATGATCCATCTCGCGATTCCATCATCCGTCCCGCGATCAAAACACGAATCGTCTCGCGATCCTGATCGCGGTCCTTCCGATCTAGTGCCAAACGGACAGCGCCTCAGCGTTCAGCACACGTACAACTCAATGACGTTCTCCGCCTTCTTGATCCAGCAAGAAGGAGTGGAGAGGTATATGAGTTCTCCGGCAGCCCGACACCGTGGCGACGATGGTGATGGAACTATTCTGGCAGGGCTTCGCCTAAGCACCGCCAAACTAGACTAGAGGAGAAAACGATCTACATGAAGTAGAGGGAGCACGTGGCAATTAGGGTTAGCTCTCCCCACTAAATACTCTAGTATATATAGTAGGGAGCGAGGGTAGAAGGCAGCCTCAAACCCTCAAAGGTTGGCCTAAATTGGAGGTGGAGGTGTCCTACTCCAATCCTACTAGGAGTAGGATTCCTCCTCTCCACTTGGAAACCCTTTCCACCTTTGGGTTTTCCCCACCCCTAGACGCATGGGCCTTAGTGGGGGGGTTTGGCCAGCCCACTAGGGGCTGGTTTGACTCCACCCACAGCCCATGAGGTCCTTTGGGTCGAGACACCCCTCCCGATGGCCCCTGGTACCCTCCAGGCACTCCTGGTACACTATCGAAGTACCCGAAACTTTTCCGGTGACCAAAACAGGACTTCCTATATATAAATCATTACCTCCGGACCATTCTGGAGATCCTCGTGACATCCAGGATCTCATCCAGGACTCTGAACAACCTTCGGTCACCACCATACATAACTCTACTATACCGAAAGGTCATCGAACCTTAAGTGTGCAGACCCTGCGGGTTCGAGAACTATGTAGACATGACCAAGACACATCCACTGTCAATAACCAATAGCAGGACCTGGATGCCCATATTGTTTCCTACATATCCTACGAAGATCTTTATTGGTTGAACCTCTATGTCAAGGATTCAGTTAATCTCGTACGTTGTTCCCTTTGTTCTTCGGTATGTTACTTGTCCGAGATTCGATCATCGATATCTCTATACCTAGTTCAATCTCGTTACCGGTAAGTCTCTTTACTCGTTCTGTAATACAAGATCCCGTGGCTAACACTTAGTCATATTGCTTGCAAGGCTTATTGTGATGTTCTATTACCGAGTGGGCCCTGAGATACCTCTCCGTCACACGGAGTAACAAATCCCAGTCTTGATACATGCCTACTCAACAAACACCCTCGGAGATACCTGTAGAGCATCTTTATAGTCACCCAGTTACATTGTAACGTTTGATACACATAAGGTATTCCTCCGGTGTTAGTGAGTTGCATGATCTCATGGTCATAGGAACATATACTTGACATGTAGAAAACTATATCAGTAAACTGACACGGTCATATGCTATGTTTATAGTTTGGGTCTTGTCCATCACATCATTCTCCTAATGATGTGATCCCATTATCAAATGACATCTCATGTCTATGGCTAGGAAACCTTGACTATCTTTGATCAACGAACTAGTTAACTAGAGGCATACTAGGGACACTGTGTTGTCTATGTACCCACACATGTATTGGAGTTTCCAACTAATACAATTATAGCATGGATAATAAACGATTATCACGAACAAGGAAATATAATAATAACCAATTTATTATTGCCTATAGGGCATATTTCCAATAGTCTCCCACTTGCACTAGAGTCAATAATCTAGTTCGCATCACCATGTGATTTACATTGTTATGAATCTAACACCCAATGGGTTCTGGGTTTCGATCATGCTTTGCATGTGAGAGAGGTCTTTAGTCAATGGGTTTGTGACATTCAGATCCGTGTGTACTTTGCAAATCTCTATGTCATACTGTAGGCAATGCTACCACACTCTACTTGGAGCTATTCCAAATGGTTGCTCCACTATACGTATCCGGATTGCTACATAGAGTCATCCGGATTGGTGTTAAAGCTTGCATCGACGTAACCCTTTACGACGAACTCTTTATCACCTCCATAATCGAGAAATATTTCCATAGTCCTCTAGTTACTAAGGATAATCTTGACCGTTGTCTAGTGATCCACTCTTGGATCACTCTTGTACCCCTTGACAGACTCATGGAAATGCACACACAGGTGCGGTACATAGCATGGCATACTATACAGAGCCTATGGATAAGCCATAGGGGACGACCTTCGTCCTTTCTCTTTCTTCTGCCGTGGTCGAGCTTTGAGTCTCACTCAACTCCACACCTTACAAATCAGGCAAGAACTCTTTCTTTGACTGATCCATTTTGAACTCTTTCAAAATCTTGTCAAGGTATGTACTCATTGAAAGTTTTATCAGACGTCTTGATCTACCTCTATAGATCAAGATGCTCAATATTAAAGTAGCTTCATTCTAGGTTTTCCTTTGAACAAATCCTTTTCAAACAACCCTTTATGCTTTCCAGATATTCTACATCATTTTCGATCAACAATATGTCATCCACATATACTTATCAGGAATTCTATAGTGCTCCCACTCACTTTATTGTAAATACAAGTTTCTCGTAAACTTTGAATAGACTCAAAAACTTTGATCACCCCATCAAAGCATATATTCCAACTCCGAGATGCTTGCTCCAGTCCATAGAAGGATCACTGGAGCTTGCATATATTTCAACATCCTTAGAACTGACAAAACCTTCCGGTTGTATCACATACAACCTTTCCTCATGGATACCATTAAGGAAACGATGATTTGACATCCATCTGCCAGATTTCATAATCAAAAAATGCAACAACTACTAGCATAATTCCAACAGACTTTAGCATCACTACGGGTGAGAAAGTCTCATTGTAGTCAACTCCTTGAACTTGTGAAAAACCATTTGCCACAAGTCGAGCTTTATAGAAGGTGACATTACCGTATGTGTCTGTCTTCCTTTCAAAGATCCATTTCTTCTGAATGGCCTTTCTTCCTTTAGGTAATACTTCCAAAGCCCATAATTTTTTTCTTAGATGGATCCCATCTTGGATTGCATGGCCTCTAACCATTTCTCAGAATCCGGGCCCATCATTGCTTCTCCATAGCTCGTAGGTTCTTCGTTCTCCAAAAACATGATCTCTAAGATAGGGTTGCCCTACCACTCAGGAGCAGTACGCATCCTTGTCGACCTACGAGGTTCAATGGTAACTTGTTCTGAAGCTTCAGGATCATCAGCATTAACTTCCTATTATACTAATGTAGGCTCCACAGAAACAACTTTCTACGCTGCGCTACTCTCTCGTTGAAACAAAGGTTCAACAACGTCATCAAGTTTTATCTTCCTCCCACTCAATTCTTTCGAGAGAAACTCTTTCTCGAGAAAGGACCCCTTTTAGCAACAAACACTTTTTGCGTGGATCTAAGATAAAAAGTTTACCCAACTGTTATGTTAGGGTATTCTATGAAGATGCATTTGTCCGCTTTGGGTTCGAGCTCATTAGTTGAAAACCCTTTTTCACATAAGCGTCGTAGCCCCAAACATTAAGAAATGACATCTTAGGTTTCTGCCAAACCAAAATTCATACGGTGTCATCTCAACGGATTTAGATGGTGCCCCTTTTCAAGTGAATGTAGTTGTCTCTAATGCGTAACCCCAAAACTATAGTGGCAAATCAATAAGAGACATCATAGTTCGCACCATATCCAATACAGTACAACTACGACTTTCGGACACACCATCATACTATGGTGTTCCAGGTGGCATGAGCTGTGAAACAAATTCCACATTGTCCTAAGTTGTGTACCAATACTTGTAACTCATGTATGTACCTCCGCGATCATATTGTAGGCATTTTATCCCCTTGTCATGATGATCTCAAACTTCACTCTGATTTTGTTTGAACTTTTCAAACGTTTCAGACTTATGTTTCATTAAGTAAATATCCCCATATCTACTCAAATCATCGGTGAAGGTAGGAAAATAACAATATCCACCGCACGGTACAACACTCATTGGACCGAATACATCAACATGTATCATTTCCAATAAGTTACTTGCCTGCTCTACCATACCAAAAAACAGGGTCTTAGTCATCTTTCCCATGAGGCATGGTCCGCATGTCTCATCCGATTCGCAATCGAATGAGTCCACATATCCATCAGCATGGAGTTTCTTCATGCATTTTGCACCAATATCACTAATCCCGAAGGTAGAGAGAGCGTGCGATGGTGATCACATCAATCTTGAAAACAGTTCCAACACTCATCGTCACTTCACCCTTAGACAGCCTCCGTTTATTCCGTAGCTTTTATTTCGAGTTACTAACATTTAGAAACCGAACCGGTATCCAATACCCAGGTGCTAGTAGGATTACTAGCAAGGTACGCATCAATAACATGTATATCAAATATACTTCTGTCGACGTTGCCAGCCTTCTTATCTACCAAGGATCCAGGGTTGTTCCACTTTAGCGACCGTTCTCCTCAGAATATAAGCACTTAGTCTCGGGTTTGGGTTCAACCTTGGGTTTCTTCACTGGAGCAGCAACTGACTTGGACATCCACGAAGTTTCCCTCCTAGCCTTTGCCCTTATCGAAACTATTGGTTTCACTAACCATCAACACTTGATGCTCCTTCTTGATTTCTACCTTCGCGGTGTCAAACATCGCGAATAGCTCAGGGGTCATTATTTCCATCCCTAGCATTTTATAGCTCATCACGAAGCTCTAGTAGCTTAGTGACAGTGACTTGGAGAACTATATCAATCACTATCTTATCTGGAAGATCAACTCCCACTCGATTCAATCGATTGTAGTACCCACACAACCTGAGCACATGCTCACCGATTGAGCTATTTTCCTTCATCTTGCAGGCAAAGAATCTTGTTGGAGGTCTCATACCTCTCAACATGGGCATGAGCCTGACATCCCAATTTCAACTCTTAGAACATCTCATATGTTCTGTGACATTCAAAACATTTTGGAGCCTCAATTCTAAGTCGTAATGCATGACGCACTGAGGTCGGTGTCACAACCGGCGGATCTCGGGCAGGGGGTCCCGAACTGTGAGACTAGAACCGATGGTAACAGGAGACGAGGGGGCACAGATTTACCCAGGTTCGGGCCCTCCTATGGAGGTAATACCCTACGTCCCGCTTGGTTGTATTGATGGTATGGGGGGTTACAAAGTTGATCTACCTCGAGATCGAATAGCTAACCCTAGATGAGTTGTTCTATGCCTATAACCTAAACCCGCCGACTTATATAGACGCCGAGGGTACCTAGGGTTTACACATGGTCGGTTACACGCTGAAGAGATAAACATGCCTATTTTCTACATCAAACATGGAGCACAAGCCGTACTTCCCGAAGCTTCCATCTTGGAGATAAGATCTTCACTGAATCCTGTGTTCGGTAAGTGGCCCATATAGTCCGGCCCATAGAGATAGGCCTCCCGAGGACCCCTTAATCCAGAACTCCCTTAGTAGCCCCTGAACTTGCCACCAACGCCAAGGGTCTCATCTTCAATTGCTTCACACGATCAGAGTCTTCGGCTTGCGAGGTGAGTTCTTCCCGCCGAACCTAGTTTGGCCTCCGATGACAAGTAGCTTTCCGCATAGTGGCACGTCTGAACACAGTAAATAGGTCGGCCTTGAATGTCAAACGTCAAGGATGAAAACTATGTCCTCTGACAACCTTTTTGACGAAAGGTCACGGCCCACCACGACCGCTAGGCCAGTTACACAAACTCGATTCGCGGTTCGAGGCCATTTTAATCTTCACGATTTATCAATGCACTGAACGTGCCTCGTTTTATATGGGATATGTTTAATCACGCGTGTGCAACGTCTCGCACGTCTCGGGAAGGGGAGGGATTCACGGCACAGCAAGGGGAGACCGAATCGATAAGCCTCATAAAAGGGGAAGAAAACCCCAAAGCCTATTCACGCTCCCCTTTCGCCTTCTCTGTCTTCCATTCCTCTGGGCCTCCAAAGCACGGATCTAGGTCTTTCGCCCCTACCTCCGAGCTCATCAATGGTGGGCTCCAACGGCCTGTTGGAGGCCTCCACGGTAACCGACTGGGACATCCTCGACCTCAAGAAGGCCGGCTACCTCTCCGCCGACATCCCTCATCGCGCACCAGAGGAGGGCCAAGTGATCCCCACTCCCCGGTCGAGCAAAAGGGTGGTATTCCTCCCCCACTTCATCAGGGGGTTAAGCTTCCCACCCCACCCCTTCGTCATGGGGTTGATGGTTTTCTACGGCCTCGACATCCGTGACCTCCCGCCGAACTCTTTCATGCACATCTCGCTGTTCATCCTCATCTAGGAGGCTTTCCTGCGAGTCGAGCCGCACTTTGGGATATGGCTCCAAGTGTTCAACGTCAAGCCAAAGTGCGTCGGCGGGAAGCACGCAGACTGCGGCGGAGCTGTCATCGGCAAGCTCACCCGTGTCGTGTGGCCATCGGGCACCTTGATTGACACCACCAAGGCGTGGCAGAAGGAGTGGTTCTACATCACAGAACCACGAGAAGAAGGTCAGATTCCCCTTGCCGAATTCAGATCCGGTCCCCCCACCAGACTAGCTTCATGGCTCAAAAAGGGCCTTAGCTAAGGACCAAGCAAGGAGGTGAGCGACCTGCAGAAGCGCATCGGCTCCATGGCCGAGAAGGACATTAAGCTGACCAATGTGGTCTAGGTGATGCTCCGGAGACGCATCCTCCCCTGCCAGCACCGAGATACTCCCTTGTGGGCTCGTCAACTTGACAATGCGCCCACAATCCAGAACCTCTTCCGCACTACACGGTTGAAGCTATGGACGGCACTCTTCAAGTCACAGGAGAGATGGCCATCCGAGGAGGAAGACAGGAGCATGCACGCTTCCAATCCCGTCTTCGAGGTACGATACAATTCTGCTTGATCGGCTTTACTTTTCTTAGAGAGTATCCGTAACCTTTCTTCCAATCATCCCCTTTCAGACATGGCTAAGGAAAGCCGTTAACATCAGCAGTTCGGCACCTCAGCCCCAAGACACCAGGTCCGGGCTATTGGCGGAAATGCTCGTGGTGAAGCCTTAAGAGCCCCCCACGAAGAAGGAGAAGAAGAAGAAACCAGGACGGGGTGGCCTTCGCATTAGGGACTAGTCAGAGACTGTGTCCGGGGAAACCCATGCCTCCTCGAATCAAGAGGAGCATGAGGAGGAAGAGGAACAGGAGGAACAGGAGGAATAAGAGGAGGACGAAGTCGAGGGGGAAGGCAATTCCCCCCTCGCAAGAAAGAAGGCGGTGTCATCGGGCGCCCCGGAGGAGGTACCCCTTCCTGCCCAGAAGAAAATGCGTCAGGCATAGGTGATCCCATTCGACGACAGCTCGGACTCAGACATTGAGTCCGATAGCCTCGAGGTGGTTCCACGAGGGAACCTCAGGGTCAAGCCCCCGTCTTGAAGGTTAGGATCCGAAGACCCTTGTTCATCCTTTAACAGGTTTAAAGTTTATTAACGCGCAGGTGCTTATCAATTTTGCAGCCCCTCATGCGTCCTTCCCACCGATCAATATTGGACGGGGAGACCCCGCCCGCCGAACTAGCGGAGAGTGGGAATGCCTTGCATCCCACCACTCTAGGTGCCGCGAAAGACACCATGGAGGTGTCGTCCCAGCGTGATCCTATGGAGCCGGGCACCGGCGGCGGGGGAGACGACACAATGGCCGAGGCTAATACCTCGGTCACCAAAGACCGGGGGGACCTCGCCCGGATACTGAGGAGGCCGGACGAGCGGTCGCTCAGTCCCCTCCGAGGGTATCTCCGGAGTGCACCATGCCTCCGGAGCTACTGGTTCAACCCCCGGTTGGTGATCGGGTTATCCGACCACCACCGGTGCCACCGACCAATGGGTGGCCGGTCATGGAGGAGGCTCTATCGAGCGCCTCCATTTCCGAGGAGCACCACACCCTCATGGGTGCGGTATTACAGAGCATTCAGTCCGTCGACAACGGACTGAAGGAAGCCTTCAAAGGTCTCCTGACTGGTTTTCAGGTAAGTCACATGAAACTCTTATTTGCAAAGTTTTTACTTAATTTTATTATTATGTACATGGCAACCCTCGAGCCCTATGTGAGTTTGAAAAAAACTTACCTAGGGGTCAATCATGGATCCGATTCCGGACTAGATACAAATTATGTGTCCGGAGCGTTAGATTAGCCCCTAATAAGGTTGAACATACGATCGAATTGAATATAGTTCGGGAGTATAGAGCCCATGTAACATGTCAACTGCATGTATATTGCAGGCTTCATCGTCAGTGGTGGCCATAAATGGCACTGAACTGGACAAACTGAATCGGAAGCTTAAACGCTCCGAGGATGAAGTTGATGCCCTCAACAGAAGATTCGACGAGGCACAAGGTAGGTCAAAACAAAATCCGGATACCTTTCCCGAACACCTTTACCCAAACACTGTCCATGCAGTTTTTCATAGTGATTTAATGTTTAAACATCTTCGGTGAAAGAGGTGGAGAGGCTCAAGGCCGAGCTCCAACAGGAGAAAGACCAAGCAACCGTCGAGAGGGCGGCGGCCAAAGAAGCGGCTACCGCCCTCTTTGCCCTACGAGCCACAAGTGACAAGCACGAGGCTCGTGTGGCGGAGGCCAGTAGGAGCTCAAGGACGCCAGCCAGAAGTGTGAGGCCCTTGAGCAGAAGGGCAAGGAGAGCGCGGTCGAACTGTCCACCTTGAAGAACGATCTTCAAAAGGAGTGATTGGACAAGCGGTTCTATGAGGAGCAGGTCCGCCAAGCGAAGGACATAATGGATGGTAAGCCATACTTACTACAGTGTGTCTTCAAGGATAGCAAATTCAAATTGCTTACCCAGGTGTGGTGTTCTTCAGGTGCCTCCTCCGATCTCAAGAAGAGTGTGGCTGACGCCAATCGGCTGTTCGCCTCGAGGGAAGAGGGAGACGAAGCTCGGCTGTTCTGGGCACAATTCGGAGCCCCCGAGTGCTCTCCTCTTCTCATGGAGCAGCTAAAACAGCTGATGGAGCTGCACTAGATGGCGGAGCCGGCCATGAAGGACCTCTGCATTCGCCTATGGCCCGGCGAGCCACTGCCAGGCAGCTAATTTAGCCTGGTGCAGAAGTTAGTTGCTGCCTCGCCCTGCTTTGACACCGTGAAGCACTCCTCCTGCATCGAGGGTGTCCGGATGGCCCTTCCTAAGGCCAACGTGCACCGTCCGGTCTGGATCCGATGAAGGTAGCCACTGCCCTGCCGCCTCCCAGGAAAGAGCATAGACGCCCCGAGCTATACTTCGCCAGAGTGATGGAAGGTGCTCGGGCGATAGCTTCTTAGTGTTCGGGCGATGATGTATTCGAATGAATTGTAATGCGTCTGAAGACCTTTCAAAGTTTTTAATGTTATAAGTTATTTATTCAGCTCTGATGTTTTTGCATTCCTTTATAACTTCTGTGTGGCCGTTTGAAACTGAAAGATGCGAGTCGTCGGCTTCAGCCCCCATGTACATACTACTTGGGGTGTCTCTGCCAATGCACAATATTCCTTAGCCGAGTGATCGGAACCAGAAGGCGGTAGAGTGCGGCGGATTAGGCAATCAAACTATAGTGCCTTATTTCTTTCACTTAGCCTTAGGGGCACGAAAAGGACTTCAGGGGACAAAGGACTAGCCCCCAGAGTGTTGTGATGTTCGGATGAACTGCGGCTAAGGCCAGCATCACATGGTTCGCATGGATAGCAAACCCCTCGCACAATGCTGAATATACTTTGACGAGGATGTAAGTATAACACTTCAGGCTCAGATTCACAGACCGGCTCTCACATACTATGACGGTCAGTTTTCGGCTTTCTCCCCTAAGGTACTTGACTAGACTAACCGGAAGCACAATCACAGGGGTTCTCCCTTTGCCCTTTTAGCCGAATGAGCGGAATGTAAAGGGGCAAGCACAGGAGCTGGGCAACCCAACTATTGACCCAAGACATAGTTCGGAATCGATGCATATAAAGTGAACTCCAAGATGCCGAACACATAATAAAACATACGCAAGGCGATTTGTTTGTAAGCTTGAGCCCCGGTATATTATCCGATTGCGTCGTAATGTATCGAACCGTGTTGTGAGAAGAGGGAGAAAAGGAAAATATGTGCCAAAAAAGGACAACCAGACAAACATGTAAAATGATGTTATATATTTTTTTCTCCATAACTCTTATTACTCGGAGTGCCGAAGCAACTGCTTACAGGTATGAAAAAAGAGATTACAGGAGTGGTTGTACCAGGGGTCTTCGATTGGTGGCCTTACGTCCTCGATGTGCCTTGTTGCTAGTTGACTCCTGATATTTGGTTGTTCGGAGAACGAATCTTGCAAACAAGGTCTTGAAAATTCGCCGAATTATGAATAAGCTTTAAGCCCTTGGTGGGGCCTTCAATGGTCCCTCTATTGTGTCTGAAGACGTATTGAATGGTAGTAGTCCGGTCCAGCCGGACTCCCACCCTTGTTTCCCCACTGCTGCCCATGGAATTTTAAGTGTGAAGTTGTGCCTTCTTGGCACGTACTTCTCTGGTCCTGGGGGCGTGCGATGGGGAGCGAGTCCCTGTTTGAGGGGAGAGGAAAGCTCCGAGAGTTCGGCCTGCAGCCGAGCTTGCTTCCCGACCTTGCGTGCCTTCACGGCAGATGTCGAAACTTGCCGATCATCTTTGTAACTAAATTCAGCCGTCAAGGCCAGCGCATGTTCCTCGGTTTGTAAAGATCGCTCTGTATTGCCGTTAACAGTGATGACCCCTTTGGGGCCAGGCCTCTTGAGCTTGAGGTATGCGTAATGTGGGACGGCATTTAAACAGGCGAACGTTGTCCGGTCGAGCAAGGCGTCATAGCCGCTGCGGAAGGGCACAATATCGAAGATCAAGTCTTTGTTGAGAAAGTTATCGGATGAGCCGAACACAATTCCAGAGTAACGGAGCCCGTGCATTGGGCTTCGACACCTGGAATCACCCCTTTGAAGGTAGTGTTACTGGGTTTAATTCGTGATGGGTCTATGCCCATCTTTTTCATCGTGTCTGAATAAATCAGGTTAAGGCTTCCTCCGTCCATTAGGACTTTTGTGAGGTGATACCCATCGATAATAGAGTCGAGGACGAGTGCGCCCGAGCCGAGCCCCTGTGATAGATACTGGTCGGTGATCGCGCTGATCAAAGGTGATCGGATATGCCGACCATGGGTTGTACTTCGGGGCCGCGGGCTCTACATCGTAGACCTCTCGAAGGGCGCGCTTCCTCTCCTTCTTGGGTGTATGGGTGGCGTATATCATGTTAACCGTCTTGACTTCCGGAGGAAATTTCTTTTGATTGCCACCAATCAGACCTCGAGGCTCATCCTCATCCTTGCTGTGAGGGCTCTTGCTTTGATCCTCGGGTGGGAGCTTGCCGACCTGTTTAAACACCCAACAATGGCGGTGTGTGTGGTTGGCGGGCTTCTCTTGGGTCCCGTGGATTTGGCAAGGTCTATCCATGATTTTCTCCAACGGAGTGGGTCTGTCGCGATTGCCTTTAGGAGGCTTCTTCTGCTACCTAGGACGGGAATTGCGAAAGCCGGCATTGATGGTTGTATCATCGGTGTCATTGTTATTGTGCCAACACTTGTTCTTGTTGCGCTTGGGCTTCCCGTCGCCATCCCGAATCTCGGAGGTTCCGGGCGCTTCGGAGTAGTGGTTGCGTCTTGCTAGCCAATTGTCTTCACCCGCGCAAAAGCGGGTCATTAGGGAAGTAAGGGCGGACATGGTCTGAGGTTTATCCTGGACGTGCTGGTGAGCCAGCCATTTGTCCCGAATATTGTGCTAAAAAGAGGCTATTGCTTTGGCATCCGGGTAGTCGACAATCTGGTTCTTCTTGGCCAAGAACCGATTACAGAATTGTCGTGCAGACTCTCCGGGTTTTTGTACGATGTTACTTAGGTTGGAGGAGTTCGGTGACCGAACATAGGTTCCCTGGAAGCTAGAGCGGAATGCATCCTCCAGGTCTTCCCAGCATCCCATGGAGTTTCCGGGGAGGCTGTTTAGCCAGTGCCGAGTTGGCCCCTTAAGTTTAAGGGGGAGGTATTTGATGGTGTGGAGATCATCTCCTCGATCCATGTGGATGTGGAGGAGGAAGTCCTCGATCCATACAGTTGGGTCAATTGTCCCGTCATACTGTTCGATATTCACGAGTTTAAACCCTTCTGGGAACTGATGCCGCATCACCTCATCTGTGAAACATAGCGGGTGAGCAGCTCCTCGAACCCGAGCTATGTCGCGCCTGTAATCGGCGTCTGTTCTAGCTTGGTTACATTCCTGGTATCTGTTATCTCTTCGGTCGAGCCATGGTATGTACCCATCCCGTCTATCGGGTGAGTATTGATATGTCTCCAACGTATCTACTTTTCGAAACTCTTTTTCCCTTGTTTTGGACTCTAATTTGCATGGTTTGAATGGAACTAACCCGGACTGACGCTGTTTTCAGCACAATTGCCTTGGTGTTATTTTTGTGCAGAAATAAAAGTTCTCGGATTGACCTGAAAATTTATGGAGAATATTTTTGGAATTAATAAAAAATATTGGCGAACGAATCAACTGCAAAGGGGCCACCACCTGGCCACAAGCCTGGTGACCCCCCTATGGCGCGCCCCTGTGGCTTGTGGGCCCCCTAACACTTCTCCGACCTCGTTTCCACTTCTATATATTCCTATTCAGGGAGAAAAAATTAAGAAGAAGAGTTCATCGCGTTTCACAATATGAAGCCGCCGCCACCTCCTGTTCTTCCTCAGGAGACCAGATCTAGAGTCCGTTTTGGGCTCCGAAGAGGGGAAATCGACGCCTTCGTCATCACCAACCATCCTACATCACCAATTCCATGATGCTCTCCACCGTTCGTGAGTAATCTCATCGTAGGCTTTGTGGACGGTGATGGGTTGGATGAGATTTATCATGTAATCGAGTTAGTTTCGTTAGGGTTTGATCCCTAGTATCCACTATGTTCTGAGATTGACGTTGCTACGACTTTGCTATGCTTAATGCTTGTCACTAGGGCCCGAGTGCCATGATTTCAGATCTGAACCTATTATGTTTTCATGAATATATATGTGTTCTTGATCCTATCTTGCAAGTTGTAGACACCTATTACGAGTTATGATCCGCATCCCCAGGGTGACAATAACTGGGATTCTTTCCAGTGATTACCGTAGTTTGAGGAGTTCATGTATTCACTAAGTGCTAATGTTTTGGTCTGGTTCTCTATTAAAAGGAGGCCTTAATATACCTTAGTTTCCAATAGGACCCGCTGCCACAGGAGGGTAGGACAAAAGATGTCATGCAAGTTCTTTTCCATAAGCATGTATGACTATATATGGAATACATGCCTACATTACATTCATGAATTGGGGCTAGTTCTGTGTCACCCTATGTTATAACTGTTGCATGATGAATGCCATCCGACATAATTATCCATCACTGATCCATTGCCTACGAGCTTTCCATATATTGATCTTTGCTAAGTTACTTTTCCGTTGCTATTGTTACAAACGCTACAAAACTGCTACTATCACTTTTGCCACCGTTACTGTTACTCCCATACTACTTTGCTACTGAATACTTTGCTGCAGATATGAAGTCTTTTAGGTGTGGTTGAATTGACAACTCAACTGCTAATACTCGAGAATATTCTTTGGCTCCCCTTGTGTCGAATCAATAAATTTGGGTTGAATACTCTACCCTCGAAAACTGTTGCAATCCCCTATACTTGTGGGTTATCAAGTATCCTCTGGATCCATAAATGGATCTTGTACGGCCTGCTCTGTGATCTAAGTCATCACGCAGGTCAAAACTTCCATTGGGCTCTAGTGGCTCCTTTCCCCGTCTTCGGGGTATTGCCGGCCTATAACCGGCGTCATCAGCCGTCCGATCACGCCCGTGAGGAGGGTGGTCTGGCTTGTCATATGGAGTATGTTTCGGAGATGGAGTATTAGTGAGCTCGTCATCAAATTGTGGCAGCAGCCTTCTTTGTGGATAGCTTTTGGGCTGGTCCGATAGACCGGCTCCATGTCCTTCCTCAGCTGAGAGGACTCTTGTCCATCGATCATTGAGGTCATCCTGTTCGGCTTTAAGTTGTCGTTCCTTAGCTTTCAGGCTGCACGCCATCGCTATGAGCTATTGTCTGAACAGTTCCTGATCTTCATGGTTATCAGGGATGTCCAAGTCATCGGCTGTCGGGATATCCTCCTCCTCGACAGGGGGGAGGTAGTTATCGTCCTCAGAGTTGTTGACGTCGTCGGGGTTGCTCTGGTCTTTAGGCCTTTCCTGACCCTCTAATGGGTGTTCGGGGATATCAGGGTCGCCGCGGTCTTCGGGGGTAACTCCGTCCCCGGTGCCGATGATACCTTTCCTTCCCTTTTTGCCTTTGGACCGCTTATGCGGCTTCTGGCACGTCGACCGACTTGTCGCCGTCATTATTAGGCGTTTTGTCGCCATTAGGAGTGTCCACCATGTAGAAAGCATATGTGGAAGTGGTAGCCCATCGTCCGGTATTAGCAACGGTGGGGGCGCAGTCCTCTTCACCCATGTATTCTGCCTCCTCAGAGGCATAGTCCAGCATGTCGATTAAATCTTCGATTGTGGCTATCAAGTGGGTGGTGGGTGGGTCAAAAAATTCGTCCCGACCCGTAGTGTAACCAATCTGCGTAGATCGGGGCTGAATCATTGGAAATTTCCATCAACGACATCCGATCTAGGGTTTCGTCGAACGCCGATGGCTCGATCGGACAATACTATTTGGAACCTCCGGAGCTGACCTTCGATGCGTCCAAATGAGAAGGATGTTCGGCAAGAACGAGTGTCCAGTCTTCTGGCACTATGGCCGGATCCGGACCAGGAATGGATACACCACCGCGGTTGACCCCGCTGCTGTGACTGGAGAAGGAACTCAAGGTTAAAGCCTCGGAGCTTCGGGCATGGAAAGCAAAGTCGCAAGCCCGATTAATGACAAGTCGCCCCAAGAGTCTATGGAGAAATCTAAGTTCCCGAATCTGACCTCTCGATCAGGGGAGGAGTTCTCAACTCGGCCTAGATGGCCGATCAGGTTGGCGTGCAGCACAATGCTGTAGAAGGCGAAGATCTGTCCAGGGACGAAAGTGTCCATATTGCGTACCTCTTTGTTGATGACAAGGCGAGACATCGATCCCTTGAGTGCTCGCGGAGGAACTCTCAATGAAAGCACCAATGTCGGTGTCAAAACCGGCGGATCTCGGGTAGGGGGTCCCAAACTGTGAGACTAGAACCGATGCTAACATGAGACAAAGGGGATAGAGATTTACCTAGGTTCAGGCCCTCCTATGGAGGTTATACCCTATGTCCTGCTTGGTTATATTGATGGTATGGGGGGTTAAAGAGTTGATCTACCTCGAGATCGAATAGCTAACCCTAGATGAGTTGTTCTATTCCTATAACCTAAACCCTTCGGCTTATATAGACGCCGAGGGTACCTAGGGTTTACACATGGTCGGTTACACGCCGAAGAGATAAACATGCCTATTTGCTACATCAAACATGGAGCACAAACCATACTTCCCAAAGCTTCCATCTTGGAGATAAGATCTTCAATGAATCATGTGTTTGGTAAGTGGCCCATATAGTCCGGCCCATAGAGATAGGTCGGCCTCCCGAGGACCCCTTAATCCAGGACTCCCTCAACAGAACTATCAAGTAGTCATCAGAACGTGTCTGTCTGATGTTCACAACATCTATAGATGACGGTTGAGGGGGTGGCGCACCGAGCGGTGCATTAAGGACATAAGTGTTCTGTGCAGCAATGAGGACAATCCTTAGATCATGGACCCAGTCCGCATTATTGCTACCATCATCTTTCAACTCCATTTCTCTAGGAACATATAAAAATTCAAGGGAGCTACAACACGAGCTAGTAATCTAGAACATAATTTGCAAAGACATTTTGACCATGTTCATGATAATGAATTTAGTTAATCATATTACTTAAGAACTCCCACTCAAATTGACATCCCTCTGGTCATTCGAGTGTCACATGATCCAAATCCACCAACTCAAGTCCTATCATCACGCGAGTTGAGGTGGTTTCAATGGTGAACATCTTCATGTTGATCATATCTACTATATGACTCATGTTCGACCTTTCGGTCTCTTGTGTTCCGAGGCCATGTCTGTACATGCTAGGCTCATCAAGTTTAACACGAGCGTGCCACACGTGCAACACTGGCTTGCACCCATTGTATGTGAACGTAGAGTCTATCACACCCGATCATCATGTGGTGTCTCAAAATGACGAACTTTTGCAATAGTGCAGACTCGGGGAGAACACAATTTTATCTTGAAATTTAAGTGAGGGATCACCTTATAATGCTACTGTCGTCCTAAGCAAAATAGCATGCATAAAAGGATTAACATCACATGCAAATCATAAGTGACATGATATGGCCATGAACTTGTGATTTTGATCTCCATCTCCAAAGCACCGGGATGATCTCCATCGTCACCGGCATGATAACATGATCTCCATCAATGTGTCTCCATGAGGTTGTCACGTCGACTGTTGCTTCCACAACTATTGCTAACTAATAGTGATAAAGTAAAGCAAAACAGTGAAAATAATTAAAGACAACCCTATGGTTCCTGTTGGTTGCCGTACTCATCAACATGCAAGTCGTGATATTTTATACAATACATGATCATCTCATACATCACATATATCTCATCATGTAATTGGACATATCACATCACAACATATCCTCCAAAAACAAGTTAGACGTCCTCTAATTGTTGTTGGAAATTTTACGTGGCTGCTACGGGTATCTAGCAAGAACAATTCTTACCTATGCAAAAACCACAATGGTGATACAAAAATTGCTATTCAACCTTCTCAAGGACCGCCTTTGTCAAATCTGATCCGACTAAACTGGGAGAAACAGACACCCGCCAGCCACCTTTATGTAACGAAGTTACATGTCAGTTGATGGAACTGGTCTCTCATAAGCGTGCGAGTAATGTTGGTCTAGGACGCTTCATCCCACAATTTCGCCGAAACAAGAAAAGACCAAGGGAGAAAGAAATCTGAATATCAATGCCCACAAACTCCTTTGTGTTCTACTCGAGATCTCATCTACACATAGACCTAGCTCAGATGCCACTGATGGGGAACGTTGCATGGGGAAAAAATTCCTATGCACACGCAAGATCTATCCATGGTGATGAGCATCTACGAGAGGGAGAGTGGCTCTACATACCCTTGTAGATCGCTACGCGGGAAGCATTAAGAAACGCGGTTGATGTAGTCGAACGTCTTCGCGATCCAAATCGCCGAGCGTCCCGCGATCCCATCACGATCCTTCTCATGATACAATCACGATCCTTCTCGTGATACCATCACGATTCATCCCGTCATCAAATCACGAATCATCTCGCGATCCTAATCACGGTCCTTCCGATCTATCGCCGAACGGACGGCGCCTCCGCATTCAGCACACGTATAGCTCGATGACGATCTCCACCTTATTGATACGGCAACAGGGAGCTGAGAGGTAGATGAGTTCTACAGCAGCGCATCGGCATGGCGGCGATGGTGGTGGAACTATTCCGGCAAGGCTTCGCCTAAGCACCGCCGAACTAGACTAGAGGAGAAAACGATCTAGATGAAGTAGAGGGAGCACGTGGCAATTAGGGTTAGATCTCCCCTCTAAATCCTCTAGTATATATAGGAGGGAGGGATGGGAGGAGGCAGCCTCAAACCCTCAAAGGTTGGCCAAAATTGGAGGTGGAGGAGTCCTACTCCAATCCTACTAGGAGTAGGATTCCTCCTCTCCGCTTGGAAACCCTTTCCACCTTTCGACCTTTGGGTTTTCCCCACCCCTAGCCGCATGGGACTTAGTGAGGGGTTCGACAAGCCCACTAGGGGCTAGTTTGACTCCTCCCACTTCCCATGAGGTCCTTTGGGGCGAGACACCCCTCCCGATGGTCCCCGGTACCCTCCTGGCACTCCCGGTACACTACCGAAGTACTCGAAACTTTTCTGTTGACCAAAACAGGACTTCCTATATATCAATCTTTACCTCTAGACCATGCTGGAGCTCCTCGTGATGTATAGGATCTCATCCGGGACTCCGACCAACCTTCCGTCACCGCCATACATAACTCTACTATACCGAAAGGTCACCGAACCTTAAGTGTGCAGACCCTGCGGGTTCGAGAACTATGTAGACATGACCGAGATACCTCTACGGTCAATAACCAATAGAGGGACCTGGATTCCCATATTGGTTCCTACATATTCTACGAATATCTTTATCTGTTGAACCTCTATATCAAGGATTTAGTTAATCACGTACGTTGTTCCCTTTGTTCTTCGGTATGTTACTTCCCCGAGATTCGATCGTCGGTATCTCTATGCCTAGTTCAATCTCTTTACTATAAACTCTCTTTACTCATTCTGTAATACAAGATCCCATGGGTAACACTTAGTCACATTGCTTGCAAGGCTTATTATGATGTTGTATTACCGAGTGGTCCCTGAGATACCTCTCCGTCACACGGAGTAACAAATCCTAGTCTTGATCCATGCCCACTCAATAGACACCCTCGGAGATACCTGTAGAGCATATTTATAGTCACCTAGTTATGTTGTGACGTTTGATACACACAAGGTATTCCTCCGGTGTCGGTGAGTTGCATGATCTCATGGTCATAGGAACAAATACTTGACATGCAGAAAACTATAGCAATAAACTGACACAATCGTATGCTATGTTTATAGTTTGGGTCTTGTCCATCACATCATTCTCCTAATGATGTGATCCCTTTATCAAATGACATCTCATGGCTATGGCCAGGAAACCTTGACCATCTTTGATCAAGTTAACTAGAGGCATACTAGTGACACAGTGTTGTCTATGTACCCACACATGCATTTGAGTTCCAATCAATACAATTATAGCATGGATAATAAATGATTATCACAAACAAGGAAATACAACAATAACCATTTGGTATTACCTCTATGGCATATTTCCAATAGTTGTTGTAGAGTCAAAACCTTTGAGACAACGAGAGTGAGGTTGGGATCGTTGTCACATAAGATTTGAGAGTCTTCATCTCATTGACTTGTCGGTGCATAGACACTCGTTCCAAGGCTTCCATCTCATCTTCACTCATGGAGTCATATGAACCATCATCTTGAGGGATCATGGTCCGCCTTGTGGGACACTCATACATCTTGTGTCCTTGGCCTTGGCACGTGAAACACTTCATGGAGGTTGTTTTCGCATCATCCGATGTTGGTGTAGAGGATGACGCTCTTGTTTTGCTTGTAGGAGCATTGCGGGATGATGAAGACGACTTGTCCTTGTAGCTTGACTTGTCATGTTTTGTCATGGATGTTCTTGTAGAAGATGATGTCGTAGTTGGAGAAGCTTGAGTAGTTGCACTATAGGTCTTGTAGGAGGTCTTTGAGTACTTGTAGTCCTCTTGAACTTGGTGTTCCGCCTTGGTGGCTTGATGCACTAGCTCGAGCAAGTTGGAGTAGGATTGGAAATCTACAATTTTCTTGATTTGGTAATTAAGACCATTCAAGAAACGTGCCATAGTTTGCTCATCCTCCTCCTTCACATTTTCTCTTATCATGGCTATCTCCATCTCTTGGTAGTACTCTTCCACCGACTTGGTGCCTTGCTTGAGTAGTTGTAGCTTCTTGAATAGGTCACGATTGTAGTGTGTTGGGACGAATCGAGATCTCATAAGATCTTTCATTTGTGCCCAAGTGGTGATTGGAGGGTCACCTCTTTCTCTTCTTCGCTCAATCACTTGTTCCCACCAAATAAGCACGTAATCTTGTAACTCGAGGGAGGCCATGGCAATCTTCTTGTCCTCTTGATAGTTGTGCAAACGGAATATTTTGTCAACCTTGAGTGCCCAACAGAGATAGTCTTCTGGATCGTTGCTTCCGGAGAACTTAGGCATATTGAACTTGAGCTTGCCAAAGTGATTTTCTTCATTGTTGTTGTGATTGCGGTATCCTTGTCGTGGAGGAGCATGGTTGTCTTGTTGAAATTGGACTTGCCGTGGAGCTTGGTCATCCACGTGGTCAACGGGATTTGCTTGAGGTCACACTTCTTGTCGTGGAGGGGCGTTGTTATCATGTTGATATTGCTCTTGCCTTGGAGCAAGCTCATCAATGTGTTTCTCCTCTTGCCTCGGGTGTTGTTGATGTCGTTGTCGCATCTGTTGGTGGCGTTCTTGGTACTCCACGTGACGCACGGCTTCCTCTTGGCGTTCTCGACGTAGAGCTTCTTGTTCCTCGCGAGCTAGTCGGTTGCGTTCTTGCAAGGCATGGGTTGTTCGTGAAGCGCGCGTTGTGCCTCATTTGCTTGTTCTTCAAGGCGCCGATGTTCCTTCTGGCGGAGACATAGGCGTTCTTGCTCGTATGCGTCTTGCTCTTGTTGGTGGCGGTGGTCATGCTCGCAATGTCGACCTTGAGGCTCGTCGTCGTGGAAAGGATTGCTTGAGTCTTGAGATAGGCGACGTGCATCGCGTTGTTCTGGTCGAGCTCGAGGACGGGGGCTCTCGCTGGAGGAGTCCTCAGAGGAGTGTTAACTTGTGGTGCACCGTCGAGTTGAGGTAGAAGTGGATGATGCGTGGTTCACCATCAAGGTGCGGAGCTCATCCATTTCGGTTGTCATGAAGTCCTGCATTCGCTCCTCAGATTCAGGAATGTTGGTGGCGAGGTGCTCGATGCGGTCCGTGATGACATCATGTGCTTGGCGCATTCCCTTTTGTGTGGCGAATAATTGTAGTTTGGTGACGTAGTTGTTCACGTCGTCGTCGTGCTCCTCGAATGCCGGGTTCGTCATAGTGTTCCTATCCATGGTACTCAAGTAGATATAAGTGGAAGAATGAGAAAACATAATATGAAATACTGTTCCGAAGGTTGAAATGAGGATCAATCACTCAATGTGAAATCATGGAAATAGTAGAATTGGTACCGAGTGTGCCCTTCTCACACCTACACAAGTAATGCTTGTGGAGTAGCTTGGTTAGGATGGTGGCACCAAATTTCAAGAAATTCGAGAATATGATGCAATAAAGTTGAAATAGATTCGCAAATTTTCAAGTAAGACAATGTGAATCAATAGCAATGAGTGAACTCGGAAACACACACACGAATAGAAAAGTGGGGTTGTGCAACCAAGAAATGAGCTCAAAATGTGGAATCCACGGAAAATGCTCGTGTTGCACAACACTAGAGAGACACTAGCACGATTACTCAAATGGGCGTGATACGAACTTGTGCACAACCTATAAGAAACAAAATGAGTCGTCTTCCTATTCCCAACTTGCTATGTATGTATGAGGCATGAATCACTCGCTCAAGTGATCCAAGATGATCAAGTATGATATGCAAATTTAGCGATGCTATTGCTCTTTTGTCCTTGCTTAAAAGCTTCATTTCTCTTTCCTTTAGCAATGATATTTGGATTGTCACTATGCATGACGTGCACACCAAGATAGCAATTATGTATGCGGGTACTTTGTAACACAAGAGATGATACTAAGATGTATGTGCATGCAATTGTACCTATGCTGAGTATGTATCACTAATGTGTGCAAGTAGCATGACCTGTCAATACTCAATGGCTAGTCTTGATAGGCAAGTAACGCAAATAGGCTAGGGGTAACAATGCAATGGCATGTGTATAAGTCAAGAGTGTCATCGCGATTACCATCCTTGCTTACGGTGTAGTGTCAATGAAGAGTTGGTTGGCAACAATCCGGGGCGATGATGAGCAGCGATGTCGATGAAGAACCACTCCTAATTAGCCGAAACACCTTAGGAAGTGGCGAGGCTCGCGACTCAAAATCTCAAATGCAAATGGGTTGCGAAAGAAATGGCGGAAGAAAACTAAAAACTTTTCGAGCAAAAATCCAGTTTCAACAGACTTGCTCGGTCGTCTCGTCGCGGTCGGTCATCCGACGGCTGTCGATCGTCCGGAGCCTGCGGGTTTCAACGGATGAACTCATCGAAAGAAAAAATTTGGGCAAAATTGAGGCGACTTTGCGGATGGAAATGATGGGGATGATGGGGAATGATAGGTCCACTTGTCCTCTACGAAATCCATGGATCCAAATCAACAAAATCTCATCAAATCCAACAAATCCAAGAAATTTTGGGTAGGGCTATTTTATTTGGGATTTTTCGAAATTAGGACGAACCAAAGAAAAATTAGGCTAGCAAATGGTGGGGGAAACTCCAAATTCGTGATCAATGTGGCTCATGATACCATATGATACAGGGCAAGACCCGTGGTAGTCGATCTTTCATGAATTGGAGGGGGAAAACACGAAGAACATAGGGAAGAACGAGAGGAAACACTCAACGGCAAACTCAATCACACATCAACTAGGTCCATAACATCACGAGGTACAAGATCCCAAATCAACCAACGATACAAGTAGCGGTACGCGATCTCCCACTCCGAAGGAGGGGCCTTGAATCCACAGGGGATCTTCCCTCTAGAGGGGCCTTGGCATCACTTGGATCTACTCCCAAAGGAGGACCAACTCCCTAGAAGCAAGTGATGGAGCTAAGCTCAAGACCAAACATTAGCTAACCCTAGGAAGAGGAGGGGGTGAAGTTTATATAGTATGAGATGAGGTAGAGGGATACACGGGCCAAACCCGTGGGCCTATATGTAGACAGGGTCCGGACGTCCAGACGGGGTCGGACGTCTGACGGCTCAGGACGGTCCGGACATATGGAGGAGGCTGGAAGTCCGGGGATTCGACACAGGTGCGACTTGCCGGATTTCCGGACATGGTCGAACGTTTGGGCCTCAGTCGTCCGGAGGCTCCAGACTTCCGATGTTTTCGAGCGGGTTCTTGGCGGTCGGATTTCCGGGGCAGCCTGGACGTCCTTGCGCTGGGACCTGTCGGACATCTGGGCGGCATCGGTCGTCCGAGCGCTGGGGAGTCCGGTCGGTCTACGTGCTGGGCTGATCTCCAGGCATCGGTCGTCCAAGGCCAGTCGGTCGTCCGGGGGTTGTAGCTTGTCCTCGGGCCCTTCCTTGTCCGTTCGAGCTTGACGTCCCTCTCCCGAGTACCTGAGTGCATAGACCACTTCTATCTAAGGTAGCAACCATGTCTTGAGTGGGTCACGCGTAGGTTGAGCAAGGAGAGATGTCACCTCGTTTTCGATGGCGCTTGCATGGGCTCTCATCATGGGTCCTCTTGTGGCTTGAGATGTTGGGGAAGGGTCCATGGTTGTTCACGGGATGCTCCGCATCACGCTTGACTTGTTGTGAAGTTCTTCCTTGTCTTTGAGTGACATATCATGAGCAACAATCCTTCCAATGACTTTCGTGGGCTTGAGATCTTTATATTTTGGCATCATTTGGATCAATGTGCACACGGTGTCGTACTTCCCATCCAAGGCTCTAAGTATCTTCTTGATGATGAATTTGTCGGTCATCTCTTCGCTTCCTAAGCCGGCAATTTCATTTGTGATGAGAGCAAGCCTATAGTACATTTCAGCGACTCCTTCACCATCCTTCATCTTGAACTTATCAAGTTGACTTTGTAGCACATCCAACTTGGATTCCTTGAAAGATTCAGTACCTTTGTACATATCAACCAAAGTATCCCAAATTTCCTTTGCATTCTCAAGACGGCTAATCTTGTTGTATTCTTCGGGGCATATGCAGTTCACATGCTTGAGCATTGTATTGCAATGTCTTCAATTCTTTCGCGGTCGCTTCACGATCTGGTTCCTTTCCATCACCAAAGAATTCACATTGCAAGCCAACACGTACAACAACCCATATGGCGGGGTTATGACCAAGAATATGCATTTTCATCTTATGCTTCCAACTAGCAAAGTTTGTACCATCAAAATATGGACCCCTACGGTAATAATTTCACTCACTAGATGTCATACTCTCCTAGGTTGTGAGACCAATGCAATTGAGACCAAAGCTTTGATACCACTTGTACGACTGAAAGTAGGTTTAGAGGGGGTGATTAGACTACTTGACCAAATAAGAATCTAACCTTTTCCAAGGTTAATTGGTTGACAGATTTTAGTGATTGTTGCAAATCAAGTTCACCTACACATGCATTTTTGGGGAATGTTGCATGGGAAACAAAAAAATTCCTACGCACACGCAATATCTATCCATGGTGATGAGCATCTACGAGAGGGAGAGTGGAGCTACATACCCTTGTAGATCGCTAAGCGGGAAGCATTAAGAAACGTGATTTTGATGTAGTCGAACATCTTCGCGATCCAAATCGCCGAGCGTCCCGCGATCCCATCACGATCCATCTCGCGATCTTGATCACGGTCCTTCCGATCTAGTGCCGAACGGACGACACCTCCGCGTTTAGCACACGTACAGCTTGATGACGATATCCGTCTTCTTGATCCAGCAAGAGGGAGTGGAGAGGTAGATGAGTTCTCCGGTAGCGCAACGGTGTGGCAGTGGTGGTGGTGGAACTATTCCAGCAGGGCTTTGCCTAAGCACCGCTGAAACGATCTAGAGGAGAAACTACGATCTAGAGGAGAGGGTAGCACGTGGCTGATTTCTGTTGTCAAAACCCCTCAAAACCTCTAGTATATATAGGAGGAGGCAGGGGAGGAGGCAGCCTCAAACCCTACACATGGAGGGTTCGGCCGAAGTGGAGGAGGGAGGCACTAATGGAATTCAGTTATTTGCCGTCTGCCAGATCTTTGTCGTCTGCTAGCGGACGACAAAGAAAGCCTTTGCCATCAGCTTACAGAAAACGGACGGCAAAGGACGGGCAGACGGCAAAGAAAGTCTTTGCCATTAGCCCTCCCTTTGTCGTCGGCTATCGGACGGCAAATATTGGGCAGGCAAACGACAAAGGTCATGGGCGAGCCCCACCGCACCCTAGGTATCATTGCCGTCTAGTAAGATTTGCCATCTGCCTCCCCCCTAGCGGACGGCAAAGGGGACATCCACCCTAACGGTCACGGTAGGGCCCCACCCCCTGTTTCGCACCCCGCTCTTTGCCGTCTGCTAGCAGACGACAAAGAGCCCCCCATAACGGCCAGACCCATCTCCACCCCCTCACTCACCCGCGTCTCCATCCCGCCCCACCACCGCACCGCCAACCTCTCTCTCCCTCTGGCCGCTCCCGCCCCGCCCCGACCCCCATCGGAAACCGCCCCCATCCACCGGCCGCCTCACCCACCGGTCGCCCCGCCGCCCCACGGCGAGCCCCTCCTCCCTACGGCTCCCCCTCTCTCTCCCTCCCTCTCCCTCCCTCCCGCCGCTCCTGACGCCCACCGGCTGCCGCCCCCACCCACCGGCCGCCCTGCCGTCCCACCGCCCCGCAGTGAGCCCCCTCCCCGTGGCCCCGCGGCGAGCCCCCCTCCCCGTGCCGCCAACCACCGACCGCCGCCCCCACCCACTGGCCGCCCCGCCGTCTCGCTGCCCATCGGCTGACCCACCATCCCGCCGCCCTTGCAGCGAGCGCCCCCTTCCTGCGGCGCCCCACCTCCTCCCTCACAGTCCACTCCACCGCCCCCTCCTCCACCGGCACCTTCAAAAGTAATTTTTTTCTGTTTTTTATTTATGTTAATTTGTTAGTTAGTTGATTCAGGTTAGTTAGTTAGTTAGGTGCGTTTAGGTTGGTTAGTTAGGTTAGGTTAGGTTAGTTAGTTAGGTTAGCTTAGGTTAGTTTAAGTTAGTTAGTTAGGTTAGAAGAAAAAGAAGAAGAAAAGAAGAAGTAAAAAAAGAAAAAGGAAAAAGAAGAAGAAGAAGAAGAAGAAGAAAAAAAAGTAAAGGATAAAAAGAAGAAGAGGAAGAAGAAGCCACTGACCCCGATCCTCGACACCACTGACGAGTTAGGTCATATATATATTCTGATTCTAGCTATTATGAAAAACATCATATTTGTGTTGATCGGGTTTCATTTCAATGTGCAGTTGTTTCATAGCTGCGAGGGTCAGTTGTTCGATGACCTCCCCATGCGTTGGACGAGCTCCCCTGCTGCGTTCATGGGTGAGCACAAATGACATCTCCTCCCCCCGCCCCCTTAATTTGCTCGGTTCCGGTCTTCGTGCCGATGAAACTTGCTAGCTATAGGTGTCTTCAATCATTAGTATGTGTGACCAGTATGTGTCTCCCGTTCGAAAGGGCGGCATCTATAAATATGCATGTCTTTGCATATTTATAACCGCATCCTTTCTAATTGTCCAACGTTATCCATGGACAGCCCGAGTATGTGTAGATTGGGTTCGTTTTCCTGTATGCTCCGCTCCGGATCCGATGCGGAATTTCGTCAGTGCCTCCCTATTGTTCTCCGGGTACACATCCTCTGTGCTTATTGCCAAGACGTGTATCAGGAGAACAGCAGGGAGGTGCTGCCGAAGTTCTACGTCGGATCCAAAGCAGAGCATGGGAAAATGAACCCAATCTACACATACTTGGGTGGGATTAGGACCTATCTCTACGTATTAGCGTGTAGGTTACATGGAAGTAATAAAACTGACAAACTTGATTAACGGATGAATATAGATGATGAATTATATATATTTCTTGTGTGTTTACTAGGTAGGCAAGATGAGTGATCGTGCTTGGATGTACACCGGTCACCCTAGTCAGAAAGAAATGACCATTGAATGGTTAACAAAAACCAAGGGGTTTCTGAGCGCCGCATTTGCAAATGGCGAGGAAATAACCTGGTGCCCCTATGTCCGGTGCGACAACCATAGAAAGCGGACACAAGATGAAATGGGTAAACACTTGCAGAAGTGGGGTTTTACGCCTAATTATATGGTGTGGAGATTTCATGGTGAGTCTGCCCAACGTGCCAGAGGTGAGGTTGTTTTCCATCGCACCGACAAGCATGGTACTGGGATCAAAGACATGGTGCAAGACTTTGATGATTCTCGGGATTCGGACGATGCGATGGAGGAATCTGCAAAGGCCTTCTATGAAATGTTGGAGTCTTCAAAACGTCCTCTCCACGAGCACACTGAGCTTTGTCAGTTGGATGCCATCACGCAAGTAATGGCTCTGAAGGCTCAGTTCAACCTAGGCAAAGAATGCTACGACGCGATGATGACGATATTTGGACGCTTTCTACTCAAAGGCCATGTATTGCCAGCAAACCTGTACCAGTGTGACAAAATCCTACATGCGCTTAAGATGCCCTATGAGAAGATAGATGCCTATGAGCATGGATGTGCCTTATTTAGGCTTAAGTATGCGGGCTTGAATTATTGTCCCATTTGCAAGTCTTCTAGGTATGTTGTGGTAGACAACAGTATGGGTGAGAAGAGTCATACCAAAACCCCAATTAATATTCTTCGATATCTGCCAATCATACCAAGACTTCAACGTCTTTTCATGGTCGAAGAGACGGCCAGACAAATGACATGGCATAAATTGGGCAAAAGAACCGAACTAGATGCAAATGGGAATCCGATGTTGGGACACACTACAGACGCTTTTGCATGGAAGCACTTCGATGCATTACATAAGGATAAAGCGGCAGATCCAAGGCATCCTCGAGTTGCCATCAGCACGGATGGGTTCCAAGTGTTTGGTATGACGGCAACCCAATACAGTTGCTGGCCTGTATTTGTCATTCCACTCAATCTCCCCCCAGAGAGATTATGAAAAGAAAGAACATTTTCTTGATGTTGATAATTCCAGGGCCCAACTATCCGGGGAAGAATATGAATGTGTACATGCAGCCGCTTAAGGATGAATTGCAAGAAGCTTGGGATAATGGGATCAAGACATATGACGCCGCTTCCAAAAAAAACTTCAAAATGCATGTGTGGTACATGTACTCGACGCATGACTTGTCGGCGCATGCGCTATTCATTGGCTGGTGTGTGCATGGAAGGTTCCCCTGCCCCACATGCAAGGCAGCTCTTGAGTTCCGTTGGTTGTAGGTGGGTCGCAAGTATTCTTGCTTCGACTCGCATAGACTGTTCCTAGATCCTTGCCATAAGTTCAGAAAAGACAAGAAGAATTTCATGAAAGGTAGAGTTGTCAAAAACTCTGCACCACCTGCATTGACAGGCCAACAGACCCTGGATCAGATAAACGCTCTTGAGCCTGATCCAATACGTCCAGGATATTTCAAAGCGTATAATACAAAACACGCTTGGACTCACAAGATATGCTTGTGGGATCTGCCTTACTTTAAAGACCTCCTTTTCCCACACAACATCGACGTGATGCACACTGAAAAGAATATTGCCGAGGCCCTTTTGGTACATTGTTTGGCATAGAGGGAAAGACAAAGGATAGTCCTAAGGCTACAGTCGATCAGGAGGCTCTATGTGATAGGCCATCACAAAAGACGTGACAACCGTTAGGAAAGAAGAACTGGAGGAAGCCAAAGGCATGGTTCAATCTTGGAAGGCCAGCTATGAGGGAAATGCTCTTGTGGGTGAAAATGCAGTTGATGTTCCCCGATGGGTATGCAGTGAATCTAAAGAGGGGAGCGAGTCTTGACAAATTGAAAATATTTGGTCTCAAGAGTCATGATTGGCACATATGGCTTGAGCGGGTAATTCTGGTGATGTTGCGTGGCTTTATCCCTGAGGATGAATGGCTAGTACTGGCAGAGCTGAGCTATTTCTTCCACGCTCTTTGTGCGAAAGAACTATCGCTGATGTGCTAAATGAACTGGAAGAGTTGGCGCCGGAGTTGATATGCAAGTTAGAAAAGATCTTTCCATCGGGCTTCTTTAATCCAATGCAACATTTGATTATGCATCTCACGACCGAGGCAAGATTGAGGGGCCCATGCAAAATCATTGGTGCTTTGGAACTGAGAGGACGCAGAAGATGCTTCGAGCAAAATGTAAAAATAAACATAGAATTGAAGCATCTATGGCTGAGGCATTCATTACTGAGGAGGCGACAAACTTCGTGAAAACACACTACGAAGCCAAGAATCGTCATTTGCATAATCAGAAGCCTCGGTGCAATCATGGCGACCGTGAAAAAGTTCGAGCCAACCTCAGCCTACTCCAGGGGAAGCTCGCACCAGTCGGTGCTTCGAAAGCAATAACGTTGGATGTCAAAGAATGGCGGGCCATTTCGTTGTATATCTTCAACAACCTAACAGAATTGCGGCCGTACATCGAGTAAGTTCTCGATACATTGTTTCGCAACTTCTAATTCCTTTGAACTGCTCTTATTCCCGGATATGTGATACAGTCGATACGTCACCAAATTATCGGATGGAGCGGTGATCCAAAATGATTCCATCGAAGAGTATGAGCTTCTGGCAAAGCATGGAGGCGGTTATCCCGGTTTCATATCTTGGTTCAAACAAACGATCATTTCCATTAGACCATTTCATTTCTTCGTCTAGTTTGCGGCTAATGCAACAATCCTTTCGTATCAAACTTGTAGGCTAATTCAGAGTCTATGGACGCCGAATTGAGACAAGTTGCTAATGGTTTTGACTATAAGGTCCGTTCATTTGACAAATACGACATCAACAGGTATCACTTTCATACTTTTGGCAAAGAGCTATCTACGGAGGCAGATGGCAAAGAAGTTACCAGGTTGGGGACATCTTGTCTCTTTGCCGTCTGCGGCAGACGGCAAAGGTGGCGGGGAGGCGGACGGCAAAGAGGACGGGTAGGCAGACGACAAAGAAGGCGGGGAGGCAGATGGCAAAGGACGCGGGGAGGCAGACAGCAAAGGCAGACAGGGGGGCAGATGGCAAAGGACGTGGGGAGGCAGACGACAAAGCACTGGGTTCCATTAGCCACCTCTAACGGCGATGCCATCAGTCGTTGTCATCCATGGCCTTTGCCGTCTGCAAGCTGATGGCAACGATTCTTTGTCGTCCGAGGCGCGGAAGAAGACGTCAAAGTACCGCTTTGCCGGAGCTAGCTGGGCCCAGATTTGTGCCATCTGCTAGCGGACGGCAAAGTCCTTTACCGTCTGCCTTTGTGCCTTTGCCGTCTGCCATGTTTCTGATTCCTGTAGTGAGGAGTCCTACTCCAATCCTACTAGGAGTAGGATTCCTTCCCCACTTTGGAAACCTTTTTACACCTCTTCCACCTTTGGGTTTCTCCACCCCAACCGCATGGGACTCTTGTGGGACTTCGTCCAGCCCACTAGGGGCCAGTTTACCTCTTCTCACAACCCATATAGCCCCTTGGATCGAGACACCCCTCCCGATGGTCCCCCGGTACCCTCCCAGCACTCCCGGTACACTACCGATGAGCCTAAAACTTTTCTGGCGACCAAAATAGGACTTCCTATATATCAATCCCCTCCAAACCATTCCAGAGCTCCTCATGATGTCCAGGATCTCATTCGAGACTCCGAACAACCTTCGGTCACCGCCATACATAACTCTATACTACCGAAACGTCACCAAACCTTAAGTGTGCAAACCCCGCGGGTTCGAGAACTATGTAGACATGACCGAGACACCTCTACGGTCAATAACCAATAGCGGGACCTGGATGCCCATATTGGTTCCTACATATTCTATGAAGATCTTTATCGGTTAAACCTCTATGTCAAGGATTCAGTTAATCCCGTATGATGTTCCCTTTGTTCTTCGGTATGTTACTTGCCCGAAATTCGATCGTCGGTATCTCTATACCTAGTTCAATCTCGTTACCGGCAAGTCTATTTACTCATTCCGTAATACAAGATCTTGTGACTAACTCCTTAGTCACATTGCTTGCAAGGCTTATAGTGATGTTGTATTACCGAGTGGGCCCTGAGATACCTCTCCGTCACACGGAGTAACAAATCCCAGTATTAATCCATGCCAACCCAACAGACACCATCAAATATACCTGTAGAGCACCTTTATAGTCACCCAGTTATGTTGCGACATTTGGTACACACAAGGTATGTCTCCGGTGTCAGTGAGTTGCATGATCTCATAGTCATAGGAACAAATACTTGACATGCAAAAAACTATAGCAATAAACTGACACGATCATATGCTACGTTTATAGTTTGGGTCTTGTCCATCACATCATTCTCCTAATGATGTGATCCCGTTATCAAATGACATCTCATGTCCATGGCTAGGAAATCTTAACCATCTTTGATCAACGAGCTAGTCTATTAGAGGCATACTAGGGACATGGTGTTGCCTATGTATCCACACATGTATCTGCGTTTCCGATCAATACAATTCTAGCATGGATAATAAACGATTATCATGAACAAGGAAATGTGATAATAACTAATTTATTATTGCCTCTAGGGCATATTTCCAACAGTCTCCCACTTGCATTAGAGTCAATAATCTAGTTCACATCGCTATGTGATTTGTTATGAATCTCACACCCAATGAGTTATGGGGTTCGGTGATGTTTTGCATGTGAAAGAGGTTTTCAAAGTTCAGGGGCCGAGCCAGTGGCTTTTCAAAGGACACTGACAAGCAGGACGATTTTCAAGATGACTCATTCATATACAGAAAAGACCCGGATTTCTGAGGGGACACTTCATAAGTCGGCCAAAGGAGCAAGCTGGCCACTTAACATATTTACTATTCATATTTCAGGAGGTTACCATGAATAAATTCAAGCTAACCTGGGGGCTATCCCCCCCGCGGTATGACCTGGGAGACAGTTATAACCCGGTGACAGTTATGACCCGGCTGAAGATAAGCCCTGGTTGTAAGTCCCTCAAGATGAGTCTTGAAGATAAGCCCTGGTTGTAAGTCCTTGAAGATGAGTCCTGAAGATAAGCACTGGTTGTAAGTCCCTGAAGATGAGTCCCTAAAGATGAGTCTTGAAGATAAGCGCATTGGTTGTAAGTCCGTGAAGATGAGTCCCTAAAGATGAGTCTTGAAGATAAGCCCTGGTTGTAAGTCCCTGAAGATGAGTCTTGAAGATAAACCTTGGTTGTAAGTCCCTGGAGATGAGTCCCTGAAGATGAGTGCCCGGTTCTAAGCTGCCCTGTTCTAAGCTGCCCTGTTCTAAGCCGCCCGGCTCTAACCCGCCCGGTTCTAAGCTGCCCGTCTGAGATAAGAAGCCCGGGACTCAGGAGCCCATGAAGAAGAAGCCCACAATAGGAAGTCATAATAAGTTAAGTCTCAATCCAACTTAGAATCTACATGTAAGCCGCCCCTTCAACTTATATAAGGAGGGGCGGGTCACCCCGAGAGTGTGCAGTTTTGAGATGTCTCAATAGACAGGTTTTAGATAGACAAGAGATTGGAGACTCTCGTGATTATAGGTAGCAAAATTGTACCCTTGTCACCGAGAGATCTTCTTCATCATCAATACCAGACAAGCAGGGCATAGGCTTTTACCTCCATCGGAGGGGCCGAACCTGGGTAAACTCGCGTCTCTCGATTCCGACCAACCCCTTCAAGCTGCCACATAGTTGCGCTTTTGCCCCGAACCTAAGTCCATTCACCCGGACATCTGCCGTGACAAATCCACGACAGTTTTAGTCAACGGGTCTGCAACATGCAGATCCGTGTGTACTTTGCAAATATCTATGTCATACTGTAGACACTGCTACCATGCTCCACTTGGAGCTTTTCCAAATGGCCACTCCACTATACATATCCGGATTGCTACTAAGAGTCATCTGGATTGGTGTTAAAGCTTGCATCGACTTAACCCTTTATGAAGAACTCTTTATCACCTCCATAATCGAGAAATATTTCCTTAGTCCTCTAGTTACTAAGGATAATTTTGACTGCTGTCCAGTGATCCACTCTTGGATTACTCTTGTACCCCTTGACAGACTCATGGCAAGGCACACACAGGTGTGGTACACAGCATGGCATACTATATAGAGCCTATGGATAAAGCATAGGGGACGACCTTCGTCCTTTCTCTTTCTTCTGCCGTGGTCGAGCTTTGAGTCTCACTCAACTCCACACCTTTACAAACCAGGCAAGAACTCCTTCTTTGACTGATCCATTTTGAACTCTTTCAAAATCTTGTGTAGGTATGTACTCATTGAAAGTCTCGTCAAGCATCTTGATCTATCTCTATAGATCTTGATGCCCAATAATTAGGTAGCTTTATCCAGGTCTTCCTTTGAAATACTCTTTTCAAACAACCGTTTATGCTTTCCAGAAATTCTACATCATTTCCAATCAACAATATGCCATCCACATATACTTATCAGAAATTCTATGGTGCTCCCACTCACTTTATTGTAAATACAAGTTTCTCATAAACTTTGTATAAAGTCAAAAACTTTGATCACCTCATCAAAGTGTATATTCCAACTCCGAGATGCTTGCTCCAGCCCATAGAAGGATTTGTAGAGCTTGCACACCTTTTAGCATCCTTAGGACTGACAAAACCTTCTGGTTGTATCACATACAACCTTTACTCAAGTAAACGTTAAGGAAATGATGTTTTGACATCCATTTGCCAGATTTCATACTTGAAAAGTGCAGCAACTGCTAACATAATTCCAACAGACTTTTAGCATCTCTACGGGTGAGAAAGCCTCATCATAGTCAACTCCTTGAACTTAGCGAAAACTTCTTTGTGACAAGTCGAGCTTTATAAATGGTGACATTCACCATCAGTGTCTGTCTTCATCTTGAAGGTCCATTTGTACTCAATGACATGTCGTCCAACAGGCAAGTCTACCAAAGTCCATACTTGGTTTTCATACATGGATCCTTTCTCGGATTTCATGGCCTCTAACCATTTGTTGGAATCCGGGCCCATCATCGCTTCTTCATAGTTCGTAGGTTCATCATTGTCCAACAACACGACCTCTAAGATAGGGTTGTCGTACCACTCAGCAGCGGTACGCATCCTTGTCGACCTACGTGGTTTGATGGTAACTTGATCCAAAGCTTCATGATCATTATCATTAACTTCCTCTTCAATTGACGTAGGCTCCACAGAAACATCTTTCTGTGCTGCGCTACTCTCTGGTTGAAAGAAAGGTTCAACAACCTCATCAAGTTCTATCTTCCTCCCACTCAATTCTTTCGAGAGAAACTCTTTCTCGAGAAAGGACCCGTTTCAGCAACAAACATTTTGTGCTTGGATCTAAGATAGAAGGTTCACCCAACTGTTTACTTTAGGGTATTCTGTGAAGATGCATTTGTCCGCTTTGGGTTCGAGATCATTAGGTGAAAACCCTTTTTTCACATAAGGTCGTAGCCCCAAACATTAAGAAATGACAGCTTAGGTTTCTGCCAAACCAAAATTCATACGGTGTCATCTCAACAGACTTAGATGGTGCCCCTTTTAAAGTGAATGTAGTTGTCTCTAATGCGTAACACCAAAACGATAGTGGCAAATCGATAAGAGACATCATAGTTCACACCATATCCAATAGAGCACGACTACGACATTCGGACACACCATCACACTATGGTATTCCAGGTGGCGTGAGTTGTGAAACAACTTCCACTTTTGTCTTAAGCTCTACACCAAACTCGTAACTCAGATATTCACCTCCATAATCATATTGTAGAAATTTTATCTTGTCATCACGATGATCTCAAACTTCACTCTGATTTTGTTTGAACTTTTCAAACGATTCAGACTTGTGTTTCGTTAAGTAAATATACACTATATCTACTCAAATCATCAGTGAAGGTAAGAAAATAACGATATCCACCGCATGCTACAACACTCATTGGACCGTATACATCAACATGTATCATTTCCAATAAGTCACTTGCCCGTTCCATCAAGCCGAAAACGGGGTCTTAGTCATCTTGCCCAAGAGGCATGGTCCGCATGCCTCAACCGAAAAATCGAATGAGTCCAACAATCCATCAGCATGGAGTTTCTTCATCCGATTTATACCAATATGACATTTAGCAGCAGTGTCACAAGTATGTGGTACTATCATTACTAACTTTGTATCTTTTGGCATCTATGTTATGAACATGTGTATTACTACGATCAAAATTCAACAAACCATTCTCATTGGGTGCATGACCATTGAAGGTATTATTCATGTAAACAGAATAACCATCATTCTATCACTTAAATGAATAACCGTATTGCAATAAACATGATCTAATCATGTTCATGCTTAACGCAAACACCAAATAACATTTATTTAGGTTTGTCACTAATCCCGACGGTAGAGAGAGCGTGCGATGTTGATCACATCAACCTTGGAAACATTTCTAACACACATCGTCATCTCACCCTTAGCTAGTCTCCGTTTATTCCGTAGCTTTTATTTTGAGTTGCTAACATTTAGCAAACGAACCGGTATCCAATACCCAATTGCTACTAGGAGTACTAGCAAGGTACACATCAATAACACGTATATCAAATAGACTTCTGTCGACATTGCCAACCTTATTATCTACCAAGTATCTAGGGTTGTTCTACTTCAGCGACCGCTCTTCTCATAATAGAAGCACTTAGTCTCGAGTTTGGGTTCAACTTTGGGTTGCTTCACTGGAGCAACAACTGACTTGCCATCCATGAAGTTTCCCTCCTTACCCTTTCCCTTTTCAAAACTAGTGGTTTTACTAACCATCAACAATTGATGCTCCTTCTTGATATCTACCTTCGCGGTGTCAAACATCACGAAAAGCTCAGGGATCATCATTTCCATCCCTGGCATATTTATAGTTCATCATGAAGCTCTTAGTAGCTTAGTGACAGTGACTTGGAGAGCTATATCAATCACTATATTATCTAGGAATATCAACTCCCACTTGATTCAAGTTATTGTAGCACCAAGACAATCTGACACATGCTCAACGATTGAGCTATTCTCCTTCATCTTGCAGGCAAAGAATCTTGTTGGAGATCTCATATCTCACAACACGGGCACGGGCCTGAGATACCAATTTCAGCTCTTAGAACATCTCATATGTTTCGTGACGTTCAAAACGTTTTGGAGCCTCACTTCTAAGCCGTAATGCATGACGCACTGAACTATCAAGTAGTCATCGGAACGTGCCTGTCAGATGTTCACAACATCTATAGACGATGCTAGAGGGGGCGGCGCACCGAGCGGTGCATTAAGGACATAAGCCTTCTGTGCAGCAACTGAGGACAATCCCCTAACCACAGAACTAGTCCGCATAATTGCTACCATTATCTTTCAACTTAATTTTCTCTAGGAACGTATCAATACAATAGGGGAGCTACAACGCGAGCTATCTACAACATAATTTGCAAAGACACGTTGACTATGTTCATGATAATGAGTTCAATTAATCATATTACCTAAGAACTCCCACTCAAATTGACATTCCTCCGGTCATTCGAATGATACATGATCCAAATTCACCAACTCAAGTCCGATCATCATGTGAGTTGAGGTGGTTTCCATGGTGAACATCATCATGTTGATCATATCTACTGTATGACTCATGTTTGACCTTTCGGTCTCTTGTGTTCTGAGGCCATGTATGTACATGCTAGGATCTTTAAGTTTAACCCGAGTGTTCTGCATGTGCAACACTGGCTTCCACCCGTTGTATGTGAACGAAGAGTCTATCACACCTGATCATCACGTGGTGTCTCAACACGACAAACTTTCGCAATGGTGCACACTTGGGGGGAACACATTTTATCTTAAAATTTAGTGAGGGGTCACCTTATAATGTTATCGTCATCCTAAGCAAAACAAGGTGCATAAAAGGATTAACATCACATGCAAATCATAAGTGACATGATATGGCCATGAACTTGTGCTTTTGATTTCCATCCTTAAAGCACCGACATGATCTCCATCGTCACTAGCATGACACCATAATCTCCATCATCTTGATCTCCATCAATGTGTCGCCATCGGGGTTGTCACGCCCACCATGCTTCTACTACTATTTCTACCGCTAAGCGATAAAGTAAAGCATTACAAGGCGCTTAATGATTGACACGCAGGTCATACAATAATTAAAGACAACCCTATGGCTCCTGCCTGTTGCCATACTCATCTACATGCAAGTCATGAAATTCTATACAAAACATGATCATATCATACATCACATATATCTCATCATGTAATTGGCCATATCATATCACAACATACCCTGCAAAAACAAGTTAGGCGTCCTCTAATTGTTGTTGCAAGTTTTACGTGGCTGCTACGGGTATCTAGCAAGGACAATTCTCACCTACGCAAAAACCACAACGGTGATACATAAATTGCTTTTCAACCTTCTCAAGGACCGCCTTTGTCGAATCCGATCAAATTAAAGTAGGAGAAATAGACACCGGCCAGCCATCTTTGTGCAACGAAGTTACACGTCGGTTGATGGAACCGGTCACTCGTAAGCATACGAGTAAGGTTGGTCCGGGCCGCTTCATCCCACAATACCGCTGAACCAAAACATGACCAAGGGAGGAAGCAATCTAAGCATCAATGCCCACAAACTCCTATGTGTTCTACTCGTGATCTCATCAACACATAGACCTAGCTCATGATGCCACTATTAGGGAACGTTGCATGGGAAAAAAATTCATACGCACACGCAAGATCTATCCATGGTGATGAGCATCTACGAGAGGGAGAGTGGATCTACCTACCCTTGTAGATCGCTAAGTGGGAAGCGTTAAGAAACGCGGTTGATGTAGTCAAACGTCTTCGCGATCCAAATCGCCGAGCGTCCAGCGATCGCATCACGATCCATCTCGCGATCTTGATCACGGTCCATCCGATCTAGTTCCGAACGGACGGCACCTCCGCGTTCAGCACACGTACAGCTCGATGAAGATCTCCGTCTTCTTGATCCAGAAAGAGGGAGCGGAAAGTTAGATGAGTTCTCCGGCAGCGTGACGGCGCGATGATGGTGGTGGTGGAACTATTCCAGCGAAGAAACTACGATCTAGAGGAGAGGGTAGCACGTGGCTGATTTCTGTTGTCAACCCCCCCCAAACCTCTAGTATATATAGGAGGAGGGAGGGGAGGAGGCAGCCTCAAACCCTCCATAAGGAGGGTTCGGCCGAAGTGGAGTAGTGAGGAGCCCTAGTCCAATCCTACTAGGAGTAGGATTCCTTCCCCACTTTGGAAACCTTTTTCCACCTCTTCCACCTTTGGGTTTCTCCACCCTAGCCGCATGGGCCTCTTGTGGTACTTCGGCCTGCCCACTAGGGGCCGGTTTACCTCTTTCCACAGTCCATATAGCCCCTTGGGTCGAGACACCCCTCCCGATGGTCCCCCGATACCCTCCCGGTACTCCCGGTACACTATCGATGAGCCTAAAACTTTTCCGGAGACCAAAACAGGACTTCTTATATATCAATCCCCTCCAAACCATTCCGGACCTCCTCATGACTTCCAGGATCTCATCCTAAACTCCAAACAACCTTCGGTCACCACCATACATAACTCTATACTACCAAAACGTCACCAAACCTTAAGTGTGCAGACCCCGCGGGTTCGAGAACTATGTAGACATGACCGAGACACCTCTACGGTCAATAACCAATAGCGGGACCTGGATGCCCATATTGGTTCCTACATATTCTACGAAGATCTTTATTGGTTGAACCTCTATGTCAAGGATTCAGTTAATCCCGTATGATGTTCCCTTTGTTCTTCGGTATGTTACTTGCCCGAGATTTGATCGTCGGTATCTCTATACCCAGTTCAATCTCGTTACCGACAAGTCCATTTACTCGTTCCGCAATACAAGATCCCATGACTAACTCTTTAGTCACATTGCTTGCAAGGATTATAGTGATGTTGTATTACCAAGTGGGCCCTGAGATACCTCTCCGTCACACAGAGTAACAAATCCCAGTCTTGATCCATGCCAACCCAACAGACACCCTCGAAGATACCTGTAGAGCACCTTTATAGTCACCCAGTTACATTGCGACGTTTGATACACACAAGGTATGCCTCCGGTGTCAGTGAGTTGCATGATCTCATGGTCATAGGAACAGATACTTGACATGCAGCAAACTGTAGCAATAAACTGACACGATCATATGCTACGTTTATAGTTTGGGTCTTGTCCATCACATCATTCTCCTAATGATGTGATCCCATTATCAAATGACATCTCATGTCCATGGCTAGGAAATCTTAACCATATTTGATCAACGAGCTGGTGTATTAGAGGCGTGCTAGGGACATGGTGTTGTCTATGTATCCACACATGTATCTGAGTTTCCGATCAATACAATTCTAGCATGGATAATAAACGGTTATAATAAACAAGGAAATATGATAATAACTAATTTATTATTGCCTCTAGGGCATATTTCCAATATGCATGTCTACGAGTATTGCGGCGGAAAGTAAAGACAAGCATATGTAAAGAGGATAGGGATAAGAAGATCAAACACAATTGGAGACACGAAGATTTTCCCGTGGTTCCGATAGCTGGTGTTATCATACATCCGTGTTTATGGAGACTTCAACCCATGGAGGGTAACGGTCGTGAGAGTCCGCGGAGGGCTCCACCCACGATGGTCCATGAAGTAGCAACCTTGTCTATTCCATGACGGCCTACGTCCATTGAGGACTAGCCTTACTCGGGGTAGATCTTCATGAAGTAGGCGATCTCCTTTCCCTTACAAACTTCTTGGTTCAACTCCACAATCACGAAGAAGGAGGCTCCCAAGCCAAACCTAACCAATCTAGGAGGCACCACTCTACAAAAGGTAATAAATGTGGTAGTATGATGAACTCCTTGCTCTTGTGCTTCAAAAGATAGTCTCCTCAACACTCAATCAATCTCTTACAGATTTGGCATGGCTAGAAGAGATAGATTGGATGGAAAGCAACTTGGCGAGGCTAGAAATCAAGATCCATATAGTTGGAGTGGATGATCTTGACCTCAACACATGAGTAGGTGGCTCTCTCTCAGAAAATTGTATATGGAAATTGTGTGTGTGTGTGTGTGTGTGTTCTGAGTGCTTCTCTTACGAATGAGAGATGGTGGAGGGCTATATATAGGCATCTCCAAAAATCCAACCGTTACAACATTATTGTCCAACTCGGTGAATCCGGAGTAAAAACTCAGTTGCACCGACTAGTGCAAAATGTGGCAACTTTGGCCTTTTCGGTGAGACCGATATATAAATCTCGATGGTACTGATATGGGTGACCTAGGCAGTTACCAAGTCTCAGTGTCACCGATTTTAAGAAATTGGTTAACAAAAAGTTGGTCACTGTTTTTGGTTGCACCGAATGGAATCTTGGTAGTACCGAGATGCTAGGGTTTGGTTGGGCTTCTATCTAGGGTAAAACTCGGTGGATCAAAATGGAAAATATTGATGTCGCTGAATTTTGAATTTTGGTTTTGGATAGAAGATTTTTGTGGGAAAGTGGGTGAGTATTTTTGGTGGCTAATCTCTAAGCACTTGAGTAACCAAATCATCATAATTCCTCGTCCCCTTTTAATGGTATTGGCTTTCCTATGGATTCAAAAGCGATTTCTCACAAAATGTAAAATGTAGAGTCCTCAATCTTGAAGCATGGCCAATTCTATCCCTTCCTTTCATTGGGGAGGTTCTCCACATAATCTTTTAGTGAACCCATCATTGAACTTTTTCCTGAGATACACTTGGTGGAAACATTAATCCAATGAAATATATGTTGTTATTGATTACCAAAGCCACCTAGGGAGAGGTTGTGCTTTCAACCTCATGCCAGGATAAGGAGGCAAGAACCCTGGTTTGGCTCCATATCCCGCATCAACTAGATAAAATTTCCCAAAATATGAGGAGAATTTGGGTTACTTAGATATATATCAAAATCCCATTGACAACTTGTACCTACATGGTTAATCTATTACCTTGTGGGACACGTAGACCATTCTCACGTACTAAAGCATCACATAAAACTATAATATCATGTGTTGTCTCCTCCCAACCAGCCAACACATATGTGAATCGAAGATCAAAATCAACAGCCGCCATCACATTTTGAGTAGTGTGATTCTTTCTACCACGAAAGGCAGCCTCCATATCAGGTGTAATAGAGGCACGTACATGTGTACCATCAATATCTCCAATAAAATCCTATTATGTGGAAATAAAAAACAAAAAATTAGGATCTAAACAGATTTCTGCCTACAACAATACAATGTAGTTTTCACTTGGTCTCATACCTTAAAGTATGGATCCCACCGGTGGTTTCCTTCATTTTTCTTTTGGGTCTCCAATGAAGGCTTCCTAATAAGGTCATCTCAAACCTCACCGATGGCATGGAGTACTTTTTTAAAATATCGGCTAACAACTTCACCGGATCTACCAAAATTCCCACCAATTACCCTATTCCGAACATTATGACCAACGGTGTGCAAAAACATTGCTACTTGCTGCTCAATAGACATATGGATTGTGTCCTTTAGCAAATTGTGATCTCTAAAGAGTTGAAATTTTTGAAAAAAAGGTGCTTTCCGAAGGCTAAGCATTCACACAAGTTGTGTCGTTCTTCCACACTTTGTTATCAAAGTACTCTCTTATCATCCTATCTCTCTCATGAATTGGGGCATATGTAATTGCGGCTCTTCTTTTTTCCTTTTCTAGATTGAACAACAAAAGCTATCATATTGACAAACCATTGTTCTGCTACCGCACAAATTAACACCTTTTTTGTCCATCTACAATGCAATGGTACAAATGATTAATTACTTCATCAATTATGAATGGGATTAATTCAACAAAAACAACTCAACATGCACATTATCCTTCAAGTAGTACATGGGAGGAACATTACGATCTGCTAGTAATCAAGTTACCTCTGATTTTGGAGAGAAAATCAAAGAGAAGATGAAGATGTAGCCCCTTACTTCAACCTTGTTGTTTTCCTTTCAGCTCCTGTATGAAAAAAACATCAGCACACACACACACACACAAATTCACATCGGCATGAACACATATGCCCTAGCTACACGCCCAACTACTCTGTAAGCAAACACACACCCACACACACATTCACGCACACAGCCGCAACTCGTGTACGCAAACACACAACATCACACAACATGTATGCAAGCCCGCCCGCGCAGCTTCCTGCATCTGTTTCCCCTGCATTCCGCGCCGCACCTTCATCTGCTGCCCCTACATCCCACACTGCCCCTGCATCTACCTCCAGCGCCACGCCCACCTGCGGTTGCCATCGGCACCACGCCCATCAGCACCAACCGCGGATGTTGCACCCACTGCCATCACCGCCGCACCCATGTACGTCTGCCTTCCTCACGGAATCGAACGGGAGACAAAGGACGGGAAGGAGATTACGACGACTGATACACTGAACTTGAAACCCATTGACTTCCTTCTCGATTTGCAGCCATTGGTACCGATGGGAGACGGGGGATTCAAGGGAAGGAAGGGGAAAAGATAGGGTTGGAGGGGTAAGGGGGCCTTTTTGGAGGGATGGGCGGGGCCAAAAACGTTTCGCGCAAGCCTGGCTGCCTATGTACGTGAGATTTTCGTGCGCGTGCGGAGCCAGATTTTTCATGAATATTCTCCAAATCCGGTTATCCTTGTCCTATCTCATCCAAGCTCCCCCATGAACCAAATATGTGGTATCCATTCTAAATATGGCTATCCATGTCCCCTGGGTGGCTATCCCCCCAACCAAACACATCCTAGAGTATCCTCGGGGCCAAAATCACTATTCTTTATTATTATTTTAATGGATGATTAGCACGATTTGATCCCACTTTTTTTAGGGTATGTCAATGATGTTCCTTTGCTTTATAGACGAAATAAAGTCCAATTACAAGAATCCCTACTTGTTGCAAACAACTAGATAGGGGGAAACACCTAGAAAAGAAAAAGGTTGTTGTCTCACAAATCTATCTAACGCTCCTGTTCCCTCTTTCTTTCAATCATGACATTCACTGAAGATAAGGTCCACCAAATCCAGCACGTTACGTTGTTGGGCAACGTTGCCAAACACCCGAGCGTTTCTCTGTTTTGAGAGGTGCCAGCAGATAAAAATGACTATAGAATCGAAGCCTCGACGGTCCTGCTATCAAACCTGGCTCTAGCTCCCAGCCACCAGTGCATCAAAGTGTTAGATTCAATAGGCAACCCATGTTGATTTGCAAGTCAGCTAAGCATCAATGCCAAGTTTCCCTGGCACTAACACATTGGATCACAGTGTGTTCAATCTTGTCATTGCCCCGTAAGCAGACATAGCAGCTAGCGGCATGATCTTGGATACCATGTCTAGCCCTCCTGTCCGTAATCCAGAGCATGGCTTGTACTGCAAGTTAGACAAATAATTTACATTTAAGCGGCGCCCAACACCTCTAGATGCAGCTCATGGTAGGGAATCTAGCTAGTCTTACCTTCACATAGCAGCCAGTAGACAGAGTTGACGCTATACTAACTGGAGGCGGTCCATGACCAACAGAAGACATCTTGCGTGGGAGTTAACGGAATCTCATGCACACCTCGCCAATGGTTGTTATATTGTAGCTGTTTCAGCACGATGCAAAGAGGTCCCATATCTGCAACCCAAAGATAATTGCACTTACCTTGTTGCCATTCTGAAGTTGATGTGATTCAATAGTACTTTGTTGTCGATCATTGGCGCGGGGTTGTGAGAACCCAGAATTTACTTTCTGACCCCCCCTGTGTTGTAACGCCCAATATGCAGTCATATCCTCGTGGAAACTTGAAAGTCTCAAAAAGGATAGAAGTGAATATCAGAGAAGTTTTAACAAGATGGTTATCGTCACAAATACGTGTACTCAAGAGAAGAGTATACAAGATATGGCTTACACACGCCACAAGCTACAACATGAATATCTCAATACATAGCAATCATCATACAGAGAAGCAGGATCCGACTATGGGTGAAATCAAACAAAAAATAAGATGAAGTCCACCCTAATAATTCCAGTCTGCCAACCTAGGAACCCATCCTATGATCGTTGAAGAAGAAGAACTTCAAATAGAAAAAGCATCGTTCTCATGTCAAAGCATCACATTACATGTACCTGCACCTGTTGTTGTAGTAATTTGTGAGCCATGGGGACTCATTAATCTCGTTACCAAGGGTATCAAGACTAGCAAAGCTTAATGGGCGAGGAATTATTAAGTGGTGAGGTTGCAGCAACACTAAGCATTTATATCTGGCTAGCTTACGAGTACAAGAGTAACAAAAGTGATCTACGCATAAACTGATGTGAACTAGTAATGATCAATAAGTGATCTTGAACACCTACTTACGAGTCAACTATAACTCCATCGTGTTCTCTTCTCGATTCAAACTTCAGAATAAGAGACAATCATGGTTACGCACGCAGTTGGTGTATTTTAATTGAGTGTAGTGTCAAGTTATCTACAATCGGATATTATAATTTTTCAAATCGCCACATGACCACGGACATGGCTTTCCGAAAGATTTAACCCTACAAGGGTGCTCTAAATAGTCCATCATAAACTACCAGATGCATCCGAAGTAAGCACCTCACATCGTGATAACCCGATGCTTACGATAAGGAATCCCGGTGGACAAGCCACTCATCAAAGGTAAAACTAAACTAGCAAGATCTCCTGGTGTGTTGACAAATCCTGATAGGATCCGCACGTATCTCGTTCTCAGGGCACACCGGATGGGCAAGACGTTGGGTTGGTTGAGACCCCGTTTTCCCAGGGGGCGCTGGACATCGCCTAGTTTGGACCAACACTCATGAGGAGCACTGGCCCGGGTTGTTGATTAACTAACCAACATGTTGATCATTCCCTATGCAAGTTTTAGTTGTTATTAAGCAAATTCAGTACCAATGTTGGACCTTGATGGAAGAGTTTTATCCTAAAGCGAATGATCGGGGGGGGGGGGCATAATACCCCACATGTGTTAGAAGCGCTCATCAAGGAACATAATACTGGTATAACGGAAACTAGGACGGCAAGAGTGGAACAAAAAACCAGGCAAAAGACCAAGCGTTCACCCCTTTACAAAGTGTATAGGTGCATTAATTAAAATAAGCATGATATTGTTATATCCCATGACATCCATGTCCCAACATGGAACAAACTACACCCGTGACTAGCAATGCTATAAGAGGGGCTGAGCAAGCGGTAACATGGCCAACAATGGTTTGCTAGGACAAAGGATGGTTGGAGGCTTATCATGTCATTTTGGGAGGCTTGACAAACAAGTGATAGGTATCGAGACATAGCGATAGCAACGAGACAACTAGCATAACAAAGATAGTAGTGATATCCAAGGTAATGGTCATCTTGCTTGGAATCCCGCATTGAAGAAGAATGACTCCATGAAGTAGATGAACGTGCATGGTCGAACGAATCCTCACACTCTGAATGTTATCGGAACTCTAGCGAGAATAAGAGAAACCGGAAATAAGCAAACAACACACGGTAAACAAACAAGCATAATCATGGCATGATGCACAATCAAGTATGATGCATGTCCCTTTAAATATGCATGACATGGGAAGGTGAAATCAAACAAATACTACAAAATAAGTGAAGTTCAATATGCAACGAGTTTCATATTGACGAAACTCCACATTTGAATGATTTAGTTCACTCTTGATTGGGTTACTCAACAATATTAACAGTTGTTTACCATGGCAAGAGGTGAAGCATAATTAAACTATCTATCTAGGCAATTTAAATGAGGTCAGAAAAACATATATAGCATTCCGAAATGACCCCATGTATTTCGAAATTGGTGCAGATATGCCCTAAACACAAACCTTGAACATACAAGATATATATATGATTTATTTAAATCGAAGCTGTGGTTATTTAGTTATGAAATAAACCATTTAGCAATTTATTAGGATATTTTAATGCAACCAACATTTTTAAATGTTTTTAACATGCATCAGGATGGCATGATCAAATTCTATGCAATTTGATGAACATATTGGCATTTAATATGATATGGATTACTTGTCACCATGGCAGAAAGAATTGGGTGCCACAGCGGTGAATCCAAAAATGATGCCACCGCAACATTCTAGTTCCGGTAACTCGATTGAGATAGCGGTGTTAAGGAACAAGTGTGGGTGTGGGTGTGAGTGCATCGTGCAAAAGTGACGCAGAGTGATCCCCATTGTCAGGTGTCCCACGTGTCGATTACATGGCAAAAATGAAGAACATGCACGTCACAATTCAGACACGGTGCAAACATAGGGCGCATATCATACTACACATGCATTCGTTCATGGGTGTCCGTCTCGTCGGTTATACCTTCGAAGCATGTGGGTGAGACGAAATGGTTCGGTGTGGTGCAGGGGTTCATGGGTCATCGTGGACGTCATGGAAGTAGTAGTACACGCAGTCTTATCCATGACAATTATAGTGGTTCACTTGTTGATGTAGTCGTACATGGTGAAGGTCGTCGGGGTACTAGAACTTGTCGGTTCCACGAGACGAACAACATGTTTAGTTTGGGGTAATTAGAGTCTGGGAACGGGAACTAAAGGGGTACGAGACTTTAAATCTATTGTTTGATAGGGGGATTGGAAATTTATAAAGGAATAGGCATGGGACTTGAGACTCCAAGTCCCACCGTTTTATTAACATGGGAGGGGGGAGTTGGGAGGAAATTGTTTTAGTGAATCAATCTTAACCCTTCATCATAACTTATGTTCACTTTCCTGATCTAGTCCCTCCTTAATTCCCATGAACCAAACAAGAGAATACAAATGGGGGACGGACGCTACACGTCATCCGGCGAATCCTAAGCGAGGATCCGTCGTCTCGCTAGCCACTGGATCAACCCATTATGCGCGTTTATCAGCCGTATGATTAGTAGTAGCATTTTTTGTTTTATATGATTAGTACTCAGCACACGCGGCGTTGTAGCTGTTGCTTTTACACGACACGCGGGCATGATGCCCCAAAGAACTTTTGTTAATGTGTAAGTGTAACCCAGCTCAGCTAGGCTATGGTACGCGTCCAGGTAGCGAGCCATTATATCCGATGCTCAGCGTTGTTTTCATTTTGCAACAGAGGGCGTGTTGCAAGTTTTTTTCATAACATAAGTCTTGTTGCAAAAACATTTATAACAGACATAGTGTTGCATATTTTTTTGCAACAGTCTTGTTTCATAAACTTTTTCTTGCAATGGTGGTCTTGTTGCCGTTTTTTGCAACAACCAACTTGTTGCAGAATTTTATTTTGTGTCTTCATTTTTTTAATATCAGTGTTGTTGCGAAAAGAATTTTTGCAACATAGATATCACTGTAGAAAAATTACAACAAAGATGTAGTGACCGTGTGGGATGAATGGGACACGTGTCACACGGAGGCGATGGACGTCGGTGCTGGATCAATTGTCGGATCTGACTGACTACATTTTCACAACTTCTGCAACATAGACCGTGTTGCAGAATTTTCTTGCAACGGAGGTCATGTTAGAAAAGACATTTGTAAGAGAGGTTATGTTATAGAATTTTTTTGCAGCAAAGATTATGTTGCAGAATATTTTTTGCAACAAGGATTATGTTGCAGAATTCTTTTACAAGAGAAATTATATTGCAGATTTTTTTGTCTACATCGTCGCACCGTTACATCATCACTGCAATATTCTTCATGTTTCAAAAAGATACACCATGTTGCAAAATACTAATAATTGACGTGTGTGGGACTATTCGATACTTGGTTGGCTCTCAGCGTGACAGATCATGAGGCGTAGATCCGCCGGTTGATTCAAATCATTTTCCCTTTCCCTTCCCCTTCTCTTTTTTCTTTCTCCCTTTTTCATTTTTTTCATGCTTATGGTTTATTTTGTTTCTTTGGTTTTCTTCTCCATTTTTTGTATGGTTTTTTTCTCTTCTCACCGTTTTAATCATGCGTACCGATTCGCCCGCAGCTCCTCTTCTCCCCTCGTCCCCTTTCTCCCCCGACTGTAACCCTAGGAGGGCGCCGCCGGCCCGCCGCCACCCATCCAACGCGGCGCCGGTGCTCCGCCGCGTCCCCGCAGGTTTCCCCTCACATACCCACTGCAGTAGTCACCCCATCTCCTCCTTCCCACCGCCCATCCTCAACGCACCCGGACGCCCGACCCTGCCTCAACTGCCTCCGTCGCTCGCCGCCGGCACCTGGCTGACCTGCTCCGTCGAGCTTGCCGCCAGATCCACGCCAGAGAGCTCACTTCTCCTAGCGGCCTTCCCCATGCCGGCTTCCTTCCTGGACTATTTGGAGTTTGTACAGTGTCTGGAGTTGCTCTCTGCTGCCGAACGAATCGCTGCTCCCATAGGAAGCTGGCTGCGGCTGGCTTCGCGAGAAGCAGGCTATTTCGGGGAGGTGGAGATGATCCGAACGGGCCCTTAGTTGGCCTTCCTCCCAATTCCCCTTTTCGACTGCCAAAGTGCCGAGCGCCGCCGCCCGCTGTCCTCTAGCTGCCAACCGCCGCCGCCTGCCGGCTGGTTGTTCCAAGCACTGCACGCAACCGTTGCTGTCTGCTGCTGGCCCTTCTCGTGCTGCTGGCGATTCTGTGAACTACTGCCGAAGCCTGAAGGACCGGAGGTCGAAGGAGCAAACAAGTAGTAGCAAGGTATGCATCCGTCGGTCCAGTAGCATATAGAGATTCTGTACACATTCACTGCTAGTCTGCTCCTGTCTAGCACTGAACAAACATGTACAAAAAAAGGGAAAGAATAATGGACACACAAATCCCTTATGTGCTACAGTTTGTATTATATATGTTTACTCCGCAACAATCGCTAGGAAATTAATATACCCAATGGTGTTTCAGAGAAGATTATCTGCAATTTTTGCCGCTGGATTGCTACTTTGCTACTTTACTTCACAATGATATGTTTACTGCAGTCAACTATGTTCTGATTCAGAGAAGAAGTAACAAAAGATTTTTGAATTTTCGTTTCAGGTAAAATTAGGTATGATGATATAGTTGCTGATTTCAAAGCTAAGAAGTGTAGAGGAGCATATCTGTAGTTATTCGTCATATTTAGTCGTCTTTTGGTCATTCCAGCGTATTCTACTGATGTGGAGCAATAGATACTAGTACTTGTCCAACAATACCCACGTATTAATGTAACTATGTATATTTTGTTTCAGCCTATGTTGTGAATTTCCATGCATATTTTGCTTTCAGTTTGAAATCGGCACCCTCTTGGTTGCTGTCACGCTCTGTCACTGCTACCCTGTCCAAATCAGTTGCCAAGCCACCGGCGTCTCTGATGGAGTCATTTCCACCGCATCCGCTTCCTCCACTGCCCGGGAATCTTTCCTCTGCTCCGCCGCCACCGCGTTTACATCAACAGGCTGGGTCTGCTCCGGCACCGGCAACGCTCCTGGTGCGACACCTCCCAGAGGCTATCACACAGGAGATGCTCTTCGGACTCTTCTCCCACTACGGCGCCACATCCGTTCGCCTCTGCGGTGGAAAGTACTCACCTCCTCCCTGTCACCTGTCCACTCCTGCTTTTTTTGGTGTTTTACATGTTAACTGTTTTGATAACTTGTGATTTAGCTAGCAGAATTCCTTATGTATACTATTTCAATAGAAGTTCTTTAGGCATACTGAGATTTTTCTTGCCTAGGTAACACATATGGATATTTTTTACTGAAACTATTTTCACTGTTACAGGATGAGAAACTGTGCATTTGTGGATTTTAGGGACGAGATGGCGACCAATCAGGCGCAGTCTGTGTTGAACAGGTTCCTTTCCTCAAGTACACACCCTGCTTGATTAGTTGTACATTTTCTTTGTTCGAACTAGCTGCAAAATATGAATTGTTTTCGTGATCTTAATTTTGTAAATTTCTGTCCTCCGTTATTTTATTTTATCTTGCTAAGGGCTGGTTTTGGCAGGTTCAGGATCCTTGGGAAAGTACTGATAGTCGAGAGAGCAAACCAGCCAAATGCCAAGAATGCGAACGAGAAGCATCAGGAGGAATCAGCTCACAGGATGCCTCAAGTGCCAAGTATCAATTCCCAGAATCAAGAGAATCCTACATCAACTGCCGAACCGATCGCTTCTAGGCTTGGTGTGGACTATTCATTTCCTCCTCATCTTGAGTATGTTATCGCCGTGCTTCACTCATTATCTTCCAACATCTTCCTTTTCTTATGATTAATGTTCACTTAAGCCATTTCATATAGGTAATTGATATGTTATGTGTTATTAGATATGAAGCTACATTGCTGTCTGCAAAATATCATTTAGTAACTGAAGATGCAAGCTGCTATCTGCAACTTCAGCGTTGTATCTGTAGTACTCTTCAGTTCTAAAATACAAGGCACCCACACATACATTCAAACATTCAGTTTGACCAAGAGCTACACCAATAATATTTTAGTTCTGTGACACAAAATTAATATCGTTGAATTCCTAAATGATATCTCTTCCACGTCACATAACCGACATTCTATTGGTCTAATTGTTGGTCAAATTTTACTTTTGGAATGTGTGGGTGCCTTATATAAAAGGCCTGGTAGTAAGGATATTTTGTAAGAAGTTTCCCAGATGGGGAGACTTCTAACTTAAATTAGTCCTGTCTTCTTCGAATGGATCTCTTAATTGTTGAGAGGGTTGCCCAAACGCGGTATATAAGACATACCCAGTAAAGCTTACAAGTAAACCAGACATGAAGATGGCGACCAAAGTTGCTGTTTCCATTTTTATAGCCCGGCAAGGCTAAGATGACCTGGTCTATTCTATTTTGAGGGAAAATCCTGGTCTATTCTATTACCAGCAGGGATTACATAAGTACATTGTCTTGTTAAAAAAAGTAGTAGTGCTATGTCTAGTTTAAAAGTTGCGTTCTTTTCCCCATTTCAACAAAATGCTTGTCTATGTGAGAAGTGAATAGCCCAATTTACCACTACTGGATTTATGACCCGTCTACAGGCCTGTGAGTTATCAATGCAAGAGTTTATGGCTAATTTACTTATATTATCCAATCAGAAGTAGCAATTTCAATCTAGCAAACCACTTCCAAACTATGAAGTTCTATATCCTGACCAAGATGCAATTCTGACTTCTGTGACTCCATACTCCATACTTCTGCAATGTTTCATAGTTTTCCAACGAGGTCAACCAATTCTTATCTGCAGAAGCTCTTTCTGTTATCCATGTTGGCGGTCCTAATCCACCATCTTACTTGCGAAATGTGATTAACCATAGTGCTCTTTATTTATTTTTAGGTATGCATATCCACCACCAGATGGAAACATATTGACAAATATTGTCAACTCTCTCATTGCCGTTCCCCGATTTTACACTCAGGTTCATTAGTTTCAACCTCGTGAACTACTGCTACAGTTTGCAAGGCAATATTTTGTGCGTTCAGCATGAGCAAATGTACTTAGATTGATGTATTTCTGTAACAGGTGTTGCATTTAATGAACAAGATGAACCTTCCAGCTCCATTTCGGACGGCATTGCCTACTCCACCTCTACCATCACAAGTGCCTGCTCCTCCTCCCCCTCCACCACCGCAGCCTTCTATGACAGAGAAACTTCATTTGACTGATTTGTCCAGTGATGAGTCTGAGATGGA